>OY979704.1:24911546-26231028 GCA_963855925.1 Inga laurina
CACAGAGTAAATAAGAATCACTGAAGCATAGAATCGCAAGTACAATGAAAAACAGAGTAATGAACTTGATGACACGTTCGTGAGTGTGTTCTTGTGTATCTCTCTGTTTAGATGTTCCCATATATATATATATAGATACGTTGGTAATGATTGTTGGAACATATTTCTTCTTGTCCGTTGGAGCGTGCGCAGCCATTATTGACTTTTTCAGTTTTTGAAAAGCATACGTTTGCGGTAGGTGACGGTCGGTGACATTTGAGCTTTGCTTTTGAATTTCCTTATTTGGTAAGATCTCTTCATTGTTTATCTGTTGAAATGCTAAGAATACTAATATAATGAAAAGTTAATCAAATAGGAGACAAAACAATGACTGTTGGAATGATTTCAAACTTTCTGGGTTTGCTTACTCGAGTAGCTACTCGAGTATCACTTGAAGGTTACTCGAGTACCTACTCGAGTAACATCGGGAAATCTTTGATCAACTGCAAGTCAACAGACAAATTTAAGATTACTCGGGTAGTGCATGGAATAATCAATTTTCAAACCTTTGAAAATGTATGTTTACTCGGGTACCTACTCGAGTAATACACTCATACCTTTATGAGTTACTCGGGTACCAACTAGAGTAAACCTTCAAATAAACTTTTGGTTACTCGATGCTTTACTCCAGTATTGTTGGCAGGATTTCAAGATCGAGAGCAGTTCAAATCTGATTACCTTGTTACTCGAGTACCTACTCGAGTAAACTTACTTTTTGTACATAACTTACTCGGGTAATGACTTGAGGTTTTCTTTCAACATAACATTGCTTACTCGAGTTCATACTCGAGTAATCCACTTAAACTAGAGCATTAAATACTTGCATACTAGAGGAATGACTCGAGGAAAATGAGATAAAAAGAAATCAAGTTAATCGAGTACTACCTTCAAGTTTTTACTTACTTCAGTGCGTTACTCGAGTACCTACTCGAGTAACATTGGCAGTGGTACAAAGTGTCGAGAGCAACACATTTTCAGAAATAGAGTTACTCGAGTATCATTGGCAACCTGAAAGCAACTAGAAGTTTTTCATATGGTTACTCGAGTAGCTACTCGAGTAACATTGGCAGGTCGAGAGCAACTCCAAGTAATTACCTGGTTACTCGAGTAGCTACTCGAGTAACATTGGCAGGCCGAGAGCAACTTGAAAATACTTACACTATTACTCGAGTACTTACTCGACTAACGTTGGCAGCTTACTAGAAGGTGCTTCTGGTTACTTCAAGTTTTGGCTCATTACTCGAGTACCTCCTCGAGTAATGCCTTAGAAAACCTGCTTCTGATCAAGTTTCTCAGCTTTTTCTCTTGGCCTTTCTTCATTATTCCAATGCTTACCTCAAGTGATACTTATCCCTGTTATTCCTTTGCTCAAACTTATTTATTAATCACTTCTTTTTCATACCATTCTTTTGTTATCATCAAAACATGAGATCTAACACCATATAGGTTCTTCTTCGCAACGCTCCAACTTTGACCTTGGAGGAGATCGCTGAGGCCATCTTTTGCCTCCAAGGCAATATTATGGAGGTTTTGGCGAGGCAAGATCACTTCTTTGAACGACTAGAGGAGTTGGCGGTGGTGTTGAATGACATTGTGGACCGTTTAGACTAGGCGCGGTGAGTCTCCTGCAATGATGATGATCTTTTAATGGCTTTGGTTTCAAGAAGCCCCATTGTTATATTATTTTGATGTAGTTCTGATTTTGTGGCCGGCTATCATCATATAAAATATTTTGATGTAATTTTTGATTTCATGCACGTATACTGCCACCTTTGGATGATGATTAATGAAAAAGTTTGTCTTTTAGTTCTTTTGATAGTTCTTGTTGATGATCATCTATCTCATGTTATTAATCTCATGTTGATGAAAAATTTTCATCTTTTACACGAAAGTTCTTGTTTCGAACATTTTTATTTCTCTATTCTAAAAATTACATTTTAGACTGGTTGATCTAAAAGACTATGTTGTTATGGACTAAAAATGTATTTTACATATTGAAACCTATCTTTAATGAGAACCAGTCTAGAAAATGTTGCCTTAGTATATGTACTCAATTTCATGCTTAGTCTTCATCTTTAGCCTCTCTTAGTATCACGCACTTGCGCTCTTCCTCTATCCGTCTCCTCTGGCCTCCATGATATCTCTCTCTCTGCCATCGGGATGGCTTGGTATTCCTTTATATTGGGTTCTCCCTTTCTATCTTTTCCATTTTGCTCTCGCTTTTGGTAAAAATAATTGCTTTTCACAAAACTTTGATAGATGTTTAGCTCTCGCATTTAGTGTTCTCTTTTTTAATCTTTGCTTGTATAGAATTTTTAATTGTTGTCTTTCACAAACCGTCAATACTCCTTTTTCTTCTTTGTCAAAACCCTTATCGAAAGTTCAATTTTTTTCCTTACATTCTATAGTGAAAATCTACACAAAACCATATATTTATGTCTTGAGAAGTGTCCGATATATGACATATGTGGTGGTGTGGGTAGGCTAATTTATTCATGCTTGCTTCAAGTTCAATGTAGCTCATAAACATATGGTTTGTGCATAATACATTGAACTTGAAGCAAGTATTGATAATTTTAGCCAATTGCCATTTTGCTCTTGCTTTTTGGTAAAAATTGTTGCTTTTCACAAACCTTCCATAGATATTTTGCTCTCGCATTCTGTTAGTGTTCTCTTTCATAATCTTTGCTTGTATAGAATTTTTAATTGTTGTCTTTTGTAAACCATCGATACTCCTTTTCCTTCGTTGTCCAAAACCCTTATTGAAAGTTCAATTTTTTTCCTTACATCCTGTAGTGGAAATCTACACAAGACCATATATTCATGTCTTGAGAAGTATCCGATATGTGATATATATATGGTGGTGTGGTAGGCTAGTTTATTCATGCTTGCTTCAAGTTCAATGTAGCTCATGAACATATGGTTGGTACATAATACATTGAATTTGATGCAAGTATTGATAATTTTAGCCAATCACCATTTTGCTCTTGCTTTTGGTAAAAATTGTTGCTTTTCACAAACCTTCTATAGATATTTTTCTCTCGCATTCTGTTAGAGTTCTCTTTCATAATCTTTGCTAGTATAGAATTTTTAATTGTTGTCTTTCGCAAACCATCGATACTCCTTTTCCTTCTTTGTCAAAACCTTATCGAAAGTTCAATTTTTTTCCTTACATCATGTAGTGGAAATCTGCACAAGACCATATATTCATGTCTTGAGAAGTATCCGATATGTGATATATATATATGGTGGTGTGGTAGGCTAGTTTGTTCATGCTTGCTTCAATTTCAATGTAGCTCATGAACATATGGTTGGTACATAATACATAGAATTTGATGCAAGTATTGATAATTTTGGCCAATCAACACCACCATACATAGCATAAACCTGCAATGAGCATTGAAAAGAGGCCAATATTATTTTGGATGAACAAAATTATAGGTTGCAGATATATGCAAGTCCTTCTTGTATGTTCTTTGTGTGATAAATGAAAGTTTACATTTTTTCTGCTAGCTGTATATTCTTTGTGGCTGTTGTAGTTATAGAAATACTAATGCTCACTCATTTTCTTTCTTTGCAATGGAAATGGACATACAAGGCGTGCGTATATGGCAAAGAAGCTAAACGGACGTATCAAATCAAAATTTTTATTTTCATTACAATAGACATACAAGGTTTGCAGTACAGATTGAGCCTTTTGAAATATGTAGTGGTGTTGATTGGGGCATATGCCTGAATCACCTGGTTGTGATGAATTCAGGCCTACTAATACCACTACATATTTCACAAGGTTCAACTTACAATGGAAATAGACATAAGGCATGCATTAGCATAGAGCTTGTATGAGCACCATTCAGATCATATATTTATGAGTAAGTCAAAAACTTTATTTTTATTATAATTGATTTGTATTTAATTTGCTTATTTCAAATTTATTCTTTTTAACTACACAAGGGAGTATAGAGAGTCCCAAAAAGACATGTGAAGAGTACCAAGTTGAGTGGTTTTTTATAGCTATCACTTATGTTTTTATACACATGTGAAGAGCATTAAATAATCTGATTTAATATGTAACTTATTGTAATTGAAAATAGAGGATCGGATGAACACAATTTGAGGTTGTAGATACATGCAAGCCCTTCCTGTAGGACTTGAAAAACAAAAAAAAACATTCCTTCCATGGGTATAAATATGATATTCCTTTTGTGCTTGTTGCCTTCTTGTGTGTTCTTTGTGTGATACATGAAAGGTTACATTTTTTCTGCTAGTGGTATATTATTTGTGGTTGTTATAGTTAGTGGATGCAAAATTTTGTGTATGGAATTTGTTATGGTTGAGATTGCAAAACTTGTGATTATGACAATGATGCAATTTCATTGATCATTCTCATAATGACAAGTTTCACAAATCCAATCATTGCAAATCTCTTGGACAAAACTTTTTGTACACGTGTTAATTGAATCTTGTTTACCATGTTTTTATTCTTTTTTAAGTTTTTTTTGTTTGGATGCTTTCTCCTTGAAAGGGCTTAGATGAATATTAAGTGTTGAGTAGGAGTGTTGATTGTAATTTTAATTGTGGGAGCTGTAGATGCATGGTTTGTACCATGGGTGACAAATCCCTACTTTGTTACATATTTTTCATACTGTATTTGGGGATTTTGTTATTATTATTGAGCTTAAAATGCCTTTATTATATATAGTTGGGATTAAGAGTAAATACATTGACTTATAACTAAAAAGGAAAAATTATCAAAATAATTGTAATTACTCTTAATCATTAATTTTTTTGAGAAGATTTAATGTTGAATTAATTGTTTTGATTGTAGGTGCTTGAAGAAATTGGATCAAATTTGAAAAATGGAACTTTGGGCTCAAATTACAGAAATTACAATTTGGTATCACAAACTTTTAAAAATTGCCGTTTAGTCTTTTTTCAATACTACAGTGTTTTGAAGCATAATTTTAGGTCAAAAATCATAGTTTTAGCGAGCTTCTCCATTGAACAATTAGACAAAGCAATCGCAAGACACCAGAACTCAAGCTACATGACATTCACGTCTCATTGTAAGACCCCAAATTTTATTCACCAATAATATATTGTGATTATTTTATATATTTAATGAAATGGTGAATATTTAAGGCCAAAGGAATTAAATATTGAAAATTGAAAGGTGAACAGTGTTTTCAGTGAAATCGCCTGCAAGGCAGTGAGTTTGTCATGTGATTTTGGAAGACAAATGATGAGCAAAAATTTTGAAATAAATTTTACAAGGTGAAAGTAGACATTCTAAGCTTTAATTTGATAGGTAATATGAATAAATTGAATCTATGTACAAAGAGTTATGGATTTTTGAAGTTTGCCCAGTGAAATGACTATTTTCTGGAACAGCATGCAAAGATTGAAAATTTGAGAATGATATGCTTCCAGATAGTAAAAGGCTATATATTTCCTTGGAACTAGACTCAATAAGGGTTCCATAGCCTTTAGAATCGCTCTAAAACGATGTCTACAAATTTAGTTATGATTTTTCAAAGTTTGGTCAGAAAATCTACAAAATTGCTATTTATTGGGAATTTGAAAAAAAAAAGATGTAATGGTGATTGTATAAATTGTGAAATAAAGAAATAGGAGGGAGAAATAATTATTTGGCTCATAAGTATGCCAAGTGTCATTATCCTAACGTAAAGGGATTAGGTTATAATTGATAAAGATGAGCACATGTAATTCTGTTAAAATAATGCTTCTTTTATATGGTAATTATGATTATGGTACAATACTTGAGTACATAGTTGGATTAGTTAGAAGAAGCTCATTTGGTTGGTGAGGGCATAAGAGGGGACAATTTTAAGCTAACCAAAGGAGAGGGAAATTAGTTCAAGGCTAATTGAAGCCTTATGACATCAATTGGAAAGAGATGAAGCTAATGCCAATTGTCACCATGTGATGCATTGATGGAAATCACACTACTACAGAATATACCTACAACTACCCTTAAGGACATCCCTTTTTAAAAAAGGGACGCCTAAAATATTGGCGGGTGGTATATATGTAATTATAGGTGAAAATTGGAAAGGTTTGTGCGTCAAAAATAATTGAATCTCGCACCAAAAGATGGCAAGTGTTTTAGACGTCCCTAATCAAAATGGGTACGTCTAAATACCCCTAAATCTGACATACAGGAAAAAAAAGCTTTAGACGTCCCCAGAACAGTTGGGGACATCTAATGGTAACATTTAGACGTCCCCAGATGGGTTGGGGACGTCTAATGTTAAGCTTTAGAAGTCCCCATCGGGGATGGGGACATCTAAAGGCAACTTTAGATGTCCCTAGCCCAGCTGGGGACGTCTTAAGATGGATCACATGCATTGGTCGACATGATCGGTGCATGTGATGTGTCAGAAAATTGTCTTTAGGCGTCCCTAATATTTACTGAGGACGCCTAAAGCTCTTCTACTTTACTCTTCCTCAGTAATCTTCCCATCTTCACTTCCGTCCCCATCATCTTTGTGCTCTCCTCTCCCCTCCTCATTTTTCTTCTTTCTCTAAATCTTTCTATACGGCTAACCCCTATTCCTTCTTGGTCCTCCATCTTACCCACTATTTCATCCATAGCGTGCCTGCTCGTCGCTGCCTTTGCTCTAGGTTTGCACTATTTTCTCTCATTCTCGCCACTGTCGTCCTCCCTCTTACCATCGTGGGTCATCTCCCTCTAAAGTTTCAGCTACATGTTAGCTAACTAAACTTGTGAATGCTTAGCAAAATGCATTTGATTCTCGGCTAGAATTTAAGTGTGATTTGTAGCTTTATCTTTGCTGTTTTGGTGGTAGACTTGCTGAGACAATTGTTGTCAACGTGAGCTGTGAATTTAAAGTTTGACTTGTGTTGGACTTGTACACCTTGCTTGCTATTGAATTTATGGACTAATTTTCCTACTATGAATTTAAAGTTTGACTTGAAATTTATTGTTGTTGAGCTTAACTTTGCTGTCCTCAATTGCAAAATATTGAGTTTAATTGGTGATTAAAAGAATAAATTAAAGTGTGACTGTGAATGGCTTGCAAGATGTAGAATGGCTAAAGAATCTGGAATATTTATATATATCCACACACCAGTAATAGTAATAGTTAGATCAAGTAGAGGGGACTAGAGATATATATATATATATAATATAATGATATATTTCATGAACAAGGATTTCTAATTTAATTTTTATGAATGATGTGCTTGTGTAACGTTGGGAGAATAACTATTTCTGTATTGGTGTCTCAACAATGTTCGAATCTAGCTAGATGAGTCAGTAGTATTAGATATTAATGATGAATATAAATAAATAAATAAATAAATAAATAAATAAATATATATATATATATATATAATTATGAGTGCATGCTTAGAAGCACAAGGGGAAATATAACTATTTCTATATTGACATGATTATTCAATTTCTATAGCAAAAATATCACTGTACCCTATCTAGCAAATTATTCTCAAACAATTTCTAAAACTTTCTGAAACTTTATTGTACCCTTAGGTCTAAATAGAAATTATTTTTTTTTTGTTGAAAGGACATTTAGGCCCTTGTCTTATATATGGTCGAGATGGTCTTATAAATTCCCACATATGTCTTTTAAATACACATAGTTGATTTGTAAATTCCCACATATCTCACTCATGGTACATATCTGATTTAATAATTTGGTTGTTAAAATATAAGTGTATTCTGTTTGTGCTTGGTGCTAGAAGCTAAAGTTTAGTTTTGTTTAAATTAAGCTGAGATGGTTTGTTATTTTGATTTTGGGATGTCTCACTTTTAAGGGGAAATGCTGCCAAAATTTTGAAAAACAAAATAGTAAAAGGAACTTCCCAATGTTGACAATTATTCTAAACTTGAGTGTAAATGGAAATGGCGTAGGTGGTAATAAAATGGATCATAGTTGGATGAATACTTTGAGAACAAGTGAAGAATATGAAAATGAGGTTGAAGAGTTTATTGAATTTGCTAGAAGGAATGCTCATTACTACAAAAAGTACTTTTAACGTCACTAATTAATGTCTGTTTTTAAAAAACAGACATTGAAAAGGAGGCAATGGCATTTTTGAAATTTTGACTACACTTTCAACGACCGTTTTTGAAAAACAGTCGTTGAAAGTGTAGACTTTTAACGACCATTTTCAAAAACCGTCGTTGAAAGTCACTTTCAACGACCATTTTCCAAAAACAGTCGTTAAAAGTGTCCTAGATCTATTTTAATCCCAATCGTATCTCTTTTACTAGTCGTGCCTCTCCTTCTCAGATCCGCCTCAGAGTCCTAGTCTAACCTCCAATCACATCATTTGGCCCCTCTCCGATCCCAGACACAACCTCCAGCTTGTTCTTGGACCCAATCACGACCTTCACCTTCCTTTCTGTTAGCGTTAACGCGAACTCTCTCCTCCTCGGCCTCATTCTGATAATCATGAACATGCTCAGTCCATGCTCAAGAGTATAATGTGCTTGGATCTTTAGCACTTCCAGTCTTTTAGCAAAGTAGCAACATTTCTTGGGTGTTAATGAGGTTGTAATGACAACCCAGAAGATTAAGTATTTCCCTTAGCTTGAGAGTGTTTGTAAAGCACTTGAGGTTTTTCTCCTTACCTTTTTATATTTAATTTTTTTGTTATCATTTTTGGAAGTTGAATTGCAATTATATTTGGGGTTTACTTCCAGAAACAAAAAGTTTAAAATTTTGTTTAAATGTTGCTCGTTGGAAATTTTGTTTGAATGTTGCTCGTTGGAAATTTCTATTCCAAAACTTGAGTTCTGTACAAGATTTTTTTTTTAAAAAATAAAGGGATACAATGACCATTTTTGGAAAAATAGTCGTTGTATGTCACTTACAACGACCGTTTTTGCAAAAATAGTTGTCGTAAGTCTCTTATAACGACTGTTTTAAAACGGTCGTCTATTTTAAAACTTTCAATGACACTAACATATATGTCCCCCTAAAAACAGTCGTCTAAAGGGCATAAAAACAGACGTTAAAAGTCCCTTTTATAGCAGTGGCTCCAGCAAAAAAATGGGATGTATTTTTGTCCTTATGTCAATTGTTTAATTGAGAGAAAACGAGATGTTGAAGTTATAAGGGATCACCTACTTTGCGATAGAATAAATCTTCGATACACATGGTGGATATGGCATGGTGAGGAAGTAACTAATTGTCCGTCGCACAAGAAGGAAGCTGTGGATGTCATAGATGAAGATAGAATGATTCATGATGTTGAGGTAGAATACTTTGCGTAATTGCGTAAATATGACATCCTAAGGAGTGATGCAGAGATACAGTTGTTCCCTGGGAGTAAGTATACACGACTGATAGGAACATTACATTTGGTTAACTTAAAAGAAACTTATGGGTAGACCAATAGTAGTTTCACATTGCTGCTTGAACTGTTGTGTGATATGTTTCCAGACAATAATGTACTTCCAAATCGTATGTATGAGGCCAAGAAAATCCTATCTACTATGGGTATGGAGTATAAAAAGATACACACTTGCCGTAATGACTGCATATTGTATAGAAAGGAGTATGAAGGTCTGAGTGAGTGCCCTAAGTGTCAAACTGCATGATATAAAGTGAAGAAAGATGGCGGTTATGGTGATGGGGCAACTAAAAGGCAACATTTAAAGGTTTTGTGGTATCTTTCAATAATACCGCATTTTAAGCATTTTTTTGGGATTGCAAAAAAAAAAAATGAAGAAGTTGAGATGGCATTTGGATGATAGAATATCCGACGGAAAATATCTGAGGCACCCGGCTGACTCTCCACAGTGGAAGAAAATAGATGAAATGTTCCCTGAATTTGGAAACAAACCGAGAAACCTTTGGCTTGGGCTTTGTACATATGGCATCAATCTGTATGGAACTCTTAATAGCACACACAGTGAGTGGCTGGTACTTCTTGTAATATACAACTTGCCTCCCTGGCTTTGTATAAAATGCAAGTATGTGATGCTTTCTATGATGATTTCTGGACCAAAACAGCCGGGGAACAATATCGATATCTACTTGGCGCCTTTGATTGAGGACTTCAAGAAGTTGTGGGAGGAAGGCGTAGATGTGTTTGATGCATATATGAAGGAGTCCTTTAAGCTACGTGCAATGATTTTCAAACCGATAAATGACTTCCCTTTGAATAGAAACCTATCAGGGTATAATGTAAAGGGGCATAAAGCATGTTCGATCTATGAAGCAGACACTCACTTCCACCGACTTAAAAATGGAAGAAAAACGGTCTACCTTGGTCACAGGAGGTTCCTTCCAAGGTTCCACCCATATCATAGGTTAATAAAGCATTTTAACGGCTTGCCGGAGCATGAAATGGCTCCAAAGGCATTAACCGGAGAGGAAGTTTATAGTCGGGTTGAACGTACCAATGTCTTATTCGGTAAGAATCAGAAGATTGCGGGTGAGAAGAACATATGGAAGAAGAGATCAATTTTATTTGATCTTCCATATTGGTGTAGTCTTGACGTGAGGCACAGTTATGATGTGATGAACGTGGAGATAAATGTTTGTGATAGCCTTGTTAGTACGCTTTTACACATACCAGGGAAGACTAAGGATGAGATTAGTGCGAGACTAGACCTTGTTGATATGGGAATAAGAGAACGGTTACATCCACTGCTAAGAGATGATGGTAGAAGGGCATACATAGAGCCAGCAGTGCATACACTATCAAAAGTGGAGAAAAGAAGTTTGTGTGAATATTTGCATGAAATTAAGGTGCCACAAGGTTATTCTTTGAATGTGAGAAGGTGTTCGTCAATGGACGATTTGAAGTTATTGGGAATGAAGTCCCATGATTATCATGTGCTGAAGCAATAACTATTACCAGTAGCTATTTGAGGCATTATGAAAGATGAAGTTCGAACCACTATAACAAGATTGTGTGTTTTCTTTAATGCTATTTGTAACAAAGTCATTGACATTGAAAAGCTGGATGAACTGGAAGCTGAGGGTTATATTATATTGTCCCAATTAGAGATGCACTTTCCTCCTTCATTTTTTGATATAATGGTGCATTTGATAGTTCATTTGGTAAGGGAGGTAAGGCTCTGTGGTCCAGTTGACCTGAGGTGGATATAACCTTTCGAGCGATACATGAAGATCTTAAAAGGGTATTCTAAAAATCCCTATTGACCAGAAGCCTTAATAGTTGAAAGATATGTAGTTGAAGAGGCTATGGACTTTTGCAGCAATTATCTATCAGGAAAGAAGGAACAATCTCGGCATGAAGAGGGGAGAAGCAAGGGAGCACGAGGACTAAAAGTGAAGACTATGCCCGTGAAGAGGTGTTGCAAGAATACCTTTATATCTTGAATAACATGGCAGAAGTTCAACTGTATATAGATGAACACAGAAAGTGATTGAAGAACATGAATCCAAGGAAGAATGACATGCAGATTGCTATTGAGCAAAATAAGACATTCATAGAGTGGTTTCAGGAAAAGGTTTTGCATGAGACTGGTGTGTTTGAGACAATAGAGTGGCTAGCCTGGGGGCCTTCATTTCACATCATTACTTGGAGCTGTTATGATATAAACAAGTATTCTTTCTACACAAAAGACCAAGATGACAGAAGTACCATGCAAAATAGTGGGGTGATGGTAGAAGCTGAAGCCATGCACTTTTCCAGTTCGAAAGACAAAAACCCATATTAGCATCCATGGCCTATTATAGAGTGATAGAAGAAATATGGGAAATCACTTACAACAAGTTCAAAGTTGCTTTATTCAAATGTAACTGGGTTAGTAATAATGCTATGGTAATAGATCAACAATTTGGATTTGTCTCAGTTGATCTTGAAAGAGTAGGTTATAGGGATGAGCCGTTCATTCTAGCAAGCCAAAAGAAACAAGTGTTTTATGTTACAGATCCTGCAAATAAAAAAGTTTCCATTGTACTGTAAAGTAAAAAACAGAAGCATGGTGATCTGATCTTCAACCTTGACGACACACCACCTTTCACAATTAATCCACCTACAACAAATGAAGTAGAATTGGTAGATGATAAAGAATATGCTGAAAGAAATGATTATGGTGAAGGGATATGGGAAACATTATAGACTAAGATCTTAACTTAGAAAATAGAAATGTGTGCTAGCTATTTGTTTTATAACTACTTAGTTTATTCATTTAATTATAATTTATTCACCTATCTGATAATGATTTTTGTGCTTATAGGAAAATGGACACTTCTAGTGACTCACAAAGTGATAGGGACAACAAAATGAATAGGCATGAACCCGTTGCGAGAAGAAGGCTTAGAGGCAGTACAAAAATGGCTGCATTGGTAGCACGTCATCACCATCAACAGGAGATGTTGCATATTGACTTTGATGACAATATGAAACCAATTGGTCTGGAGGAAGACCATTTCATTAGCTACTTAGGTTTTTTGGGTTGAAGCAAAGTTCACATTGCCTATGATAATTAGAAGTTGATTCCACCAAAAATGAAAGACTTGATTTGGCAACAACTTTTGGTATATAAGTTTTGATACATCTGCATATATATCTTTATTCCTATTGCTTCAAATATAATTAACTTATATTTTTACCTTGCAGCAAACCTATGATGTCCCTGACACTGTGGTGATGTACAAGGAGTGGATGAGGGAGATTCATCTACGATGGAAAGATTTCAAGAACATGCTTACACCAGATTATATTCGAGGGGACCTAAGGGGTAAGGGTCCATGTCAAGAGTATACGTATTTGTCTCTGGAGGATTGGAGGTTGTTTATGGCATCATGAGAAGATCCAAACTTTTTGGTAAGATTTTTGTCATCAGTGTTTTATTTGAATATAGTTGATATTATTGATTTAGTGTTCATTATTTTTCTTTCACAGGCATTAAGTGTAGCAAATGCAGAGAGGCAAGCAGCTAATAAGTATTTACATTGCATGTCTCATGGTGGTTATCGGAAGCTTGAGCGAAGGATGATGGCAGAAGAGTTGGAGAAATTGAAGGAAGCAGTCATATCAGATCCTAACATTGTCGTTCAGGCCCCACCACCTCCTCCACATCACAAAAAATGGAAGGCAGGGAGGACTAAGGGAGGGAAGTATGTAAATCAGACTATTGCTGAGGTTGCCGTGCAGATTGTAAGTAGTTACATAAGTATAAAGGTTTTTTTTTCATATTGGGAGTGCTTAATTTTCATTTACAATAACTTTTATGCTGCAGGATGAATTGGAAGATAATAGTAGCCAAGGTTCGTTCACTCCAGGTGGACAGATGGACATCTTGTCAACGGCGATTGGGAAGGCAGATCACCTCGGTCATGTTCGAGGGGAGGCAGGGGGATTTTTTGTCGTGAAGTATTTTGACCAAGCCTCACATTCTTATTCGTCACAAGTTGACCCCAGTAAGGAGCTTGTGGCCAAGATTCGCCAGGAAGTCTCATAAGAGCTCGAGGCCAACCTTCGCGACAAGCTCTGACAAGAGTTGTTGCCAAAGCTACATCTTGAGCTGATGCCTGAGCTACAAGCTGAAATGATGAAGATGTTTGAATCGCAGATGGCAACTACCAAGCATAGAACCCATTCATCCTTGACCTTCCATAGCACCAAAGGAAGTTACAACCCGGTGGAGGAACTACTTGGTGACCCTTCTCCCACTCTAGTGCCGGGAGAACCTGCCATCCTTTCTTTGGATGCCCCAATACTGCGTGTAGTTGTAGATGCTCTCGTTCACATACAAGCTACCACCCACCATCATCAACAAATTCACAGCATTTACGTAGGGTGACTATGACGTATGTTAAAGAGGGGGAGGAAGGTACAACCATCCCTATTCCTAATGACGAGGTTGCCACGATAGCTCAAGAAAGAGGATCTTTCATCCTTTGGCCTGTATATCTTATTGGCTCAGTAGCGGCAACACCTCCAATGGTATAGAACTACCTCACTTTTTCTTGAGATCTATTGGCATTCTACTAACAATATATTTTTTAATGTTCTAAAAGAACGAGCAAGAAGCAGGCAAATGGCCTTTCTTAGCACGACTGCATAAGATCTATAAAGGCATTAAGCATATTGATTTGCATATGCCTACAGGGGTTGTGGGCTAGGAATTAGAGTATCCCTTCACAATTAATAAAGACGACCTTAAACAGTTCATTAAGTTGGAGGAGATAGATGTAGGATGGGTCACATTTGCAATCCTGTAAGTTTTTTATTTCTCATTTTTTCCTTCATTTAGTGGAGCGGTTTTTTTTGTTTCATATATTCACTAGCTAATATGTAACCCCCTGCCTAAATTAGCGTAATTATAATTCGATATCATTTAATTAAATTGGTTTAGAGACCGTCGAATAATTCAAAACTTATTTAAAACTCCCTTTTATAGTAGAGACTTTACAAAATTTTCAAAACTTCTTTCCTATTCCGGTCTCAAGTTCAATTATTGAATATAATCACCTGTGCAGTTAATTTACATTCATTCATATCAGCATATCTAATAGCAATCCCGGCAACCCCCAGGTTCCATTCATTTACTAGAAGGTTTACAATTCCCATATAGGGGATTACACAACTGTATTCCACTAATATTTATAACCCAAAAATAATTTACAGAACCCTGTCCAAGATGAATAACCAACATATCTAAAACAAACGTCCCTACAGGATTCTATCCACTCCTAGTAGTCCGCTTCTCCTTGGAGCCACTTGCCCTGTCTGAAATGTTAGTCAAAGGAAAGAATGAGATTCAAGAGAATCCCAGTAGTAACAATCTATTCATACCACACATAAGCACACAGCATGTAAGCAATCATCATACATCGGCAGCACGAATCACACTCCACCCTCATCCCCTTTTACCGCCGGGAAGGCACACCGTCCTAACCCGAACCGTTGTTAGCGACTCAGGGACTGTTGGCGTGGCAGTGCATACACATAGCCTTATAGCTCATACATCTATCCGGCTTTCACAATCGGCCTGTCGGCCTTCACAAATAGCCTTTCGGCTTTTCACATAATCACACATATCACGCCCCAACCTCATCCCCTTTTACCGCCGGGAAGGCACACCGTCCTAACCCGAACCGTTGTTAGTGACTCAGGGACTCTCGGTATGGCGGTGCTTACACAAATCCATAAATGTTACAGCATATGATTCATTACAAATCAATGATATAACACACATACAATGCATCATATATGGTATAAAAGAAAAAGTCACTACCTTGTTCCTTCCTGACGTTTGCTGGCACAGTGGGCTCACGAGGTCGACAGATGTCAAATCCTATAAACCAAAATAAAGGATGGTGGATTAATTCTCTACCCCAATTCTCACTTTCAAACACTTAAAATAGGTTATCACATGAGTTCCTTAAGTGACTATAATAGGCTCAATGAAAATTTAGAAGGATTGGGAAAAACTAGATTGGAAATTACTTTTCAAAATTACAAAGTGCTGAAAACAGGGTTTTGGCTGCAGCCAGGAATTCTCTGGCTGCGGCCAAAACGTGCACAGAAAGTTTTGCGCTGCAGCCCAGAATTTCTGGCTGCGGCCAAAACGTGCACAGAAAGTTTTGCGCTGCAGTCAAGAATTTCTGGCTGCAGCCAAGGGAACTTTGAAAAATCATAACTAATTCTAGAAAAATCAAAATATGGTGATCCTAAAGCCAAATGAAATCTATTTAAGTCCTCTTCCTAGGAAAAATATTGTCCATTACTGGAAATCACCACAGAAGTACATAATTACACGAAATTCACCACCTCTCCAAAACAGATTCCAGTTTTAAGCCCAAACTTTGGACAGTCATTGCTCTTAGCTCAAAAAACGAAATGACACAAAATTTATGTTCATTTTGAAGGTTGGAATGTGAAATTTAAATCTGGAAAGTTTCAGAATTTTTAGACACCATTTGCCTATTCAAAACATCCAGATAACCTGACTGTCCAGAATAAACTTTCAATGGACAACATTTCCATTTTTGCACCAATGCTTCCAATGGTTCCCAAATTCATATCAAATACCATTCCCACATAAATTTGCACAAGGAATCCATTGAAATCATCAAAACAACCCAATATAACCTCCATTGACATGTTACACAATGACCACCACATGTCTTACCAAGAACTCAATCAAACCACCATATTATAAACCAATCCAAACCAACATTCCAAACCAATTTCAAATGCTCAAGGACACACTATGAGCCTATTCCAACATATCACACAATGCAATTCTTTCAAACAAAAATCATATGAAAATCAGGGCAAAAATTCGAAATTCTCAAAACTTGATCAATGGTTACACAACTTAGCTCAAAATGTGTTAAATTCTTACCTCTTCTTCTTCCCAAAGCAACTTCTTTGTTTCTCCAACTTTCAATTTTTCTCAAGTTCTCAAACACCACATTTCAAAAACCTAAAACCATAGCCATGAAGCCCTCAACACCATGAACAATATTAATGAAGGTAAATTGAGCATTCATGGACAAATTCTCACCTTTCTTTAAGCCTTCTTCTTTCTCTTTTGCTTCTCTAGTTGAACGAAAATGAAGGAGAGGAGAGAGATGAGATGAGATAAAGAAGATGATATGAAATTTCAGCCCTAATTGCTTGCCCAACGTCCTAAATGAGAGAGGGAAGAGAAAAAGTAAATTTTGACACTTTGACCTTGATCTATGGTTCACATGAAGCCAAGTGTCAAGATCTTCCTCCTCCTCCCAACTCCTTCCATGTTCATGCAAGCATTGGATCACTCTCTCATAATCTCTTGATATGTAATCCCAACCATTGATCTACAATTTACCAATGAGTTGCCTCTTCGATAACTGACCAATTGGTAAGTGAATTTCCAATTTCGCCCCTGATTATCATAACCTTTACCAAATCACCATTAAACATGAATATAAGCTTAAACATTGCTTACCGCACATTCACAATGAGTTTAGCAACAATTACATCCTTAAGATCATAATTAGCCCTTAATCACAAGTTGGGGCATTACATAATACATTCATCATTTTAATTCTATTATAGCTCCTTCTGTCGTATATGCATTGACATGCAAAGAGTTGATTTATATAGATTCTTGTGTCCTACAAATACGACAAGGGATAAGAATACAGTGCAAAAAAGGACTCACTATGTGGGCTTTACAATGGGAGAGAACAACTATTGTTGTTATCTAGCACCGATTGTTCAAGGGTACGCTTTTTAATTTTGTCTATTTCAGATTTTTAATAAATAATTGCCTTGCCATCTAGCTTCATTTTAATCTGTATATGTTATTATAGTTACTACTAGAGTTTGTGTGTTCTCTGTCCTCGGTTCAATGTAGTTTACTGGTTTGATTCTTTGGGTAAAAGGCCAGACAAAGAAACAAAAAATGTTTTCAACACGTAAGTTATTTTGTTTGTATTTCATTTTGACTTAAATGAATTGTTCTAATTTCTGTTGATTTTCATTTTAATGATAGGGCAACCCAGACATATTGAATTCTTTGCGGGCCCCGCGATCGTAAAGGTGGCAAAGACCCGAAATGGTTGTATCCAAAGGTACATAGTTTCAAATCAAGTTCTTTTGATTGACGGTTGTTTTAGATATGCCTTTATTGATTTAACCATTTGCTTTTGATTTATAGTGCTCTCAACAACCTGGCGGTTTGGAATATGGATACTATGTCTTATGTTATATGTTTAACATCATTAAGAGTGGTATTACGACAGATTTTGAACAAGTAATCGCTTCTTCATTCTTAAAGGATAATATTTTTGGTGTTGTAATTAAATTGCAAATTAATTTACTCACTTGATTCATTATTTCATCTAAGCTTATTTTCTGATTTGCTAATTTTTGACAATGAAGATGTCTTCTTATATGAAGACATTAATTTGATCAGAAACTTTTTGGCTGGGCATCTTCTTCAACGTATACCAGAGTGAAGTTTTTATTTATATTAGTTAACTAATTAGTGGTTTGTGTAGGACACACTTTGTGGTGGCTGAATTGCTGTTGTTATGTTGTCTGCCTATCTCTTTTTTTATTTGATTGGTTAGTTGTTAAAGGGGGATTCAAAAGTTTCTATATTCTAAGGTGCGAATTAGAGTTGTGTTGTTGTACATGCTATTAGATTGTTGGATAACATTTTTATTAGCTAGTGTTGAACTGCTGTTGTTTCCATTCTGGTTTATGCAATATTTCTTCTATTCAATTTCTGCAGTTTAAATTTTTTGGACAGTGATGTATATAAAAGGCCATAAAAAAACTTTAGACATCCCCAGTCGTAACTGGGGACGTCTAAACTGTTTCTGAACCACTTTAGATGTCCCCATTTTTTACCGGGGATGTCTAAAGCCTAACTTTAGACGTCCCCAGTCCAAACTGGGAACGTCTAAAGTGGTTTAGAAACACATTAGACGTCCCCAGTTTGGACTGGGGGCGTCTAAAGTCTTCCCTAAAGACGTCCCCTATTTTGGGGACGTTATTGACAGTTTTTTTCTACGTCACTCAGATAGACGTCCCCTTGTTTTCAGATGTTAAAAGGTTCAAAAAAGGGACGTTAAAAGCATTTTTTGTAGTAGTGTCAAGTGATTAAAGGAGATTAGATATATTTTATAAAAACTCTTTCTTCCTCTTCCTTTCCTCATTTTCGTTCAATACAAGAGAAAGAAGAGAGAGAGAGAGAGAGAGAGTTCAAGAGCTCTCAAGTTCTAGAAATAAGGAAGAAGAAGAAGCTTAAGGTAAGTGTGATTTCTTAAGGGTTTCTTGTGATCTTACTTGGAAATCTTCTCTAAACTCTCCTTCTCTATGGAATCATGGTTTAGAAAACACATCTTGAGCTCAAGAAGAGAGAAAGGAGGACTCTTAGAGAGAGAGAACTCAAGAGGTAACTTCACAAACCTTATATCTATACTAGTATGATGTTGTTGCTGAGGTTTGTGGTTAGATTTGGTGATTTTTGGTTAAGTTTGTAAATTTGGAAAGTCCTAACCTTAAGGGGTTATGCTACCCAAATCTCTCTAAATCATGATTAGTATGTGTTTAAATGACCTAATAAGAGATTAAAAGTATAAAGGAGTAAGCTTTAGGGGTTAAATCACAGAGTTGCAATTTTCCCTTTTTCTTGGTGAAAGTTTTGGCCAAAACTAGATCTAGGGGAAAGAGTGGAATTTTCAATAATTTGATGGTTCCATTGGATTCAGGAAGCAAAACTAGGTGGGTTTACAGTTGGTCACTTTTTCAGAAAAATCAGACAAATCATAATTATGAAAACGTCTCTAAAACCCAAAAACGGGGCTGCCAAGGAAACTTTTGTAATTTGATAGTGAATTTGGTAATTTTGAGCCCAGAAATGGATTCCTTAGGTAAAAATACTTCAGGATAGCCCTAGCCAAAATTTTGGGGAAACGTGCTATTGGGCCGGGTACTGTGGGGCCGGGCCGAGGTCCCGGGGGCCTTTTGATAAATTTTCAACATAGACTAGTATAACCACAAGAAACACTATGAAAGAGTCTAAAATGATACTTGGATAGGTTATAACCTATTTCTTGTACATTTAATATTTTAGGACCGAGTTGAAAGCCGGAAGCCACACGTTTTACGAGGCACATAAAAAGGGGTTGATAATGCTTCGAGGTAGGGACTACCATTTCTTATATACTATGTGATTAATTGTATGTATGTGTTACTATATTTCGTTATATGATTGCATGCTAGAGGCATAGTACCTAGTTGTGGTTCGGTGCCCAACAAAGGTATATTAAAAGTCCTAGCTGTGGTCGATGACTTAGTTGAGGTATACTATAAAAAATCCTAGTTGTGGTTGATAACTTAGTTGAGGTACACTATAAAAAATCCTAGCTGTAGTCGGTGACTCGGCTGCGGTACTTACATGTGAATTGAATCAAACTTTCATTTTTTCCTAATATGGTGCATTGCATATTTAATTTTCACATTTTATATGTCGATTGTATGTTTCTACTGGGATTCCTTGGAATCTCACCCCATTTTCAAAAACAAATATCTTAGCAGGTGCCAATGGGTCGAAAGGCAAAGGTGTAGACATCGAGAAGTGATTGGCACGTGTCTTGAGGCAAGGGCAAAGATCATGGTTATAGTTAGTTTATGTTTAAATTATTTTGGGGAAATCCTATAAATATTGGAAATATCGTAGCATTCTATATATTTTGTCGATAGATGACTTTGAATTGTAAATGAATGCTTTTATCAGTATATATGTACTTTTCTGTATGCCCACGGAACTTTGTCTTTATTACTCTTGGATTGTCTAAATGGAAACGAGTGTTGACACTCACCATCTTCTTCCACCATCATCGGTGGCCTTCATTCTTTTATTATCACCATCATCTGGTTTTTGGGAGAGAGGGAGGAGGAAAAATTGAAAAATCAGAGGAGACAAGAGCAGAAGCGAACGAACACTATAACACCGTCGAAGATTGTGAACGAACCTTCTTCCATATTTGCTAGCAGCATTCACCCTGAGTTCAAACTTCACCATTGCTCTCACATCTTGGTCTCTTTAATTTCACCTAGTGTGTTGCCGTCCTCTACAACTTTTCCATTGTCACCGGCCATTCTTCTTCCATTTTTATCTTTAATCTCATTTTTTGGTGGTGTTCCATGGCTGTGCTTTTCATGAAGAAGATAGCTTCTCCTTTGATGGATGTTCTTAGGTAAATTTCTCAATCCTTTATAGCAAGAAGCAATGGCATGAACTTAGGGCTTTAATAGGGGAGTTTTGACTCTTCCATTCCTTTATTTCTACATTGTATTTGTGATTCCTAAGTCTTATGATGAATTTTATAATGTTAGACTAATTTATTTAATGAATTTGGAGGATTGGATGTAGCTTGAACCTTTATTAGATGCTTGACATTGTGTTTAAGTAGCTTAATTATCATTTCTTTGTACTGGTTAGTCATTGAATTGATGATTTTGTGAACATTTTCTGCTAATTTCAAGTTGGCTTGATTAGTGGATCAATTGTGTCATGTATTTTCATTGGTTTCTTGAATTTGGGCTTGTTCATTGTGTTTAGCATTGGGTTTTGGCATCATTATTCTTAATCTTCCATATGGGTGGCCATTGTTAAATTAAGTTTAATGAGCAAATCAAGTGGTAATACAAGGTTGTTTGGTTATTGGATTAAAAGCTAAATACAATTTTAAGTTTATTAATTGCTAGAGTGCTTCATCAACCTAATTTAGAGAAATTAATATTCAAAGTGGCTTGATATTAATTAATACAAGTTTGGCCTAGTTTAAGGGGTGACCCTTAAAGTCTTTTAAAGCTAGCATATTTAATCTCCCTTAATTATTTAAAGTAAGGATTGCTTGTACTATTGCTATGAAGGATTGTTCATCCCATTACTGATCTTGTTATTTTTCTCATTTTATTAATTCCATCATCATTCCATTTCATACTTTAAAGAAAAATTCCAAAAAGAAGTAGCTTAGGACCAATTTAATTTTCAATTGCAAAAAGTAGTTGGTAGTTAAAAGATCAAAATTTCCCCCCTTTTTTAGTGTTTCATGTCAATCATTGCACTTAGTTCCTAGGTAATTAATAAAAGACTCCTCAAGAGATGATCCAGGATTGCACCATGTATAGCAATCCTTGGTTATTTTTTGCAAAAATTACTAAGACATGAGCCAACACGCTTCTTTAGTGGGCTATCCTTAGAGTTGAATGCAACTACCCTTGGATTGGGTGCTAAGTTTACTAATCTTAGGCATTTTGGTTCTTTTAAAATTTTAGATAGAATATGGCTCTAGCCTACCTCAAATTGTGATAAATGTGGAGATTCTTATTTAATAAACCTAAGTCTAGCATGGTAGATATACAAACTTGATAATTCTATTTTGTATGGTTGAATTTGGTCTTATGATGAGGTTTTGGTTGAGATGGAAATCAAAGTAAAGGCTAACAATAAGGAGCTATCAACTAGGTGGAGTTAGTAGTGACGGGTTGATGATTAAGACGTCTAAATTAGAAAATAAAAAATGTAGGCCAGGTGATTGACAAATTCCAATTTTAATTATATATTTTTATACTTTAATTAGGGTTTTTGTCATAATAATTGAGCCTAAATTGCCTTTCTTGAGATAAATTGAGATTAAGAGTAAATGGATTACATTAGGAGTAAAAAGGGTACAATTGTCAATTAAATTATAATTACTCTTACTCATTGATTTTTCTGAGATTATTTGATATTGGTTAAATTGTTTTCAATTGAAAATACTTGAAAATTTGGATTAAATCTGAAAATGGCAGTTTGGGACTCAAATTTCAGAAATGACAGTTTGGTACCATGAATTTGTAAAATGAAAGTTTAATACCATTGAAACTACAGCGTTTTTGCAAAAAAGTTTCAGGTCTGATTCACGCTGGGATAGATCAGATTTAAGAACAAAACCAGAGACACGTGAGAGGAGGATAGCACCGAAACACAAACCTTCGCATCTTCATCTTTGTCTTCAACGTTCACCTTCTTCTTCCTCTCTCGCTGACATCACCATTCACCACCACAGCCGACGGTGAGCTTCATCCACCTCAGCCACGGGATCAGAACAGAGCAAGAAGAGAGGCGCCGAGAACGCTGTAAGACTGAGCAAAGGAGGTGTAGCAACCACACTTGGCGAACTTCGTCTTCCTCCACCATCGTTCTCCACTTCATCATCTTCACTTCACCATTGCTCTCATCACCTTTGCACCTCTCTCTGTTGCTAAAAGACATCAAAGATCAGAACAGAGTAGCCGCAGAATCTCTTGGACCTTTAAGCCTCCATCAATCGAATCACCATATTCATCTTCAATCTCATTTATCTTGTGGTGTTCCATGGCTGGATGTTCAATTGAGATTTTGATTTTGATTCTTGGTGCTGTTTTGATGAGTGGCCGTAGCTGATTTCATAATCCATTGTAGCAAAGGCAATGGCATGAACTTGGAGCTTCAATTCAATAGGGGAGTTTTTGCTCTTCCATTTCTCTAATTCTACATTGTAATTGTGATTCCTAGGTCTCAAGATGAATTTTATAATGTTGAATTGATTTATATTGATGTATTTAGAGAATTGGATGTGGCTTAGACCTTTGTTAGATATTTGACATTATGCTTAATTAGCTTAATTATCATTTTTTTCTGTTGGTTAGTCATTGAATTGATGATTTTGTGAATGCTTAATCAACCTAATTTAGAGAGATTAATATGCAAGGTGACTTGGTATTGATCAATCTATATTAGGCCCAGTCTAAGGGGTGGCCCTTAGAGCTATTTTGGAACTAGCATGATAAATCTCTCATAATCATTTTAAGTGAGGATTGCTTGCGCCATTGCTACGAGGGGTTGTTTATTCCATTGTTGATTCCTTTACTTCTCTTATTTTATTAATTCCATCATCATTTCATTTCATATTTTCAATAAAAATCCCAAAAAGAAATAGTTTAGAACATTTTAATTCTTAATTGTAAAAAGTAGTTGATAGTTAAAAAAACCAAAATTTTCCATTTTTAATCATTTTATGTCAATCATTGCACTTAGTTCCTAGGTAATTAATAAAAGGCTCTTCGAGAGACGGTCCGGGATAGCACCCTATATTGCAATCCTTGGTTTAATTTTGAAAAAGGTTGCCAAGGCACAAAGCCGACAAAGCCTTATTCTTCAGTGATCAATGATTGAAAGGAAAAATTTGTTGAATTGGATTACCACCCAATCCAACAAATTTATCCTTTCAAGTGATGATCATCTAGCCCATGTTTTCTATCCTCAAATTTAGAGTTATTAATTCTCACATTGTCACTAATATTTCCACCTAGTTGGTTATTTCCTTATTATTGGCCTTCGATTTGGTTTCCTTCTCAACTAAGACCCCCCATGAGATCATATTCATATATATATATATATATATATATATATATAAAATCTAGTTCTCATACTTGTATATTTACCCTGTTATACTTAGGTTTATTAAATAAGAATATTTTCCTTTATCACCTGAGACTGAGGTAGCAGGCTAGAGCATTGTTTTATATTTGAGGTCTAGAAGGATCAAAATGCATAAGTATGGTAACCTAGCAACCAATCCATAGGTAGCTACATTCAGCTTTAAGTAATCAATGGATGTTGTGCGTCTGTGCGAATGGAAAAAAAGGGAATATAATTGATGAATTGCAATTGAAGGTGGGGTCATGAGTGTTGACTGAGAGAGAGAGAGAGAGAGAGAGGTTTAGCTCTCAATGGAAGTGTGTATTCAGCGTCACCCCGCGTTTGTGCGTATGTCTCCCCGCTCAACATGACGGCTAAGTTAATTAAAAAGAAGGAAGATAGGGCTTTTGGGGTTAAAGTTTGGGTTTATTAAAATTTAATTAGCCCAATAAAATTCTATCATTAGATTCTACTTTAGTTTTCAAGAATAATTCTACACCATAGGATCTTCTATTCTACTTCTCCTTGCCCTGCAAAAATTAAATAAAATCGTGATCTATCATATATTTGAAAATATTATCCAATCACAAGATATCAATCAGAATATTAAGAATTTAAGCTCAATAATCTCATAATCAAATCAAATTTATATTATTTCCTAAAATTGGCTAACAATATAAATATTATCTAATAAATCAAAATTAGCCTTAAATAATCCCCAAAATAAATGAATAAAGAGGGATAAAATATATTAAATTTTGGATTTATCAAGGGATGTTTACAATATAAATCATGTGCCAACAACATGTAGGTGCCAGGCCTAAAATTGCATCTACTAAATTTAACACTCAAGAATCATCTAACTCATTTGGAGGTGGGGAGAATGCAAGCAAAAAAAAAAACATTTAAAAAAACAAATATGAGAATTAATATAAGTGGGTAAATGAGAGAGAATAAATAGTAAAGAAAATAAAGAGAGTGTATGGGGGAAATTAATTAGGGATAACATTGGTAAAAATTCATTTAATACTCAAATAACCCCAAGACCTTATAAAAAGGAAGGGACCCAATCAAAAAAATAGAACTTTATAAATAGCAACAGATGTACCAAACATAATTCAATCATATGAGCCAAGAAACATAACCCCACTTCTCAAGTTCAACTCACTTATTTGAGGTAGAGACATTACTATAGGGAATATATTTTACTACCTTAGAAGATGTCTATTTTTTAAAAAAGGGAAGTAAAAAATAAGGGGTCACATTTTTGTAATTTAAGGAGGAATTTTTGAGGCCTTTAGGCATCCCTTTTGGGTTTGGGAACGCCCAAATCGAAAGGGACGCCTAAAGGGACCCTAGCTATGTATGAAACACAAGTATGTGATGCTTTCTATGATGATTTCTTGATCAAAACAGTCAGGGAATGATATCGATGTCTACTTGGCACCTTTGATTGAGGACTTGAAGAAGTTGTGGGAGGAAGGTGTAGATGTGTTTGATGCATATAAGAAGGAGTCCTTCAAGCTGCGTGCAATTATTTTCACCACGATAAATGACTTCCCGACATATAGAAACTTTTCAGGGTACAGTGTGAAGGGACATAAAGCATGTCCGATATGTGAAATAGACACATACTTCTATCAACTTAAGCATGGAAGAAAAATGGTATACCTTGGTCACATGAGGTTTCTTTATCGGTTCCACCCGTATCGTAGGTTAAGAAAGCATTTTAAGGGCTTACAGAGGCATGAAATGGCTCCATAGGCATTAATCAAAGAGGAAGCTTACAGTCGGGTGGAACGTATCAATGTCACCTTCGGTAAGAATCAGAGGACTGCGGGTGAGAAGAACATATGGAAGAAGAAATCAATTTTCTTTGATTTTCCATATTGGTGTAGTCTTGATGTGAGACACAATATTGATATGATGCATGTGAAGAAAAACGTTTGTGATAGCCTTGTCAGTATACTTTTACACATACTAGGGAAGACTAAGGATGGAATTAGTGCAAAACTTGACCTTATTGATATGGGAATAAGAGAACAGTTACATCCATAGTTAAGAGATGATGGTAGGAGGGCATACATGGAGCTAGCAGTGCATACACTATTAAAAGCGGAGAAAAGAAGTTTGTGTGGGTGTTTGCATGAAATTAAGGTGCCACAAGGGTATTCTTCTAATGTGAGAAGGTGTGTCTCAATGGAAAATTTGAGGTTAGTGGGAATAAAGTTCCATGATTATCATGTGTTGATGCAACAACAATTACCAGTAGCTATTTGAGGCATTATGAAAGATGAAGTGCGAACTACTGTAACAAGATTGTATATTTTCTTTCATGCTATCTGTAACAAAATCATTAGCACTAAAAAGTTGGATGAACTAGAAAATGAGGGTTATATTATTTTGTCTTAACTAGAGATGCATTTTCCTCCTTCATTTTTTGATATAGTGGTACATTTTGATCGTTCATTTGGTAAGGGAGGTAAGCTCTGTGGTCCAATTTACCTGAAGTGAATATACCCTTTCAAGTAATGCATGAAGATCTTAAAAGGGTATTCTAAAAATCTTTATCAACCTAAAGCCTCAATAGTAAAGGAACAATCTCGGTATGAAGAGGGGAAAAGCAAGGGAACATGAGGACTAAAAGTGAAGAACGTGCCTAGTGAAGATGTGTTGTAAGCACACTTGTATATCCTGAATAATTGGAAGAAGTTCAACTGTACATAGATGAACATAGAAAGAGTTTGAAGAATATAAATCTAAAGAAAAATGACATGGAGATAGTTATTGAACAAAACAAGACATTCATTGAGTGTTTGAGGAAAAGGTTTTGCATGAGACCAGTGTGTTTGAGACAATTAAGTGGCTAGCTTGGGGGGCCATCGTTTCAAGTCATTACTTAGACCGGTTATGATATAATTGGGTATTCTTTCTACAAAAAAGACCAAGATGACAGAAGTACCATGCAAAATAGTGGGGTGATGGTAGAAGCTGAAGCAATGTACTTTTCTAGTTTGAAGGACAAAAACCCTATATTAGCATCCATAGTCTATTATGGAGTAATAAAAGAAATAAGGGAGATTATATACAATAAGTTCAAAGTTGCTTTATTCAAATGTAAGTGGGTTAACAAAAATATTGCGGTAATAGATCAATAATTTGGATTTGTCTTAGTTGATCTTTGAAGAGTTGGTTATAGAGATAAGCCCTTCATTCTAGCAAGCCAGGTGAAACAAGTGTTTTATATCACAGATCCTGCAAATAAAAAAATGTCCATTGTACTTTAAAGTAAAAAAGAGAAGTATGGTGATCTAACCTTCAACCTTGATGACACACAATATTTCACAACAAATCCACCTAGAATAAGTGAAGTAGAATTGGTATATAATAAAAAATATATATGCTGTAAGAAATGATCATGGTGAAGGAATATGGGAACTAATATAGAATAAGACTTAACTTAGAAAATAGTACTGTGTGCCTGTTGTTTTAATCTTGGTTAGTTTATTCATTTAATTGCAATATATTACCTATTTGACGCTAATTTTTGTGTTAACAAGAATATGGACAGCTCTAGTGACTCACAAAGTGATACGGATGATGAAATGGCCGTGAGAAGGGTTAAAGACAACACAAAGATGGGAGCATTAGTTGAATGTGTTATCAACATCAACAGGGGAGGTTGCATGTGGACTTTGAAGCCAATATGAATCCAGTTGGTCTTGAGGAAGACCATTTCATTAGCTATTTAGGCTATTTGGGTCGAAGCAAAGTTCGCATTATCTATGATAATTGGAAGTTGGTTCCCCCAAAAATGAAAGACATGATTTGACAACAAATTTTGGTATATAAGTTTCGATACATATGCATTTGTAGCTTTATTCTTGTTGCTTCAAATATAATTATTTTATGTTTTACCTTGCAGCAAACATTCAATGTCCCAGATACTAGGGCGATATACAAGTACTAGATAGGGGGTTTGTCTAGAATGGAAAGATTTCAAAAACACGCTTACATGAAGGTACATTTGAGGGGCACAGAGGGGTCAGGATTCATGTAAAGTTATTCATATTTGTCTCCAAAGGATTGGAGGTTACTTGTGGCATCATGGGAAGATCCTCAATTTTTGGTAAATTTTCTTTCATCATAGTATAGAACTTTTTATTTGAATATACTTGACATCATTGACTCAGTTTGCATTGTTTTCCTTTCACAGGAAGTAAGTGCAGCAAATACACAGAGGCAAGCAAAAAATAAGTTTCAGCATTGCATATCTCGTGGTGGTTATCTGAAGCTTAAGCAGAGGACGATGGAAGAAGAGTTGGAGAAAATGAAGGAGACAACCAAATCAGATCTTAGCGTTGTTGTCTAGGCCTCGGCTCCTCCTTCACGTCACAAAAAATGGAAAGCAAGGAGGATTAAGGCTGGGAAGTACATAAATCCGGTTATTGTTGAGTTTTCCAAGAGGAATGTAAGTAGTTAAAGCATAAGTATTTAATTTTGAAATTTTTTCATATTGGGAGTGCTTAATTTTCATTTTGGATAAGTTGTATGCTACAAGATGAACTGGAAGATCATAGTAGCCAATGTTCGTTTACTCCAAGTAGATGGATGGATATCTTGTCAATGGTGATTAAGAAGGCAGATCACCCCGATCGTATTCGAGGGGAGCTGAGGGGAGCTTGTGGACATGCCTCACATTATTTGTCACAAGCTAAACCCAGTAGGGAGCTTGTGGCAAAGATTTGTAGGAAGTTGAACAAGAGCTCGAGGTCAAACTTCATGACAACCTCTGAGAATAATTGTTGCCAGAGCTACGTCGTGAAATGAAATATATGTTGGAATTGAAGATTGCAAGTGACGAGTATTGAACCCAAGAATCCCTGGCCTTCCCCAGCACCAAAGGAAGTTATAACCCATTGGAGGAACCAGTTGGTGACCCTTCTCCTACTCCAACATCTGGAGAACCTTCCACCAGCTGTTTGGATGCTTCACTACTTCGTGTTGTTGCTGATGCTCTCGTTCATACACAAGCTACCACCCACCATCATAAGTAAATTCCATAGCATTTATGTAGGTAATTGTGACATGTGTTTGAGTGGGGGAGGAAGGTGCAGCCATCCCTGTTCCTGATGAACAGGTTGCCATGATAGGTCAGGCAATAGCATCTTTCATGCTTTGGCCTCAAAATCTTATTGGCACAGCAACAACACCTCCAATGGTAGGAACTAGCTTACTATTACTTGAGATCTATTCGCATCCTACTATCAATCTATTTTTTATGTTCTAAAAGGAAGAGCAAGATGCAAGGAAATGGTCCTTCTTGGCATGACTGCAACAACTCCACAAAGGCATTCGCCAGATTGACTTGCACATGCCTTTAGGGATTTTAGGCCTAACATTGGAGTATCCCTGTACAATTGACAGGAAAGATAGTTTATTAAGTTAGAGGAGATAAATATAGGATGCATTAAATTTGCAATCCGGTAAGTTTTTTTTTTCAATTTTCCTTCAATTAATGTAGTGGTTTTTTGGTTTCATACATTCAATAATTCATTTGTCATTTTAATTTTATTATAGCTCTTTCCACCATATATGCATTGACACGGAAAGACATGATTTATATGGATTCTTATGTCCTGCAAATACGACAAGGGATATTAATACTTTGGAAGTAAGGACGAGCTATGTAGGCTCCATAATGGAATAGACCAAATTTCGTTATTATCTGACTAATTGTTCAAGGATACATATTTTAATTTTGTCTATTTAAGATGTTTAATAAAGAATTGCCTTGTCATCTAACTTCATTTTAATCTGTATATGTTGTTATAGTTACTATTGGAGTTTGTGTGTTGTCTGTCCTCGCCTCAACATAATCTATTGGTTTAATTCATTGAGTAAAAAGCAAAACAAAGAAACAAAATATGTCTTCAACACGTAAGTTATTTTGTTTGTAATTCATTGATTCTTGACTTAAATGAATAGTTCTAATTTCTATTGATTTTCATTTTAATGATAGTGCGACCCAGAGATATAGAATCCTTGGTGGGTTATGTGAGGTTAAAGTTATTAGGGACCCAAAGTGGTTTTATCCAAAAGTAAGTAGTTTCAATTCAAGTTCTTTCATTAACGGTTTTTTTAGATATGCCTTTATTGATTTTAACCATTTGCTTTTGATTTATAGTATCCTCAATAACCAGGCAGCATTGAATGCAGATATTATGTTATACTTTATATGTATAACACGATTTAGAGCGGAATTACAAGCGATTTTAAACATGTAATCACTTCTTCATTCTCAAATGATAATATTTTTGGTGTTGTAATTGAATTGCAAATTAATTCATTTCATCTAAGCTTATTTTCTAATTTACAAATTTTTGACGATGAAGATGCCTACTTATATGAAGATATTAATTTGATTAGAGACCTTTTGGCTGGACATCTTCTTCAACATATAGATTAGTCAAGTTTTATTTATATTAGTTAGTAGTTGTGTAATAGACTACTTTTTGATACTTTGTGGTAGTTATTGTATGTAGTATTAGGTAGTAGGAGTTAACAATTTAATTAGCTAGTGCTTGATGTTTCCTTACCATTTGTAAAGACATTGTGGTTTATGAATAATTCTTCAATCCTATTTATGTAGTTTTAATTTGTTGGGCAGTGAAAAATATAAATAATCATTTTTAAAAAAATAAAACCTTTTAACGTTTGTAAAGAAAAAGAGATGAGTGTTTAAACTAGATACTTTAGGCGTCCCTTTTGAAAGAGGCAAGCTTCACCCAAGAGGGGGGTGATGTGATAAATTTTTCATTTGATGTGGTGATATGACAATAGTTGTAGATAGAGTAGAGTTAAGAGGATTAGTACACAGAGAGTTATACTGGTTCGGCCCAAAAACCAGGCCTACGTCCAGTCCTCAGAGATCAAGACCTACTAAAATTTTTACTATGCTTCCAAGATTCAATGGGATCTCAGAATGCCACAAAACAACAACCTTCCTCGAATGGACTACGAGCAAAAATATTCTAACACTAAGAATTTTCTCTCCCCCTTATGACAAGTCTTACGTGTAGAAAAACAACCTATGACCTTTCTCACTTGCTTACGTACACAAGTCTTATGAGTAACAACGTTCTCTCCTGCTTACACCACTGTAAGTCTTACAAGCAGCAATGTTCTCTACTACTTGTATCTTGTAAGTCTTATGAGTAGAATGTTTTACTAGGAATTCTCTCAACTGCTTCTCTCGTAAGGATATCTACCCTCTCAAGGTCCAAATACCTTGAGATCAAATTAAAATAGAATTTGAAGTGTATACAGACTCTCTTATAAAGCAAATATGATAAACACTGAAGAACGATATGAATACAGAGAAAATATGAATAACAGAGACTCTTGAATTTGCTTATGTGAATTCTTGTACTTCGTTGTTTTTTATGGTCTCTGAAGCTCTGTATTTATAGACATTTGTTTTTGCTCATTTGAATAATGATCATTATGGAGCGGGGCATGTTACTGTGGAATGGCATGCGTACGTTTGAAATCTTTGAATGCGGTAGGTACGTGCTTGGATGGTCGTAATGATGCTGTCTGCCGTTGTTTGACTTTCTATATGTCTCTCTAATTCAAATGTTCAAACTCCTATATCACACTTATAATACATGTTAAATGATGTTATATAATAATAATAAGTGAAAATATAATGAATAAATATCATTAAACCATATTCGGATTGAACGTTGTAAGACTGGTGTGTTTTGGCTTCTGGTAGAGTCTCACTCGAGTACTGAGGGGCTCACTCGAGTGCAATACCATATTTTCACCTTTTGCTTCAGTTTTGCACTTGCACTTCCACAGATTTTGAGAGAGTGCATTTTCACACTTGCGAGTGATGTGGGACCTCACTCGAGGACAACTCCTCCTGCTCGAGTATCCTTGTATTTTACACTAAGAGCTGCGTCTTTAGACAACACTCACATACCATTTTAGCAAGAGTGTGATTTTTCACTTGCCCTCACTCGAGCATACTTACTCTTACTCGAGTGAGAAGAATATTCTTTTGTAATATACTCTTTGTCTTCAGCACTTGCATCAGAATTGAGAGAGTTAGCTTTCTCACTCGTGAGTGCTAATGTATCACTCGGGCACATGCACTCTCACTCGGGCATGCTTATGCTTTTCTGTTCTACATGACTCTCGGCCAAACACTCGTAGTCCCACACTTTCATGTGCTCGAGTACAAAATAGATTGATGCTCGAGTGCTAGCTCTATTGCTCAAGTGCAATAGTAGAACTGACAGCAATTGCTCTAGGGCAAACACTTTCTGTCCAACACTCGCATCTGCTCGAGTGCAAAACAGCTTTATGCTCGAGTGCCAGCTCTGTTGCTCTAGTGCATTAGCAAAAACTGACAGCAGACATTACAAAACTTTGCCATATGCATTTGGTAACTTTGTAATCATTCTTTAGACTTGTAAAAACATACTTTGCATACAATTACCTTTTGTTATCACCAAAAATTGGAATCTAACACCTTTTTTTAAAAAGGGGTGCCTAAAGTCTGAACTTTAGGCTTTAGGCGTTCCTTTTTTAAAAAAGGGACGCATAAAGTTCAGACTCTAGGCGTGTTAACCTCATGAAATTCTTGTCAGAATTTCACATTTCCTCCTATTTCTCCCACACTTTGGATGTATTAATGGGCATTTGAGAGTGCTAAAGTGGAGGAAATGTGTTCTTTTCATGCTTGGCACAAAAAGAGTATAAATATGGGGGAAATATGTTACTAATTGTCATGATTACTCAACTAATGATCTTTTGTGAGTTCTTTGTGTTGAAAGGCTACAGATTCAGTCATAGCTGGACCAGAGAAAGACAAATTCAAGGAGAAGGAAGTGAAATAAAGCTGAAGCCATCAATCATGCTAGGGAAATGCAAGAAGGAATGAGAACATATCGTAGAAAGAGAGGAAACTGAACTTCAAAGATGACTAGCTGCGGCCAACCATTCCATGGGCCGCGGTCAACTTGAGGTCAGAAAGCTACTGGTTGCGGCCCATAACCTTACAAAAACTCACTGGCCGCGGCCCAAAATTGGACAAAAGCTCACTAGCCGTGGCCCACAGATCGCCTGGCCGCGGCCAACCACCAAAATTGTTGTTGTGCGTTTTATCACCCGGGACCTATAAAAGCAGAAACCAGAGGCTGAAAAGAGGGGGGAGATGAGGAAATACCTAGAGAGGCGGCTGTGACACTCCTCTAAGCTTGGGATCACCATAAAGCAAGGGAAATCAAGTGGGGATTGAAGATTTACAGAGATTTGAGCTGGTTTTCCTTGGTTATACAGATTTCTTTCCCTTTCTTCTTCCTTGTGCTGATATGGCAGTTCTAGCTTTATATTTTTGTATCTATTTTATGAACATGAGCAGCTAAACTTTCATTCTAAGATTGTTTATGAACCTTTTTATGGATTAAACTTGATTCTTATTCTCTTTAAGTATCTAATGGCATATGTATGTTGATTTTATTCTGTTTTCACTGCTATTAGTGACTGGCCATCACTGTGGATGATTTTTTCAATTAAGTTAAGCTTGAGAGAGTTAACTTACTTGTAGAACTTTGGTAAAAGTATGCTAGACTTGAAGTTTGGAAGCTAAATGGATGGTTTGTTAGTAACATAGAGATATAGTTACTAGCCTAGCATTGTCATGTTAAGGTTGGTGGTTAATGCTTATTTTCTCCTAATGGTAGCAAGAGACTGTACATGTTAAAAGAAGATAAGGAGTTGATTATGACTTGAGAGAGCTTAATCAAACACTTGTAAGCCTTAGATGAACATACATATTTCCCATTGAACGATTCTTAAAGAGGAAGTAAATCAAGTTTAGGAACTACAAAGGGGATGAACAATCCTAGGTTTATTACAACTGTTAAAATCACAAAAGATCAAGTTCTTGTCTAGTAATTTATAGTTTTTACACACATATCTTTTGAACTTCTTTAACCACACAACATGTTTTTGGCTCAACTTAATTGAATTCACCAAACCTATTGCTTGACTAATTTGTTACTCAAATCCTCGAGGGAACGATCTTACTTATCACTTTATTACTTGACGCGATCCGTGCACTTGCGGTTAGGAGTGAGCATGGTGCCCAATGGCCCGGTGCGCCTACCTTGACCTTGCAAAAAATTGCCCAGTCCAGCTCTAAAAAAATGGCCCAAAAACATTTTGGGCAGCTTTGGGCGGGCTAATAACCGGGTAGGATCGGGCATCGGGTAAGGGGTGCTGCCCTGCCCATTTGGCCCTGCCTTGAAAATTATTTTAATTTATTTAAAATATAAAATTTATATCAATTAAATATTATTTCATATTTTTTTATTTAAAATATATATTGTCTATTGTACAATACTCTTTTGGTTCTCTCTTTTTTGCCCTAACTACTAAACACTATTTACAAGTAGATTTCTTCCTTTCTTCTTTACTTTGTTATGTATTAAATTATAGTTGCTTTTTATTTTTTTTCCAGATGCTTCATCATTTGATCAACTTTTGGGCATTGAATTGATGCGACTATTTTGACTTCACGGCTTTAATTACAATCGTTTTGTTTCCTTATTTATAATAGATTATGGATGTTTAATTTTTAAAGTATGGATATTTGTTAAGACATATGGTATTGATAACTACAACAATGTTTATGAAATTTACACGGAATTATTTTTTTCATATGTGGACAAGACAAGGCGTTATCATTTGGGTAGGAAAGCCCACCCTGCCTAGCCCACCCTTGCCTAGCCCAAAATGGTTAGGGATTTTAGCGGGCAGGGTTGGGCATCGGGCTGCAAAATATAGCCCGTTCATCCTTCAAGCAGGGCATCGGGCAGGGGTCTTACCCTACCCAGCCCTGCCCATGCCCACCCCTACTTACGGTAGTGAACAAATTTTTGGCACCATTACCGGGGATTGGTTTAACAAATCTTTTAGTTGACCTTAGGCTTGTGATAGTAGATTTCGCTTGAGCCCTTAGTTAGGTTTAAAATTTTTCTTTCCTTATTTTCTCTGTTAATTTTGTTTGTTTTAGTTTGATACTTGCTGGTTTATGCCTCTTGTAGGTACCATTTTGGTACATGCAACATCTGCACCTGGACGGATCGATAGTGGTACTTGACGGATTTTTGCGCATCGAAGAAGAAACTGAGTCAGAGGTGACTGAATCAGAATCAGAATCTTAGTCTGAAGCTGAAACTAAAAGTTGAAACAATGGCAGATGAATATGATAGAGCTACCGTCAATGACTTTGCCAGCCAGAATATGTGAGGTACTCAATCTTGCATTCGAATGCCGGAGATACAAGCACATACTTTTGAGATCAAGCCGGTCATGATCACAATGTTGCAAATGTATGGTTTGTACCATGATCTCTACAATGAAGACACCAACAAGCATTTGATGTACTTCTTGGAGGTGTGTGATTCCTTCAAGCAAAATGGGGTACCCTAAGATGTGCTGAGGTTGCGGCTATTCCCTCTCTCTCTGCAAGGGAAAGCTAGAGATTGGTATAACAATCTCCTGGAAGGTTCCATAACTTCTTGGGATGATCTTGAAGCTAAATTTAGAGCTCGGTTTTTCTCCGACGATAAATCTATGGAAGCAAGGGACAAATTTCTAAGCTTTAGATAACAGCCGGATGAGCATCTGTATGCCGCCTGGGAAAGATACAAGATGTTAATGAAGCAATGCCCTAATCATGGGGTGGATAAGTGGGTAGTGATCCATATTTTCTGTACTCGCCTTAATCCTCAATCGAAGGTGATGGTGGACTCTATGACTAATGGAGGGTACCGGAATGTGCCTGTCAATGAAGTGTTTAGACTTTTGGATCAATTATCTGCAAACAACACCCAAGGTAATGATAGAAGGACCACTCCAGCCCTGCCTAATACAAAAGAAGACTCTTCATCACAAATTGCCCAGTCTTATCCGCTTTGAACAAGCATTTTGATGTACTAGAGTCTCAAATGCAGAAGGGCACTTCTTATGGTGTGCATTCAGTACAAGCTACTCTGATTGTATGTGAGCAATGCAATGATGTTCACATGCCCGACAATTGCCCTCTCTACATGGGTACTGAATCTATCAATTATATGGGAAAATTTCAACCTCCTCAAGGTAATCCATACTCACAAACTTACAACCGTGCTTGGAAAGCTCATCCTAATTTTTCTTGGAGTCAAGGTAACACCTTGAACCCTACACACGAGTCTACTTCTGGCTCCAAGCCAGTTGCTCCACCGGGTTTTCCACTGCCATCAAGGAAAGTTCCTGCAAAAGAAGAGGAATCTAAGACGAAAAAGATGTTGGCCTCGATCTTATCAGAGGTTGAATCTTTAAGGGTTGAGAGTAAGGCTACATTTTCTCTTCATGAATCTGCAATTAAGAACCTTGAAGTTCAAGTGGGACAATTAGCAATACAAGTAAATGCTATGGCACGAAATGGTCTCCCAAGTGATACCATCCCTAATCCAAAGTGAGGTGGAAAAGAAGAATGCAAGGCCATTCACTTGAGAAGTGGCAAGGTGCTTCCAGATATGCCTAGCTTGAGCAAGACTGGGCCAAATCAAGATGAGCAAGAGGACATTGAGATTGATGAGGAAGAAGCCATTACTCAAGAAAATGTGGTAGAAGAGGATGAAACTAAAAAGAGAAAGCAGACTGAAGGAGGGTTGGATGATGTTGGCAAGAGTAAGAAGGGGGAATAAGAGTTGAATAATGAGAAGAAGAGAAAGTCAACCACCTCTACTGTCATGCCTCCACTACCTTTCCCTTAAAGATTGAAGAAGAAGGAGGAAGATGCACAATTCATAAAGTTTATGAACATGTTTAAGCAACTACATGTAAACATTCCATTTGTCGAAGCTTTAGAGGGTATGCCTAAATATCCAAGTTCCTTAAGGATGTGTTGTCTAAGAAAAGGCGATTTAATGAATTTGAAACTGTGGCATTAACTAAAGAATGTAGTGCAGTGATCCAAAGGAAGTTACCTACTAAGCTGAAGGATCCAGGAAGTTTCTATATTCCTTGCAATATTGGGATGAACTTCAACGGTAAAGCCCTATGAGACTTGGGGGCTAGCATCAACTTGATGCCTCTAGCCATTTTTAACCAATTGGGGTTGGGAGAGCCAAGGCCTACCATAGTAACCCTTCTATTTGTTGATCGGAGTATTTCTAAGCCTAGAGGAATCATTGAAGATGTCATAGTAAAAGTAGACAAGTTCATCTTCCCAGCAGACTTTGTGGTGCTTGATTGTGAGGTTGATTGGAAGATACTGCTCATTCTTGGCCATCCATTCCTAGCCACAGCAAGGACTCTTATTGATGTGGAAAAGGGCGAAATCACTTTGAGGGTGGACGATGAAAAAGTGATCTTTAACATGCTAAAAGCGTTGAAGTTCCATGATGATTCAGCCCAATGCTCATTTGTTGATATATTGGACTCGCTCATTCCTCAAGAGTCATATGCTCCTATGATAAAAGATCCTTTAGAGGCATTTCTAATTGGGGAGAAAAGCTTGGATGAATTTGATGAAGAAGCTATTGAAAATCTTTTTCGAATGGAAGCATTCCCTCACTCAAGAAGGAGGAATTTTAAGACACTTGAGGTGGCTGAGGCTTTGAGTATTCCTTTGAAGCCCTTTATTGAAGCCTTACCAGCTCTCGAATTGAAGCCTTTACCGTCTCATCTAAAGTATGCCTACCTGGGGAATTCTAACACTTTACTGGTTATTGTCTCTTTCGTTCTCTCTGATCTGCAAGAAGAGAAGCTTCTACGAGTCTTGAGAGAGCACAAGCGTGCTATAGGATGGACAATAGCTGATATTAAGGCAATAAGCCCTTCGATGTGTATACACAAAATTCTATTAGAAGATGATCATAAAACTTCTATTGAGCATCAAAGGCGCTTGAATCCAATCATGAAAGAAGTGGTCAAGAAAGAAATCCTCAAATGGCTCTCAGCTGGAATTGTGTACCCTATTTCTGATAGTTCATGAGTAAGCCCAGTCCAATATGTCCCTAAGAAGGGTGGCATGACTGTAGTGGCTAACACCCAAAATGAACTGATTCCTACTCGCACGGTGATTGGATAACGGGTGTGTATGGATTATCGGAAGGTCAACACTGCTACAAGAAAGGATCATTTTCCTTTGCCGTTCATCGATCAAATATTGGATAAGCTAGCAGGTCAGGAGTTCTTTTGCTTCCTTGATGGTTATTCCGGTTACAACCAAATTGCCATAGCTCCAGAAGACCAAGAGAAGATGACCTTTACTTGTCCCTATGGCACATTTGCCTTTAGAAGAATGCCTTTTGGACTATGCAATGCGCCAGCTACATTTCAAAGGTGCATGATGTCCATTTTTGCTGATATGATTGAGAAGACCATTGAAGTATACATGGACGATTTCTCTATCTTTGGTCCATCTTTTGACTCTTGCTTGGAGAATTTGGATGCGGTGCTTAAAAGATGTGAAGAGACAAACTTGATTCTCAATTAGGAGAAATGTCACTTCATGGTGCAAGAAGGCATTGTACTTGGCCATAGGGTATCCAAGAAAGGGTTGGAAGTAGATAGCTAAAAGTGCTATTATTGAGCAATTACCACCGCCTACTAATGTGAAAGGTATCCAAAGCTTTCTTGGACATGCCAAGTTCTACCAGAGATTTATCAAGGATTTCTCAAAAATTTCCAAACCCCTTTCTAAGCTATTGGAGAAAGATGTGGAATTCAAGTTTGATGATGAGTGCCTACAAGCTTTTGAGGAGTTAAAGAAGCGTCTCATTTCAGCCCCTATCTTAGTAGCTCTAGATTAGGTCTTGCCTTTTATTATCATGGCTGATGCGAGTGATTACGCTGTTGGTGCTGTTCTTGGGCAAAAGGCAGAGAAACTCTTCCACCCCATATACTATGGTATCAAAACTCTTGATTGTGCCCAACTCAATTATACCACCACTAAAAAGGAGTTACTTGCCATAGTCTATGCCTGTGAGAAATTTCGACCTTATATTGTGGGTACTAAGGTTATTGTCTATACTGCTCATTCAGCTCTAAAGTACCTACTCACCAAGAAGGATTCTAAGGCTAGCCTGATTCGCTGGGTGCTCTTACTTCAGGAGTTTGACTTGAACATCATTAATAGAAAAGGTACGGAGAATCAAGTAGGAGACCACTTGTCAAGGTTGAGTACTGAGGCTCAACTTGATAACTCTGACATGATCCATGTATCATTCCTGGATGAGCAGCTGTTCATCGTTGATCATTCATCCACACCATGGTTTGCCGACTTTGTAAATTACTTGGTCTGTGGAGTGTTACCTTCAGATTTCAACTCTCATCAAAGGCATAAGTTCTTGAATGAAGTGAAGAAGTACTTTTGGGATGAACCTTACTTATTCAAGAGGTGCCCCGATCAACTCATTCGAAGGTGTGTTCCTGAAAATGAACAAGAGTGTATTATGCATTGTTGTCATTCGTCTGAGTATGGTGGCCATTTTGGAGGAGAGAAAACCGTTGCGAAGGTCATTCAAAGTAGGTTCTATTGGCCTTATCTATTCAAAGATGCATATGCATTTGTCCTCCAGTGTGATAGGTACCAAAGAGTAGGGAACATATATATAAGGAATGAGATTCCATTGAACAGCATGCTTGAAGTTGAACTCTTTGATGTTTGGGGGATTGACTTTATGGGTCCATTTCCTAAGTCTTTCAATAATAAATATATTTTAGTTGGAGTGGACTATGTATCAAAATAGGTCGAAGCTACTGCATGTGTGACTAATGATGCCAAGACAGTGCTGAAATTCCTCAAGAAGCACATCTTCAAAAAGTTTGGCACACCAAGAGCAATTATCACTGATAGTGGTTCACACTTCTGCAATCACTAATTTCAAGCTTTGATGAAGAAATATGGTGTTAGACACAAAGTAGCATTGCCCTACCACCCCCAAACAAATGGCCAAGCTGAGATTTCCAATCGGGAGATCAAGAACATCCTGGAGAAGATGGTGAATACTATTAGGAAGGACTGGTCTTCTAAGTTGGATGATGCTCTATGGGCTTACCGAACGGCTTACAAAACGCCTATTGGTATGTCTTCATATCGATTGGTGTTTGTGAAAGCATGCCATCTGCCGGTAGAATTGGAGCATGGAGCTTATTCGGCTATAAAAAAGTTAAATTTTGATCCACAAGCTGTGGGAGAAAAGAGGCTACTTCAACTAAATGAGTTAGATGAAATTTGCCTAAAGGCTTATAAGAGTGCAAGGATTTATAAAGAGAAGACAAAGAGGGACCATGACAGCAAAATCGTTCCTAAGAGCTTTGAACTTGGTCAAAATGTTCTCCTTTACAACTCCAAGTTGAAGTTATTTCCAGGAAATCTCAGGTCTCAATGGTCTGGTCCATTCAAGGTGGTCCAAGTATCAAAATTTGGTGACGTGGAGCTGGAGAATGAGAAGGGAGAGAGATTCAAGGCTAATGGTCAACTGCTAAAACATTATTGGGGAGGAGATGTGGATAGGCTAGTATCCACTATCTACCTATCTAATGAAGAGTGACCATCATGAAGAGTCAAGCTAAAGACTATAAATTAAGCGCTTCTTGGGAGGCAACCCAAGTTCTTACCTTAATCTCTTTAGTTTCGTTGATTTTAGTATAATGTTGGTAGATTTACATTTGGTTTTTTGCTTTTGTAGGAAGAAAGGAACCCTAAATGGAGAGAAGAAGAGAGCAAGAGGATTCAAAGGAAGGGGATGACATGTGGTTTAGAAAGGCATATTCCAGGAAAGTTTTTCAATTCTTATGCTCTGATTGAACCTAAAGTCTTGATGATTGTGATTTGATTTGATGACTAATAAGCACTTCTCTAACCTCTCATACGAATGCATGCATGGTTGTAGTGTAGGTTAGAGAGGCACTGTGCATTGTCTTATGCTTAATCCTATCAAATTTCTGTTATGTATAGTAAATTCTGAATTAGGGAGGCATCTTGATCATAAGGAATTGTATTCAAATGTGTGGTCAATGGTTGCTAATTATGTGAGAGTCAATACGGAAAGTATAGTGAAAATAGTTCAGTTGTGGTATGCTGTCTTGAGATTCATAGGGTGAAATGCGTGGCCTAACTTATGTGTCTTCGTGTTGCAAACTACAACTGATGAAGCTGGTTGACAAATGTTGGCTGCGGCCAAGACAATATGGGCCATGGCCCAAAAGAGCACAGAAGGTCATGGCCCGCGGCCAGGACAATGTGGATCATGACCCATCATTACCCAGAAAGGAATATTAGTGCCCAGAAAGTTATGGGTTGCGGCCAAGGGATCTGCTGGCCGCGACCAAGGAGGTCACAGAAAGTTGTGGACCGTGGCCAGTACTTGGTAGGCCGCGGCCAGTACCTGGTGGGCTGCGGCTCACAAGATCACAGAAGGTATGGGGCACGGCCAAAACCCGATTACCCTGTTTTTAACCCTAGCCTCCCTTGTTGCTCATTCCTCATTTCCCTTCCATAGCAGCCGACAACTCATATCTCTCTTTCTCTCAATTTTGAAACTCCCATTCCGTGACTCCCTCCCCCATTTTGCCTTAAATCTCTCACCTACATTTCCATCTCCCTTAAATCCTTATCTTCTCAGCCTCGTTCATCAGTGATTCCTGTATCAGATCTTATTTTCTACCCACACTCATATGAGTTTTCTGCAATCTAGGACATTGGGCGTGACTCCGTTCCTCTGAATTTCTGAGATCGTGTTTGGTTTTCTCTGGGCTTTCTCACCTTTCATAGGTAATTGCACCTCATCATTGACTCTTTTAATGTGCATTATGAGTAGTGTAGTTCAGTTTGAATTTGGGAATTCAGGCGTAGGCTTGAATAATCTATAGATATGATTGGATTTGAGGATAATGTACATGATTATGGAGCTTTTCTGTCCTTGAGCTGCATTGATTTCATATTGCGTGTGCTACCCATTATGGTTTGTCCTTGTGCATTGCCCTGAACTCTGTTATTTCACAAACAATTATCTCTGTTTTGCTGTCACTATGGCTTTGCTGTCAATGTGCTTTGTTCATCTCTGTTTTGGTCACACACAAAAACTTGAACATTGCAACCTGAATTTCAATTCAGCTTTGTGGATAAAAGTCAAGTTTTTAAAGAAGTAAAGATAGGAGCTAGGCCGGAATTTTGAATGGCGATTTGAAACTAGTTAGGTCATAAGTTTGGGGGAGGTCCTTTGTGTACTTTCCCATTCTGGTGCAAGTGTTGAGTGTTTGCTTTTTTCTTCATTTGTTTTGGGTTTGCATTGTTCCTTCTCCAGTTACTATGCCAGCCAAACGTGTTGTTGACCGATCAGACCCCAGGGCCATTATTGAGGCTAAAGTAAAGATAATCAAGAGACCCTTGCTGCAAGAGCGTGAATTCCCGTTCACTGTCTCTTATGCCTTTTATGACTTAGCCACTTGCACCTATCACTTGCAAAGGCTTATGGACCCCAAAGCTGATGGGAATTTACAGATTGTCCAGGAATTCTATGCCAATGCTTGTGTACGATCTATTTGGTGGTTTCCCCTTAGGGGGTTGATATTGACTTTACTCTGGCCAGTTTCCGGCAATTTGCATTACTCCCGGCTGTCGAGGGATACAAGTACCAGCAGCGCTTAGACAATGAAGATGACATCCCTGAGGATGCGATTTCTGAATTGCTGGTTTACAACAATAAGGTGGTGTGGCAGAGTCGCGGTAGGGGTCAGAAGTATTTACCACGTGCTCAGCTATCAGTTGAAGCTCGAGTCTGTTGCATTTTGGCAAGGATTTACTTCTGGCCTTCGCCAAACTGGAACCGACTCACTAGAGACCAGGCCCTCCTGATTTACCTTCTAATGAAAAAGGAGCCAGTAGATATAGGTGCAGTAATTTATAAATCTCTAAGAGACCATGCACATGAGCACATGGGTGGCTTGATGTTGCCGCATCTTATCTTTGCTTTTTGCTATTCTATGGGCGCTCTGCCATGGCAACTGATGTTCTGTTCAAACCTATAAAAAAGTTTCATTACCTGAGCATCAAGCCAAGACCAGATGAACAAGTCCCAGCATCCCAACGATCCACCAGTGCCCCTACTTTTGAACAGGGAGGACCTTTTCAGGCTCCTTCGAAACATGGTGGACACCCTCTATCTCATCTGGAGCAGGGTGAACTATCCGGTGCCCCTTCTTCTTCTCAGCCTCCCGCTACCTTGGATGTGATCCTCGCGGCCATCCAGCTCACTGAGGCCACTACCGCCCAATGCCTCACATATCTGCAGGATCATTGTGTGTGCCTGACCCGTTTAGAAGAGTTATTTGCTGCTCATATACCCGCTGTGGCTCAAGCTGGTGAGGGTGATGATGGCGAGGACAATGATGATGACAATGAAGGCGGAGATGATAAGGATGCGGATACCAGTGACGACGGGGGTGAGGAGTAGTTGTTCATTTTGTTGTTGTTAGGATTGTTACTTTTGTTTTATTGATTTAACTATTGATCATACTCTGATTCAATGACTATTGTTGAAGTTTTTTTGATTAATGACTGATTCTGGATTTAGCTTGATATTGTGCCTCTCACATATACCTGTCACTATTATGTATATGGGTTGTTGTGTCATCTTTTCCATTGCAGGTGATATGTGTGCACTTTGTGCCCTGTGACAGTGCGGACACTGTCTGCCTTAAGTTTGGGGGTACTTGAATATTCATATGCATGCTTTGATTACTAACAAAGAATTTCAAATTTTAAAAACATGTTTTGTGCCCTGTCCTGGAGGCAAAGTTGAGTTAGATTTAATTAATCACATCTGAAGTGAATACTTGATTTGTATGCTTTCTAGGAAAAAAATAATGAATATTCATGAATGCTTGGTTCTCATTTTAAAAGCTAGTTCCTAATACTTACCTGATTAAGCATTGCGCACGAGGGTTGGAAATAATTTGAATGCTTTGTCAGGGGATTTTATACTTTGAGAACATGATTGGCATTATCTTTAAACTAAAAAATCATGGGAATTGTTTATGCTCTTGGTTAAATTGTAAAGAATTAGTTAGTTATTGCGCTTAGAGTTAGCATGTGGATCAGTTGAGTTAATGCATTCGGATTAGGCTAATGTTAAATTAATCTTGGTAAATGTGCATGTGAGAAGAAAACCTCTGTTGGAAGGATTGCTAGCCAAAGTTTTATTCATTAGTGTGTGTGTGTGTGTGTGTGTGTGCCACTTATTCTAGTGTACCTCTAGAACTTGTTTCAATTCTTTTTCAAAATCACATATGCATGTGGATTAATGAAAATGATAGGGGCATTCATTTTTGAACCCATTTACCTAAACACAAACCTTACATACTAATCCATTGATGACCCCTTTGAGCCCTTCACATTTCAAAATCTATCATTAAACAACAAGCACTATGTATGCTTCCATGCTACATTAGAATGACACTTAAATAGCAGTGAAATGTTATGAATATAGTTGGTTTGATTAAATGTAAAAGAAAGAAGAAGAAAAGAAAGAAAGAAAGAAAAAAGAAAAAGAAAAAGAAGATGTTATTATATACACGTATGCGTGCATAGTGCTTGTTCCATTATCTTTTCCATGAGACCATTTCCAACATTACAACCCTTTTTAAAAGTCCCCTTGATTCATGAATCTAGGTGTACAAAGTGGTGGAGAGAGTAGAGTTTCTACAAGCCTATGGCAGGACCTAATATAGGTGGTATTGAGCGAAATTACCTATATTTGTGAGGGCTAAACACTTAAAGCCTTGAGTGTTCTCTTGTGTACATATCTTTGATTGATTGAGCATTAATCTAATTCATCTACATTATCTCATACTGAAACTTGTGTTAGCTTCATCAGTGATAATGAGCAATTCTATAAAACCCTAAAGTCCCATTGATTTTAAAGGTGTGTGGAATGATCTATAAGTGAAAAGAAAGGGGAAGGCAGAAGGATTAAGTTTGAATATTGAGGCTGTTTATACATGTTGAAGTGTTGTATATGATCTTAATAACTGTAGGAAGATTGTTATTCAACTCTCATAACACACACACACGCATTCTGAAAAATATTGGGAAATTCGTTCTTAAACTGTGAACCAAACATCCCTTTATATTTTGTTGTTTATCCTCTTGAGCATTACATCGTGAGTAGCCAATGAGAAGAAAATTGTCATAAATGAGCACTTCACCTGGGATTAAATTAATCTAGCTCTTTTTACTTAACTGATTTTACTCGAGGACGAGCAAAAGTTTAAGTTTGGGGGTGTGTTAACGTCATGAAATTCTTGTCTTGCACATTTCCTCCTATTTCTCCCACACTTTGGATGTATTAATGGGCATTTGAGAGTGCTAAAGTGGAGGAAATGTGTTCTTTTCATGCTTGGCACAAAAAGAGTATAAATATGGGGGAAATATGTTACTAATTGTCATGATTACTCAACTAATGATCTTTTGTGAGTTCTTTGTGTTGAAAGGATATGGATTCAGTCATAGCTGGACCAGAGAAAGACAAATTCAAGGAGAAGGAAGTGAAATGAAGCTGAAGCCATCAACCGTGCCAGGGAAATGCAAGAAGGGATGAGAACAGATCGTAGAAAGAGAGGAAACTTGATCAAAGATGATTGGCTGCAGCCAACCATTCCATGGGCCGCGGCTAACTTAAGGTCAGAAAGCTACTGGTCGCAATACACCAACTCATTGGCCGCGGCCAAGCATCTATGGCCAGCAGCCCAAAATTGGACAGAATCTCACTGGCCACGGCCAAGCATCTATGGGCTGTGACCTAAAAATGGACAGAAGCTCACTGGCTGCAGCCCATAGATCGCTTGGCTACGGCCAACCCCCGAAACTACTGTTGTGCGTTTTATCACCCGGGACCTATAAAAGCAGAAACTAGAGGCTGAAAAGAGGGGAGAGATGAGGAAATACCTAAGGAGGTGGCTGTGACACTCCTCTAAGCTTGGGATCGCCATGAAGCAAGGGAAATCAAGTGGGGATGGAAGATTTACAGAGATTTGAGCTGGTTTTCCTTGGTTATACAGATTTCTTTCCCTTTCTTCTTCCATGTACTGATATGGCAATTCTAGCTTTGTATTTCTGTATCTATTTTGTGAACATTGTTAGAACCGGCTATCACCCAAGAGGGGGGTGAATTGGGTGTATAATAAAAAGTTAAGAACTTTAGAAATCTTTTCGTATATTAACGAAAGCGGTAAGTATGAAGGTTTATAAATCAACAGTTAGATTAAATAATATATGCTGGAAATATAAGAGTTTAGGGAAGAGAATATGCAAACTGTGATTTATCCTGGTTCGGTCCAATCTGTGATGGCCTACGTCCAGTCCCCAGGCTCCTCCTGAGATTTTCAAATCCACTATCTTCTTGTTTAATCCGGGCATAGGAAAAGCCTTTACAATCCCACAAGTTTATCCGGGTACTTGTGAAACCTTTTACAAATCTCTCATCAAGATACTCCCCCTTACGGCAAGTCTTACGAGCAGAGCAATCCCGAAGATCTTTCTCTCCTGCTTACTCATGCAAGTCTTACGGGCAGCAACATTCTCTCCTGCTTACACCCCTGTAAGTCTTATGAGCAACAACGTTCTCTACTGCTTGCACCTTGTAAGTCTCACGAGCAGAATGTCTTACTGGCAATTCTCTCTACAGCTTCTCCGTAAGAAAATCAACCTTCTCAAGGTCCCTCTACCTTGAGATCAACGCAGAAATATAGATGAAAGTGTTTACAGACTCTCTCACAGAGTGGATATAATACTCACTGAAGTATAATACAAATGATCACTCTCTCATTAATAAGTAATACAGAAGCTGGAAAACAGAGTGTTTGGGTAGAAGCAGAGGATTCACATTTCTATCATTTTTCTCGTAGTTGCTCGCTGTCTCTATTTTCTCTGTCTTTCTCAGTCACTCATTGATGTTGAATTCTTTCTCATTTATAGTTGATGAAGATGATGACCGTTGTGAGCATTCGTCCGTTGGAGTCATTTTGACCGTTTGAGCATATTTGGAAAATGAGCTACCATGAGCTTTCCGTTGTAAAGCAGAGCGTCACGTTGAGGAGCCGCATGTCTCATTTTGAGTTGTACATCACGTTGTGGAGCGGGATGAATTCGTTTGAGTTTCTAGACAATCTCTCATGGTGGGTCAGTTACTTGTCGTGGTAGGTAGCTGATGCTCGGTGTGTAATGATGTCGCCCGCCATTCTTGACTCTTTCATTTGAATCTGTAAGCTCACCGTTAAATTTCCTTTTTCACACTGTAAAATGCTTAATCACTAATATGATGAAGTATTAGTCATGGGTATGTTGGATCATTGGTCAAAAGCTGAATTTCTGGCTTCTGTGACTCATCACGTTGAGTGAATATATTCGCTGTGACCTCCGTTCTTGAAGATACAACCCAAATATTTAATCTCCTGTTTTACACTTGAAATATATGTTAGTTAATGTTTCGGAACAATAACAAGTGAAAACATAATGATTGTATAACATTTAATCATGTTTGGATTGATTGCTATGAGGCTCTGTGTTTCTTCGTTACTTCTGTCAGAACTTCACTTCGAGTGCAATATGGCTCACTCGAGTGCAGTTCATATTTTCATGTTCTGACTTCCTCTCGGGCAAGCACTCGCTGCACTTCACTCGCATCTGCTCGAGTGAAATCTCGAATCACTCGAGCACACCCAGTCATGCTCGAGTGCGTTTCATGCTTTCACGTACAAGCTTCTTCACGGGTTATCACTTCCATGTCAAAACTTGCATGTGCTCGAGTGAGAAATCATCCAATTCTCGAGCATGGATCCTAGTGCTCGAGTGATGCAATTTTCTTCACGTTTCAGCTGCTTCTGGACATCACTCGCACAACATTTTCAAAGAGAAAGTTTTTGCACTCGCGGGTGATGTGGGGCCACTTTAGAAAAATTTTATTCATTTGATTCAAATGATGTATCATAAGAATGCTCTTGCCATATGCATTCCAATGCAACAAGAATCAGCTCCAAACTCGTTGTATTCTGCAAGTTATGATCGAAAGAATCTATTTCGCTAAGTCTGCACAAGCATCAACTTCCAGAAGGCATAGCTCCTAGAATATACGTTCAAATAAGGAAAATTACCTATCCATGGAAAGCTCTTTGAGTCTACTTTCATTTGGCACTGGTCTCGTCTCAATCCGATGTGTATTTTGCAAGTTACGTGCAAACTACCGAACCTCTGTCGAAAAGTGACGGTGATTTCAGTTTCATTTTCCACGAATCATATCGCCTTCATTTGATCTTATTTCAATGTGATCCTGGTGCCAATTTTACGTGTTGTGAGTCCTTTTTCATATGCCACCGGTTTCGGGTCAATCCGACGTGTGGTTTGAGAGATATGATCAAAATACCAGACCTCACTCAGGCTGAACGTAAAACAGAGTAGAACAGAGTATTCACCCCGTGCTCGAGTGAATTCATCTGTGCTCGAGTGAAACACCTCGTGCTCGAGCATAACACCTCTGGAAGTGCCAAAACTTATATATAAGTCATCTTAGCTTCGTATTAACCTATTCCAACCATCATTTGATCATAGAAACCTCCGGTATCATTATAGAAACCTCCAATATCACATCTAACAACTTGAATCTTGATATTCATGATAGATCTTCCAAGTTCTTCATTCTTCAATATCTTTCTTCTTGGTTTTCCTCTTGATAATAATTCTCCATAACCAAAGTAAGCATCTCCTTGACTATCTTCAATTTCTTCCTTCTTCTTCCTCTTGTTCATTTTCATTAATTCAATCTTCTTCATTCTTTGCTTGACTAATCTACAAAATATATAACATTAAATATAGTAGTTAGTCAAAGAAATTCATTATATAAACTTTTTGCTCTTATCACTTCATATCTATATTTGACATCATCAAAACTAATCATATCTAACATTCTCCCCCTTTTTGATGATGACAAATTCTTTAAGAAAAATATGTCTGAATGAAGTGCAACATACATATATAATGCAAAGTGCAAGATACATATATAATGCAAAGTGCAACCATACATATTATATATAATGCAACATACATATTTTTCTTACATTTTTCTCCCCCTATTTGACATCAGCAAAAAGTTTGAAATATATAAAGAAGTAAGGCTTGTGAAGAAGTAAATAGAGTAGAAATTACTTTAATCAAAATGAATGTACCAAGAAAACAATTTACACTCCCCCTATGTGAAAGTACTTTCATTTTGAACGAGAGGAAACAAAAAAAAATTTGGAGAGGTTTTCAAGAAAACTTTTATAATCAAGATAAATGGAATATATGAAACGTATTCTTGAAATGTAAAGAGAAAAGGTTTAGAAATGCTCATGTAGATTTTGAAAATTGATGAAGCGCTCCATGAAGTCCGTTGCTTTATCCTTTGGCAATGCTAGGTCATGATGATGTACACCACACTTCTGTTATGCAACTCAATATATATTCATGTTGTTGCCAGGATTCTCCAATTGAGTTGAGCTTCTGTTTAGCATGTTCAATGCTCTGTTATATTGCTTTGAATGTTGTAGCCAATATATATTCCTTGACTGAGCATTAAAAACATCCTCAAGGTTGATAGAGTCTTCTTGTAGTATGTTGAGGAATGCTATTGAACACAACAAATTCTCCTGTCATAAAATTTAAATCTTTCTTTGCAAAGAGAATTGTTAGTTCAATCAAGTAACAAACTATTCCTTTCCAAATGATATATTAAAATTAAGATCATGAAAAGAACAATATAAGAATAACTCATCATCAAAACTAATCAAGACATGGTGAATACAGATGAGTATGTTGAAAGGATTTTCTTTCAATAAAGGAGATGAGCTTTCAATATATAAAACACATGTGAATGTGAAGCTCCCCCTTAATTGATGCATGGTTTTAAAAATTTTAGGAAAACAGTTAATAACTCTCCTGGATTTGAGAAACCATTCGAAACTTTATAGAGAAAATGATTTTGAGAGTATGAATATTTAGAGAGAGATTAAATGGCAATGCTAATCAGGGTTTTTAAGAGATATAACCCAATATCACCTGAGTGGTTACATGAGTGATTCTACTCAATCATTACTTGATTTTATACTCAAGTGATACAATTCAAGGATTTTGAATTAAGCAAGAATACAATACCTCACTCGAGTAATATTGTAATCACTCGAGTCATAATCCTCTGTAGTCCATTGATACATCGTTGGCTAGTTACTGTCTGAATATATGATCTGACGATGTAATCTTTGTTGCTACTAGAAGATACCAAATTGAGCTCGGAGTCAGGCTTTATGTGCATATTGGCTTAGTATGTGCCCCTTGCTTAGCAAACATCATTGAGAACTTTTAATTTCACTATAGCACATAACACCCTTATTTTGTCATTCATCATCTCAAATAGAACTTTGAAGTTCTGGTTCACATAGCTGCTTCATCTTATCATTGACTGATGATCTCAGCATTGTTTGTAGCAAGCTCTGTGTGATTGTTGAAGCTCCTCTCTCAGAAAGCCTTAGACAAATGGACCAAAGAATGAGGGATCATGAGGCCAACTCTAGCAAAGCGTCGTCTCTCATTTATTGGCCTTGTTCACCATAGCTCTAGTGTAGATATAGCAAATAATCCAGTGAAGATTAGACATAGAGCTAGGATAGTAGTTAAGAATCCTCATAGGCTCATCAAGCTTGATGATTCTGTGCATCTCAGCATCTTCCTTTGAACATCTGTGTTGGCTCCATATCATAGTGAAAATATCTGATCTCCTTGAAACGATAAGGAAGGTGGGTAGGCAACAAAGATTCATATTGGATAACTTATTCTTGGCTCTGTGCTGCTTTGAAATAATCTCCTCTGGATCTACTAAGAGATCTTCCTTCTCTTTCTCTTTCTCTGATTGTATCACTAGCTAGTTATTTGCTAGTGATGAATGTCATTTGAGTAATATCACATATTCTGCTTCAACTCACGCTGCAACACTATCAGTCATATCTTTTCTGTTAGCCTCTGACTTTTGTATCCAAAATGAAAGTATCTTGATCAACTCCTGTAAAAGTATAAACATATGCTCTCTGGTACCCATCTTCTTTTGGGTCCATACAATATTAGACATAGAAACTCTTATGCTCGTATACAATTAAGAATATGATATTTGAGCAAAGAGTACTATAAACCAACAAAGATAAAAATATAATTCTTTACCCAATTCAATAAATTCAAGCAATTGAATAATAAAGAGTAATGAACAAATAATACCAAGAATGATGATTTCAAAGATCAATGACAATTTGTAAATACATTTTAAAAGATATGTCATTGATAAGATTTTCGTGCAATCTATGTAAGTTGGATCAAAGAGAGTAGAGAATCTATCCATAATGACCAACTTTTATGAAATGATAAATCATGAATGAAACCAAATTTTCAAGAATGATAATGAGATATGCAAATTGTTTCAAAATCTCAAATGTTCTTTCGAATCATAAATATGCATCATATGACATTAAGATTTTGAATGCATGAAAACTCATTTATGAAGCTTGTTAAATACGGATGCTTATGCCAAAAACAATGGAAGTCAACAGTTATATAAAATATATATAAGAAAGCTTCACTAAGGAATTCAACTAAAATAACATGTTAATTATAAGAGTTAACATGTTGGAGAATTTTCTCAAGAACAAAAGTCATATGAAAAATGAATTAGCCAAAATGGCTTATCTTGACATATATAAGCATGATGACTTTAATATTGATCAAGAGATAACCTTGCCTTTTAGAGTTGCACCTTAAAATGGATAAATATTCAAGGCAGCAAGACTTAAAGTACATGATTCTAATTACTCAAAAAGGAAATGATAAAGACAAATATTTGTGTATTTGAGCAACAAAATGAGTATATTGATCTATGGATGATGAAGCACATACTCATTAATCCAAATGACTAGAGTTTAAGAATATTAGTATGTTATTCCACAATAATGGTTAATGCATTAAGATTCAATGCACTAATGAACATTTATAATGCTTGGAATAACATGGCCAACTAATGATTTATGCATTAGGCACAAGGCTTTCACAAGTTGAATTCTTATCAAGGAAATACACTTGGAACTCATATACATAGTTAACTTGTTAGACATAAGGTCTAGCATGTTAAGGAATAAAGACTGAAGAGTTCAAGTATTGGATAGCACAATTAAGATCAATATCTCAATGATGGGAAAATACTTTGGTAAATGAATTTGAAGCATTCTGACTTTCAGTATACATAAATATTAACTTCCAATTTTGAAACCGATTTGAATGCAAACAAGATATGAATAATTTTCAAATAATGAATATACATTTTATAAACAGGATGAATTGAAATCCAAGTAAATTTATGAAATGTGCATTTCAAATTTCCAATGCATAGAAAAAATTATGCAGAATTCTATTTCAATACATTTAGCAATCTAAAAATATTTTGAAAACCATAAATCATTGACTGCTAATGATATGTAGTAATGAGCAAGAATTTACCACTCAAATTGAGTTGGAAAGAATGAGTACGATGGTTGAGTTTTGAAATTACTGATACAGCGTACCTGGCTTGAGTGTAACTTGTAGACACCCAAGTTAATTTCCATCTCCTTGTATCTTTGTATTCAAGTCCTCCAAGATCACTTGAGTAATCCATGTTTTGAAGCTAATTTATGCATTTGTGTCTGTGGCTTTCAGAGTTCTTGTTGCACTTTCAGGTGAGTTCTCTATGCACTAGAGTGTGCTCACGTCTCACTCGAGTGTGTGACTTTATTCTTGATGAACACGAGAGTGTCAGTACTCAAGTGTTAACATGCCTTGCACTCGAATGTCATGCTTCTTTTTCAAATTGTTCCTACAAAAATCATATAACCATTTTTCTTCCTTGGGTATCCAATTCTTCTTGGATCCACTCATGGTTAGCTTAAATGAATCATAATTCACTTGCTCTAAGAATATAATCACTTCAAAGAAATTGAACATAATGGATTAAGTATGACTTTATGCATAAACATTGTTTTCTCATGAAGTATGTATATGCATAACAAGTTAGACTAATGAACATTGCAACTCTTTATGTATGATTTTTCCAAAGATTGTGAAAACATATGTGCAATGCTCATACCTAAGGTAACAAGTAACAAGGTATAAACCTCAATTAATATTAAAGATGATACTGTAGGAGGTTTTTACCGTTCATAACTTTTACGTTAGGTGCTTGAAGGATCGCTTCTGCATACCCACTGCATCTTTCTTTGAAGTTCTTTTTTTGCATATTTAGCTTTGGGATTATGCAAAGCTTTCTCATATGATGTAGACTTCGAGAATCTTTTTCTTTGTGAATGAGAGATCCTCCTCTTCTTGTTCTTCTCAAGATAGTTGAATGGTACATTATGATAGCCCTTCGTTGAGGTAGAACATACTCCTTTTATCCATTGCTTCTTTCTCTGGTTATACTCTGTAGCTCTAGCAATGGATGCCTTGAGAGTTCTCCTTTTTGATATAAATGGTATGAACCTCTTTATTGGCGCATGAGAAACTCTTGGCTTCTTTTTCATCTTCTCCTTACCCTTATGTCCATTTTTCTCATAATCAATCTGCACACATAAAGTACTAGATGGACATTTTGGTACCCACATATACTTGGGTCCTTGATTGTTAATATTAACCCTTACATGTTTCTTCGGTACCCAAATATACTTATTTCTCACATGGGAATTTCTTCTAATATAGCATGTATGAGAAATATGACCGGATTTACCACAATAATTGCAAATTGTATCAAGATATGCATTATAGGATATCATGCAAGTATTATGTCGATCATGAGAGTAGAAATTCGAATGGATTTGATTTGAACATTCTTTCTTCCCAACAAACTTTCCAGCATATTTGAAAACATTTTTGCTTTTCTCAATAGAATCAACAATTGGTTGAGAAACAAACTTTTGTAGACTCTGAAAATCAGTTTTATGACAATCACACAAAGAATTGGAACATTTTACCTTAAGTTCATCTTGAGCTCCGGAGAGTGATTTTTCATGTTTGTCTATATTGAGCTCTTTTCGGGAATCCTTTTCTTCTTGTCTATCCATGTTGACTGTAAGGAAGTGTTCTATGATTTCTTCATCTTCATTATCAACTTCCAACTGTTCATGCACAGTAGATGCGTAGCGTGTAGTTTCACATGAACTGTCAACACTTTCAACTTCAACACAATTGTTAGAAGCATACATAGAATCAAGAGTGTCTCATATATGTTTAGCATTAGAACAAAATCTAATTTTCTCAAAATCATTTTCGGTTAAAGCACTATACAGAATTTTCATTGCTCTAATGTTCAACGAAAACATTTTCTTTTCACTTTCTGTCCAATCCTTTCTTGTTTTGAAATCAAAAGCATTTATAAAAACATTCCACATATCAAAATCATAAGCTTTTATAAAACTAGTCATTCTAGCTTTCCAAAACCTAAATTCAATATCTTTCAAAAGAGGTGGGATTGTATAATCAAAACCTTCTGAAAGTATAAAACACCCAAAATTAGCCATTGTAACTCTTGAGACGGTTAAGTCCTTTAAACAAGAGCCCGGGCTCTGATACCAAATGTTAGAACTGGCTATCACCCAAGAGGGGGTGAATTGGGTGTATAATAAAAAGTTAAGAACTTTAGAAATCTTTTCGTATATTAACGAAAGCGGTAAGTATGAAGGTTTATAAATCAACAGTTAGATTAAATAATATATGCTGGAAATATAAGAGTTTAGGGAAGAGAATATGCAAACTGTGATTTATCCTGGTTCGGTCCAATCTGTGATGGCCTACGTCCAGTCCCCAGGCTCCTCCTGAGATTTTCAAATCCACTATCTTCTTGTTTAATCCGGGCACAAGAAAAGCCTTTACAATCCCACAAGTTTAGCCGGGTACTTGTGAAACCTTTTACAAATCTCTCATCAAGATACTCCCCCTTACGGCAAGTCTTACTAGCAGAGCAATCCCGAAGATCTTTCTCTCCTGCTTACTCATGCAAGTCTTACGAGCAGCAACGTTCTCTCCTGCTTACACCCCTGTAAGTCTTATGAGCAACAACGTTCTCTACTGCTTGCACCTTGTAAGTCTCACGAGCAGAATGTCTTACTGGCAATTCTCTCTACAGCTTCTCCGTAAGAAAATCAACCCTCTCAAGGTCCCTCTACCTTGAGATCAACGCAGAAATATAGATGAAAGTGTTTACAGACTCTCTCACAGAATGGATATAATACTCACTGAAGTATAATACAAATGATCACTCTCTCATTAATAAGTAATACAGAAGCTGGAAAACAGAGTGTTTGGGTAGAAGCAGAGGATTCACATTTCTATCATTTTTCTCGTAGTTTCTCGCTGTCTCTATTTTCTCTGTCTTTCTCAGTCACTCATTGATGTTGAATTCTTTCTCATTTATAGTTGATGAAGATGATGACCGTTGTGAGCATTCGTCCGTTGGAGTCATTTTGACCGTTTGAGCATATTTGGAAAATGAGCTACCATGAGCTTTCCGTTGTAAAGCAGAGCGTCACGTTGAGGAGCCGCATGTCTCATTTTGAGTTGTACATCACGTTGTGGAGCGGGATGAATTTGTTTGAGTTTCTAGACAATCTCTCATGGTGGGTCAGTTACTTGTCGTGGTAGGTAGCTGATGCTCGGTGTGTAATGATGTCGCCCGCCATTCTTGACTCTTTCATTTGAATCTGTAAGCTCACCGTTAAATTTCCTTTTTCACACTGTAAAATGCTTAATCACTAATATGATGAAGTATTAGTCATGGGTATGTTGGATCATTGGTCAAATGCTGAATTTCTGGCTTCTGTGACTCATCACGTTGAGTGAATATATTCGCTGTGACCTCCGTTCTTGAAGATACAACCCAAATATTTAATCTCCTGTTTTACACTTGAAATATATGTTAGTTAATGTTTAGGAACAATAACAAGTGAAAACATAATGATTGTATAACATTTAATCATGTTTGGATTGATTGCTATGAGGCTCTGTGTTTCTTCGTTGCTTCTGTCAGAACTTCACTTCGAGTGCAATATGGCTCACTCGAGTGTAGTTCATATTTTCACGTTCTGACTTCCTCTCGGGCAAGCACTCGCTGCACTTCACTCGCATCTGCTCGAGTGAAATCTCGAATCACTCGAGCACACCCAGTCATGCTCGAGTGCGTTTCATGCTTTCACGTACAAGCTTCTTCACGGGTTATCACTTCCATGTCAAAACTTGCATGTGCTCGAGTGAGAAATCATCCAATGCTCGAGCATGGATCCTAGTGCTCGAGTGATGCAATTTTCTTCACGTTTCAGCTGCTTCTGGACATCACTCGCACAACATTTTCAGAGAGAAAGTTTTTGCACTCGCGGGTGATGTGGGGCCACTTTAGAAAAATTTTATTCATTTGATTCAAATGATGTATCATAAGAATGCTCTTGCCATATGCATTCCAATGCAACAAGAATCAGCTCCAAACTCGTTGTATTCTGCAAGTTATGATCGAAAGAATGTCTATTTCGCTAGTCTGCACAAGCATCAACTTCCAGAAGCCATAGCTCCTAGAATATACGTTCCAATAAGAAAAATTACCTATCCATGGAAAGCTCTTTGAGTCTACTTTCATTTGGCACTGGTCTCGTCTCAATCCGATGTGTATTTTGCAAGTTACGTGCAAAATACCGAACCTGTGTCGAAAATTGACGGTGATTTCAGTTTCATTTTCCACGAATCATATCGCCTTCATTTGATCTTCTTTCAATGTTATCCTGGTGCCAATATTACGTGTTGTGAGTCCTCTTTCATATGCCACCGGTTTCGGGTCAATCCGACGTGTGGTTTGAGAGATATGATAAAAATACCAGACCTCGCTCAGGCTGAACGTAAAACAGAGTAGAACAGAGTATTCACCCCGTGCTCGAGTGAATTCATCTGTGCTCGAGTGAAACACCTCGTGCTCGAGCATAACAACTCTGGAAGTGCCAAAACTCATATATAAGTTATCTTAGCTTTGTATTAACCTATTCCAACCATCATTTGATCATAGAAACCTCCGGTATCATTATAGAAACCTCCAATATCACATCTAACAACTTGAATCTTGATATTCATGATAGATCTTCCAAGTTCTTCATTCTTCAATATCTTTCTTCTTGGTTTTCCTCTTGATAATAATTCTCCATAACCAAAGTAAGCATCTCCTTGACCATCTTCAATTTCTTCCTTCTTCTTCCTCTTGTTCATTTTCATTAATTCAATCTTCTTCATTCTTTGCTTGACTAATCTACAAAATATATAACATTAAATATAGTAGTTAGTCAAAGAAATTCATTAAATAAACTTTTTGCTCTTATCACTTCATATCTATATTTGACATCATCAAAACTAATCATATCTAACAAACATGAGCAGCTAAACTTTCATTCTAGGATCATTTATGAACCTTTGTATGGATTAAACTTGATTCTTATTCTCTTTAAGTATCTAATGGCATATATATGTTGATTTTACTCTGTTTTCATTGCTATTAGTGACTGGCCATCACTGTGGATGATTTGTTCAACTAAGTTAAGATTGAGAGAGTTAACTTACTTGTAGAACTTTGGTAAAAGTATGTTAGACTTGAAGTTTGGAAGCTAAATGGATGGTTTGTTAGTAACATAGAGATATAGTTACTAGCCTAGCATTGTCATGTTAAGGTTGGTGGTTAATGCTTATTTTCTCCTAACGGTAGCAAGAGATTGTATATGTTAAAAGAAGATAAGGAGTTGATTATGACTTGAGAGAGCTTAATCAAACACTTGTGAGCCTTAGACGAACATACATATTTCCCATTGAACGATTCTTAAAGAGGAAGTAAATCAAGTTTAGGAACTACAAAGGGGATGAACAATCCTAGGTTTATTACAACTGTTAAAATCACAAAGGATCAAGTTCTTGTTCAGTAATTTATAGTTTTTACACACATATCTTTTGAACTCCTTTTACTACACAACAACATGTTTTTGGCTCAACTTAATTGAATTCACCAAACCTATTGCTTGACTAATTTGTTACTCAAATCCTTGAGGGAACGATCTTACTTATCACTTTATTACTTGACGCGATTCGTGCACTTGCAGTAGTGAACAAGGCGTCTCTTTATTAACGAACGCTATTGATATAATTTACTATGTTGTTCACATAGGCGTCTCCCTGTTTTCAGATGTTAAAAGGGCTAAAAAAAGACGTTAAAAGTGTTTTCTGCAGTAGTGAAACTTCAATTCCTTCACAAGCCCAGAAACGTTGAAATCATACCCCTAGCTACAAACAAAATTAAACACTAGCTAGACATAATCAAGAACTCCTATTCCAATTACTTAGGGTTTCCAAAAATAATACATAACCCAATAATGTAAGACCAGGTCAAGCATAAATTCAAAGTTCAAATATGCATTTAAACCAAAAAAGAAAAAATTCAATACTAATTCATCAAGAAAGTTTGGTGCAACCAACCCCAACAATGCAGCCCAACACAAACTTTCTTGATATGTGTATCCTCTTCCAAAACATCACAAACTTAAAATCACTCGCAAAAACGAGATTTCACCATTGCAAACATGGAAATTTTAGTCACTATATGAGTTCAAAGTCTCAAAATCGCATTCACCTACACACCTGAACCACGAAAATGAATGCAAAACGGGAGAAGGTTTGAGTGAGACAACTTACCTCTAAGATTCTAGTGTTTCCTTGATGAATCCGAACATAGAGAGAGAGAGAGAGAGAGAGAGAGAGAGAGAGAGAATCTCACTCATGTCCCAAGGACTAGAAAAAATATCAAAAAAGTCCTAGTGCAAATTCCTCTATAAAAAAAAGTCCTAGTGTAGAATCTTCTATCAAAAAAGTCCCTAGGACCATAGTGACATAGATGGGCTTATTAATGGCCAATCTATGACTTATTAATATAGTCACATACACTTGTTAACGTAAATTGTTTAGTTAACATAGATGGACTTGTTAATGGCTGCTCTATGACTTGTCAATATAGTGAAATACACTTGTTAATGGGAGTTGGTTTAGTTAACATAGATGAGCTTGTTAATAGCCACTATGTGACTTATCAATATAGTCACATACACTTGTCAATGGGAGTTGTTTTAGTTAATATGTATGAGTTTGTCAATGAATACTCTATGACTTATCAATATAGTCATATACACTTGTCAATAAGGTAAGTTCACATTTGGAATCTATCTCACTAAGGTCTTTGGAGACTTTTTTAATAGATGATTCTACATTGAGACTTTTTAATGGAGAAATCTAAAGGGACTTTTTTGATATTTTTTCTGATCCTTGGAACTTGAGTGAGATTTTCCAAAAAAAAAAAAAAAGATTCATCCTTCATAGTGACATAGGGCCTTTTAAATTTGCAGAAGTGAAGGACTGTTTTAGTGTTAGAAAGATTCATCAGTTTGTCAATTTTGCCCTACTCTCAGATTAAACCTTGATTAAAAATAATTATTAGGCGTTTAATTACTTATTAATAGTATGGTCATTGTACACAAAATTGAATGTTTAGGATGCATGGTCATATTGTCGACAATGATTAACTTCTAAATTTTGAAATTTGTGCAGATATCTCAACTATTAATTGATTTATTATTTCTTCAATGGAAACATGTGGCACATATGACCTAAAGTTTAGAAGGATTATTTCCATCTAACCCAAGTTTGAGAGAATTATCCCAAAAAAAAAAAAAACATAAATCATATATAGAAGAAAACTGTGACTCACATAGCACACACTGTTTGTAAAAGAACATATTGATCAATGTCGAGAGGGTTATATGTACAAATTGGAGTGTTTGGCATATGGTTTATTGTCATCTTCTCAATTCAAAAGTCAACAGCGCTATTAATCAAAATTCATGAGTGTTTTTTTTAAAGTAAATCTCTGAGCGTTTTCATCTAGCTAATTAACACAATTAAATAATCAAGATGAAACTTGTCTACATGATCCGCACAATACCATAGTATTCTATAAACAACCGAATATATTTTTAGATAAATTATTAACCAAAAGGCGGACCTACCTGTTCAATAATTTCATTAAGTATTATTATAGTATGTCTTCCTCTACCCCTTTTTATAGACTTCATATGCTGTTCATGACTTCCGATCCAACAAGTGACATGTAAGCTCTTCAATAGGGGGAATGTCACCGGTTCAATCCCAGGCTGTTAGTGTATATCCCTTTAAATAAATAAAAAATGACCCTGCTGTTATAATAAAAATAAAACCCACATTGTAGCCTCTCAACCTCTACATGAAAAGCCACAGAAAGAGAAGCAAACACCACAAAGTAGGCCAAAACCTAAGCACTAGACAGACAATCTTTTGATTTGCCCTAATAATAATTTGACCTTTTGCTGATTCACCACCTTTACGTGAGAGATTTGGTGAATATATATGAATAAATATATGATCATATATAATCCAGCTCAATGGAATAATGCTTGTGGCAGCAATGTGGAAGAATGTTGTTAAGCACACGTTGAGTGTGAGAACCCAGCTTCAGACATGAGCCATGCTCGAGTTTAGGTCCTCACTTGCCAATGTGGAGCAAACCAACGGACAAGATTATGCCAAGTCATAGATTCATTAGCTTTATAGTGATAAAGTGGTGTGAGAATATGTCATGAAAACAAAAGGGAAAAAAAGTAATAGTACTGCATCGAATTACGAAAGAGACTTGTGAGAAAAAGTCTCTCGAAACAAGAGAATTGAAGAAGAAAGGTTAAGAGACATGTGTTTTCGTTCAAAGTCGGCTGCTTTGGAAAATTTTAGCTTCAAAGTAGGCTGCTTTCATCTAATTTGCCTTGAATGTAAAGGTAGCATCTAGTTGAAAGGTTTATTTTAATTTAAAATATAAGGCTTCAACATGTACTTTATCTTCTAAATTTATTATTTTGATTCTCAAATTATTCCTATAGATTTCACATGTTAAAATAAGGGCTTTGTTAAGAGAGTAGTTTTAATACAAATGATTACAACTGAGTTTGAATAGCATCCAAATAAAAAAAAAAAAAAACTGAGTTTCAATAACATGTAAAAAAAGACCTTTTTAGTGACCCAACCTAGTCGCAAAGGCTCGATTTAAATTAATTGGTTGCTTGAATACCTAGCAACAAGATTTAAAAGAAGTGTAATATATAAACTAGGTGGCCCAAAGGGTTTAAAAAACTGAGTATCTTAAGAAAATCAAAACAAATTTTTACATATAATTAATATAGCTAATTTTCTTACATTTATAAATTAGTTATATAGGTTTTACATTTATAACCGAAGTGAGTATTAAAAATTTTGCAATATACAACAAAACAATAAACACAATTTGTGACGAATTTTCTTTTGTGATTTGATATTTTGTTGCAACTTTTTTTCGTTTTTTGGTTGTGGTGCCCCTACCTTATGACCTGTCTCATCCAGTGGAAGGAAAATTGGTATTCGAGTTTATGTTAGTGGATTGCTTGTTATTTGTAATTATCAATTATCAATTCTCCTCATCATTTGATGTATTTCAAAGGAAAAATGTTTCTCCAAAAATATCTTAATTTTTACAAAGCTAACATAGCTAATTTTTACATATAACTAATATAGCTCATTTTTTTTTTTACATTTATAAATTAGTTATATAGGTTTTACATTTATAACCGAAGTGAGTATTAAAAATTTTGCAATATACAACGAAACAATAAACACAATTTGTGACAGATTTTCTTTTGTGATTTGATATTTTGTTGCAACTTTTTTTTTTTTTTTTTTGGTTGTGGTGTCCCTACCTTAAAGTTTTTCTTGTAATTAACTCTTATACCAAATTTTAGAAGCAAAGCATGATTTACCTAATAAGGTAGTAGTTTGTTCATTGAATCTTCAATTGAAAAAAAAAAAAAAAAAAAGACTCCATGGAAGCCACCAAAGGGAAACAGAAAAAAAGGAACTACATTACTTAAATACAATTAGCAAGATGGGCTCCACACATGTCAAATTAATGAATTTTTACAAATGAGCTATAATATTTATTATTTATAAATAATGACCTTACTATATATTTTATAATTTAGAGGCATCAGTAATGATTATTCTCAGTTCCTTATATTAAAACCACAACCGAATTAATTATAAATTCCTGTCGCTACCATTATTTGTTCCAATCTAGCCTTAGAGCATCTTCTTAAACAAAGTCTATATTATATATGTATATGCTTATTATATGTTTGTCCTTTGAAAGCGACTCCAATATCCTCTGGGTTATATAAATAGCATATATGGAGAGACTTCATGATCTCATTAGTCCAAACAAAGTCCTACGAGCGAGAGGCATAGTTTCATAATATATAGTTATATAGTTTTCTATATATTCTATCGTTTCTTTGTCTGATAAATTAATATTGCTGCATCATATATTATAATAATGGTGGTCTTAGGTCGCATGGAAGAACCTGTTCTTCTCAAGTTCGCCGGAGACAGTATCCGGGCAAATCCTCCGGCGGATGATAAGCTTCTCAGCTTTCTGGTGGAGAGCGATGGTGACGACGACGATGATGGCGATAATGGGATTGATGTAGCCCCAGCAGCTTAGGCACTACGAGTAGATTAAAAGGCTGGTATTATGTAGAGAAGGCGTTAAGAGTCATATATATGTACTAAATTGTGCAAGTTTTCCTAGAATTTTTCCATCACTAGTTTTGTTGCTACTGATATATATATTTTTGCTATGATAAATGAATGAGGTTTTAGTTTGTCTGGTTAACTACACTTTGCACATTTACATATGCCTCCCCCCCCCCCCCCTCTCTGTTCCCAAAAATGTGTGTAAGTTTCAAGAGGTTTTAGCTTATATATGCGCTTACATTGATCTTCTCTATACATATATACTATTTGGTTGTGTGTCGCTGTAAATAAATTACTACGTATAGTTGTTTCTCCCTCCTCTCTCTTTAATTCTCCATGTCTTACAAGATGTCAAGGAAAATATTGATAAAAATTATGATGATTTGGAGGAAGCAAATGCATTAACTTTTCATTATTTGATCAAAATAATTGGTGTCAAATGGTTAATTAAGTTGCCTATAACAATTTTCCTCGGTAAAATTGGCTTCAATTTCAAGTCATCGCTTAACGTTAATGATTCTGTTGGACTATAATTACCATATAGAGTCAGGCAGGACAAGTGCTGGCGAACACTATTTTGTTGATTATATGTGTGGTGATTGGGACTGTGGGCCTGTCAAAATCCTTTGAATGTTTTGAACGCATAGTATTCATAATTTATGTTAAATGTAAAATATTAACACTTTATATTTAAATCAACCGCTTAAGACAAGAAGTACTTCTAGGGATTCAAATTTTGATGCATTTAATTATTAGTTTTATATAGACAGAAGCTAATTAATGTGCCAATTTATGAGTTTAGAAGGTATATGATGTCAATGTTTGAATGTCGTTTTGGTTTTGAGGAAGAAAGTCCTCCCACATATCACGTGTTCGAATCCGACATTGAGAAGAAGAAGGTAGATGATAAGATGACTCAGTTTTTTTTTTTTAAAAAAAAAAATTTTAATTAGACATGAAAATAGAAAGTTCATATGTGACTCTTGAAAAGCTAATTTATAAGGTCATGAAGGCTGAAGGAAAGGCTGAAGGAAGGGCCCCACTATCTCTTCCTACACATAGAACTAAAGAAGAATCCAATTCATCAATCAATATGTCAAGAAAAAAAAAAACATGTAAGATGAAATTAAATTTGTGCTTAGAAATTTACGCAAATCAAACTATAAAGTGATATTTAATTTTCCCTCATTTTTCCTGCTATAATAATGCAATGTGTAATAAATTATCTCTAACACTCAAATTAAAGATGTTTGAACAACAACTTTTAAAATCTCTTGTATAAAATAATTTGAAGTTTTACAGTCGATCTTAGGAGGAGCGGTCATTGTTGTTTTTCATATTCATATTTATATCTCAGTCAACTTCTTATCTACCCTTCTAATCTTTAAGGTTTTTGTTTGCTTAATAAAATATGCTTAATGAAAAATTAATCATCGCATTTAAATTGTGTACAGACGATATAATTGCAATATTTAAGTTTTAAGCCATCATTTATTTTTAAACTTCTAATAAAAATTGAATCCAAATTTTAATAATCCATGTCAGAAGAAAACTCTCTTGGGTATTGTTTTGATTTAGCAGTCATGCATGCTCACATAAAAACCCATAATATGTCACATAAAATATTATATGGGAGAAATGCGAGTTATATATAGTCCTTCTCCAAACTATGTAGACATGAAAATTAAAAAAAAAAAAAAACACACACACACACACACACACAATCTAGTAGATTTGTTGTACCAAATACTAACTCCAGTCCTTAATATAAAATATTGTCTACAGTGCAAATTGCACTACTAGTGTGATCTTATATTATATTAAGAAATAGAGGTAGTAATAATATCCCAAGAGTTGTTATTGTTAATATTGAATTTAATTTTTGTTCTTTTATATACTTCATTTTAAGTTTTAACACATATTTACACTCACATTAACTTCTAAAGAGAAAGAGTGGTTGTGCTTTAGGATTATCTGTGGGTCTTGTGTTAATCTTAAATTCTTTGAATTAGACTAATTTTTGATAAAATACCAAGTCTTAATTTATGATTCATATGCCTCAAATTTTGCGTTTTGACCATACATACATCAAATTCCAAAGAGCACTTGGCATATGTGAATAGGCATTTGATTAATATAATGAGTTACTATCATGGACCATTGTTTGAACGTTCAGTTTTTAATTAAAAATAGCTGTTTTCTTTTAGTTTAATCCATTATCCATCTTTTCCACATATTATACACTAAAAATCATTTGCACATAAAACTAAAAGATTCTTTTTCCTTCCCTTTTGATTTAAAACTTAAATATCACCTTATCTACCTGCTATGATAGCTAGGAATAGGTTGCTTCAACTCTGCTTACGACCGTGCTTTATTTCCATGTAATAATTTATCTTCCATACATGATGTTGGACTTTGGGTCCAAGTCTGCCCTTGATAGGCCGGACTATTTGATTAAGGACATAAGTTGCCTTATCAAATAATTAATCAATCAACATAGATTGTTGCTTGGTAAATAAGTTGGCAATTAATTGTGGGATTATGATTGAGAAATAAATCGCCATGATTGAGAAATCGATTGAGAATCAATCAAATTAAATTACCAACTTGGAGAGCAAGAAAAGGGTGCACACACTACCTAATTAGTGGTCACTCTGATCACTATAAATAGGGTGTGCCTCTAGCATTGCAAACCACCCCTGTCATTGAGCTTTCTGGCAATCCCCTCTTATCTACCATCTTGCTTGTTCTGGTGCACTGCTGTGCAAACCCTGATTAGGCTCTTGTAGTCTAATCCTTGCGTGGGCTCCCAAACCCGGATCTGACTTTACCGGTACGCCTTTCTACACTATGATTAATGTTTATTATTCCTTCATTGGGATCAGAGCCTGCTTGTCCTACACTATGCTTAATGTTTAATATATACATGCATATATGTCCGTATATATGTCAACGCTTGCGTATATATATATTTCTGCTTGCACATGTTCATATGATTCTTATTATTCTTCCGCTGGTACTCTGTGTATTTGCATGTCTGACCTACATGCATATGTATATATGAACATGCGCCACTCCCTTCGTCTCTCTCTTCCCTCTGTTGCCATTTTTCCAGTTTTCGCTTCTGGTTCACATGCTTGCACCCTATGCACTGCATTTTTCATTTATAAGCATGATCCTATATCCTTGAAGCATGTCCTTTTATTCTTTAACGATCATGATTGAATATGCTCTCTCTCTCTCTCTCTTCTCGTTTTTTATTTTCTATGTGAATTCATCGTTATAGTTCTGGAATCTGTGTGAATCCGAAAAATAGAAACTTGAACATATAACTAAGTGCATGAGATCATAAAACGTAAGAAGAAAGAGAAGGACCGTGTTTTCTATGTGAATCTAACAGTCACCAACAAGCTTCGAGAATTGGGTCTTCGAAAACGTGAGCCTCTGTGTGAAAAGAGGTGATGAACATGAAGTACTCGAGGAGACGGTTCCAACGGCACCGGAATCTCTTGAAACGGAGGTCGAACGAGGGAGATATAAGGGGTCAAAGCCGGGCGGGTCACGAAGGACCCGCCGGAGCTCCGGCCGGGTCACGAGACCTTGCCAGAGGAAGAAGATGACCCAGGAGGGGCCAAAACGGCTTCGTTTTGGCCACAACCCCAAAACGCACTATTTCACTAAGTGAAACGACAGCGTTTAAGCACTGGCCGAAACGACGTCGTTTCAGCTAGTGGGGGCGCTGTGTTTCAATTAAGTGAAACGCAGTGTTTCGGGTCAGGTGACCCGAAACCCGATTCAAAGGACATTAGGCCGGTCTAACCGACCCGGACCGGCTCAACCCGATTTCCAAAAAAAATTCAAAAATTTTTTTTTAATTCATTTAAAATTTTTTTTTCTCTCTTCCCTTGATAGCGCGCCTTTATGGCGTGTGGGATCCACCCCAAGGCCATATGGGCCCATCAAGGACATCATCGGACTCAGTGCACCGCGACAAGTCCAGTGGTTTTGACTCCGTGTCAAAACAAGGTCCCTAAGGCGGCGCGTGAGTGACACGCGCCACCACCCATGAGTGGAACTTCCTAATTTCCTGTTTTTTAAATGAATTTTTTAACCAGAAACCTTAAGGTGTCGCGTGGGGGCGTGTGCAGGGGCATTTTTGGAATTTTTTTGCCTTAAAAATTTGTAAATTCATATTCTTCAGATTGATATATTGTTTGTCTATTTTTGAAAATTATTCAGAACTTTTATATACGTTTTTGAGTGTTTTTGACCCTAAACTATTTAAAATAAGTTCTAAAAATTGTTTTTCTTTGTGATGAACGATTATTGGTTAGATATGGCTAGTATACACACTGACCAATCCTTTGATGGGGCTCCCCCTGAATATTCTCTGGCTTCTGATGATGAAAAAGAGGTAAAGACCTCAAGTGGAGTTGGTAGCACCAACAAGAAGGGTCCCCCTTTGTCACAACAAAACTCCAACACACCTGATGAGGTGAAGCAAGAAGAGAAAGCAAAGTTCAAATTCGATGAGTTCGAAGAAGAGGAGGTCGATAGACCAAGAACTAATGCTCTAATCAAATCTCTTGTTGAAAAAGACGTTGATAAATATGTTCAAATCAAAAGCGTCTATGGGGTCATTTGTGGATATGGTAGACAAGTCACTAATGCCAGTGACACTGAGTTCTACGTAAAAGCTGTGGTGGAATACTGTGAGCAAGTGATAAAGAGGGGTCATCTCCATGGCCTAGGATTTTGGAAAGACGTTTTCAAGAGAGGCATAGACAATATGGACAAAGGAGCTCATAGAGCTAAGGCTAGGAAAACCTTTCTAGATTTTGGCATTGATGTACCTCGTTATTGAAACTTGATTATCCATGTTATAGTTTGCTTGTTTTTGAATTTGTTTTTATTGCAACTTATATGAACCTTTCATGGAATTATTGCTTAATGAATAAATTATTTTTGGAATTATTTATTCTACTTCCTTATGATGCTTTATTTGAGTGGGAGCATTTTTTTTCCTTTTCTGGAATTTTTTTTCTTTTTCTTGAAAAAAACATGGGGATATGTTTGAATAAGAATAGAAATTATTAAAAATGAGTGGTAAGCTAGAATGAGTGGGATGAGGGTCAACCTACTTGATTCCTGAACACGAAGCTAGCAAACTCTCATTCACTTAATTTTCTACTCTTACTTAAACAAAGAGATAGTGTCTCAAAATGAAATTGCATACCTAATGAAAATGCATGTCTATGTGACAGAAAAATGGCTCAAAATGACAAGCAAGACTTTTGTTGCTGATCTCGTTCGAGGAGACAAGCTGCATGGTGAGAACTTCGGCATGTGGTGCCGTAAGATCTCGTATGTCTTGGAGGAACAAGATGTCATGGACATCTTGACCAATATGCTTCCGCAAACCGATGCTAATCCATCACGAAGGGAACATGATGCTTTTGCAACCTGGAAAAGAAAGGATACCATCGCTCGGATCACAATGCTTGCGGCAATGACCGACGATGTGATATGTCAATTTGTAGGACATGTCACTGCCTCTGCCATATGAATAGCGCTGAAAGAAGAGTTTGATGGTATTTCTGATGCAAGACTCAGGAGAATCACCGTCAAGCTTGACAATTATAAGTTGGGTCCAAACACTACCATAAGGCAGCATTTAAGGAAAATGCAGTATATGATAAGGGAACTTATCGAGGCAGGAAGAACCCTTTCTGAAGCATAGCAAGTGCAAGCTGTTGTGAGTTCACTCCCTGCAAGCTGGGATCACATGAAGCACATCATAACTCACAACAACACCATCAAGACTTTTGTTGACGTTTCTCGTCACATCCAATTGGAGGATGACCGTATGTACGGTGCAAAGACCAATGGTCAAGTACTCTTAACTGAAGAAAAAGAAGCTTCATCACAGAAGCTAAAGCCCAATAAAGGCAAGGGACCCCAAAAGAAGAAGGGGAACCTAGGGGCAAAGAAGGATAAGAACGCCTTCAAGAAGAACAAGAAACGTGCAAAGAAGTGAGACCTTTCCAAGGTCAAGTGCTACTCTTGCGAAAAGAAAGGCCATTTTGTAAAAGATTGCCCTGAGAAGAATAAGGTACTATGTGATAACCCTTCTCATTTTTCTTTTGTTTCTAGCACTGCCTTTATAGCTGAGGCTAATCCTGTGTGGGTTGTAGACTCAGGGGCCATAGACCATGTGAGCAGAGATCGTGGGAACTTCACGGAGTTTCACAGGCTACCAGCTAGAGCAGATGGCTTTATGTTGGGAACAATGCAATGGTAGAAGTCAAAGGAATCGGCACTTATAAATTGACTTTACATGGCGGGCGAACCCTAATTTTGCAAGATGTCCTCTACGCTCCGGAGATCTGACGAAACCTAGTGTCTATTATTTCTTTAGTTAAATTCAGTTTTAATGTTAACTTTCATGATCAAGTTGTTGACATTTCAAATGGGACCGATTATTTCAGATTTGGTTGTATTTCGGATGGTTTCTTTGTTTTAATGAATTATGATTTTAATTCTAGTCAATGCTATGCAATTTCATCTAATGACAATTACGATAAATGGCATGCCAGAGTAGGACACATTGGTCAAGAACGCATGACCAAACTAGCAAATGAAGGATTGATAGGAGAAGTGTCGAAAAAGGAAATGTCTCTATGTGAGCATTGACTTTCTGGCAAAAGCACAAGGAAACCCTTCGAAAAGGCAACTAGAGCAGAACATCCTCTTAAACTGATACACTCAGATATCTACGGACCTATGAGTGTAAGGGCACGGCATGGAGTGTAGTACTTTATTACATTTATCGATGATTTTTCGTGATATGGACATGTATACTTGATCTCTCACAAGTCTAAAGCTTTAGAATGCTTCAGGAAGTACCTTAATCTAGTTGAAAATCAACTAAATTGTAAGGTTAAAGCCTTAAGAACTGATAGAGGTCGAGAGTATCTCTCAGAACAGTTCAAAACGCTCTGTGATGAAAAAGGGATTGTCAGAATATTGACCATCCCTGGCATTCCTCAACAAAATAGGGTGGCCGAGAGAAGAAATAGAATACTTCTCGATATGGTTAGGTCAATGATGTCACAAGCTGAACTACCAATTTCATATTGGGGCGATGCACTGTTGACTACGACATTCATACTTAACCGAGTGCCTTCCAAATCAGTCACTACTACGCCTCATGAGCTGTGGACAGGCCGTAAGCCGAATCTAAGTGTCTTACGACCATGGGGATCGGCGGCCTATATACACAATTTGTCTCACAAACATGGAAAGTTGGGACCTCGAGGCAAGAAATGTATCTTCATAAGATACTCCGAGCAATCAAAAGGATATGTCTTTATTGGTGAAAATGAGGACGACTCAATGACTGAGGTAGAGTCAAGGGACGTAGTGTTCCTAGAAGTAGATTTTCCTAGCGGAGGAAGCCTTAACCAAACAGAAACTCTATATGAGAGTGAGGAAGTTGAAGTCACTCCTCAGATCACTGACCCGAGTGGGAGAAATGAGTCATTTTCACAACATGGAAATGATAATCAAGCACAGGAAGAGAATCCTGAAGAACTCCCACCCCGGAGAAGCCAAAAGGATAGAATCCCTAAAAAACGCGTCTCCATTGAAAGGGAAGTACTCATTGTCAATCCAGAAGATAATGAGGAAGATCTGAAAAGCGTTAAAGAAGCGCTAACCAGACCTGCTAAGGAAATATGGCAAAAGGCCTTAGAAGAGGAGATGAATTCCATGAATGCTAACCAGTTTGGGAATTGGTTGACCTGCCACCAGGCCGAAAGGCAATTGGGAACAAATGGGTTCTCAAATATAAATGAAAGGCAGATGGATCAATTGACAAACCCAAAACATGCTTGGTGGCTAAGGGGTACACCCAACGAGAAGGGATAGATTATGAAGATACCTTCTCGCCAGTGGTGCATTTTAACTCAATAAGACTCATACTCGCCATAGTGGCAAGTATGGACCTGGAGTTACATCAAATGGATGTAAAAACCATATTCCTTAATGGAAAACTAGATGAAGAGATATATATATGGAGCAGCATGAGGGCTTCATAGAAAAGGGAAGTGAACAAAAGGTTTGCAAACTCCTAAGGTCCATTTACGGACTGAAACAATCATCTAGACAGTGGCATATAAGATTTTAAGAGGCAGTGACCTCATTCAACTTCGAGATGATCGAAGAAGACCACTGTGTCTACATAAAGCGGTTTGCAGATGATTTTGTGATCTTGTCTCTTTATGTAGATGATATACTCCTGGCCGGAATGAGTCTTAAGATAGTCAAAACAATCAAGGATTGGTTATCCTAGAACTTTGAAATGAAAGATATGGGCGAAGCAGAATATATCTTGGGAGTCAAGATAAAGAGGAATTCTTCAAAAAGATTGATATCCTTGTCACAAAAGGCATATATAGCAAAGATCTTAGAACGATTCAATATGAGAGACTGCAAGCCTATGGATACCCCTATAGTTAAAGGACACCACCTCAGCACGGACATGTGTCCCATGGAAGAATCTGAAATAAAGCGCATGAAAAGAGTCCCGTACTCGAGTGCAGTTGGAAGCTTGATGTACGCTATGCTCTGTACTAGATCAAACATATGCTTCGTAGTCGGACTTATGAGCCGTTTTCAATCCAACCCTGGAGTAAAGCATTGGGAAGATGTGAAAACAATCATGAGGTACCTGAAGGGAACCATGGATTACAAGCTATGTTACCAAGGTAGAGATATGCATCTAATAGGATACTCTGACACCGACTGGGCGGGAGATATAGATGAACGACACTCCACCTCAGGATACGTGTACCTCTTAAACAATGGAGCAATTTCCTGGAGCAGCAAGAAACAGACCTGTGTGGCTCTATCATCCATGGAATATGAATACATAGCTTGTTTTGCCACTGTTCAAGAAGCTGTATGGCTTAAGAGATTTCTAGAACGTCTAGGAATGAAAGGCAGAAAGGAGGGTCCTATTATGATATATTGCGATAGTCAAGCCAAAATAGCCTATACTAAGGACCCTAAGGATCACAGTAGGACAAAGCACATAGACATTTAATATCATTTTGTAAGAGACATGATCACTAAGAAACAAGTGACCGTTCAACACCTTTCTACTCATAAGATGTTAGCTGATCCCCTTATGAAGCCCATTGCCAGAAACCCTTTTGTTAAGCATGTAAATGCTTTGGGCATGCGTAGAATGTAATGTATTGAACGTTGCAATAAAATGATGCATTTTCAGTTTTTCAAATATATTGTATATATATTAATGCATAGGCACGAGGTATGCAATTCCGTATGTCGTGCAGGTCAGGAAGGTTGGTTCACTCACACGAACAACCGTCTTCCCACGATTTGCAGGGGCGTGGGATGATAAGACGAGCAAATGATCACCATGAGATGGGTAAGGAAGATCTTTGCGCTTGAGTCACCTCAGTTGAACTGAGATGAGATCCGCATGTATACATATGTCATGGATCGAGGCATGATTACAAAGAATGTATCATCAGACCTGTAGCCAGGCAAAGGACTCTCTTTTACAAATGAGGTTCCAAAAGGGAATGATTGTAAAAGGGAAGTTCTGGTTCCAATACTGAGTACATTTGAACTAAAGTCTGTACGGTGAAAGATAAAGGTAAAATTGACGTACACCATTGCAAAATCATCGTAGCATGCAATTCATACTGCATGTACTTGAGAGAATGACTGCAATATGGGACGTAGGTGACAGATCCCTGGTTCACTACGGTGTGAGTCCCAGGAAGGAGAAATCCTTCAAACGATGCCCTCAAGACTTAAGCAGGCATCCTGAAAGCCTGACTTGGGGCTAGCTACTTTAGCTGAAGCTTTATGATCACGTACGATTCGATCAGACAACTAAAAGGTAGGAAAGCGACCAAGTCGGGAAAGATCGATGTTTCTAGTCAAAAAGGAAGGTCTATCTTGAAGTACACCTTTTACGGTGGCATATGTGACATGTCCCTTACAGGTTCTAAGAAAAACCAGTAAGTGTGGATACCACGCGCATAGTAGGCAATCTGGGTCAAGTTCAGAAACAAGAGAAACTATGATTCAAGAGGGATCAGATATGCCATAAGTTGAGTGTATAGACAGACCTAGGGCATATGAGGCAACAATTTACAGGTTCACAAAGGGTGTCCTTGGATGCTAATTCGATATCAAGGATTTCTAGTATCACAAGCACCAAAGGTTCTGAAGATGTTGTGCCCACGCAGTCACGGCAAACACCAAGTATGAAACAAGAAGAAGATGTAGTCGCATGATGGGTGGCCCATCAAGTGCGAGTGGGAGATGTTGGACTTTGGGTCCAAGTCCTCCCTTGATGGGCCGGACTATTTGATTAAGGACATAAGTTGCCTTATCAAATAATTAATCAATCAGCATAGATTGTTGCTTGGTAAATAAGTTGGCAATTAATTGTGGGATTATGATTGAGAAACAAATTGCCATGATTGAGAAATCGATTGAGAATCAATCAAATTAAATCACCAACTTGGAGAGCAAGAAAAGGGCGCACACACTACCTAATTAGTGGTCACTTTGATCACTATAAATAGGGTGTGCCTCTAGCATTGCAAACCACCCCTGCCATTGAGGTTTCTGGCAACCCCTCTTATCTACCATCTTGCTTGTTCTGGTGCACTACTGTGCAAACCCTGATTAGGCTCTTATAGTCTAATCCTTGCGTGGGCTCCCAAACCCGGATCCAACTTTACCGGTACGCCTTTCTACACTATGCTTAATGTTTATTATTCCTTCACATGAGAACGATAAGAACAAACCAGAGTACATAGGAGATTGAGAAGAACATAAAGAATTAAAGATAACATGACTTTGACATCCTAAAATAAAGAATCTATGTCTTAATTACCTTGATCTTTAACAATCTGAGCTTAAATCCTATAACGTTTAGGCAACTATTTCCACTTTGGACTTGATTTCTCTTCACTAATATTAAATAGTTCAAACTGAACTTTGATTATATTTTTTAAAATTATCATACATAAATCACCAGACTTAATGAGTAGTAGTGGTAAGCCATTCCCCCCCCCCCCTACTACTACTTCTTCTTTGAGGTGGTTAATTATAATCAGCATTCTTCAGATGAATGAATTAAGGAAATATATCTTGAGTAATATTATACTTGCATTTAACATCTTGAAAAATCACATGAATCAATGGGACTTATGAACTCTCATGTCCTTCCTTGCTTTCTAAACTTTGAGAAAATAGTGATAAGTACCAACTTTTATTGTCTGTTTGGAATATTGAGGGGTTTGGAGGGGAGGGGAAGGGAAGAAAAATTTTGATGAGTTGAATTTTAAAAAATTAGAGAAGTGGCATTACAAAATTTTAATAAAGAGAATATGTAAGATAAAAGAGTTAGAAAAATTAATTAAAAAATTTTAACCCAATTTCTTTAATTTTTTAAAATTCAACTCAAAAAAAGTTTCCTTCCGCCCACTTTCTCTCCCCTACCCTCATACCAAACAAGCCCTTAAGTAAGCCCGACTTGTTAATTATTTGTTCTTAGCACTAGCAATAAGATCTCTCCCATAACCAATAGGCAACATATACAAGTTCTTAATTACGTTTGGATCTGATGGACAAATCCATAACATACAGCCCCAATAGGACTGTATGATTTAGTTTTAATCAATGTTACTTTAAAGAAGCTTCGACTTGATCAAGTTTCCATAGAGCAATCCTCACCACAAGTTCTGTATATGTTCCCTGAAACAAATGATGATTGTGGTGAAAAGCCTACTTGGTCGAGAATTGGCCTCTAGCTAGGACCTTGAGTTGTCCAAGCTAAGAGAATCTTCCAATAATGGACAAAATGAAAAAAAAAAAAAAAAAAAAAAACAACAACAGCCTTCAAATTTTGATTTTTGATGTCCTGGGAGAACAAATGTCCCGGGGCTTTACACATAGTAGTATGTCGTGAGTTGAGTTGTCCATAACTGATAAATAATTCAGTTTTCTCTAAGAATAATTGGAATGTAATGCTTATGAAGAATTGTATTATAGAATGAAATTCTACATACTCAACTTTAAAATTTTTGCAATAAGTTCTAACTAGCCAAGGGCTTGGATTCTCCTCACCATATATGTATATATATATGGTCCCATGCACTGAGCAAGGTATTATCTTTGACCCATAAGAGAATTTAGTCGCTTCAAATTAAAAGTGCTTTGATAATTCCCTATAGCTTTAATGCTATCTTATATCCTTAATATAAGAGCTAGATCACTAAATTGTAAATATTGGAAATTAGTTAATTTTGTATATTGGAACTACCCTTGATGAAAAATCTCTTCATATATGCAATCAATGGAGATATTTTGGGTTGGGGGGGGGGGGAGAGTTACTCCTTCGGTTCTTAATATAAGACATATTTACCTAATTTGATTAGATTAAGGAAGTTAGTTAAGTTAGTTGATATGATATATATTTTCTAAAACACCCTAGTCATCTCCCTTAGTTCACTCATTCTCTCTCCTCTCTCCTCCTTAATTGTGGTTGAGAGAGCATCAATAGGGATAAATTAAGAACACAATAACAAATATAAAAAAATCATATCTTATATTTAGGATCAAAATAAATTCTCAAAAATATGTCTTATATTAAGGACAGTAGAAATATAAATTTAAGAGACAAAATGGATTGAGGTCTTATATTTAAAGCCGGAGCGAGTGCCTGTTTGCATGCATAACTGCTTGTGCTGATTCAGTAAGCGTTATTATTACAAGTGATCCACCTCATCATAGGAATAATGCCTGTGACAGAAATGTGGGACAACGTTGTTGAACACATGAAGAGTGTGGGAAGCCAACAGCAGACATGAGCTTTGCTCAAGTTTGGGGTCCTCACTTTCCCATCTGTACCAAACCTATGGATCACACTGTCCCAACTCATCAACTAGTGTTGTGGGCAACTCACATGAAAACGTGTTAAATTCTTTGCCTACCTTTATCCCGGCAAAAGTAGTGTTATATATTTGAGTCATTAATCTTACTTGGTTTAATTATTTTAATTTGTGTTTTTAATTTATTACTCCTTCTGCTCCAAGAAGTAGGAGCAAGATAACTAATTTGAAGAGATTAAAAGCGTTAATTAGTTAAGTTAGTTATTTGTAAAAGATATGGGTTAATTTTCTTAAAACACGTCTGTTATAATTTATATTAGCAACTACTCTCTTGATGGAAACCTTTTTAATATATGCAGCCAATAAAACGATTTTAAGAAAATAATTATAAATTTGAGAGACAAACAAATTGAGATTTTATATTTAGGATCAAAGCAAATTTTTCTATCAATTAGTTGTTAGATTTAAGACTCAAGGCAGTATTATATGATTACCATATGTTCCAAACCTCTTTAGGCCTCTCAATATCCCAGCCTTCTGATTAATGCTCATTGTAATGCTTCAAGTTCCTAATCTTTTTTATTTATTTTAAATATTAGCTTCTAGGTAAAATAAAAATATGTTAAGGTATATTGCAGAATATAAAACGATACATTTTATTTTATTTTTTTTAGATTTTCTTAAAACACATCGTAAAATTGTGTAGTTTTTTAAATAAAAATCCGTAAAAAATTAAACTACGCTGTTTTATGATTGCAAGAAAGTATAGTGTCTATTAATATCCAAAACAAAAAACAAAAAAAGAAAGAAAGAAAGTATAGTGTCTATTGTTTTATCTAGAAGCTAGTTATAAAGGCTATTAAAGGTCTCAAGCCCCCCAAACCAGCAGTTACCAAATACCTAGATTCAAGCAATATCGTTGTGTCCCAAATACTCCCTGGTTATTTTTTTTTTTATCCACAAAATGAGCATATAAACTTACTTATTAATGGGTATATCAAATGCTTCAATTTAAATATTTTTCTATCCCTTCTTTCTGTTAAAAATTAAGAGTAATGCCAGGAAAAAAAATTTAAGAGTAACGAATGATTAAATTAAAGAAGTAGGTTGTCCTTTGAACCCCGATTAAAAGAGAAAAAGCAAGAGTTTGTACCTGTGTGTGTCATAAAACCACATTATATTACTTATTCCGAAGAAAAAGGAGCTTCATTGTTATTTTTTATAATCCTCATTTCCTTATAAAAACTATCAAACAATAATATATATACCTACATATATATGTATTGTTATTATTGTTATCTGATTGAAACCTACTCTTAAGGCATCTTCTTAAAAGTCTCCAGAATATTTATCTATACGAATTTATACTCTAAAGCGACACCATTAATTCATTTCTGGGTATAAAATGCAGATATGGGAGGACCTCATAAATCATCAAGTCAAGGAAAAGTCTAAGTAGTTTTATAGTATATTATATAGTTTTTTATGCTACCTCGTATCTTTGTCTCTGATAAATTATTATTGCTTCATATATCATTATAATGGTTGTCTTAGGTTGCATGGAACCTGCTCTTCCCATGTTCGCCGGAGGCATTTTCTGGGCAGCTTCGATGACTGATCAGTTTCACTACTTTCGTGTGGAGGGTGACGGTGACGACGATGATGACGACGGTGATAATGGGGTTGATGTAGCCCCAGCAGCCTAAGAACTACGAATAAATTGTGAACTGGTATTATATATATAGAAGAAACTAGTTAGAGCTACCTGTGTGTGTGTGTATTTTGTGGAAGCCTCTAGAATCTTGACTGCACACTAGTTATTACTACTAATACAGTAATTATACTTACCCTGTTTAAATAAATGAGGTTTTAGGTTATAAGCTTTCACTCTACACATATATCCTTAGTTGTCAGTCTCTGTGTCTGTCTCACACACACACACAAAACAATTATGTTTAAGTCTCTGGAGTCTTGCTACATATTTACGCTGTCATAAATAAACAAGGCTTTAGTTTATATGCGCTTTACATTATATACAAATCACTATAGTTATGTTTGTGTGTGTGTGATTTGACCATTAATATTTTTTTGGTCGAAAGGTGCATCTGATATTATTTCAGAAATGAAACTTACATGGAAAATGAAAAAACTTAAAGAGCGACAAAAAGTCCGAGACTAAGAAATAAACACCAAAACAAACAACAACAATAAAAACCAGAGAGATACGGCTCCCAAGTCATGAAGCCTCGTCAAAGGGATTATTAACCTCCTGAACTTCTGAAGCTAGAATGGTAGACAAAGACAGTGCTGGCTCCAAAACCCACCCGATAGGGTACACTCCATTACAAGCAACATCTGCAAGATGATCCACTGCGACATTAACTTCCTTAAAGGTAAATGTTAGAGAAAACCCAGCTTTAGACTCCAGGAGATTAATGATATCCTGTACGATACTTCGACTCTTCTACTCAGAGTGATCTGGTTTTTTCATCTTCACACAATTGAGCAGCATCTGAGAATCAATTTCAAAGATAACGCTGTCATTTCCCATATCAATAGCTAGCATTAGGGCTCTTTTCAAGGCCAAGGCTCTTGTCATGAGAGCTGATATATATAGATTTTACCTTGTCAACAAAACCCCAACAAAAGGATCCTAGGTTATTACGACAGATAACTCCAACGCCAGCGTACAAGTATGGTGATTTAAACGCATCGTCACTGTTGATTTTAAGAGCACCGTGTGGAGGCCGTGACCAACGTACCCTTGTATCAGCAGACTGAGTAATGGCAGTCCCATTTGGGTTATGGGGAGAGAGGTTCCAGAACTCATTATTTAATTGTGTGGCAGAGTCAATGACCAACGCCGGGTTGGGGTTCTCATTTTCAAACACCTCCCGTTCCTACACTTCCATATAAACCAGAGCAGCACACACATGAGAGACAGTTCATGCCTTGCAAGCTGAAAACTTCTACTGGAAATATTCATCCACCAAGCTTCAAAGTTGTGAATCTGATTTTCTTCCAGTCTGAAACCAAGGTTGCTGCCAAACCATACATACTTCGTCCAAGGGCAAAAGAAAAAGAGGTGTTCAATGGTTTCTCCTTAGCATTACAGATTGGACAAGTGGCAGTAGGAGACCTCTTGTGTCTGAAAAGAGAAAGATTAGTAGCAATGGAGTTGCTTAGCACTCTACATAAGAAGAGTCGGATCCGTGGTATAACATTCAGATGCCATATCTGCTTCCGATGTTCTTGATACAGGACGCAGGAAGTACTGGATACCATAAGATTTGACCATTGATACGAGGGAAAGCTTCAATTTTCTCGATTCTCACATATTTCACTCTCTTCGTACATAAAAAGATGCCATCGAGTTTTCAGAAAATAATACACACACACACACACAGAGAAGAAAATACTACCTTCATTCCTTAATATAAATCCACTTTATGGTTCAATTTCTTCATTAACGAAAAAAAGGTCGTCTTCCCATAATGTTACATAAAATATATGAACTAATGTGGGTAATTTTTAGCTTCCTTTCCAGAATATATAGACAGAAATAAAAAGTGTTAATGCATGCTTAGCACACATATTACCCAGTATTTGTTATATATATATATTGTTAGAACAAGCGTTTCACCCAAGAGGGGGGGTGAATTGGGTGATACTAAAATTTCGTCGGAAATATAAAACTTTAGCAGAGGAATTAAAAACAGTAATGAGTAAGGAGAAATATCACCGAAGTGTGCACCGGGAGTTATACTGGTTCGGTCACAACCACTTTGACCTACGTCCAGTCCTCAGATCTTCTCTGAGAGTTTCACTATAACTTCCAAGATTCAGTGGGTTCTTGGCACCTCAGTACAAGCAAGTTCCTATACCTGGACACTCGCTCCCCCTTACAAGTTACAATTCAATCCCAACTCAAGGTTCCACAACCTTAAGTTATCTCAATAACAAATATTGAGTTTGAATGAAATATCTCTCTTACAGAGTGAATAAGAATCACTGAAGCATAGAAATACAATTTCAATGTGAAAACAGAGCAATAAACTTGATAATACGTTTGTGTGTGTGCTTGTTGTTGTTCCTCTGTTTGGATGTTCCCATATATATAGATATGTTGGTGATGACCGTTGGAACATTTTCTTTCGTCCGTTGGAGAGTGCGCAGCCACTATTGACTTTTCAAGTTTTTGAAAAATATCCGTTGGCGGTGGTTGGCATTTGAACGTTTCTTTTGACTTCAATCTCTTGAAGTGTTTTCTTCATTGTTTATCTATAAATATACTAAGAATACTAATACAATGAAAGATTAATCATATAGGAAACAAATCTATGAACGTTTGAATGATTTCAGAATTTCTGGGTAAGCTTACTCGAGTACCTCCTCGAGTATTGCTTGAATGTTACTCGAGTACCTACTCGAGTAACCTCGAAAAATCTTTGATCAAGTGCAGGTTAATGAATAAACATAAGATTACTCGGGTAGTGCCTGGAATAACCAATTTTCAAACCTTTGGAAATACATGTTTACTCGGGTACCTACTCGAGTAATGCACTCACAACTTTATGAGTTACTCGGGTACCAACTCGAGTAAAACGTGAAATAAACTTTTGGTTACTCGATGCTCTACTCGGGTAATGTTGCAGGATTTCAATGCCGAGAGCACTTACCTCATTACTCGAGTACGTACTCGAGTAATGCATTCATTGTACCATAGGTTACTCGGGTACCACCTCGAGTAACTGTGCTTTTTGTCAATGACTTACCCGGGTACTGACTTGAAGTTTATCTTGAAAACATTTTGCATACTCGGGTACTTACTCGAGGAATTCACTTCAATATATATACATACTGGAGTAAGAACTCGAGGAACATCAAATGAAAAGATATCAAGTTAATCGGGTACCACCTTGAAGTTTTTCACTTACCTTTATACGTTACTCGAGTAGCTACTCGAGTAATGTTGCAGTGGTACAAAGTGCCGAGAGCTCCATCTTTTCATAAAACAGAGTTACTCGAGTAGCGCCTCGAGTATCGTTGGTAACCTGAAGGCAACTGGAAGTTTTCCACATGATTACTCGAGTACCGCCTCGAGTAATGTTGCAGTAGTACTAAATGCCGAGAGCTGCACATTTTTAGAAACAGAGTTACTCGAGTAGCCCCTCGAGTATCAATGGCATCCTGAAAACTTTTACACTGTTACTCGAGTAGCTCCTCGAGTAACGTTGCCTGGTTACTGGAAGTTGTCTTTGATTACTTCAAGTTTTGTCTCATTACTCGAGTACCGCCTCGAGTAATGCCTTAAGAAACTTGCTTCTGATCAAGATTCTCAGCTTTATCTCTTGGCCTCTCTTCATCACTTCCATGCTTACCTCAAGTAAAGCTTATTCCTGTCATTTCTAGTTCAAGTTTGATTATTAAACATTTCCTTTTCAAACCATTCTTTTGTTATCATCAAAACATGGGATCTAACATATATATATATATATAGCACTCATTATTCAAGTAATTATTAAATTGGGAAGGAAACTGAAAGAAAATGTCTCAAGTTCCTTTTGCTGTGTTTGTAATATCTGTTGCAACTTAGGGTTTTCATTTGTTATAAGTTAAGAAACAGTAACGAAGACAATTGGCAAAGAAAATATATGAACCCATGACAAATATTGATTAATTATAAGAGCATGTTCGTTTGGTGTTTTCCATGTATCTAGATTGATTCAATTTACACACACACACACACGCAATATAATTTCTTTTTGGCCAAAACACACAAAAATTTGATTTCTAAATATTTATCAAAGTTAAAAAAAACACGAAGCGACCCTGATACTCATGAAATCAACTTTTATACTTCTTTTACATATGCTTCCTTCACACACACACACACACATTTACAAGCACATTAATTTCTATAGGGAAAGCGTGGGGTAGTGCGTGTTAGCCTTATTCATGGACCTTTTGTTTATCAAGGTTAAATTCTGTGGATTAGACCTATGATACAAAAGTAAGTTTTATTAAATCTTGTTTTGTCGATACATCAATTCTAAATTAAAGGGAATTTCACAGATGGGGACGAGGCATCTGCAATTAATATAATAAGTTACACATGAACCATTGTTAATTTGAAGGTTTATTATTTTTTTTATTGAAACTACTGTTAGTTTTAGTTTAATGTGGGACATATACAGAATTGCACTTATGATTGCAGTCCCCATTTTTGAGTCTAGTTAAAAGCAAATCAGATATCATTTTCCAGCACAGGATGTGTGAAGAGATAATAATTCAAAAGTTTTTTATGTTATATCTTTTTATACTTAAATCTCACTCAAATATGTAAAGATACAGTCGGACCTTGTCTCACAAATAACACCAAATATCTCCCTCAAAACTTTCTTAAACATGATGTTTTGTGAGTTCCAACCTTATGTAGATGGTATAATGGATGTGTGAATAATAAAAAAAATATTAAAGATAAAAATAAAATTGGACATAGTGCAATAAAACATGCAAAAAATATTAAAATAAATATTGCAAAGAGTTTGAGAGATGACATACTATTTATATTTGTAAATAATTTATCTAATTTTTTCATAGATCACCCTCTACAAATTATTTGCAGATCAAGTTAAAAGAATTTTTTTTGTTATAAATTTAAAACTCAAATGTCACCTTCTCTTCATATAAACAGCCAGATGTTATATATATATATATATATATACATACATATATATATACATACATAAATATATATATACACATATATGTGTGTGTTCGCGCGCGCGAGCATGATTTATTCTACATAGAGAAGCCAAAATTGTGAATAAATGGAATTTATATTGCTCCTTTTACTTTGCATTATGTTCCTGGTTAGTCCACTTTCCAGGAACTGTACGTTGTTTTTATATATTCTGCTTACAATTTGGAGATATTTCAACGTAATTATTTATCTCCTATAAGAGTGATAGGGTTGGCTATTAATTTCTGCATTTTTTTCTTTTTCCATTGTTTACCCTTATAACTGTTCGTAGAAAGTTTATTCGAAACGAAAGCTAAACTCACAGGTTGATATATACATATACACTCACACACATATGCCTAAAGACAAAACCTTTATTCTTCGGTTCTTAATATAAGATATATTTTGGGAGTTGATCTTGGTCCTAAATATAAAACTTAGTTTTCATATTTATCAATATTTTCTTAATTTACCCTTATTAATGCTCTCTCAACAATAACTATGGAGGCGATGAGATGATAGAATTAAAGAAGATGACTGAAGTGTTTTGGAAAGTACATGTCATATTAACTAACTTAGCTAACTTTCTTAATCTAATCAAATTAGATAAATATGTCTTATATTAAGGATCGAATGAATTACTAATTAGGAATTGATTCCATACAATTCAACGGGGGACTCAGTTTGGTGATGAGAGAAAACATACTCAAAGGATAACCCTTTCTGAAACCGTCAACAACCTGACTCTGGTACCTAATTGATGGCTACATATATAATTGGCACAACGAATTTTATTTTTAATAACTAGCTATTAATTAATGTGGGAAAATCAAATTAAGCATTCCATGCTACTCAATATAAGACTTAGTATTTCATACTTTCGAGTCTTCATTACCATAGTTAACGAAGGCATTTTGAGGGATACTATTACTATACATGCATTTAACATCTTCAATCACATGAATTAATGAGACTTATTTTTAACTTCTTTCTTTGCTTCACCAATGCAGAAAACCAGTCCAATATATGTATAGTTAGATTTTGTGTTGAATTTAGGAGAGTCTTCATTTCAAATAGACAAATGAAATAAGGGTCAAAAGGCTAAAATGTCTCGGAAGGTTTCACGAAAGGACATTTGACACCAAGAAATTTTCCATGGGGCAAATGTATCCTAGAAATATATAAAAATAGGGCAATTTTTCTCTTCCATTAAATATCCAAATGATCAACCGTTAGTTGATCAACATATGATGAGGTGGCTCTGCCACATAGGATATTATGGCCCACATCATATGCCACACCATAACACCTCACCATCTCCCCTTTCCTCTCTCCCTCCTTCAATCCTCTGCTTCATATCCTAACTTCTCTCAGCTCTCTCTCTCTCTCTAACGATAAAAACACAATCTTTCTCAGATCCTGGCTTACCCAGAAACCCAATATTTGAGCTGAATGAGCTAAATGGCGAGCCTGTTTCACCTAAATTTACTACGCTGAGCATGATACTTGACAGGGACAGCAATTTTTCTTTCCCGCTTGTCATTTCCCTATCAAAATGACATGGAAATAAGCTTTTTCTGTTCCCACCCTCCATATAATTCTTTTGTTATTTATTATATAAAAATCATTGCTTTGATGGAAATGTGAAAGGGAAACGGGTGTTTCAGCTTCACTCCCAAGCCTGAAATTTTCTGCGAAATCGAAATGGAAAAATTACCAAAGCTCAATACAATACAGAAATCCAAATGATTTGAAGCACGATTTCCAGTGATATTTTAGGCGAAGTTTTCCGGCGATACAGACCACAATTTCAGCCGATATTTATGGCCGAAGAATTAATCCCAAATATTCCTCCTAAACTATTGGGATTTCTCAGTACTTATTTCCACTAAACTATCCAGCAAAAAAGTCAGATTTCTTCAAGCCAAAAGAGGGGAAAAAAAGGAGACAAGAAATCAATCGCAAGAAATAAGAACCAGACACAACTCACAACTTGAGATTGTAGAGTGAGGGTCGACTGTCGACGGAGTCAGGGAGGAAATGATTGACGGTCCAGAGTGAGGAGAGTCTGGGTCGATATCAAGCAAAGCTCTTGGAAGACGATCGAGCAAAACTCGGAACTCCTGGGCTAGTAGCGGCAGAAGGAGGCTGCCCGAGTGGGATCCGAGACTGAGAGGGTGACTCTAGGGATGTTCATCAGAAGGGAGAGAGGGAGAAAAGAAAGGGTTAGGTTTTAGAGAGAGAGAGAGAGAGAGGGTGATGAGGTGGCATGTATGTTATCATAAATTAGTCAACTTTACCGGTCAAAATTAACGTTTTAAATCGTGTGGACAAAATTGCCTTGTTTTAAACTTTCAGGATACAATCACTTCTTTAAAAACTTTTAGGTGCAGAGTTCCTATTTATAAAAACTTGGGGCAATTACAATGAAATTACATGCAAGAGAAAAAATGAAGAATTGGTTCCTGAAGTTGTCAGTGTAAGCTCCTCGACTTGTTAATGGACGCTCCTTGACTTGTCATTAACAACTTCAGGGACCATTTTTTCATTTTTTTCTCTTGTGTGGGACTTTATTGTAATTGTCCCTAAAAACTTTTAGGAGATTTTAGCCCTTTAACCCATGAAATAAAAGGATTCTTCAGAATTTGACCTTTGATATCTTGGGAGTATATTACATCATTAATTTTTCCTTTTGTCTTCATTCCATTGATCTTCTGCTTCAAATTAATTTCCAATTACAAGATTTTCTGTTTAAGCGATACCTTTCCCAATCCAAGAAGATTCAGAATGATTACGCAGAATCCAACAAAAGTTAGTTTCCAATAATAAGAATTGGGCTCATACCCTAAAATGTTATTGATTCAAATCTCACTACCAATATAAGTAATCTAAAAAACGGGTGATTTTTAAGCACATTGGCAAGCCCTCTTTGAACCGGAAGGAAGCTCTAGTGAGTTCCTAGAACTCAACTCCCCTAAAATTTATTTTTTTCTAATGAAAAATAGAATGCTTATGCAGAATCTGTATAACAGAAAATCTAACATAATTTTTTAAAGTTTTTTGGACAAAGCATTATCACTATCACGTTATCTTGCCTTGTTTCTTCTTGCAAAAGGACCATCTTTGGTAACCCCACAGGTCTAATTAAACCGGCCCGGTCGACCTCCTTCACAAGCTGGTTTTTGTATGTATGACTCCTTTTACTTGGTCAGCTGCCTTTTGCATAATATTGCTCTTGATATTGATAGGTAACCTCATAGGAATAATGCGTGTGGTAGGAATGTGGAACAACGTTGTTGAACACATGTTGAGCGTGTGAAGCCAATAGCAGACATGAGTTTTGCTCGAGTTGGGTCCTCGCTACCTGATCTGACCAAATTAATGAATGGACCACACCATCCCAAGTCATTGATTCACTGACTTTTATGGGAATTACTATATGGTACCAATGAGGGATTTAATGACCAAAAAGCCTAATAACAACTGAGGAGCACGCAATAAAAATTTGTAGTACAGAAAATGACAACAGTTTCATGCTACTGAGATTTGTCATTGAAACTTTTTAGTAATTAAATCCCTTCCTTAAGATCTCATAGTAATTCTCCCTTGATTTTATTATATGCAGTGGTAAAGTAAATGCCAACCCTATAACCATATTTCATCCAATAGTAACAAATTAATCTACCGTTTGATTTTTATCTGCTCCCAAATGAGATATATTAGTACTACCTCATTTCATTAATATAAGAGCTACTCCGGGGTTGAACTTGCTCTTGAATATAAGACCTCAATCTACTTTATCTCCTAAATTTATAATTTTCTCCAAATATCTCTATTGATTGCACACATTAAGAGGTTGCTATCCTAAGATAGTTATGATGAAATATGATATTTTAATAAAACTACCCACTATTTGTTACAAATAGCTAACTGATGTGAAACGGTTTGGGAAGAGAAGAGGGGAGAGAGAGACTAGAGGAGGGAGGACAGCAAGAAGGAGGGAGAAATTAGACGAACAGAGAGAGGAGAGAGAATATTTTGTGGGAAAAGGAATTCCTATTCAATCAATTAAAGTTGCCAACAACAGAGAACCTAAGCTCTATTTATAGAGCCTTAAAAATAATAAAATAACAATTCCAAATTCAAATATAAATCCCAATATAAAATTCAAATTCAAAACTAAATCCTAAATTTAAAATTCAAATTCAAATATGGATAAATATCCTTATTTAATAATTATAATGGATAACCCTGGATCTCCTAACTAAACTCTAGATACTCTGTATTCCATATCCCACCATTTCTCCCCCTCTTGAAAGAATCAACTCCTGATGAGTTTAAAAGTGATGTACAAATTTGGGAGGGAGGGTGGGAGGGAGGGCTAATTTTGACACGATGCCTCAATCTAGAAATCCTTTCCAACATGTGAGGTACTGAAAGTGAACATCTTGGTTGGGAAGAGCCGTTGTGTTTTGGAGAGCCTTTGGAAAACCTTTCCAATAGACAAGCTATTGTTGGAGTAGATCATTCAGCAATGGAGTAACCTTAGGTAGTGCCATACGTTGAGGAGATGGGGCTATTGTCCAATGATCTTCAAGTAGGGACAACTCTACTTCCACCAATACGATGTCGTTGACATGATCACCAAGTAGTAACACACTTGAGGTCAATAATGTCATCACTAGCAACAATTGCAAGAGTCTCTATTGAAGCCTGTATGAGGAGCGTGAGCAGGGCCATAGCAGTGTCCTGAACGGGCTCTACGGGAGGCGGTACTTCAGAAGGTGAGGAATGAGCTTCTAAAGCTATTAAATCACTTGTTTGGACTACTTTTTCATCTGAATTCTTCAAATTATGGATTAGTTCCCTTATCTTATAGACTCTTTTAAGAAGCTCATCGCTTCCACGTTTATGTTTCCCCAAAAAATGTTCAATTTTAATCATGATTTCTACACACATATCAACTAGATCCTGTTGGTGATGATCTTCTTCCTCGTATCAAGGTTACGTGGCATATTCATATGAGCAGAGGCTATAGCATCGAACATCATATCCATCATGGCCACGATTCACATACTCATGTCGATTACAAGTAGCATATTTTAGTGCTCATAGTTGGCATGTTGATGGTGTCGAGTAGAGAACCAGGCCTAGTCATGATCACATTCTCATATGGGGTGTCATATGCATAACAAAACTCCCTATGTGAATATCAGCACAAAAATAAATATAACAAATGAATTTTTGTACTCTTTTTTTTTATTTTTCTTCCTACTATTTTTTTTCTCTTCTCTTTTTTTCAACTCTTCTTTTTTTCTCTTTTTTTTTTTTTGCTTTTTTTTCACATTTTTCCTATAAAATAACAAATCAAATAATGGAAGCCATAAAATTAGGAGGATTACCCAATGGTCTTGGTTGCATGTTCTTGACTTTAGGAAAGACTACAGTGGAAGAAACACCGCGAAATGGGGTCAAAACCATGAAAAATGCGATCCAGAGCGAACTGGCATGTGGAGACCGTCGATGAACTTTGACTGGAGCGTGGCAATGCGTCCGGTCACTGGTGGTAGTGGCCTACCAATTGTTGATTCAAGTTTTTTTATACGGTTCCAATGGGGGTGGTTTGGTTACCATCCAACATCAGGAAGGCTATGAACGGAAGCCCAGAAGTGACGTTGTGTAGAAAAACTGAACATAGGAGTTCCGACGGCACGTGTAGGCCCGTCACAGGGGTTTTTATGATGAGTTTTGTGAGATCTAGACGGTCTCTCAACTGGAAACACGATGGAAGTGGTTTCACATCAAACGGACATCAGGAAAAGGGCTAATAGAGGAGGTGAACGGCGGTTATGGAGAATGGTTGTGTGTAACGTGTGTTTGGTAAATGAAAAAATGGATCGAGTTTAGGCATAGGGAAGGAGATGGGAACCAAGCTCTGATGTCAAAATTGAAGTGAATGGGTTGGGAAGAGGAGAGGAGAGAGAGACTAGAGGAGGGAGGACAACAAGAAGGAGGGGAAATCAGACGAACAGAAGGAGGAGAGAGAATATTTTGAGGGAAAAGGAATTCTTATTCAATCAATTAAAGCTACCTACAATAGAGAACCATAAGCTCTATTTATAGAGCCCTAGAAATAATAAAATAACAATTCAAAATTAAAATATCAATTCTAAATGTAAAATTCAAATTCAAATCTAAATCCTAAAGTCAAAATTCAAATTCAAAAATGGATAAATATCTTTATTTAATAATTATAGTGGATAACTCTATATCTCATAACTAAACCCTTGATATTCCTTATCACACATCTCACCACTAACACAACCAATTTCCTTAATCTACCAAAATTAGTCTATTAGCTTTTATATTAAATACATGAGGTAGTACTGAAAAAACAAAAACAGGACAGAAGATAACAGCTCTTTTGGGAATGATGTAGGCCTAACAACCTAAGTATAAGGCATTGTGAGCAGATTATATATATTGCTCTGGTCCTTTTCATAAATTCTTTTTGTAGAAAAATTTTTATTCTTATTGTAAATCCATTTTCAGAGTGGTAAAAGCAATTTTTACAATTTTGTCCCTATTAATTACAATAAACAAAACAAATTTATTTATGTTAATTCTTGGAACCATTCATGATTAAAGGAAAAATTGGAAATTTAAACATAATTAATGAGTTAACTAATTCTTCTTGATATGGGAGAGTTAATTAGTTAATTGAGACAAATAAATAGGACCCTGAGGGAGATATATATATATATATATATATCCACGATTCAAATCATTGAATCGCCCGAGTTTACAATCTCATGTGTTTGTATTTGGCTTACTCTTGTATGAGATCAGACATCAATGAACTTGCATTGAACTCGGCGGAATATATCATAAAGTTTTTTTTTGAAAATTGCAAGGTTTAGTTTATTAGTTTGCGAGTTGAAAGTTATGCCACCAAGTATCAATTTGTTGGAAAATTCGTGGATCATGACTGTAACTAATATTTTTACAAGATTTTCAAATGTCTTCTACTGTAAATTTATGGTTATCAACAAATTGGCACCCTTTTTCAACAAAATTGAAGTTGCTCAACTATTTCATATACCTAGAGCTTGTAATTCGAGTGGGTTTGGCTTATTTAGGATAGTTTATCAAGCTCAAACTTAGCTTGTAGAAAAATTCAAAATAGGGTTTTTTTATAAATATTATCCATGTGAAGTCTTGGACCAGCCCAGAAGATCAACAATCCTGATCCATAAGCATATTCATTCAACCACTGAATCCATATACACAAGTGTATTATTTACACATTTATAGACTAATCCAATTGCAACTAGAGTCCTCAACATATGTAGCACACAGCCCGTGCTATTTAGCTATCATTTACAAAATATATAGAATTACTAATCTACCCTTACTAACACTCCCCCTCAAGTTTGTGGACTAAACAAATCAACAGTCCTTAACTTGTACAATAATCTTTTTTGCACATCTCTACTCACTGCTTTTGTTAAAAGATCTGCCTGTTGTTCCTTTGATCTAACATGCTACAAGTCTACCAGCCGGCTTTCCCATTTTTCCCTTATGAAATGGCAATCAATCTTGATATGTTTGGTGCGCTCGTGATACACAGGATTTGCAGCAATATGTATTGCCGCCTTATTATCGCAGAAAATCCTCATGGGATTGTCATGCTGAACATGCAAATCCTTTAGTACCCTAAGTGCCCAAACAATCTCTGATGCTGCCATACTAAGTGCCTTATATTCTGCCTCTGCTGATGACTTTGACACTGTACTTTGCTTCTTTGTTTTCCACATGACAAGCGATCCTCCAAATTTCAGCAAGTAACCGGTGACTGATCTCCTAGTGGTCTTACAACTTGCCCAATCAGCATCACAATAACACTCTAGTGCTAAGCCACCTTCTGCACTAATCAATATACCAAGTCCAGGACTGCCCTTTAAGTATCGGATCACATTTATGGCTACTACTTAATGCACTTTCATTGGCTGTTGCATGAATTGGCTATAAGGGTCTGCACAGAAAATGAAATATCAGGCCTAGTCATGGTCAAATATATAAGCTTACCTATCAACTTTCTATACCGATTTGGATATTCATATAAGTCTTCCTTCTTATCCTTTCCTTCCCGGTATGCCATTAGTTTCACATTCTATGCCATTGGTACTATATGTGGTTTGCATCCACTCATACCTGTTTTAGATAATAAATCAAGTATATACTTCCTTTGACATAGAATAATTCCTTTATTTGACTTAGCCATTTCAATTCCAAGAAAGTATTTCATTTGTCCTAAATCCTTAATTTTAAAGTGATTATGCATCAAGGTTTTTATTTGAGTTATACCTTTTTCTAAGCTTCCTGTGATTAACAGATCATCTACATAAACAAGAACATATACTATACCATCATCACATTCCTTAATAAACAAGGAATAATCATTTTTGCTTTGTGTGAAACCTCCCTGCTTCAAGGTTTCAGACAGTTTGCGATTCCACTGTCTTGAGGCTTGTTTCAAGCCATAGAGGGATTTTCTTAATCTACAGACCATTCCCTCCCCCTTACTATCAAATCCTGTGGGTACATACATGTATACTTCTTCATTTAAATCACCCTACAGAAAAGCATTGTGCACATCCATTTGGTGTAATTTCCAGTTATTAACAACAGCTAATTTAAGAATAAAACGAATAGTAAGCATCTTAACAACTAGTGAAAAGGTTTCATAATAATTGATGCCTTCCCTTTGACTATATCCTTTTGCCACTAATCTGGCTTTATATTTATCTATCTTACCATCTGAATTGTATTTAATCTTGTACACCCACTTACACCCCTATAGGCTTCTTTCCCTTAAGGAGTGGAACAATCTCCCACGTGTGATTGTTCTCAAGTGCACTTACCTCGGCTTTCATAGCCTTTACCCATTCAGGATTTAAAAATGCCTCATTATAGCTAACTGGTTCTGTTGCAGAATCAATATTGCAGAGAAATGACATATGATGAGAAGAAACATTGCTATAGGAAATATAATTATCAATAGGATATTTACAATTACCCTTTCGTATGTGCTGATTTCCTACAGTCAAAGTAGAACATATATAATCTGTAGACCATATAGGAGGTTTCTTACTTCTAACAGGCCATGGCCCAGTTTGTTCATTTCTTATGTTTCCTGGAGAACTAGGTAAGGTCTCTCTATTCGTAGTACTAGTGGATTGATTACTATGCATATCTTGATTATTAACAGCACCAATAGGGTCTTCATGATCAAACCAAAACATATTCTTTAATTCTCCAGAAACCCCCAACTGATTCTGGTTAGCATTATCTTTAAATGGATATTTGTCTTCCATAAAACTCACATGCCTACCACAAACAAATTATTGTTTTGGGTATTAAGCAATAAGTAACCCTTCTTATTTTCTGGATATCCAAGGAATACACAAGGTATTGCCCTAGGTTCCAATTTATCATTAGTCACTAAATCTGTTACAAAGGCAGCACAACCAAATGTCTTTAAATTAGACAAATCAGGTTTAGATTTATATACCATTTCAAATGGAGTTTTATATCCTAGAATCTTAGAGGGAATCCTATGACTAAGTAGCATGCCATCTTAACACATTCTCCCCAGAAATCTATTGGGACAGCAGATTGTATTATCAAGCTTCTAGTTATCTGTATAATAGTTCTATGTTTCCTTTCTACAACCCCATTCTGCTCAAGGGTGTAAGGACATGTCATTTCATGTACAATTCCTTTCTCTTGAAAATAGGACTTTAATTCATTATTTATGAATTCAGTCCCATTATCACTACGAACACGCTTGATTGAAACAGAAAATTGTGTCAATACATATGCATAGAAATTTTTCATACAAGAAACAATGCTAGACTTAGAACTCATGAGAAATATCCAAGTAGATCGAGAGAAATCGTCCACAATAGTCAAGAAGAAGCGATAACCTTGATGTGTTGGGGTTTTATACGGTCCCCACACATCAACATGAATTAGCTCAAAACATCTCATAGTTTTAATATGACTATGATTAAAAGGAAACTTAGTTTGTTTGGATTGAACACAAACTGAGCATTCTTTATTCATATGCAGTTCTTTACTATTTATGACATCCAAATATTTCATTACAGAGATTGGGCATGTCCTAATCTTTGATGCCACAAATCAATACAAGACAGTTTCTCTATCCTACTGTTATTCTCAAAAGCATAAACCGTATTGGCATTGTTACATTCCTTTTCAACTTTGAACATGTAAAGTCCTCTAATTTCTTTACCAATCAGCTTCGTCTTCCCATCCTGTAGGCCCTGCATCAAACAAAGATGGGGGAAGAACGAAGCCATACAATTATGTTCTTTGGTGAATTGAGATACAACTATAAGATTAAATTGGAGTTGAGGAGCATACAGAACATTATGCACAGTTATGTCATCAACGATTTTAGCTGTACCTACATGAGTAACAGTGACATGCTTCCCATTGGGTATCTTAATGGTTTTAATAGGCCCATTATATTTCTTATATTTATGCAACAGGGCTAAATTTCCTACCATATAAGTTGTAGCTCCAGAGTCTAATCTAACTATTGTATGCTATAGAAGAGTTAGGAACGGTCAAACCTGTACCAGATAATGCGTGGACTGTAGACTCCTCTTCACGCTTCAGCAGCTCCAATAGCCTCTCATACTGAGCTTGCGTGAATGTAGGAGCTCCCACGCTAGTTGTTCCTGCCAAGGCTTCTTCAGAATGTTGCAGAGAATTTTTAACTGCTTGATTTGCTTCTTTATTCTATCGTCAGTTGAAATTTGGGGGGTATCCAATAATTTGGTAGCAATTATCCCTCAAGTGCCCTTTCTTGTGACAATGAGAGCATTCAAGGCCATTTTCTCCACGGCCTCTCCCCCTTCCTCGACCTCTCCCCCTTACTGCCATAGCAATACCTTCTAAGGAGGAGGAGAATTTGTCAGAGTTAGTGATGGAGCGTTGTATTTTATCTTGGATTATCATACTGTACGCATCATTGACAGAAGGCAACGGAGCAATTAATAGAATCTGGCTATGTGCTTGACCGTATGAATCATCAAGACCCAGCAAGAATTGAAGCAAACGTTGTTCTTGGATCATATCACTATGAGCCTTAGATGCATCACACTTACACTGTGGGAGAGAGAGCAACGCCGATTGTTCCTCCCATAGCTCTTGGAGTCGGGAGAAATAGACGGACACAGAGGAACCACCTTGCCTGAGGGAACTGATTTCACAGTGCAATGCAAAGATCCTTGTCCCATTTTTCTTGTCAAATCTTTCTCGGAGATCATTCCAGACCAAATGCGAACTCTCGAAGAAGATGATCCCGTTTGCCAACTCCTTCGAGATGGAACCGATGAGCCAAGATAGCACCACGGCGTTGCAACGCTCCCATTGAGTGTACAAGGAAGCGTTAAACGAATCCTTCACACAGCTTCCGTCAATGAACCCTAATTTCTGTCGGACTTTGAGCGCAATCGTTATCCCACGGCTCCACACTGTGTAATTCTTTGTTCCAATGAGCACATGAGGAACGAGCGAGGTCGCCTGCATATCCGATGGATGAAGGTACAAGGGATGCGTGACCGGCAGCGTCGCGGTAGAGACAGATTCTTTGTCGCCGCTCATGATTAGGGCTTCACAGACGAGTTCATTGGAAGTGAGATCTAGAATGTTGGGTCACTTTCTTGGGTGAGTCTTGGTTTAGAACTAGCAGGTCGAACCCGGGGCTTTGGTACCATGTGAAGTCTTGGACCAGCCCAGAAGATCAACAATCCTGATCCATAAGCATATTCATTCAACCACTGAAACCATATAGACAAGTGTATTATTTACACATTCACAGACTAATCCAATTGCAACTAAAGTCCTCAACCTATGTAGCACACAGCCCGTGCTATTAAGCTATCATTTACAAAATATATAGAATTACTAATCTACCCTTATTAACAATCCGTACTATTTTTTTGGTACAATAGAAGTTTAGAGTTGATCCCGGGGCTCACAAGGGTTAGGGTTGTTAGGCACATGCATCTTCTCACTATGTACTCTCATTCTTGTAAAACTGTTCGTAGGCTTTAGTTTTAATACCTTTATCTTATTTTCCGTATTTTCAGAGTGCTTACGTGTAGCTCGGTGGGCAACACAGGAATAGCGTAAATATACTAATGTATGGATACAAGGTACTTGATTACATTATCGGTTTTTCCCTTGGGGTTTGATAATATTTACCAATGTATACAAAATGTCCAAAATAAGACTACATATATAACCACAGTCTTTGTCTCGGGAGACATGCCTGTCAGTTTCCCGTGTCTACAACCTTTCCTTTCGAGCTGCTGGTTCCTGCTAAGACATTTTTATTTATAAGAAAGGGTGAGATTCCAAGGAATCCCAGTAACAACACAAAATCAATCATATAAAATACGAGAATTAAATATGCAATGCTCCATATTATGTAAAATGAAATTTCATAACATAACATATGTGTACATGATTTAACCATAATTTTATATATTTTCTCTTAATTAAATAGGGATTCTCAATGTATTTTTCAGGGCATTATCGCATGATTAAGCACTCATTTTAATTAGAGGCATTTGTATTGGATTAATTGTCATTAAAGGATAAAATGGCCATAATTATTAAATATTTATACATATGATCTCTTGAACTTTTAATATTACCTTGTGTTTAATCTTGTATTGCAGATGCTTTGGGATGCAATTGGTGATTTTTGGAGGCTGAATTAATATTTTGAAGACAAGGGACATTACAGAAAAGGGCCAAAGAAATTACAGAAAAGTACCCATCAGCTTTTTTAGGAAGAAAATTTACTGGGGAAAATCACAGAAAAAACCCAAGACACAAATTCAACATTCAAACCTTTCAACGACAGAAAAGCAAAATTTGGGGGGTTTTGTCATGTGAGCTTCTGGAATATGTAGAAAACTACATGCGCGTACATCACAGAAAGATTTGTGTTAAACATAGTGAACACATTTTTTTCTTTCTGGCAAACAATTGGCAGCTTGCTTTCGGCTTGCAATCAACGATGACGGCTGCACCTAACACAACAATCAGTAGTGGCTATGGTTGGTGAAGGAAAATGGACGCAGGCAATCTCACTATATATACCCCCATCTTCACCACCATCAGGGCATCCAAAAAACTTGGAGCTCTTCCTTCTTCAGTTTTCCTCTTCCATTTTCTTTTGCCAAGGTACTACAGAATGGGGAGTTGAAGTAAGAACGAGGTCACCACTATCACCACCGACCTCTTCCCTCCATCACCACCATTCACCTTTACCAGCCTCGGCATTTTCCTTTTCTTCATTTCACCACCTTCATCATCTTCTTTCCTTCATTATTTTACTGTCATCACAATCAGCGTCTTCATCCTCATAAAACCTCCATGTTCTTCATCTTCATCACTTTCATCATCACCATCACCTCCAAACCACCTACTCCTCTCTATCTCTTCTACCTTCATTGCATCGTCACACTTCTTCTTCCTCTATTCATAATATCACCATCATCTTCATTGTCACAGCTGACACCAACCTTCATCTCCAACACCATCACCCTTATCAACCTCAGACACCAAGCTCAGAACAGCCGGTGTGTTTCTGCAACTTCCGGCCCCCATTCCAGCAAAGCTCTGAAATTTCCGGCGACCTCTTTCTTTATTTTCATTCCACCATTATTGCTCCTCCATCCTTCATTGTCACACCGTCAGATTCTCTGTGATTTTTAGCAAGTATTTTGTGAGTTCCAGCTGTGTTTGCAATTCTCCGATGGAGTTGTGCATTTTCAAGCGAGTTTCTTGATTTTTCCGGCCCCTACTTCCGGCGACAACCAACTTCTCCGGCCCCCACTTCCAGCGAACCACACTTCCGGCAGTCTGTACCCCTTGTTTCTCATTGCTGCCATTATTCTATCTTGTCAAGCATCATCAACTCAGTTGCAGCTGAGAGAGAGAACTGAGAGCGCAAGAAGAAACGCGAAACTGTGTGCTTTATATATTCTCATGCATGCTGACATCATCATCCCCGTATGCTGACATCAACAATGGCATCTCTTTGAATTCATGCATGACCTTGGAAGCTTAATAAGGGGAGTCATTGTTTTTTTTAATTTTCTTATTCAAATATTTTGTTTGATTATTGTTTCAACAATGTGTGATTAAATTTGTGTTTATGGGATTTATATATATACTTTGCCTATAATTTAAATTAATTTGAGTGGCATGTTTGTTTATATATTTAATTAAATTGCATTTTCTTTTATTTTTTTAAAAAAACAAGAAAAAACCCAAAAATCAATTTTCCCTTGTTTTACTTTTGCATGACATTTAGTATTACCTAGGATTTAATAAAAGGCTTGTCGAGAAAAGAGAGAACGACCCAAGTATTGCATTATACTGTAATTCTTGGATTTAAAATTTTGTATTTGACCCCAAGATGCAAAGACACGGTCAAATCAGTACACAAAGCTCAGGGCCAAATGATTGTTTGGATCCCCTACGTGTATCTCAGTTGGGCCCCTAACCACAGCAAGGCAATGTACCCCAGGAGTACCTCAGCTGTGTACCTAACCACAGCTAGGTATCATACCTCAAGCACATTATTCATATCAAAAAATATAGCAACATACAGCATATCAACAATCACATAGTGTATGAGAGATTATAGTTACTACCTTAACCCTTTTCCGCCTCGAAAGCGTGTGCCTCGCAAAGCGTGCCAACCACTAGACTCTCAACCCCGACTTACCCGGTCCGATCGTATTTTTTTTTTAAATTTTGACCTGGGCTACTCTGACATATGTTTGTCTAAGGAATCCATTTCCAGATTCGTAATTACCAAATTCACTGACAAAAGACCATAATACCCTTGGCAGCCCTTATTTCAGGGTTTCAGGGGTGTTTTCATAATTATACTTTGTCATGCTTTTCTGAAAAAATCATCAACCGTAACCCCACTTACTTTTCCCTCCTGAACTCAGTGGAATCAACAAAACATCAAAAATCCAGTCCTAACCCCTTAAATTGGACTTGGTCGAAACCCAGGATTCTCCAGGAAAATTTTGGGTTTTCCAATTTTAGCTCCGCAAACTTGCTCCTTTATACTCCTAATCACTTTATTAATTATTTAATTACATTAAAACCACCATTTAGACTCAATTTGGTCAGCATAATGTTTAGGACACAACTTTTCCTAAATTTACAAACAGAGCAATTCCGACAGAATTTCACCGATTAAATTACTCACAGCAGCCAAAACAATCAATACTTGAAGTTTAGGGAGTTACCTCTTCTTCCTTATGGCTTTTCCTTTTTGGCCGAAAACCCTAGCCTCCATAACACCAAAATTTGTGCTTCAAATACCTTAAATAACATAGAAGAGAAGCTTAGAAGAAGGATTATACATGTTAGGTACGAATTTACCGAAGAAATCGACCTACCTTGTGAGATTTTCCTCCTTATCTCTCTAAAATTCTCTCAACTCTCTCACTCTCTCTTGGCTGGTAATGGTGTCAGGGATGGCTGAAGAAAGAAGGGAAATATGTGTTTTATCATATATTATATGATATTTTAATTATTTACTTAATTTCCCAATTTCAGTTTTAAGGAAATTCTGGTAGATTTTCTTCCCAACCTTTGAAAAATTATAACTAATTTTCTAAACACATCAAAGTGATTACAAAGACTATAGCACTCTTATTGAATCTAGTTTCAAGAAAAAAATACAACCTTTAGTCAAATGGAAACACAAAATTCCCATAATTAAATTCTTTGGATACTGTCCCAGAAAATCAACAGTTTTCCTGGGATAACTTCGAAAATTCATAACTTTTTACTTACAGCTCCAAAAATTACCCATTACCTATCAAATTAAAGCTTAAAATGTATAATTTCTCCTTGTAAAATTTCATAATTTTTCCTCATCATTTGTTCATCCAAAACTATATAACAAACTCATTTCCTCACATAAAATTTCTCTAGAAGCATTATTCACCTTTCAATTTCCAATATTTAATTCCTATAACCAAAATTAACATTAATATTGGGCCAAATATTATTTTCTTGTATTCCTCTGCTTTGGGTCTCAATATTGGGCTTTTTAGAGAACCCAAGAATTAATTCCTTAATTTGTTCTAGCCCAATTTTTCTGAAAATGGAAATTTATTAATTTCTAAAATTTGAAGTTCATGAATATTCACCATTTTATTCCCTTGAATATAAAGAATTTTGGTGATCAAAATTCGGGATGTTACATTTCTCCCCCGGTACAATAAATTTTATCCTCAAAATTTGAACGTCTACAACTTGAGGAATAATCCTATCTCACCATGTAACTCATCCCTAGGTTATACATACTTATAAAGAATGCACAAAAAATTACCTGATATGTGTAGATGAATTGCCTATCACTTACACATTCAGCCCATTCTGCACTTATGGGTCACCTAACTTGTTATTGTACTAATTGTCCATCAGGACATTCAGTATATTATTCTAGGCCTCATGGCCTTGTCGGAACATTGCCCTAATATAATTAGCCTGAGAGCATATCTCATTCTATTCTCGTAGCACAAAATATTCTGGTCTTAGTGGCCTGTACAAACATGTACACTGGGACTTACTGTCGATAAGCATGCCTGTAACCATAATTGTTTGTATTTATGCCTGCTTGTTCGGTGTTTAGGATCAAATGACTATTTGACCCTTACTAGCCGTACTATGTGCACTATTCACTAGCTATATGATGTGCACTATTCACTTGTCGCAGTGTGCATTATTCACTATGGGCACTATTCACAGTGTGTACCATCACTGTATGCACTGTATCACAAGTGGGTGATTCATTCTGTGAGGCTATTGTTGTCGAGAAGTATTCGCCACCATTACGCCCTACTACACTAGAGCTCATCCCAATACCAGTTCACATGTGTCACCACAAACCATAAGGGTTCTGTGACTATTGATCGTACATGTCATTGCACTGTACGCCACACAGGGTGTAATACTATTGACCCCTCAAGTTGTATCACTTACACACATAATTCGATTTGGACGAAAATGTTCAAAGCCAACCACTATTACAACTCCTACTCATTCCGTACCTCAGCTGACAAGATGCATACGCGTCACTTGGCTCGCATCAAAACACATTCCAATCCCTGTCTACTCACATCTGTGATTTAATTTACTTCCCAATCCATACCGACTGGTATTGGTAAAGGCAACAAAAGTCTACCGTGGATTTGGGATTATCAATAATGTAACGACACTGCCTCCATCAGCGATCTGTAATGATAGGATATTCGCATCCCTTTTTATGTAACGACACTGCCTCCATCAGCGGTATGTTCTAGATCTTGTCCCATTTCAACTTGCATCATTCTGGGCCACATATACTCTTATCTCAAGGAAACTCATTCGATGTGGGATTTATTACAATACACCATCATTGAGAGTCAACGTTCCCGTAGCTCTATTCTACGATTCAACGTCACGGCGGATGCACCTTAGGGTTCGTCATCACGATGGCTCCACACTACGGTACTGTACTCGATGCTTCACTCAATCACCTGACTGGTCAGCCCCTTTGGTCAAAACTCTCCATAGGTAGCCCTCTCAGATCAGAACTCTCCGTAAGTAGCCCTCCCTAATCAGAATCCTTCGTAGGTATCTCTTTCCAGTTGGTTGTTTCTATATAAAAGTACTATTGTAATGGGAACCCAAATATCATAAAGTCCCTCTTCTCTAGCAGTTTTATGGTCTGCTTTCTTTAATTCTGCCATCCCATCTAGGGTCATTTTATATTCTTACGGAATCAAAATGTAACAGTTGATTCCTAGGTTACGATTTACTTAGTAACCTTTCAACATATTGTTTGCCATCCACCAATCAACTCCTAATATACCCTCAAGTTAGTGGACTAGCAAGCATATCAATTTTGTCTCTCATTTCATCGAGAGCTATCACCTCAATCAATCCTTTAAGGGAATATTTTATGATCATAATCTTTCCTTAAACTAGACTTAACAGCTAGCTAGTTTTCAAAATCCCTCTCTGTAAGGATTCATGTTCATAAGAATCTTGTTCCTTGATTCCACAGATCATCACCCGCCTAACACCATTCTAAATATATCTGCTAGCCCAAGGAGATACCAGTCCACTAGATCTTAAGGCCTTTGGACACACAGGTCTACTACAACATACATGGCATGTAGGATTTCACAACCTAGGGTCTCTAACCTAATCTCTTAGGTTCATCATGAAATCTAGAACCTCAATAACACACAGATTGGAAATCATTTTCCTCAAGTATACCCAATAGGTTCGTTAAGAATCAGGATCAATAGCGCCTATTCTAACCTCCACAATATTTGGGTATTATCCTCAAAACATTACTGAAGGTTTAACACTATCCACAAGGTTCACAAGGTTCAAACTTCTGTCATATATCAAAACCATAGTGCAACATGATTCGCATTTCACTACTATAAAAAAAATATAGATGTGGCGCTTATGTTTGAACTAGCTGTGGCACTTACTTAAGACGCCACTAAAAAAAACTATGGTGCTTGGAAGCGCCACAGCATATATATATATATATATATATATATATTTTTAAAAAAAAACACTTCCTGTGGCGTTTCTTTGAGGAAGGGCCATGGAAAGTGTCCACTTCCTGTGGCACTTCCTTAAAGGAGCACCACAGGAAGTCAATAATTATTTTTTAAAAAAAATAACATTTAGGTGGCACTTCCTTGAAGAAGTATCATGTGGTGCTTCTTCAGGGAAGCACCACCTAAAGTGTTATTTTTAAATAAAAATATTTTCGTATTTTTCTTTTAGAACCCTATAATTATTTTTTTTATCAAAAAAACCCTATAATTATAGTTGATAACACATTTTAAACACATTTTCATATCCACAACAAAATGAAAAAAAGCAAACCACAATCAAATAACTTCAAAATGATATAAATTAACAAATAACTAGTTGACAAAATCACTACTAAGTAAAATACAAGTGTTAAAAATAAATAATTATTTTACTAATGCAAATCATCAATTTTAATAATTACTCCGACAACTAAAAATTATAAATACTAAATAAATACAACTTATATTTAATAACATTTAATTTTGTCTCATTTATTTTTTAGCATATAAGGAATAAAATGAGAAAAGAAATTTCAGAAGCATTCTTCATCAAATGCAAATCATCAATGTTAATAATTACCACAACAATTAAAAATTATAACTACTAAATAAATACAACTTATATATAATAATATTTATTTTTATCTCATTTATTTTTTAGCATATAAAAATGAGAATAATTTTTTCGGGAATAAAATGAGAAAAGAAATTTTAGAACAATTAAAAGTAGGAAACTTGAAAGTAAATATGATCGTTCTTTACCAACGCTGCAATTGATAAAACAATACGAACATCATTCCCTCCATCATAAAAAACCAAAGATTTCTTCTCCTGAAGAAATATATACAACATAATAGTAAGAAACTATTATTCAAAATAAACTAGTAAGCTATATATGTGATATAATGCAGCTAAACTAGCAATTAGACCAAACAAACTTACTACTTCATGGCTAATGCTAAGTTAGACGACACATCTAAAATCCAAAGCTTAGTATAAAAATAATGGAAGAAGAAACAAGTGAAAAGAGAGTGTGTGCGTGTGTGAAGGAAGGAAGTGTCACTATCTTCATAAGATTCAGGGAAGGGAAAGCAATTGAAGATCTATTATTTATAGATGTAAACATTTGGCAGGCCATAATTTTTCCAAAAGAAAACCCTCACAAAGGTGATGAGTGACAAAGGAATAAGGACGAAGTGTCGATGAAGTGGAGACGGTGATGAATGACAAAAAGAAGAGAAGGAGAAAATGTGGGGACTAAGAGGATAAGGAGTTATGGCACGTGTTGGATGAGGAGTGGAGACTAAGAAGATAAACGTGATAGAAGTAGATTGGGCAGGAGAGAGAATAATTTGAAAAAAAAAATTACTTTATGTGGCGCTTCCTAAGCCAAGTGCCATGCAAAATACGTAGCAGCTATGGCACTTTCTTAAGCAAGCGCTACAACTGCTACTTCATTTTTTTAAAAAAAACACCTTAGGTGGCCCTTCTCCAAGGAAGCGCCACCTAATGTCACCAAGCAGCTGTGGTGCTTCCTACCTAAAGTGGTTTTTTTAAGAAAATAAAAAATTTTAAAAATAGAAAGAAGCAAGAAGTGCCACAAAAGGTGCGCCACTAATCCCTATTTTTGTAGTAGTGTTTCGACCTAAGCACTATTTCAGCTTATATCTGATTTAAGCATATCCCAACCTTCAATATCATTATATTGGATCCTCTAGGATCGACATACAGCATAATCACCATGCGTCATGTATCACCTATATCATTCCTATATACATTTAACACCACAATATTACTAAGGATCATTACTTAGCATGGAGAAACCTCAAAAAATTTACTATACCTCAAGTTCCCACAACTTCATCAAATGAACCTTTCTGACAGTACTCACTACAACAGAAATGTTCCAATTTAAAATCAATACTTACATCATCACTTTATACTTATAAGAATTCGTCAAATCGTCTAATTAAGATGACCATTAGTTATGGAGAAACCTTAAGACAATTCACTATTCCTCACGTCTCCATGACCTTGCCAACTTAACTTCCCAGGGGGTCACCCATCCTGAGATTTCCCTATATTAAGCAGCTTAACTTTCGCGTACCTGTGCTAAAACGCGATACCGACTTCTATTGCTTCCGACCACCGATACCTGGTGACTATCCTTGTCTTATAGAGTCATGCTGACTGTCTATGGCTGTCTAAATATTGTGTGTGGACCGTACAATGTCCTTGGTCGTGCCCCCCTCCTCGGGTTTCACAACATCATTAGTCTATCCTCAGTCTGGTATTACACCACTTGCTGCCCTTCAGATATTCACTAATCTCTTGAGGCTAGCTCTCAAATTGGGAGGATACACTCCTTTGGTACACCCGTCTATGCATATTTCGTATCATTTTATAATCAAAACCATTTCAGTATACTATCATGTTGCCAAAACCACCACTCTGTCAGAACCACTTGGGCTCTTCCATTACCACTTTAGGCTCTGCTACCAAAATGTAATACCCTTATCTTATTTTCCATATTTTCATAGTGTACGCATAGTTGGGTGGGCAACATAGGAATAACTTAAATATACTAATATATAGATACAAGGTACTTAATTCCATTACCGATTTACCCCTCGAGGTTTGATAATATTTACTAATGTATACAAAATGCCCAAAATAATACTACATATATAACCATAGTGTTTGTCTCAGGAGACCTGCCCATCAGTTTCCCGTGTCTACAACCTTTCCTTTCAAGCCCCTGGTTCCTATTGAGACATTTTTATTTATAAAAAGTGGTGAGATTCCAAGGAATCCCAATAGCAACACAAAATCAATCATATAAAATGCGAGAATTAAACATGCAATGCACCATATAGTGTAAAATAAAAATTCATAACATAACATGTGTGTACACAAAGCTCAAGGCCAAATGATTTTCTGGATCCCCTACGTGCACCTCAGTTGGGCCCCTAACCACAGCTAAGTAATGTACCATAGGAGTACCTCAGCTGGGTACCTAACCAAAGCTAGGTAACCTACCTCAGGCACCATATTCATATCACAAAATACAGCAACATATAGCATATCAACAATCACATAGTGTATGAGAGATTATAGTTACTACCTTAACCCTTTTTACCTTGAAAGTTGTGCCTCGTAAAGTGTGCCAACGACTGGGCTCTCAACTTGGTTGTGTGTGATATGAATAAAGTGTGCCAACGACCGTATCAAATCCATTCATGTACTATTCTAGGCACTTCCATAGTGTTTTTAGTGGTTATATAAGTCTATCATAAAAATTTACCAAAATACCCCTAGGGGCTCGGCCCGACCCCGACTTACCCGGTTTGACTGTACTTTTCTCAAAATTTTGACCTGGGCTATTATGACATATTTTTGTCCAAAGAGTCCATTTTCAGACTAGGAATTACCAAATTCACTACCAAAAGATTAGAATGCCCTTAGTAGCCCCTATTTTAGGGTTTCAGAGACATTTTTGTAATTATACTTTTTCAGGCTTTTTCTGAAAAAGTGATCAAATTTAATTGTAACTAATTTTCCCTCCTGAACTCAATGGAATCATCAGAACATCGAAAATCCAGTCCTAACTCCCCTGAATTGGACCTCGCCGAAACCTAGGATTCTCTAGAGAAATTTGGGGTTTTCCAATTTTGATTCTGCATACTTGTTCCTTTCTACTCTCAATCACTTTATTAACTACTTAATTACGTTAAAACCACCATTTAGACTCAATTTGGGTACCATAACATTTAGGACACAACTTTTCCTAAATTTACAAACAGAGCAAATTTGATAGAATTTCACCAATTAAATTACTCATAGCAGCCAGAACAATCAATATTTGAAGTTTAAGAAGTTACCTCTTCTTCCTTCTGGCTTTCCCTTCTTGGCCGAAAACCCTAGCCTCCAAAACACCAAAATTTGTGCCTCAAATACCTTAAATAACATAGAAGAGAAGCTTAGGAGAAGTATTATACACGTTAAATACAAATTCACCGAAGAAATTGACCTACCTTGTGAGATTTTCCTCCTTATCTCTCTAAAACTCTCTCAAATCTCTCTCTCTCTCTCTCTCTCTCTTGGCTGCTAATGGTGTCAGAGATGGCTGAAGAAGGAAGGGAAATATGCCTTTTATCATATATTATATGATATTTTAATTATTTACTTAATTTCCCAATTTTGGATTTAAGCAAATTATGGTAGATTTTTTGCCCAAACTTTGAAAAATCATAACTAATTGGGAAAAAGACAGAAAAATACCATTTGAACTTCAAAATCCCGCTGACAAGAATAGTAATGGGATTGACAAGAATGGTAATGACATTGACAACGCAAATCTTTGTCAAAGGACTAATTTGGGATTTTAAAGTTGAAGTGGTATTTTTCTGTCTTTTTCCCTAACTAATTTTGTAGACATCGTATCGGAGTAATTCTAAAGGCTATAGAACATTTATTAAGTTTAGTTTTAAGAAAAACATAGCCATTAGTCAAATGGAAGCACAAAATTCCCAAAATTTAATTCTTTGAATGTTGTTCTAGAAAATCAATAGTTATTCTAGGCTAACTTCAAAAATTCATAATTTTTTACATACAGTTTCAAAAATTACATATTACCTATCAAATTAAAGCTTAGAATGTCTACTTTCTCCCTGTAAAATTTCATAATTTTTTCTTATCATTTGATTATCTAAAGCTACATGACAAACTCACTGCTTCACAGGAAATTTCTCTAGAAGCATTGTTCACCTTTCAATTTCCAATATTTAATTCCTATAACCAAAATTAACATTAATATTGGGCCAAATATTATTTTCTTGTATTCCTCTGCTTTGGGCCTCAATATTGGGCTTTTTAGAGAACCCAAGAATTAATTCCATAATTTGTTCTAGCCCAATTTTTCTGAAAGTGGAAATTTATTAATTTCTAAAATTCCAAGTTGATGAATATTCACCATTTTGTTCCCTTGAATATAAGGAATTTTGATGATCGAAATTTGGGATGTTATATTAGTCCAAACCCCATAGGCTTGATAAGGTATAGATGAAACTTTTTAAGTCAACTAGATTCATGTTAAAATATAACAAAAGCACTCTTCACTAGGGGGAGGTGGAGGCTTGTTGTACTCTCCTTCTTGGCCCGTAAAGTCGTGGAGCATGTGTTAGGTGCCCTGCCTTTGGTGTATGACATGCTTGCTTATATAAATTTATGCCAACATAATGACATATGCATGCTCAATGTTTTGCACATTATACTTATGGCCATAGCATAAGTAAAAATAGAGCTTCAATTATTCATGTATATTCCACACAAATTCATCAAAGCAATAACATACACCAATATACAAGCATACAAATATCAAATACATCCAAGTCAGGGAAAGTTTAACTACCTTTGTCTTTATGTCTTCTTCTTGTCCCCTTTCTTCCAACCATTAGGGTTGCTTCTATTGCCTCTTCTTTACCACCTCATGGCCCTAAACATATAACCACATGACTTGTTACAACCATGAAAGTGAACCATGTCTTCAATTCTCACAATTCCTTTCAAAAGCTACAAATTCGCTGGTCAACCCTAATATGCTAGCTTTCTCTGACTAACTTTGGAAATTCACAACTTTGTATATGAATCTCCAATTGGGTTGGTTCAAAGTCCTATGTGACCCACTTTGAGTCCATTTTAAGGTGAAAATGCCTCCCACTGCCAGTTGTACATTCACAATTCCAAAATTCCCAATTAACTATTACTACCACAGAATCATTCTAGTTTTAAATGTCTAATTTCAATAAATTATAACTTCTAATATATGAATCCAAATGGCATAAATGACATATCAAATTAAAGCTTGACATGTCTACTTTTATTCTAGAAAATATCATATTCATTGGACAACATTTGATTATTAAAAAATGCACCACTCTCCAACTGTCTTGCAGGAAACCTAAACTAGCGGCACAGTGTTGACTTCCAGTTTTCAGTGTTTTATTTCAATGATCTAGAATTTATAGCCAGAAGCTACTCCTACACAGTTTTTCGTGTAGAATCTACTGGTGACATCAAATTTATTAAATTCTCACTCCTCCTACATACTCTGTTCTGACCAGAAATGGCAACACAGTCTAACAATCACCAAGTTCCCAATTTAATCATCAAACAAGTTTCATATGCTCTTTAAACATCATATGACATCATGTCTATGATCAAAACAACATAGAAACCCAAATTCCCATATCAACCAAACTTTGGGGCAGCCAAACAAATCAACATAATATGTAGTTCAAATTGAAGCTCTAACTCACCTCGATCACTTTTTCAAGCTAGTTCTTTGATTCTCCAACTTTGGCTCTTTTTTGACAACTCAAAACACCTCCTCTTGAAAAAAAAATCATAGAATTGAAGCTCTTAAAGGGGAAAACAATGTTAAAGAGAAACTTTGAGCTAGAAAGGTAATTATCATGGTGAAAATCAAGATAGAAGTCTCACCTTGCTTCTTGTTCTTAAAGAGCGCTCTTTCTCTTTCCTTTTTCTTTTTCTATGCTTTTTCTCCCTAATTTTTGGTGTTGGCTGACTTTTAGTGAATGAAGAGAGTATGTGTTTGATTTAATATCCATTCCTTGATTCTTGAAATCACTTGGCCACAATTTAGTCTAAGGAAGCAAGAAGAGTTCATGTGTCAACAATCTATGGCTTCTTGAAAAGTTGTAAGGTTAATTAACTAACCTAAGTTGGGTTAATTAGGTTGAGCTTTCTCTTTAAGTTGGGTTAATTAGGTTGAGCTTTCTCTTTCCTTATCCCTCTTTTACTTGGATGAAATTGCTCTTAAAAAAGGAAGAGAATATGTTCAGCAAAATTGCTTTCGACATATTGCTTTTTGGTCAAACTTTCCAAGTTGAAATGATTTGAAGACACTTTGACTTTTCCTCCTTCTCTTCTTTTCTTTTCTTTCTTTTTTTTTTTTTTTTGACTTGGTCAATGAATTTGGAATTCCATCTTTCCTCCTTGACCCTTGACAGAATCGCTTATTGAAAGGGAGGGGAAAAATGTTGACCAAAGCCTAAAGGTGTATAAGTGCAAGTTTGACCAAAGTCTTCTTACAAAAAGGGTTGACACTTTGACCAAACACTTCTTTCTTCCTTCTTTGCCCCTTTGGACCTTTTTTAACCTTGGGTGGGGAGGTTTAAAATTGCTTTTTATCCTCATGATTACTCTTGCTTTTCAATTGCAAATCCTAGCCCTTCATTTTACCTTCCAATTTTAACCTCAAGATCAAATAGCAATTGTCTCTTTTTCCCTTACTTATGGCAATATTAATTGTTTTGCTATTAGTTCTTTTCTTTTGTTTATCTTCCTTCTTCCAAGATGCCATTCCCTCTCTTTTTGGATTCAAGTCAGGCTTTATATTCTATTTTACTTTAGATAAAGGAATTGGGTTTTTCCTTTGAGTAATTGGAACTAATCCCATACTTAATTCTAAATTTATCTCTAAAAGTCATTATGGCTCTTAGACATTCTTAAGATTCTTGCCAAGCCCGAGCCTGGTAGCTACTTGACTCAAGCTTATTCTCAAGCCTCTAGGCCTAAAATTTGGGATATTACACTTAGCGTCTAGAAAACCAGATTTAGGGAAGTATTTTGCTTTGAGTATTTGTAGCCACAACTAGTTTGGCTACTGTAAAATACGCCGACCAAGTTTTGCAAGCAGTGCTAAGTTAAAGGCCTTAAATTCTTTAAAACCTAACCCTCCCTCCATTTTGTGCATTTTGAGTTTTTCTTTGCGGACCCAATAGATATTCCTTTTTTCTTCAGTACATTTCCACCAAAACCCAAATATCAGTTGGTCAATTCCTTTAAGTACATTTTTGGGATATAGAAAGCATGACATAGGGTACACCAAAATTCAATTTGCAATGGATTTAATAAGTACCTCATGCCCTGCCTCTGAGAGAAAGTTTTGCTGCCAATCTTGGATCTTCTTCTTTTAGTTGGTCAATAACAAAATTCAGCACCTATCATTTTGATCTTCCCTAAGTGATTGGTAGGCCACGGTTGTTGCCTGGGTTGTCCACGGCATGAACCTACAATGCTAGGCTAGTAACTATATCTCTATATTACCAACAAACCATCCATTTAGTTCCTAAACTTTAAGTCTAGCATAATTTACCAAAGGCCTACAATTAAATTAACTCTCTCAAGCTTAATTTAATTGAACAAATCATCCACAGTGATGGCCAGTCACAAGTAGCAGTGAAAACAAGGTAAAATCAACATATATATGCCATTAAATACTTAAAGAGAGAAGGAATCAAGTTTAATCCATACAAAGGTTCAAAAACAATCCTAGAATGAAAATTTAGCTGCTCATACTACAAAGATATAGAGCATAAACTGCCATATCAGCAAAATGGAGAAGAAAGGGAAAGAAATCAATAAAACCAAGGAAAATCAACTCGAATATATATAAATCTTCTATCTCCACTTGATTTCCCTTGATTTATGGCACACTCAAGCTCAAAGGAATGTCACAGCCGCCTCTCTAGGTCTTTTCAAGTAAGGAAGCTCCCTCTTCAGTCTCTGGATTTAGAATTTATATGCCCTGAATGTCAAAATGCATAGCAGCTATATCGGGAGTTGGCCGTGGCTAGAAGATACTTGGCCGCGGCCCAAAGGATCCTTGACCGCGGCCAGTATGTTTCTGACCTTATGTTGGCCGCAGCCAGTGAATGTGTTGGCTGCAGCCAAAAACCCTAAAGTGCAAATTTGTCTCTCATCAAGATGTGTTCTCATCCCTTCTTGCATTTCCCTAGCACTATTGACCGCTTCAACTCCATTTCACCTTCTTTTCATTGAATTTGGCTTTCTTCGGCTCCGGCTATGACTGAATTTTTATCCTTTTAACACAAAGAACTCATAAAAGCTCATAGTTTGATAATCATAACAGATATTCATATATTTCCCCCACATTTATACTCTTTTTGTGCTAAGTATGTATTAAACACATTTCCTTTACTTCAGTACTCCCAAATGCCCATTAGTACACCAAAATGTGGAAGAAATAAGAAGAAATGTGCAATTCTAACAAGAAATTCATGAGGTTAATACTACCACTATTACTACCACCACCACCACTACCGCCGCCGCCGCCACTGCTGCACCCGCTGCCGCCGCCACCACCACTGCTGCTACCACTACTACTGCTATTGCTACTACTACCACTACTACTACTATAACCACTACTGCCACTACCACTACTACTATCACTACTACTGCTATAACTACCACCACTGCCACCATTACCACATATCTTGGTTTCCCTACTTGAATGAATAGCTTAGGAAGTAAATATTACCTTTTACTGGATTTTGCCTTGAATTACAAACATCTTGATTGGCTAAAGACCATGCCTTACCCAGTCCAAATAACCTTTCTTCATATTGGAATATCCCATAACTCAAGCATTCACTTGAAGTGGATTCAAAAAATGTTTGGAAGATGGGAGTGAGAGTTGATTCCATCCCTCAAGTTAGAGTTTCTTTTATCCAATTCAAGCTGATTGGATCATTGAATTTGGTTAACTGAGGCTAAAAGAAGGAAACTTCTCTCTTGAGGAAAGGAAGTTCGCATGCCAATAGTCTAGCTCACCTTGTCTTTTGTGCATCAAAGAGTAGTTCTCTAAGAGTAAGAGCTTATCCATAATATCCTTACCTGAATGTCAAACTAAGGCTGACCAAATTTCATGCTTTTAAGGCAACCTTGATTGGAGTTAGGCTTAAACCAAAAGATCACTGATACTACCTTTTTCTATTTACCTGATTTGATCTACAAGCTGAATGTCATGCCTGCGGAGATCCGCCATTAAACTGTGCCAGACCACTATTGAAGAGCTCTTGCCTCTAACTTAAAATAGAACATTCCTTTCACAACACAAGGCCGATATCTTTCATAGCAGCCAAGGATGAGTTCAATCTATTAGTTCTGTATGGCTTCTTTTTCTATGTAGTAGAAAGCCTGATTTAAGCTAGGGTGCCTCCATTTTCTTCATACTCGAGGGCCGATAAAGGCCAGTCGTCGAGCCCTACTATTATTTATTCAGAAAATTGGCACTACCTTCTATGTTAAGAGTTATATTCCACAAATGCTTCTTCTCCAGATACCACAAGAAAGGGTTCAGATTATTAGGCTTTGCACAACTTCCCCTCAGGCATCTCAGAGTCAGGTAGATCAATAACTTGTACATATCTCCTAGAAAAAAATATCCCATCACTAAACCTCATAATATCCCATCCAAGGTCTTAGTCAAGACTTGGCTTTATGCCGTTTGGTCTTTCATTTTTTTTTTAGTAAAATGTCTCCAGCTATTGCAAGGCTATCTTTCTTTAATTCCAATTTTTAATGATCGACATTCCTCTATATTCTATTATGCTCAGGGAATGGATAAAGCCCAGGATGGGAAGTCACATCTCTTTCAGAGTTGAATCGAGAATCCTACTCTAAGTAACAATTTAATCACGCACTCTTAAAGAACGAAAGACTCCATGGCCTAGTATGAAAAGTAGGCAAAGCCATCCTATACTACATCTATAAGCCTTCTATGTATTGCATTCATTCATTAGGGAATTTGTACTAGCCCCTATTGGAACTCCAATCAGGGGAATTTGACTTCTCTTCTATTACGTACAAGTGGACCAACCAATTTGTCTGTCTAGTAATTTATTCTGTACTCAAGGCTATCCTAGCTCTCCAATTTCTTTGTCCTAACAGCATTCAAAGCCCTTGCAAGATTGAGATTCTTTCCTATCTCTCTTTTGAGTGTGGTATGAGTCTAAGTGTATTTTTGTTTAAAGAATTTTCTTCTATCTTTTGTATTAGACTTTATTTGATTTGCCAAGGAAGAAGAAAAAGATTCTTGCAAGCAGGCAAGCTTTAGCTTTAGTTTTTTCTTCCGTGCTACTTTTCTATCTATGAATCCAAGATCTAGCCAGATTCACAGCTGATGCCAACTACGCTCTGGCTGCAGGTTGCTTTGGCACCTGATGCTATATTAGATGACTTTAAAGACAGTCCAATGTTTATACGAACATGACATAAACTAAAAGTTGATGTGACAACTTAGAAGTTCAACATCATGTTCTGTATATTTGATTGGTTTGTCGAGCTGTCTAATCAGGATCTTCATGTCTGGTTGGCCAAGTAGAGTCATATAGTAATAAGTCATTGGGAGGAGATTGATCCTCTCTTAATAGACTATCAGACTATAAGACTCTATAGAAGGGGATATCCCCAATGTGGTAATAGCTAGTAGAGACCCACATAATTCAAAATAGGTGAACTTGCTAGAATGTTGTTTAATAAACTTATATTGGTAGCTGGCTTAAAAAGCTCTATCCCCTACGTCAGTTGCCTGAAAAAAGTTATTTATCCTTACGCAATTTGGTAAATTGAGACACGTCCCAACCACGAGGCTTTGTTGTGAGAGTTTCAACATTAGTGATTTGCTCTGAATCTGGCCCCTAAACCAAGGAAAATAGCCCATAAAACATATGAATCTGACTGATCGAACCAAACTGCCAATTAAATCCATTTAGCCAGTTAAGTTAACAAGAAAGAAATATTTCAGAAATAGAGTTTAAAGGCCCGTGAGTACAAGGAACATGTCTGGTAGGGAAGGTGCGAGAGGGTTCCATCTTGTATCCTAGCAGAAATTCCCAAAAAGCAAGTAGCATTTCTTTCCTCGATAAGGCCCACGAAATCCCTCTTATTAGGTATTTCTGATACTATTACTATACAACAATAAACAAAGAAGAGGAAAGCACTATCATCTTAGTCAAATTTCATAGTAATAGTAATGAAATTAAAAGATATAGTTATAGCTTTAGAGTCAAAACATTCACGGTCTATAGTCTTTATACATTAGGGATACAAGTGTATAAAATCGTCTACTTATACTGGGTAGAGGCGCTTAGGAAGCATCCTAAGGAAAATCCCATTCTAGAGAGAAGGAACAGCGGGTAGCGTTGGGAGATCTAACTCTATTCAAATCTGTTCACCAGCTATATGTTTTTGTCGCAAGGGGCCAAAAACCACTCATAGCAGGTGCAAAGTCTAAGGAAAAAGCATAGACTGACCTCAATAATGTTCACAATCAGATTTTAGATCCAAATCAAAATAAAACCCGATATAAGATTCATCTACACTGGCAAAAGCACTTTTAGAGCTATTGTCCCATCGTGAAGCTTCTCGCGAGAAGGTTTTTTGTTTTCATGCCCTTCCTTTCCTTTTGAGTCTATCAGCTGCAACAAGGGCTTTAGGACCTCCTATCCTCCTTTGAGTGAAGGGACTATACAACCTCCCTTTATTAGTCAAAGCAGAATCTTTAGTGGTTGGGTCTCTTCCTTCCTATTTGAAGAAGTAGAAGATCTTACCTACCTAGAGGAGCTATTCCCAACTGAATAGATCAAGCCATCTTGGTTTGCCTTTGTATTGATATGGCACAATAGTGTTAAAGGGAATCTATTCTCTATATGAGATACGGCTGGGATCGAGAATTGATTCGAGAGAATTAGACCAACTTATCTGGGTTGAATGAAGCAGGAATAGTTCCAATGGCACTAATCCAGATTCAATTCCTATTGCTTTGTCTCCAACTGAGATTAGTAAGACCCGGAAGGAAAAGGCAAGCAATCAGTGACTCAGACTCTCTACTTTAGATATGAGAGACGAAGGCGGCTTTGTCTTTCACCTTTGCCTTGTTGGTAATGGCCTTGGTGAATGACTTTCCATGCTTTCTGGGCTTGACTCTTGCGGGAAGTGCTTAGTCGCCTCCAACTCTTTTTGTGGGTTAGAAAACTTCCCTAGGTCAGCAGACATCATACTTTTCTCTACCACTCAGTAGACATCATACTTTTTTTTGTGGGACTAATGAAATGGTTGTACTTGGTATAAATTATTGTCTGCCCATCTTTAATGAAAAGTTTAATTTTTAAGCTTAAAAAATCAATTTGAGTAATAATTTTTCAATAAGTATACAGTATAAATAATACAATGAATTATAGAAGCTACAAGAAAGCATTTGGATAAGAAGAGGTTATTTTGTCATTTTGTTATCAAGTGAATGTTCAAGATACTAAAAACTGGACCAATCAATATAGACGGGACGAAACAATGGTTCAATAGTCAGTAGATCAGGCCAGTGAAAAAAATAATATTATAATTTAATTAAAATTTTAAAAAATATTCATATATTACTATGAAAAAAATATTTAATCTTATTTGACATAAGAAAACTCTTGAATTGATGGATACCCATATTACAGTGTGTTTACACGTGAAATTTTTCTTTTCTTTTTCTTCTTTGTTCTATCTCTAGTCTCCTGCCTTCAACACTTAAAGAGTTTAACACGCACAAGAGATTGACAAACTCTCTTCCTTTTTGTCTTCCACGAGCAGCCCACGTTAGATCAGCCCTTATTAAAGCGTCTACGGTGGCGGTCTAGTGAGTGGGAGGAAGATGTTGCTATAATGGAAGAGTGAGAGCTGAGAAAGAAGCAGTTGTGAACAACAGTGATGGACTAAAGAAAACGATGGTGAGGTCAAGGAGAAGGCCACTTGCAAAAGTGGATACATAGTTGGGAAAGAAAATCTAGTGAGTGCGATAGACCAAGTCTCGTTTTTCCCCCAAAAAAAATTAAATGGCAAAACGAAGTCTTTTAAGCATATGGTGAGTTAAAAGAAAAAAAAAAGTAATTCGGCTTACCAATATTGTGCACGGTTCATTTAAATTTTGGGGGAATTACGATGAAATCCCAATTTAAGAACTTAATTATCAAAAAGTCTTAATAACAAGAGAGATATTGTCATTTCTTATCATGAAACTTGTCATTGTATGCTCTTCAGTTGTTATTAGAATCTATTGATAATTAAATCCCTTTCTCTAAACTTCATTATAATTCTCCCTTAAATTTTTTCTAGTTTAGGGACTCAATCATACCAAAAAAGTAGCCGATTCACTATTTTTTAGTCTAAACCGGCCTATCTGGTCCAAACTTTCAAACCATGCTCCCCTTGCTTTTTGTTTTTGTTTGTAAAATGGAGTCGTGATTCTCGCAAAGCTTGAAAACACAAATTGATGGATGGCCCTATGATATGATGCTCAACGAAAATTCCACTAAATTTAGGTCTCATTGGTCCCACTCCCAACTCTCACATCACAGTTGATTCACCGAGTTGGCTCCATCCAGCTTGGTACGTTGCATCTCAAAGCATGAGAGAGGCTCCTAACCCCAAAAAAATAGAAATTTGGATTAAATCTGTAGTAAATTCAAACTTTTGTGACAGATTTATTATAAATTAGTTTGACATGAAGTTTTTTTTCGGTGAAATCTCACGTTTTTCATTGTAAAATTTTCACAAGTTGATCCCCCAAAATTTTTGCAACGATTTTTTGTTTACCAAAATGTAGCGAGTTACATGTTTTTAATGTGCGTATTGAACGTACAAATGTAATTGAGAAGGTTTAACTTTGACTTTATACTCTCCTTATTTTAAGGAAAAACAATTTTTATAATGCTAGTATTAATGAAGGATACTCTTAAGTCAGTTAAAAAATGTTAGCCCTTATTTGATTTAAAATTTTTTAAAGGGTTACTTTTCTTTAACAAGTAAATTAATTAATATATGAAATAGTTTTGTTTTTGTTATATTTAATTATACTTGTCTCTTATTATTACCTTTTCGATTTATTTTATGCACACGATGGGCCATTATTGATTTCATTATTGCATCTCCAATAAAAATGTCATCCAACTAAATATTGATTATGCTAAATTTGATTTATTTAAAAAAACTTAGATTTTGAATCTTGAAAATTAAAAATTTTGAAGTTGGAATTTATTCTTTTCCATATTGCATAAATATTTTGAAATCATAATTAATTAGATAATATTTTTCTTGATAAATTAATTAGATAATATGAATAAATGATAGTTTCGAGAAACACGAATAAAAAATGTAGTTACTGAACTTTAGGCTGTGTTTGGTTTGAGGTGAGGTTAGGTGAGAGAGGGTGGGGAAATTACCTTTTTGGGTTCAAGGAATTTAAATTTTGAGCGGGAATTCAAAATTTTGAAAAGAATAAGAAAGTAAATTTTGGGCGGGAATCCAAAATTTAAAAAAATGATAGGGTAAATTTTGGATTTCTTTTGTCCAAAAAGGTAATTTCCCCACCCTCTCTCACCTCACCTCACCTCACCTCAAACCAAACACAACCTTAGGTTATATGTGCCACATGAAACTAATTTGAAATATATGGTTCATATCTTATAAAACGAAAAGGGAAAGGCATTTGTTCCGATAGTTGAGAGAATGAGTGGTGGTGTTTTATTCTCGATGATTGTAATAATGTACTACATCTGGTTTTTAATATAAGAGTCAATTGACCTTTTTTTTTTTTTTTGAGATTAAGGAAGATAAATATGTAACTTAACAGTAACATATGTTATGTATCATTAAATTATATATCAGTTAGGCAAATCATTCTGAAGGAAAATGATAAATTTAAATACTTTGATGTAATTTATTTAACTTCCTTAATCTCTTCAAAAAAAAAAATCAATTGGCTCTTATATTAAGAATTTGAGAGAGTAGTTAATAAATTAAAACTCCCTTCGGTCCTTAATATATGACATATTTGAGAGTTGATCTTAGCTTTAAATATAAGACCTATTTACAGTATTTGTCAGTTTTTTTCCTAATTTACACTATTGATACTCCTTCTATAATAATCAAGGGGAAGACATAATGAAAAAATTAAAGAATATGATCAAGATGTTTTAGAAAATGCATGTCACCATATGAACTAATTTAATTAACTTTCTTAATCTAATTAAATTAGACAAATATGTCCAATATCAAAGATAGAAGGGAGTAATATTAACTGAAGTGCTATGAATTAGGTTGGTCATGATGAGATACATGGGATTGTATTGATTGGTGATTGTACACTTACATGGGATCAACTTCTTTATCGAACCTAAAAGACAAGGGTCTGAATGCTTAGAATTGTGTATATTCTATTCACAGAAAGGTATAATATATATACAAAGAGTGAGGAGCCAAGGTATTAATTGCTCCTAGATGAGAGAATCGTAACAGTTAATCAATCCTATTAATTATACTAATTAATCTAATTCTAATGATAGAATATTTCCTTAACACTCTCCCTCAAGTTGTAGCATATATGTTAATCATATCCAACTTGTTATAAAGATACTCAACCCGGCCGTATCCCAATCAACGCTTTTATTAGAAGGTTTGCTAACTAGTCATTCAATCGCACGTGTCCTGTAGATACAACATTTTCTTTGATCTTTTCCTGAATGAAGTGATAGTCAATCTCAATATGCTTCATGCACTCATGAAACACATAATTCGATTCTATATGAAGTGTTGCTTTATTGTCACACTAGAGCTTCATAGGTAACGTCATGACAATGCCAATTTCCTTCATGAGCCGAAGTACCCATACAATTTCTTGTACTAATAGTGACATATCTCTGTATTCTGCATCTGCGCCTAATTTAGATACAACCCCATGTTTCTTACTCCTCCAAGATATCAGGTTGCCACCAACAAACACACAGTAACCCGTAGTGGATCGTCCTGTGGCCTTAGACCCTGCATGATTCGCATCACAGAAGCACTCAACTTTAGTGTGTCCGTAATCTGAAAGAGGATGCCCCAACCTAGGGAGCCTTTCAAATAATTCAAGACATGTTCTTAGGCTTCACACTATGCCACTATCAAAGATGCCATGAATTTACTAAGTACACTAATTGAGAATTTATATCAGGATGAGTCACTATTAGATAATTCAGCTTTCCAATGAGCCTTCTATATCTCTCAGGAAACGCAAATGGCTTCAGTTTCTCTAAATCAATCTTTGCTTTCAAGTCATCAGAAAATTCATCAAACATAATATCATTCAAGTCCATGAATGGATTTGGAATCGTGGGAAGGCTACTTGGTGTAGCTCCAAGCTTCCCAGTTTAATTTCCTTTAGGAGGTCGAGAACATACTTCATCTAAGTCGAAAAAATGCCTTTATTGTTTCTCATAACTTCAATACCTAGAAAGTACTTTAATGGTCCTAAGTCTTTCGTCTGAAAGTGGAAGTTAAGAAAAACTTTAAGCTATGAAATGCCAGAAGAGTTACTCCCTGTAATCACAATGTCATCAACATATACAACCAGAAGAATCATGCCTGCAACGGACTACTGATAGAACACAGAATCATCACTCTTACTTTGGCATAATCCAAAATTTTGAACTACATTACCAAATTGATCAAACCAGGTACATGGACTCTGTTTTAGACTATATAATGACTTTCTGAGATAGCACACTTTCGCACACTCCCCCTGAGCAACAAAACTAGGAGGTTGCTCTATATAAACTTACCTAAGGGGGTCACCATTCAAAAAGGCATTCTTAATATCCAACTGATGCAAAGATCAATGTAGGAGGCAGCCAGAGAGACAAGAAGATGAACAGAAGTGAGCTTAGCAACCGATGAGAAAGTTTTAGAGTAATCAATACCATAAGTTTAAGCATACCCTTTAGCAACAAACTGAGCTTTTAACCGTTCTAAGGAACCATCAGCCTTAGTCTTAACTACAAATGCCTATTTACATCCAATAGCCTTCTTCCCAAAGGTAGATCAACAAGAGTCCAAATACCAATCTTGCAAGGGCCATCATTTCTTCTTCCATTGCAGCACACCAACCAGGGTGAGCTAAGGCTTGGTGAAGGGTGGTAGGAGGGGAGATGGACTCAAGGGCGGCTATAAGAGAAGAGGAAATAGGAGACAACTGCTGATAGGACACAAAGTCAGAGATAGGATATGTGCAATCAACATAGCGTTTGGGAGGACAATTAGGGCAAGTACCTTTCTGAGGGCAATAGGGAGGTCATTGGACAGATCAATGGCAGAATCAGGCACAACTATATTAGGGGCACGAATGGAAGGGTCTGGGGTCATAGTAACAAAATCCGACAGCGAAGCATCTACTGACAGAGGCATAGAATTGGCTGGATCAATCTCAATGATGATATCAGGAACCGGCACAGTAGCCTAAACTGGTGGGACACAATAAACTAAGAAATCATCTATCATATCAATGACCGAGGGAGACTCAGATAAGACTAAAGACTTGAAGAAAGAAGAGGACTCATTGATGGTGACATCAGTAGACATAAGATAACAACAAAGATCAAGAGAGTGACACCGATAACCTAAGGACATGAGAATAACCAAGGAAGACATACTTTAAAGACTTGGGATCGAGTTTAGTGACACTCGGACGAACATCCCGAACAAAACAAACACAGCCAAAGATTTTCAAATCAATAGGGAAGAGCTTAGTAGTGGGGAACAAAATAGAATAGGGAATGTCACCACTAAGAATAACCGAAGGCATGCAATTGATGAGAAAACATGTAGTACTTATGGCACCAGCCTACAAGGGTGTAAGAACATAGGAATGAAATGTAAAAGCTTGAGCAGTTTTTAAAAGATGGCGATTCTTTCTTTTGGAAACACCATTTTAAGCAAGGCTATCGACACATGAGAATTGGTGAAGGATACCATGGTTATGCATATAATCAATAAAAGGGATAGAAAAATATTCTTTCGCGTTATCGCATTGAAGGATTTTCACAAGAGTATTGAACTGAGTTTCAATTTCAGCACAGAAGTTTTGAAAATGAGTAAACAATTTAGAGCGTTGTTTCACTAAATAAAGCCAAGTTGTTTGGGAAAACATCATCAACAAAAGTGACAAAATAATGATAACCAGTCTGAGAGAAAACTAAATAAGAACCCCAAACATAAAAATATACTAACTTAATGGGGGACGCAACCTATTTATTGACTCAAGGTGCCAAATGAATATGATGGTGTTTGGCAAACTGACAAAACTCACAATCCAAAGCAGACACAAAAGAATACTGAGGATATAATCTCTTTAGAGATGAAATTGACACATGACCGAAATGACAATAAACTTCAAAGGGAGATGACCCACTAGAACATGCAACAGAATGCGGCACCTGATCATCCAAAATGTAGTGTCCATTAGATTCATGGCCTCTACCAATAATACGCTTCATGAGATCAGTTTACTGAGGGATAGAAGATTAAAAGTGAGATCGAGAATATCAAGAACAGAAGATAACAAAATAGAGGGGTTGGGGTTAATAGTGCCTGATCCAACTATACAAACAGGGGAACTATTGGCAACAAAGATGGAAGATGGGTTAGCATAGGAGACATACGATGAAAATAAACGATAGTTGCCTGTCATGTGGTCGATAGCACCAAAATCAATGATCCACTTTGAGGAAGTGGTAGCGAGACTAGAAGGCAGAGTACCTGTAGATAAGGCTGTGGCAAATAGCGAACCAAGGGCAGACGGATCAGAGGTCTAGGCAACATGAGCAGAGCCATGCTGTTGATCACGTTGCTGTTTATTCTATAATTTTTGAAAATTTTTCTTGATATGACCAGATTACTTGCAATAATTATAGATAATACTGTCAGAAGTCATATGCGGGGCACTGGAACCCTGTTTGGAGCTAGAATTCCCGTTGTCAAAGGGACCCCGACCAGCCAAAGCACTCGTATTTAGATCCACAAACGGACGAGTCACACCATCAACGTGAAGGACTTGTGCGAACACATCTTCAAGGCGTGGGAGCTTCTGACTAGATAGAATCTGTGAGCAAATGATCTTATAAGAGGGATCAAGGGCTTCGAGAAAACCGATGATGGCCTGTAGTTCCATATTCTTAATGCGAGTCTCAAGATCTGCTTATGGGAGACATGAGGACCTTCATTTCCTCAAACAACCATTTATAAGCCAAGAAGAAGTCCTTCAAAGGATAACCCTGCTGCTAAGAGCGATAAAAACCTTTACAAACTTCGTGAATCCGAGTGAGGCTCCCTTTACTAGTGAACATAAATTCCAGATAATTCATTATTTCTTTAACAGTAGTACAGTGACTCACCAAAGACAAGATCTGGGGTTCAATAGAATTTCTAATTTGAACTAAGATTCTAGCATCAACCCTTTGCCAAACGACCAATTTTGCTTTGTCACTAGGAGGGTCATCAGTTAAATGTTGTTCCTTCTCAATACCCACAATATATTTCTTAACAGTGGTGCTCTAATCACTATAATTAGTCTAGTTTAATTCTGAGAAAGTAATCTTAGAGTCAGCCATTTAATCCAGAAGTGAATAAGAACAACAGATAAGTCCAACCAACGAGTAAATCTCCAAATTGGGTCACAAAACTGAATAGTAAAAAAAAGGCGTTGAACAGTAACCGAAATAGTACCCAAATATTGCCGAAATAGTACTGAGAAGTGATGAATAGTACATGCCAAAAAAACAAATTTCTTAGAGCCTGGCGCCGGAAAAATAAAGTTTAGAGATCAATTAGCTTTGATACCATGTAAGACAAGGGTTTGAATGCTTAGAATTGTGTGTATTCTATTCACAGGAAGGTACAATATATATACAAAGAGTGAGGAGCTTAGGTTTAATTGCTCATAAATAAGGGAATCTTAACAGTCAGTCAATCCCATTAATTATGCTAATTAATCAAATACTAATGAGAGAATATTTCCTTAATAGAACCCATCATCAACATTCACCTCCCTCCAACCCAAATACCCAGCTACAAAAAAGCGTCTCCCACCCAAATGATGATGAAAAAAATCATGCAAATGATCGACTTAGCAAGGAAAGAACATTGTGGAGAAAAAAATACATACCCCGCTTTCTTTGGACAGCCCCAACTCTAACTTTCCCTCTCTTGCTGCCCTCTTCCGCGCCCCATTTCCTTTCTCACTTACTTCTCTTGATTTAACATCAGAGGGTCAAATCTGTAATTTCATTTTAATTTTCAAAAGGACCCATCAAGCACTAGCACCTATTTGGGATTATACATATTCATAACACCTATTTGTCTTTTCACATTTTTGAAGTTCTTTTTAAGGGATTTTCCCATTGTAATTTGTCATGTTTATGGGTTTCACGTTTTCTAGATAACTAATTACACTAGCATTTAGCAATATTTAGACAATGTTTAATAAAACTAATGCCAAAGAAATCAATAAAAGCTTTAAAAAAAATGAGGTCAGTTCATAGTCTGAATCAGATATCTACCTATTTCAAATGTGTTTTTAATGTCATTCTCCCTAAAAGGATTGTAACAAAATATACTTTCTTCGTATGCTCCACTTTAGAAAATTCCAACACATCTTTCAAGGAAGAAACAATTTATTCAAGTGAATCCTTCTAATTCATATTTAATTTGAAGCATGTTATTTGGTAGGATGTTGTCTTAAATACGGGCTTCTTTCTTGAATGTCATAATTTGAATAGTGCAACCTATACTTTTTTGTCTAGACTTTATAATTCTCACGCTTGTTCGCTTTCTATATCTGTATTGTGGATCGTTTATTATTATATCAGTTTGTTTTTTATTAAAAACACAATTCCAACACCTCGTTCAGTTTTTCATTAAGAATTCTTTTACCATAAAATCTCCTCTCTCTTTTTGTTTGACGTCAGAAAATTTCACGACAAAATCATTCTTTTTTTAAAAGAAAAAGTGACGGGAGGAATCACCTTAGTCACACAAAAAAAATTTTAAAAAAAAGGTAGCATTATAAAAATAAGAAAAGCACAAGAGATCGACATGAGAGAGGTAAAGAAGATTGAGAGAAAGTTGGAGGAGAAATATGGAGGAGCTCTCATTCGCTTCATTCTTTTTTCTTTTTTGTTTTTGTTTTTTTGTTTTTGTTTTTTTTTTTTTTTTTTTGTTCATGAGCTCTATTTATAGGCCTCTAACTATTGAATTCTATGCCTATGGTTATGAAGTGAAGGATATATGAAAAACTAAGAGTTGGATAATTTATGGACATCCACATCATATAATATTAACAGCAAATAGTCATTTTTTTTAATTCCTTGATAAACAAAATATGCGGAGTGCAAAACTTTAGTTAAAGAAAAGAAATGACTCAATTAAAATTAGCCTTCTTTGTTGACTATAAAAGGAGAATCGCAAGAGCATATGGTGTAAAGGTGACAAAAATAATATCATAATGAAAATAATGATATAAATAAGTACATTATTAATCCAATACTTAAATTAATTAAGATTGTGATAAGATGTCACTACTACATAATTGTTAATATATGACGCTCAATATTTTACGGTTTTAAAGGAAACCATAAAATATTAAGTGGCGGAGATTGTGCAAGGCAATACTTAACGATTTTTAATATAAACCATTAATTATTGCGACAAATATTTTACGGTGTTAATAAACAACCGTGAAGTATACATTTAATTTTTTATTAATTAAGATATTATCATATACTTCACGGTTTAGTTTAAACAACTGTCAAGTAAATGATATTAATATTTAACGGTTAAGTTTAAAATTATATATTTCACAGTTGTTTAGAATTGGAAGGTGAAGTATTGGCAATTAAAAACCCTTTCTGGCTCTATTTAGTTGTGATTTCAAAATTCTCACCACTCTTCTGCTCTATCTCTCTGAACACCTCGAAACCATTTTTTTCCGACATCCCCACCGTTATTTCAGGCTCTGTTCTTGTTGTAGGCATTCGTGAAAGTTTTTGTCGTTCCTTATGAAGGTGTTCCTAGCTCATTGAGGGTTTCGAAGCTCTGATCTTACGCACGAGCAACAAGGTGAGTACTTGGTGCCCTTAATTCGGAGTAAACTCCAAATCCGTAGTCCAGACAGCTTTTTCTGAATGATTTGTTCAGTTGTTTAAGGTTTAGGGTTCGTTCTGGATTCTGGGTACATAATGGCCTTAGTTCTGTCATTGAAAGTGTACCTTGGAGGCCAAGATTTGAGAGAATTATATTGGTCAGAGACATAGATTCATCACAAGAAATTCCCTTCCAGAACTGTCAGCAAGGATCAGTGCCATTTTTCCAAGAGGACAAGGTAGCAACAGATGCGATAAAGAAAGCAACAAAGAAGAATAATGATAGCAGTTTAGTGGAATCTCTTTCAGACATGTTTATTTGGTTACTTTTTGAAGATGGAATATATTCAAAGACGAAATATTAGTTCGTGGTTGCAAATGGTGGCTCTATCTCAGGCCTGGATTATATTCAAGTTGATGATACGGACCTTCTTATATAATACTATAGATATCGCCTTTGCACTGTATAATTTCTCCGTATACAATATTCCCTCGTATTCTTAATATAAGACATATTTACTTAATTTGATTACATTAAAGAAATTAGTTAATATGACTTACATTTTCTAATACACTCTAATCATATTCCTTAATTCTCTCATTCCCTCTCCTCATTAATTATTGTTAAGGAAACATCAATAGGGATAAATTAAGAAAAAACTAACAAATATGAAAATTAGATCTTATATTTAGAATTAAGATCAACTCCCCAAATAGGTCATATATTAAAGACCGCTAGGAGTAGGAGTAATATTTTGCAATAGACTTGGAAATTGACCTCAAGAAAGATTAACTAGCTAGCTAATAATATGTTACCAGCTATTGGTTGAGGTGAATGGTAGGTGGTCTTATCCATAAGAAGAAGAATACAAGTTCAAATTTTAGGAAATACATTTGCTATAAGTAGCGAAAACCCTTTGAGCTTTAAGCCTCGAAAAGGAAAACCTTAATCAAATTGAAAATAAAAACTAACTAATATATTGTTTCAACGAATTAGCTTTTTTCTTTAAGAATTCTCCATCCTTGGAATTTTTAGATGATAAAAAATTAATTTCAGCCAATAACTAATAATTAAACTCCAGTATATTGGATTAGGCACATGTCAAGGTAGTCTTTTTTTTTTTTATTTAAAGCCATTTAATATTGTTGTATAGATATAAAATTTGAATAATATTCAATTCTCTCTAAAATTTTAGACGAGAAACAAATATTTAAACTAATATACTGATTTTATTAATTATTTTTTATATTTAGAAAAGCAGACACTAATGGCACGTTGGATAATAATTTTTTTGATTTGGAGCGACGGTGGGATTTTTTTTTAAACTATGAGTAACATGATTATTTTGCAACCAAAATTAATGCCAAAAAAATCCATAGAAACTTTTAAGAAAATAAAATAGCTCAATTCTAGTCTTAATAAATCTGAGATCTTTTTTAACCTTCAGTCCTAATATGAGATTTACGTATTTCAAATGAGTTTTTATTGTCATTCTCCATAAAAGGATTGTAACCACCTCTCCTATTCCCCACAAAAATTTAGTTGTGCCCATAGAACTTTGCCTATGTGCATCATGCTCATAATCCTTTTCCTTTTGTCACCCTTTTACTCTTACAAAGAAAAAGCAAGTTTTTATACGTATGCCGATCTTCTTCTTTTTTTTATTCAAGTTATCCATTCTCACACCTATCACTTGCTTTATTAAAACGACGGTTCAGATCATGGAATCGCCTGGGTTCATCTCATATTTATATATATATATATATATATATATATATATATATATATATATATATATATATATATATATATATATATATATATATATATATATATATATATATATATATATATATATATGTATTTGTATTTGGTTAACTCTCTTATGATGAGATCGGACGTCTATGAACTTCTTGTATTGAACGATTGTCTGAAATAATAAACTTATTGTGAAACTGCAAGTTTTGTTTATTAATTTGCGAGTTGAAAAACTAATATTTTTATAAGATTATTTTCAATTTTCTTCTACCATAGATTTATGGTAATGATCAAATTGGCACCTTTTTTTTCAATAAAATCAAAATCACTCTTTTTTTGAAAAAAAAAAAAAAAGTGATGGAGGAATCACCCCTAGTCACAAAAATATAAAAAAGTAATTTTTTTTTAATTTCTTGATAAATAAAGTATGCGGAGTGCAAAAATTTAATTAAAGAAAAGAAATTACTCAATTAAAATGAACCTTTTTTGTTGACTATAAAAGTAAAATCATAAGAGTATATGTTGCAAAGGTGACAAAAATAATATTTAACGAAAATAATAATATAAATAAGTCCCATTATATTCAATCATTATAACAAAAGTAAATATTATTAAACAATATATTTGATTTTTATACTTATTTAATTAGCCAAAATGTTTTATTTAAACTCTTAGATAAGCCTCTTAATTATATATATATATATATATATATATATATATATATATATATATATATATATATATATATATATATATATATATATATATATATATATAATTTATTAGTTTTTATTTTGTCTAAATTATACAAAATTTCCATGAACTTTTAACAGCTAGATATAACCTCCTTGATATTTTAAAGTTTTAATTTAACCCCTTAATCCTTTCCTTGACCATGAACCCCTTCTAGTTAATACATTTTTACCTTGTCAACGGGATTTGCCACATCATATCGATATAAAACATGACACCCTACATAAAATCTTACGTGCATATCCTACATAATTAACACCATTATAGCAATTATATATCTTTTAAATAAGGATTAATTTATTGTTTTATCATTAAAAAACCCTCATTCCTATTTCTTATGTCTCCTTACAGTCTGCATACTCCTTAAAAATTAAAAAAAAAAAACATTTTATATATTAAAGGTGAAGTTGTTCAATAGAACAAAATCATGTAATAGAGAAGCAGAAGTCAAATTGAAATAGATAATATTCCCTCCGATCTTAAATATAAAACATAATTGACTTTTTTAGAGATATTAAGAAAACTAGTTAAATTACCTTAAAGTATTTATATTTACCTTTTTTTCTCTAAAATATTTTGCTTAACTTATAACTAATATATAATCTAATAATACACAAAATGTGATATGATAAGGTAACTTATTTAGATTCCTTAATCTTTCAAAAGAAATTATCTTATATTTATAACGGGAGGGAGTACAATATAACAGCCAATTCAATGAAGCGGAAGAGGTAATTTTTCGAAATACAGGAAAAAATGAAATGGGAGAAAAAAACACATGTAGGTGAGAAAATTGCTGGGTCTGATTCGAAACTTGACCACCGTAATATTGCAGAGAACCAGCAAATCCATTACACAGGGCTTGAACTGAACTCTTACCACCCTATAAGAACTTTCTTTTGGATTAATCCACCAGTATTTAGCATTACTGACAACTGATTAGTCTATCTTTGTGGGAATGTAGGCCCACAATGGGAGAAACCTTACTACCACCAATTAGTTAATGCGGCTACATACCCAGGACTTGAACACAAGGCTGCTGGTTAAATTGAAAAGCTAGTTAATCAAAACACTTGGTCGTACTCTATAAGAACTTTGGCAAAATTAATTCAGGGAGAACTACACTATCTTAAACTAATTATTCCATATATGTACCTGACATGTTGAAACCACGAGTCTCGCCCGATTAGGAGATTTGTATGACAACCCATCCACGAGGTCGTTTACAGAACGATTAATATCTCCACCGCCAAACGAGAGCAGCATCGGAAGAAGCTAAGCAGACACCAAGAAATTTTTTAATGATAAAATAACCATTTAAACCTTAGGTAAAAGTTATATAATTACTATAATTTAGGTAAAATTTATATAATTACTATAATATTATGAGAGTACCTAGAATGCAACGCAGGATATTTGGTAGGATGTCATGGGTCTTCTATCGATTTAATGTGGTAAATTCTGTTAAATAGATAATAGTAAATTAATGGCAAGAGGTTTATAGTAAAATAAAATAAACGTTTAAGGGGTCAAATTTAAATTTTAAAATATCAAAGGGCTTATATGCAATTAACCCAAAAGGCTCAAGGGAATTTACTATAATTTAATTTTTTATTTTTGCTGTAACTTTCCATTGTTGACTCAAAGTTTATAACCCATTTTGCACTTTCACTTTCTTTCTTCCGTTTTTTTTTTTTTTTTTTTTTTTTTTTGGTTTTTGCCAGATGCACTTTCACTAACATATGGCGAAAAATAACCACAAAAGAGAATATCTATGCGAGATCCGACCCAATTCAAGCCTCCGAAGTCCGAATGAAATTTCTTGTTTTTTTAGTGAAACGTTATTCATTACCCAATATTACCGACCAATCAAAATTTGAGTCACATGGCTCTAATTTTTGAAAAGATTCATGATACACAAAAGCACAAGTTTATAATGTGTACATTAAAATGCCAAGTGCAACGATTTTAACAAACAAAGCATACACTCACAAATGAAGTTCAATCCCTCATAAGTTGTCCAATTGTGAAAGTGTGAAATTGATCCGCCAAGACAGATTTTGGAGTCCTTACAAGATTCATATATACTTGTTCCATGGTCGGGCGAGACTGAGGATTCTCATTCAAGCAAGAAAATGCTATTTTTGCAATGAAGGCCACCTCATCTAGAATTGGCTTTTTGAATCTAAAGATAGAAATTCGTGGGTCCACCACATCCTTGAACAACAAATCATTATTGGTTGGTTTCTCTGCCAAGTATGAAAGAAGCTCCGCAGGATGTGTGCCCATAATGATTTCTAAAGTCAACACTCCAAAGCTGTATACATCACATTTCTCATCGACTTTCATGATGAGAGCAATCTCTGCAATAGAGTTAATATTAAGTATATCCAAAATAACGCAAAGAGTTGTATTTTTGAAGGAATAGACAAAATGGACTTACCCGGGGCAGCATACCCGAATGTGCCAACAAATGTGGTCATATTGTTTGAGTTACGATTCAAAAACTTTGCTGTTCCAAAGTCAATTATGCGAGATTCATCATATTCTGAACTTAGAAGAACATTCTTGCTTGATATGTCACGATGAACAATGGAAATTGAACAACCATGATGCATATGGAATAAAGCATTAGCCACATCTTTCACAACGTTCACCCTCTTTTTCCAATCAAGCCTTGTGGCTTGTCTCTCATTTTTTAGTATGTCGTCTAAGCTTCCACCTTCCAAGAACTCGTAAACCAAAAATGAGAATTGTGAATTGGAATAAAACCCATATAGTTTCACAATGTTACGATGTTTGATTTCTGTCAAAGCTTGAATCTCGCTGGTGAAAGCTTTCTGGTTGGAGATTTCCCCACTTGGCATTGAATGAAGCTTCTTTATAGCAACAACATGACCTGTAGGCAACTCAGCCCTGTAAACACTTCCTTGGCTCCCTTTCCCAATAAGATACTTGTCATCAAACTCCTCCGTGGCTCTGATAACATCATTGTACAATATTTCTCTTCCAAGGCTCCATACCAAAAAGACATCTGGTGGTGCTTCTCCATATTTTCTTTTAGTTTTTGTTGTTATTAGAGAAAAAATGAGAGATGATCCAGCAAATACTAATAGCAGTATGGCCAATGGGAGAAATATTATCAAAAACTTTTTGCTCTTATGTCCATGTCCATCTGCTTGGAAATCACCACAAGGACTTAAACCAGTGATGTTACCACACAAACCTTTATTATTCCTCAACGCATCAAAGTTGTGAAAGGCTGGTTTGATTGGAACGGGGCCTTCTAATTGATTGTACGATATGTCAGCAGTATCCAAAACTGACATTGATCCATTGAAAGTGGAAGGAATGTTGCCAATGAGATTATTATGTGAGAGGTTCAATAGTTGCAAATTGGGTAACTTTCCAAGCCTTGATGGTATTATTCCAATTAGCGAATTGTCACTAAGATCAAGTTGTTGAAGGTCTTGGAGTTCACCAAACGCAAGGGGAATACTTTCATCAAATTTGTTTTTGCTCAAGTTCAAGACCCTTAATTTTTTTAGCTCCCCAAGATCTCCTCTGATAGGGCCACTGAAATTATTTACTGCCAACTCCAAAGTTTGAAGTTGACAAAGTGATCTTATATTTGAGGCCACATCACCAAAAAATTCATTTTGGGTCAAAGAGAGTTTTATCAACATGGTCAACTTCCCTAGTTCTTTTGGAATCTGTCCAGACAAATGATTTGAAGACAAATCAAGTAAACCAAGCTTATTTGCCTCTCCTAGTTCTCGTGGTATATGACCAGAAAGCTTGTTATTGTGAATAATCAATCTTGTGAGATTTTGACACTTCCCCCACTTGGATGAAAGGTGGCCATATAATAGGTTACCACTTAGATTAATGTAGTCCAAATAAGGATATACTCCAAAAGCATCTGTTATATTATCAACTATTTGGTTGTTATCAAGCCTGAGTCTTTCTATACTTGAACAATTATTCAAACTTGTTGGAATAGGACCAGTAAAATGGTTATCATTAGCACATAGCCTATATAATTGCCCACTTTGACAAATTTTTGGTGGTAAAGGACCACTGAAATGATTATAACTCAGTTGTATGTTAAACCAACTTGTCACGTTATTCATTTCTCGTGGAAGTTGACCACTTAAATTGTTGTTGTCCAAGAACAGGGCAGTAAGCTTTGTCATATTTCCTATAGTGGAAGGAACAAACCCTGAAAGACTGTTGTTTGTAAGGTGAAAACTACCTATTTTGATCAAGGTGCCAATGGATGGAGGAATTGGACCAGAAAATCTGTTATGAGAAAAGGACAATCGTTCAAGATTCGTTAGGTTTCCTATAGAGGGAGAGATTGGCCCAGAAAGTCCATTTTGATATAACTGAATGTTAATCAGAGAATAGAGTTTCCATAATTCAGCAGGAATAGGACCCGTGAGATTGTTCTGATTAAGAAAAAGTATTTGTAAGATGGTCAAGTTTCCAATTGATGATGGGATTCTCCCTGACAGAGAGTTCCTTGCCACATTAAGCTCTACAAGATTGCTTAACTTTCCAATCTCTTCAGGAATGGGACCAGAAAGGTAATTTCCTGCAACCGATAGGAAATTCAAATTCCTGAAATTCTCAATTTCATGGGAAATATTTCCTGTGATATTACATTCACTAAGATCAAGATGATGTAGAGTGGTGAGATTCCAGATTTCAGGAGGGATGGGACCCTTAATTGGATTATCTGACAAACTCAACATGAAAAGACTGGAGAAATAACCAATTTCGTGAGGAATGTATCCAGAAAATTGGTTGTAACTTATGTTGAAGTAGAGGAGATTAGGAAAGGCAGCAAAGTTGAGAGTGGAGAGTGTACCTTGAAGGCCAAGCTTTGAGAGACTTATATTGGTCACAGACATAGATTCATCACAAGAAATTCCCACCCAGAACTGTCTGCAAGGATTGGTGTGATTAATCCAAGAGGATAAGGTAGCTTTGCTTTGGTCGTCAAAGCTATCTCTCCACTTCAATAGAGCTTTTGCTTCGCTATCTCCAGCAGCAACAGATGCAATAAACAAAGCAACAAAGAAGAATAATGCTAGCAGTTTAGTGGAATCTCTTTCAGACATGTTTATTTGGTTAAATTTTGAAGCAGGAATATATTCAAAGGCGGAATATTAGTCCGTGGGGAGAGTTTGTGGTTTTGAAAGGTGAGGCTTGGGTTGTTCAAGTTGATGATAGTATGATACAGGCCTTTTTATACAGTGGATTGGCCTTGTTGGCAATAATTTTTCTGTATAAAATAATAATATTTTGCGATAGACTTGCAAATGGACCTCAAAGATGATTAACTAGCCAACTTTGCTTCAACGAATCAGTTTTTTTTTTTTTTTTGGAGAAGTCACCATCCATGGATTTTTTTTACTTAAGCCATTTAATATTGTTGTATAGATATAAAATTTGAATAATTTTCAATTATCTCTAAATTTTCAGAAGATAAAAATATATGCAAAAATTAAATTAATATGCTACTTTCATTAAATTATTTTTTATTTAGAAAGGTAGGCACTATTGCCTAATGAATAATAATTATTTTTATTTGGATCTGCTGCTGGCCATGACAGTGGGATTTTTTTTTTTCTTTTAAGTATGAGTAACAAGATCATTTTTGCAATCAAAATTAATGCCAAAGAAATCCATGCAATAGAAACTTTTTTAAAACATAATTAGGCCATTTCATATAGTCCTAATGAGAGATCTACGGATTTCAAGCGTGCTTTTAATTTCATTCTTCCAAAAAGGATTGTAACAACCTCTCATTCCCCCAACAAACATTTTGTACTTCCCGTAGAACTTTGCTTATGTGGCATGCTTTCGTCAGGGACGTAAGTAGTGGCATCACGCTCATATTCTTTTTACTTTTAGCAAAATTACATTCAAGTCCAGACTAAAAGAAAATATAAAAAATTAGTTTCTTAAAATTGTATTTAAGTCTTATGAGATTTTTTTTATAATAAATTCTAATTCCGCTGACAAGTTTATGGATGTATCATTAACAAGTCTAGGGGTGCGTCCATTGACAAATTCAGGGGTGTCCATTGATAAATCCATGAATATTCATTGATAAGTCCATAATTAAAATTTATTGTACGGGACTTTTTGGTAATTTTAAGATTTTAAAGGGTCATTTTTTTCCCCCTCTTATCCAAAACCCAAGAAACAAAGCTTTACTTTAGACACAATTAATGCTTCCTATTTTGGGAAGATTTTATCGAAGTCTCGGTGCCATGGATTAGTTCTCATGCGTTACTTTTGACTAACCAATTAAATTTTTGGTGTTGGAGTGCCTGATGTGCCCCCATGCTGCCCCAAAAAATGGGGAGCTTTCCAAAAATTTTTTTTTGTTTTTTTATTATTAGATTTTATATAAAATGAATGAGATTTTGATATCTTATGGGCAAAAAATAGTACTGTTTTTAATTTTTATGACTTTTTAAAGATTTAATACTTTAAATAAAAGAGAAATTACCCAATTTTAGAGTATTAAATCTTTAAAAAATCATGAAAAATTAAAAATAACATCATTTTTTTTTATAAGATATCAAAATATCACTCATCATTTTATATAGAATTTAATGATGAAAAGAAACCTGGAAAAAAAATATTTGGAAAGTCCTCCATATTTTGGGGGCAGCTGGGAGGTGCATGGGGGCACATTAGGCAATCCCAGCCCAAGTTTTTCATCCAGCAATTCCGTAACAATTAACTATATTTAAGTCACTCGTCGTTGGTCTTAAATATAGGTCATAATTACTTTACATATTAAGAAAAAATAGTTAAAATAATTAAACTCAATAAACACTTAACCATAGAAGGCTTGTTATCTAAAACTTTCTAGCATATATTTAAAATAATAATAAACTCAAATTTTAGAATTTTTCATTTTTTTTTTAGTACATAATAGCAGCTTGAAAGCTAACAAGATTAAATCATGGCCTCTCACTAGTGGGGGTACGTTTGGTGTAAGTGAGCCACAAGGTCATTGAGATGAATGTGTTTTAGTATGATGTGAATGTTTTATTTTATAAGATTTTCTATTTATATTCCTTTTAGAAAAAAATTACCTTCAAGATATTTACACTCAAGGTTCTTGACGTATAGAAGACAGAAAGTAAGCTCCTCCCAGCTAGAATAATTGTTTTTTACATAAGAGGTGGGAACGGAATTTCTTAGTACTTCCTTAATAACATTTTAGTTAACTATTTAAAAGGATTGGGTCTAGTCATAGGAGCTAGTCCCTCATAACATGGTGAACGAAGGTTCAAATCTTTGCTAGAAGAGGTTTCACCGCCATTTAAAAAAAAAAAAAAAAAAAAAAAGCATACGTGTCTATAGAAAAAAACATTTGAGCCAGTTAACTCTTACTGTATATCCTGATTTTTGATGCATTATTTGGGGGAATTGATTGTAAATATCATAGTTTTTAAATAAAAAATAAATAATACTGATAATAATAAGTTAAAGTTTTCTAAAATTAAATATTTGCTCAGGAAGTCTTCGCGTATGAGTTGTTGATATCCAAAGTTTTTCATGGAGCAATTTTTTCCTTAAACTTTTAAAAAGGAGCAAGGTCACCCTAATGAACCATTAAAAAACTAGCATTGGCTGTTAATATTTTTAACAGTAAAGGATAATATTTCTGGTTACCCACAGCTCCTAATTGAAAACTTCCAGAGCAAAATATCCCCATTTAGAAAATAGAGAGTTTCAGTTTCCCCCTCCTCCTCCTTCTCTTTGAAAGTTTCTGAGGCAAAATTACACCTTAACTCATTAAAAAAAGCAAAGAATTTCAGTTTTCTTTACTCCTCCTCCTTATTTTATTTTCTTTTTTTCCATAGCTAAGAGAAGAGACCACGCCATTTTGCAGGGAACCAATTTTGAATCTAAAGTCATGAGTTGCACAAAGACGAGAGGCGGCTTCACGATTCATCAGTCTTCCTCTTTACGGATCTTTGTCGAAGAACAGCGACTAAACCAGAAGGGGAGGAGACATCGTCTCTACTGTTGGGCTCTCTTCTGAAGGCTGTTAAATCAACTGACATTGACCATTTAGCAAGCATACAAGTTAAACTTGTCTGTTACTGCGGGTCTTCTAAAAGATATTAATTAACATGTTTTCAAAACGGTTAACATTGCATGACTTAATAGCCATTATTTTTGCATCATTTTGAAAACTTCATGTGTTGTGTTATGCTCAAGAAAAATTTGTGGCATCAGTTGCTCATGGCAAAATACTTTATGTATAGATTTGCACTTTAATTGTAATTTGTCATGTTCGTGTCACATTTTTTAGACCATTTAGACTAACACTTACGAAATACTTTGGCGATGTTCAAGACATCGAAAGTGTGTTCTCATATAACATTGGAAAATAACAAGACAATTAATGTGCCTTTTCATTTTCTTCTTGAAAAAAAAAAAAAATCTCTCTTCGCGCATCACTTTGTTCCAACTGTCCTTAAGTTTGTTGAATAAACCGAAGCGATTAAAATAAACAACTAGCTTTAGAGTGTGTTTGGATTAGCTTTTGGAGAATAGCTTTTGGAGAAAAAGTGGAAAATAGCTTTTAGAGAATAGATTATGGGAAAAAAGTGATTTTGATAAAATAAGAGTGTTTGGATATTGTGATCAGAATAGCTTTTTCATGATCAAATTACTAAAAAAAAAAAAGGCATTAGCTCTTGTGATAATTATATATAAAGGATAAGATTGTATTTTATGTATGATTTAAGGGTTAAGGAACAAATCTAACAATCAAGTTTTTCCTGAGGGCCATCTGGTACAAATAAGTTTTGGAAAGTGCAAAAGTAATAATTTGCACCTTTTTTAATTGTTCATTGTTATATTTGCCCCTTTCAAAACTTATTTGTACCAGACGCCCCTCAAGAAAAACTTAATTGTTAAATTTGTATTTTAAAGCATTATTTAACATTAAATTTCATAATAAATACCAAAAATGAAATAAATTTATCTATATGTGATATTAATTAACTTAACTAATTTTTTTAATATAATAAAATTAGATAAATAGATCTTATGTTAAGGATAGAAGGGAGCATTAAAATTTTTTAAATTTAAAAAAAAAAAAAAAGAGATAGAGAGAGAATTTCAAAATTCTTAAAAACAAGATAAGAGAGAGTGGCGTGAAGCCTACCAACGAGTAAAAGGATAAATGAGATAGAGGTGGTGGGACCTATAACATGAAAAAAATAGATTATCCAAAACCACCGTTTTGGTGTTTTGACAAGAAAAGGGATTATGGGATAAAATGTAGTGTTTGGATTTTTTTTTTACAAAATCATAATTTTACCCAAAAACACTTTTTTCCGGTGTCCAAACACACTGATTTTTTTTTTTTTTTGGACAAACAAACACACTGATAAAGAAAAGGAATTATAAATGAGGTCGTGAGTCACGAGTCACAGACTTACTGTTTGAGTGCCGGCAATAAAAAAAAATAGTCTACATATTATATTATCACGTGAAGCTGTACCTTTGACCATAATTCGTAGAAAGGGGTGGAGTGATTTTATCGTGTCTTTATGTTTTAGGGTTAAATATAAAATATTTATAATCAAGAATTATAGTATAATGTAATATTTGGGTCGTTTTTTTGAGAAGTCTTTATTGATCTACCTAAATAATCTAATTATCATGCAAATGCAATAAAAACAAGGGGAAATGGGTTTTGATTTTTGAAATTAATAATTAAATGAAAGATGCAAATTAATTAAATGCTAAACTATTATTTTTGGTATTTTTCTTAAAAAAATGGGATGGATAAAATTGAATTGAATGGTATGGAGTGGAAAATATCAATAAAGAATATTCTTGGTAATGAAGAAATGACAATCCTTACTCAAAAATATTATGAGAGTTAAGAATTCATTAAGTCTTAAGAGTAACCTCAAAATAACACTTGAGTCCAATAATCCCAATTAATAGTAGCTCCTACAAACATCATTAACTACTATTTCTTGAGATATTGTTAAAAACCACTTAATGTGCAATTAAAATTGGAATAATGCAACATGAGTCTTTCTGAATTTGAGTGCTAAACGGCCCCTTAAGGATACAAATCAACCACATTAACTAGACAATAACACGCTAATTAACAATAATCTCATTGCAACCACAAAGAAATTCAAACATATATAATTTTCATACTACAAAATCCAATCTCAACTACAAATATCAAACCAACAAAGACAATTAACATCAATCTCAATTCCAGAATCACATATATAAAAATTCTTAAAACTAGGCAATTTAAATATATAATTCTAGACAAATAGAATGATAGAAAAACTCCCCTTTATAGTCCATTAAGCTCAAGTACAAATCATCATAACCAATAAGCAAAGGAAAATTAGCTACTCATGTCTCCAACAGTAATCCTTATAGAATCCATAGAAATTGAAGTGAAGACAGATGAGGCAGCTGGCAATCACAATGGTGTTGAAACAGAACCGATGACAGTGGTAAAGAGAGTGGAGATCGGTGCAAGATCTGAAATGAGAAATTGGAGCTGTAAAGTAGAGATGGTGAATAGGATGATGGTGGTGTCGGTGTGAGAGAAGGCAGTGGTTGTGTGTAGGAGAGGAGGCAGCATGATGATGATGAACAGAAGAGATACGGTGATAATGGTGTTTCAGTGATGTCGGTGGTTTATGGCAGTGAAGAAGAAGAAATAGAAGCGGAGATGGTGACTGTGGTGTTGGACGGTTGTGAGATAGAAAAGAGAAAGACGAAATGGTGGAGAGAACATATTCCGACTATGGCTGTGGTAGAGCAGAGAAGCGTCGGTGGTGGTTTTGCCGACGGCGGTGGTTGTGCTCTGAACTGCCACGTTCTAGCTCTGTTTAACCGGTAATGGAGGACGGTGGTGGTGGTTCTGGTCTGTCTTCTCCAGTGCTGTGAAGGTCTCCCCTAGTTTCTCAGCTTCCCCAAAACTGGTCCACGTGTTGGACTCACGGTGATCTCTGCTCTCTCTCTCTCTCTCTGTCTCAATCAGTGTTCAACTCCGACCCTTGGTGTGAGTGGGTCGCCGGCGGCAATGGTGAGGGAGGAGCTCACCACCGGCGACACACAATGAAGAAGAAAGGAAGGAGGAAGAAGATGATGTTCCAGATTATGCGATTCGATCCCCCTTGAGCGGCGCCACACCCTCTGCATATAAACTCAGCTCGCGGCTTCAATTCGGGTCGCTGCATATCTATATTTCCATATTCATAGGGTCCTTCGTTTCTGTTTCTCTTTTCACTCTCGGGTCCCGACCGTTTCTGTTTCTTTTTTTTTTTTTGCTTTTGGGCCCTTCTTTGTCAGCTGATATTGGGTCTGGGCTTCAGCTCCTTGGACCTGTTCTTTCTTTCTTTTTTTACTTTCTTTCTTTTTGGCCCAATAATTTGAATCTCTAAAATTTAATTTCTTCTTTAACGCCTACAATACAAAATTAAGTACAAGGTAGCACCAAAAGTTTAAGGGATAATTGTATAAAAATAATTAATAAATTGTGACCATTTTACCCCTAATTACCATTAATTCAAATCAATTGTCCCTAACCAAAATTAATGCTTAATAATGCAATAATATCCCAAAAAATACATTAAAATCCCAAATTAATCATGAAAAAATCATATAAAAATATGGTTCAATCATAGAGTTTTTAAACATAACAAAATCTACATCCATTGTATGTTCAACTATAGCATTATTTAACATTAAATTTCATAATAAATACCAAAAATGAAATAACTTTATCTATATATGATATTAATTAACTTAACTAATTTTTCTAATATAATAAAATTAGATAAATAGATCTTATATTAAGAATAAGAGGGAGCATTAAAATTTTAAAATTTAAAAAAAAAAAAGGATATAGAGAGAGAATTTCAAAATTCTTAAAAAAAAAAAAAAGATAAAAGAGAGTGGCGTGAAGCCTACCAACAAGTAAAAGGATAAATGAGATAGAGGTGGTGGGACCTACAACATGGGAAAAAAATAGATTATCCAAAACCACCGTTTTGGTGTTTTGACAAGAAAAGGGATTATGGGATAAAATGTAGTGTTTGGATTCTTTTTACAAAATCATAATTTTACCCAAAAACACTTTTTTTTTTTCCGGTGTCCAAACACACTGATAAAGAAAAGGAATTATAAATGAGGTCGTGAGTCACGAACCACAGACTTACTGTTTGAGTGCCGGCAAAAATAAAATAGTCTATATATTATATTATCACGTGAAGCTGTACCTTTGACCATAATTCGTAAAGAGAGGGTGGAGCTTTTAAACGTAACAAAATCTACCTCCATTGTATGTTCAACTATAGAAACTGTCAACAGTACGTGTACATCCTTTAAGCAAGAAGCAATTTATTCTACTGGCAAAAGAAAAAAAGAAGCAATTTATTCAATTTCTAATATAATTCAGATTTGAAGCATGTTATTTGGCAGGAAATTCTTTCACATACCGGCAACTTTCTCCAATGTCACAATTCGAATAGCACAACTTATACTTTTGTCATGGCTTCTTAATTCTCACGCTTGTTCGTTTTCTATATCTGTATTGTGATAGTTATTATTATATCATTTTTTTCTTTTATTAAAAACAATTCCAACAACCCGTTCAGTTTTTCAGTGAAAAAAAGCGATGGGAGGAATATCATGCCTAGTTACAAAAATATATAATGGGAAACTAGGGAGAAGGACCAAGAAAAAAATAACATTTATAGCAAAGGATCTTAGAAAATGTAATTATTTAGAAGTACCAACAGCTTAAAAAAATTAATTTGTTGGTTACTAAATTTCACTCTTAAAAAAATAATTTGTTGATTACTAAATTACCCTCAATTAAACCTAAAAACTGAGAACAAAAAAATGGTGTAATTTTAGCAATTATGTTAAATTAAACGTTCGTTATAAAATTGGAGTGAGAACAAATGGGTTCCACATAAAAAAAGTAACAAGCATTTGGGTCAATTTAACGAAAATTGTTAAAATTGCACAATCTTTAAAAGATATTGTCTACTCTTGCACCCTTTAAGACTTAATTGTATTAGATACTAATTTAAAAAACTTTGTTGCTAAAATTAAAAAGAGTCCTCCTTCGGTCTACGAGCCCTCTTGTTGTCATCATCTTCTTCAGCCTCCCCACTATGCAAAGCCCGAGCGAGTTTCTTCAGGCCGGAAAGTTCCCAAATGGTCTTCGAAGGCTATAAAATCATTTGCAATGGCTAAGAAAATTTAAGTATCCCAATACTAGTACTGAATCCCATCGTATGGTATCGGAGTTCTTATCGAGGGAACTAGTCCAGATGATTGATGCTGAGAAAGCTAATGAGCTAGAAGCCTTGATATTAGGGTGAATTGTAATCATTGTTACATTTGATTGTATAATAGATGAATGGGCTATTCTGCTCTCATTGATTTAAATTGCATGTCTCACTACAACAAATTCACCAATATATAATCGATCATAAATCATAGTTACGAATTGTCATATATAGAGACACTATATATGCTTGATTCAGATAAATAATGGTTTTGAACTTTATTTAGTATCTAGTATAATGGCTTTAATGTAATACACATCATGTATTGAGGTTGGGTGAGACCGTAATGTGCGTGATGCAGGCATAATAAAAAAGGGCTCACATAAACAATCAATATATAATCAGTAATACTGGGATAATACATAATGGTCTCACATAAACAACTGTTATTTATTCAGTAATATATGTGATGACTCCCTATTTTTAGATATTTTTAAGATATATTTTAATATATTTCGAAGTCATCTATAATAAATCAAAGGAATTTTAGTCAGATTTTGATAAGATATCAATTTAAAGGGATTTCATTATAAATATTAAAATTTAGGATAAAAATAATGATTTTGATATTAAAGATAAAAATAATGATATTAATAGGAAAATAATAATTTAAGATAAAAAGGAAAAGATATTTCAATTATTGTTGTTGTTGTTGTTCTTGTTATCATCATTATCATTATTTATTATCATTATCATTATCTATTTTTTTTATCTTTTTGTTTGATTTTATTTTGTTAGAGAGATATTGCATGAGGATCTAGGAACCTAACCTATATATAGGGGTTAAGCTTCTTCAGGAAAAGGGGAGGAGAACACATGTTCGGGTACGGACGGAAAGAGAGGCATTCAGGTTTTGTCATCATCTTCATAGGAGGACGAGAGGACTGTGGAGGCGACTAATTTGAAGATTGGCAGTGCCATTGGATCAGAGGACGCTATGAAGAATTGAGGACAATTGAAGCCAAGGAATTGAAGCTTAAAAGAGATTTAAGGCTCAATCTTTTGATTTTATTAATTTCTTTTCTTTCCTTTCAGTTAACTCTTATTTTGCTGTGGATTATTATTGCTTTGATTTAGTTTGATTATGACTATGAGTAGTTAAATATTTTTCTCCAGGATTATTTGAACCCTTGTATGGATTGAGTACTTTATTTCCCTTCTTTAATTATGATTAAAGTTTTTTATGTTGATTTTACTTTATTCTTCATGCTTTTTGTTGATTGGCCACCAATAAGATTAATTAGTTTATTCGATTGATACTTGAGAGGGCTAAATTGGGTATAGAATTGATCATGTGAGAACTTGAAATTTGCAAGATGAATGGATAGTTTTATTTTCAAGATAGAGATATACTTGCCAACCTCACATAGCCACATAATGGGATTTAATATAGAAATTAGGATTTAATTAATTTATTAAGAGATTAATATATTAATTGAATTAAACACCTATTTGGAGACTTGGGAAAGCACTTATAGGTATACTAGCATCCTTGGTTAGCATAAATGATTTTAGGATTCAAATAAGAAAAGGGAATCTAATTAAGCACTATTGAAATAAAAAAGGGGATAATAATAGGTTCCTTCTATCTTGAAGAAAAATCTTAACTTTGGAATTCTCAAATAAATCTTTTCTTAAACAAATTAAATTTCAAAATATTCTCACTCAACCTGATTGAGAATTTAATTGAGATAATTAATTCATTTTTGCCTTAATCCTTGTGGGAACGACATTATTATACTATTTATGACGATCCGTGTGCTTGCAGTTAAACTAGACGGCTAACAACACGTAATGGTTTTTATGTAAAAACAGTGACTTTTAATAATAAATAACGATCTCACGTAGATAGTCATTATTTATTTAGTAACATAAATAACTATTTGTAAGTAAAAACTGTTAACTTTTATACTACATGGTGGTTTTTATATAATAACCATAATGTATGGATATTAGACTCTTCAAGTGAGAGTTTTTGAGTTAAATGGACTCATTTGTACATAATAGAACAATACCTCCCACAACGAGTTGCCATGCAATTTGGAATGGATTAAGACATTCTAGTCTTTGTGGAAGAATCAATGGCAACTGTTGACTTATATATTCGTGATAATATGACTATTGACTTATGATTGTGTCTCCTCACAACAATTAAGTTAAGAAAACAATGACTGAGTGGGGGGGGGGGGAAGAGAGCAAATATCCCTATAGGAAAGGGCATAAGGGGTGCAAACCCTTGATTAACTTGAAAGTTGGAATGATTGCTCCAAGAGGACAAGGTAGCTTTGCTTTCAGTCATCAATGCTAGCTCTACACTTCAATAGAGCATTTGCTTTGCTATATCCAGCAGCTAACAGATGCAATAAAGAAGGCAACACACAAGAATAATGCTAGCAGCTTAGTGGAATCTCTTTCAGACATGTTTTCTTGGTATATTTTTTGAATCAGGATTATATATCCAAATGGTTGGTATCTGAGGCTTGGGATGTCCAAGTTGAAGATGCAGACCTTTTAGTATGGCTGGGATTTGCAGGAAGCAATTTCTCAGTATAAAATATTATTTTTCGATAGACTTGCAAACATAATTGCCCTCAACAAAGATTAGCTAGCCAACATTGCTTCAATGAAATAGGCTTTTTTGTTTCTTCTTTAGAATTCGCCATACATGGAATTTTTTTTTTTTTACCAAAGCCATTTAATATTGTTGTATAGATATAAAATTTGAATAATTTTCCATTCTCTCTAAATTTTCAGATGATAAAAATATATTTAAAAATTAAAATAATATGCTATTTTTATCAAATTATTTTTTTATTTAGCAAGGTAGGCACTATTGCCTAATGAATAATAATTATTTTTATTTGGATCAGCGGCTGGCCATGATGGTGGTATTTTTTTTTTTTTTTTTTAACTATGAGTAATATGATCATTTTGCAACCAAATTTAATGCCAAAGAAATCCACGCAATAGAAACTTTTTTTTAAAAAAAAAAATTAGACCATTTCTTAGTTTTAATGTCAGATCTACGTATTTCAGATGTGCTTTTAATGCGTCGTTCTTCCAAAAAGGATTGTAACAACCTCTCAAATTCCCCCACAAAAATTTTGTGCTTCCGGTAGAACTTTGCTTATGTGCATGCTTTCGACAGGGACGTAAGTATTGGCATCACGCTCATTCCTTTTACTCTTTGTCACATTTTACTCTTTTTTTTTTTCCGTAACTTTAAAAATTTAAAATTCTATCTCCCTACAGAAGGGGACCCCCGCACACCCTTCATGCACGCCCACCCTATTTTTGTCTACTTGGGAATGCCACGGTAGCTATAGGTTCTTGGACTTTTGTGACCTTTTACTTTTATAGAGAAAAAGCAAGCTTTACTTTAGACACAATTGATTCGTACATCTAACCCACTTCTCATTTATTAAAACTTGGACGTCTTACAAACCAAGGGGCATGCTCTTTTTGAGGATCAAATGATGAATCCTTAGGACATTTTTTTTTATTGTTCATTTTCTAGAGCTTGTTGATTTGGCAGTAATTTGGGAGTTATAATTGATTTTCATCCTAAAAAATCTTTCATGGAATGGTTAATTATATCGATACAAGCTCTTAATGATACTAATGTTATTAGTAATTTTATTACATACTTACCTTTTCAAATGTTGGAGTCTTTGTAGTTTGCATGCAAAGAAACGGTTTACTCCGCTACAGGTAATCAAAATGGCACAGACAAAGGCAATAGTTGACATGGGGCAATTTCGACAACAGTCTGAAACTTCTAATGTGTTGGACAAGGGAAAATAGAGAGTTTGCCTCAGCAACCCCCCCCCCCTCAAGCAAAATATGCCTCATTAGCGTCTAATATTATGTTGGCGAAGTTCCTGCAAATATACTGTGTAATCTAAGTCACGTCCAAGGATATTGTCTGTAAGAGCTATTTTGCAACCACCGGCTGATTAGAAGTGACACTCCCTAGAATAAAATGGAGCCTTCCCACATATACAGGGTGAACAGAATAGCAAAATATAAAGCAACTAGAAAGCAAAGAGAATATATATGAGACAAAGAGAAAAGCCAGAGAGGAAGAGAGTGCTAGAGATTTCCGAGTGAGGTGCCTAAACCTCTTGCAGGCAATTAATGCCTTTTATTATATATAGTCCTATCAAGCACTCGAATGTTGGGCAAAAATCAATGTTAACAAACAATATTAAACTAGCAGTTTCTGAACATTGAAGGCCATAAAAATATTTTATTGATCAGTTTTGAAATATGGAGATAATGGCCTACAACATGAACGTTGGTAATGATGGCCGGTTAAACAAAATAAAATATGGTAAATTCCTTTGTAACCGAAACGTTGAGATCTCAAATTATAAATTTTAAATTTATAAAAAAAAATTGATAAAAAAATGTCTAGTCCATATTTAACTCGCGCATAAGGGGAAAATCGCCGAATTTCCACTGCGTTTACCTCATGGTGGGTCGTTGTTGTGCGCACAAGCCCACTCTTCCTCTTGACCTATATACTAGCTTAAAATCACAAAGTCTAATAAATACACTTGTATTCTCTTTCTCCCAAGTAATATGGGACTTGTTCCATTTTACACGCCCAATTTTATGTTAAAACTCCAACATATTATATTCAAGATCCAAAGGATTCCTTTTGAAAGGCACAAAATACATATCCAAATATGCCAATTTGTAAAGATAACTCACGTTAAAATTAGAACTACATGTAGTATCATGGAAGCTTTCGTACCTACTTCAAGATATATGTAATATATTACAAATCTTTTTAAGCGTTTCTTTTATTTTATAACGCATAGTTGCTGTTTCATCCGGGGGGGGAATAATCTAGGAAGATTTCTCAAAGACTAATAGTGCCATGGATTATTTCTCCTCTGTTACTTTCGGCTGACTAATTAAGAATTTTATTTGACAAATCCGTTACAAGTGTCCTTAAGTATTTAAGCCACTCATTGGTCTTAAATATAGGTCATAATTACTTTCCATATTAAGGAAAAATATTTAAAATAATTAAACTCAATAAACATATAATCATAGAATGCTTGTTATCTAAATATTTCTATTATAAATTTAAAATAATAATGAACCCAAATTTCATAATTTTGCATTTTTTTTAGTACATATATAACAGCAGCTTGAAAGCTAAATAGATTAAATCCGTGACCTCCACTAGGTGTGAATGCTTGGTGTCACTTAGACACAAGGTCCTTGAAATGGATGTGTTAGTATGATGTGAACGTTTTATCTTATAAGGTTTTCTATTTATATCCTTTAGGAAAAAAAGGATGCCACTTTACCTTTAAGAGATATTTACTCTCAAGGTACTCGAGGTATGGAAGACAAGTAGCCAGCTCCTCCCAACTAGATATTATTTTTCATATAAGAGTCGAGAATGAATTTCTTATTACTTCCTCAAGATTTTAGCTAATTACCAACGGATAGAGAGGTTGAGTCCAGCAAAAAGGGCAAATCCCTCTCTTACAATGTGATGTATTAAAGTTTGAATCCCTATTAGGATCAGGTATCCCCATTTAGTGCTTAATAATAGTAACTCAGACAGAATTGCCACCAATATATAGGTAGATACCTGTGCATGTAATAAAACATTTAGCTTATCAGCTCTTATTGTGCATCACATTTGTAATTTCTATTACTTTTTTAAAAATATTTGTTTTATTCATAATTGTAATTTGTCATGTTTATGGGTTCCACATTTTTTCAGATAACTTACCCTAGCATTTACCAATATTTAGACAATGTTTAATACGGTGCTATATGTAAAAGAAATAAGAAAGTGTATGTATTGTCATGCAACATAAGATAATGATAAGAAAATGCACCTTTTTATTTTCTTTACCTAAAAAACTCACTTCGCGCATCATCTTGTTCCAGTTGTGCTTAAGTTAATTTGTTGAATAAAGACAGAAGCAATTAAAATAAACAACTAGATTTTTCATCAAGAGGGGAAGTATAATATAGGTCTTTAGTCGTGAGTCACTGACTCGCTTATATATGAGTGCCGCCCAAAAAAAAACTGAGTTTAAATATTATATTATCTGGAGTATCCCATAAATTTATTGTGAAATTGCAAGTTCTCCAGTAGTTTGCGAGTTGAAAGTTATGTCATCAATATCATTTTGTTGAAAAATTTGCAGACCTTGACCGTAACAAAAATGATCATTTTACCAAACAAAAATATTTTTACCAAATTTTCAAGTGTCTTCTCCTCTAAATATGTTTAAATTTTATTTCCCTAATGCTATGATCTTTTTATATTTAAAAATCGGAATCAAGACAGTCAGAAAGAGTATTTTGCTGGCTTGGAAGGTTGAAGGAAATATGGATATTAAAAATATTTGCCTTGATATGTATTCTTGCACTTTTGATATGGAGGAGGAAGCTGGTATCCACTTAAAGCTGGTGATCTGGGTGGTCAGGCTTATTCCGGACAATCTGACTTAGCCCAAACTTGTAAAAAAGCCCAAATAGAAAAGCCAGATCTAACAATTCAGGCTTTTTGGATTTTTACAATTTAGGCTTTTTGAGCCTGTGCAAAAGCCTAAATTGTTATGGTTTTTTATAAATGGAAAAATTAAAAAAAAATATTTTAAAATATGGAAAAGACACATAAGAGATTTTAATAGGGATGAGCATGGATCGGACCGGATCGGGTTTGACATCAACCCGAGGTCTGGTCTTGAGAAGATCTCGGGTTGAACAAAGCAGTCCGTGGTCTAGTTTGGTCCAGCACCAACCCGAAGTCGGGCTGGACTAGACCGGGTTTGGTGGACTAAGTCCAGGTAGTCCAGGACCTAAATTTAATATTTTTTTTATTTTTATTTTTTCGTCTTTAGAAGGTAAAATTTGAACCTATTAAACATAATTAGGACCACAAAAATACCTATAATAATATAAAATATGTCAACAAAAATTTAAACATCATAAATCTATAAGAATATCCAACAACATTCAAAAACAATAAAAAAAAATATGTTGAGAAAAAAGATTTAAACATGATAAATATAATTAAGATAATAAAAATACCTATAATCATATAAAAATCATCATAAAAAATAAAAATTGATTATAAATCCTTAAAAAAACTCTAACAACATTAAATAAAAAATAAAAAATAACATCTAAATTATAAAAATATTTTTTAAGAAATTGACCTGGACCAGACCGGACCAGTCTAGGTGGTTTGGTCCCTTGGTCTGGAACACGGTCCAACCCGACCAGTTAGTCTGGTCCAGTCTGGTCCAATTTCATTATATTGCTTATTTAGACCAGACCGGACCGGACCAGCTCGGGTCATATCAGACTGGACTGGACTACCGGGTTTTTGCTCATCCCTAGATTTTGATATTAAAAATCCTAAGTGGGAGCTATGGGAGGAATCTGGGATGAGCAAGTGTTTCCAAAAGAACTTTTTGCCCCTAAGTTATGTGGCAAATAAAGAATAAAAGGAAAGGCACAAGTGGTCGATATCGATACTAAAGTTATCAATTGTGATTATTAAATAATTATTCCCTATACATAACTCATTAATAACGCATTACAGGAATGACTTCAAAAATTCCTACAAGGTTGTTGACATTTTAGGCACTCAAGTAGTCAATATGGATAATCAAATTGTCAATTACAATTCTTAAATAATCATTTTCTATACGCAAGTTGTCAATAATACATTATAGGGATGGCTTCAAAAATTTCAAAAATGTTGTTGACATTCGGGACATCCAAGTAGTCAATATGAATACTTAAATTGTCAATTGTGATTCTTAAATAATCATTTCCTATATGTAAGTTATCAGTGGTGCGTAAGTGATTGGTGAAAACTCAAGGGTAAGGGCATCTTTTTGCATGGTTTTATAATCCCAAATTCCTCCTGCATGTCTAACTTGCAATTTGAGATATTAGAATCCTTGATTTGCTTTTTCAATATTTTAAATGAAGTTTTTTGGGATTTTGCTTGTATAAATATTATCCATACTACTGTTCACTCCCATCTTCATAAAACTGTTCATGGGCTTCTGAGTAATATGACCCAATCTATGTCATTGGGCTTAGGTTTAAACTTAATGGGCCTATGAAGGTTTCAATACAAGTTTTAAGGCTACCTGATGCTTGTCAAAAAAATAACAAAAAGAAAAACTCATTGGATTCCCTGGGCCTGGCCAGACAGCTAAAAAAATGAATCAACTATCCTCAACTTTTTGTACTATTGTTTGAAGGTGCAGATCTTTTTCCAAGAAAAGAAAATCAATTGCTAAAACAGAATAAATAATCACTTCAAAAAGAAATAAATAAGGAGTAAAGTAACAGTACTCAGTTATTATATTTTTCTATAATATATTGATATTCATCATCAATTATTTTCTCCGATTCTTTTTATAAGCAACTTTTTTTTATTGTGCAAAACGAATTTATGTTTAAGATTAGTTAAAAACAATAAATGTGTTAAAAATGTCATGTTTCTTTCAAATACATCCCTATTTATGAAAAGAACATAAAAGAAAGAATGGGTAATAAATGATTAAATGAAAGAGAATTAGTGGTGAGTGAGGGATAATTAATATAAAGATATGTATTTAATAGGGATAAAAAAGAAAAAAGTAGTTTAAATTTTGAGACATGAAAAAAAAAAGTTGTTTATAAACAGAACCGAAGAGAGTAACTCTCATAATAAGACTGTGGCTCAAAGTCTAAATTTGAATTCCAAGATAGTAATATTAAAAAAAGGGGAAAAACTAATGAAATGGCTTTCCTTGGTATAAATTATTGTGTGCCCATCTTTAATGAAAAGTTTAATTTTTAAACTTAAAAAAATAAATTTGAGTAATAATTTTTCAATAAGTAAATAGTATAAATAATACAATAAATTATAGAAGCTGCAAGAAAGCATTTGGATAAGAAGGGGTTATTTTGTCATTTTGTTATATTGTAAGTGAATGTTGAAGATACTGAAAATTGGACTAGTCAATACACACATGTCGAAACAATGGCTCAATAGTTAGTAAATCATACCAGTGAAAAAATATATACTATAATTTAATTAAAATGTGTAAAAAAATATTCATATATTACTATGAAAAAAATATTTAATCTTATTTGACATAAGAAAACTCTTGAATTGATGGATACCCATATTACAGTGTGTTTACTCAAGTGAAATTTTTCTTTTCTTTTTCTTCTGTATTCTATCTCTAGTCTCCTGCCTTCAACACTAAATAGTGTAACACGCACAAAAGATTGACAAACTCTCTTCCTTTTGTCTTCCACGAGCAGCCTGTGTTAGATCAGCTCTCATTAAACCGTCTCCGGCGACGGCCTAGTGAGTGGGAGGGAGATGTTGCTACAATGGAAGAGTGAGAGCTGAGAAAGAAGCAGTTGTGAACAACAGTGATGGACTAAAGAAAACGATGGTGAGGTTAAGGAGACGGCCACTTGCAAAAGTGGGGACATAGTGGGGAAAAAAATCTAGTGAGTGCGATGGACCAAGTCTCGTTTTTTTCCCCAAAAAAAATCAAATAACAAAATTAAAATGCAAAACGAAGTCTTTTAAGCATGTGGCAAATTTCAAATAAAAAAAAGAGTAACTCGGCTTACCGAGATTGTGCACGGTTCATTGAAATTTTGGGGGAATTACGACGAAATTCTAATTAAAGGACTTAATAATCAAAAAATCTTAATAATAAATAAAATATTGTCATTTCTTATCATGAAATTTGTCATTATCTGCTTTTTAGTTGTTGTTAGAATCCATTGATAATTAAATCATTTTCTTTGAACTTCATTGTAATTTTTTCTTAAATGTTTTCTAGTTTAAACACAAAAAAATGACCGGTTCACTAATTTTTAGTCTAAACTGACTTGTCTGGTCCGACCTTTCAAACCATACTCCACTTGCTTTTTGTCTTTGCTTGTTAAATGCAGTGGTGATTCTCGCAAAGCTTTAAAACACAAATTGATGGATTGCTCTATGATATGATGCTCAATGAAACCTCTACTAAACTTAGCTCTCATTGGTCCCACTCTCAACTCTTACATCACTGTCGATTCATCGAGTTGGCTCCATCCAGCGAGGTACGTTGCACCTCAAAGCAAAAGAGAGGCTCCTAACACCCAAAAAAAAAAAAATTAGAAATTTGGGTTAAATCTGTAGTAAATTCAAACTTTTGTGACAGATTTACTATAAATTAGTTTGACATGAAGTTTTTTTTCGGTGAAATCTCACGTTTTTCATTGTAAAGTTTTCACAAGTTGATCCCCCAAAATTTTTGCAACGATTTTTTGTTTACCAAAATGTAGCGAGTTACATGTTTTTAATGTGTGTATAGAACGTACAAATGTAATTGAGAAGGTTTAGGTTTGGCTTTATACTCTCCTTATTTTAAGAAAAACAATTTTTATCATGCTAGTAGTAATGAAGGATACTCTTAAGTTAAAAAAATGTTAGCCCTTATTTGATTTAAAATTTTTTAAAGGGTTACTTTTCTTTAGCAAGTAAATTAATTAATATATGCAATAGTTGTTGCGTTTTTGTTATATTTAGTTATACTTGTCCCTTATTCCAGCAAAAAAAAAAAAAAAAAAAATACTTGTCTCTTATTATTACCTTTTCTATTTATTGTATGCACACGATGGGTCATTATTGATTTCATTATTGCATCTCCAATAAAAATGTCATCCAACTTAATATTGATTATGCTAAATTTGATTTATTTAAAAAAACTTAGATTTTGAATCTTGAAAATTCAAAATTTTGACTTAGAATTTATTCTTTTCCATATTGCATACATATTTTGAAATCATAATTAATTAGATAATATTTTTCTTGATAAATTAATTAGATAATATGAATAAATCATCGCTTCGAGAAATACGAATAAAAAAAAAGTAGTCACTAAACTTTAGGTTATATGTGCCACATGAAACTAATTTGAAATATATGGTTCATATCTTATAAAACGCAAAGAGAAAAGGGAGAGGCATTTGTTCCCATGCTTGTGGAAATGAGTGGTGGTGTTTTGCTACGTCATCACTTTAGGAAAATGAAAATTTAGCTCATGATAAAATTAAAAAAAAAATCAAAATAAATTGACATTATATAAAACTAGAAAGAAATCCTCATAAATATTACATAAAACTTGAATATTAAATTCTCAAACATAAATATCCAACTAAAAGATGTATGAAAAATAGAAAAATCTAACCGTCCCTTTAGGAGGTAAAACCTTCTTTGTAGGTGGCATGCAAAAAGTAATACAATCCTAAGCCTTCCAAGATTGAGGCATGTGAAAAGTAATACAATGCATAAAATTAACGCTAAGATGGTGTATGTGGAGAGGAGAGTAATAGATATAAATTAGTTGTAAGTGAAAAAGAGAGGAGAGTAATTGATATGAATTTGTGTGTAAAGTATGAAGGAAATGGTGGTAATATATAGAGAAGAATGGAGTAGGGTAGATGAACTGTGGTAGATGAAGTAGTAGGTGAAAAGTGTAACACCCCAAATTTTATTCACCAAAAATATATTGTAATTATTTGAATAATTCAATAAAATGGTGAATATTCATGAATTTGGATCTTGTGAATTTTGAAATATTCATATTCATAAGGAAATGGGCAAATTAATTCAAGAATTGAATTAAATTACAAAGGGGATAGAAAAATCATAATTTTTCCAATTTAGCCCAAGATTAAGTATTTTCCAATTAATTGGAATTGATTTCAATTAATCAAGGAAAAATACAAGAAAATTCATAAATGGGATTATTCTTGGTAGAATAAATCAAGAATTGAGAAATTAAGGGGGATTATACATAAAACCAATTATGTGAATTATGTAAATATGCACAACAATTTTCTCTCCCCTTTCTCTCTAACTTTCGTCACATGCATAAGAAAAAGAAGGGAAAAGGAAATGGTCTAATTTTAATTAATTATATGACACAAATTGTGGAAGAGATAATATCTAAGTATACTCATGATCACAAAGTATGACACAATGCAAGGTGTCATGAAGGCAATGCAAGGTGTCATGAAGGCAATTAAAGTGTACATGAGAGGTGGAAAAATCTTGACCATTGGCTAGATCAAGGGTTGAGATTAAAGATGAGATAAGATAAGTTGTACATAAAATTTCTCCTTCCTCTTTCATGCACCTCACGCACAAGCCATAGAGAAAAGAGGAAAAAGTGAGTTGGTGGGGTTCTTGAAGCTAAAGAGGGAGAGGAAGAAGAATCAAGCAAGCAAATCTTGAGCCAAAGAGAAGGAGAGTGGAGAACTTCTAGAGGAAGAAAAAGAACTCAAGGAGGTAACTTCACAAACCCTAAGATTTATGTTAGATGTGGTTGTTGTTGATGAATATTGTTGGATTTGGTTATTTTGTTAAGTTTGTAAATTTGGAAAGTGCTAATCCTAAGGGGTTATGCTGCCCAAATTTCTTTGAATCATGGTTAAGAAGTGTTTAAATGAGTTAATCAAGGGTTAGAAGTGAAAAAGTACAAGTTTTGGAAACTAGAACACAAAACCTCATTTTTCCATTTTTCCTTCAAATATTTCGGCCAGGACCAGATCTGGTAGTTGGAGTTGGATTTTCATGAAATAAATGGTTCCATTGGACTCAGTGGGCAAATATAGGTGGGGTTACAGTTGGACACTTTTTCGGTAGAGGCCGAAAAAGCATATTTACGAAAACGCCACTGAAATCACTAAATAGGGGCTGTCAAGGGTATTTTCGTAATTTGACCATGAATTTGGCGATTTCGAGGCCGGAAATGGATTCCTTGGGCGAAAATAAGTCAGAATAGCCCTAGTCAAAATTTTGGGAAAACGTGCCATCGGGCCGGGTACGGTGGGGCCAGGCCGGGTTCCCGGGGGCATTTCTGTAAATTTTCACCATAGACTAATATAACCGCAATAAACACTATGGATTAGTCTAAAATGATACTTGGATAGGTTATGACCTATTTCTGGTACATTTAATATTTTAGGACCGAGTCGAACGCCGGGACAGCACACTTTTCGAGACACCACTAAATAGGGAATATCACAGCTTTGAGGTAGGGACATTATCCTTCATACACTATGCCATAAGTTATGTGATTGTGTGAATGCCATTGTTTTGTAAATGCACTTTATTAATAACATGATTTGCCTAGAGAGAGGCTGTTAGTGCCAGAGGCGCACCTACACTGGGAGTTGGCAGAAGTCCAACCGGTGTAGTTTGTGGGGCTGGGCCCTACTCATGTATACATGATGATGATGTGTTTATATTGTTTATTAATTTGTGCATACCTTGGCGCATGACATATTTACTTTTCGCATTTTCTATGAATGATATTATGTCTCTACGGAGATTCTTCGGAATCTCACCCTATTTTTAAACAAATACCTCAGCGGGTCCCAGTGGGAACAAGGGAAAAGAAGTTGTCGCCGAGAAGTGAGTGGCACGTGTCCCGAGGCGAGGATATGAATGCGGTTATGCTTTAGTCTATGCCTGAATATTTTGGATAATTTGTAAATATTAAACCTTCCGCTGTATTTTGTTTCCGTCGATGAACAACATTGGAATTGTAAACGAACGACGTTGGGATTGTAAACAAATATTTTTGTCAGTATAATTGTATTTTTCTGTATGCCCATTGAATTCCGTCTTTATTACTCTTCGATTATCGAAATGGAAACGGGTGTTGACAAAAAGGAAGATAAAGTGGTAGATGAAATAGTTGGTGGATTGGTAGATGATTCCCGCTCTCAACTCCCAAACAAAATTTGAAACCCTTCACTACAAAAACATGGAATTTAGCGACGGAATTTCATTCCACCACTAATCCGTCCCTAATCCCTCACAAATTCTATCACTAAAATTAGCGACGGAATGTGATTCCGTCGCTAAATTCTGTCCCTAATCAGTCTCTAATTTCGTCATTAAAAGCTGCGACGGAAATTAGAGATGGAATTTTTTTGTCACTAATTTAGCGACGGAATAGAGATAGAATCACATTCCGTCGCTAAATTTCGTTCCTAATCCGTCTCTAATTCCGTCATTAAAAATTAGCAACGGAATATTTCAGTCGCTAATTTAGCGACGGAATAGAGACAGAATTACATTCCGTCGCTAAATTCCGTCACTAATTCGTCTCTAATTCCGTCATTAAAAATTAGCGACGGAATTTTTCCGTCCCTAATTTCCGTCTCTAATTTCCGTCACAAATAATTAATTTTTTCAATAATTAGATTTTTTTATAATTATAAATTTATAATATAAATATTAAAATAAATAAATAAAATTATTAATTCAAATTTATTTTTGAAATTGAAATTATAATATAATATATTTGAATTTTTAATAATATATTATATACAAATACAAATAAAAATTTTATAAATGCAAACAAAAAAATATATATAATAAAATGAATAAAAAAGATATTAATAATAAAAATTTAGGTAGAAAAATTACATAAAATAAAATAAGAAAACTAAATTCAAATATTTAATAATAGATTAAATTTTGTATTTCTAATTTTGTTCACAAAGCAATATATATATATATATATATGATTTTGCATTTAAATTACACAGGTTCTTTTAGCTCAACTGGTAAAGGCACTGACACACACATGAGAGGTCAAGGCTTCGAATCCCAACTTGGTCATAAAATACAACCAATTTGTGACTTGGACACGTGGCCCGCGATGGAGGGTGACACGTGACGGTTGACCGGGACACGTGGAGGGCGAAGGCGAGGTGGCGGCGGCTGATGGGGACACGTGGCCGGCGGTGGGTACACATGGTGGCCACCGGCGAGGGACATGTGGAGGCTCATTATGAGGACATGTGGCAATTTAAATTATATAAAAAAAACATTTTGTGACGGATTAGAAACGGAAATTCCATCGCTAATTAGCAACGGAAAATTCCGTCTAGTGAATTCCGTCTCTAATTAGAGACGGAATTTTCGGTTTCTAATTCAGCGACAGAAAATTCCGTCGCTAATTAGTGAATTCTATCTCTAATCAGAGACGGAATTTAGCGATTGACTTTTCCGTTGCTAATCTGTCTCTAATTAGCGATGGAATTTAAAATTTCGTCCCTATTTAATTAGTAACGGTCTTTTTACCGACGGAACAAATTCTGTCGCTAAACTAATTAGTGACGGAAATTTCGTCGCTAATCTGATGTTTTTTTGTAGTGTTTGGAGATAGAACTAGATTTTGGTCTCAACATAAAAGTTCTAAAACTCTTTCTTAGCTTTTTATCCATATAAAGAACGTTCCAATCCGACATTTAGAGCTGCAGATATTGCCTGAAAACTGAAAGAGGGTCTAATTTAGTATTTTTCAAGAAATTCTATTTTATGCCAAAATTATTATTTATTTATTAATTACACCCAAATCTATTAAATTGAGCTCAAATATCATCCATAAAATCATCATATAAGGGAAAATTAATATACAAATATTTTACTTATCAGAACTAATATTAACATAAGTGTTCTGAATTAGGTTGGTCATGATGAGATGCATGGGATTGTATTGATTGGTGATTTTACTTACACGAGATCAACTTCTTTAATTTACTTTCCATAAATGGTTTTTGTATTGTTTGTGCGTGTGTGTTGTTTGTTTGTGAAAACATTTGTTTATCATTTATAGGCTAAAGTATAGTTTGGTCCTTTAAGTTTATATCAGGTATCATTTTAGCCTTTTAAGTTTGTATAGTATAATTTTAGTCCTTTAGTGTTAATATCGTTAACTTCTATTAACAGAAAATGCTGAGTCATCAATTAAATGCTGACAAAACATGTTTTTTTAATTATTTAGTATAATGATTATTTATATTTTAAAATTAAATTTAAAAAAGACAAAAAAAATATGTGCCTTGTCCTCTCCTCTACCCTTGTTGATAATGGTATCTCCCTCCATCACCGATATAACGCTTAGCTTCCTGATCATGTTAAGGTAGGTGGCAGCGGCTAGCTAATTCTCTAGGAACTTCTCTATATCAAAAATTGCTGATTTTTTTTGGGTGATAAAAAAATTTCTGATTTGAGAGGTGCAAATGATGTCATTCTCATCTCTCCCACACCAAAAACCTAGCTGCCAATAATAAGGGGGACACACAATTCGCCTCCAAAGAGAGAAACAGTAGAACTGACGAGGAACTACAAAACAATATTGCATCAGACCAAATGAATCGTCCATTCAAAAACTAATATCTGAGCCCTCTCCCTCATTGTTTCCTCTCATTTCCTAATCTCTTTACTCAATAATTCACAAACCTCCATTATTTTTTATCCCTTCTCAGTTCGCAGAGAGAAAGAGAGGGACTTGTTTGAGAAAAAAAAGCTTAAAATTTATATGGGCGTGCTCCCATTCTTCGGATTTTTTCTGAACTATGTAATTGCGGAGACCATTACCAATGGTGGAGGAAAAGGGGGGAAGACGCAAATGTTTTTAATCTTAATTTAATCTAATTTTAAAATATAAAAGATCATTATACTAAATATTTTTTTTACCAAAATTATACTAAATAGTTGAAAACACATCTTTTCAACATTTATTGGCTAAGTCAGCATTTTTTATTAATGGGAGTTGACGGTGTTAATATTAAAGGACTAAAACTATATTTTATAAACTTAAGAGACTAAAATGATACCTGATACAAACTTAAAGGACTAAAAGTATACTTTAACTTTATTTATATTATTGTTGATTCTTGATGACGTATATACTCATGAATATCGCATCCCCTTCGTGTATCAAGCTCTTCAAGACTATTCAACCATATTAATAAAGTATCTATAAACTATTCTCCCATCACCTTGGAGAAGTGCGTGCTATTCCTCTTTTTAATTAATATAATATTTCGATTATATTTTGCATCACGTTCAAATGTTGTAGTTTGCAAAATGAAAACAAATCTTAACTATTTATTTAATTTCTCCCTCTTTTCTTAAATATAAGAGGCTAGTAAATATCGAAAGCCCACCCTACATAAAACATAATATATAGTTTGAGTTGTGGCTTGAGACACTGTCTTTAAGAGTTTCTTTATAACTACTAGCAAATCAATATGCGGTACTTTTCAGGATTAAATGAACTCTTGTGAAAATAAGCAAAGTGACATAACAATAAAAATATAATGCTACAACTCATGAGAAAAGAGAAGAGCTAAAGAAGACAGTTTGGTAATCTTTATCCGCAGTGCCCGCTCACTAAGCGATAAATTGTCTTTTATAGATAGAGAATATGTGACCATTGAGTAATCATAATGGTGATTAAAGATGACTTAAGAAAATTTACATATGGCAATTTCTAACAGTTTTGTAATCATGTTCGTTTACGGATATTCAATGTGGTTAATTAATTAAGAAATGAAACTGGCTAATTAGAACACATAAAAGCTTCAAATGTTAGTTTCAAGACTCCCCTTCTTAGCATTGTACTATCTCAATCAACATCTTAGTATGTATTAACGCTTTTCCGACCTTAAACAATATGAGACTTCTTTTGACACACTAACAAATTAAAATTCCAACAATATAGGGGTTTACAAGACATGAATCTATCTTGTCTCCTACAATTACATTGCCACCCTAAAACTCTCCATATTGATGACTCAAATTAAGGAATTTTTTTTTTTACCAATAGACAAGTTTCTAATGAAAATGATTAAAATTAGTACTTTAAGAAAATTAACACACATTTTTTAAGTAACTAACTTAACTAATTTTTTAATATCAGTGAATTAACTATCTAACTTATATATTAAGGGCCAAAGGAAGTATCAAATATCCATCTTATCTCCAAAATCCATTTGATTGATTATCAATTGTATTAGACAATGAACAAAACAATCAGACATTTAGAGACAAGTAGATATGAGAATGCACTTCTTTCAGTTAAATTTTCTAATAACACTTAATATTTTTTTTTATTTTTAGTTGTTAAAATAAATATATGCAATTACAAATTCACTTATGAACACTTGTTAATTTTTGGAAAATAACTAACAATAATATAAATTGGGATTTGTAAATTCTTAATTGGACATTTGTTATTTTACTATTGTTAATTGTTAAAATTAGAATTTATAAATTTTCATGTGATCACATGTTATTTTATTGTTATTAGTTATTAAAATATTTATATATACATGTAAATTCACCCATAACATGATACAGGCAACTTGACTTAATTTATTTCCCTTTATAATTTTATAAATTTGTGACCAAGTGTCGTTTTTCTCAGTTGCCGGGTCCTTCAAAGCCATTCTAACTTGAAATCGATAGCTATCAACGGTCAAGATCTATTCATCTTTACGGAGACAATCGAGTCGGCTCCTCACCGTATTTGGCATTCCAACTACAGCGCGTGGACTTGGTCAAAGAGTCACGTCGACCACGTGGACCGAATTCGCAGTTCGCCTTCAGCAATAATGGACACAATATTCGTCACTCACGTGGCCTGTTTGATACTAGCTCCTGTTTTTAATATTCCCGGGGTTGGGATTTTTTTAGAAGTTAAATAAATTACGCAATCATAATAATACATATTGTGTATTATTAGATTATATATTAATTTATAAATTATATAAATTAATTTAAAAAAATAATAATTATAAATATTCTAAAGTACTTTATTTAATTTCATTAATATCTTTAAAATAGTCAATTGTGTCTTATATTTAGGATTGAAGATGATATAAGATATAGTTGAATTTATTTTAAAAGATGAAGGAAACTAAATAAATTATTTTAAATCATTTATGTTTATATTTTTTATACTGAACTAATTTTTCTGACTTATGAACTGATATATAATTAAATGATATACGATATATACTATGATTAGTTAACTTATTTAACTTTTTTAATCTTTCTAAAAAAGATCAACTAAATCTTATATTCAGGACATAAGAAAGTACATAAATTAGTTAACTATAAATAATTGTTGTAATGTTCTCCTCCAATATTTTTAAAACGGAACACAGTGGGCCTCATAATTAACAAATGTTAATCTTGAAAATCAAATATTTTATTGGTTGAGATGGTAAGCAATTTCATTTATATAAGAAGGAGAATATAAGTTTGTATCACAAAAAAAAATACTTGTTGAAAGAGATTTAATCTTAATGATCTAGCTTGATTAGTCTAAAATCCAAAGTAACTTAAGGACATTGGGTTTTTATAAAAAAAAAAAAAAGATTAGTCTAAAATTTAAAGAGATTTGAAAAACCCCTAAGTTTAATTTTACCGAAAATAATATCTTTTTTTATTGGAGATGTACTGAGCTGATAATTCAGGCTAGCCCGTAGGCTGCGGGCCAACCCGCTAGAGCCCGCGAGCTAAACGGGTTAGGCTGGTGAATGGCGGGCTGGCATTGAGCCCACGAAGGGCCCGCCTATTAATTGTTTTTTTTTAAATTATTACACTCCTTTTTTTTAATTCCTACTTTCTTTCTTTTTCACCCACTCACATTACACTTTTTTTCTTTTATATGTTTGTTTTAGAAAGTCAATTTCATTATTACTTTCTCTTTTTTTTATCTACTAACATCACAAAAACATATATAACATCTATTTTAAATTTACTAATAATAGAAAAAATAAGTATAATATGAAAATAAAAGAGTTAAATAAAAAATATAAAGAAGTAGTTAAACACAACATCAAAAGAAAGACGATAAGGGTATTTAGATTTATTTTATAAAAAAAATTAAGCGGGATCGCATTTAGCCAGCCCGAACTAGTCACTTTTGGTGGGCTTTCGGGTTGGGCCCGCGGGCTCCAACCTGCTTTCCCAGCTTTATACCTATGGCAATTTAAGGTTCATAATTTACAATTGATAGCTTTATAATTATAATCCGATGTAATAAAGAAGAAAGATGGTCATAAAAATAGGAAGATACACAAAGTATCATAAAATTAAAAAATAAAAATAATAAATTAAGGGTTAATGTAACACCCCAAATTTTATTCACCAAAAATATATTGTAATTATTTGAATAATTCAATAAAATGGTGAATATTCATGAATTTGGATCTTGTGAATTTTGAAATATTCATATTCATAAGGAAATGAGAAAATTAATTCAAAAATTGAATTAAATTACAAAAGGGATAGCAAAATCATAATTTTGCCAATTTAGCCCAAGATTAATTATTTTCCAATTAATTGGAGTTAATTTCAATTAATCAAGAAAAATAAAGAAAAATGTATAAATTGAATATTCTTAGTGGAATAAATTAAGATTTGGGGAATAAGGAAATAGGACGGGAAAATAATTATTTGGCTCATTAACATGCCAAGTGGCATCATCTTATGCCAAACAATTAAATAAGAATTACTAAGACATGAGCACATGTGTTATTAGCAATAGAATAATAATAAGTTACACAATTGGCCAAGGCAATTACATGAAGCCAATTTGCTGTGAAAGGACCCTAAGTGGCGTTTTGCATGGGCTAAAGAAGGGAAAAGAGAATGGTTCAATCTCAATTAAATCATATGACATAAGTTGTGGAGAGATAAGGCCAAGTACACAAATGATGACAAGGGATGGCATAAAGTGGAGGGAGTATGGCATGAAGCAAGACATCATGGTGGGAGGTATGGTGTACATGAAAGGTGGAGAAATCCTAACCTTTGGATAGATCAAGGGCTAGGATGAAACATGAAGAGAAGAGGTGAGATAATTTATGAAGCCACCTCCTTCATCTTTCTTGCTCATTTTCGTTCAAGCCAAAGAAAGGAGAGAGAGAAAGTTTGAGAAAGCTTTATGCTCTAAGAGAGAAGGAAGAGGAGAAAAACTAAGGTAAGTTATGATTTCTTAAGGTTTCTTCTTCTAATCTTCCATAAATTTCTTCTCTAATCTCTTCCTTTCCATAAAATTTATGGTTTAGCAAGCAAATCTTGAGCTCAAAGAGAAAGAGAGCGGAGGACTTCTAGAGAAAGGAAAAGAACTCAAGAAGGTAACTTCACAAATTCTAAGATTATGTTAGATGTGGTTGTTGTTGATGATTATGGTTGGATTTGGTTATTTTGTTAAGTTTGTAAATTTGGAAAGTCTTAATCCTAAGGGGTTATGCTGCCCAAATTTATGTAAATCATGATTATGAAGTGTTTAAATGAGTTAACTAAGGATTAGAAGTGGGAAAGTACAAGTTTTGGAAGCTAAAACACAAAGCTCCATTTTTTCTATTTTTCTCTCAATATTTCGGTCAGACCAGATCTGGTAGTAGGAGTTGGATTTTCATGAAATAAATGGTTCCATTGGACTCAGTGGGCAAAAATAGGTGGGGTTACAGTTGGGCACTTTTTCGATAGAGGCCGAAAAAGCATAATTACCAAAATGTCACTGAAATCCCTAAATAAGGGCTGCCAAGGGTATTTTCGTAATTTGACAATGAGTTTGGTGATTTCGAGCCCTGAAATGGATTCCTTGGGTGAAAATAAGTCAGAATAGCCTTAGTCAAAATTTTGGAAAAATGTGCCTTCGGGCTTGGTATGGCCGGGCCAAGCCAGGGTCCCAGGGGCATTTTTGTAAATTTTTACCATAGACTAATATAACCACAATAAACACTATGGAATAGTCTAAAATGATACTTGGATAGGTTATGACCTATTTCTGGTACATTTAATATTTTAGGACCGATTTGGAGGCCAGATACGACACGTTCTTCGAGGCACATTTAGAAAGGGGATATTAAAGCTTTGAGGTAGGGACATTATCCTTCATACACTATGCCATAAGTTATGTGATTTTGTGGATGCCATTGTTTTGTAAATGCACTTTATTAATCAACATGATTTGCCTAGAAAGGGGCAGTTAGTGCCATAAGTGCACTTACACTGGGAGTTGGCAGAAGTCCAACCGGTGTAGATTGTGGGGCTGAGCCCTACTCATGTATACATGACGATGATGTGTTTATATTGTTCATTAATTTGTGCATACCTTGGCGCATGTCATATTTACTTTTCGCATTTTCTATGAACGATATTATGTCTCTACGGGGATTCTTCGGAATCTCACCCTACTTTTAAATAAACACCTCAGCGGGTACCAGTGGGCCAAAGGGAAAAGATGTAGACGCCCGTAAGTGAGCGGCACGTGTCTCGAGGAGTAGACAAGATCGTGGTCATAATTAGTCTATTTTGTGATATTTTGGTGAAATTTGTAAATATTAAAACTTCCGCTATATTTTCCGTTTCCGTTGACGAACAATATCGGAATTGTAAACGAACGACGTTGGGATCGTAAACGAATATTTTTTGTCAGTATAATTGTACTTTTCTGTATGCCCATTGAATTTTTTCTTTATTACTCTTCGATTATCAAAATGGAAACGGGTGTTGAGAGTTAATATAATTGTTGGTTCTTACAGTTTGCCCTTATTTTGATTTTGGTTCCTAAAGTTTGAAATCGATGCCTTTAATCCTTTAAATTTACTCCGTCTAAAATAGTTGGTCCTAACAGTTTGAACACGACTTAGAGTTAGGGTTAACTGTGTTAAGTTTGTTTATGTGGCCTTAACACCGTTAATCTTGCTTACATGGAGTGGTGAGGTGGATGCTGAGCTGGACGGATATTATTTTTTAATTGTTATTTAATAAAAGGAAAATAAGAAAAATGCATCAGAAATTGACCTTGCCAAACGCCGGCCACTCTATCCTCCCTATCTTGCATTGCCTTCTTCAGTTTCTACGCCAACTCCGGTAGCTCGACGTTCTTACTGGCACTATAGCTTAAACTTGGACGAATAAAGAGCAAAAGGAGAAGCAATAATACCCTTGTTTCCCATTATTCTCCATTAGATCTTTGATCTATAGGCTCGCTTTATCAAACTTCGAAACCCATTATATAATATATCATCTCACACATGACTTTGTCTCATAGCCCAATTTTCCCAACATCACACTTGAATTTGACTGGTTTTTGTAATTTTCGTTTCAATTTTTGGCTTTGTAATTTTGGCTCAAAATCCACCTCTGCAGTCTATATGAGCAAAATTAACAATGTTATGGCCACACAAGCAAACTTAACACCATGAACTCCAACTCAAAATCCTTCTTAAACTATAGGAACCAACTATTTTAGATAGAGTAAAGTTAATAGACTAAAAGCAGTGATTTTAAATATCAAGGACTAAAACCAAAATAAACGCAAACTATAAGGACTAGCATTTATATTAATTCATAAATTAACTTTTATGAATGAAAATACACAAAATTATCATAAAATCCAATGATCAGTTATCACTTAAAAAAGTTATTCGATTAAGTTTCTTAACCTATTATAAATCGTCATGGCTAGGTAAAACAAGATATTTGACGGCCGGAGTTTATTTTTGTTGAAGGTATAGGCCGTACATCCAATGTTTTCGAATATTTGAGGAGTTATTGTAATTTGTACCCCATTAATAGTTTTGATCGATACCCCCTTAATAGTTTATGATAGTCAATACTCTTAAGATAATAGTTCAAGGATAAAAACGCGTATTAATCTTAGGACTATACTTATATCAAGTTCCTTACATCCATCACATCAAGTTCTCCAATCACATACGATCATGTGTTTTGTTTTTTACATTTGACTTTATAGTTAATTGATAAAATGCAAAAATATGACACATGATCACATGTGATTGGAGAACCTGACGAAATTAAAATAAGGAACTTGATCTAAGTATTTTTCTTAATCTTAAAATAAATAAAATAATAAAAATAATTTTATAATTTAATTTATGCAATATAATTTAGATAAAAAAAATATGTTATATATCTTGTGAGATTTCAAGTTCTAAAATGGTTATCTCAATTTATAAAATTTCAAATCAATACCCGTCACCAAAAAGAAGTTTTGAAAAGTGTTATAACAATATTGCTTTTTATTTAAAAAAACAACCACCACTGCCGTGCCAATGACCCAATCGCTAAAGCTCCAGTGTTAGCTACTGGCAGGCCCATGGAGCTCTAGCAGTTGCGACTGTGATTTTTTAGGTCAAGGTGTAGGTGATAGTGGGATTTGATCCCTCCACCTCTTGGATCCCGAAAGTTTTGGTAAGCAATATAATACACACATAGTAAGAGGGTTAAGGTTGAGGTGATTTATTGCACCACTAATGTGGCTAGAAAAACTTTCAATATGGTTCACCATTAGACAACACCATTCACAACAACTCCTTTATAATTTGAAGAGTTTGAGAAAAATCAAAAGGGTTATATTTGAGGTGATTTAAGTCACTTCTAATAAAAGAAGTTTATATTTGGGGAAATTACATTGCGGTTTCAAGAAAGACATATTATTATTGAAAGGTCCTCTGAAATCATTAGATATCCAACAAGCTCCAAGGGACTTGTGAGCAATATAATCTAATTGTGAAAAGATGCTCTTACCCTTGTTAAAGTCAAGAAAAAAACAAAATTTGACATGTGATGATTTCAAAGGACAAGGGCATTTTTTTCACAATCGGAATATTACCTACAAATCCCTTGGGACTTATTGAATGTTTGATGATTTCAAAAGACCTGTTAATAATAATTTGTCTTCCTCGGGACCTTAGCATGATTCCCCTATATTTTTTTGTCAATTTTTCTGATATAATAATTTGTTTTCAAGAGATCATGGATTTGCGACCAGCTATGGAGGTTGCTGATGTTGAATGGGCGATGACAAAAAACGAGATGATTTGGAATGCTGTGGGTAAGGGATTGTGATGGAAGCTCCTTGATCACGATTTTAGGGCTGAGGATCTTTGATGGGTACCTCTAGGATTAGCCACATCAAAGCCCATCAATCTAATAATGAGAAGCATTTGATTAGCAAAGGGAATAGGGAACCAACTATGGATAAGAAGAATTTGGGATCTAGCTCCTTACAAGGTATGATGTGCTAGATTGTCTAATTTCCTCTCTCTGTATGTTGATGGCCATTGATAGATTTCTCTGGATTGGGTCATTGGAAACAGAGGTTTAAGAGAGCAAGTTTGAGGGCTTAATGTTCCAATCAGATTAGTCTTATAAGTCCTTTATTCTGCGCTTTTGTGGTGTTGCCTTGGTGATATACTTGCATATTTGTTTAGGCTTATTGGGCAGAAGATCAAGGATGACTTGAGGTCCTTGGAATGCGTAAGAAAAAATATAACTAAAAGGAGATTTGGCGTACCGGGGTGAATCCATGTTCAGATCCGGGTTAAAGCTTAAATGCTTCATACTTGTGCCCACACAATTATTAGACTACTAGAGCCTAATTGTGATTTGCACAGCAGATCACCAGAACCAGAAAGATGGTAGGAGAGAAGAGAATTGCCAGAAAACTCAATGGCGGGGTGAATTGCAATTGAGGAGGCACACCCTATTTATAGTGGTTTATGGAGGCCATTAATTAGGAAACGTGTGCACTCCTTCTTGCCCTTCAAGACAACAATTAATTGATTCTCAATTAATTCCCTAATTATGGTAATTTGTTCCTCATTTAACAAATCCATAATTATTGCTGAATTATTCCTCAATCTGCAATTAATGCTGAATTTATTCTTATTTGATTAGGCTACTTATATCCTAATCAAATAGTCCGGCCCATCAAGGGCGAACTTAGATCTGAAGTCCAACATCTCCCTCTCGTACTTGATGGGCCTCCCATCGTGCGTGCGTTACTCTTTCTTGTTTCATACTTGGCATCTGCCGTGACTGCGTGGGCAAAAACGTCTTTAAGATTTGGTGCTTGTGATACTAGAAATCCCTCATATCGGATCAGCATCCAAGGACACCCTTTATATATAACCGTAAGCTATATGTTCATTGCCTCATATGCCCCAGATTCTCCCATACATATTACTCATGGCATATCTAATCCCTCTTGAGTTAATATGTTGATTAACTCAGATTTCCTTCCACGCATATAGTATCCGCACTTACTAGCTACACATAGAGCTAGTAAGGGGTCGACCACAGATACTAGCACATCTTATGTATCTAAGAGTAAATCTTCCTTTTTGACTAAATATCAGTCCATCTTGACTTGGTCGCTTTCCTAGTTTTCACTCGTCTGACTGAATCGAGTGTGATCATGGAGCTTCAGCTAAAGTAGCTGTCACCAAACCAAGCTTTCATGATGTTGTCTAAGTCTTAAGGGCATCGCGGAATGATTCTTCCTTCCTGGGACTCACACTGTAGTGAACTAGGGACCTTTCACCTATATCCCGTGTTGCAGTTTAACTTTTAAGCACATGCAGTATGAATTGCATGCTACGATGAGGTGTATGTCGATTTTTTTATCTTTCACCGTACAAACATTAGTTCCAAAATATACTCAACATTCGAACTAGAACTTTCTTTTGCACAATATCACTTTTACAATCTCATTTGTGAAAAAGAGTTCTTTGCCTGGCTACAAGTCTATATTTATGCTTCGATCCATTTTCTGTGTATATGCACACATGTAGATCTCATCTCAATCTAACCGAGGCGACTCAAACGCAAAGATTCTTCTTAACCATCTCATGGTGATCATTTGCTCGTCTTACCCTCCCATGCCCCCACAAAACATGGGAAGATGGTTGTTCATGTGAGTGAACCAACCTTTTCTGACCTGTACGACATACAAACTTGTATACCTACTATTTCTTTTATCTTCATATAAAAGAAGTTCACGACCTTACATTTTATTTGCGCTCCTAGATTTTCACTAACTCAATGAAAATCAAGTTATGGGCTTAATAAGGGGATCTACCAATATTCTGTCAGTAGAAGGTATTGAACTGTCACTTTCCCTCTTTGAAAGCATATCTCTTATAGAGATGTATCAAAAAGCATGTTTCGCCTTGCTGTGATACTTAGGATCCTCATCATAAAATGTTATCGCTTGGATCCTTCTATCCACCATTCATTCCCAATCTCTCATAAGAATTACTTTAGCCATATGGCACTTTGAATGATGGCAGAACACGCCCTGCGTTCTATTTCCATAGATAATAGGAAGAGAATACTTTGTATATTTCCTTACTCCATCACCATTTGCCTAGGTCTTGTATTGGAGTATCATTTCAAAAGGAAAGTTGTTGTCTTGACAACTTAATCCATGGTTATTCTCATAACCTATTTCACAGTAGGACCAAAAACAACTTTCAAGTCTAACAAAAAACATTTGGTCTTATACACCAATATGTATATTCATATTACCAACTATAGTCTCACATGGGACTCTATCTACCTTTCTTATGTTGGATTCCTCATAGGACATGTAACCTCTTTAAGTTTATGCCCTTGACTTCAGGGGTGTCCATGGGTTTGCAGTTTGACATCCTAAGATGTCTAGGGAGTACACTTGTACATGTCTTAGGTGGAAAAAACTGTATCTTTCTTGTGGAATCTCCGTTTATCTTGTCATTCAAGATATTTGTTCAACCCATGACTTTCTTAACTCAGAATTTAAGGATTATCTGATCCTTTATTCCTTTGACTCCCTTGACACTTGTTTCATATGTCATTTGACAAATGATGACTTCACAAAGAATCATCATAGACCGTTTGGGACTTATGTAGTGTTCTTCGATTATTTCGAAGTTGGTAAGGCTTTCACCTTGTGAAAACCTCATATACTACTATTTGGGTGATTGTTTCTACGAAGCCTTTAAGCTGTTTCATGTAGAGTTCATAATCCAATTTCAAAAAATTCCAAATTAGAAGGTGGTCTTTACATCATCTTGATGCAATTTTAAGACTAAGCTTGTTGTCATAGCCAAGGTTCAGAGTTAAAACGCACAATGGACAACCTTCCATTGTATTACCCCCTAGCCACTAAGTGTTTTAGGTTCTACATGCCCCCAACAGATTTGAGAACCCACTTATTCCCAATCTCCTCTTGGCTAGGTGACAAATTACCTAAACACGTATTTGGCTTAAAAGGAATCCAAATCCTCTTGCATGACACTTTACAATTCATCTTAGCAGGTCCTTCTAGTGTCTTTCAGACACTTATAGGTAGTTATCATCACCTTCTAAATGATGAAGAGAGCATTCAATCCCTTAGGGAATCTATCCCTTATAGTCATTCGTTAGATGACAATTTGCTCCGAGGTGGGTTTCATAGGATTCTTTTCCTATGTATGAGTGAGGTAATTCTCTCGTAACTTACCTCTTACCTCTTTCATCGTGGAAATGGTCTCAATCCTCCCAATCGGATCAGTGAACTTAGGAACACTTGGTTATTCCTTGTCACTTGTGAACCTCTTAAAGAGATTTATTGTGATTAATGCTCATTTCCTGCTAGAAAATCTAGGTTTTATGAACATTGTGTCCCACGGTTTTCTCTCAGTTACTGAACCGCCATCATTTTCACTAATGAAGACGTGTCATGTCAAATTCTCATGTCATCTCACAAAGAGATACCTTGTATACCTTAGACCTAATCTTCATTACTCATAAGAAAAATTGTGAATATAAAGTTGATGACCCTTATGGTTTTAACGAGCTTGGCCTTGGTCTAAGGCCCATCCACGATTCATAGGGTAAGGTCGTGACTGATATAGAGGACATTTGGTTAAGTGTTAATATAATGGCTATGAGTCCACCTACCAATATATGGCTGATAGCCTCATTGATGCCATTATGTTCATAATCAAATCAAGGAGAGGTCTATCTCTCCATTTCAACAACTCTATTATGTTGAAGGGTTCTAGGTATTGATAGTTGCCTAACAATGCCTTTCTTGTACACAAAACTGTTTGAACTAATCACATGGGTGTCATAAACCCTTGTTAGTTTGAAAGGTCTTATTCTTTCAGTTTACTGATTCTTGACTAGTTCAGCCATTATCTAACAGCTTCACACTTGCCAAAAATCAAGTAAACATTACTGTATTTCGAGTAAACGTCCACAATGTTAACGAAACACCAAGCTTTGTGTCTTGCCCTCACGTTTAGTGGTTCACTAACGTCATATTTTGCCAATTGTAGTGTATTTTCTCAAAAAATGTTTCTTTGTCTTTCTTGCCAGGTAGAATAAGTTTTCAATTCATTCATAAGGGTATTAACCCTTTAACACACGTTGTTTAGCAAATACTATTTTGCTAGTTTGATCATTCCCTTTGATCAAGGTGGACATGTGGTAAGAAATGAAATCTTTTATCCCTAGAAAGAAACATTAAAATCCAACGAAGGATTTGAGAATCATAGTCCCATCGATCCTTAACTAAAGAGATATTAAAGATGTGATTTTGTCAGTTGCAATTGCATAGAGTGAATCAGGGTGGTTTATCTATGCAGAGTTAACGTGCAAGTTCAAATCCCTTGATTCTATCTCTTTATTGCTTTGCATTTGACATGAAGCCATATGCTTCTGTGAAACATCCACAACTCATGTGGATTGCTACTTTTACAACCCTTAAAGGTTTATCAATATAGCATTTTATCTTTGCAAAAACCATTGACCTCTTCTAGATCAAGTTTACCTCATAGGTTTCTTGCCCTTAGGTATGGAGGATGAATCCTCCCACTCTTTAGCTAAGTTCGTCTAACTGATGGATCTTGAATCCTTCAGTTTTCACACTCAAGTTCAATATGGCGAATCACATTGTTGAAGGTTACAATATGCATATCAGAGGCAATCTTTACTTTTGTATACGCCCACTCACTGGAAGATGTGGCTCACTCCCACTCACTGGGAGACATAGCTTCCTCCCACTCACTGGGAGATGTCTTATCACAACATACACTTGTTGTTTGTTAGAAAGAACTTGGCATTTAGTTTGTCTCAACTTCTTAGTTTGACATCTGCCTCAAGTGTTGCTTAAACATGTTAGGATTTAGTACACTATGTTAAAACTTAACTTAGTTTTAACTTTATGGAAGAAGATCACCTATTTCACTATCTTCCAACACTATCTACACGTCTTGGATAAGGTTACATTGCTTATACCAACATAAGTTGAAGCAATGTTGTTCTTTCTATACTTGATAGCATAAACCTTTTGTATCCTTCGGTTGCTTCAACCTTTAAATGCTGAAGACTAGTTGGTAGGATGTCCCTGACATTTCATTCTTCTTGAATGAAAGAGATTTGAGGGTTTTTAACTCCACAAATATCTCTATTGAGCTTGTCTTCATAAGTTCAGTTAAATAGACTTGGTCATAATTGATCACTTAGACGATTATGGTATACAAATCATATTTGTTCAAGTTAGACAAAGGATAATTAGATAATAAGTTCACTAGTTTCATGTTTATAAGACAATTATGTTGACTCCCATCCCAATCATGCTAGTTAGCTCATTACTCTTTTAACCATAATCTTCCTTGAACACATTCCCCTTTGGATTTCTAGACGCATTCTAGAAACTCCCACTCAATCAAAGGCAGTTATATCAACAAGATAATAACACAATATCATCTAATCAGCATGAATGTTCAAGGAAATAGGAAGAGAACATACTTAATTCAATTAAAAAAAAAAGAGAATTTAATCATAAATTCAATGAAAAACAAGAACATTTAAAAGTTTAAGCCTCATATTGTTATCTCTTAACTAGATTCTCCTTCTCATAGGCCCTTCTGACCATATTAACTCATGTAGCATCTAGCTACAATGTCCAGCTCCTCTTTGCCATGTTTACATCCACTTGATGAGATGATTATAACATCTCTATCTGTCTTATCCTTTGTCACAACATTTGTGATAAATTATTGACTTTTAGAAGTCATTGCTTCAATCCAAGTGGATTAATATGGTTAGAAGCATGGGAAGACTTATTATTCAATAATTATTGAATAATTTTAAGTTGCTGCAATTTTTCAGGTTTTTATTTCTAAAAGTTTGAGTCAATGTTGGATAGGATTTTATATTCAAAAATTCATTTGAATAATCCCTTACTTTTAAAGAATCTTGCAGCATTAACCTTATGTTGTAGCTGAAATACTCTTAATAAGTAAGTCAACCTATCCCAAAAATAATAGAATCCACAAAGACTCAATTTCAATATTTTTGGGAATCTCTAGGTGCATACAAGCACCTTTTTGACTCAAAATAGATCCAGACGTGCTTCAAATATATGTAAATTATATATCAAATTGAAGCTCTCAAATTTAGGGATTTTTAGGAACCAACCACGTCTCCATCGAAGGTCCCACACACCGTCACGCACCCCTAGAAGGTCTCTGGATCAAAAAATCCTGAAAAATTGGAAAATTCTAGTGTTGGCCACTCTCGGCTGCGGCGCGTGATGTACACGCGCTGCCTTGCGGCTGTCTGCCGGCAACACGGGCAGGCTCCCAAGACTCCACGCGCTGTCCTCTCTCCGATGGTGCTTGCCACGTGTCAAACGGAGGCCCCAGTAGACCCTACGCGCCATATGTCTTCCCTTTTTTTTGGCCAACAGTCAACGGATGACTGTTGACTTTGACTGGTCAACGGGCAACGCTTGACCGGGACCAGGCTGACGTGGCGATAACATGTCTTTGACGCTGATGTGGCGTGCTATGATAGGCGCCACGTGAGTTGTGTTGACCGATGACGTGGTGTTGACTGCCACGTCATCATCTTCAACCTCCAGTCGGTTCAACCCGACCCGGTTGGAGCTTCGGCGGGTCATCGCGACCCACCAACTTGGGAGGCCATATCTCCCTCGTTTTAGCTCCGTTTTTCGCATTCTTGGTGTCGTTGGAATCGTAGTTTAGTGAACTACAAATCCATGGCATTTATTTAATCTTAAAACCTCTGTTTTATTGATCAAATCGTGACTGAAGTGGCGGCGGCGATTAACGACCCGCGAACTTCTTTCCTTTGTTTCTCCCTCATCCGAACTCCGTTTGACGCGTTCTAAGCATCGTTGGAATCGTCTCTTCGAGATCTACGCATCCATGGCTTCTTTTTAGGCAAAGACACTTAGTTTCAAACACCCAATTTTTTCTCAACATTGACGGTACTGCGTAATCCGACGTGGATGTGTGTCCTCTGGGTTTCAAAGGCTCTTCTAACCTTTGAGGAGTTAAGGCTTTTCGTTTTTGAATCCACACAGGTTTCAAAAACTTAAGTTTAAGAAATCGAAGAAGTGAGGAACATGAATAATGAAACAAAACAGTCGCCATTCATATTCGAAAATCATGTGAGAGAAGGAAAAACGCATATTATTGCATGAATATATGAAGAACAGGGATTCAAGAACTCATGCAAAACCAAAAATATATATATATATATATATATATATATATATATATATATATATGTTCATTACACAGATATATACATATGGAGGCAGAGACAAAAACGTCGAAGAAACATGTTCATACAATTCAGAATGATATTCGGACACATATGTCTGGAAAAACAAATGCTCTCAACAATGCCAGATGACACATATATATATAAAGATCATATTTTCTCATATATATGATTGCACAGCGGAAATTCACTCATATTGACACCCAAAATAAATCATACCCAGAATTATGATTTTGCACAGCGGAAAAATAATAAGCATGATGAAATAAAAAAAATTATTCACATAGAATAATCACAGCCACGGGATCAACATGCTCTGATACCAATGTGAGAAAAAATATAACTAAAAGGAGATTTGGCGTACCGGGGTGAATCTATGTTTAGATCCGGGTCAAAGCTCCAATGCTCTATACTTGTGCCCACACAATTATTAGACTACTAGAGCCTAATTGTGATTTGCACAGCAGATCACCAGAACCAGAAAGATGGTAGAGAGAAGAGAATTGCCAGAAAACTCAATGGCGGGGTGAATTGCAATTGAGGAGGCACACCCTATTTATAGTGGTTTATGGAGGCCACTAATTAGGAAACGTGTGCACTCCTTCTTGCCCTCCAAGACAGCAATTAATTCCCTAATTATGGTGATTTGTTCCTCATTTAACGTAATTATTGCTGAATTATTCCCCAATCTGCAATTAATGCTGAATTTATTCTTATTTGATTAGGCTACTTATATCCTAATCAAATAGTCCGGCCCATCAAGGGCGGACTTAGACCTGAAGTCCAACAGAATAGAGCGGAAATGAGTTGCAATTCGTTTTTAACCGCAAGAGAAGGCCTGTATAGTTTTGACAAATTCTAAGTTTTACATTTCAACGGTATTACTTCCAACCCTTACCTTCACATCAATCATTAATCCCCACCTCTCCTCTCTCTGATCACTCGAGATGACAATGTTAACTCACTCTCTCTCCCTTAATTTGCGCCGTCTACTAAAGTATAATAATTTATATGAGTTTATTTTAGTGTTAAATGAAATATTATAATCTTAGTAGGAGAAATTTGTCTTAATTTATGTGGGAACAGTAAAAGAGATAAAATCTAGTTTTACATGTTACTTGTTATGCTTGGTCAATTTTAGAAGATATATCTCATTAGTCAGCAAACATTAGTTTTTCTTATTCTTATTTGCTCGAACAATTGTTGTCACTATATATTCTTAAGCCTTTATATTACAACGAGAATGGATATTAAACTTTTAAAACATAATATAATATTTTAAATAAGCGTGAATGTGATTATATATGAATTTAGATGCATAGGAATTAAGGGCTATTTAAAGGTCTATATTTTAAGTAGGCTTTTAAACAGGCTTCAGGCCTTATTAGGTCTTTTGAAGGCGTAGACTTAAGTCTAAAAAAAAAGCTTACATATAGGCTCAAACCCAAACTCAGGCTTTAAATTTCTATTGCAAGCTCAGGCTTATTTAGGTATAGCCCAGCCTAACCTATTTCCACCCATACCCAAAATGGCTTAGCTAGAATTTGGTGGAGGAATTTTCTAATCTTGGCAAAGCTCCTATCATGGGTGGTGTTAAGTGGATACCAAGAAGTTCTCTAGCTAAAACATGGGGTATCAGTGTAGCTTTTTTGGCGAAGTGCTCGAAAGAGTGGGTGTCATAGCCCCTTCTCCCATGACCATGATCTTGAAAATTTCTTAATCTATGGTTTGAAAGTTTCTTTTATCTAAGTTGTATTTTGATGTTATGTTAGGATTTGCTTTATCTTGGTTGCTATTAAGTTTTTGTTGGTTTCTCGATTGCTTAATGAAATACATGTTCTGATTGGCTAAAAAAATGGTTTAAATGTGGCTCATTGTATTTTTTCATTTCTTTTAAATCTCATTTAATATAGGTAAAATTGAAAACATATTTTAATATAAGACATATTTAATAGTTATTTTAATACTTTAACTATTTTTTTTACTTAATAAATTGGTTAAAGAACTTATACTCTTTCTGATCCTTTTTATAAATAACTTTCTTTATGTCTCAAAATTTAAGAACAATTGTTTAAAGAACAATTGTTAGTTTTTTTTATAAGCAACTTTTTCTTTATGTCTCAAAATTTAAACTATTTTTTCTTTTTCTATCACTATTAAATATACATCTTTATATTAATTATTACTCAACCACTACTAATTCTCTTTTATTTACTCATTTATTACACATTCTCTCTTATATTTTTTCTTTTTGGGTAAAATGTGCTCTCTTTTATTTATTATCCATTCTCTCTTCTTTGTTCTTTTCATAAATAGGGGCATTTTTAAAAGAAACATGATATTTTTTACACATTTATTGTTTTTAACTAAATTTAACTGTTAGTTTATTTTATGCAATAAAGATAAAAATTATTTATAAACAAGGATCGAAGGAGCATTTAATAATTTAACTGTAATATGTGTCATGTGATAAGATGATTTAGCACGAGTATTTAATCTTTTTACTTAGGTTTAGTTTAGCCGTCATTCTACCATGTCATCCTTATTAAATTAAAAAAAACAAAGTAAATAGAGCTTGTGGCTGCGTCGTGGCGACACAAGTGTGGGGTTATAGATAATACTCACCATGTGCTGGTAGAATTAGATTTCGTTGGAGTATTTAAGATCGGAAGCACAAGTGTGGGGTTATAGATAACACTCACCATGTGCTGGTAGAATTAGATTTCGTTGGAGCATTTAAGATCGGAAGCACCAAAACCTCGGAGACACAGTTTTCACAGACGGACCACATTTAATTTAATTTCCTTCTCCGACTTGCCACCTGTGTGCAGTGTTGTTGCCCCCATGCCATGTTTTTCTCGCTTCTTCTTACAAACCCCAATCTATATCCCCCTTTGCCTTGAATTCTTTGTCCCCGCCTCTCTCTCTCTCTCTCTCACTCCCCCCCACATGTCGCTTTCCATCTTCCCGTTAAAACCCTTCGCACCCGTCTTCTCCGTTTTCAGACATTTCCTCGAAGATTCCTTCATTTACAGTCGCTGAGAGCTCTGAAAGCGAGCCCTGCGCCGAACTAATTTAAACTTCCGCTTCTGGTTCCTGGAGTATCAGAACTCGCTTCAGTTCAGGTGGGGTTTTCCAATTCAAGTATATCAAATTTTTCGGTGGTGATCTTATTAGGTACAGTATTCCGCGATTTAGGAATTTTTTGACTTTGGAATTCGTGCCTTTTTTTCCTTGCGTCTGTGAGTGCGTTTTTGTCTACTAGTTTTTTAAGCTGGTTATGTCAGAATTTGCCCCATTTGCTTTTTCTTTCCCAGTTGGGTTCAGTGTCTGGTGGGAATTTTTCCCCCTCTAAATTATTCTTGTACTTCTTTCCTTTTTGCTTTCCGTGGGCAAGTGTGTGTAATGTGCTTGTACTTTTCAACTTTAAATTTTGAGATGAAATGCCTTTTTGCGCTTCTTCAAGGTAGAACTTTCCGTGCTTTACTTGTTCACTAATTCAGATTGATAAAATAACTTGTGGTTCCATTTCATTGGGTTTTGCTCCATACTCTGCTGGTATTCTGGTAAAGCTACAGGATCCAGATGCCGCCTTTATTTTATTTCTCGTTTCACTTAAAAAATTGTTTTATGCTTGTTTAATTATTGAGCTAGCCGGACTATACAGATTATTTTATTCTGCTTATAAAGTTTGCTGATGAAGAGTCAAACTCTGGCATTTTACAGGGTCTCTGATTGTGTTCTGTACAAAATTTGAAACTAAATTCTCTTCTCTCTTGTTCGACAGATTGCTGGTTTGCTTAGCCATGAATTTTCCTGGTTGGAATTTTGAGAATGATGCTTGTATCGCCAATCAAAAGAAGCCCATGGGGTGTGTGTCATCTATAACTATCAAAGCAGAATATTGTTGTTCTCTCAATACTCTTTGCCTTAATCATAATTCCCTTTGGAAAATTCTACAGGCCGAACCAAGAGCTTGTGGAGCTGATATGGCAAAATGGACAGGTAGTTATGCACAGCCAAACACAAAGAAAACCAGCTGCAACTTCTCTCGACACGAGACAGTTCCAGAAAAATGACCAATCAACAATCAGGGCTAATGAGTCGTATGGGAACTCAAGTCATTTGATTCAAGAAGATGATGCAATCTCATGGATTCAATATCCATTTGAGGATCCATTGGAACAACAACTATGTTCAAACATTTTATCTGAACTGCCATCCTCTGGACTTGAGCCTGACAAGCCAATAAGGCAACTCGAGGAGGGAAAGTATGTCAAATTCGGCCCCTACAGTGCCTGCCAGGTGACTGCAAGTTCACAAACACCAAATATAAAAGCCTTTTCTCACGAATTATCAGGAAATCCTATGCCTGCTCCAAGAGTTCATTTTCCTGATTCAACCCATAAAAATATTAATTTTGGTGGATCACAAAGTGTCATCAATTTTTCTCAGTTTTCAGAACCCTCCAAAGTAGCCTCAATATCTTCTAATGCACAGTCTGAAGATAGAGGTAATGGTAATCTGTTGCAAAACAGGGGCAAAGAGTGTTCGGTCATGACCGTTGGATCAAGTCACTGTGGCAGCAACCAAGTCCCTCCAGATCCTGACATAAGCAGGGCATCAATCAATGGGGTTTGGACTACTGCTTTATATTCTGAGCCTGAACCCCAGAGGGTTGGTGTCCAGAAATCAATTCCTCAGAGTGAAAAAGGGAAGCCAGAGGTGCTTGAACCAACGTTGAGTTCATCATCAGATGACTCGGGTAGTCTTGCAAAAACTTGCTCCTGGTCTGCAAGAAGCCATGGCCAAAAAAGAAAAAAAATCGATGCAGAAGAATTAGAGGAACAAAGTGAGGTAAAGCCCTTTTATCTCCATTTATCTTTATGATTAAATTCTTTTCTTTTGCTTTGTATATGACCTATTTCTCTATGTATAATATAGGCCACAGAACCCAAATCGGCAGTTGAAAACAAGGCAGCTCAGGGGACAAGGCCTTCTCGAAGGAACCGTGCAGCTGAAGTGCATAATCTCTCAGAAAGGGTGAGAGCTTGATACTTTATCAGGAAGCTGAATTTGGTGATTTTAACTCTAACTACTACAGTGTTCCTAATGCAGAGACGAAGAGATCGGATCAATGAGAAGATGAGGACATTGCAACAACTCATACCTCATAGTAACAAGGTTGGTTTTGATGCGCCTATTGATTTGTTAATCTCTTCTTAACAGATTTTATTGAAGATGCATCTATTCAGAGTAAGTAATAGCAGATACGCCGCATTGATTAAAAAAAAAGCCATAAAACATGTCTGGAAAGGGGGAGTGGAGAAGAGAGAGAATTTAAAATCCAGATGGAGAAAAATCCTGTTAAGTTAATTATTAAAGGATTCATAATGCCCCTCCCCACATCTTTATTAAAAAAAAAATAAAAGTGGTCAAAATTAGGAAAAAAAAGTAACAATATAAGCCGGTTTGCCTTGATTAAAATGATTCTCTTTTCCATGTAATCCAATCATAGAGGCACGCTAATTGGACAAGGGCTTATTTGCAGACAGATAAAGCATCAATGTTGGATGAGGCAATTGAGTACTTGAAATCGCTTCAATTACAACTTCAGGTACGAATTGCACTGAAGAACTCACCAGTGGCAATAATCTTGACATTCGTAATTTGGTGATGACTGATCATTTCACTCTCATTTCTAGGTAATGTGGATGGGAGCTGGAATGGCACCAATGATGTTCCCAGGAATTCAACACTATATGTCCCAAATGGGTATGGGAATGGTTTCGCCTTCTTTTCCTCCTATCCCCAATCCAGTGCAACTACCAAGAACTTCGCTTGATCATTCCATGTCGATGGCTCAGACACCAAACCAGGGTTTGATGCGTCAAGCTCCTGTTATGGGTCCCTTTACTTATCAAAATCAGATGCAAAACCAAGCTTTCTCGGAGCAATACGCACGTTATATGGGGTATCAATTCATGCAAAGTGCCTCCTCTCAGGTTTTGGTTTCTTCCAAATGAACCACTTAACTTTTTTATGTAAAAAGAATAAACTTTGACACCTTTTTTATTTTTCATACTGTTCCTGTTAAAATTTCCTTCTTGTTCCTGTTCAAATAAATTTCCTTTGTCCATCTGCCTTTGGTCCTGCAGCCGATGAATGGATTTAATTTTGGATCTCAAGTACAACATAGTCAAACAATGATTCCACCCAGCAGTAGCAGTGTACCCTTGAATGGAGCGGTAAATAATGATGATAATTTAAGTGGCAAGATGGGTAAGCCACTTGCAAACTTCTCAATTCCTGACCACATCAATTAAATGGAGAATTTTTGCCTGTTGGTTTTAAGTAAACAGTTACAATCTCGGGCATTCAGTTCATGAAAATGGTTCTCTAGTTAAATTGGACTCAGATATCTTCCTCCAGCAAGTCCTTATCCTTAAATTCTTCAAACGTATCTTTATTGATTCGATGGCATGTTTGTTTTAGCATTGAGATTGCTTATAAGTTGTTTTCCATGTAAATCGAGACAAAACTCCTCTCACATACTTGCCTCGTATGCCGTAAATCACGATTGAAAAACTACTTTTAAGCATTCCAATTGCTGTTCTAAATGAGTACGTTCTAATTCTAAACCGCAAAATTGGCATAATGCATCGTGAGTTAGTGGCTAAGGCAAATTGTTTTCTGCTGATGCTTTACCCTCAATCAACATGGCTTCAACATTTGCTGCTAGATTTTTCTTTAGTTTTCACATTTCCAGATTTATATTATTAGCCAGATATAAGTTGTCATTATAAAGCGCACAGCTTCAATGCCTAGCTTATTAACTTATGTTGGGTGTCAAACTTTAGCACTACTCGAACACATTGTTACTCAATAAAATTTCTATTCCAATCTTCAGTTTTATCTTTGTTGGGCACACATGTGCCTTGAGTATTGTTACTCCATGAATTTCACTTGACAGTTTTTGTGTTGTTCATTGTTCACAGGTTAGCTTGTTTACGAGCATGCTTACCGGAATCTACAGGGTAATTAATACTCAGAGCAGGAAGACACAAGCCATCTCATGATTTTCAGTATGTTTGCCTACTCAATTACTTGAACACACATTTCTCCACAGGGCTGACAAGTCACTTTGTTTGTCCATCAGTGACTGTACGTATTTCTCCAAAGCAAAGTGGGGTGGAAATGGAAAAAAAGGGAATTATGTTGAATCCAGAAAATCCATACCCACAATGCCATGCATGTAATGAGATGAATGAAGATTCTAATTTTGGTTAAATGGCTACCTCCAAAAGGATTACTGCTTTCCTCCTAAAGTCTCCCAACAATAGATGGATGTATTTTTGCAAGTGATAGGTGAAGAAGGCCAGGGGGGTCCACCTGGCTTTGGAGACCATTGTTGTGAGCCACTCATCGTTGCATCTGAAAAGTTATGATGAAAGCTTTAGCAGACCACCTTTTGATGTAGATAACTAGATTTTTGATCGATATGTAGATAACTAGATTAATTAGGCCACCTTTCCATATATACATATAACACTATACCGCTGGTTTTCACCAAAAGCTTAATGTTATATGAAGATATGAGTTTGAAAAGACTGGGACTGCATGTTTTGTCCCTTTATTCTTATCAGCTTTAGAATCAACTTCGTCACCTCACTACTTTGTCGTCAGATTGCAATCATTTCATTTCGTTGTTTCTTAACGTTACTATATATATATATATATATATATTTGTATATGTATATATCTCATCTGGTAAGTATCCCACGCCACTTTCTGTGATGTTTTATCTTTATTTAGTCAAGCTGCAATCGAATGTGTGGTTCTGGTCGCTCCGTGTGACTCTGAAGATAATCCAATGAACAGTAAGAAATCTGGATACCAATGTTCATCTGTACCACCAGTTGTTATCATTTCATGGGACCACATGATTAATAGAGGCGTTTCTCATTCATGGCCTTATTGCAGTTGTGGTCCCTTCAGAATATTTATCCTCTCACAATTTTAACATCATTGGTTTACTTCAATGGGGGTTTGAAGGATATGTTCATTCTAGAGAACATTTTGTACTGTCTGTAAATTTCAGGAAGAAAGGTGATATCCTCTTTTTTTTAGCTGAAGTCGACAAAGCTCCGGATTGAAATTCTCAAGATTTTGTAATTTGGCTTTGAGTTTATATTTGGAGAAGTCAAAGTTATTATTATTCAAAGGTAAATTGCAAAAATACCTATTATCTCTTTCAACAAGTGCAGCTGGTACAAAAAATGCTGTCTCTGTTAACTCCATAAAATGTTGCTTACTTTTTCAAAAATATATTTTTGTAAGGGTGCAAAAATTCCTATCATTTTAAAAAAAAAGATGTGTTGGCACCATAATCTAATTTCAAGTGTAAAAGTACCTACATCATATTAATCATAAATGTCATCTATCTAATCTCTATAACTACATCCCTTCTAATTATTTTTAATATTTCTTAACAAAGAATTTGTCTTCCTCTTCTCCATATCTTCTTTGCCTCCTTCGACAAGTTCTTCACCGCCTTCATCAAGCTCCCCCCCATCCCCACCACTCTCCTATTCTTCGTCACATTTATCGTTACAGGATTAACATGATGATGATCGAGAAAAGATTGTCACACATAAACTTAGATCTGGAAGTATGAAAGCCCAAAAATTTTCGCCTCCATTGTAGCTTTACATTGTTATTTAAAGGAGAATGATGACAAAAAGAAAAGAGAAGGAAGGGATGCTTGCACATCCGCTGTCATATTCGCCTTCAATCATTCAATTTGCCTCAAATCTGAGTAAGCTTCATTGATGGAGAGATGATGAAGAAAAGTTTCTATTGAAGGAAGGAGAAATAGGAGAGATTTGTTAAAATATTGATTAAATTATTTAACAAAACAGAAATTTAGAAGAATTATTTTTAAATGACAGATGATCTCACAATTAGGATTAAAATTAAGTGATGTGTTGTGCTTTGACTCTGACTAGCTAGAGTACAAATGACGTGGCACATTATGAACATCTGATGGTGATGGAGGCAGGCTTGGTGATAGTAGAGAACTTGTCGGAGTAGGCAAAGAAGATCAGAAGTAGAGGAAGAGAAATCCTTTTTAAAAATATTAAAAATATTTAAAAGTGATGTAATTATAAAGAAGTGAGAGAAGGGATGGAATAGGCATTTTTGTGGTAGAGGTTCCATTATGGTGCCAGCCGCACATTTTGAAAAACATTATGAATATTTTTGCTCCTTTATAACAAATGTTTTGAAAATGTAAAGGACGTTTAATGAAATTAACGGAAATGACAGTTTTTGCTCCATTTTAAAAAATTCAAGCTTACTTTTGCGTTTGAGGTTTGATTATAGTGTTAGCAGTACTTTTTTGAAAAAAAAAAAGATATTTTTATACCTTTACCCTAATATTTTTTTATTAAATCAAGTCAATTAACAGCTTATTGGTGCCTTGACCATAATATTTATGATATAGTAATTTTTGGTTTGTCGTTTATTTGATCTTTTTATGTCGAATAACTAATGCCTAGTGGTGTCAATGTCTTTTAACTTAATTGTTTAGGATTCTTGAGTTGGGTCACCTACAAAAGAAATACTTTTTATCACATGAATCTTATCCTTTAGAAAAGACGAATCAGTACATCGAAATTCAGAAAAGACGAATCAGGCGGGTGTTAGAAAAAGGAAGAATCTGTCTTTTTGAAATTTCGGCCAAATTACGAAAATGCCCTTCAGCACTTCATGCACATTTCAGAATAACAACATGATATTCGTAATTAACACCTCCGGATTCGTTATTAACAACTTCAATTCTTCTTTTACAATTCACAAGTTTCAGGGTCAATAACACCACCGATCTCGCCATTAACAACTCTGGATTCGATATTAACAACTCTATTTTCTTCTTTCGCACTTAATAAATTTCAGGGCCAATAACACCATCGATCTCGCCATTAACAACTCCGGATTCGCCATTAACAACTCCTATGTTGTTATTTCTACTGAGGGCTGAAGGGCATTTTCATCATTTGGCCAAAATTTCAAAATGCCAGATTCCTCTGTCCGTCTGACACAGCCTGATCTGTCCTTCTGACACAGTCTGATCTGTCCTTTTACAATTTCAATATACTGAATTGTCCTTTTGCTATTTTCAATGTAGTTTTTTTGGAATTTTTTTCTATTTTTATACCTTTACCCTAATATTTTTTTATTAAATCAAGTCAATTAACAGCTTATTGGTACCTTTACCATAAAATTTATGATATAGTAATTTTTGGTTTGTCGTTTATTTGATCTTTTTATGTCGAATAACTAATGCCTAGTGGTGTCAATGTCTTTTAACTTAATTGTTTAGGATTCTTGAGTTGGGTCACCTACAAAAGAAATACTTTTTATCACATGAATCTTATCCTTCTTTTTGTATCAAAGAATAATTTGTAAGCACTTTGTGTTTCTCCTTTTTTTCCCCCTATTGTTATCTAATCATAGTTAGACTTATAACTAGATTAGGCTAATGCTTTGGGTGAATTAAATATAATATTAAAGACCGAAGGTAGTGTATAATTTCTTGAAGATTTTGTATTGCATATTAGTAGATTATGAATGTCATGGCTTATATATGTGTGTGTGGATTTAACAACATATATGGACATAAGTTATATGCCCTTCGAAACTCAGAAATGCAAACATGTCAAATTTATCATAAATAAATCATGCTTAATAACTTAATCAAGAACGATAATTATATAATTGAGTTTGAAATTAAATCTATTGCAATTTACTCAAAAAGTTACATTGCTGAACTAGGCCAAAAGAACTAATGAAAACTATATCTGAACTTACAGAGCAAACAAAGTATGTTAGGTGGTCCTATTATCCCCATATACATGCACAAGAAAGAATCAATCTAGAGATAGTGATAAGTATCACCCTTTTCACGTTTTATCATTTTCATTCAAAACAAATAATATCACATGCATGCACCTTTAGATCATAGTGCATGTTTTGGGAGTTTGCGATACAGATATGTGCCATTATTACCAAGTACTACTCCATTATATATGTTACTCTTTTAATTGAGCCAATGAGAACTACTTTTAGTGCCCATCATTATTTTGAAGATCGAGTTAGACCATGGGTTTGGACTATTAGTTAAACTCATCGTGGACTTGGTTTGGATTGGAAAATCATTTTCATGGTTGAATCTGATTAGATTAAAGTTGAGTCACCATTGAGCTGAAACCTGAAACAACTTCTAGAGAATAAGACGGATTTTTGGTTGACGGAAAAAAAAGCTAAAAAAAATTACAAACCTTGTCAAAAAATTAGCCCTAACAGAAAACCCAATAAATCTTCAAACCATTTGTGCCGTTGATGGAGATATGCTCTTGTTCTATTGAAAATAGTGTTATTTTGTTGAATTCAACTTATGGATTTAGAGTATTTCTTTCTATATATATATATATATATAATATGCGTATAATTATTTTTTATTTAAATATTACCTCACCGGTCTAACCGGTTGAAGTATGAAAACAAGACCTACTACTTTTTTAAGTTTGATTTTCAATCCAGTTTTTAAAAATAGTGTTGCTAAACTTCTCATTTAGAATTGGTAAATAAAAAGGGGGAATAGATGAAAAATCCTTGTTTGAATATTTTTTGACTGAAAAAAAACTTAGATTTTTACTTTCTGTTTATGAAATCCTATAGAGTGTCAGTATTCTCTATCTATAAAAATAAATACCATGTTTTTCTATCCAATAAAATTTCGAAACAGAATTTTTCCCGATTTGCGCTTAAAAAATTAGCATGGCTAGTGTGTTTTCGTCTTAATAGTAACTATGTTTGAATTGAATTGGGTCTAACTATTTTTGGGTCCTTTCCTTAACTTCTCGCAAGCTGTCCTTTCCTGCACGATGCCAGTTAATAAATTAGAATGAAACCAACTGCTCAAACGACGATGATTTTGATGTCATTGACTTTCAAATTAATTTCATCAACAATCATATCAAAATTAATCCAGCTATTGAAAACTAAATTCAAATTAACTCTTCAAAGTCAGATCGATCACGTAGTTTCACTGAATAAACATGTTTAATTATTTTACAAAAGAAGTAATTAGGAATCATTATATTCTAATCTAACATACTCCTCTGGGCGTTAAAATAAGGTAATTTTAGAGAGTTGATCTTGATTCTAAATATAAGACATAGTTTTTATATTTGTCAACCTTTTTCTAATTTGCCTTATCAATCCTCTTTCAATAATAGTCAAGGAGGAGAGCGAATGAGGGAATCAAGGAAGATGATTAGGGTGTTTTAGAAAATACATATCATATTAACCAACTCAATTAACTTATCTAATCTAATCAAATTAAGTAAATATATTTTATATTAAAAACCAAAGAAGTATATAATAGTGGAACCAGTTTTGGTACTCATCTGAATGATGAGTACTAATAGCTAGTCGTTGTGGTGAAATCTACATAGTTTAAATAGGATTTCAAATTTCCTTGTAGTCTTGTATAGGATAAAGTCTCCAATAAGGTTTCTTTTAACATAGTTAGGCAGTGGTCGACAATGACACATGTAATGCTTATCTAGCATTCACTCCCACATACAAATTTTACTGAATGCAGGTTGGGTGGGGACTGCATTATAGGATTTAGCTAACGTTGGACTTTTCACAAAGCACTTTAATTTCCTTCAGAATTTGGAACACACTAAAATCAACATCACATCCCATTAATTCATTCATCTTTAGCTTCTTCCTTCCACTTTCATTCTCTCCAGTCTCCACTTTATCACGCTTTGTCAATTATCATTTTCACGTTAACTTCATTCACAGTGAAAGGTTAAAAAAAAATTCTTGGTTATTTTGTATTTTAATAGGCTCTAGGTATATACAGACAATCCCTCCCATCCCAAATTTGAAACGCCTTTTTTTGAACTTTTTCTAGGTAATAAGAAATTCTTAGTGCATAATATAAGTCATTTAGTGGGTTATTATGAAAATTTTCTAAAAATTTCTTTTATTACAAGTTATTAGAAGAAGATTTGAAGTGTAACACAATGTTTCTTTGTACTCTTAAATATAAGTAAAATTGAAAAAATGTTTCATTTTAAGTTAATGAGTCAACAACCTCTTTTTAATTTTGATAAGATAAATGAATATGATTTATAATAGAAATTGGTACTCCCATGTTCCTATTTATAATGCATAAAGAGAAAATTATTTTCGGTCATATTTATAAGCAATCTAATTAAATTTTACATATGAATATACAATTTTAGCTTTTATTTATTATAATGTAGACTTTTATTCCCTTGAAAAGCATATATATTAAATATGGATGACTTTGAAAAAACATTAAACTTGAAGGTAAAATTAATAAAGTTTAAAGTTTTTCTTGATTCCTATAAAATATGTTAAGAGTACCTGATAAATAATATCAACATAGGAACATATGAGTATTGTTTAGTTATCTATTGTTTGGTAAAGAATATTAGATTTGAGGGGTAGTGAAAGTGGGAAAGTAGTTGGAATAATAAAGATGGAATCTTTTCTTTACCTAAAAATAAAAGGTGGAATCTTTTTCACAGTAAGTTTATTTCAATTTGAGAACATAAGTTAATTGCGTGAGATCGATTTACTATAATTAGAAGAGCTATTACTATACATCTCTTGCATGGATAAGTAATCAACACCACTACAGATTCGGGTATATATAACGCTTAATAAATAACGGTTATAGCGAATAAACATAATATATGTTGAGGCGGAGTGCAAGAATATATAACGTTAAAGCATAACTGTTAAATATACGCACCGTCATATATTAAAAGACAGAATTCGTGAAAACACAAAAATAACTATTGTAGTTAATAACCATCATTTATTTAATTACAAAAATGACGGTTCTGACAAAACAACTGTCATATAACATTTACAAATACTTAAAAAAAATACATAATGATTATAATAATTAATTAATGTATGATTATATAAATATGAGATAATATCTAATAGCATCTTAGATTTATACTTTAAAGATAAATATAATAGGCTAAGATATTAGTCTAATATATAATATCTTAATTAAGGAGGTGGGATACTGAAAAAAATTATTTGACAATACTTGACCGTTTTTCATACAAAACCGTAATATATTTTTTAAGAATATTTAACGCTTATTAATGAAAATCGTCATATATAAGAAGATGAGATTCTAAAAAAATTTATTTCACAATACATTACAATTCTTCATAAAGAATTCTTTATATATTTTTTAAGATTATTTAACGGTTAAAAATGATAACTGTCATCTATAAGATGACGAGATTCTAAAAAATATCAAATATAAAGAAGTGGTATTCTATAAAAAAGTTATTTAACAACACATTATAGGTATTCACAAAAAACCGTTGAGTATTATTTAATATAAAAAGGTGAGATTGTGAAAAAATTTTATTTGACAATATATTACGGTTCTTTATAAAGAACCATTAAGTATATTGTTATATACAAAAAATTATTTGACAATGCGGTTCTTCATAAGTAACCGTTAAGTAATTTAACAATATATTAATGTATTCTTTATTGATATATTAATTAATATTATGGACAATGTATTATGGTTCTTCACAAAGAACCATTAAGTATTATATAATATAAAAAAGAGCAATTCTTGAAAGAAAATTATTTGACAATATATTACGGTTCTTTATAAAGGACCGTTAAGTATCCTTTTATATAAAAAAATTATTTGACAATACAATTTTTCACAAGTAACTATTAAGTAATTTAACCATATATTAATGTATTCTTTATTGATATATTAATTAATATTATGGACAATACATTATAGTTTTTCATAAAGAACCGTTAAGTATTATTTAATATAAAAATGTAATATTCTCAAGAAAAAATATATTATATTACGGTTATTTATAAAGAACTATTAAGTATCTTATTATATAAATAAACTTATTTGACAATACGGTTCTTTACAAGTAACCGTTAAGTAATTTAATAATATATTAATATATTCTTTATTGATATATTAATTAATATTATAGATAATACATTATGGTTCTTCACAAAAAACCGTTAAGTATTATTTAATATAAAAAATGATATTCTAAAAAAAATTATTTGATAATATATTGCAATTCTTTATAAAAAAAAGAGTAAAATACTCTAACCTCCCATATGTTTTGTCTTAATTACACAGACCTCCCTTCTATTTTGGAAACCCATATAAACCTCCCTTAAAACTAAAATATATGTTACACAAATCTCCCTTATATTTTGAGATTCTATTTCCATCCACCCAAACCGTTAGTTGACCGTTAAGTTTGACTTTTAAATTTTTTTTAACCAAGATGCCCTTCTTTAGTATTAGAATTATACATATAGAGGCTAATAAAAATTTATACGACCATGACTTTATTCTATTAGATTCTCTAACTTTCTAATTTGTTAAAAAATTTATTAATTTTGATATTATAAATTAATTTTGACTTAAAATATATATTAAACACATATGTTTATCAAATATAATAAACTATATAAGTATGAGATTGTATGTGTAATTTAAATTTATAATTTAATATTTTTTTCCACAAATATTTATAAACACATTTGATCAACCATATTTTTATTTAAAATCTTACTTGAATATTCAACATTTGTGACATTTACACTAACCAATGTTAAAATCATAAAACAGATAACTACTTGTAAAGATAAAAATAGAAATTAAGGAATAGAAAAAAAAAACTCTTAAATTCTTTAAAACAACTTTAGTCAAAATGTGCAAGAAAAAATAAATTTAATTAAAAAAATATATTTTTGGAATCTTTTTAAAATATTCTTGACGGAGTTAACTGTTTGGACTTAAATGTATGTTTTCAAAATAGAGGGGAGGTTTGTGTAATTAAGACAAAACTGGAGGGTGGTCATAGTATTTTACTCTAAAAAAAACCATTACGTATCCTTTTATATAAAAAAATTTATTTGAAAATACAGTTCTTCAAAAGTAACGGTTAAGTAATTTAACAATAAATCAATATATTTTTAATTGATATATAAATTAATATTATAGATAATACATTATGGTTTTTCACAAAGAACCGTTAAATATTATTTAATATAATAATGTGAGATTCTAAAAAAAAAATATTTAACATTATATTAAAGTTCTTTATAAAGAACAGTTAAGTATCCTATCATACAAAAAAATTATTTGGCAATACGGTTCTTCATAAGTAATTGTAACGTAATTTAATAATATATTAATATATTCTTCATTGATATATTAATTAATATTATGGACAATATGTTACGATTTTTCATAAAGAACTGTTAAGTATTCTTTCATTTAAAAAGACGAGATTCTAAAAAATATCAAGTTTAAGGAGGTCGGATTCTAAAAAAGAAAAAATTTTATTTGACGCAACTCTTTCAACACCTTCTTAAACGTTTCTAAGTTTCCTTAGTGGGTTTTATAACTCTTCTTTCCATGGGTTTGCTCTGCCGTCGTAGGTTCCATCCTCCACCACTAACATGAGTAATCTGCCCTCCATATCTTTACTCTGCAGCTCATTCCTCTCGTGATTCTTCCTTGAGTAAGCGTTCATTTTTTTAAATCAATATTTTTAGTTTCATTTTATTTTTTTTATATAACAAGAGCTCACTAATTGAGGTTCAAAGTCACCGGATTATCTAGGAAGAAGAATTGCAGACAAAAAATGAAATCTAATTTTTTTGATGATGGCGGTTTGTTTGAAGATAGAAATAAAGAAAAACGCCAGAGAAAAGTAGGGAGCACAAAAAAACAATAAGGTAAAATACCAAATTTTTTTATTATTGTTTATTGTAGTGAAAATAATTTTGATTACTCTAGGTTATATAAACTAAAATCAATATAATTTTTTCTCCTAATTTTTAGTAGCTTGTTGAGTCACGATCTATTTAAACGTCCACCCTCTCATGTTCCTAAACTTTAGCTAGTATGTTGAAATTAGATCCGATATTTACTCAAGTTTTAATATTTTCCAATTTTTACTATATATATTTTTATTTTCATATTTATATTATCCTTTTGCAGTTACTAGAACCTTGGAGTACTAATACATGATCGACAATTTACAACAAAGGCATTAGAGGAGAATATTGTAGAATTTTTTAATAGATTTTCTTTTAGAATTCAAAAAATTATAATATACTATTATAGAGTGTTTAAGTGATTAATTATTTTTAAATTGTATGATGTTTATCTATAATGTATTAAATTTTTTTTGATAATGTATTGAATTTTGAATATTATAGATAAATGGGAATTTTGATAAGTTATCTTGCAAAGAACATTATAGATAAATTGGATAATAAAGAAAAGTTCAATCATTACGCTTCTCCATGAAGATATTCATAAATTATTGTTCAAGATTAACTTAGATAGGAAAAATAGAATGTGATCTACCCTTTGCCCCTAGCATTTAGGGGGAGATTAGACTTCGTTGTTGACTGAGTATCAGTATACTATTTGTATTGCACCAAAAAAGATATTCAGGTCCTGGATGATAACTAACAACACTATTAGAAAAATGCTTTTAACGTCTCTTTTTTTGGGCCTTTTAATATCTGAAAACAGGAGGACGTCTATTTGAGAGACGTAGAAAAAAATGTCAATAACGTTCGTAAAACAGGGGACGTGGGGATGACTTTAGACGTCCCCACTTCATAATAGGGACATCTAAAGTCCACTTTAGACGTCCCCAGTCTAAACTAGGGACATCTAAAGATCATCTTTAGATACTTTAGACGTCCCCAGATTAGACTGGGGACATCTAAAGTAACGAATAACTTGTTCCTACGTTTAGCAAATTCAATAAACTCTTCAACCCCATTCTCATATTCTTCACTTGTTCTCAAAGCATTCATCCAATTATGATACATTTTATTACCACCTATGCCATTCCCATTTACACTCAAGTTTAGAATAATTGTTAACACTGGGAATTGCCTTTTACTATTTTGTTTTTCAAAATTTTGGCAGCATTTCCCCTTAAAAGTGAGACATTCCAAAATCAAAATAACAAACCATCTCAGCTTAATTTAAACGAAACTAAACTTTAGCTTCTAGCACCAAGCACAAACAGAATACACTTATATTTTAGCAACCAAATTATTAAATCAGATATGTACCATGAGTGAGATATATGGGAATTTACAAGTCAACTATGTGTATTTACAAGAGACACATGTGGGAATTTATAAGACCGTCTCGACCATATATAAGACAAGGGCCTAAATGTCTTTTCAACAAAAAAAAAATTCTGTTTAGACCTAAGGGTACAATGAAGTTTCATAAAGTTTTAGAAACTGTTTGAAAATAATTTGCTAGAGAGGGTGCACTGATATTTTCCCTATAAAAATTAAATTGAATAATCATGTCAAAGAGAATGACTTGTAGTTATGATTGCTAAAATGATATATAACATACTCCATCACATTTGCATCTTGGGGTATAATTGTCATTTACACACGCACATCATTCATAAAAATTAAATTAGAAATCCTTATTCATGATATATATCATTATATATATATAAATATATCTAGTACCTTCTACTTCATCCAACTATTACTATTATTGGTGCGTGTGTGTATATAAATATTCTAGATTCTTTAGCCATTCTACACCTTGCAAGCCATTCACAGTCACACTTTAATTTATTCTTTTAATCACCAATTAAACTTAATAGCAAGCAAGGTGTACAGGTCCAGCACAAGTCAAACTTTAAATTCACAGCTCACGTTGACAACAATTGTCTCAGCACGTCTACCACCAAAACAGCAAAGATAAAGCTCAAGCACAAATCACACTTAAATTCCAGCCGAGAATCAAAATGCATTTTGCTAAGCATTCACAAGTTTAGTTAGCTAACATGTAGTTGAAACTTTAGAGGGAGATGACCCACGGTGGTAAGAGGGAGGACGATGGTGGCGAGAATGAGATAAACGTTGCGCAAACCTAGAGCAGAGACGGCAACGAGCAGGCACGCTATGGATGAAATAGAGCGTAAGATGGAGGACCAAGAAGAATCAGGGGATAGCCGTATAGAAAGATTTGGAGAAAGAAGAAAAACAAGAAGGCCAGGGGAGAAGAGAGCACGAAGATGGGGATGTCGGAAGTGATGAAGATTGGAGGAGTGAGGAAGAGTAAAGCAGAGGGGCTTTATGAGTCCCGAGTTAATATTGGGGACGCCTAAAGCAATTTTCTGACACTTTACATGCACTTGACAGGTTTGAGATGCAACTTTAGATGTCCCCAAACCATATGGGGATATCTAAAGTTAACATTAGACGTTCCTAGACCATCTGGGGACGTCTAAAGATTAACATTAGACGTCCCCAGCCTAAATGGGGGCGTCTAAATTTACCTTTAGATGTCTCCATCTGGGCTGGGGACATCTAAAGTCATGTCCTGGGGTCTTTAGACGCCCCAATAATGATTGGGGACGTCTAAAACACTTCTTGGCAGTCCTGGCGCGAGATTCAATTATTTTAGACGCGCCAATCTTTCCAATTTTCATCTATAATTACACATATGCCATCCGTCAATATTTTGGGTGTTCCTTTTTCAAAAAGGGACATCCTTTAAAGTAGTGAAAAGTATATTCTGTAGTAGTGCAAGGAAATATTTAGCCTTATCGTAATGAATTATAACCGCTGAAGCACAAGGTATAGGATTCCATTATTTATTAATGCAAAAAGTGTCTTTAAAAAAAGGATCTTTAATTGAATCCAACAATATTACTTTAATATAACCCAATAATACTGATATCATATATTTATATAAAAGATGAATGGAATCCTAATAGCGATGTTGATAATTGAATAAAAATTATTTTATCTAATGATAATAAACATCACTATCTAAAGTATCGTGGATGTTTAATAAAAACAAACAGGCAGTAATTGTATTTTAAATGTTTAATTTCGCATTAAAAATCACTAAAATTATGCTTGTAATTTTCAATTGAAACTGAACACACTCTAAATTATTGATTGACGCTCATATAACTTTTTAAAGTGAGAAAATCATTTTTAAATATGTTAATAAAAAATAAAGTTGAAAATTTAATAATTGTTATTATTTATAAGTTAGAGTATTGTTAAGTATTTCTATAGGACTTAACATACTATTAGATATTAGAAATCTAGCACTAACTTTTAAAAATTATCAACAAACTTTTCCTTTTTGATATCAAAAGAATTGTTATATTAATATGTAACTTAATTGAATTCTAATAATCATATTATTAAATCAGGTCTACTCAAATACTTCATTGACTATTTCTACCAAAAAAAAAAAAAATCATTGTCTAAAGTAGCTAGAGAAATTAAAAATTCACTCAAAAGGTAGCTAGAGAAAACTAGAAGAAAATGGAGGGTTCTACTTACGTGGGTTCATAAAGGTAAAAGGGGAATCCACTTTTTTGTTTTTATCTTCCTACTTTATTCACTAGTATAAAATTCTCTTTTTAGACCGTCACATTTAGATCGGTTCTAATAAACAAGGTCTTAAAAATTTGACCGATGACAATTTTATAAATATATAGAACTTCTGAGACTGCATCTAAAAATAATCGGTCTTAAAAAATTTATCTAGACCGGTTCTAAAAAAACCGGTCTTAAAATATAAAAATATTTTAAAATGTAAAAATTTTTTTAACTTTTAAGACCGGTTATAAATAAACCGGTCTTAAAATATGAAAATATTTTAAAATTTAAAAATTTTTAACTTGTAAGACTGGTTTCTATGAAAACAATTCTTAAATATAAAATATGTAAGACTGGTTTTCATAAGAACCGGTCTTAAATATAAAATATTTAACATCGGGTTTCATGATAACCGATCTTAAATTTTAAATTTAAAAGTTAAACATTTTTAAAATTATTTTCCCCCCATTTTAAGACCAGTTTTAATAGAAAAACGGTTTAAAAAGTGAGATATTTCGGCATATTATCACTCCCGCGGGCCCAGATCCCGTGCTCTAAACCCTTTCTTCTCTTGTTGCCATTTCTTTGTAAGCTCTGTCACTGCTTGTTCTGAACTCCTCCATCACTGCTCGTTCCTCTTTTGCTCCACTCTCCTTCGTCATTAACGTTGCCGTTGTTGTGTTCCTCGTCGCTGTTCTTTGATCATCGTCACTATCTTCCGCCGCTAACTCTATTCTCCGCAGTGACCATTCTCCTCTGCCGTGACTTCCCTTTGCCACCGTGACTTTGGGTAGAAGCTCACTCCTTGGTCTTCAATCAGGTTAGTGTTCTGTTAATTAAAGCCCTCAACTTTCAACTTGTATTTGCTATTCTCAACAATATTAACTCCGACATTATATAGTGGTTAGACACAAAATAATTGCAGAAAAATATAATTAAGGTTAAAGGGAAAACTGTGTGATCGACGACTTTATTACTATATATGTTTTTCTTATTTTAGACCAAAAGTAAATAAGGTGCTCTTTGACTTGTGAAAATTGGCTTGGAGTAATACCATTCTAAGTTTAATTTTGTTTTAATTTAGTGTGATTGTTTGATTGTAAGTGTTATTGTTAGTGTTTAGTGTGATTGTTTGATTCGAAGTTCTGCTTTTTCACTAATTTCAAATGGTGTATGTTAAAATTCGTTGAAATCTCTAAAACTCTATGGTGGTTGTTTTTTTGTCTATCCTTTTTCTGTTGGATATAGGGTGCTATAAGTGTTGAGATATATGTGGATCATAGTTAAACGAATGAGTGTTGAATATAATAATGGGGTGAGGGGTTTTTTAGACTTTGCTAGAAGAAATGTCGATGGTAGTGGGAAGTTTTATTGCCCTTGTGTAGTATGTTTGAATGAGAAGCGACTAAGTGCTGCAAATATATATACACATTTAATTTGTGAAGGATTTTGTAAGAGTTATACAGTATGGGTATGGCATGGTGAAGAATTAGAAATGTCAAGTTCATCTGAACAGGGGGGAGTGGGCTTTGATGATAAGACACGGATACAGATGATCGGATAGAGGATATTATTTGTGATATAGGAGAAGAGGCTTTTGAGGAATCACATACATATGGTAATATGTGCAGTGATGCTGAGACACTGCTGTACCTGGGGTGTGAAAAATATCAATTGTTGAAAGTAGTATTGAAATTGGTAAGCTTGAAAGCATGACATGGATGGAGCAACAAGAGTTTTTCAGAAACGCTTGAGACTTTTAAGGACATGCTTCCAGATGATAATGTGTTGCCTTCTCGATACTATGATACTAAGAAAATACTGTGTCCACTAAGGATAAAGTATAAAAAGATCCATGCATGCCCTAATGATTGTATATTGTATAGAAAAGAGTATGAAGAGAAATAATAGTGTCCGATATGTGAAACCTCGAGGTACAAATCAAATAACACCCTTGCAAAAGTGTTGTGGTATCTTCCAGTCATACCAAGGTTCAAGAGCTTGTTTGCTAATCAAAACAATGCAAAGAATTATGGCATATGGATGAGAGGATATCCGATGGAAAGTTTCAACATCCAACTGATTCTTTTCAATGGAAGAAAATCAATAAATTATTTCCTACCTTCAGTGAAGAACCTAGGAACCTTAGGATTGGGCTTAGCACGTATGTCATGAATCCTTTTGGTAGCCTAAGTAGTATACATAGTTCATGGCCTATTCTGTTGATAATTTATAACTTATCTCCTCTATTATGCATGAAACAAAAGTACATCATGTTGTCTATGTTGATTTTGGGACCAAAACAACCTGGAAATGACATAGATGTTTACTTAGAACCCTTGATTGAAAGCTTGAAAGAGTTGTGGGATGAAGGTGTTGATGTTTTTGACATGAACAAGAAGGAGGTTTTTAAAATGCGAGCTATGATCTTTTGTACGATAAATGACTTCTCTGCATATGAAAACTTGTCAGGATATAGTGTTAAAGGCCATAAAGCATGTCCGATTCGTGAAGAAGGAACATGCTATCATCAACTTCAACATGGAAGAAAGACAATTTATCTTGGTCATAGGAGATTTCTTAGACAAGGCCACCTATATCGTAGATTAAAGAAAGCTTTTTTTGGTGGATAAGAGTTTGAAGATACTTCGAAGGCATTGACTGGAGAGCAAGTTTATGAAAGGTGAAAAATATTAATGTTATCTTTGGGAAGACTACAAAGAATAGTAATGAAAAAAATAAATGGAAAAAGAGGTCTGTCTTCTTCATTCTTCTATATTAGCCCAATATTGATATCAGACATTGTATTGATTTCATGCATGTGGAGAAAAACGTATGTGATAGTATTGTTGGGACACTGTTTAACATACAAGGTAGTTCTAAGGATGGCGTGAAGACAAGATTAGATTTGCAAGAAATGGGAATATAAGAAGACTTGCATCTAAAGCCATATGGTAAGAGAACTTTTTGTCCTCCAGCTGTTCATACTTTATCTAAGGATGAGAAAAGAAGCTTTTGTGAGTGTTTACATGGCATGAAAGTTCCTTCAAGGTATTCTTCAAATTTAAGGAAGCTTGTGTCGATGAAAGATTTGAAGTTAGTAGGGCTAAAGTCTCATGATTGTCATGTCTTAATGCAACAACTACTCCCAATAGCTATTGGCATTGCCGAATATGATCTTCAACATATTTTAACTAGACTTTGTTTCTTTTTCAATGCTATTTGTAGTAAAGTCATTGAGACAGAAAGATTGGATGAACTGAAAAATAAAAATGAAGGATATCTGATCTTGTGCCAGCTTGAGAAGCTTTTTCTTCCTTCTTTTTTTGACATCATGGTACATCTAATTATTCATCTAGTAAGGGAGATAAAGTTATCTGGCCCTATCTATTTACGGTGGATGTACCCAATTGAAAAAACTATGAAAATCATAAAAGGTTATGTAAAGAATGCAAATCGGCCTGAAGCATCTATTGTTCAGAAATATGTTTCTGAAGAAGCCATGGAGTTTTGTCAATATTACCTGTCAAATGTAAGACATATTGGGCTTCCTGAATGTCATGATGAAGAAGGGGGTAGACGCGGGGTTACAATAAAAAGTGTTGATTCTGATGAATTGCAATAAGTCCACTTGTACATCTTAAATAATGTTGATGAAGTTCAAGATTACATTAATGCTCATAAAGAAATTGTTCGGAAAGAAAATAGTCAAATGACCGAATAAAGGTTAATTAGGGAGTATAACAAAACTTTTGCACATTGGTTCAAACAAAAGGTTGACGGAGAAGAGTGTGTTTCTGATACAATTAAATGGTTAGCATGTGGTCTTGAGGTTGATGTCATAACTTGGACTTCATTTGTGATCAATGGTTATACGTTTTACACAAAGTCCCTTGATGATAGGAGCACCGTCCAGAACAGTGGGATTATGTTAGTGGTTGAATCTATGCACTTCTCTAGTTCAAAAGATAAGAACCCTAGATTTGCAGCAATACCTTATTATGGGGTTATTGAAGAGATTTGGGTGGTTGATTATATTAAAATTAAAATTTCCCATTTTCAAATGCAAGTGGGTTGATGTCAATAATGTTGTGATGTTTCATAAGTTGAGATTTATGTAACATCCCAAATTTTATATTCACCTAAAATATTATGTAATTAATTGAGAAATTCAATTAAATGGTGAATATTTAAGGTCAAAGGAATTAAATATTAAAAGTTGAAAGTTGAATAGTGTTTTCAGTGAAATCGTCTGTGAGACAGTGAGTTGTCATGTGGTTTTAAAGACCAAATGATGAGAAAAAATTATGAAATTTTACAATATGAAAGTAGACATCCTAAACTTTAATTTGATAGGTTATAGGAATCAATTGAAGCTATGTACAAAAAGATATGAATTTTTGAAGTTAGCTAAGAAAATCTGGAAAGTTTTTGGAGCAGCGGTCAAAGATTGAAAATATGGGAATGATATGATCTTAGCTAGTAAAATTCTATATTTTTCCTTGAAACTAGACTCAATAAGGATTCCATAGCCTTTGGAATCACTCCAAAACGATGTGTACAAAATTAGTTATGATTTTTCAAAGTTAGGATAGAAAATCTGCCAGAATTGGCATTATTCCGAATAAAAATGATTAATGGAATAAAAATGCCAAGTGTCATGATCATATAAGGAGGGGATTAAATTATAATGGATTTGTATGAGCACATGTCAAATTACATTAAAATAATGCTATATGGACGAATAATGATGAACTAAGTGCATGGAGAAGTGTAAGATTGGACTTAATTGGGAAAAATAATTAGTTTAGTTAGGGTATAGGAGGGAGCACGTTTTTGTGTAGCTAGAAGGAATCTAGTCCTAATGCATTTGGACCCAAATAATGTGAAGACACGGCATAGAGTTAAGAAAGGATGGCATAAAGTAGGACAGTATGGTGGGAAGTATGGTTGGAGGGATGGTGTGCATGTTAGGTGGTGTGATCACCATTGATGAGATCAATGGAGTATAATGCATGGAGAAAATTTATGAAGCCTCATCCTCATCCTCTTGCCTTCATTTTCGTCACTCACAACAAGAGAAGAGAGGGAGAGAGTTTTGAAGAGTTCTTGAAAACTTAGAGAGAAGGAGAAAGAAGATTAAGGTAAGTAGGTGTGGACTTAGTGATTTGGTTACATATTCTTGTGTAACACTTCCTCTAAGATTCTTTTCTTCATGTATTCATGTGTTTAGCAAGAGAAGGCTCCAAGGAAGGGAAGGAGTTAAGGTGCTAAGCTTGGAAGCAAGACGGTAATTTCATAAACTTTCTCTCTTGTGGTTGTGGTGTTGTTGTTAGTGACATTTCTTGACTTTTCAAGTTTCTTGGTTGAGTTATGAAATTTGAAAAGCTATAACCCTAAGGGGTTATGCTGCCCAAAATCCCTTAAATCATGATTTTAAAGTGTTTAAATGAGTTAATTAAGGAATAGAAATGGAAAAGTATAAGTTTTGGAAGTTAAAACACAAAGCTCCATTTTTCTATTTTTCTTCATATTTTTGGCCAGACAAGAACTGGCACTAGAATTTGGATTTTCATGAAATAAATGGTTCCATTAGACTCAGTGGGCAAAAATAGGTGGGGTTACAGTTGGACACTTTTTCGGTGGAGGCCGAAAAAGCATAATTACGAAAACGCCATTGAAATCCCTAAATAGGGGCTGTCAAAGGTATTTTCGTAATTTGACAGTGAATTTTGGTAATTTAAATCCCGGAAACGGATCTCTTGGGTAAAAATAAGTCAGAATAGCCTTAGTCAAAATTTTGGGAAAACATTCCATCCGGCCAGGTACGGCTGGGCCGTGGTCCCAGGGGCATTTAGGTAAATTTTCATCATAGACTAATATAACTACAAGAAATACTATGGAAGAGTCTAAAATGATACTTGGATAGATTATGACCTATTTTTGGTACATTTAATATTTTAGGACCGATTCGAAAGCTGGAACAACATGCGTTACGATACACACTGGAAAAAGGGATTATAAAGCGTTGAGGTAGGAATATTATCCTTCATAAATTATGCCATAGTTATATGATTTTGTGGATTCCATTGTTTGTAAATGCACTTGTTACGAGTGTAGATGATCAATTAAATAGTGCAAGTGTACACTATTGTAATCAAGTAATATAGATGTGAGTAGAGTATCGTTGCCACGAGGATTGATCACTAAGTACGAAAATAAATAATTTTAATTCTATTTAGTTGATCGATTTGTCGGTGATTAAGATTACAAATAAAATAAAAATAATTAAATATGAGTGCAGATGATATGAAAACAAATATGAGATAAAGCTCTAAGGAATATATTTCACTTAAAAAATTTCGGATTGAATCACTTATCTATTTTAGCCCAATTTATTCCACATGATTGATAGTCGAGTTTCCCTAATTTAATTACTAGCATCTTCCAATGTCAAGCAATTCTATAATTAATTGCTAATCTAAATATTCCTATATGAATTTAAGCAATTAATTATGCATTAAGATTTATGGAATTCAGTAAGACTACACAACACATATGAATGTATTCCTATATCATATGCAAGTCATGGTTTTAATTATAGGATCTACACACATGCATCTCCTTCCGGTCTCAACATGCATATTGAAATCATTTAAAATGTGGCTAATCAAATGAAAGTATTAAGAACAATAATTAAAAATCAATCATGAAGGAGAAATTAAATCTGGATTTAATAAGTTAAGATTTAATTTGTCATTAGTAAGCTACGTCATCACCTTAGGAAAATGAAAATTTAGCTCATGATAAAATTAAAAACAAAACCAAAATAAGTTGACATTATATAAAGGTAGAATGAAATCCTCATAAATAGTACTGCATAAACTTGAATATTAAATTCTCAAACATAAATATACAACCAAAAGATGCATGAAAAATGTAAAAATCTAGCCGTCCCTTTAGAAGGTAAAACCTTCCATGTAGGTGGCATACAAAAAGTAATACAATCCTATGCCTTCCAAGATGGAGGCATGCAAAAAGTAATACAATGCATAAAATTAATTCTAAGATGATGTAGTAAGTGGAGAAGAGATGAGAGTAATGAAATGGTGTGTAAGTAGAGAAGAGAAGAGAGTAATGAAAATGAAATGGTATGTGTGGAGAAGAGATGAGAGTAATGGATATGAATTGGTGTAAGTGAAATGTGAAGGAGAGGGTGGCTATATATAGGGAAGAATGGAGTAGGGTGGATGCAGTATGGTAGGTGAAGTAGTAGATAGAAAGTGGTAGATGAAGTAGTAGGTGAAAAGGAAGATGAAGTGATAGATGAAGTAGTAGGTGAAAAGAAAGATGAAGTGGTAGATGAAATGGTTGGTAGGATGGTAGATGATTCCCGTTTTCAACTTCCAATCAAAATTCGAAACCCTCGGAGATAGAACTGGATTTTGGTCTCAATATCAAAGTTGTAGAGCTCTTTCCTAGCTTTTTATCCATATAAAGAAGGTCACAATCTGACATCTAGAGCTCTAGATATTGCTTGAAAACTGAAAGAGGGTCTAATTTAGTATTTTCCAAGAAATTCTATTTTATGCCAAAATCATTATTTATTTATTAATTACATCCAAATTTATTAAATTGAGCTCAAATATCATTATATAAGGGCAAATAAATATGCAAATATTTAACTTATTAGTACTTTATTAATTAACATAAATTGCCTAGAGAGAGGCTGTTAGTGCCAGTATGCACTTACACTGGGAGTTGGCGGATGACCAACCAGTGTAGATTGTGGGGCTGGGCCCTACTCATGTACACATGATGATGATGATGTGTTTATATTATTCATTAAGTTGTGCATAACTTGGCGCATGTCATATTTACTTTTCGCATTCTCTATGAACGATATCATGTCTTTACGGGGATTCTTCGGAATCTCACTCTATTTTTAAACAAATACCTTAGTGGGTTCCAGTGGGGTAAAAGGGCAAGAACGTTGATGCCGGAAAGTGAGTAGCACGTGTCTCGAGGTAAGGTCAAGAACGTGGTTATAATGTAGTATATGTTTTGATATTTTGAAGAAATTTGTCAATATTAAATTTCCGCTGTATTTTTCTTCTTTCCGTCGATAAACGATATCTGTATTGTAAACAAATATTTTTATCAGTATAATTATACTTTTCTATATGCCCATTGAATTCCTTCTTTATTACTTTTCGATTATCGAAATAGAAACGGGTGTTGACAATTTACATTTGTTGATCTGATTAGTAGAAGTTTTGGAGATGAACCTTTTATTATGGCATATCAAGTGAAACAAGTGTTCTATGTTACTGATCAAGCAAATAAAATGTGGTCTGTGGCTCTCCAAGAAAAAAAGGTCGTTGACATTAATAAGGAAAGTCGTTCAATGAATGATCTTCTTGAGACTCCTTCTTTTTCTAGGGATCTACCAGAATTGAACGAAGAAGATGAAGCAAACAATGAACACGGCACAAGAAACGATCATCATGAAGGGATATGAAAGGATATCCCTTTATAACACTATTTTGAAGGTTAGTTAGCTAAAATAATTATCATGTATATTGTTGTTGGTATATATATAAAACTACTTTTTTTGTTGTCGTCACAAGAAAATGAAGCAAATGAGGTGTCTTATCTGGGACCGAGCTCAACCCATACGCATATTTGGTCACAATGGAGAAATAAACACTCTTAGAGGCAATGTGAACTGGTATGCTGTGAATCAATGTTGTTACAAACTTGTAGTATTTTATTATTTAGAAACTAGAAGAATAACTATTTTTTGCATGCATATTTAAATTCATATAGGATGAAGGCACGTGAGGGCCTACTCAAATGCAAAGAGCGAGCTTAATTTGTCTGAGTCTGAGTTAAAGGGTCTCTTGCCTATTGTTGATGCTTTTTTTTTCTAAGGCCTATTGTTGATGCTAATTCATCTGATTCAGGTGGTTCTAATTTTTAATTTCCATCTATACTACTACATGTATATCAACAGATATGGATGAATCTATGTTTACTTGTGTTTTGGATTGTCATGTATGTTATTTGTATAAGATGTTTGTTAAAATGTGTAAGAGAAGAATTTATTTGGATGTCGTTAAAATGACTGCTTGCTGAGTGAAATGTAAAATAGGGAAAATGGCTTGTTGGGTAAATCTTTTAAAAGGAACAAATTTTTTTAAAACTTTTAAGACCGGTATTTAATAGAACCGGTCTTAAAAATTAGAACTTTTAAGACCGGTTATATCTAAAACCGGTATAAGAAGTTCAAATTTTTAGTCGGGTTTTTCGATAACCAGTCTAAAAATAATTATTTTAAGACCGGTTTCATAAATAACCAGTCTTGAAATTTTTTTTAAGACCGGTTCTATAACCGGTCTAAAAAATAGCAGACTTTTAAGACCGACTGTATCAAGACCGGATCCAGAACCGATCTAAAATGTCATTTTTAACCGGTCTTAAAAATGATTTTTCCATTAATGATTCTTGAGAAAAGTGTATAGAGAATCTAGATTTACTTTTTTTTTTTATCTATTTGTGATGAATAATGGGGTTCATCTTTTATACTTGAAGAAAAGGACAAGACTCGTGATTTTCTAAACTTAATAGTTAAAATAAAGTAGTAGTTAGTATCTTCATGTTATTTTATAGGTGGATCTAAGATTTTAATCTTATTTATTATACATCCAACATCTTTTAAACTATAAATAAAATTAGATGGTTAGATGTAACTGAAAAATAATATTAAAGGGTTCTGGATGCACAAGAAAAATAATATCAATGTACTACGCTGGGTGCACCATAAATAAGATTATAATGTTAGATGCTATTGAAAAATAACATTAAGATGTTGGATGCTATTTTACTGTTAAATAATATAATATAAAACACTCCTTTCCCATCCTAAATATATGAGCTAGTAGAAGGGTCTATTTTGGTTTTACATATACAATTTTAATTTACTTTGACTCTCAAATTCATATTTTTCCCCTCATATTATCCCATATTGATTGCGTATATATTAAAGGGATCGGATTTTCATCAACAACAATAATGATTAAAAGGGGCATTTTATTAAAATAAAAACACATTTATTACAATTATAACTAATTTTTATAATATATATGAATTAATTATCTAGCTCCTTTATTAAGAATTCAAAGGAGTATAAATTTATAGAAAACGATGATATACATAAATTATGAGTAATACTATCCAGGTCTTATTATAAGCAACTTTTAGCATTTTTCATAATTTAATATTTTTCTTTACTATATTTTCACTTAATTTCACCAACTAATTATGAAACTTTCTAACTAAATGGTCAAACTCCTCTAACTAAAGACTTTTGTTGAGGATAATTTTAATATTTTACAAGAAATAATTAATTGTAATTAAATTTATTAGTTTGTGTAAAATTATTATTAGATTCTTATAATAAATAAGGAAAGGATGGAGTACATTCTATAGAAATTTCATACAATGTAGAAAAAAACGTCTAGATCCCTGAAAGGAACAATGTAACACATAGTGGTGTGAATTGAAAATGATTATTTGAGGCCAACCAAACAAGTTGAGGACAGCTGAAACAGAGAAAATGACTTGAAGGAAATAACAACACATAACATTAACAACAACAAAGAAGATATATCAACAACATTAATTCAAAGCCACCCAAGTTGAGTGAATGTGGTCTTGTTTCTTCTTGTGCCATCACTTTCTTGAGGTTTCATGTTGGAAAATGATCGAGATTTCTTATACCTTCCCATAAATTGATCTCCATAATTATTCTGTGATCAGAGTTTTTCCTCTCTCCTAAATCTTGAGATTTTTTTCTGGCCACATGTTTTATTTGGCAGTCTCTTTCTTGGTTCTCAGTTTTCCAAATCAATTAGGGAATCTTTATCCCTATATGATACTAGGTAGGCTAGGTAGTCTGACCATGTGTCATTGCATTGTTCACTTGTTATACTTTTAAAAATAAGTTGTATTTTTTTCTTTTTTGCCAACAAAAAAAAAATAAGTTGTATATGTTTGGTTTCATTTGGTTTAAAGTTAATAAAACTATGGTGCAGATTCACATAAGAAATTTAATCAAATTGTTTTTTTTAAGTTGTCGATTATATATTATGACCTATCGTTATTTCATGCATGAAATCTTATCAATATATATTGCTCATTTGTTGTGAGACCTTTGATGATTAAATTATTTATGTGGAAGTGTAGAGTATTCTCCATTTAAAATATTAGATTATTTTTTTTAATGTCTAGATACTTAGATTTAAATCATTTTAAAATATATGTAAGCATATTTTTAAAAAATAAAAAATTACACAAAATCTGATAAAATGTATAAAAAATTGAATGATTAAGAAATTTCACATAACGTAATATATGTGTTCGTGTCACTGCATGCTGATACATTTCATTACAGATTTTATTTTGATAGTATTATTTTTAAAATTATAATTAGACTCTCATTTGTTCCTGATGTACTCTCACCACTACAAAAATCGTGATATGTAATACTTCGAAATTTGGGATTTGAGGTTTGGGAATAAACTTAAATTAAGTAGATTGCTAGACCCCAATTTAGCAGGAGTCCAATTTTATTCTCTAATGATTTTTATATCTTTGGGGTATTAAGAAAGTAAAATGGTGAACTTTGGAGAATATAATTATGTTTTCTGTGAAATCGCTTATGATGCAGTGAGCTTGTCACATGATTTTGTATGACCAAATGATGAGAAAAAATTATGAAATTTTATAGGATGAAAGTAAACATTCTAAGATTTAATTTGATATGTCATATGACTCAATTAGAGCTATATACAAAAAGATATGAATTTTTGAAGTTAGTCTAGAAAAACTGGAAATTTTCTGGAACAACATACAAAGATTGAAATTCTGGGAATTTTGTGATTCCATCTAGCAAAAGTCTATATTGTTTCTTGAAACTAGACTCAATAAGGGTTCTATAGACTTTGGAATCACTCCAATTTGATTTTTCTAAAATTAGTTATGATTTTTCAAAGTTTGGGCATAAATCTGCCAAAAGTTTGTAAAAATCCGAAAATTGGGAAAATTAATTAATTAAATTGGATATATTATTATAATCCTCCTCCTCCTTCAGCCCCATTTCTGATGTGAACAAGCTGAAACTAGTGAGAGAAAGTTGAGAGAGCTTAGAGAGAGAAGGAGGAAGAGATCTTGTACGGTAAGTCGATTTTTTCGGTAAATTGGTTCTTAATGCGTATAACTCCGTTCTTAAGCTTCCTTTTCATATGATTTAAGGTTTGGAAGCTCAAATTTGAATATTGAGCACCTAGGGTTCAGCCATATCAAGGGAGAGCCAGTGAAAGCTTGAGGTAACTTCCAAACCTTTGTATATTGACTATTCTGGCTATTGTGGACAATTTAATTGGTGAAATTTCGCCGGATTTTCCTTGGTTGTAAAAATGGAAAATGGGTTTCCCTAGGGGTTATGTTGTCCAAATTGGTATTAAATGGTAGTTGTAACCTAATGGAATAGTCAATAAAGTGGTTAGGAATAGAAAGGAAAGTGTTTACGGAGCCAAAACTGAAAAAACCCCAATTTTTCCTAGAATTCCTATAAGTTTCATCCAGCTCTAGAAATGGGCTTTGGAGTTGGATTTTCAATGATTTGATGATTCCATTGAGTTCAAGAGTGAAAAGTAGATGGGGTTACAGTTGGGCACTTTTTCGGAAAAGGCCAAAAAAGTATAATTACGAAAACGCCCCCAAAACCCTTAAAGTGGGGTTGTCAGGGTATTTTTGTAATTTGATATTGAATTTGATAATTCCAAGTCTGAAAATGGATTCCTTGGGTGAAAATATGTTAGGATAGTCCATATTAGAATTTTGAGAAAAGTACAGCCGGACTGGGTACGATAGGGTTGGTCCCTAGGGGTATTTTAGTAATTTTTCAAGATAGACTCATATAACCCCCATAAACACTATGGAAATGTCTAAATAGTACATTTGACATTGTAAGATCGAATATGGAGGCCTGAGCTGTTGGCACACAAATCGAAGAGAAAGATTGGAGGTAGGGGACTTACCTTACTTGCATCTATTTGATATCTTTGCTTGTGTAATGATGTATGTGATTGCTTTACTTGATTGTGTAGAGTATATTTGAATAAATGAAGCTCTGTTTCTATTTTCGCTGTGGTCATAATCTTGTTGTATGAAACATTGAGCATGCAGAAATGTCATTATAGGGCATACATCTAGATAAAGCTAACATGTCATACACATAGCATCAATCATGCATGCATTATGGTATCTGTTTCTTACTGAGATTCTCTCGAATCCCACCCTCCCTTACCAACAATTTAGACAGGAGATGACAGAAGATATGCAAACAACAATGCAGAGTATCATACGAGGGGATTACAGTAGTGGAACGAAGACGGGAAGAAGTCTCCGTTTTACTGGGATGAGTTTAGACACCCTAATAGCCTTGTGCGGCTACCTTAATCGTAAGTATCATGTTAAAACCCCTATGGGGAATTTATGTAATCATGCACTTATTATCAATATATTCATGTTATTCCTGTATTGCCCACCGAACCACATATCATTTTCCGCAAATACTTTGGTAAAGGTGAAGTTAAGATATGGGCGTGACACGATACATGATGGTTATTAACCGCCATATTTCATGGTTTTAAACCGTCATATATGTTGGCGCTATATTTGTTCTACATTACTGGAAAAATCACTTTTAAGAACGGTTAACAAAGACATTTTAGACAGGTTCTTGATATAGTCAGTCTTAAAAGTCTGTTACTTTTTAGACTGGTTATAGAACTGGTCTTAAAAAAAATTTTTAAGACCAGTTATTATAAAACCGGTCTAAAAATAAATATTTTTAGACCAGTTATCAGAAGAACCGATCTAACAGGTTCAAATTTTAGATCGGTTTTCTGAAAAATCGGTCTAAAAATTTGAAATTTTTCAGACCGGTTTTGGAGAGAACCAGTCTTAAAAGTTGAATTTTTTTTAATTTTCATTTAAAAGTTATACCCAGCAAGCCATTTTCCCTGTTAAAACATTTCACTCAGCAAGCAACAGCCAGTTCAATGACATTCAAATAAATCTTCTTCTCTTACAGATTATATAACTAATATCTTAATGACATGTGAGAGACTCAAAAATCATTGGAACATATTAAAACTCAACTCCCTTGTGCTTAAACAGTGCTGGCCGAAACAGAAGTAAGGAAAACAACCATGAATAATAAACTCACAATCATAGACAGAATCATAATGCAAGGATATCATACAACCATGACAATGTTGTTTTGACCAAGTTCCTTATCTTTTCACTTACATACATACATCAAAGATTAAATTACATTAATGACAATGCTATTATTCATTAGGGCCAAAATACTTTATACACACTCTTCTCAGGCTGATGATCATTAGCTGGCTTGGCTTCGGAGAATCTACACTAAGACGTACACCTTATATCCTTTATTTTCTTGTGACGACAACAAAAAAAGTAGTTATATATATACACCAATAACAATATACATAATTCAAATATAGTTCATGATAATTATTTTAGCTAACTAACCTTTAATGTAGTTTTATAAAGGGATATCCTCCTATATCCCTTCATGATGATCATTTCTTGTGCCGTGTTCATTGTCTGCTTCATCTTCTTCATTCAATTTGGTAAATCCCTAGAAAAAGAAGGAGTCTCAGGTAGATCATTCATTGAATGACTTTCCTGATTAATATCAACGACCCTTTTTTCTTGGAGAGCTACATACCACATTTTATTTGCCTGATCAGTAACATAGAACACTTGTTTTGCTTGATATGTCATAATAAAAGGTTCATCTCTAAAACTTGTACTATTCAAATCAACCAATGTAAATCCCAACTGATCAATCATCACACTATTATTGACATCAACCCACTTACATTTGAAAATGGGAAGTTTAACTTTAACATAATCAACCACCCAAATTTCTTCAATCACCCCATAATAAGGGTTTTTTAAGACCTTATCCGCCAAAATTGATCTAAATGCCACCACGCAATATAATTACAAAACTGTCACCACGCAAATTTTTAAGACCTTATCCACCAAAACTTGTCTAAATGTGGCAGTCTAAAAAGGGTTTTTTCCAGTAGTGCTAGGTAGATAAATTATGGTTCTTAACCATTATTTATTCTTGACCTATTATAACAATTATAAGAGAACACCCGTTATGTATTGAGGCATGGTGAGAGCATGAGATGCGTGTTGCTGTGATGATAATTGACAAGCACACGTGAAAAATTGGCATAATATATGGTATTGCTTACATAATACATGATGGTCTCATTTAGACAATAATAATTTGTTCAGTAACATAAATAATGGCTCTTTTGTAAGAACCATGACTTTTAATAACATTAAATAACAGTCTCACGTAAACAACCATTATGTATTTGGTACAAGGATAACGGTTCCCAATTAAGAACAGTAAACTTTTATAATACATGACAGTTTTTATATAATAACCGTGATATATGGTCACTAGTACAAAATTGCCATTTTAGATCACCACATTTAGACCGGTTATAGCGGATCTAGTCTAAAAAAGAGGTGCGGTGGTAGTTTTGTATTTATAAAGAACTTGTAAGACCGGTTCATAAGATATGCGGTCTAAAATAAATCATTTAGACAGGTTATAAAAATAACCAGTCTAAAAAGATAAAAAAATTTAAACAAATAGTTTTTTTAAAAATTTCTTAGACCGGTTCTTTAGGCAACCGATCTAAAAAGATTAAAAAATTTAAAAAAATCAGGAAGTTTTTAGATTGGTTTTGACTAATAACCGGTCTTAAAGATGAAATATTTTAGATCGATTTTCTGAATAACTAGTCCAAAATGTTTTTCCCTACTTTTAAGATCGGTTATGATTTACAAATGGTCTAAAAGGTTTCCCCAAATATTCTTCTGCGCTGATGAATCCTGCCCTAATGATATGAACATTTGCTTCTCCTCTTGTCGCGATTTCTTAATGAGCTCTGTAGCTTGAACTCCTCCATCGTGCCCCTCCCTGTTTCACACATTGCTTCTCCATCATTATTGCTGCCGTTATTGTGTGCCGTTGTCCTTGTTCTTTGATCTTCATTGTGCTCCTTGCCGCCACCTCTATTCTCCACCGTGACCATGGTCCTCTGTCATGACTTCCCTTTGTCAGTGCCATGAATTTGAGGACATCATTTTAAACTCCATCAACTATACAGTGACTTTTTCCAGAAGCTAACTCCTTGGTCTTCAATCGGGTTAGTGATTTTGTCTTGTTCACCAGTGTTTGATTCATTTTATTTTCACAATATTTGATAATGAACCCACTGATGAAAAATGGATGAATGTGAGCTTTTGTTTGGGGTTCTTCCTCTGGTTTCCATTATGGAGAAGTAAGCAGTGAGTATCCATACAAATTTTTTTCTTTTTATCCTCTCATATTTCTCCTCATTGTAGCTGGTTGCTTAGTTTTGGATTCTGATTATTTATCATATTTTCTGGTATAAAAAGAGAATTATAGTCTGATTATTGTTTAACTATGGTTAGAAACTAAGCTTTGATGAAGTGTATTGTTTACTTCATCCTCAATTTTTTGTACTGTCAAATATTCCCTTGTGGCCTATGGGATTCTTCTTTTGTTTTAAACTTTAGTTTCCTTTCTTATCATTTATTTTTTCAGTTGAAAGGTTCCCATGTGGCCCGTGGGATTATTTGTTGTGATTGAGTTTGTAATCTAAGTGGCTATTTTTTTTGCAGGAAGCAAAGAAATAGACTTATCAAAGCTATCAAAGTAGCATCTCAACATCTGGCTTTGGTTATCAAAAAGGAAGTCCCGAGTAAGTGCTATGACACTCATGCAAATTGCTATATACTATTTTGCTACATTTTTCCTAAGCTAATACTCTACTAGTATTTGGTAATTACTAATACATTTGGTTATCAAAAAGGAAGTCCCGAACAGAATGATGTGATGATAATTATTAGTAAAAATAACAATTAGTGGCTCTTGCTGCTGGGGAACAATTACTTACATAGAAGTCTTTGTTTTGGGGCGCCGTCTTGTGCTTTACTAACATAGTAGTTATCTATCATAGTTTATGATTATTCTTAGATAAGCATGTATCGTTTAGCTATTTCTCAATGGCCGTTTTAATTTTCCATGGTCTGTTATGAACTTCCATATATGCTTGTAGGGATGTATGTTTAAATTAGAAATGCACTGGTTGATGATGTGATGTGCCAGATGATAACCAAATTATATATATTTTAAGACCGGTTTTTATTATAACCGGTCTTGAAATTATTTTTAAGACCGGTTTTTATTGTAACCAGTCTTAAAATTATTTTAAGACCGATTTTAAGGATAACCAGTCTTAAAAGTTGATCATAATTACAAAAATGCTATCGGTCATATTTTTAAGACCTTATCCGATATAACAGGTCTAAATGTTCCAGTCTAAAAACCCTTTTCTGTACTAGTGATAGTTGGATAAAAGCTAAACGACGAGTGTTGAATATTATAGTGGGGCAAGGGGTTTTTTATACTTTGCTAGAAGAAATGTCGATAATGATAGTGGGATGTTCTATTACCCTTGTGTAGAATGTTTGAATGAGAAGCAACTAAGTGCTACATATATATATATATACATATTTAATTTGTGAAGGATTTTGTAAGAGTTATGCAGTATGGGTATGGCATAGTGAAGAATTAGAAATGTCAAGTGCATCTTAATAGGGGGAGTGCCCTTTGATGATGACACGGATCTGGATGATCGGATAGAGGATATTATTCATGATGTATGAGAAGAGGCTTTTGAGCAATTACATGCATGTAGTAATATGTGCAGTGACGTTGACAAGCCGCTGTACCCGGGGTGTAAAAAATACCATTTGTTGAAAGCTATATTGAAATTAGTAAGCTTGAAAGCACGATATGGATGGATCGACAAGAGTTTTTCAGAAATGCTTGAGGCCTTTAAAGACATGCTTCTAGATGATAATGTGTTACCTTATCAATACTATGATGCTAAAAAAATACTGTGTCTACTAGGGATGAAATATAAAAAGATCCATGTATGCCCTAATGATTGCATATTGTATAGAAAAGAGCATGAAGAGAAGGAGTAATGTCCGATATCTGGAACTCTGAGGTATAAATCAAATAAGGCCCCTGTAAAAGTGTTGCGGTATCTTCCAATCATACTAAGATTCAAGTGTTTGTTTGCTAATGAAATTTATGCCAAAAATTTGAGATGGCATGCAGATGAGACGATTTCTGATGGAAAGCTTTGACATCCAGCTGATTCTTCTCAATGGAAGAAAATTGATCAATTATTTTCTAGCTTCGGTGAAGAACCTAGGAAGCTTAGGCTTGGGCTTAGTACAGATGACATGAATCCTTACAGTAGCCTAAGCAGTATCATAGTTCATGGCATGTTTTGTTGGTAATTTACAACTTATATCCTTTGTTATGCATGAAACGAAAGTACATTATGTTGTCTATGTTGATTTCGGGACAAAAACAACCTGGAAATGATATATATGTTTATCTAGAACCCTTGATCGAAGACTTGAATGAGTTATGGGATGAAGGTGTCGATGTTTTTAATGCGAACAAGAAGGAGATTTTTAAAATGCGAGCCATGATCTTTTTACTATAAATGACTTCCTTGTATATGGAAATTTGTTAGGATATAGCGTTAAAGGCCATAAAGTATGTCCGATTTGTGAAGAAGGCACATGCTTCCATCAACATCAACATTGAAGAAAGACAGTTTATCTTGGCCATAGGGGATTTATTAGACAAAGCCACCAATATCGTAGATTTAAAAAAGGTTTTTTTGGTAACCAAGAGTTTGAAGATGCTCTGGGGGCATTGACTGGGGAGAAAGTTTATGAAAAGGTGAAAAATATCAATACTATCTTTTAGGGGTGTTCATGAAGCCCAGTGCCTTCTCGAGCCCAGGAAAAACAATTGCCCCGCCCAACCCAAAAAAAAGCAGCCCAGAAAAAATTTGGCACAATTAGGCTAGGCATTTTTATGGGTAGAGCTGGGCATCGGACAGGGTATGCCGCCCTACCCATTTAGCCCTGCCCGGTAGGCATATGATTATATATATTGATATATGTGTTATGTGATGTAAATAGTGTATTATATAAAAGTTTATATAATTATATTATATTATATATTTTATTAGCCATTAGGTTAGGCTCTTATGCAGTAGCTAGCAGTAGTCTTTGACTCTTTGTATGCTTTAAAAAATGCATCTTTTCTGAGCAGAGCATAGCAGTCAACAATTACAAGAATTTGAATTATTATTATTAATTTTTTAAAAGGAAAGGGATTACAGATATTCATGTCATTGATGTCAATACGCACGCCCACCGGACGACATAAGGCAAGGTATTAATGCTTTTACCTTTCTCTGTTCTGTTTCTCACTATCTCTGTCTCTTATATTTGCGATTTGGTGTTTGCCCTAGCCACGAGCGCCAGTCCTCATCTCCTCAATTGGGAACTAGCTCTGCTGCTCGACACTTCTAGGTTCCAGTGTTGCTGCTGCTCCTCACTCTGGTTACCTTATTCGCTGACTGAACCCTGAAGATTGCCACTTTCAAGTCCTGATTTTCTTTTTTTGAGCTTGATTATGTTTTTCTTTCTTTGTCTAGATCCTTTCTTTCTCAGCTCGAGGGTTCTGTCTAGTGTCTGATAAAGCTTGTGATTTATCTCTATATGATTTTCTTTTGTTTTTTGTTTGAGCAGGTCAAGGTTTTATTTTCAGTATTTCTCTATTGTGTAAACAATAAAGCTTGTGATTTTTCTCCATTTGTGAAACAAAATGAGGCTTGTGATTTAAAGTCAAATGTGCATCAATTTTTGTTGTTGATTCCGTGTTAAGTATGTATCTGTTTGTTGATTAGATAATGTTGGCGTTTGCTCTGGGGCTTTTGAGATAGGATAAAAGTTTTATGTGAATTGTGGAATTTAGTTGTTTTATCTTGTCTTCTTTTAATTAATAGTGAAGTTTTACATAATTATGTTGAAACATTTTCTTTTATTACTATCTTTGTCTTGTTTCACTTCAAATATGTATGGGGTAAAACCATAGGCCAACATATTGAATATATATCATGAAGCATTTTTATGTTCGCCATGGAAATGTTGCTAGTTTGTAGGGGGCTGATAAATGTTGGGTAAGGTGAAGCCCGTCATGCCCAGCCTGCCTTTGCCCAACCCAAAAATGTTAGAGCTTCTACCGGGCAGGGCCGGGCATCAGGTTGCATTTTACAGCCCGATGATCCTTTAGGCAGGGCATCGGGTACAACCTTCACCCTGCCCATGAACACCCCTACTATCTTTGGTAAGACTATAAAGAGTAGAAATGAGAAAAATATATGGAAAAAAGGTATGTCTTCTTCGATCTTCCATAGTAGCTTAATCTTGATGTGAGACATTGTATTGATTTCATGCATGTAGAGAAAAATGTATGTGATAGTATTATTGGGACACTGCTCAACATACAAGGAAGTTCTAAGGATGGCATGAAGGCAAGATTAGATTTGCAAGAAATGGGAATATGAGAAGACTTGTATCCAAGGTCGTATGGTAAGAGAACTTTTTGTCCTCCAACTGCTCATACTTTGTCTAAGGATGAGAAAATAAGTTTTTGTGAGTATTTACATGGCATCAAAGTTCCCTCAGGGTATTCTTCAAATTTTAAGAAGCTTGCGTTGATGAAAGACTTCAAGTTAGTAGGGCTAAAGTCTCATGATTGTCATGTCTTAATACAACAACAACTCCCAGTAGCTAATCTAGGCATTTTTGAACATGATCTTCAACACATATTGACAAGACTTTGTTTCTTCTTCAATATTATTTGTAGTAAAGTCATTGAGACAAAAAGGTTAGATGAATTAGAAAATGAAGAATATATGATCTTGTGCCAACTTGGGAAGCTTTTTCTTTCTTCTTTTTTTAACATCATGGTACATCTAATTGTTTATCTAGTGAGGGAGATAAAATTGTGTGGCCTTATTTATTTCCAGTAGATGTACCTAATTGAAAGAACTATGAAAATCCTAAAAGGGTATGTGAAGAACCCTAGCATTTCACCCAAGAGGGGTGAATTGGGTGATACTAAAAATTCGTTGCAAATATAAAAACTTTGACGGTGAATATAATGCAGTAAAGAGTAAGGAGAAATATCACCGAAGTATACATCGGGAGTTATACTGGTTCGGCCACAATCACTTTGACCTACGTCCAGTCTTCAGAGTATCTCTGAGAGTTTCACTATAATTTCCAAGATTCAGTGGGTTCTTGGCTCCTCGGTACAAGCAAGTTCCTTCGCCTGGACACTCGCTCCCCCTTACAAGTTGTAATCCAATCCCAACTCAAGGTTCCACAACCTTAAGTTACCTCAATAACAAATATTAAGTTTAAATGAAAAATCTCTCTTACAGAGTGAATAAGAATAACTGAAGTACAGAATTACAAGTATGTAAAATAGAGTATTGAACGTGAACTTGATAATGCGTTCATGTGTGTTGATAATGACCGTTGGAACATTTTCTTCTCGACCATTAGAGTGTGCGCAGCCACTGTTGACTTTTCCAGTATTTGAAAAATATCCGTTTGCGGTAGGTAGCGTTTGAACGTTGCATTTGACTTTCCTTATTTGGTAAGATCTCTTCATTGTTTATCTGCGAATATGCTAAGAATACTAATACAATGAAGGGTTAATCACATAGGAAACAAATCAATGAATGTTGGAATGATTTTTGAATTTCTGGACTTGGATACTCGAGTAGTTCCTCGAGTATTTATTAAGTTTACTCGAGTAATTACTCGAGTATCTTCGTGAAAGTATTGATAGATAGCAAGTTAGTAAATGAACATCATATTACTCGGGTAGTTATGGAGTAAATAAATTTACAAACCTTGGAAATACCTGTTTACTTGAGTACTTCAGACACCACAAGTTTCTTTACTAGTTACTCGATGCTTTACTCCAGTAATGTTGGCAGGGTTTCAAGCCGAGAGCACTTCAAGTTTTGCTTACCTGCTTACTCGAGTACTGCCTCGAGTGAACATCAATTTTCTGCTTAGCTTACTCAGGTAGATACTTCAACTGCTTTGCATATAATTCTGTAGATTACTCGATTACTGACTCGAGTAATCTTGTTCAAGTCTTTGACATAGAATACCTGCATACTTGAGTATTGCCTCGAGTGAAGTATGATTAGAATACTTCAGATTAATTGAGTAATACCTTCAAGTTTTGTTTACCACAGTGATTTACTCGAGTTGCTCCTCGAGTAATGTTGGCAGGATTGGAATGCCGAGAGCAACATATTTCTTGAAGAAGGGGACTCGAGTGTTGACTCGAGTAACGTTGGCAGGCCGAGAGCAACTCGAAGTGATTTCCCTGATTACTCGAGTACTAACTCGAGTAACGTTGGCAGGCCAAGAGCAACTGGAAGTGATCTCCCTGATTACTCGAGTAACGTTAGCAGGCCAAGAGCAACACATTTCTTTGTGACAGGTTACTTGAGGGTTTACTCTGGTTACTTCAAGTTTCTGTCTCATTACTCGAGTTCTTACTCGAGTAACCCTTTAGAAATCTTGCCAATGATGAAATTTCTCAGCTTTCTCTCTTGGCCTTTCTTCATTACTCCAGTGCTTACTTCAAGTGATAATTTGCTCTGTCATTACTTTGTTCAAACTTATTTGTTTATCAAATCTTTTTCACATCCATTCTTTGTTATCATCAAAACATGTGAGATCTAACAATTTTTACTATATTATTTGTCAAATGTAGGACATATTGGGCTTCCTAAACATCATGATCAAGAAAGGGGTAGACACGGGGCAACAATAAAGAGTGTGGATCCTAATGAATTGCAACAAGTCCACTTGTACATCTTGAATTATGTTGATGAAGTTCAAGATTACATGAATGCTTATAAAAAAATTGTACAAAAAAATAGTTGAATGACTGAACAAAGGTTAATTAAGGAGCATAACATAACTTTTGCACATTGGTTCAAACAAAAGGTTAACAGAGAAGAATGTGTTTCTGATACAATTAAATGTTTAGCACGTGGTCCTGAGGTTGATGTTATATGTTGGACTTCATTTGTGATCAATGGTTATATCTTTTACATAAAGTCCCTCGATGATAAGAGCACCGCCCAGAACAGTGGTGTTGTGTTAGTGGCTGAATCTATGCACTTTTCTAGTTCAAAAGATAAGAACCCTAGATTTGCAGCAATACCTTATTATGGGGTTATTGAAGAGATTTGGGTGGTTGACTATGTGAAAATTAAAATTTCCATTTTCAAATGCAAGTGGGTTGATGTCAATAATGGTGTGAAGATCGATAAATTAGGATTTATATTAGTAGATTTGAATAGTAGAAGTTTTGGAGATAAACCTTTTATTATGGCAGATCAGGCAAAACAAGTGTTCTATATTATGGATCAGGAAAATCAAAAGTGGTCCATAGCTCTCCAAGGAAAAAGGGTCTTTGATATTTATGAGGAAATTCATTCAAATTATGATCTTCTTGAGACTCCTTTTTCTAGGGGTTTACCATAATTGAACGAAGAAGCTAAAGCAGATAATGAACATGGCACAAGAAATGATTATCATGAGGGAATATGGGAGGATATCTCTTTATGAAACTACTTTGAAAGTTAGCTAGCTAAAGTAATTATCATTGTGATTTATATCCGAATAATGTATATAGTTATTTTATAGATATAGTCTTATCATGTTATAGCTTAAGGATTTATCTTTCTTTGTTGTCTTAATAAGAAAATGACAGATCTGAGGCATACTAGTGTAGAGGATTCAGAGTCACTTAGTGCTCATCAAAGTGATCCAGCTAGTGTTAATCAAAGTGAGCCTAGCAATACTCCAAGCTAGAATCAAAGTGAGCCTAGTAACCAGTTTGTACGGAGGGGTAGATGTAGCACACGGTTGAGAGACATTTCGCTCAGTCAGAGTGTCAAGCAAAAGATACCAATTGAGTTTGATATATATTGGAAACCAATCGATCCAAATGCAAGTCGATATAGGAGTTTTGTAGGCCTTGTTGCATGCAACAAACCTAGCATCTTGATAGAGGAGTAGAGAAAAGTCGATGAAAAGATGAAGCAATATATTTGGGATACTATCCATGTATGCAATTCTCTTCTGCATGTAATGATTATCAAATTTGTCACAAATTTGTCATTTACTCCTTCAATGCATGCATTACAGCTTACTTACAACGTTCCTCAAAGTGAAATCCTTTACAATAAGATAATGACGTATCATTATGAGCGCTGGAGCAAGTTTAAGACAAATTTGACCAGCATTACATTCATATAGAGGTGAAAGATGGTGTGCCTCGTCTTACTCCGTGCAGCAAGTATTCATATATTAATGAATCGACTTGGCAAGAATTTATTAGGCTTCAGACTACTAGAATCTTTAGTTAGTTGACTTATTTTGCATGTTATTTACTTAGCAATTGTCTTAATAAGCAGAGCATTAAAGGGAGTTGTTGCAATATTGGGCAGTCATCAAAGGGTCTTGTAAGAGAAATTGTTGAACCTTGTGACATTTTTGTCTAGGATCCTCTGAAATAGTTAGTTGCAAGATGGAGTGTGCAAAACCTGGGATCAACTATCCACCACCAACAAATGAAAGATGATCAAGTCAGAGTGTCAGTTGAAGAGTTGATCGTTGTAGATGTACCTGTCCCTATCCCTTCTGATGATTTCAAGATTGTGAGTGATGTCCTGGGTACTTTTATCTTGTGGCTAAAGAATCTTGTTCCTATTCGAGCTGAGGGAACTCCAATCAAAGCCCCAACAAGTCCAGCTCCCTTTACTTAAGAAGTTTCACAACTTCCATTGAATATCATGCAACAAGTGATTTTGATGGCATATGATACATCTTTTCAAACAAGAGAATGGCCTATGGATTCATTTGTTGGCAAGTCAAGGGTGACATACTTTCTTGAGCATGATGATTTAATGTCCCTGGTAACTCCTAGACAAAATCTTACGATTGCGATTGTCCAACTGTTCTTAAAGTATCTTATTCAATTCAAAGTAAATATTTTTAAAATTTTTCCGTTTACCTTTGATTTGTGTGCTTATATTATTGTAGGTATATGAATCGTAGGTTGGTCTCCTCTGGAAATATCAATAAATTTGGATTCCTTTGCCTAATTCAAATCCAAGAGAAAGGGACCACTATTGCTATCAGACATACATACTTGTTAGAGAGGCTTAGTGAAACAGCAACTGAGTGTTTTTTAGGGCCATATGTGCATGGGTAAGAAACAAATTTATATTTCATAATATATAGATATATAATGCTTTATGTTTGCTTAATATTCTTCTCTTTTTTTCAGTGATCATTGGCAATTGGTTCTTCTATGCAAGAATAGTTACATTGTCATCCTCTTATGCTCCCTTTACTTCAAACCAGAGAATGACTTGAAAAAGACCATGAACTCGTAAGTTTTCTTGCATTATTACCTTTTGTGTGCAAAGTTTATGGACTTTGTGTAAACTAAGTAACCTTTGTGATTTTTATATAGGGCTATGCAGACATTCCTACACGCTGCTTATGGAAAGCATGTTCGTGGCTTAAAATACCCTACATGGATCATGCCAAAGGTTAGTATATATTGGTTTGTTTTAAAAACGTATTCAATAAGCCATGCTTTTATATTTATTTTAATGATATCATGTTCTTTTTCATAGTCATAGGCAACCACCAGGGTTTAACTTGTGTGGTTTTTATGTTTTGAGACATATTTACAATATTATCACTCTAGGCATGATTGATTTTACTAAAGAGGTATATGTATATTTTAGAACTTTTGTATTACTTTATTTTTTTAAGTTACTAAGTTAATGTTTTTTCCGGCCTTATTGTTATAGATGTTTGATCTTGTTGATCCCTTTCCTGAAGAAGATATTGATTTCATTCGCAAATGTTTTGTTGAATCCATCTATGAGCTTTTATAAAAATAGTAAGTTTTTGAATCTAATGTTGTACATTGTTCTCATACGTATTGCTTCTGCTGTATGAATTTCTAACTAGGTTTATGTATCTGTGTAGGATAATTTCTGGGATATGGGTGATACAAGCATGAGATTTGAGGGATTGACCTTTGTACTTTTTCTTCCCTTTATTATTCTCTAAAACTGAGGAATTTTCTATTGTTGCTTGTATCAATCCTTGAATTTTATTGCTGCTATTGTCATTCAAAGTTTTTCATCCATTTCTAAGCAAATTCTTCTGTTTGGACATTTCTTCATATTGCACATTGAAATTGATTCATAAGCTGAGTTTTGGTTCTAGACAGTTGTTGAGTGCATTTTAAAGTTCCTGGAATATGATTTAAGCTTGTCGCTTGAATTTTTCACATTGAACTAATTGCCAACTCATGTATATGAATTAATATTGCTGCAATTTGCAAAAATATGATTCTACCTAGTGGCAATTCATTATTGCTTATTTTGATCTTGAACCTTGATATCTTGCAACATTTCACCAATTGTTAGCTAAAGCATTTGATTTGTGGCTCAAATTAAGTGTTTTACACTTACCATTTGTTGGAAGTTGATTTAAAGTCACCTACACCTTCATTTGTGCTTGTTGTTGATCTTGCTGTTGTCATTACTTCTGTAAAATCTATGTTACTTGTTGCTTCTGTGGAATCTGGGATAGATGTTGTTGAAAAGGCTTGCTGGGTAGAGTTAATTTGAAGAGGAACGTTTTTAAAAAAAAAAGCACTTTTAAGACAGGTTGTGGCCACAATCGGTTTTAGCAGTATGACTTTTAAGATCAGTTGTCGCTACAACCGGTCTTAAAAACCATACTTTTAAGACCTATTGTGGCTACAACCGGTCTAAAAAGTATGAATTTTAAGACAGGTTGTTATGACCGATCTAAAAAGTCTTTTTTAACCAGTTTAAAAAGTCATTTTTTCACTAGTGGGTTATGAGACTCTTCAAGTGGTCCATGCATCCTTGCTCTTACACTGGTTTATGTGTCATTGCTCTTGTAGGTAAACTTGGACCTTATGATAGAGCTCATAGGTCGCGTGGACGAGCCCTTCAATGCTTGTTGGTGAAGGGAGTTTGTCTTTAAATTTTTCCTGAGATCATGAGCCACAGTTCTCTTGCGCTTGTCCATAAGTTTGGTAAAGATGTTGGCTATGAGAAGTTGAAATAGAAGTGGAGTTAAGTTTTCAGACATTTATATAGAAAGGGTTTCAAGAATTATCGAGCTATCGTATCCTTTATAAATGGTGACGGTTGGTTTTTAATAACAGTTATTAATTTGTCTAGACTGATAGTTTGTAAGTGTTAGTTACGATTTTTCTTTTATAACAATCATTAAGAAAAAAAAGTATAAGAACCGTTATGTATTATTACATGTTGGTATTTTTCGAAGAACCGTTGAATATATTCTTTTTTTAGATAATATTTACAAAGACAAAAAAAAAAAAGAATAGTGGTGAGTAGCCCGATGAACTGATGAGATTACCAAGCTACTCATTAGCAGAGGATTAGTCAAAATTATTGTTAGGCTTATGGCCAATCCCATACTCATCAAGCATGAGATTGGCCTTCCAATTTATATTAGAGAGTTATCTAAAATGCCTCCTTATGACATGGTCAGTCTATTGTGCATACCGTAACATTGCCTCTAGTTGAGGAAGCATAGGACGTGGAGGCGGCGGCGGCAGAGGCGGAGGCGAATATTGGGGAGGAGAAGCAGGAGGTGGAGGTTGAGAAGGAGGAGGAGGAGGTGGTGGAGGATATAACACCCTAAAATTTGATTAAGGGATTATGACTCCAAAAGTGGATGTGATTATTGTTAAACCAACACTTTTGGAGAATATGATGTGAACTGTGATTCGAATGTGTTATGAGTAGTACCGAAACCCTGTATTTAAGCTCAGTTATGGATTAACATCTAAAGTAACTAAAAATAGAGGGAAGGCACATAATATGGTGAAAGGGAATGATGTGATGTGTTTGGTGGCGCTTCAGTAAGAATTTCCCTAATCAGGGGCAAAATAAGAAAGTTACTGACCAATTGGTCAGTTACTAAAGAGAAAGCTCATTGGTAACTCAAAGATCAATGATTGAGATTGATTGTTATGAGATTAAAAGGCTAGGATCCCATGTGTTTGTGTTCATATGAGCTCTTGAGGATGAAACAAGATTGTGACAGTGGCATAATATGAGCCCTTGATTTGGTCAAACTGTCAAATATTGCTTTTTCTGGGCAGTTTGTTTGTGTGGAATTTTTGAATAACCAAATGTGTCTAAAAACTCTAAAACTTTTCAGTCTTGAAGTTCACATTCCAAGCTTCAAAATAGACATATAATTTGTGTCATTTCGTTTTGTGAGATGGGAGTTATAATTTTCCAAAATTTGGGATTAAAAATAGAATCTATTTTGGAGCAGTGTTGAGTTTTGTGTGATTCTGTATTTGTATGGTTATGGAAAGCATTGATTCATATTTTTCCTATGAAGAGGACTTAAATAGATTTCCATTGACTTTGGAATCACCTCATTTCAAGTTTTCTGGAATTAGTTATGATTTTTGGAAGTTTAGCCAAGATACAGGATTTTCTTGGCCGCCGCCAGAGGTTATGGACCGCAGCCCAAATGTTTTTTATCTATTTTTGGCCGTGGCCATTAGATTTGTGGGCTACGGCCAACCCTCAAAAATCAGTATTTTACACTTTTGAAATGTGGTTTTTGATATTGTCTTTTCCAACCCTTTGACATGTGTTTAGATTTTGAGTAGCCACCTAAAGATTGTGAATGATAACCTAAAGATTGTCGGCAATTATGTTTTGCACTCTAGTATTTATATGAATGTGATTTATGTTCGCAAAGCAATTGTATTCGAAATGTGAATTTGAGACCAGGCGTATTAGATCTCAAAAGGTATTTACGAAAATCCTATCTCAAGGATGGGGAATTGAAATAAGTTTTGTTTATCTGTTGGTCTCTAATTCATTTTAATTGCATATTTCGGACATAATTACGGAGGGGATTACATTTTGGTATCAGAGCTGTAGTTCCTGACAAGGGTGGATTTTGCTAGGATAGTTCCCCTAGTTTGGCCTAAGAAATAGGCAATGATTTCTGATTGATTGAGGTATGCACATTAATGTCCCTGCTATTGTAGATATATGAGTTTAAGGGCTTTGTATATACATTATTTGTGATGTGGATGTGGTGAATCAATGTGGTTCACCTGAGAATTTGATGTGTAGACCACAAGGTGGAGGTAATGAATAATAGTCCACCGGATCCTACATGGAGGATGACAGGTTTGATTGAAGAATAGAAGAAAATGATTTCCAAGGTATATGATAGTACGGTTCTGGGTATCATGATAAACCTAGATGTTGGGTGGGAAACCTTAGGTGGTATGATATTACATGCCAGTGATGTCATACTGGATTTGTGTCTAAAGGCCCTATGACCTAGGGGACCAGTGTGCCTTAGGCTAGTAGAAATATTTGAATTTGTGTTAGAGTTGATGACACTCTATGGAATTGAGGGAAGTAATTTCTTAGTTAACTGAGGTTGAGGTTTTGATAATTGAATTGTGATCCAAGGATCAAACTCCATAGTTGAGCTAATCCTTAGGAATTTGAAATGATTTGGATGGTCTGTGATAACAGAGTATGGTACTAAATTTGAATCAAATGTGTATCTGGTATCCTGAGATTGCTAGTTGTTAATCTAGCATAGGGGAAGAGTTATCTATGGAGGAAGTAAGCCTTAGAGTGTGCATCGGAAGCGTGGTGAATGTGATGTGTGAGAACTGCACTGAGCTGAAGCTCGAGGCAGTAAGTGTGATGTGTGAGTGTTGCCTCTGAATGTAAAATTTTGGGGCCATATTATTGCGTGAGAAAAGGGTCTTGGTAGATCCTAGTTTGATTTTGTGTTGTGTTGTGAATCCATCTTCGAACCCTGGCCTTAAAGCGTTTGCCAAGTGTTGGGCCTAGACCGTGCCTTCGGGGCGGTGCCAGTGGGCTATGCCAGTAGTGGACGGTGCCACAGGGATTTGACATATATTATGATATGAATGGGTTGAGATTAAGATGTGATTTGTGTAGTAAAGCTTATGGTGCCGAAGGTGAAGATGCTAAAGGCATCGGTGTTGAAGATATAACTGGTCCCATCTTGATGTGATTATGTGTTATGAGTCTTTCACCTGCGGCCCATCAGGTGAAAGATGGGAGGATCATTCAGCTGGGGCGGTAGTTTACGGGGGATTGACTATCCGACTATTTGTGTGTCTTTTACCTACGGCCGATTGGGGGTTCCGGTGGGAGGATAGTTCCGCTGGGGCGGTAGTTTACGGGGGATTGACTATTTATAAGCCGGAAAGCTATTTGTGTGTCTTTTACCTGCGGCCGCATGGGGGTTCCCATGGCTGAGGACCATTCCGCTGGGTGTAGTTTACAAGATATTGACTATGTTAAAGTCAAAAAGACTGTGTGAATAAGTTGGGATTTAGGTATGGTTGTGTAGTAGAGTAAAGCTAGTTCAGCTGATGGCGAATTCGACTACATGATCGAGGAGTTCTTGCTTATAAGGGCACTTACTTTGGCATGGCCAGTAAAGCTAGCCACTACGCTGGTTGCACCGCTGTTAACACCAGGCCAAGAGGTGATGCGTAAAATTAGAATCTACGATGTGTGTTGTTGTGGAAGCTATGTGATTACAGCTGGGAAAGCTGTTGTATTTGTACAAGTGGCGAAAGCCGAGGTATTCTTGCAAATAGCGAAAGATGTTGTATTTGTGCAAGCGGCGAAAGTCGAGGTATTCTTGTAAACAGTGCAAGTTGTTGTAATGTGTATGTACCGCCACACCAATAGTCCTCAGTAGCTAACAACGGTTTGGGTGATTGTTGTGTGCATCCCCGGCCGAGAAAGAGGATGAGGGTGGGGTGTAACAATGTGTATTTCCATGCCAATAGTCCTTAAGTAGCTAACAATGGTTCAGGTGATTGCAGTGTGCATCCCCGACGGAGAACGAGGATGAGGGTGGTGTTGGAAGATTGAGACTTCCGATCGGTCGCCTGGTAGAAGAGGTTGAGACTTTAGGTAGACTGTTATCGTAGGGAGCTTCGGATAGAAGAGATTGAGATTTCAGAGTAGCCCAACATTGTTGTGAATACCCGTAAGTTCCGGTTACCACTAGCGGAGTCACTAGTGGGTGTACGGGTGGGGGTAATATCATGAAAGTTGATATGGTAGAGTAATATTGTGAAGGTGCAAACAGCTGAAGTTGTTGTTATACAGCGCAAGCTGTTGTTATTGTGGTTACAGCGGAAGCTGTTGCATTGCGTAAACAACCTGAGTGCTATCGTTTATGTAGACCATGGTGTTTTGAGTTACTCCCGGAAGGAGTGACTAGATTAAGTAGAGTAGTAGTATAAGCCTCCCAATTCCTGAGGTTTATGAAATGAACTAGCTACTCATGATTTGGAGTTGCGATGATTGTGCTTGTGCATCAGTTGTGTCCTGTGCCGATTGGGGTTTCATGGCAATTGTGTTGCATTCGTGCTTCTGCCAAAGATATGGCTATCACCTGTATGGGGTGATAGCAAAATTATACGGTGATTATGAAAATCTCGAGTGTTGTGTGGCTGGAAAGAAACCGAGCACGACACATTAGTTCGTATAAGATTTTGTGAGAATCAGATCTGTGACATATCATTGTGTAGGTGGTCTAAAAAGGACTATCCCAATGTGAAATAATTGTGAAATGGAAGCCGTCATGAAGAGGCATCCGAGGTTATGGTTTAAGTGTATGACAAATTTCAAGGATAAAATTTATTGAACCGGGGGGGGGGGGCAATGTAACACCCTAAAATTTGATTAAGGGATTATGACTCCAAAAGTGGATGTGATTATTGTTAAACCAACACTTTTGGAGAATACGATGTGAACTATGATTCGAATGTGTTATGAGCAGTGCCGAAACCCTGTATTTAAGCTCAATTATAGATTAATATCTAAATTAACTTAAAATAAAGGGAGGGCACATAATGTGGTGAAAGGGAATGATATGATGTGTTTGGTGGCGATTCAGAAAAAATTTCCCTAATTAGGGGCAAAATAGGAAAGTTATCGACCAATTGATCAGTTACTGAAGAAGAAGCTCATTGGTAACTCAAAGATCAATGGTTGAGATTGATTGTTATGAGATTAAAAGGGTGAAATCCCATGTGTTTGTGTTCATATGAGCTCATGAGGATGAAACAAGATTGTGACAGTGGCATAATGTGAGCCCTTGATTTCATCAAACTGTCAAATATTGCGTTTTCTCTTCCCTCTTCCATTTAGGTCAGCCAAGAGAGCAAAAGAGGGCTAAAAATCTGATTCCTCTTCATCATCATCTCTCTCTCCTCTCATCTCCATGGATGCCAAGCTTAAGAGAAGAAAGAGAAAACTTAAGGTGAGATTTTGGTTGGTTTGTTGTCCTCTTATGCTCAAATACCCTTCTATAATGTTGTTCATAGTGATGAGAGCTTCATCTCTATGGTTTTAGATTTTTGAAAAAGGGTGTTTGAGAGCTTGTGCAAAATTGAAGGTTGATAAATCAAGGAATTAGCCTGGGAAAGAGGAAGATGTGAGTATTTGATGTATTTTGACCTAAGTTTTGTGGTCATTGGTTAAGTTTTGTGAATTTTGAATTTTTCCCTGATTTTCATGTGATTTTGGATTGGAAGAATTGGTTTGTGTATTGTGGTCACTATGAATTGGTTGTGAATTGGAAATGGAAAGAGTTTGCAATTTTGAGTTGAATTGTGAACTATGTTGACATGTTGATATTGTTGTGAAAACATGTCAATGTGATGTGAATCTGATTGATTTGGTGTTTCTAATGGATTTCTTGTGAAATTTTGTGTGGGAATGGTGTTTGATGTGAATATGGGGACCATTGGAAGCAATTGTGAAAATTTGAAAACCTGTCTGATGTGAACTTTGTACTGGGCAGTTTGTTTGTGTGGACATTTTGAATGACCAAATGGTGTCTAAAAATTATAAAACTTTCCAGTCTTAAAGATCACATTCCAAGCTTCAAAATATACATATAATTTGTGACATTTCGTTTTGTGAGTTGGGAGTTATGATTTTCTAAAATTTGGGATTAAAACTAGAATTTGTTTTGGAGTAGTGTTGAGTTTTGTGTGATTCTATATTTATGTGGTTATGGAAAGCATTGATTCATATTTTTCCTATGAAGATGACTTAAATAGCTTTCCATTGGCTTTGAAATCACCTCATTTCAAGTTTTTTGGAATTAGTTATGATTTTTGGAAATTCAACCAATAAACAGGATTTTCTTGGCCGCAGCCAGAGGTTATGGACCGCAGCCCAAATGTTTCTTACCTATTTTTGGCCACTGCCAGTGGATTTGTGGGCCACGACCAACCCCCAAAAATCAGTATTTTGCAATTCTGAAAAGTGGTTTTTGGTATAGTTTTTCCCAACCCTTTAGGCATGTATTTAGGCTTTGAGTAGCCACCTAAAGATTGTGAATGATAACCAACTTTAAGTGTTATGGAAGTAAGAATTTGGAAATAGAGAATAACCCTATGTATTTGCTTTGATTATAGGGTTTGATGTTCGCCCTGATCGTGAGTAGTCGGTGCTGAAGCACACGTGGAAAGAACAAGGATAGGGAACTTACCTCTCCTGCATGTTCTGATATTTGTGTTAGTATATTGGTTCATGTTATTACTTTGCTTGATTATGTGAAACATATATGAATAATTGAAGATTTGTTTCAATTTATGCTATGACCATAAGTATGTTGTTCGAAATGTTAAGCTTGCATATTTGTCTTTGTGTGATTATGAGCTATGTAATGCAAGCATGTCATGCATTAAACATTTATCTTGCATACATATTGGTATTGTTTTTCTGCTAAAATTCTCTCGAATCTCACCCTCCCCTACTAACAATTTATACAAGACAAGCGGCTCAAGGAGGGAGTACGCAATCAAGGGCGGCAAGGACTCCTTTAGGATGTGGATTTGGTAGTTGGTTATCAGTTGTGGGTTGGGATGACTATATATATTTTGGATGTATATTTGGTTATCTGGACGTGTATCTGTTCGGATGAGTATTTTTTTTGTTATGTATTTGATAAGGATATTGTGTAATTCCCTATTTGGGAAATTGTAATAGGCTAATGTGCCTTATATATATACCCTTTAGTGGAGATATGAAACTCGGGGTTGCCGGGAATTATGTTGTGCACTCTGGTATTTATATGAATGTGATTTATTTTTGCGAAGTAATTGTTTCAAAATGTGAATGTGAGACCATGTGTATTAGATCTCGAAAGGTATTTGCGAAAACTTTATCTCAAGGATGGGGAATTGAAATAAGTTTTGTTTATCCGTTGGTCTCTAATTCATTTTAATCGCATGTTTCGGATATAATTACAGAGAGGGTTACAGAGGATGACGCCGAGAGTTTTCTAGAATGCCTTCCGCATGGCATTTCATCTTGGCAATTGATCTAGAGAATAAAGAGGAGGACGATGAAGAAAACATATTAAAAAAAAGATGAAAATGTGGAGTTTATATAATACACATATGGAAGGGACGTGAGAAAATCATCATTCTCATAATGACAATCATCGGATGATAAAGAGGAGGTACATATAGTTAGCAAGGGGAAGAGGAAAGGTTTTGAAAGTTTAATTAACATTTATTAAATTAAAACCATTAAGTATATTGGCATGAATACTTTACAGTTCTTAGTAAGTTAGAACTGTTAAGTATGTTAGCAAGAATACTTTATGGTTCTTAATTAATAACCGTGAATTATTAAGTTATTTTTTTACACTACATCTCCCTCCAATCTGATAATGAGGATGAGGATGAGGATAAGGAAGTGGACGAAGAAGAGGAGGATGAGGATAGTAGGCAGGAAAACAGTGATGATGTTCATCATCACCACCATTGCCATCCTCATCCTCCTCTTCCTCGTCCTCTTCCACATTCTCATCCTCATTCTCATTATTGGAGGAGGGAGATGAAGGGTCTGACTGTAAGTCATATTCAACATCATCGTGATGAAATATGAGGTTCAACTTCCTATTCAGCGTATTGGCATATGTTGTGAGACGTCTTGTATCTCAATCAAGGCTTGCTAACATCTGTATCAAAGACTTCATTTTAGAAGGAGGTAGAGGAAGAAGATGATGTGGAGGAGGTGGTGTTGTTGGAGGAGGGGGCGGCGGCGGCAGCGGAGAAGCTCCCTTCGAACTTAACATGATGAAGGAGAAAGAGGAGGCCGATAAAGAAAAGTAGAAAAAATCATAAGGAATATGTTAGTTTAAATAGAAGTCTAACGGATTATGAAGGGTTATGAATTATGACTTATGGCTTATGAAGGTCTAACGGATTAAGAAGGATTATGAGTTATGATTTAGGTGGTGGTGAGGTGTTTGATAACGGTTGTTTCTGAAGACCGTTATGGCTTGTCTTCGCTGATTTAAGGGTTAGAAGACGAATTGTTTGTAAATGTTACATGATGGTTGTTTCAAAAGAACCATCACTTTTGTCACTAAATAAATGATGATTATTAACTATAACCGTTATTTTTGTATTTTCGCGAATTCCTCCTTAAAATACATGACGGTGCGCATAATTAACCGTTACTTTTAAGCATTATATATCCTTACGCAACCTCTCCATCAACATACATAACGTTTATTAGCTTTGACTGTTATGTATTAAGTGTTATAAATGCACAAATATGTAGTAGTGTCTTTGGTTTTATTTTATTTATTGGGACAATATACCACCACTATTTCATATAGAAAGAAAGAAACTTGTAAAAATTTATAATATGTTAATATTTTTTTTTAAAAAAAAATCTAATACTCCCTCAGGTCTATAATGTAAGACTTAATTATGAAGTTGATCTTTTCCCTAAATGTAAAATGTATTTCTCATATTTGTTAATTTTTTTTTTCTAATTTAGTCATACTGATACTTGCTCAACAATAATAAAGTAATTAAGAAAGATGGAGGAAATTAATGAAAATGATTAGGGTGTTTTAGAAAAAAGACGTCATAATAACTAACTTAACTAAGTTCAATAATTTAATTAAACTAAGTAAATATGTTTTACATTAAGAATGAGAGATGGAATGATAAATTTTTCAGAGAGGCCTAACTAAACTAACTGCATCCGAAATATTTTGCATCATGTCATTCTCATTCTTTCTGTCTCTGTGTCTCATCATTTGTTGATTAATAAAATCTCATTTGTGTAGATTTTGTTTTTCCCATTTATTTGAAACTTATGAATCCAAATGGACCAATATTCAAATATTAATAAAAATTGAAATAAAAAAATTTGGTGCAAGAGCTTTAACAAATCCATTTTTGCTTAACACCTCCCGATATCATTAATCATTCAAATATTTTCTGAGTAGCTAAACTCCGGAACAAGAGAATCAATTGTGGGTAAGGTATTAAAACTCGGACCGGGTATTGAACCGGTCGAAGTACTGGGTTAAGGGTTAGTAGGTCAGACCGAAGCCAAACTGAAGCTAAACCGGGACTAAACCGGTGAGAAATTGAAAATTTTAGACTTATATTATGAAATTCTAAAGGAAAAATATAAATTTTTTTTTTAAAAAAAATTGGAACCCAGACCGGTTCGCCGGTTTCCGGGCTGGTCCGATCTGGGTTCCTGAACCTGGATTGTGGGAATATTCTTTATGAATTGCTTTATTTCTCTTTCACCAAATTTGGTCAGTGTAAAATAACGATTAGAAGTTAACATAACAATAATGACTATAAAGAAAAACATTTAAAAAGTACATAAATTTACCATAAAAATGGGTACATATTTAATCAGTGCAGGTGAGCTTTGACTAATCTTATTTAATGATCAAACTACCAACAGCATGATGTTTGACCAGCTAACGTAATATGATTTACCACCCCCTCAAATTTCATAAAGTATTAATTATATTAAATTTAAGATTAAATATAAGGATTTATTCTGGTATGTTACATGCTTGGGTTTTATATAGTCATAAGCCATACGACGGGTTTTATATAGTAATCATTGTTGCAATGGGATATGCGCTGTCTAAATACAGTTTTAATGGATTGTATTTAAAATTTTCAATTGATATTTTTAAATAAAAATTGAATCTTTATTTTAAAAAATTATCTTTACTTTATTCCTTGTCAACTAAAATAATTTTTTCTAAAAAAATGAAAGCACTAATGGGAATTGGGTCAAGTAGAAGAGGCTAACCCTTCATAATGTTGCGAACTATGATTTGAATACCTGATAGGAGATGTGTTTGCATTTAGTGTTTAATAATGCCTTGAACAAGATTGCTTCCAATTGGATGATAAAAACAAAAATAGACGGTCCATATTTTGGTGCTTATCACTCGAAAGAAGTTCCTACATCCCACACACTCCCTCTAATTTTTAATATAAGAGCCATATAATTAATGTATAAATATTAAAAAATTAGTTAATTTAATTATTTATAAAAAGTGTACATTGGTTTTTCTTAAATGCCCCATTAATCATTTATATTGGAAACTGCCCTATTGACAAAAATTCCCTTACAATCAATAGGAATATTTTGATAAAAATTAAAAATTTGTGATACAAAGTGGATTAAGATATTATATTTAGGATCAAATATTTCCTTTAAATAACTTAGAGAGGAGGAGGAGGAGGCGGCATGACAAAAATCTTATTCTAAATATACATCAAAGATATTGAAAATTCAAAATATGCCAACAAATTAAAGATATGGACGGCGTGTAGGGCGATTGTTTGTTGGTATGGGTCTTATTGTGTCCCCTCTGGTTTGTGGCCTACCCTACATTTTCTTAGACAGCCTTGTGTGTGGACCAAAATGATCCCTATTTCGTATTTGTGAGGGAAATTCTGGGAACCATATGGGAAAGTGATGTGGATGTTCCCAACGAAAACCAACATCAAATCAGCAAAACTAAAAGTAATTATTAACTTTGAGAATTGGCCGACGTAGATCAGCATGCTAACTAGGATTGCCTCCTTGATCCACTTCATACTAATAAGAACAATTGTGTGTAGGGCTAAGCAAAACTGAACCGAAAATGAAAAGAGTTAAAGGGCAAAAAAGACCTATAATTTTTTTAAAAAAATGAATCTACCATCATAAATTTTTTTTAGGTGTAAAAATAACCATAAAATTTTAAAAAAGGGTAAAAGTGACACTTTCATTAAAACTAACTAACGGTCGTTAACTCCAGTATAAAATTACCAGAATACTCCTATCTAAAATAAAGATTAAGGGACAAAAATACCCATGAATTTTTTTTCAAAAGTGTAAAAAAAGCTATCAACTTTTTACAAAAGTGCGTCCATCACCATAACATTTTTTTAGATAGAGGTATTTTGGTAATTTCTACTAGAGTTAACGGCCGTTAATTAATTTTAATGGAAGTGTCACTTTTACCCCCTTTTAAAAATTCATAATTACTTTTACGAAAAAAAAATTTACGATGGTGGATATACTTTTAAAAAAAATTATATGTATTTTTGCTTTTTATCCCAATTGAAAATAACAACTTACATTCATTATGGTGTGCCCTCAAATCTCAATTTGAGGGAGGATCTGGCCCGTGTAATGTTGGGCCAGTACATGTGTTTAAATGGACACATGCATTGTTGGGCCTGTGCATTTTTTTAAATGGACAAGGTATGTTCTTCGTTCCTTTACTTTTTTTTTTTCTAAGAAAATATAAATACCCAAAAAATACCAACAAAGTCTGACATAATTGGTAGATGATTGAGTCCCTTAAATATGATGTCCTAAGTTCAAACAAGGTCATGTGCATGTTGGGAGAGACAAAACCCACTTTGATGATCTCTATATCTTGAAAGGATTAATCTTTAGCTATCAGTTGAGGGATATCGCTTGAATTCTGTTAAAAAAATACATAAAAACTTCATTACTTCATTAGATAACCAATAGTACAAATAAGGGGAAAATTAGTTTCCCTCATCAAGCCCCAACTCTTGAATAGAAAGTGGTATTCGATCAATAATACAAAAAGATTCTCCATACTTTGAGGGAGCTTAGCTAAGTGATCAATGATCAAATTTTTCCCGTGGGCATGATAAAATATAATCTTCCAATTCTTATAAACAAGTATCGTAGTTTCATCAATAATGTCACAAAAAGGATGTGATTCCCATCGCAACCTCTAGGAAATAGATTGATAACCTCTAAACAATATGAATAAAAAGCTATATTCTTGTATCCCTCAACCAACACAAAATAATTTCATAGAAGATTGCTAGTAGTTTAGGGATAGCTGGAGGTATTGTTATGAGCTTATAACACTCTGCGCATTTATAATGCTTAATACATAATGCTTACATCTAATAAACATCATGTATGTTCAGGCGGAGGTCATACAAGGAAATATAATGCTTAAAATAACGGTTAATTACGTGCATTTTCATATATTACGAGGCGGAATTCACGAAAACATAAAAATATCAATTGTAGTTAATAACCCTCATTTATTTAGTGACAAAAATGACGATTCTTTTGAAACAATCGTTATGTAACGCTTACAAACGATTTACCTTCCAATCCTTATATCAGCGAAGGCAAACCATAACAGTCTTTAGAAACAACTGTCATCTAACACCCTACCACCATCTAAGTCATAACTCATGAACCTTCTTAATCCGTTAGACCTTCATAAGTCATAAGTCATAACCATTCGTAATCTATTATATCTCTATTTAAATTCACATATTCCTTGTGATTTTTACTACTTTTCTTATTGGCCTATTCCTTCATCATGTTAAGTTTCCAGTGAGTTCCTCCTCCATTGCCGCTACCTCCTCCTCCACCACCACCACCACCTCCGCCTCCTCCTTCTCCTCTGCCTCCTTCTGAAATGGAGACTTTGATGCATATGTTGGCAAGCCTTGACCGCAACACAAGGAGTTTCACGGCATATGGCAATACGCTGAATAGGAAGTTAAACCACATTCTTTATTACAATGATGTTGCATATGACTTTCAGTCAAATTCTTCATCTCCCTCCTCCGATGATGAGAATGAGGATGAGGATAGGGAAGAGGACGAGGAAGAGTACAATAAGGAGGATAAGGATGGTGGTGGTGGTGGTGGAGATTGAACATCATTTTTTTCTTACCTGCCCTCCTCATCCTGCTCTTCATCCCCCTCTTCCCCGCCCTTGTCTTCATCCTTATCCTTATTCTTATCATCAAATTGGAGGGAGATGAAGTTTTAAAAAAAAAACTTAACAATTCACGATTATTAATTAAGAACTATAAAGTATTCTTTCCAACATACTTAACAGTTATAACTTAATAAAAGTTAATTAAAGCTTTCAAAACCTTTCTTCTTCCTCGTGCTGACTATAGGTGCCTCCTCATTATCATCTGATGATCGTCATCATGAGAATGAACCAGGTACCCTTTCATTATGCCCTACCTGTTCAACTTCCAATGCATTCAATAATGGCTTTTTCACATCCTTTACAGATGTGCATTATTTAAACTCTACATTTTCATCTATTTTCCTACATGTTCTGCATCGTCTTCCTCTTTGTTCTCTAGCACAATCACCAAGATGAAACGTTGTGCAGAAGACATGCCAGAAAACTCTCAGTGTCATCCTCCACCTCCTCCTTCTCCTCCTTAACATCCTCCTTGGCCTCCACCACCACCGCCTCCGTCACCTCCTCCTCTGCCTCAACATCCTATGCTTCCTCAACAAGAGGTAATGTTATGACATGCACAATAGACTAATCATGCATTGAGGAGGCTTTCTTGATACTTTTCCAGTATGAATTGGAAGGTCAACAATGGTCCTGGCCAATCCTCTAGTGAAGAGTAGCTTGGTGATCTCATTAATTCATCAGGTTTCTCGTCATTATTTTTTTTTGTATTTTACTATTTTTAAATATTTTGTAAAAAAATATATCAAACGGTTCTTAGAGAAATACCATCATGAAATAAAATAAATAATGGTTCTTATACCGTTCATTCTTAACAACTGTCATAAAAGAACAACCATCAGTAACACAAACGATCAGTTTTAGTAAAGTAATAATGGTTATTAATAATAATGCTGTATCAGATTTTTAAAACATCTCCATGACTTTTTATTTTTAGTTTCTTTATAAACTTTGTTTGTTTTTATTTTCTTTGTAAAAAAAGTGGTTGCATAATCAACTACCAAAGGTTAAAAAAAATAAAAAATAAAAATACATAATGGTTATTAACAAAGAACCAATATAAATATAAACAAATAAATAACAATTCTTTTGAGCAAATTGTGATATAAAGTCTTAGGCATAGTAACCCAAAATACCTTACAATTCCTCTACTATTTAAATGTCTAAAATAGAATACATTTGACACCTAGTCTGTTTGAGTGAAACCCACCAACATCTTAATCCTACTACTCCTGTTGTCTTTTCCAGCTATTGGGGGTCGTCTTTAGTCGAATCCCACCATAAAAAGTTTTTGCCCAACTTCTCAGTTACAGCCGCACTAGTGAATGTACTTGACCCTTGTCTCAGTGATTGTCATGTATAGAGGTGTTTAATATTTTCCAGTCTTGGTCTTCCCGTCCTGGTCTTGAGCAAATTGGTACTGGAAAATCCCGTCTCAAAATTTTTGGGATGGGAAAAATTCGTGATCGGGAAAAATGAATTTGGGATCAGGATCATGATTGAGAATAGGACTTCTTGATCTTGACTTTTTCCCTATCCTGAAATAATATATGTGCGTGTGTGTGCACGTGCACATATTTTTTTACTCTAAAGCTGTAAATTATGCTCAGATAACTAGATTTATGTAGATCAAAATATCAACTTCAACACACTGAAGTCTGAACCCTAATTCCCTCTTCTCTCTGCCTGACAGATGATAGTGCTCTGCTCGCTTATACCCTCTCTGTCTCATCCCCTCATTTGCCTGACAGACGACAGTGTTGGAAATTGTACCCTATGTAACTCCCTTACTTATTTTGACTTGTAGCGGAATATTATTGCGTGGTTCGGTGGGCAACATAGGAATAGTATAAAAATATTGATAATATATGCATGATTACAGAAATTTCCCCATAGGGGTTTGTACATGATAATTACAATCAAGGTAGTCGCACAGGGCTACTAGGGTGTCTAAACTTGTCCTAGTGAAATGGAGACATCTTCCTATTTTCGTTTCACCACTACAATCCTCTCATGTAGTTCTCTTCTCTGATCTCTACATACTTTCCATATTCTTCTATCTAAATTGTTGGCAAGGGAGGGTGAAATTTGAGAGAATCTCAGTAGGAAACAGTTACTATAATGCATGCATGATAGATGTTATGTGCATGACATATTAGCTTTAACTAGATGCATGCCCCATCATGACATTTTTACATACTCAATGTTTTATGCAACATAACTATGGCCACAATTTAAACAAAAACAGAGCTACATTAATCAAATATGCTCTACACAATCAAGTAAAGCAATCACATATATCAATATACAAGCAAAGATATCAAATACATGCAAGTAAGATACGTTTCTTACCTTAACCCTTTTCAGGTTCAAAACATGTGCCTCATAAATCGTGCCAACGACTGGGCTCTTAAATTGGTCCTAAAATGTCAAATATAAAATTTAGACACTTCCATAGTGTTTCTGGTGGTTATATGTGTCTATATTGAAAAATTACCAGAATACCCTCGGGGACCCAGCTCGGCTTGCCTTTCCCAATCCGACCGTACTTTTTGTGAATTTTTGACCAGGGCTATTCTAATATATTGTTGCCCAAAGAATCCATTTCCTGCCACAGAATTACCAAATTCATTGTTAAAAGACCAGAATGCCCTTGGCAGCCCTTATTTTAGGATTTTAGGGGCGTTTTGATAATTATGCTTTTTCAGGCTTTTCTGAAAAAGTGTTCAACTATAACCCCACCTAATTTTCCCCTTTGAACACAATAGAATCATCAAATTATCAAAAATCCAGCCCTAACCCCTCTAAGTAGCACTAGCTGAAACCTAAAATTCTCAGGAGAAAATTGGGTTTTTGAGTTTTGACTCCGTAGATTTGCTCCTTTCTACTCCTAATTACTTTATTAGCTATTTAATTAATTTAAAACCAGCATTTAGACTCAATTTTGGCAGCATAACGTTCAGAACACATCTTTTCTAAATTCACATTCAGAGCAAATCTAGGAGAAATTCACCGATTAATTTACTCATAGCAGACAGAACAACCAATATATGAAGTTTCGGAAGTTACCTTAAGCTCCTCTGGCTCTTCTTTAGTGTGGCCGAAACCCTAGCTCCTCTCAACGTAGAAATTTTCTCCTTAAACACCTTAAATCATGTAGAAGAGAAGCTTAAAGGAAGGATTACATAAGTTAGGAGCTAATTCACCGAAGAAATCAACCTATCTTGTGAGTTTTCTTCCACCTTCTCTCTAGAAAATCAACAAAGCTCTCTCCCCCCCTCCCTCCTTTCTTTAACAATGGCATCGGTTTTGTGAGCATGGGGGGTAGATGAAGCTTTTATAATTATCTTACTTTATGGTCTAATTTCCTATAGTTCTTTAATTTTCCCAAAAATCAAAATATTGACTTTTTATGTACACAAACTTTAGCTTTATGTAACCATGACATTAAGCCCAATAAATGTGATCAATTCCTTCCCTCTCTAGTCATCCCTTTACATGTCTAGGGGTCTAAATTAGAGCAAAAATAGGCTGATATCAATTTAATACCAAAATGTTTTCCATTTTAGGAGTTTTACAAATTCTGGGAGATTTTATGCTTAAAGTTTGAAAAATCATAACTAAGTTTGTAGACATCAAATTGGAGTGATTTTAAAAGCTATAAAACCCTTATTGAGTCTAGTTTCAAGGAAACATACAGTCTTTAACCAATTGGAAGCACAAATTCCCAGAATTAAATTCTTTTGATGTTGTTCTAGAAACTTTCCAGTTGTTTTAGGTTAACTTCAAAAAATTCATAATTTATTGTATATAGCTCTAATTGATTCATATGTACCTATCAAATTAAAGCTTAGGATGTCTAATTTCATCCTATAAAATTTCATAATTTTTGCTCATGATTTGTTCTTCCAAAACCTCATGACCATCTCATTGTCTCGAAGGAAATTTCACTTGAAGCATAATCACTTTCTCCAACATTCACCATTTTATTTTCTTTAATACCCAAAGATATAAGAAACATCAAGGACTAGATTTGGGACACCTTCTAAATCGGGGCTTAGGAGTTCCCTTACTTCAAGCTTATTCTCTAACCTCTTATCGCAAAATTCGGGGTATTACACCCTAGGAGCCAATCATTGTACTTTGAGCATTGTTATTCAATGAATTTTTCCTTTTTGACCTAAGATCATCATGGATTCATACATAAGAGTCGCTCAACTTTGATTTAGTCAAAAATCACCTTTGATCGGGTGATGATAAAGGCTATGTTCGGGCTTGAAAGTTTTCATGAAGAGGAATGTGAATGGTCAAGATGGAATTTGTCTCTTACATTAGTGAAGAGATATTATTGGGCCCCTCAATGAGTGAATTTGAGAAATGTATAGTCATACTATAATAGAAAGGAGTTTCCATTTCTATACTCAGACTACTCAAGGATCGGAAAAGTAATGGTTAGGAATAGGAGGATAACATTCTCCATGCCTCATCCTTAATTGAAATATCGTGTGGCAAAAGGGATGTGATATGGTTATATGACAAATTGCATTGGTTTATCGATCCTCATATGAACTGGGTAGTCGTAATATCTTACTAGATGCCGCTTACGACTTGTGGTTTAATATAGTCATTGACCCACTGCGAACTTCATATGGGTCTACAGGGTCACACATAAAAAGCCCAACACTAGCTATAATGTCCAGATTCATTGAATTTATGATATGTTTAGATTTAATGAATGTAAGGATTAATCTAGGGTGGACGAATATATATATATACATGATAATATAATTATATTGTGTTAGTTTTAAATTTAGTTTTATCTTATATATTAAATTTAATAACCAACATGATAAAGATATAATATCTTGGATTTAATTTATAAAGATAAATTAAATCTATTTCCATTAGTTCTTTATTCAAATTAAATAAATACGTTAAATTAAAAATGTTTAACTGATTTAATTAAACCATATTTATTTAATTTTCTTATCAAAAGACAATTAAGTGTTAATTGATATGATATGGATTTCAAATTTGATTAAGAATGATTTTAAAAATCCAATATCTATTATAAAATAGAAAGCACTGATTAGTTATTTAAAGGGTGAGCTAGGGTTTTCTAATGATGATGAAAGATAGATAGAGAGCCGTGAGAAAAGAAAACTCTAGAGAGGGACACTGGTGGCACTAGCACGCTGTTCGTGTTGGATTCCTATTCGTGTGGATACCAGAAGAGAGAGCTAATTTGAGTTGTTAGCTCCTTGAGATCGAAAACAAAGGCTGAACACATAAGAAATGTACGTTTCTCTACTACTCGATTTAAACACTGTTGACATATCCGCAGTAGGGATTGAAAACTTTTGAATTCTAATTTTCCGTTTTGCCTACCAATCCTAGTAGACAGTGCTTCAGTCGCTCATCCCCTCTATGCATTTCTTCTCTAAATCCCTAATTTCCATATCGCATCGTCAATCTCTTCAACGGTGACTCCATCTTGCTTTTGATTTGTATTGATATTTAATACAATAGAATCTTTTCCTACTTTTTAATTATATGTTGGTTAATATTAATATTGATATTTAAACTCCTTATTGAGTAGAGGTGACAAGCACTAAGCATCCATCCAGGACCTACTCTAATTTTTTTAATACCCGTTTCACGTGCCTTCCTATATCTCCCTCATCCCTATTAGCATTGCTAACATTGACATTCTTTGCATTATTATCCCCGTTCATGCATTGTGGCTGAGCACTGATGAATAGAGAAAAGAAATCATAGATTTTGGAAAAGTTTTAGATTCCCAAACATCAGCATAACAATTAAGAAGATCTTGGCCAAATAAACAAAAATGAGAAAGTCTTAAAAATCACAACCTTTTTTAATAAAATTATTGCATAAGTGAAATTAATCAATTGATATGTAAAATATTTGCATATTTATTTTCCTTTATATGATAATTTTGTGGACAATATTTGAGCTTAATGTAATTAATTTGGGTGTGATTGATAAATATTTCCCTCCTTTTCTTTTGATAGCCACGTACACCATGTTAAGGAGAAAAGAGAAGAAAGGAGACCTAAAAACAGACTCACAGGATTGAAACAAGACAAAGAGGCGCAACTGGAAAAAATGATAGGGCACTGTAGCAGTGGCACTGTAGTAGATCGTTATTGTAGTAGACGAAGGTGACTGTAGTGGATGGAAGAACTATAGCAGGCGACAAAACACTGTAGCATTTTGCCGACAGTTACTGTAGTATCTGAAGAAAAAGCATACATCTGTCGATAGGATACTGTAGCATCAGGGAAAAAATGACATGACGTTGTTTGCTCAGTGCCTATATATTGGAGCATCAAGCATAGAGATTGAGGGCATGGAGTTATTCCTCTGGCAATTTTCAATCGTTTGTTTGAGAATTCTAAATACTTTGTTTCATATTTTATATTTAATTTTATACATTGAATTACATTTTGCATGCCTCCATCTTGGAAGGCTTAGGATTGTATTACTTTTTGCATGCTGCCTATATGGAAGGTTTTACCTCCTAAATGGACGGCTAGATTTCTCCATTTTTCATACATCTTTTGGCTGTATATTTATGTTTGAGAATTTAATATTCAAGTTTTATGCAGTATTTATGAGGATTTCATTCGAGTTTTATGTAATGTTGATTTATTTTTATTTTGTTTTTAATTTCATCATGTGCTAAATTTCTATTTTCCTATGGTAATAACGTAGCTTACTAATGCGGATTGAATCTTAACTTATTAAATCTAGTTTTAATTTCTCCTCTATGATTGAGTTTTAATTATTATTCTTAACTCTTTCACTTGATTGGCCATCTTTTGAATGATTTCAATATGTATGTTGAGAGTGGAAGGAGATACATGTGTGTAGACTCTATAATTAAAACCATAATTTGCATATGAAATATGAATATATTTATATGAATTGTGTAGTCTTAATGAGTTCTAGAAATCTTAATGCATAATTGATTGCTTAAATTCATATAGGAATATATTGTATTAGCAATTAATTATAAAATTGCTTGACCTTGGAAGAGGCTAGTAATTATATTAGGGAAACTCGATTATCAATCAAGTGGAATAAATTGGGCTAGAATAGATAAGTGATTCAATCCAAAATTAGCTAAGTGAAATCTGACCCCTCGGACTTTTTCTCATAGTTGCTTTTATATCATTTGCACTTATATTTAATCATCTTTTATTTTGTATTCTCAATCACCAACTAATCGATTGACTAAATAGAATTAAAATTTTCCATTTTGGTATTTAGTGATCAATCCTCATGGGAATGATACTCTACCCGCTTCTGTATTACTTGATTATGACAGTGTACACTTACACTATTTAATTGATCATCTACACTCTAACATCAATGTCAGTAAATGCAATATGATGTTTCACATATAGATTACTGGGGCCTGGGGGCTGACTTTGTGAATTCTATTCCAAATTAGGTGATCCCTTTTCATTGGATACCAATCTCCACAACTATAGCTAATCCATGCATATTCATTAATCCATTTTTGCCATCATGCATATTTGGCTTTTAGATGACTTTTCTACCAGTCTCCATTTTCTTGTAAATTCAAGGCTGATGAAGAACCTGATGAAGATATATTATGAGGACCATGTAGCTTATATATTTGTATTGGACTAATTTAGTAGAATATGATATTGAACAAATTATATATTTTGACAAATTATATATTTGTAATAGAGCAAAAAAGTCAATATAGGGGGAAAAAAGAATGGGAATTTGGGAAATTCTTGGGACCAGGAATTTCCAATGCCAACGGGACGTAAAATTCTTGGAATTGGGATCGAGAATCAAAATCTTTCCCAAACACTTATCAGGATCAAGATCGAGAATGGGATTTCCCGATCCCATCCTATCCTAAGAACAAGTCTAGTCGCGTGAGTTGTTTTTGTTTGTGAGCCCTAGCCGATTGGCTGCCTTTGTGAAATCACACAGTGATAAAGCATCCTAGGTGACATTAAATTGTTTTTGTGAAGTTATGTTGTTTTTTAGAAAATCTATTATTTCTTTGATTGTAGGTTCCTTAAATTGCTTTTGTGAAATTATATATCTTTGGAAACCCTAGTATTGCTTTGATCGAATGTTCATTTTCTGTTATAGGAAGTTGTCAACCCATTGCTTTGATTCACTGTTCATACTCTCTTGATCTTTTTGAAGTGATTTCGGGAGATATGGATCTCTACATTTCCTTTTTTGGAAGTATCCATATCTCCAGAAGTGACTTCGAAAAGATCAATAGAGATGTGAGGGATAAATTAATTCAGTTGTATCAAGACAAGATAAAGTATTCAAGGTGACATTAAAATACTTTTATAAAGTTATGTTTTTTTTTGGAAACCATAGTATTGCTCTTATCATCGGTTGCTTTCCTGTTGCAAGAAGTTATTAATCTATTGCTTTAATACATAGTTCCTACTCTGTTGAACTTTTTTGAAGTCACTTTAGGAGGTATGGATTTCTAGGCAAATACCTCTTTTTTTAGAAGTATCCATATCTTCAGAAGTGACTTCGAAAAGATCAATATGGATGTGATAAATAAACTAGTTCTGTTGTATCAAGATGCGATAAAGCATTCAAGGTGACATTAAATTACTTTTATAAAGTTATTTTTTTTTGGAAACCATAGTATTGCTCTAATCATAGGTTCCTTTTTTGTACAAGAAGTTGCAACCCATCATTTTGATTCATGGTACCTACTCTGTTGAACTTTTTTTGAAGTCACTTAAGGAGATATGGATTCCTAAGCAAATACCTCCTTTATTGGAATTATCCATATCTCTGGAAGTGACTTCAAAAAGATTAATAGAAATGTGATGAATAAATTAGTTCAATTGTACCAAGATGCGATAAAGCATTCAAGGTGACATTAAATTGTTTTTGTGAAGTTGTGTTATTTTTTTTTTTTGGAAAACCCATTATTGCTCTAATCAAAGGTCCCTCTCTTGTTTTTGTATTGAGCAGGTGGCACCAAGTCATGAGCTCTGAAATTCAACAATGTGATCAGTCCTAGATTCTTCAACGTGAGAGTTTTTGAGTTATTTGGTCTTGACTCTATCTAATAAAATAGTACTTTCCATGTTAAATATCCATGCAATATGAGATGAATCAAAATTTTCTAGGCTTTGTGGCTTGAATCAATTGCATTCTTGACTTGCATATCTCATTATGTAAGTGTTCATCACCTATACATTGTGTCTCATTAGCAATTAAGCCAGGAAAGCAACGGGTTGGTAAACAAATCATGATTTCTACAGTAGTGCAACTGAAGCCACATATCCATTCTATCTCTCTATTTCTTAAAATTCCTCAACATCCACTGCTACCATCTTGTAAAATTGAACTATCCACCTTCAGTTTGACATGATCCTCAATAACACATCAACATTTGTATCCCTAGGTGCTACATTCTTATAGAAGGCCCATCTACATTCTTCTTAGTAAAACCCTGACATTTTAAAATCTCTAGATCTTAAATTAAATTTATCTTTTGATGTAAAATTGTCATTCTCCCTAAAAGTAGGAATAAGGATGACTCTAATAATTAATTGGATAATTAAAAACATATTTTCAAATGCTAGTTTTATGAATTTCTTGTTAAAATATAAAAAATAAGTCCAGTTAATACTATAAAAAATACTTGTTATTTAATTTTTTATCTTGATGATTTTGGTTAATACTCCATTTTTTTAAATATAAGAGTTAGATAACTAATTTACATATATTAAAAATTAGTTAATTATTTGAAGCAAATGTATTTTGATTGTAACACCACTCTCTAGGGTCACTTATCAGAGCATTTTAGTCATTTTAGAACCACTTGTGACCTAAAAGTACCCTTGATTAGGCTAGAAACTTAAAATTCTTTCTCTAAGATTGGGTACTGGGAGGTAATAAATTTTCTTGAAATTGGAAATTCATAACTTATTTAATATTTCTCCAAACTTAGTGGTTTGAGGCTCTATTTTTAGCTCATGGAGAGGTCTTCAATATAAAAATAAGACCCGAGTTTGTTTTTGTTCCATTTGGTCCAAAAACACTCAATTTTCAAATCTGGACAATGCATATTTTCACAACTTTTTCTAGATTTCTGGGTCATCTTTGGAAACTTATATCTTTGTGGATTTACATCCAAAAATTATAAACCAGAACTCATGTTAAAGCTCTGAATGTGTACTATAACCCTAGCAAATTCATAACCTAGTTAAAATTACACTTGCCCTGTCAAATGTCACTCACAAAATCATGGTTCATCAATAAAACAACCACTAACTAACATTCCCAACTTCATGCATTTTATCTATGCTTTAATATAGGCCTTACCTTTACTTCCACTTGGCTCTCATGCTCCAACTTATAGAGGTTAGATACATACCAAAATATATAATTAACTTATGAAAGCCTTAAATAAACATATACGAACGCCATTACATGTTCAAACTTGCATACCAAAATAAACTAAGCATGTTCAAACTTCCACTTGGCTCTCATGCTCCTCCTTTGGTCATTTTACCTTGATTTTCCTACTACTTGTTCTTTGTTTAATTATTCTTTTTATTTTTTCTCTTTTGCCTACTGTGTTCTACACAATTTTGCAAGAGGAATTCATTCTCAATCTCAACATTACAAAGTTCTAGCCATAAATTTATGACCACTCTAGGCCAAACAAGGGTGTGGAAATTACATAATTATATTATTCTAATCAATGCTTCCAAACTTATTCTTTAGTCACCTTTGCATACAATTCCACCTTCTAAAACATATTGAATATCTACTTTCCTTTGTAATTAGACATCCAATTTTATACTCTAGCTCTCCAAACTTATTCCGAAACTCTCATAAACCCATAACAAATCTCAATCTCCTAAAAATGTGGTCATTTTCGGACTTAAAATAAATTTTGCCTCAAATTTTTTAAGGAACTTTGAAAAATTATAACTTAAGCAAGAGAACTCTAAATGGAGTGATTCAAGTTCTCTTTCAATCCTCTACAAAGGAAAAATAGCATCTAGCACTAAATCAAGGACATAATTTCCTAATTTCAGCGTGCATAATAACTATTCCTTTAGTGAGATAGGATATTCCGGTTTTTGATTTCCTGCCCAATTTTTAAAAATTTATAACTTACAATATACACATCCAATTTATGTTCTCTAGTACTTAATTTAAAGCTCTATAAATATATTTAAAGAAAAAATAACCACAATGACAAATTATGAAAATAACCTTGCATAATTTGCATAATTGCCTAAAATCTGGAAAACAGAATTTTTTCAGTTTTTTGTCTAAACTTACAAAAATCATAACTTTCATTCTAGACATCCAATTAATGTGTTCTACGATTTATTTTAAAGTTTAGGATGTGTACTATCTCCTTACCAAAATTCACAAACAGAGGACACCATTTGCCCTATCAAAACCTCACTCGAATTTGGATGCTTCTCAGACTCTCCAGAATCAACACTCTACCATATAACCTCAAGAACACTATATATCTCTTCCTAAAATGAGTTTTTAGTTTTATCTTCCAAAACACATGTTTAACTCTCTAAATCTCAAAGAAACTGAACCAATATCACCCAAAAACTCAAGCTTTAGCTTCAGAAATCACATGCATGTGCACTCTGTTTTTCAGTTTGGAAGAATAAGAAGAAAAAGTGGACCTGCAAGGCCAAATTCATGGCTAAAACTCCAAGATTTCGACACCTATAAACCCAAAATGCATGCTCTGTTTTGGTGAGAAATTTGCAGAACCAAAAACCTCAAAATCACACCTTAAAAGCTACATGAATGACTCATTCTTACCTTCCATGATGACAGAACTTATTTCCCAAAGATACCCAACTTCCAGCACAATTTTAACCCAAAGAAAAATCACCAATCAACCGAAATGACTTACCTAAACAAGAATCTAAGGTTGGATGTGATCTCTGGCCTCTTCCCTGTGAAATCTTAGGTGACTTTTCTGCCTCTCTCACTCAAGGCCTCTTCTCTGGACAAAATATTTTATAAGGATTTTCTTCCTTAATCAGCTTCTTTGAGCTATAAAATATTTTTTCTAAAATTTTCAAGTCAAATGATAGCCTCTAACTATTTTTCCTTGAATTTTTAGGGAAAATAGGCTTTTAATTCCCATAAATTAACTTTTAAAATTATTTGGGCCATTTTTAGGGATCTAAGCCTCTTCATAACTTGTATAAATACCCAAAATAATATTATATAATATTTCCTCAATTTTCAAAGCCCATAAATAATTTTAATAAAACTAACTCTTACATTTAGAATAGGGGAAGTAATAAATTTTATTTTTGGAATTGGAGGGGCATATACTAATAAATTTTATTTTTGGAATTAGTGGGGTGGATACTGACATTTTGAGGTTACAAATATCATTCAATCCATAACCCCCCAGTTACAAAAGAACTTACCAAGCCATCCACAATGAATTTTCAATTTTAAAACTAAATCTGTACAACTTTTATTTTTGAAGAGACTTGCCGACATTAAAGAGTGTTTGCTATAACATTCAAAATTCGATTGGTATAATAAAGAACCAAGGTATTAAAACCCACATTGGATACTGAACCGGTCAGGACACTGGGTTAAAGGTCAGTGGGTCAGATCAGGTCCAAACCGGAGCTAAACCGGTGAGATATTGAAGATTTTAGGCTTATAAACATGAAATCCTAAAGAAAATTTAAATTTTCTTTTTTAAAATATCAACTTGGATCGGACAGGTCTACCAACCGGTTTACCGGTTTTCGGGCCAGACCGGCCGGTCCGGTCCGGGTTCAACAACTCTGTAAAGAACACACTAATTATAACAAAGATTGTTAGGGGAAAAAAACTCAGCCGCTATATAGCTATATATCATCAAGAAAATCTAGTTTATCTTCTTCTGCGGATCTCCTCACTCGAGCAACTGCCTTTTCAACCTATAAAAAAAAATATAATAATGTTAATAATTTCTACGTAGAAAGATTTTGAGTTCAATTAGAATAAGCATGAACATAGACTTGGAGACAAGAAAAATGCACATCTATGTGAGATCACAAGGTAAAAATTTCAATTGCACAGAACTGTCATAAACATTTTTATAATCTACTTAATCTTAAATATGATTGAATATCAATTAATTTATATTCAAGCGTTATTGGAACAAATAGAAATTAGTTCTCTCATGGTTTTTTTTTTTTTTTTTTTGCATAAAATTAATTTAAACCGTAAACATTATATAAGAGGTATTAACTTAACCCAACAACTATTAGTTATGATTATGAACTTATGTACATATAGCTCTCTTTAAAATTAAAATTTGACAATGACCTCTCTTAAATTGTAAACCTAAAGTAGATTGCCATTATTTGATATGCGCTTTCATTAAGAAAACCTGATGGGTTGGTCACACAGTATCACTTTCTACCAGAAGAATTATATACTAATTAATAAGCGAATAAAATGTTATCTGCACAATCTGAAAATTTTATGTGTTTATGATCAAATTTAGAAAATAAAAATATTATTCATATATGACAAAATATTCAGAAAAATTACATGTAGTTTAAATTTATAATTTTTTATTATAATGGTGGTAGTGATGGTGATAATGGCAATGATGAATAATTCATTTCTTTTGGAGAAAATAAATAAATAATAAAGTTATTAATGCATAAGTAAGGTGGTCTCCTTAATTGATGAGAATTACATACCTCAACATCCCAATTTGTTCGGGCGGTAAGTATGATAAGAATCACTGTCTGGAAAAATATACCAGCGATCATGCCCCACCACATGCCCTAATTAACACATAATTAAAGCCAAACTTAAAATAAAACCAACAAGTAATTAAGAATAATTAATAATTCAATGATAAAAGCTTTGCTCCTTATATAGCAGCATTTCAAATTTTATTTTATTTTTAATACTAATTATTATTAAGTCATTATGTCTGTGTTTTGCTTCTTTTCAAAAATTAAAAAATATATATATAAACTCTAGGCTATTCGAATCAAATCTGAAAATAAAGTTATTGCCCAAAAGAAAAAAAGTTTGAACTTACTGCTACTCCCAAACTGGTTTTAAAGCCAAGAACACAGCCAAGGGGAAGACCAATCACATAATAACAAACCAAATTTACGTAAGCCACCACACCTTGCCATCCACTTCCAATTGCCACTCCTACATTACAGCACAACACATTAGAAAATTTATTATATATATAATTTGGATACAAAGAATAAAATATGGTAGAAAGAAGAAAAAGTATACAACTCCATGATAAAATCAAGTATTTCAAAACTGATCGACCAAAGACCTATAATTCTTTTATGAGAAAATTAATCATTTGGACGTACTAATTTTGCCTCAATTGTAATACAGCCTCTAAACTTTAACTCAGTGTAATTCAATCACTATAATTTTGATACGGTTGAAACTTAGTACTTCCTCCGATCCTAAATATAAAATAAAGATAATTTTTTTGGAGATATCAACGAAGTTAATTAAATTGCTTTAAAATATTTATATTCATTAATTTTTCTCCAAATTTTGCCTAACATATAAACTAATATATAATCTAATGATACATAACATATGATATGATTAAGTAACTTATTTAACTTCCTTAATCTCTCTGAAAAAAAGTCAACTCTATCTTATATTTATAACCAAAGTGAATATTTTTTTTTTTTAATTTTCAAAATTTTATTTTTCTAAAATGTAGGGACCAACATTTTAAAATGTTAAAACTATAGGTATGCTGAATTGTGCAAAGTCAAAGTTCATTGACTAATGTTCAACTGAGTAAAAAACTATACAAAGTATGTTACACTGAGTTAAAATTCAAGATTTGAATTGTAGCATGTCAAAACTACAAGGACCAAATGATTAATTTTTCTTTCTTTTTTTCCTAAAAACAAATCCCACAAATATATGTAGTAAAACTATATATATATATTATACTAATTTAACTAATGGTCTTAAGACACATCAACGACAATTCCCTGTGATCTTACCCAGCCTAATTCGGATTAGTTGAAATTTGGATTTGAGAGTTAGTTAATTACCAGAGAGGATAGGTTGAATGCCATTCAAGAGAACAGAGATGGCAAGCAAAGGGGTGAGATTGGAGACAGCTTGAATGACTTCAGTATCAGAGGTGAAGAGTTTGCTCATTGCAACCCTAAATATCAGAATTATTGCGCAGAACACAATGCTTATCACCACGCTTGTCCCGTTCACCACTATCACTGCAAATTTTGCCAGTTTTGGATGTTCTGCTCCCAGTTCATTACTCACTCTCACACTGCTCCGAAAAATTCATAATTTCATTAATTTCATCACTACCAAAAATTTCATATATATATATAGATTCATTTTCACTCTGTATATATATATGCTCTCCTAATCTTATTTATAAGTCACTTCTAACATATTTTAACCAAACCAAGAAAAACCTGAAACATTATTAACTCTGCCTTAAGACTTAACAACTTCCCGATTTTATCATTATACCCCATGAGAACAGAGCTTTCACAATAACAAATAAAGGGCAAAGTTGTATGAAAAATGCAATGATGTGACTCAAACGAAATAAAAAATTATTTTTTTTCCATATAAATAGGACCTATGAACATAGTTTCAACAAACCTGGTGGCTGCGCACAGACCCAGCATGAAGTTCATGTCCCAGTTCCAGTAGTTCATACTGAAAATTCATTGCAAACAACAGCTGTTCATTAGATATTGCAATACACTTTCTTGAATTCTCATTTGAACAAAAAGGGGGAAAAAACATCTTCTCTTTCTTTGGGTTTGAAGTTTGAGGGATATTATAGCATACCATATGGAAATAGAATCGAGTGAAATTGTTGGGTCTGGTAGAAGTCCTGATAAGAGCACTAATCCCTGGCTGTACCATATCTCCAAACTGATTCAACAAAATAAGAAATTAGCTGTATGTGTTGATTCAAAACAACAAAATAAGAAATTAGCTGTATCCTGATTGTGTATCTTGATTGGTTGTTAATTGTCAACATATTCCATCATTAAGTGGATCCATACAATCTTAAAAATTAGGAAAAAAGACATAATATGACAGGTTAAGTCTGTCTTTGGAATGGCATTGTACCACCTAATTATAGATTAGTTTTGGCAAAAGCAATAAGGATATAAGATTATCGCTTATGTCAAAAAAAAAAAAAAAAAGAATTGTCACTTTAAGGTGATCTCAAGTATAAGGTACAACAAAACTGTCAAGATCTTTTCAATATTTAAAATGTGAGACTCTCATGTTTCACAGAGTCTGAGATAAGTTATATTATTCATGACTTATAACTAATACGAATTTCTATGAAATTAGTTACACATACAAAAATTAATTTAAAAACCCATATGCTCAATAGAAATTATGATTTACCATCCAACAATACTTTATAGCCACCTAAAAAGGCATGGGAATAGATTCATGAAGGACACACACATACCAGAGCATAACAGCAGAGGCAGCAGTGAGCTTGAAGTATGGCCAAATGCCAGAGAAGGCTTTAATAGAGAACCCGGTCCAAGTCTCTTTACAAGATGGGCTCAAAACGATGTAGAGACCATTAATGAAAACAAAAACCCACCAAGAGAAGCTAAGGGTCAAAGCAGCCCCAATAAGCCCAAAGCCCCAAACATACACCACAAGCCAAGAGAGCAAAATGTGGAACAAGAAAACTCCCACAGACATATAGGCCAATGGGTTCACTATGTTTTGGGCCTGCAAGAACCTTTGCATTGGGCAGCTCAATGCAAAGGCGTACAACTGAGGGATTATCCCATGGGCAAAGATTTGGCCATATTGGGCTATTTCTTCAGCCTGACCCATGGCCCTGAGAATTGGGCCTGAAAACCAATACAAGAATGTGAGTAGAATAGCTGCACCTAAGTGGAGTACAATTGCCCTTTGGCATATGATGCCCATTGCTTTGTATTTCTGTGCTCCATATGCTTGTCCACAAACTGTTTGCACAGCACTAGCCATCCCTATCTGCAAAATAGACATGTGATATTTGATTATGAGAATTCATCAAACTATAGAGATTAAAGTAAACCAAAAAAAAAAAAACAAAACAAAAAAAAGAAAATTATACTCCCTCCAATTCAAGTAAGTTTTAAATAACTAAATTGCGTAATTCAAAAAGTTGGTTAGAAACAACAAATATGTAAAAAATGTAACTTACTTTCCTAAAACACTTATTTATTAAGAGAGTGAGTGGGACAGAGAATAAGTAGAAAAAGGGAGAAGAGAGAATAAACGAAATAAAGATTAAGAGACATATGTAATTAATAAGGGGTAAAATTGGAAAAAAATGTATTAAATGATAAGTCAAAACCAAATTGTATTTAATATAAAAAAAAAAAAACAGACCACTTCACACGTTTAACTCTTATATTTTGAACTAGAGGGAGCATTTAAAAATTTTGGGTTGAAAGGCTATTTTTGTTCTAAAACTATAATATCATAGGCACTGGGTATCCTAGACTGTCAAGTGGGATAATATTGCCCCTACGTTAAACATTCACAATTTTAATCATTAGTTGGCTAGGAAAATTACAAAAAAGTCCAAAATAATTATCCTATAAGAAACTTAATGCTGCCTTGACATTTATTGGTACTCTTTGGGACTTAATTGGTAGGATACTTATTTATAAATTTTTTGGGTTTTTTTTTTTTAATATTTTCGGTCAGCTAACTGTCAAGACAAGGTATGTTTAGCAAAGAAGTGATATTTCACCAATTGATGGTTTAGCACGCTAAGTAGAGAGAATAATTAATATAAGGGAAAAAATGTCCACTAATCCTTAAATTTATATCTGAAGCTACCATATCATCCCTCTCTTGGCCCCCCCAAGGTACAACATCCCAATAAGTGCGGAGGGAAACTCACCTGATATCCCACACTCACACTCACAAAGGGGCATAAGAGATGTCCCATAATAATAATAGCTCTTCACTTATCAACGAGGGTTTTTCTGATATCATTGCCCTTGGTTGGGACCAAAACGCTATTCTTTTAAGAAAAAAGGAAGAGTTTAAAACGTACATACCATAATTCCATAAGCAAGACCTTGAATTCCGACACTGGCTATGGAGGCTCCGGCAAAAGGGACGGTGCCCAAGTGGCCAGTGAACATGAGAGTCGCGAAAGTGAGCATGTAAGTGAACAAAGAGACAACAATGGAGGAGCCTGAGAGACGCCACAAAATACTAGACTCCCACCCCACAAGTCTCACCCACCCTCCCAACCTTATCCCTCCTCTCTCCAGCGTCTCCTCCACCTCATCCGCAGACATTCTCCGGTCTGCCACCGCCCGGCCCCCATTCTCCGGCTGTATCAGCGGCTGGTTCTCTGTCAGAACCATGTTCTTCAGTTCTATATCACTTGCTCAGTACTCCGCCCACTCACTTATGCAAGTACAATTGAACCCTGCGTGTTTGAAGCGATGTACTATTTTGTGTGGTAATTTATAATAACACATCCATTAATTCCATGATCATAATCTGTTTATTTTGGGACACTTTCTTTTTTCTTTTTTTTTTTTTTTCAAAAAAATAATCTTAAGTAACAAGGCTATATCCACCATTCTTTATTTAACGACGAGTTAGAGCTATCTACCTTTCAGTCCCAAAAAAAAAAAAAAACAGAGCTATCTACCAGTCTTTGTCACGTGCTACATCAGGAAAGAGTACAGTGGTGCATTAATATGCATATGGTCATTTAATTATTTATTTTAAACTTCCTATAAAAATTTGGAAAAATTGATCAAGAATTTAAAAGTAGGAGGAAAAAATGGCTCCGTTAGAAAACTGAATTATCTTGAATGTATTGCATGTTTATTGAAATAAACATATACTCCCCATGTTTCATATATAAGTAATTTATAATTAATTCAGTTGAATCAATAAAAACATTTAAACACATTAAATTTATCATCAAATTCAAGTCATTTTTAATATTACCCTAATTAACTGTACTAAACTTTAACATCATATTATTTTTGACTCTTTCACTGTCCTTATGGGTATATATGAAAGAAAAATATTTAGTACTCAAAAAGACTAAAAGCAACTTTCAATAGGTGTCCTATATATGGGATGAGAGGAAGTATAATACTAAATTGAAAAACTCTTGGATAAAAACTTTTCTTACTCTTAAGCCCAGTTCAAACTCAACCCTAGGGATTTAGTTTATTCTCAAAACTGCAACATGCATAAGCTTGTGGAAACAGCTCTGATTAATGGCCACTTTTTTTATTTGTTTTAAAGTTGAAATATGACATAATATCAAAATTAATATCATAATGAATAAACAATTTGAATAATCTTATACGTTGGAAAGGAGTGTCTCCATTGACCTCCTTCTCCATTTACTCCCCATATTTGAGCAAAAGTTCATGATTCCAACTTGGAAGAGAAGCGTCTCTATTGATTTTCCTTTCCATTTACTCTCTATTAAGTGTATCTATTATTAGATTAACTTTTAATAGTTAAGATTTACCATGGTGGATTTTTATAATAATATTACTTTTTACATATTATTAAATCTCAACCATTGAAAGTTGATTTAATGGTAGATACACTCAATGGAGAATAAATAGAGAGAAAAATCAATGGAGACACCCTCCCGCTATTAAACCTCATCTTAGCCACGTTGTCCAATATATTCCGTTCTAAACATTTAAGAAAAAGGTCTACTTGGCACCAATTAATTTCATATATAATCTAACCGAAAAATAATTACGCACCATCCTAAGTTGATGGAAGTTCATGCTTAATTAAACATGAGTTGGGAAATAAATTTCATTTTTTACATCTTTTTAAATTACTAGTTGTTAGTTAACAATGTTATCAATATCAATATTTTAAACTAATAAAACGTATATAGATTGGTTAATTTTAATGGAGAATCCTCTTTAAATCCAGTTGAGATACCAAAATCCAAATTTAGTCCTTCAGTTTTAGCAAATTATTGATAAGGCCAAAAGGCCTAATTAATAATTTATGTGTGTTGTTAAATAACCACGTTGCCCTCTTAAAGTCATTTTTTCTTTCCCAAATCACCTTTCTTTGCTAATTTAATTATCTCTTGGCTCTCTTGTTTTTAATTACGGAAATTCTATTTAAATCCATTTAAGATACCAAAATCCAAAATCAGGCATATACTTTTAACAAATTTCCAATAAGGCCTATAGGCCAGTTTAGGGATTTATGATTTGTTAATGTTACGAATATGTCCTTTTTCTATTTTCTCTTTATCACAGTGTACTCAGACCCAGACTGGACTGGCCAGTGCGGCTCAGAAACTGTCGAACCAGACTGGCCGGTCCGGCCTGGAAACTGCCAAATCGGTCAATAGATCGGTCCAGCCCGGTGGCCTGGTCCTATCTGAGTTTTTTATTTTAAAAAAATCAATTTTTTAACTTTTTCTTAAGAATTTTATATTAATAATCCTGAAATCTTCCATTTCTCACTGGTTTAGTCCCGGTTTAGCTTCGATTTGACTCTGGTCTAACCTACTGACCCTTAACTCAGTACCCTGACCGGTTCAGTGACCGGTCCAAGTTGGATTACCTTGCTTTTTCTCATTCCTTTTTTAATAAAATCTTCATCTCAATCTCGTCAATTCCTCGCTTCTCCTCTTCCCATCCTAAGATTTCTCCGGTTGATTCATTATTTGACATTCATCATTATATTTAATTTATTACATAAAATTATTTTTAAAAAATAATTGTAGTAACTAGTAGGAGTCAAAATTAATTAAAAAACAAAGATTTTCTAAAGATTTAAAGGAAGAAAAAAAATTTAAGTCAAGTTCCTTAAATTCATTATTTCAAGTATTCTAAGACTATGTGTCCTATTTATTTTAGCTAGATTTATAGTGAAATTATAATATTTCTATAATATAACACATGTGTCATATTAATTTTTAAACTTACAAATATAATTTTATTAGTTATTACTTGTTAATTTGTTCAATATCTTTTATATTTAATTTATTACGTAAAAATATTTTCTTTTTTAAAAAAAATATTTTCTATGGGAAGTGGTCTTCAAAGGCCATGGGTTAAGTGAAAAAAAAAAAATTGGGGCCTTTAATGACGTTTTGTAGAGAAAGTACTATTAAAGATAAAATTATATATGCCTTTAATGGCACTTTCTCTAAAAAGCGCCATTAAAGGCATATATGACTTGACGTAGTCATATATGACATGATGTAAGCATATATGCCTTTAATGGCACTTGCTCTATAAGTGTCATTAAAGGCATATAATCATATATTCTTTTAATGGCACTTGCTCTATAAAGTGTCATTAAAGGCCCTTCATTTTTTTTAAAAAAAATTCTGTCATAAATCTTAGCTTGTAGTTTTATTTGTACTTAAAATTTTTTTTCCCTCTTTTGTTAAAACTTCTTATACATTGTAAGTTTTTTTAATTTTTAAGCTTCCGAGTATAATTTTATTAGTTGTTATTTGTTTAATTTACTCAAGGTTTTTTATATTTAATTTATTACATAAAATTATTTTTAAAAAATAATTGTAGTAACTAGTAGGAGTCAAAATTAATTAAAAAAAAAGAGTTTCTAAAGATTTAAAAGAAGAAGAAAAAATTTAAGTCAAGTTCCTTGAATTCATCATATCAAGTTCTTTGAAACTATGTGTCCAATTTATTTTAGCTAGATATATAATGAAATTATAATATTTCTAAAATATAACACATGTGTCCTATTAATTTTTAAGCTTATAAATATAATTTTATTAGTTATTACTTATTTAATTTGTTCAACGTCTTTTATATTTAATTTATTATGTAAAAATATTTTTTTTTTAAAAAAAATATTTTCTATGTGAAGTGGCTTCAAAAGCCATACAAAGTGGGTTAATTTTAAAAAAAAAAAATTAAAGATCAAAGCTTATAAATGAATCACCTCTGTTAAAAATTTTTTTAATGTTTTTCTTTAATAAAAGGCTACAAGGTGCTTGGTACAAGGCATGGTGCCTTGAATATTTAAGGCACCAGGGTCTTGAATTTGCAAGGTTGGGGGCATTTTTTTATTTTAAAAAATTGAAATATTTTTAAGATTGGGAAGCTATGACGCTTTGACAAACAAGCGCCAATAAGGTTCTATTTATTTTTCACAACCCACCATTCTCATTTTCATTTTCATCTTCCCGCGTTCCATCTAGCTCCCCTATTTCTCAGAACTCTGTTGTAGTACAAAACTTCTTCTTCTATATATTTTTTTTCTTGTCTCAGCCTCTTTTAGAAGCTCCCTAGGGTGTAAGTTTTTGTTTTCAACATTTGGTTCACATTTTCTTTTTTAGTTAAAATCTGTCATCAATCTTATATGTGAACTCATAATTTTTTTCAGGTATTTATTTGAAGTGTCAATTCTGTCTTCTTGAACTTCTTATACATTGTAAGTTTTTTTTTTTAATTTTTGAGCTTACAAATATAATAATACTTAGTTTAATCGTACGTAGAAGTAACGTGTATGTTTTTTTTATGCGTTCCATCTAGCTCCCCTATTTCTTAGAACTCTGTTGTAGTACAAAGCTTCCTCTTTCATATATTTTTTTCTTGTCTCAGCCTCTTTTAGAAGCTCCCTAGGGTGTAAGTTTTTGTTTTCAACATTTAGTTCACGTTTTCTTTTTTAGTTAAAATCTGTCATCAATCTTATATGTGAGCTCATAATTTTTTCAGGTATTTATTTGAAGTGTCAATTCTCTCTTCTTGAACTTTTTATACATTGTAAGTTTTTTAATTTTTGAGCTTACAAATATACTTAGTTTAATCGTACGTAGAAGTAACGTGTATGGCTCAAGTTTAAGCAACTTAAATGCTGGAGTTCTTTTATGCTTGATACATGAAGACACAATATTACAAAAGATACGTGCTATGTTATTTCATTTTGCTATAGATTGTATTGTAAATTGATGTGGATTTTAAATTGTAAATGGAGGTTTTCAACAGAAAAATAAAATAATTACCAAAAATTATTTTGAAAAAAAAAAGACTTTCTACGGCGCTTTTCCAAAGAAGTGACTTCCAATGGCACTTCCTTGGAGAAGCACCATAGGAAGTGCCACCTTCCTATGGTGCTTTCTTGTGAAAGTGCCATAGCTTTATATTTTTTTAAAAAAATTAAATAATCAAGCTATAGCACTTCCATATATTCAAGAAGCGCCATAGCTTATTTTAATGGCGCTGGAAGCTACGACGCTTCTCAATCGCTATAGTGTTATTTAAATTAAGCATTACAACTTGTGTTTTTTGTAGTAGTGTAACAACATTCATAAATCCCTAATCAAGCCTGTAGGCCTTATTAGGGATTTATTAAAAGTGCAAATTTGATTCTGGATTTAGATATTTCAAATGTATTTAAATGGGATTCTCTCTTTTAATTATGATTATTAGTGTATTAATTAAAAACTAATGAAATTTAGTCCATGATTTAATATGTGATTCAAATATGGAATAGGCACATTAATTTTCATTAATTCCCTTTAGAAGAATGAACAACTAATTTCTTTGTCTTGCATATAGGATCAACATTACAGAAATGAAACAAGCGAACTTTCACTACTACAAAAAAATACGAGCTATGACGCTTAATTTAGAGAACACGATGGTGCTTGGGAATAATCATAGCTTCCAGTGCTATAGCTACGACACCTTTTGAATATATGAAAGCGTCATAGCTTGATTATTTAATTTTTTTAAATATAAAGCTATGATGCTTGTCCAGAGAAGCGTCATAGGAAGTGCCACTTCCTACGGCACTTCTTTGAACAAGCGCCGGCAGAAGTTTAGTACCTCCTAGGAAATGCCATTAGAGGTACATTACCTCCAATGGTAGGGAAGTGCTATTGGAGGTTATAAAGAAGTGATATTGGAGGTACATTTTTTTTCTCCACCTATACGGATTCAATCCACAACAATTTATGTTTTATAAATCTACAGCAGCAAAAACCCAAACCAGAATCACACCAAATCATAATGAAATAACTCAAATCAAAATAATTAATTCATAAAATTAGTAATAATGTATGTATTTAATTATAACGTGACAAATAATATACAACTAATTTTAAATACCTATGTATGTAGAATATAGGCAAGAAATAATTTTAACATACAACTAATTCATAAACAACCAAGATGAATATGCAAGAAATAATCTACTTATGTATCTAAATATTAGCTAATTGCCTGACCATATATTCACACTATTCTTCAATGATTTCATCTACTTGTTGGTCAGTCAATTAGGCACAACATTTGTAATACCCCAAATTTTGAGACTTGAGGCTAGAGAATAAGCCTGAAATAAGTGGATCGCTAAGCCCCGGTTTAGCAAGATCCCAAATTGTGATTAAGGGTTGATGACTCCAAAAGCAGACGTGATTAGTGATAAATGGACCCTTTTGAAGATTATGATGTGAACTGTGATGCGTATACGTTGTGAGCAGCTGCAAAACCCAATATTTAAGTTCAATTATGAATTAATATCTAAATTGACTTAAAATAGAGGGAGGGTGCATATTGTGGCTTAATGGAAAAGTATGATGTGTTTAGTGGTGATTCAGGAGGAATTGCCATAATCATGGGTAAAAGGGTAAAGTTACCGACCAATTGGTCAGTTACCGAAGAGGAAACTCATTGGTAACTTGAAGATCAATTGTTAGGGTTGATTTGTTGTGAGATTGAGTGGGTGGAATCCCATGTGTGTGAGTTCCTTGGAATTGGTTTGGAACTTTGGAAAGTAAAGAATTGCAATGTGAGTTTGAATTGTGACTTGTGTTGACATGTTGTGATTATTGGTGAAACATGTCAATGAAACGTGAATTTGATTGGTTTGGTGTTTCCAATGGATTCCTTGTAAAAATTTATGTGGGAATGATGTTTGGTATGAAAATGGAACCAATTGAAGCAAAGATGCAAAATCTGAAATTCTGTCCAGTGAAACTCTATTCTGGGCAGTAAGTTTGTGTGAACGTTTTGAATGACCAAATGGTGTTTAAAAATTCTGAAACTTTCTAGTCTTATAGTTCACATCTCAAGCTTCAAAATGGACATATAATTTGTGCCATTTCGGTTTTTGAACTAGGAGATATGACTGTCCAAAGTTTGGGATGGAAACTGAACTCTGTTTTGGGGCAGTGATGAGTTTTATGTAATTCTAGAATTGTGTGGTGATTTTTAATAATGGACAATATTTTTCCTATGAATAGGACTTAAATATATTTCATTTGGCTTTGGAATCACCTCATTTTGAGTTTTCTAGAATTAGTTATAATTTTTCAAAGTTTGGGCAGAAAATGTCAATTTTGGAATTATGACATCATCATAAGGGAATAATGACATAAGCATAATATAACATATCATCTTCTTCCTCCAAGCTTCAAAACCGTCAGTTTATTCAGCTGAACAAGAGGAAAAATGTTTGAGATTTCTAGAGAGAGAAAGGAGAAGAGAATTCGCAAGGTAAGCCGATTTCTCCGATGATCTAGCTCCTAACGCGTATAACTCCGATCCTAAGCTACTCCTTTATGTTCTTTAAGGTTTGGAAGCTCCTCCCTTGGTGTTAAAAAAGCTAGGGTTTCAGCCAAGACAAGGAAAAGCTAGTGGGAGCTTGAGGTAACTTCCAAACTCTTGTGTATTGACTATTCTGGCTGCTGTGGACAATTTAATCGATGAAATTTCGCCGGATTGTCATTGGTTTCAAAAATGGAAAATGGGTGTGTGGGGTTGTTATGCTGCCCAAATTGGTACTAAATGGTAGTTGTAACCTAATGGAATAGTTAATAAAGTGGTTAGGAGTAGAAAGGAATGCGTTTACAGAGCCGAAACCGAAAAACCCCAATTTTTCCCGAAGTACTTGTATATTTCGGCCAAGGCTATAAATGGGTCTTAGAGTTGGATTTTCAATGATTTGATGATTACATTGAGTTTAGGAGCGAAAATTAGGTGGGGTTACAGTTGGTCACTTTTTTAGAAAAGGCCGAAAAAGCATAATTACGAAAACGCCCCTGAAACCCTTAAAGTGGGGCTGCCAAGGGTAAATTTGTAAATTGACATTGAATTTGATAATTCCGAGTCCAGAAATGGATTCCTTAGGTGAAAATATGTCAGAATAGCCCATGTCAAAATTTCAAGAAAAGTACAGCCGGATCGGGTACGGCCGGGCCAGGCTGGGTCCTCGGCGGTATTTTAGTAAATTTTCAATATAGCCTCATATAACCCCCAGAAACACTATGGAAGTGTCTAAATAGTACATTTGACATTGTAGGATCGAATGTGAAGCCCCGAGTTGCTGGCACACAAATCGAGGAGAAAAAACTAGAGGTAGGGAACTTATCTCTCCTAAATGCTCTGATAACTGTATTAATGTGTTAATGCATGTTATTGCTTTGCTTGATTATGTGAAACATGTATGAATGATTTAAAGCTATGTTTCAATATATGCTATGGCCATATGTGTATCGTTCGAATCATTGAGCTTATAGATTTGTCATTGTATGTGTGCATGAGTTATGTGATGCAAGCATGTCATGCATTAAACACTTATCTTGCCTGCATATTGATAATGTTTCCCTACTGAGATTCTCTCGAATCTCACCCTCCCTTACCAACAATTTAGACAGGGCAAGTGGCTCATGAAGGGAGCGGCAGGACTCATTCGAAATGAGATTATGTAATCCCCATTTGAAGAATTGTAATGGGCAATTGTGCCCAGTATATCTTTAGCGAAGGTATGTACCCGAGATTGCCGGGATGATTATGTTGTGCACTCTGATATTTATATGAATGTGATTTATCTTCGTGTAGTAATTGTATTCGAAATGTGAATATGAGACCAAGTTTATAAATGATTTCGAAAGGTATTTTTGAAAACCCCATCATGTAATGGGTTAGTAAATGAGTTTTGATTATTATTGGTCTCTATTTCATTTTAATCGTGTATTTCAGATATAATTACGGAGGGGGTTACAACATTGATCTTCATAATACTACATAAAAACCATACACAAAATAAATTAAAATCACTGCAAATCAATTAATTTACATACTTGCCAATTAAATTTAAATCTTTTAGCAACTGCATCTACTTTCGCAGTCTAATATTTAGTTCTTTCTAATTGTGTAAGTACTTGAGACTCTTATGGTCGCAGTACAACTCTATAGAAGAACTATACAGGTAGTGTTGCCATATTTTCAATGCAAATATGACTACCATAAGCTCTAAATCATGAGTGAGACAATTTATCTCGTGAGGTTTCAGATGTCGAGAGGCATACGCCACCACTCTGCCCTGCTACATAAGGACACATCCCAATCCTTGCTTACTAGCATTACTGTAAACCACATAGGTCTCACTGGGATTTAGCATAATCAACACTTGTGCGGATGTCAACATCTCCTTCAGATCTAGGAAGCTCCTCTCACATCTATCATCTCATACATAAGAATGATTCTTTCTCATGAGCTTTGTTAACAACATGGCGATTCGGGAGCAATTTTGAATGAATGTCCTATAATAACCTGTAAGACCCAAAAAACTGCATATTTCAATTACAGTTTCTGGCCTTTTTCAGTTCAGTAGTATTTCCACTTTACTAAGATCCACAAAATTCCTTCTTGTGAGATTACATAGCTTAGGAATCTGACTTTTGTAAGCCAAAATTCATACATGCTTAGCTTGGCGTAGAGTTGCTTTTCTTTCAAAATGTTTAGTATAATTCTGAGATGTTTCTCATGCTTTTCTTTACTCTTAGAGTATATCAGAATGTCATCGATGAAGACTACCATGAACTGATCCAGATATTGGCAGAAAATCCGATTCATGTAGTCCATAAACATGGTAGTTGAATTGGTCAGTCTGAAAGGCATAACCAAGAACTCATAGTGCCCAAATCTAGTTCTAAAAGTTGTTTTCAGCACATCCTAAGCTGTTACCCTCAACTAATGATAGCTTGATCTTATATCGATCTTTGAAGACATACTAGAACCAGATAATTGGTCAAGAAGAATGTCAATCCGGGGAAGTGGATACTTGTTCTTGACGGTCACCTTGTTCAGTTCTCTGTAATCAATACATAATTGTAGGCTCCTATCTTTCTTCTTGACAAACAATACTGGATCTCCCTATGGTGAAACACTGGGCTGTATAAACCCTTTTCTCCAATAGTTCTTTTATTTGCTTCTTTAGTTCTGTCATTTTATTGGGTGTCATTTGGTATGGGGCATTGGAAATAGATCTAGCACTAGGCATGATCTTAATCGCAAATACTACTTCCCTTTCTGAAGGTAATCCATTAATATTTTCTAGACATACCTCAGGGAATTCGTTTCTCAATTGTGGCTTCTACTTCTGTCTGCACGGAGAAGAAAATGAAGTATCCTTGACAACCCTTTTGTAGACATTTGTCAGTTTCAGCTTCTGAGAGAAAGTTTAGACTAGTATTAGGATTATTACTCTTCTGTGGTTTAAGATATACGATCCTCTTGTGTCTATAGTCTAACAGTACATTGTTTGTTGTTAGCCAGTCAATGCCTAGGATGACTTCCAGTTTGTGGAACGGTAGACATATCAAATCTATCATAGAGTCCCGCCCTGATACATTTACAATACAATTCTAACAAGCATCCATAGTAACGGATCTAGCACCTATTGGTGTAGATATAACTAGATCATACGGTAATTTATGTACATTCATTCTTAACTGTCTAGCATATTCAAAGGAAATAAACAAATGACCAGCACCAGAGATAAAAGTTTGTATAATATATTGATTTTCTACATTGACGAACTACTATATTTAATATTGCATATCTTGTAGATTAGTCGAGCAAAGATTGAAGATAATCAAGAAAATAAAGAAGCTATCTTGTTGAGTTATGAAGAATGATCATCAAGAAGAAAATCAAGAAGCAAAAAGATTGAAGAAAGAAGAAATTACAATATCTAATGTAAATATCAAGATTCAAGCTCTTAGAAGTGATACTGGAGGTTCTTATGATGATACTGGAGGTTTTTATGATCAAACCATTATTGGAATGGGTTAATATGAAGTCAATATAAGTTATGGCACCTCCAGAGATGTTGCACTTGAGTTTTGGTGAAGTACTTGAGTACTGGAAGCTGTTGCACTTGAGTGCTAGTGGAACACACAAGTGTCGAAGCACTCTATTCAGCTCTATTTTTTGTTTAGCCTGACGGAGGTTCAGTATTTTGGCCATATCTCTTAAACCACATGTTGGATTGAAATGAAACTAGACTCCCAACACATAAAATAAACACCAAGATCACATTTAAAGGAGCTCAGATGAAAAAGATATGAATCTTGGAAGATGACACTAAAATCACCATCATATTCCAAGATAGGTTTGGTAGTTTGGACATAATTCTCAAACTACATATTAGATTGAGATGAAATTGGTGCCATATAAAACTAGGCTTAAAGATCTTTTCATGGATAGGTAATTTGTCAAATTTGAAGTTATATTCTAAGAGTTACGCATTTTGGAAGTTGACATTTGTGATTTTAGACACTGTCTAGTGCGGTAGACACTCTTTGGATTATAACTTGCAGAATACAATGAGTTTGGAGCTGATTCTTTTTGTATTGGAATGTATATGACAAGAGCTTTTCTGATGATATGTTACTTGCCATATTTGGAGTCAAAATGAATAGATCATGTTTGAAGAGAACTCGAGTCCAAAAGCTCACTCTTGATAAGTGAAATAGAGAAGAAACATAGCACACCATTTTTGACTTGAACATGGAATGACGGCTTGAAGGGAGTTGGTGGTTGAGAGAATAGGTGAGAGGAGAGTTGGTGAAGCACACCAATGTTGACTGAAGCATTATTTTAATGAGTAATGTATTAGTATAAATAAGAGTATCAAATTCATTGTAAAAACACATCTGAGTATTGAATAAACATTTTGAGATTGGTTCCTGAACCATTTTAGTATTAGAGCTGAATTCCAGAGGGCTAGAGAGTGAAAGCATGAGGAGTAGGGGAGAAACCAAAAACTTTGAGAAACAGAGGGTGTCGGATTTCACTCTTGGAGGGTTTTTTAGAGAAACTGATCCCACCATCGTGTGGGCCAGAAAACCTTGGGTAAGCTTCAGAAACCGCCTTGAAATGCCTTCACACGGCTTTAATAGGTCTCATGCACTGGCCACACGCTGGATAGAGGTTGAAGATGGTGACGTTAGCTGCCACGTCGTCACCATGCCATCCAAACTTGTTGCGTCAGCTATAAGTCAGCCAATCATTGACTGCCACGTGTCATCCCTGCCATGTTAGCATACACGGGTGCAAAATTAACCCCAGAGTTTTGCCAAAATTACATTGTAGTCAACTAAAATTTCTTTAAATTACTTTTCAGCCGCTGAAAGTTGCCAAAATTACTTTTTTACCCCTAGTTGTACAAAAATATTTCTAATTTGACCCATTTTTCTCTATAAACACCAATCATACCCTATACCCTTCTACCCTATACCTAATAATTGTGTTCTTTAAGTCCTAACTTCAAAAGTACAACTCCAAAATGGCTCTAAGACATGGGAACAAGCACGAAATTGAGATGGACAAAATGAGACTCCGTATACAGGAGTTGGAGACCTCTGTAGAATCGCAGTATGCCTTGCTAGAATCTCCCAGTGAATATCCAGAGAATGATTTGGATAACAATAGTTCATCATCCACTTATAACTGTCATCGTCCTCAACAACAGCTATTCCATCCTATGACATTAGAGTAGACATACTTGAATTTGATGGAAGACTCCAGCCGGACGAGTTTGTCGATTTGCTCCAAACTGTTAAACGAGGTTTTGAATATTAAGAATTTCCTGATGAGCAGAAGGTCAAAATTGTCACCATCAAATTGAAGAAACATGCCTATGGTGGGAGAATCTCAAGAAAATGCATGAAAGGGAAGGAAAAAGTAAGATCCGAACGTGGGACAAGATGCCATGTGAGCTCTCATGTAAGTTTCTTCCTGAAAATTATTATTAAGATAATTTCCTTCAATTACATAATCTCCACCAAAAGGCTATGTCTGTGTAAGAATATACCAGGGAATTTGAGAAGCTCATGATAAAGTGTGATATCCAAGAGAGGGAGGAGTAAACCATAGCCATTATATCGATGGGTTAAATAGACATATTGCCCATCTAGTGTAGCTCCAATAATACTAGACTCTAGACAACGTAATTCATCTAGCCATCTATATAGAGAAACAGTTACTCGAAAGGTTTTTGTTTGAACCATCTTCCTCTACCGAAATTTATTTTGATGGACACGAAGCACAAATGCATCAACCTACAAAAATGCATCAATATAACTCTTTAAGCAAGCCTACATAAGTATATTAGTCTAACTCTTCAAGCAAGCCTCTACCAAAGACTGCTAAGGAATTTAGCTCCAAAGCACCTAAGTGCTTCAAATGCCGAAGGATTTGGTCATATCGCTTCAGAGTATCCTAACCATAGAGTTGTTACAATTATTGAAGAGAAAGCTTTTACAGTATTTGAAGAAGAAAAGGATCCTATGGTTGACAAAGAGCTAGTTTTTTATAAAGAGCCAATTTTTGATAAAGAAGTCACTCCTGCTGATCAAGGTAAAACACTAGTGATTAGAAGAAGCCTGCATATAGCAACAGTGAAAGAAGAGTCTTGGCTACGTCATAGCATTTTCCATACTCGTTGCACCGCTCTGGTAAAGTTTGTGACATCATCATTGATAACGGAAGCTATGAAAATATAGTCTCTAACTACATGGTAGAAAAGTTGCAACTACCAACTCACAATCATCCATACCCATACAAGCTCCAATAATTTAATAAATGAAGCACGATAAAAGTTTCAAAATGATGCCTTGTTACTTTTTCTATTAGTAAAAGGTATCACGATGAAGTTTGGTGTGATGTTGTTATGATGGACGCATATAATTTTCTTCTGAGAAGACCTTAGTAATATGATCGACGCTCTATATACGACAGTCATACAAACACATATTCCTTCCAGAAGGATGACGTGAAGATTCAGCTTGAACCTTTACCACCCAATAAAACGCATCAAAATAAAAAATAAGTCCAAGTCATTTTTACTCAAGCATAAAGTTTCGGATCTATCTCCGTTTATTGATGATGATGTTGATTCTGACTTGAGGATGAGTCCTATCCAACCTTGGGAGAATGAAGCAGAAAAGAAATATAGTACACCAATAAAGCACACCATTTATAACTTGAACAGGGAATGACGACCTGAAAGGAGTTGGTGGCTAAGAGAAAAGGTGTGAGGAAAGTTAGTGAAACACACCAATGTTGATCGGAGCATTATTTTAATGAGTAATGTATTAGTGTGAATTGGAGTACCAAATTCATTGTAAAAACGCATTTGAGTATTGAATAAACATTTTGAGATTGGTTCCTGAACCAAAAAATCATACAAGTGTTATCCAGGAGCCACATAAAATACGTGAAGCACTCGAGTTCTGACATAGTGCTCAAGTCTTTAGTCTCAAATGCACTCGACTGTAACATGTGAGCTAGAGTGAGTGTGTTCCAGAAGCAAAACCAGAACTTTATGTATGCAGGACGATCCTAAAAGAAATGATAACAATCAAGGACCCAAGCATATGTGGGTCCAAAATGTTCATCGAGCACTTTATGTGTACTAAACGATCCTAAAAGAAATAGACATAGGGGTACAGAGAAGATGAAGAAGAAGCCAAGAGGTTCTCATGCACCAATTAAGAGGTTCATATCATTGCAAAAGAGAACTCTCAGAGCATCCATTGCTGGAGCTACAGAGTATAACCATAAAAAGAAGCAATGGAGAAAAGAAGTATGTTTCATCTCAAGGAAGGGCTACCATAATGTACCATTCAACTACCTTGATGAGAACAAGAAGAGGAGGATCTCTCATATACAAAGAAAAATACTCTCCCAGCCTACATCATAGAGAGAGCTTTGCATAAAGAAAAAAAGCAAAAACAGAGCTTCAACGAAAGATGCAGTGGGTATGCAAAGGCAATTCTCCATTCACTTAATGTAAAGGTAAACAAAGGTAAAACCTCTTACATTATCATCTTTAATATTTATTGAGGTTTATACCTTGTTACCTTAGGAATGAGCATTGCACATATGTTTTCACAATCTTTAGAAAATTCATTCATAAAGAATCACAATTTTCAATAACCTAACACTTTAAGCATATACACATCTTCAAGAGAAAATATTTTTATGCATAAAGTCATGTTTAATTCATTATGCTCAATTTCTTCAAATTGACTATATTCTTAGAGCATGCGAATTATGGTTATTATAAGCTAACCATAAGTTGATCCAAATAAACTCGGATACCGAAAGAAGAACAAGATCTATATGCTTTTATAGGAAGAAGAAAGGAATGCTCTGTTTACAATCATTAAAACATGGATAAACAGAGGATACATAAACTCTGAGTGAATACTTAAAGATTTAGTGGAAAAATCGAGTTTAGGAAGGAAATTGCAAAAAAACTAGATTCAAAGGCATGGACTACTCAAGTGATCTTGGAGCACTTGAGTATAAAGATACAAGGAGATGTAAATTAGCTTGGGTGTCTACAAGTTACACTCAAGCTAGGTACACTGTAGCAATATGTGAACTTTTCTGTAGAACTCGAGTTCTTAGGGAAAACTCAAGTTTATATGAGTGGTAAATACTTGCTCATTGTTGCATACCATTAGCAATCAATCATTTATGGTTTTCAAAATGTTTTCATATTTCTAAATGGATCGAAAGTGAAATGGTGCATAATCTTTCTATATATTTGAAATGCACATTTTGCAAATTTACTTGGATTTCAATTCATCCTCTTTATAAAAAGTGCATACACATTATTTGAAAATTATTCATATCTTGTTTGTATTAAAATCAGTTTCAAAATTGGAAGTTAATAGTTTTATACTGAATGTCAGACATGCTTCAAATTCATCCACTAGAATATTTTCCATCATAACCTATTAATCATTAATCTTAAATGAGCTATCCAGTGCTTGAACTCCTTAGTCCTATTCTCTAAATGAGCTTGATCTCATGTCAAACAATGTGGTCATCTATAAGTTTCAAGTAAATTTCCTAGAAAAAAATTCAATTTGTGAAAGCTTTATGTCTAATATATAAATCTTTATTGGAAGAGTTATTCAAAGTATTATGAATGTTCATTAATGCATTGAATCTTAATACATTAACTATTATAATGAAATAACTTACTAGAATAATATTCTAGAATTCTAGTCATTTGGACTATGAGTATGTGCTTCATCATCCATAAATCTTTACACTCATCTTGTTGCTCAAAATGCAATAACATTTGTCTTTATTTGTTCCTTTTTGAGTAACTAGAGCCTTTTATACAAATTCTTGCCTTGAATGTTTATATACTTCAAGACACAATTCTAAGAGGCAAGATTATCTCTTGATCAATAGCAAAGTCATTTCTTCCACATGACTTTTGTTGTTGGGAAAATTCTCAAACATGTTAACTCCAATGAGTAACATGTTATCTTAGTGAATGTATAAAAGAGAAGCTTTCTTGTATATGTTTAAAACTATTGACTTTCAATATCTTTTGAATGAGCATCGATTATAAACATATCTCAAAAATGAGATTTGCATATTTTTGAAATCTCAATTTCACTATGCATTATCATGATTTATCATTTCACAACAGTTGGTCATTATGAATAGATTTTTTACTCTCTTTGATCCAACTTACACGAATTGTATGAAAACCTTATCAATGATATATTTGATTTATAAAATATCATTGATAATTGATATCTTTTATTTGTTACCCCTTATGATCCAATGGCTTGTAATAAGTAAAATATTTGCATATTTATTTTCCCTTATATGATGATTTTGTGGATAATATTTGAGTTTAATATAATAAATTTTGGTGTAATTAATAAATAAATAATATTTTAGAAAGGAAAAAAAAAAGAAAAGAAAAATAATGTAGCTGATGGAAATCACTATTCATGACAGAGGTGACTGTAGCAATAGAAGCAAGGTAGCAGCACACGCTTTTTCACTGTTCTAGACGCAATTTACTGTTTGAAATCATTGTTCCAAACGCACTTTCACTGTAGCATTCAATTTTCACTATAGCAACACAATTTTAGGCACTGTAGCAACGCAGTTTTAGCACTATAGCAACACGTTTTTCCCCTATAAATAAAGATTAAGGCCAATCATAAATGAAAAGGAGAGTAAGAGATGTAGAGGCTTCCTTCTCTGACAATTAGAGGTCTTTCCCTGACAGGGAGAGATCTTTCCTTTAACAGTTCTGAATAAATTTTGTTATTTTTTAGATTTAATTTCATGCATTGCATTACTTTTTGCATGCCTCCATCTTGGAAGGCTTATGATTGTATTACATTTTGCATGACTCCTATATGGAAGGCTTAGGTAGTCCTCCTTTATATATGATATATGTTGCCACCTACATGGAAGGTTTTACCTCCTAAATGGACGGCTAGATTTCTCCATTTTTCATGCATCTTTTGGTTGTATATTTATGTAATGTTAATTTATTTTTATTTCGTTTTTAATTTCATAATGAGCTAAATTTCTATATTCCTAGTGTGATGATGTAACTTACAAATGACGGATTGAATCTTAACTTATTAAATCTAATTTTAATTTTTCCTTTATGATTGAGTTTTAATTATTATTCTTAATGCTTTCGATTGATTGGTCATCTTTTGAATGATTTCAATATGTATGTTGAGACTGGAAGGAGATGCATGTGTGTAGATCCTATAATTAAAACATAACTTGCATATGAAATAGGAATATATTCATATGAGTTGTGTAATCTTAATGAGTTCCATAAATCTTAATGCATGATTAATTGCTTAAATTCATATAGGAATATATTGGATTAACAATTAATTATTGAATTGCTTGACTTTGGAAGAGGCTAGTAATTAAATTAGGGAAACTCGACTATCAATTATGTGAAATAATTTGGACTAGAATATATATAGGTGATTCAATATGAAATTTGGTAAGTGAAATCTAACCCCTAGGGCTTTTTCTCATATTTTCTTTCATATTATTTGCACTCATATTTAATTATTTTATTTTGTTCTCTCAATCACCAACTACTCGATCGACTAAATAGAATTAAAATTACCCATTTTGATACTTAGTGATTAATCCTCCTGGGAAGGATACTCTACTCACTTCTATATTACTTGATTACAACAGTGTACACTTGCACTATGTAATATATCATCTACACATGTAACAACTTGAATTTATTTAATTGGGAAAAATTATATCTTGGTCTTTGTTGATTATTATACTCTTTGCTCAAATATCATATGATTCAATTGTATAAGAGCATATATTTATAGTTTTGCAGGAGTTGACCAAAATGCTCTACTTTCGAATACAAAGGTCATATGCTAACAGAAAAGGCATGACTGAGAGTGTTGTGGTGTGAGTGGAAGCAGAATATGTGAGATCACTCAAGTGACACAACATCATTAGCAAGTGAATAGCTAGTGATGCAATTAGAGAAGGAAAAGGAGTAAGAAGATGTCTTAGTGGCAACAACAAAATTCAACTCAAAGAAACTCAAGCCGAGACCAAGGATACTCATGAGTTGGATTCATACTTCTAACACTATAAGCCTTTGCTATCCAGCCTTCTTCCCTACTACCAAAGGAAGTTAGACATCTCTGCTGCGACATAGAGCCTACTGAGGTATGCTCTGAGGAAGGCACAATAATTGAGGAAACATTGGAGACAACAATCAAAGATTAGAGGATCATCATCTTAGCCTCAAAGATCAATAAGTGGTTGGGCATCAACAATCCTTCCACTAGACCTTTCAAGGAGTACAACGAGCCCAAAAACTAGAGCTCTTTCATTGGATTACCATTCAAACAAACTAAGATTCACTTGATGTTACCAATGAGAAGCTCATTAAGGTTGTGGATGATAGAGTTAGTATGTGCTATAGTAAATTAGAACTTCCAAATTTTGTTTACTCAACACAAGAGGAGTAAAAGATAGGAGCTGAGCTTCAAGGATAGATGAGAAACAACACTGTGCTAGAACTGGTCCCTCTGGTTTCTCATTCTTTGTTTCATCTGTCTAGGACTATCTAAGAAAAGGAGCTTCAACAATCATACAGAGCTTGCTACAAATAATGCTGAGTTCATCACTTCTGTGAATGGCAAGATTAGACAGCTTTGTGACTTGATCAAGCAAGAACTTTAAGGTCTTATTTAGAGCTCATCTTTGTATACTCAAAATGATCATAGAGACTACACTTCAGAATCCCTCAGTACTGATCACATCATCAAATAGTGATTAGCCAAGATGCCTCAATGAACTACAGAGGATTATGACTCGAGTGTTTACAATATTACTCGAGTGAGATATTATATTCTTTCTAAATTCTTTGAGTTGCATTACTCAAGTAAGTATTCGAGTGATGGTCGAATAGGATCACTCAAGTGACCACTTAGCTGATATTGGGTTATATCTCTTAAAACTCCTAAATAACATCGTCATTTTTAAAATTTTATTTCTCTCCAAATCTTTAGATTTTCACAACATTTTTCTCTATAAAAGTTTCTAGTGATTTTTCAATCCAGGAGAGTTATTAACTATTTTCCTCAAGACAATTTTTAAACCATACATCAATTAAGGGGCAGCTTCACATTCACATGTGTTTTATAACTTGAAAGATTGGAAGAAAATCCTTGTAACATACTCATCTATATATACCATGTCTTGATTAGTTTTGATGATGAATTACTCTTATATTGTTCTTTTCATTATCTTAATTTTAACATATCATATGGAAAGGAGCCTTTTGTTACTTGATTGAACTAACAATTCTCTTTGCAAAGCAAGATTTAAATTTATGATAGGAGAATTTGTTTTGTGTAATAGCATTCCTCAATATATTAAAAGGAGAATATATCAACTTTGAGGACATATGCCTTAACGCTCAATCAAGGAATATATATTGGCCACAACATTTAAAGCAACAAATACATATGCCAATACAAATGAGGATTAAGTATGCTTAACAGAAGCTTAACTCAATTGGAGAATCCTGAAAACAACATGAATTTACATTAGAGTTGCACAGCAGAAGTATGGTGAACACAACATCATGAACTAGCATTGCTAAAGAATAAAATAACGGACTTCATGGAGCACTTCATCATTTATTCCAATCTATATGAGCATTTTTAAACCCTCTCTCTTTATATTTTTGAGAATACGTTTGATATATTTAATTTCAATTTGCCTTGATTATGAAAGTTTTATTGAAAGCCTCTCCAAATCTATTTTTGGTTCCATCAAATTAAAATTGAAAATACTTTCAAATAGGAGGAGAGGACATTATTTTCTTGATGCATTCACTTTAAGCATTACTTCTCCACAAGCATTACTTCTTTATCGTTCAAACTTTTTGCTGATATCAAAGAGGAGGAGAAAAAGGCAAGAAAAATATATTGCACTTAATTTGCTTTTATAATTTACACATATTTTTCTTAAAGGATTTGTCATCATCAAAAAGGAGGAGAATGATACATATAATTAGTTTTGATGATGTCAAATATAGATGTCAAATATCAAGAGCAAAAAGTTTGTATAATAGTAGGGTGAAGGTTGACATGTTTGGTGTGAGGCTCAACTCCTAAAGCTAGCTCTGGCTGTGGGCATGGAGGATACATGTTTATTTTCATTTCCATTTCTATCTTTTCATCTCCCAAGCTACTTTCCAATGCCTTCCTCTCCAACCTTAGCCCTTCCGACAGAAGCCCCAGCACCTTGTCTGTTAACTTCAACACTTCTTTGTTGTATTCTTCCGTTACTTTCCTGAAATCATTAATAACAAGTTAATTAATCTGAATGTTGAAACTTTGTGTACATGTATCTATCTGCATTCATAAGTTTAAGGAACCAGTAGGAAGGAGGGTTCTTGGGCCACATAACATAGTTGACCTTGGAAGAAGGAGACATCATATGGAAGTAGTAATCAATCCACTCCACCTTCTCATCGAGATTCTTGGTCATTCTCATGCCGTAGCCTTCAAAGCTGCTGGTTGAGGGGTCATTTGCGTATACCTGTTTCTCTTTCTGAGGGAGAGTGAAGACTGCTGGCCCACCTCTTTTAACCAAGCAATCAAAGTAAGATCCCCCACTCGGAAGCGGCTTCGATATTTGCTTCACCAAAAGGTCATGACGAAGAGACAGTCAGATGACCGGCACTATTACGCCCTCCACGGCTTTGGTATTCTCCGGTTGTTCATGGGCTGGGCTGATAAACTGAGCAGGAAGCTCCTTCAATAGCCTAGAGGGCAAGCACTGCAATCTTTCAACCTCCATGTATGATATGCGAGTATCGAATGTAACGTTGATTCTGTAGTCAAATCATTAGTAGGATAATAACTTATTTTATTGCGAGAATGGAGACACACACACATATATAAAATTATTCGAAATAACACACACAGAAACAACCAAAGGCAAATATGCCTAAAAGCATTAAATCTAAATTGGAAAATTCAAATAATAATAATAATAATAACAACAACAACAACAACAACAACGCTTTCCACCAATTATATATAGTCAGTTTTCCATTTTATTCTGGACCCAAAAGCACGAAATATGTAGTTGCGCTTGCCTCCTTCACAAAAATCAAGAAATTTGGAGGGAGTCTTTTGGAAGTTGTGGACCAAATAGCTGAAGCTCCCTTTCCCTAACAATCCAACTAATACCTACCAGTCATTGGTTCAACTAACACCAACTGTTAGTGGTCTTTAGACCTAATTCTCCCCTGTTTATATGGATTCAGTTTTTAGTGCTCATAATCTTTGATGAGCAGTTTTGAATAGTCTAGATTTAACTTTTTGTTTTCTTACTTTTTATTATGAAATCAAGAAAATATAAGAGATTGAGATGAAAGAGATGAAGTGATATGAAGAGAGAATTGAAGAGAAAGATGGAGCAATATCTTATTTATTTGGATGCAATCAAAGTGTATTGCATAGTGCTCTATTTATTTATAAGCCCTCAACTTTAACAAAGAGTTACATAAAGTAAATACTAAATAGCAAAGTTAATCATCATGAGTGCACAAATTATAACCTTTGAGTTATGAGCATCAAGACTCTTAAAGACTATTCATGAAAGATGTTATGGAGTGTAGAAAGTGAAAGACCAAGAGTTGGAAGTTTATGAACATCCACATCATCTAATGTTTTTACAATACTCCCCCTTGGATGTCCACATATAAATATTGTGCCTCACTGAAATCTTACTAGGAAAAACCAAGTAGGACAAAAATCTAGTAAAGGAAAAAGAATATATAATACAAATCAAAGTCGCCTCGTTAAAAGCCTTATCAGGAAAATTGTGTTGGACAAAACCTTGGTTAAGGAAAAGAGTACATCACAGTCTCTACTTCACCTTATGATAATAACATATTTACTCTCCCAGATAACATCAGTTCCAATGTATTTTTGACTATATCATTCTTTTGGCTGCCAAACTACGAATGATGCATTGCCACAAAATATTCTACTAAAATGATGCATTGCAATACACTTTCTTGAATTCTCATTTGAACAAAAAGGAAAAAAACATCTTCTCTTTCTTTGGGTTTGAAGTTTGAGGGATATTATAGCATACCGTATGGAAATAGAATTGAGTGAAACTGTTGGGTCTGGTAGAAGTCCTGATACGAGCACTAATCCCTGGCTGTACCATATCTCCAAACTGATTCAAAACAACAAAATAAGAAATTAGATGTATGTGTTGATTCAAGAAAACAAAATAAGAAATTAGCTGTATTTTGATTGTGTATCTTGATTAGTTGTTAATTGTCAACATATTCCATCATTAAGTGGGTCCATACAATCTTAAAAGTTAGGAAAAAAGAAATAATATGACAAGTTAGGTCCATCTTTGGAACGGCATTGTACCACCTAATTATAGATTAGTTTTGGCAAAAGCAATAAGAATATAAGATTATCGCTTATGTCAAAAAAAAAAAAAAAAAGAATTGTCACTTTAAGGTGATACCAAGTATAAGGTAAAACAAAACTGTCAAGATCTTTTCAATATTTAAAATGTGAGACTCTCGTGTTTCACAGAGTCTGAGATAAGTTATATTATTCATGACTTATAAATAATACAAATTTCTATGAAATTAGTTACACATACGAATATTAACTTAAAAACCCAGATGCTCAATAGAAATTATGATTTACCATCCAACAATACTTTATAGCCACCTAAAAAGGCATGGGAATAGATTCATGAAGGACACATAGATACCAGAGCATAACAGCAGAGGCAGCAGTGAGCTTGAAGTAAGGCCAAATGCCAGAGAAGGCTTTAATAGAGAACCCGGTCCAAGTTTCTTTACAAGATGGGCTCAAAACGATGTAGAGACCATTAATGAAAACAAAAACCCACCAAGAGAAGCTAAGGACCCCAGCAGCCCCAATAAGCCCAAAGCCCCAAACATAAACCACAAGCCGAGAGAGCAAAATGTGGAACAAGAAAACTCCCACAGACATATAGGCCAATGGGTTCACTATGTTTTGTGCCTGGAAGAACCTTTGCATTGGGCAGCTCAATGCAAAGGCGTATAACTGAGGGATTATCCCATGGGCAAAGATTCGGCCATATTGGGCTATTTCTTCGGCCTGACCCATAGCCCTGATAATTGGGCCTGAAAACCAGTACAAGAATGTGAGTAGAATTGCTACACCTAAGTGGAGTACAATTGCCCTTTGGCATATGATGCCCATTGCTTTGTATTTCTGTGCTCCATATGCTTGTCCACAAACTGTTTGCACAGCACTAGCCATCCCTATCTGCAAAATAGACATGTGATATTTGATTATGAGAATTCATCAAACTATAGAGATTAAAGTAAACCAAAAAAAAAAAAAAGAAAAGAACATTGTACTCCCTTCAGTTCAAATAAGTTTTAAATAATTAAATTGCGTAATTCAAAAAGTTGGTTAGAAACAATAAATATCTAAAAAATGTAACTTACTTTCCTAAAACACTTATTTACTAAGAGAGTGAGTGGGATAGAGAATAAGTAGAAAAAGGGATAAGAGAGAATAAACGAAATAAAGATTAATAGAGGTAAGTAGTTAATAAGGGGTAAAATTGAAAAAAAAAATGTATTACATGATAAGTCAAAACCAAATTGTATTTTATATAAAAAAAGCAGACCACTTCACACATTTAACTCTTATATTTTGAACTAGAGGGAGTATTTAAAAATTTTGGGTTCAAAGGGTATTTTTGTTCTAAAACTATAATATCATAGGCACTGGGTATCCTAGACTGTCAAGTGGGATAATATTGCCCCTATGTTAAACATTCGCAATTTTAATTATTAGTTGACTAGGAAAATTACAAAAAAGTCCAAAATAAGTATCCTATAAGAAACTTAATGCTGCCTTGACATTTATTAGTACTCTTTGGGACTTAATTGGTAGGATACTTATTTATAAATTTTTTGGGTTTTTTTTTTTAATATTTTCGATCAGCTAACTGTCAAGACAAGGTATGTTTAGCAAATAAGTGATATTTCACCACTTGATGGTTTAGCACGCTAAGTAGAGAGAATAATTAATATAAGGGAAAAAATGTCCACTAATCCTTAAATTTATACCTGAAGCTACCATATCATCCCTCTCTTGGCCAGTGAACATGAGAGTCGCGAAAGTGAGCATGTAAGTGAACAAAGAGACGATAATGGAGGAGCCTGAGAACAAAACCCTAGACTCCCACCCCACAAGTCTAACCCACCCTCCCAACCTTATATCCTTCCTCTCTCCAGCGTCTCCTCCAACTCATCCGCAGACATTCTCCGGCCTGCCACCACCCGGCCCCCGTTCTCCGGCTGTATCAACGGCTGGTTCTCTGTCAGAACCATGTTCTTCAGTTCTATATCACTTGCTCAGTGCTCTGCCCACTCACTTATGCAAGTACAATTGAACCCTGCGTGTTTGAAGCGATGAACTATTTTGTGTGGTAATTTATAATAACACACATCCATTAATTCCATGATCATAATCTGTTTATTTTGGGACACTTTCTTTTTTCTTTGTTTTTCAAAAAAATAATCTTAACTAACAAGGCTATATCCACCATTCTTTATTTAACGACGAGTTAGAGCTATCTACCTTTCAGTCCCAAAAAAAAACAAAGGAGCTATCTACCAGTCTTTGTCACGTGCTACATCAGGAAAGAGTACAGTGGTGCATTAATATGCATATGGTCATTTAATTATTTATTTTAAACTTCCTATAAAATTTGGAAAAATTGATCAATAATTTAAAAGTAGGAGGAAAAAATGGCTCCTTTAGAAAACTGAATTATCTTGAATGTATTGCATGTTTATTGAAATAAACATATACTCCCCATGTTTCATATATAAGTAATTTATAATTAATTCAGTTGAATCAATAAAAACATTTAAACACATTAAATTTATCATCAAATTCAAGTCATTTTTAATATTACCCTAATTAACTGTACTAAACTTTAACATCATATTATTTTTGACTCTTTCACTGTCCTTATGGGTATATATGAAAGAAAAATATTTAGTACTCAAAAGGACTAAAAGCAACTTTCAATAGGTGTCCTATATATGGGATGAGAGGAAGTATAATACTAAATTGAAAAACTCTTGGATAAAAACTTTTCTTACTCTTAAGCCCAGTTCAAACTCAACCCTAGGGATTTAGTTTATTCTCAAAACTGCAACATGCATAAGCTTGTGGAAACAACTCTGATTAATGGCCACTTTTTTTATTTGTTTTAAAGTTGAAATATGACATAATATCAAAATTAATATCATAATGAATAAACAATCTGAATAATCTCATACGTTGGAAAGGAGTGTCTCCATTGACCTCCTTCTCCATTTACTCCCCATATTTGAGCAAAAGTTCATGATTCCAACTTGGGAGAGAAGTGTCTCTATTGATTTTCCTTTTCATTTACTCTATATTAAGTGTATCTATTATTAGATTAACTTTTAATAGTTAAGATTTACCATGGTGAATTTTTATAATAATATTACTTTTTACATATTATTAAATCTCAACCATTGAAAGTTGATTTAATGGTAGATACACTCAATGGAGAATAAATAGAGAGAAAAATCAATGGAGACACCCTCCCGCTATTAAACCTCATCTTAGCCACGTTGTCCAATATATTCCGTTCTAAACATTTAAGAAAAAGGTCTACTTGGCACCAATTAATTTCATATATAATCTAACCGAAAAATAATTACGCACCATCCTAAGTTGATGGAAGTTCATGCTTAATTAAACATGAGTTGGGAAATAAATTTCATTTTTTACATCTTTTTAAATTACTAGTTGTTAGTTAACAATGTTATCAATATCAATATTTTAAACTAATAAAATGTATATAGATTGGTTAATTTTAATGGAGAATCCTCTTTAAATCCAGTTGAAATACCAAAATCCAAATTTAGTCCTTCAGTTTTAGCAAATTATTGATAAGGCCAAAAGGCCTAATTAGTAATTTATGTGTGTTGTTAAATAACCACGTTGCCCTCTCAAAGTCATTTTTTCTTTCCCAAATCACCTTTCTTTGCTAATTTAATTATCTCTTGGCTCTCTTGTTTTTAATTACGGAAATTCTATTTAAATCCATTTAAGATACCAAAATCCAAAATCAGGCATATACTTTTAACAAATTTCCAATAAGGCCTATAGGCCAGTTTAAGGATTTATGATTTGTTAATGTTACGAATGTGTCCTTTTTCTATTTTCTCTTTATCACAGTGTACTCAGACCCAGACTGGACTGGCCAATGCGGCTCAGAAACTGCCGAACCGGACTGGCCGGTCTGGCCTGGAAACTGCCAAATCGGTCAATAGATCGGTCCAGCCCAGTGGCCTGGTCCTATCTGAGTTTTTTTATTTTTTTAAAAAAAATCAATTTTTTAACTTTTTCTTTAGAATTTTATATTAATAATCCTGAAATCTTTCATTTATCACCGGTTTAGTCCCGGTTTAGCTTCGGTTTGACTCTGATATAACCTACTGACCCTTAACTCAGTACCACGACCGGTTCAGTGACCGGTCCGAGTTTGATTACCTTGCTTTATCTCATTCCTTTTTTAATAAAATCTTCATCTCAATCTCATCAATTCCTCACTTCTCCTCTTCCCATCCTAAGATTTCTCCGGTTGATTCATCATTTGACATTCATCATTATATTTAATTTATTACATAAAATTATTGTAGTAACTAGTAAGAGTCAAAATTAATTAAAAAACAAAGATTTTCTAAAGATTTAAAGGAAGAAAAAAAATTTAAGTCAAGTTCCTTGAATTCATTATGTCAAGTCTTCTAAGACTATGTGTCCTATTTAATTTAGCTAGATTTATAGTGAAATTATAATATTTCTATAATATAACACATGTGTCATATTAATTTTTAAACTTACAAATATAATTTTATTAGTTATTACTTGTTAATTTGTTTAATATCTTTTATATTTAATTTATTACGTAAAATTATTTTTTTAACAAAAATATTTTCTATGGGAAGTGGTCTTCAAAGGCCGTGGGTTAATTGAAAAAAAAAAAATTGGGGCCTTTAATGGTGCTTTGTAGAGAAAGTGCTTTTAAAGATATAATATATATGCCTTTAATGACACTTTCTCTAAAAAGCGCCATTAAAGGCATATATGACTTGACGTAGTCATATATGACATGACGTAAGCATATATGCCTTTAATGGCATTTTGTAGAGAAAGTGTCATTAAAGGTATATAATCATATGTTCCTTTAATGACACTTGCTCTATAAAGCGCCACTAAAGGCCCTTCATTTAAAAAAAAAAAAAAAATTCTGTCATGAATCTTAGCTTGTAGTTTTATTTGTGTTTAAAATTTTTGTCCCTCTTTTGTTAAATTTTTTTATGCATTGTAAGTTTTTTTTTTAAATTTTTAAGCTTCTAAGTATAATTTTATTAGTTGTTACTTGTTTAATTTACTCAAGGTTTTTTATATTTAATTTATTACATAAAATTATTTTTAAAAAATAATTGTAGTAACTAGTAGGAGTCAAAATTAATTAAAAAACAAAGTGTTTCTAAAGATTTAAAAGAAGAAAAAAATTTTAAGTCAAATTCCTTGAATTCATCATAGCAAGTCCTCTGAAAATATGTGTCCAAATTATTTTAGCTAGATATATAATGAAATTATAATATTTCTAAAATATAACACATGTGTCCTATTAATTTTTAAGCTTATAAATATAATTTTAATAGTTATTACTTATTTAATTTGTTCAATGTCTTTTATATTTAATTTATTACGTAAAAATATTTTTAAAAAAAATATTTTCTATGGGAAGTGGCTTCAAAAGCCATACAAAGTGGGCTAATTTAAAAAAAAAATAAAGATCAAAGCTTATAAATGAATCACCTCTGTTAAAATTTTTTTTAATGTTTTTCTTTAATTAAAGGCTACCTTGGACGGCGCTTGGTGTAGGTGCTTGGTACAAGGCATGGTGCCTTGAATATTTATGGCATCGGGGTTTTGAATTTGCAAGGTTGGGGGCGTTTTTTTATTTTAAAAAATTGAAATATTTTTAAGATTGGGAAGCTATGACGCTTTGACAAACAAGCGCCAATAAGGTTCTATTTATTTTTCACAACCTGCCGTTCTCGTTCTCATTTTCATTTTCATCTTCCCGCATTCCGTCTATGTCCCCTATTTCTCAGAACTCTGTTGTAGACAAAGCTTCCTCTTCCATATATTTTTTTTTCTTGTCTCAGCCTCTTTTAGAAGCTCCCTAGGGTGTAAGTTTTTGTTTTCAACATTTGGTTCACGTTTTCTTTTTTAGTTAAAATCTGTCATCAATCTTATATGTGAACTCATAATTCTCTTCAGGTATTTATTTGAAGTGTCAATTCTGTCTTCTTGAACTTCTTATACATTGTAAGTTTTTTAATTTTTGAGCTTACAAATATAATAATACTTAGTTTAATCGTACGTAGAAGTAACGTGTATGGCTCAAGTTTAAGCAACTTAAATGCTGGAGTTCTTTTATGCTTGATACATGAAGACACAATATTACAAAAGATACGTCCTATGTTATTTCATTTTGCTATGGATTGTATTGTAAATTGATGTGGATTTTAGATTGTAAATGGAGGTTTTCAACAAAAAAATAAAATAATTACCAAAAATTATTAAAAAAAAAAGACTTTCTACGGTGTTTTTCCAAGGAAGTGACTTCCAATGGCACTTCCTTGGAGAAGCACCATAGGAAGTGCCACCTTCCTATGGTGCTTTCTTGTGAAAGTGCCATAGCTTTATATTTTTTAAAAAAAAATTAAATAATCAAGCTATAGCACTTCCATATATTTAAGAAGCGCCATAGCTTATTTTAATGGCGCTGGAAGCTACAGTGCTTCTCAATCGCTATAGTGTTCTTTAAATTAAGCATTACAACTTGTGTTTTTTGTAGTAGTGTAACAACATTCATAAATCCCTGATCAAGCCTGTAGGCCTTATTTGGGATTTGTTAAAAGTGCAAATTTGATTCTGGATTTAGATATTTCAAATGTATTTAAATGGGATTCTCTCTTTTAATTATGATTATTAGTGTATTAATTAAAAACTAATGAAATTTAGTCCATGATTTAATATGTGATTCAAATATGGAATAGGAACATTAATGTTCATTAATTCCCTTTAGAAGAATGAACAACTAATTTCTTTGTCTTGCATATAGGATCAACATTAGAGAAATGAAACAAGCGAACTTTCACTACTACAAAAAATACGAGCTATGACGCTTAATTTAGAGAACACGATGGTGCTTGGGAAGAACCATAACTTCCAGTGCTATAGCTACGAAACTTCTTGAATATATGAAAGCGCCATAGCTTGATTATTTAATTTTTTTTAAATATAAAGCTATGATGCTTATCCATAGAAGCGTCATAGGAAGTGCCACTTCTTACGGCACTTCTTTGAACAAGCGCCGGCAGAAGTTTAATACCTCCTGGGAAGTGCCATTGGAGGTATATTAACTCCAATGGCAGGGAAGTGCTGTTGGAGGTTATAAAGAAGTGATATTGGAGGTACATTTTTTTTCTCCGCCTATACGGATTCAATCCACAACAATTTATATTTTATAAATCTATAGTAGCAAAAACCCAAATCAGAATCACACCAAGTCAGAATGAAATAACTCGAATCAAAATAATTAATTCATAAAATCAGTACTAATGTATGTATTTAATTATAACATGACAAGTAATATACAACTAATTTTAAATACCTATGTATGTAGAATGTAGGCAAGACATAATTTTAACATACAACTAATTCATAAACAACCAAGACGAATAGGCAAGAAACAATCTACTTATGTACCTAAATATTAGCTAATTGCCTGATCATATATTCACACCATTCTTCAATGATTTCATCTACTTGTTGGTCAATCAATTAGGCACAACATTGATCTTCATAATACTACATAAAAACCATACACAAAATAAATTAAAATCACTACAAATCAATTAATTTACATACTTGCCAATTAAATTTAAATCTTTTAGCAACTGCATCTACTTTCGCAGTCTAATATTTAGTTCTTTCTAATCGTGTAAGTACTTGAGGCTCTTATGGTCGCAGTACAACTCTATAGTAGAACCATATAGGTAGTGTTGCCATATTTTCAATGCAAACATGACTACCATAAACTTTAAATCATGAGTGGGACAGTTTATCTCGTGAGGTTTCAGCTGTTGAGAGGCATACGCCACCACTCTGCCCTGCTACATAAGGACACATCCCAATCCCTACTTACTAGCATTACTGTAAACCACATAGGTCTCACTAGGATTTGGGATAATCAACACTTGTGCGGATGTCAACGTCTCCTTCAGGTCTAGGAAGCTCCTCTCACATCTATCATCTCATACATAAGAATGATTCTTTCTCATGAGCTTTGTTAACAACATGGCGATTCGGGAGCAATTTTGAATGAATGTCCTATAATAACCTGTAAGACCCAAAAAACTGCGTATTTCAGTTACAGTTTCTGGCCTTTTTCAGTTCAATAGTATTTCCACTTTACTAAGATCCACAAAACTCCTTCTTGTGAGATTACATGGCCCAGGAATCTGACTTATGTAAGCCAAAATTCATACTTGCTTAACTTGACGTAGAGTTGCTTCTTTTTCAAAATGTTTAGTACAATTCTTAGATATTTCTCATGATTTTCTTTACTCCAATAGTTCTTCTATTTGCTTCTTTAGTTCTACCATTTTATTGGGTGTCATTCGGTATAGGGCTTTGGAAATAGATCTAGCACTAGTCATGATCTCAATTGCAAATATTACTTCCCTTTCTGAAGGTAATCCATTAATATTTTCTAGACATACCTCAGGGAATTCGTTTCTTAATTGTGGTTTCTACTTCTATCTGCATGGAGAAGAAAATGAAGTACCCTTGACAACCCTTTTGTAGACATTTGTCAGTTTCAACTTCTGAGAGAAAGTTTAGACTAGTATTAGGATCATTACTCTTCTATGGTTTAAGATATACGATCCTCTTGTGTCTATAGTCTAACAGTACATTGTTTGTTGTTGGCAGTCAATGCCTAGGATGACTTCCAGTTTGTGGAACGGTAGATAGATCAAATCTATCATAGACTCCCGCCCCGATACATTTACAATACAATTCAAACAAGCATCCATAGTAACGGATCTAACACCTATTGGTGTAGATATAACCAGATCATACAGTAATTTATGTACATTCATTCCTAACTATCTAGCACATTCAAAGGAAATAAACAAATGACCAGCTCCAGAATCAAATAAGGCTTGTAATGTGGCACCATTAAGAAGGATTTTACCTTGGATCATCTCTGGAGATTTTTAAGCCTCCTTGTGGGTCTTAGCAAAACTCTTCCTTGGTTCTTGGGCCTGAGCTCTGCTGCTTGTTGTTTGTATTCATTGGTAAAGTGTCCCAGTTGTCGATAGGTATAATAGATTACTTGTCTATTGCATGTCTTGCCGGGGTGAATATGATCATATCAAGTGCATGGCAAAGGTGTAAAAGGTCTCTGGTTCTCATAGTTCTTAGTGTTAGATACGATTAGTTTTGAAGATGTCAAATATTAAGAGAAAAAAGTTTGTATAATATATTGATTTTCTACATTGACTAACTACTATATTTAATGTTGCATATCTTGTAGATTAGTCAAGTAAAGATTGAAGATAATCAAGAAAATAAAGAAGCTATCTTGTTGAGTTATGAAGAATGATCATCAAGAAGAAAATCAAGAAGCAAAAAGATTGAAGAAAGAAGAAATTGCAAGATCTAATGTGAATATCAAGATTCAAGCTCTTAGAAGTGATACTGGAGGTTTTTATGATCAAACCGTTGTTGGAATAGGTTAATATTAAGTCAATATAAGTTATGGCACCTCCAGAGATGTTGCACTTGAGTTTTGGTGAAGTACTCGAGTACTGGAAGCTGCTGTACTCGAGTGCTAGTGGAACACACAAGTGTCGAAGCACTCTATTCAACTCTATTTTTTGTTCAGCCTGATGGAGGTTCAGTATTTTGGCCATATCTCTTAAACCACATGTTGGATTGAAATGAAACTAGACTCCCAACACATAAAATAAACACCAAGATCACATTCAAAGGAGCTCAGATGAAAAAGATATGAATCTTGGAAGATGACACTAAAATCACCACCATATTCCAAGATAAGTTCAGTAGTTTGGACATAATTATCAAACTACATATTGGATTGAGATGAAATTGGTGCCATATGAAACTAGGCTTAAAGATCTTTTCATGGATAGGTAATTTGTCAAATTTGAAGTTATATTCTAAGAGTTACGCATTTTGGAAGTTGACATTTGTGATTTCAGACACTGTCTAGTGCGGTAGACACTATTTGCATTATAACTTGCAGAATACAATGAGTTTGGAGCTTATTCTTTTTGTATTGGAATGTTTATGACAAGAGCTTTCTGATGATATGTTACTTGCCATATTTAGAGTCAAAATGAATAGATCATGTTTGAAGAGAACTCGAGTCCAAAAGCTCACTCCTGATAAGTGAAATAGAGAAGAAACAGAGTACACCATTTTTTACTTGAACAGGGAATGACGGCCTGAAAGGAGTTGGTGGCTGAGAGAGTAGGTGAGAGGGAAGTTGGTGAAGCACACCAATGTTGACCGTAGCATTATTTTAATGAGTAATGTATTAGTATAAATAAGAGTACCAAATTCATTGTAAAAACACATCTGAGTATTGAATAAACATTTTGAGATTGGTTCTTGAACCATTTTGGTATTAGAGCTGAGTTCCAGAGGGCTAGAGAGTGAAAGCATGAGGAGTGGGGGAGAAACCAAAATGTTGAGAAGCAGAGGGTGTCAAATTTCACTCTTGAAGCATTTTTTTAGAGAAACTGATCCCACCATCGTGTTTAAAAGGCTAGAAAACCTTGGGTAAGCTTCAGAAACCGCCTTGAAATGCCTTTACGCAGCTTTAATAGGGCTCATGCACTGGCCACACGCTGGATAAAGGTTGAAGATGGTGATGTTAGCTGCCACGTCATCACCATGCCATCCAAACTTGTTGTGTTAGCTATAAGTCAGCCAACCGTTGACTACCACGTGTCCTCCCTGCCATGTTAGCATACACGGGTAGCAAAATTGACCCGAGTTTTGCCAAAATTACATTGTAGCCCCCTAAACTTTCTTAAAATTACTTTTCAACTGCTGAAAGTTTCCAAAATTACTTTTTTACCCCTGTTGTACAAAAATATTTCCAATTTGACCCCTTTTTCTCCATAAACACCAATCATACCCTATACCCTTCTACCTTATACCTAATAATTGTGTTCTTTAAGTCCTAACTTCAAAAGTACAACTCTAAAATGGCTCTAAGACATGGGAACAAGCACGAAATTGAGATGGACAAAATGAGACGCCGGATACAGGAGCTAGAGACCTCTGTAGAATCGCAGTAAGCCTTGATAGAATCTCGCAGTGAATATCTAGAATCCAGCCGAATGAGTTTGATGGAAGACTCCAGCCGAACGAGTTATTCCATCCTATGACATTAGAGTAGACATACTTGAATTTGATGGAAGACTCCAGCCGAACGAGTTTGTCGATTGGCTCCAAACTGTTAAACGAGTTTTTGAATATTAAGAAATTCCTGATGAGCAGAAGGTCAAAATTGTCACCATCAAACTGAAGAAACATGCCTATGGTGGGAGAATCTCAAGAAAAGGCATAAAATGGAAGGAAAAAGTAAGATCCGAATGTGGGACAAGATGCCACGTGAGCTCTCATGTAAGTTTCTTCCTGAAAATTATTATTAAGATAATTTCCTTTAATTACATAATCTCCACCAAAAGGTGTAAGAATATACCAGGGAATTTGAGAAGCTCATGATAAAGTGTGATATCCAAGAGGGAATTTGTTCCTCGCTCAGAGCATTGCTAGGCACACTTTGATTAACATTAGTTGGATCTAGAGTACCCTCACTAGGATAACTCATTATCCTCACTTTAAGGACACTATTTAAGGATAGTGATGGTTTAATATAAATTAAAATCAATTGATGAAGGACTGAAGATTTCATCATAAGCTTACGGGAAAGGGAAAAACGGGGCAAAACCAAATTATGGAAAGAATGAAATTAACAAAATTAAAGGCACAAGTAGTGATACTATTATAATCCTTAATTAAGAAGCACACTTTTGAGGAACGCATTGATTACTTTTGGCTCCTTTTCCTTCTTTCAGAAGAACATTAACAGCATAAGGACATTAACCTCAGACACATACATATAGTAAAACTCTTCAGAATAATTAACGGCAACAAAATACACCTAGGTCCACAAAAAAAAAGATGCCAGTAAAGTTACTATCATTTAACACATATATAATGAGATGAATTGTTCTACTGATTTATAACCTTCAAATGAGTCAACAAGAAGAAAGAAATATCCTACAAATTGAAAGTCCCAATTAGGCTTTTACTTTGAATGATATAAAAGAAGAAAAACCAAAGTCAGGATTAAAAAATCACGAACCTTGAGCTTCAGTCAGTTTTCCATACATCTTCTTCCTCTGGATTTGAATAGTGTTTGGCCACTATACGAATCGAGTAAGGTCTCTCTTAAGAGGCAATGCACCTTCGATCTCAAATTGTTTTGGATGCTTTTCAAAAAGTAGGTAGATGACTTGCTGCAAGAATCGAATAAAGAAAATGGAGGCCAAGTCATTTCACAATTTCAATAAAATACCTAAAAACGAAACCATTAATTTAATTGAAGGCCTGACAATTGAAACACAGACTTGACAATAAAAACGAGCTTAAGAAAGAAACCAATCCAAGGGAACAAACAACGTTAGCCTTACGATAATGTATTCAACCATAGATTCGCGTTGATGGTAGCGAAGGTTAAGGACAAAGGAGGAGTAGCCGTGAACCAAGGGAGGGGTTTGCAAGATGTGCTTGAGTATCATATTTCAAAGTTGAAATTAGATGCGCGCTTAAATTTAGGTCAGTTTTAAGACCGGTTGTTATACAAAACTGGTCTTAAAATTAATATTTTAGACCGGTTTTTAATAAATAATTGTTCTTAAAAAAATGAAACTTGTTAAGACCGGTTCTTATTAATAATTGGTGTCAACACCCGTTTCCATTTTGATATTCGCAGGGCAATAATGAACAAGTTCCATAGGTAAACAGAAAAGTACAGTTATACTGATCATAAGTATTTGTTTACAGACAGTCATTAACAGAGCAGAAGTCGATAATAATGACAAATATGTACAGAATGTCCCAAAACTATTTCACATACAGACTATAGACAACCACTGTATTTATCTTGGGAAACGTGCCTGTTAGTTTCCCTTCTCTGCATCCTTGGCTTTCAATCCACTGGCACCCATTGAGACATTTGGATTAGAAAAAGGGGTGAGATTCTAAAGAATCTCAGTAGAAACATACGATCAATATATAAAATGCGAAAATTAAATATGCAATGCACCGTATCAAGTAAAATGAAAACTCATATCATCCGTGTGTGTACACAAAATTCAAGGCCAACTAACCCGTTGAAACCCCTACATGTACCTCAGCCGAGTCCTTGACTACAGCTAGGTAAGACTAGTGTACCTCAGCTAGGTCCTAGACCACAGCTAGGTAATGTGCCTCCAGCACGTGTTCAGATCACAAAATACAGTAACACACATCATACAAATAGTCACATAGTATATGAGAGATAGTAGTTCCTACCTTAACCTCTTTCCTGTCTCAAAGGGTCCGCCTCGTAAAATGTGTCAACTATAAGCATCCAACTCGATCCTAAAACATCAAATGTACAAGAAATATGTCATAACCTATCCAAGTATCATTTTAGACACTTCCATAGTGTTTCTTGTGGTTATATTAGCCTATGGTGAAAATTTACCAAAATGCCCCCGGGACCCCAGCCCGGCCCCGCCCCGCCCCGCCGTACCCAGCCCGATGGCACGTTTTCCCAAAATTTTGACTAGGGCTATCCTGACGTATTTTCATCCAAGGAATCCATTTCCGGACTCAAAATTACCGAATTCAATGTTAAATTACGAAATTACCCTTGGCAGCCCTACTTTTAGGGTTTTAGGGGCATTTCTGTAATTATGCTTTCTCAGCCTTTTCTGAAAAAGTGCCCAACTGTAACCCCACCTATTTTCGCCCACTGAATCCAATGGAATCATCAATCATTGAAAATCCAAATCTAAGGCCCTCAAATATCCCTGGCCGAAATAATTGTGTTCTCTGGGAAAAATCGGGGTTTTACAATTTCGGCTCCGTAAACACGTTCCTTTCTACTTCTAACCACTTTATTAACAATCTAATTGAGTTATAACAACCATTTGAACTAAAATTGGGCAGCATAACCCTTAGATATACACTTTTCCAAAATTTAAAACCAATGGCAATCCGGCGAAATTTCACCGATTAAATTGCCCACATCAGCCAGAATAGTTAATATACGAAGGTTTGGAAGTTACCTCAAGCTCCCACAAGCTTTTCCAAAAAATGGCTGAAAACCCTAACTTTTAAAACACCAAATTTGAGCTTTCCAAACCTTAAAGAACAAAGAGGAGTAGCTTAGAGTCAGAGTTATACGCGTTAGGAGCGAAATCGTCGGAGAAATCGGCTTACCTTGTGATTTTTCTTCTATTTCTCTCTCTAAACTCTCTCAACTTTCTCTCACTAGTTCAGACCTGTTGCAGCACAAAAATGGGCTGAAGAGGATGATGATATATTTATTTATCACATATTTTGCAATATTTTATTTATTTGTTTTATTTTCCAAAATTTCAAAAATGAACTTATGTACATAAATCCTTATGTACATATAACCATGCTCAATAAGCCCAATCAATATTTCTTTATTTATGCCACATGTAGGAGACACATAGGGGTCCCTCCCTATGGTCTCAATTGACTTCACAACTTGTCCAGATTACGTATACACGTAAAGTCTCAATTTTGGTCAAAATTGCACTTTTTGCTCAAATTTTCCATAAATTCATATCAAATTGACCAAAATATTCTAAATATATTTTTAACCTTTATTTTCCTTAATTAATTGAAATTAACTTCAATTAATTGAAAAATAATTTATTTTGTGCTATTTTGGCAAAATTACGATTTTGCCATTACCTTTCTAATCCAATTTCTTTTCTTATTTTTCTTTGGCCAATTTCCATCTATTTTTGGACCAAATATTTTCTCTAATATTCCTTCATTTTTTGATCTTAATATTGATATTTTTAAATTACCCAAATTAATTCCATAATTATTTTTGCCCAATTTCTCATGCAATCGAACATTTATAAATTCATAAATTCTAAATTCATGAATATTCACCATTTTATTGAATTTCTCAAATATTTACAATACTTTTGGTGAATATAAATTTTGGGATGTTACAATTGGTCTTAAAGTTTTAGTATTTGAGACCAGTTTTTATTTACAATCAGTCTTAAAAAGAATAAAAATTTTATTTTTTTAATTGCCTTTAATTCAGATAATATTTTCTAGATCAGTTATATTTAGAACCGATCTAGAAAATTTATTACATATATTTATTTTTTTAATTGTATATATTTTAAGACCGGTTGTTTTTTAAACCAGTCTAAAAAGTATTTTTAAGACCTTATTTCAATATAATCGGTCTAAATGTTCCGGTCTACAAGCCCTTTTCTATACTAGTGATAGCAAGTTATCTTGCAAGGAACATTATAGATAAATTGAATAATAAAGAAAAGTTCAATCATTACACTTCTACATGAAGATATTCATAAATTATTGTTCAAGATTAACTTAGATGGGAAAAATAGAATGTGATATACCCTTTGCCCCTAGTATTTAGGGGAGATATTAGTCTTTGTTGTTGACAGAGTATCAGTATACTATTTGTATTGCACCAAAAAAGATATTCAGGTCCTTGAAGATAACTAACAAGGAAATGTTTGGTCTTATCGTAAGGAATTATAACCACTACTTAAGCACAAGGAATCGGATTCCATTATTTATAAACGCAAAAAGTGTCTTTAAAAAAACTACCTTTAATTGAATCCAACAATACTACTTTAATATAACCCAATAATACTGATATCATATAGTTATATAAAAGATGAATGGAATCGTAATAGCGATGATGATAATTGAATAAAAATTATTTTATCTAATGATAATAAACATCACTATCTAAAGTATCTTGGATGTTTAATAAAAACATACAGGTAGTAATTGTATTTTAAATGTTTGATTTCACACTAAAAATCACTAAAATTATGCTTGTAATTTTCAAGTGAAACTAAACACACTCTAAATTATTGATTGACTCTCATATATAACTTTTTAAAGTGGGAAAATCATATTTAAATATGTTAGTCAAAAAATAAAGTTGAAAATTTAATAATTGTTATTATTTATAAGTTAGAGTATTGTTAAGTATTAACTGTAACACCCCAAATTTTATATTCACCAAATATATTATGATTATTTAAGAAATTTAATAAAATGGTAGTGAATATTCATGAATTTGGAATTTATGAATTTATAAATGTTCAATTTCATGGGAAATTGGGAAAAACTAAATATGGAATTAATTTGGGTAATTTAAAAAGCCCAATATTAAGGTCTAAAAATGGAGAAATATTAGAGAAAATATTTGGTCAAAAAATATATGGAAATTGACCAAAGAAAAAAATAAGAAAAGAAACTAGATTAAAAAGGTAATAGCAAAATCATAATTTTACGAATTTAGCACAAAATAAATTATTCTCCAATTAATTGAAGTTAATTCAATTAATTAAGGAGAAAAAAATGAAAATAATATTTAGAATATTTTTGTCAATTAAATAAGAATTTATGAAAAATTTAAACAAAAAGTGCAATTTTAACCAAAATTGAGATTTTACATGTATACGTAGGTTGGACAAGTTGTGAAGCCAATTGAGACCATAGGGAGAGACCCCTAGGTGTCTCCTACATGTAGTATGGGGAAGGAAATATTAGTTGGGCTTAGTGGACAAGATTACATGTACATGGGAAAGTGAATTTTTGGAAATTTGGAAATTTGACAAATGAATAAAGTAATATTATATAATATAAGATAAATGATCATCCTCTTCTCCAACCCTCATTTTAGACGTGAACCAGAAGCTGCACTAAGAGAGAGAATGTGTGGAATTTTAGAGAGAGAAAGGAGAAGAAATCTCGCAAGGTAAACCGATTCCTCCGACGATTTAGCTCCTAACGCGTATAACTCTGATCCTAAACTACTCCTCTTTGTTCTTTAAGGTTTGGAGGGTTAAAAATCTATTGTAGAACGGCTAGGGTTTTATCCATATTGAGGAAAAGCTATTGGGAGCTTGAGGTAACTTCCAAACCTTCATATATTAACTATTTTGGATGCTGTGGGCAATTTAATCAGTGAAATTTTGCCGAATTGCCGTTGGTTTTAAATTTTGGAAATTGAGCTGCCTAAGGGTTATGCTACCTAATTTTGGTTCAAATGATAGTTATACCTAATTTTGGTTCAAATGATAGTTATAACCTAATTTAATAGTTAATAAAGTGGCTAGGAGTAGAAAGGAACGCGTTTACGGAGCCGAAATCGCAAAACCTTGATTTTTCTCGGATGATACCATAATTTTGGCCAGCTCTAGAAATGTGTCTTAGAATTGGTTTTTTTTAATGATTTGATGATTCCATTTAATTTAGGAGGGAAAATTAGGTGGGGTTACAGTTGGACACTTTTTCGGAAAAGGTTAAAAAAGCATAATTACGAAAACGCCCCTAAAACCCTTAAAGAGGGGTTGTTAAGGGTATTTTTGTAATTTGACAATGAATTTGGTAATTCTAAGTTCTGAAATGGATTCCATTGATGAAAATATGTTAGAATAGCCCATGTCAAAATTTCAGAAAAAGTATAGTCGAGCTGGGTACGGCGGGGCCGGGCTGGGCCAATGTCATAAGGGCATTTTGGTAAATTTTCATCATAGGCTAATATAACCATAAAAAACACTATGGAAGTGTCTAAAATGATACATGAAGAGGTTATAACCTATACATTTGGTATTTTATGACCGAGTTAGGAGCCTGAAGTTGGCACGTACTACGAGGTGAGTATCTCGAGGTTAAAAAGGGTTGAGGTAGGAACATTATCCTTCATACATCATGCCATAGTTCATATGACTATGTGGATGCCATTGTTAGTACTTTTATTAATCAACATGAGTTACTTAGAAGAGACAGTTAATGCCGAAGGTGCACTTACACTGGGGGTTGGGTAAGAATCCAACCAGTGTACGATTAATGGGGCTAGGCCCTACTCATGTATACATGACAATGATGTATTGATATTGCTCATTAGTTGGTGCATACATGACGCATATCATATTTACTTTTCACATTCTATATGAACGATAGCATGTTTCTATTGGGATTCCTTGGAAGCTCACCCATTTTTCTAAATAAAACATCTAGCGAGTGCCAGTGAATCAAAAGGCAATGATGTAAACCAAGGGAAGTGACTTGCACGTGTCTCGAAACAAAGTCAAAGTTCGTGGTTAAAATTAGTTTATGTTGGAAATACTTTTGGATATTTTTGTAAATATTGAAAATATTGTCGCATTCTGTTTTGTCTATGGATGACTCTGGATTGTAAACGAATATTGTTATCAATATATATATATATATATACTTTTTTGTATGCTTATGAAACTTGGTCTCTATTACTCTGCTTATATTAAAATGAAAACGGGTGTTGGCAATTTCTATAGGACTTAACATACTATTAGATTTGAGAAATCTAGCACTAACTTTTAAAATGTATCAACAAACTTTGCCTTTTTGATATCAAAAGAATTGTTATATTAATATGTAACTTAATTAAATTCTAATTATCATGTTATTAAATCAGATCTACTCAAACACTTCATTGACTAAAGTACCTAGAGAAAAATTCACTCAAAAGGTAGGTAGAGAAAAATAGAAGAAAATAGTGGGTTCTACTTACGTGAGTTCATAAAGGTAAAAGGGGAATTCACTTATTTTATTTTTATCTTCCTACTTTATTCTTTGGAAAAGTGTTTAGAGTATCTAGATTTACTTCTTTTTGTTTTTTAATCTGATCTATTTGTGATGAATAATGTGGTTCATCTTTTATACTTGAAGAAAAGCACAAGACTCGTGATTATTAAAATTTAATAGTTAGAATAAAGTAGCATTTAATATCTTGACGTTAATTTCTAGGTTCTAGCATTCTAATCTTATTTGTTATGCATCCAACATCTTTTAAACTATAAATAAGATTAGACTGCTAGATGTAACTGAAAAAATAACATTAGGGGTGCTAGGTGCACAAGAAAAATAATATCAATATATTGTGCTAGATGCATCATAAATAAGTTTATAATGTTAGATTATATTGGAAAATAACATTAGGGTGTTAGATGCTATTTTACTCGTTTAATAATATAATAAAAAATACTCCTTTCCCATCCTAAATATATGAGCTAGTAGAAGGGTCTATTTTGGTTTTACATATAAAATTTTAATTTACTTTGACTCTCAAATTCATACTTTTTTTCCTCATATTATCCCATATTGATTGCATATATATTAAAGGGATCAGATTTTCATCAACAACAATAATGATTAAAAGGGGTATTTTATTAAAATAAACACACATTTGTTACAATTATAACTAATTTTTATGATATATATAAATTAATTATCTAACTTCTTTATTAAGAATCGAAAGGAGTATAAATTTATAGCAGACAATGATATTTATAAATTATGAGTAATACTTCGTCCCACCTTATTATAAGCAACTTCGGCAATTTTCATAATTTAGTATGTTTTCTTTACGGTATTTTCACTTAATTTCACCAACTAATTATGAAACTTTCTAACTAAATGGTCAAACTCCTCTAACTAAAGACTTTTGTTGAGGATAATTTTAATATTTTTTCAAGAAATAATTAATTGTAATTAAATTTATTAGTTTATGCAAAATTATTATTAGATTCTTATAATAAATAAGGAAAGGATGGAGTACATTCTATATAAATTTCATACAATGTAAAAAAAAAAAAAAAAAAAACGTCTAGATACTTGAAAGTAACAATGTAACACATAGTGGTGTGAATTGAAAATGATTATTTGAGGCCAACTAAACAAGTTGAGCAGAGTTGAAACAGAGAAAATGACTTGAAGGAAAAAACAACACATAACATTAACAACAACAAAGAAGATATATCAACAACATTAATTCAAAGCCACCCAAGTTGAGTGAATGTGGTCTTGCTTCTTGTGCCATCACTTTCTTGAGGTTTCATGTTGGAAAATGACTGAGATTTCTTATACCTTCCCACAAATTGATCTCCATAATTATTCTGTGATCAGATTTTTTTTCCTCTCTCTTAAATCTTGAGATTTTTGTGTGGCCCCATGTTTTATTTTTGCAGTCTCTTTCTTGGTTCTCAGTTTTCCAAATCAATTAGGGAATCTTTATCCCTATATGATACTAGCTAGGCTACGTACTCTAATCATTTGTCATTGCATTGTTCACTTATTATACTTTTAAAAATAAGTTGTATATGTTTGGTTTTATTTGGTTTAAAGTTAACAAAATTATGGTGCAGATTCACATAAGAATTTTAATCACTAAATTTTTTTAAGTTGTCAATTATATATCATGACCTGTCATTATTTCATACACGAAATCTTATCAATACATGTTGCTCATTTATTGTGAGACTTTTTGGTGATTAAATTATTTATGTAGAGTATTCTCTATTTAAAATATTAGATTATTTTTTTAATGTCTAGATACTTAGATTTAAATCATTTTAAAATATATGTAAGCATATTTTTTAAAAATAAAAAATTACACAAAATCTGATAAAATGTATAAAAAATTGAATGATTAAGAAATTTCACATAACGTAATATGTGTAAGTGTCACTGCATGCTGATATATTTCATTACAGATTTTATTTTGATAATATTATTTTTAAAATTATAATTAGACTCTCATTTGTTCCCGATGTGCTCTCACTACTACAGAAATTGTGATACATGATAGTTATTAGCCGCTATACTTCACAGTTTTGAACCGTCATATATGCTAGTGCTATATTTACTTCAGGAAGATAAATTACGGTTCTTAACCATTATTTATTCTTGACCTATTATAATGGTTATAAGATAACACCCGTTATGTATTAAGGCATGGTGAGAATATGAGATGCGCATTGTTGTGATGATAATTGACGAGCACACTTGAAAAACCGTCATAATATATTGTATTGCTTACATGATATATAATGGTCTCATTTTGACAATCGTAATTTATTCAGCAACATAAATAACGGTTCTTTTGTAAGAATCATGACTTTTAATAACACTAAATAATAGTCTCACTTAAACAACTATTATTTATTTAGTATAAGGATAACAGTTCCTAATTAAGAACAGTGAACTTTTATAATACATGACTGTTTTTATATAATAATCGTGATATATGGTTGTGAGACTCTTCAAGTGGTCCATGCGCCATTGCTCTTGCATTGGTCCATGTGTCATTGCTCTTATAGGTAAACCTGGACCATATGATGGAGCTCATAGGTAGCGTGGATGAGCCCTTCAATGCTTGTTGGTGAAGGGAGTTTGTCTTTTAGTTTGTCTCGAGATGATAAGCCAACAATTCTCTTGCACTTGTCTATAAGTTTGGTGAAGATGTTGGCTATGAGAAGTTGAAATGGAAGTAGAGTTAAGTTTTCGGACGTTTATATAGAAAGGGTTTCAGGGATTATCGAACCATCGTATTCTTTATAAATGGTGACGGTTGGTTTTTAATAACAGTTATTAATTTGTCTAAGACTAATAGTTTGTAAGTGTTACTTACCGTTGTTTTTTTATAACAGTCGTTAAGAATAAAAAGTATAAGAATCATTATGTATTTTATTTCATGACTGTATTTTTCGATGAACCGTTGAATATATTCTTTTTTTAGAAATATTTAAAAAGACAAAATGAAAAAAAAAAAAAAAGAATAGTGGCTAGTAGCCCGATGAACTAATAAGATTACCAGGCTACTTTTCACCAGAGGATTGGTTAGGATCATTGTTAGGATCATGGTCAATCCCATACTCATCAAGTATGGATTGGCCTTTCAGTTCATACTAGAGGGGTATCCAAAAAGCCTCCTTATGACATGGTCAGTCTATTGTGCATACCGCAACATTGTCTCTAGTAGATGAAGCATAGGATGTGGAGATAGTGGTGGCAGAGGCGAATATTGGGGAGGAGAAGCAGGAGGTCAAGGTTGAGGAGGAGGTGGAGGATAATGCTGAGAGTTTTGTGGAATGTCTTCTGCATGGCATTTCATCTTGGCAATTAAGCTAGAGAACATAGAGGAGCACGATGAAGAAAACATATTAAAAACATATGAAAATATGGAGTTTAGATAATACACATCTCGAAGGGACGTGAAAAAGCCATCATTGCACGTGTTGGAAGTTGAACAGACAAGGCATAATGAAAGGGTACACGGTTCATTCTCATCATGATGATCCTCAGATGACAATGAGGAGGTATGTATAGTCAGCAACGTGAAGAAGAAAGGTTTCGAAAGCTTTAATTAACGTTTATTAAATTAAAAACCATTAAGTATATTGGCAAGAATACTTTACGATTCTTAATAAGTTAGAACCGTTAAATATGTTGGCAAGAATACTTTATGGTTCTTAATTAATAACCATGAATTATTAAGTTGTTTTTTTACACTGCATGTGCCTCCAATCCGATAATGAGAAAGAGGATGAGGATAAGGAAGAGGATGAAGAAGAGAAGGATGAGGAGGACGACGAGGACAATAGACAAGAAAACAGTGATGATGTTCAGTCTTCACCACCACCGCCATCCTCATCCTCCACATCGTACTCTTTATCCTCCTCTTCCTCGTCCTCTTCCACTTTCTCATCCTCATTTTCATCATTGGAAGAGGGAGATGAAGGGTTTGATTGTAAGTCATATTCAACATCATTGTGATGAAATATGTGGTTCAACTTCCTATTCAACGTATTGGCATATGTCGCGAGACATCTCGTGCCACGGTCAAGGCTTGCTAACATCTGCATCAGAGCCTCCATTTTAAGAGGAGGAAGAGGAAGAGGAAGAGGAGGGGTGGTGTTGTTGGAGAAGGGGCAGCGGCGACGGAGGAGCTTCCTACGAACTTAACATGATGAAAGAGAAGGAGGAGGCCGATAAAGAAAATTAGTAAAAATCACAAGGAATATATGAGTTTAAATAGAAGTCTAACGGATTACGAAGGGCTATGAATTATGACTTATGACTTATGAAGGTCTAATGGATTACGAAGGGTTATGAGTTATGACTTAGGTGGAGGTAGGGCATTAGGTGATGTTTTTGAAGACCATTATGGTTTGTCTTTGCTGATATAAGGGCTGGAAGATGATTTGTTTGTATGTGTTATATGACGGTTGTTCAAAAGAACCATAACTTTTGTTACTAAATAAATGACGGTTATTAACTACAATCATTATTTTTATATTTTCGCAAATTCCTCCTCACATAATATTTATTAGCTGTGACCGTTATGTATTAAGTGTTATAAATGTACAAATATATAGTAGTGTCTTTGGTTTTATTTAATTTATTGGGACGGTATACCACCACTATTTCATATAGATGGGTTTTATATCGTAATCATTGTTGCGAGGAGATATGCACAGTCTAAATACAGTTTTAATGGATTGTATTTAAAATTTTCAATTGATATTTTTAAATAAAAATTATATCTTTATTTTTAAAAAATTTCTTTACTTTAGATTCCTTGTCAACTAAAATAATTTTTTCTAAAATAATAAAAGCACTTATGGGAATCAAGGTAATTAAACCCGGACCGGTCAGTGAACCGGTCGGGGTACTGGGTCAAGGGTCAGTGGGTCAGACCGGAGTCAAACCGAAGCTAAACCGGGACCAAACCGGTGAGAAATAGAATATTTTAGACTTATAGTATGAAATTCTAAAGGAAAAATTTTTTTAAAAAAATAAAAAAAAAATTTTAAAAATAAAAAAGTTGACCCGGACCGAGTCACCGGTTTCCGGGCCGGTTCGGCCGGTCCAGTCCGGGTTAGAGAACTATGATGGGAATTGAATCAAGTAGAAGGGGCTAGCCCTTCATAACATTGCGAACTGGTTTGGATCCCTTATGGGAGATGTGTTTACATTTAGTGCTTTATAGTGTTTTGAACAAGATTGCTTCCAATTGGATGATAAACAAAATAGGCGGTCCAACTTTCAGTGCTCACACTACTACAAAAAGGGGCTATAACCTCCCAAATTTGGCACCTTTAACGTCCCAAAACGGGGGGACGTATATACTGGGGCCGTAGTAAGTTGTAACAAAAGACGTCCCAAATGATAGGGACGTGAAAGTCCCACCTTGGGGGACTTTAGGCGTCCCAATTCTTAATTTGGGACGTCTAAAAGTCAGGTTTTTTTTATACCATAATTTACATTCTGTATTACCCAACGAATTCAAACTGCAGAAACAGAATAGAAGATGGATTCATAAACCACACTGTCCGTTACAAACTGGTAAGGACATCCAGCACTACAATCTTTACTATATATACATACAATAACCTTTCATACAACCTACTACTATATATATCAACAAAAAACAACCAGAAAGTGTCAAAACGCTGTCATCACACAACTACAAACTGATATAAAATAAAAAGTTTACTGCTCTATATGTTGAAGAAGATGTCCAGCCAAAAGATCTCTGATCAAATCAAGGTCTTCACGTAGGTAGGCATCTTCATTATCAAAAATCTGAAAATTAGAAAGTAAGCTTTGATGAAATGAATCTCAATCAAATGAATTAATTAGCATTTCGATTAGAACACCAAAAATATTATCATTTGAGAATGAAGAAGCGATTACCTTTTCAAAATCGCTAGTAATTCCACTTTGAGTTATGTTATACATATAAAGTATAACATAATATCCGCATTTAGTGTTGCCAGGTTGCCGAGGGCACTTTAAATCAAAGGGATGCAATTGGTTGTTAAAATCAATAAAGGTATGTCTAAAAGGGCCGTCAATGAAACAATTAGGTAGGATCGAATCTACTTACTATCGGATAAAACCACTTTGGCTTTTTAACAACTCTACCCTCGCGTGACCCACCTAGGACTCTATATGTTTGACAAGCACTATCATGAAAAGCAAAATGAACAGAAATTAGAACCATTCATTTTTTTTTGGTTGTCAATGAAATACAAACAGAATAACTTACGTGTCGAAGACGGATTTTGTATCTCTGTCTGGCTTTTTACTCAAGGGATCAAAACAATAGACTACGTTGCGGCGGGGACATATAACACACAAACTCCAGTGGTAACTTTAACAACATGTACACATTAAAATGAAGTTAGATGAGTAAGAAGACAATTATTTATTAAACTTCTTAAATTGACAAAATGTAAATACGAACCGTTGGACAATGGGTGCTAGATAACAACGAAGTTTGGTTTGTGACATTGCGTAGCCGACATAGTGAGTCCTATGCGCCACAGTACAAGTATCCCCTGTCGTATTCGCAGGACATAAGAATCCATACCAATCACGTCTTTCCATGTTTGTGCAGAGATCGTGGAAGGTGCTATAATGGAATTAAAATAAGGAATCAATTATTGAATGTATGAAAACAAAAAACCACTAAATGAATTCTATAGGAAAATTGAAAAAAAAAAAACTTACCGGACTGCAAATTTCACCCAGCCTACATCTATCTCCTCCATCCTGATAAACTGCTTGAGATCTGTATTGTCAATCGTGTAGGGATACTCCACTTGGCCCACAATCCCTGGAGGCATCTTCAAGTCAATCTGTTTAATGCCCTTGTAGATCTATTGCAGCCGTGCTAAGTAGGGCCATTTGCTCGCAGCTTCGTCATCCTTTTAGAACATCAAAAAACAAATTGTTATTAGGATGCCAACAGATTTTCAGTAACAGTAAGGTAATTCCTACCATTGGAGGTGTTGCGTCTGAACCAATAAGATTGCGAGGCCAAAGGATGAAAGATCCTATCGCTTGACCTCACGTGCCAACCTCTAGATCAGGAACAGGGATGGATGTACCTTCTTCCCCCTTTCTAACACTCGTCACATTCACCCTACGAAAATCCTCCAGAATTTGCTGATGATGGTGGGTGGTAGCACGTGTGTGAACAAGATCATCAACAACAACACGCAATAGTGGATCATCCAAATAGAGGGTGGAAGGGTCTCCCGACACTGGAGTGGGAGAAGGGTCGCCAAGTAGTTCCTCCAGAGGGTTGTAACTTCCTCTGGTGCTATTGAAGGCAGGGGATTCCTAAGTTCTATGCTCGTCCCTTGCCCTTTGCGCTTCGAACATCTTTGCCATTTCAAGTTGAAGCTCTAGCAACAGCTCTTGTCGGAGCTTGTCGCGAAGGTTGGCCTCGATCTCTCGTTCGAGGTCCTGTCGAATCTTGGCCACAACGTCCTTACTAGGTCTAGCTTGTGACGAATAACGTGGGTCTCGTCCAAAATACCTCGCGACACTAACTCCCCGTGTCTCTCCTCGAACACGACCAAGGTCATCTGCCTTCCCAATAGCCGTTGACAAGATGTCCATCCGTCTACTTGGATTGAATGAACCTTGGCTACTCTGCTCGTCCAGTTCATCCTGTAGCATACAGTTTATCATAAATGTATCGAAACCACTCGCGATATGTAAAAAATTAGGTACTTATGGTATAACTACTTACAATCCTCGCAGCAACCTCAGCAACAGTTAGATTTATGTACTTCCCAGCATTAATCCTCCCTGCTTTCCATTTTTTGTGACGTGGAGGAGGTGCAGGGGCCTGGATAACAACGCTAGGATCAGATTCCGCTGCTTCCTTCATTTGGTCTAACTCTGCTTGCATCAATTGCCGCTCAATCTTCCGATATCCACCGCGAGACATGAAATGTTGATATTTATTTTCTGCTTGCCTCTGTGCATTTGCTGCACTTAATTTCTATGAATGAAAAACAACAAAAAATAAATCAACGATATAAAGTATATCAAAATTACAAGTTCTTTATCATGATGACAGAAATCTTACCAAAAACTCAGGATCTGCTCGTGATGCCGCAAACAACCTCCAGTCCTCTGGAGACAAATATGTATACTGTGCATATGGATCCTTATCCCTAAGGGCCCCTCGAATGTACCGTGCTGTTAGCTTGTTCTTGAAACCTTTCCATTGTACACAAACCTCATCCATCCAGTGCGTATACATCTCCTTGGTGTCGGGGACATCGTATGTTTGCTGCAAGGTAAAACATAAGATTATTATATTTGAAACAATAAGAACAAAGCTACAATGCATCAAAACTTACATACCAAAAGTTGCTGCCAAATCATGTCTTTCGTTTTTGGGGGAACCAATCTCCAATTATCGTAGGTAATATGCACTTTGCTTCGAGCCAAAAGCCCTGCGTAGCTAATGAAGTGGTCTTCCTCAGGACTAACTGGATTCAGATTGTCATCGAAGTCTATATGCAGCCTCTCCTGTTGATGTTGATGACGTGCAACCAATGCTCCCATCTTTGTACAGCCTCTAACCCTCCTTCTTGCAGGGGGTTCATCTCTAGGCCTTTCATCATTGCTAGAGCTTTCGTTATCTCTATGCCTCTCGTCATCACTAGAGTTGTCCATATTCCTGTTAACACAAAAAGCATCATCAGAAACGTAAATAAATTGCAATAAAACCGAAATAAACTAAGCGGGAAGTAAAATAGAAAAAACACACAGTTCTCGTTTATAAATTAAGGTCTTATTCTATATTATTTCCCATAGTCCTTCACCATGGTCATTTCTTACAGCATATTCGTCATCATCTACCAATTCTACTTCATTTGTTCGAGGTGGAGTTGTTGTGAAAGGTGGTGTGTCATCAAGGTTGAAGGTCGGATCACCATACTTCTGTTTTTTACTTTTAAGGACAATGGACATGTTCTTGCTCGCAGGATCGGTGACATAAAACACTTGTTTCGCCTGGCTTGCTAAAATGAAGGGTTCGTCTCTATAGCCAACTCTTCGAAGATCCACTGAGACAAATCCAAATTGTTTATCTATTACCACGGCATTATTGCTAACCCACTTACTTTTGAATAAAGCAACTTTGAACTTGTTATATGTCATCTCCCATATTTCTTCTATAACTCCATAATAGGCCATAGACGCTAATATGGGGTTTTTGTCTCTCGAACTGGAAAAGTGCATAGATTCAGCTTCTACCATGACCCCACTATTTTGCATGGTACTTCTGTCATCTTGCTCTTTGGAATAGAAAGAATAGCCATTTATATCATAACCGGTCCAAGTAATGACCTAAAACGAAGGCCCCCAAGCTAGCCACTCGATTGTCTCAGACACACCGATCTCGTGTAAAACCTTTTCCTCGAACCACTGCATGAATGTCTTGTTTTGCTCAATAGCAATCTGCATGTCATTCTTCCTTGGATTCTTGTTCTTCAAAGTCTTTGTGTTCATTTATGTAAGGTTGAACTTCTTCCATATTATTCAGGATATACAAGTGGGCTTGCAACACCTCTTCATGAGGAACATTCTTCATTTTCAGTCCTCGTGTTCCCTTGCTTCTCCCTTCTTCATGCCGAAATTGTTCCTTCTTCCCTGACATATAATCTTTGCAAAACTCCATAGCCTCCTTAACTACATATCTTTCTACTATTGAGGCTTCTGGTCGATAAGGATTTTTAGAATACCCTTTTAAGATCTTCATGTATCGCTCGAAAGGGTACATCCACCTCAAGTAAACTGGACCGCATAGCCTTACCTCCCTCACCAAATGAACTACCAAATGCACCATTATATCAAAAAATAAAGGAGGAAAGTGCATCTCTAGTTGTGACAAAATAATGTAACCCTCATTTTCTAGTTCATCCAACTTTTCAGTGTCAATGACTTTGTTACAGATAGCATTGAAGAAAACGCACAATCTTGTCACTGTGGTTCATACTTCATCTTTCATTATACCTCTAATAGCTACTGGTAATAGTTGTTGCATCAACACATGATAATCATGGGACTTCATTCCCACTAACTTCAAATCGTCCATTGAGACACATCTTCTCACATTCGAGGAATACCCTTGCGGCACCCTCATTTCATGCAAACACCCACACAAACTTCTTTTCTCTGCTTTTGATAGTGTATGCGCTGCTGGCTCCATGTATGCCCTCCTACCATCATCTCTTAGTTATGGATGTAACCGTTCTCTTATTCCCATATCGACAAGGTCTAATCTCGCATTAATCCCATCCTTAGTCTTCCCTAGTATGTGCAAAAGCGTACTGATAAGGCTATCACAAACATTCTTCTCCACATGCATCACATCAATACTGTGTCTTACGTCAAGCGAACGCCAATATGGAAGATCAAAGAAAATGGATCTCTTCTTCCATATGTTCTTCTCACCCGCAACCCTCTGATTCTTACCAAAAGTGACATGGATACGTTCCACTCGACTGTAAACTTCCTCTCTGGTTAATGACTTTGGAGCCATTCCATGCTCTGGTAAGCCATTAAACCGCTTTCTTAGCCTACGATACAGGTGGAACCGATGAAGAAACCTCCTGTGGCCAAGGTAGACAGTTTTTCTTCCATGCTTTAGTTGTTGGAAGTGTCTGTCTGCTTCACATATTGGGCATGCTTTGTGACCCTTTACGCTGTACCCTGACAAGTTTCCGTACGCAGGGAAGTCGTTTATCGTTGTGAAAATCATTGCACGTAGCTTGAAAGACTTCTTCTTATAAGCATCAAACACATCTACGCCTTCCTCCCACAACTTCTTCAAGTCCTCAATCAAAGGCGCCAAATAGACATCAATATCGTTCCCTGGCTGTTTTGGTCCAGAAATCATCATAGATAGCATCATATACTTACGTTTCATACATAGCCAAGGAGACAAGTTGTATATTACAAGGAGAACCGGCCACGCACTATGTGTGCTAGTAAGAGTTCTATACGGATTGATGCTGTCTGTACAAAGCCCAAGCCGTAGGTTTCTCGGCTTGCTGCCAAATTGAGGGAACATTTCATCTATTTTTTGCCATTGTGGAGAGTCAGCTGGGTGCCGAAGATATTTCCCATCAGATATTCTCTCATCAGAGTGCCATCTCAACTTCTTCACTTTTGTTGTACTCGCAAACAAACGTTTAAAACGTGGTATTATTGGAAGATACCACATAACCTTTAAAGGTTGCCTTTTACTTGTCACATCACCACAACCACCATCTTTTTTCACTTTGTATCGTGCAGTTTTACACTTAGGACACTCACTAAGACCTCCGTACTCATTTCTGTACAATACGTAGTCATTAGGGCAAGCATGTATCTTTTTATACTCCATACCCATTGTAGACAGGATTTTCTTGGCCTCATACATACGATTTAGAAGTACATTATCCTCCGGAAACATATCACACAATAGTTCAAGCAGCAATGTGAAACTACTATCGGTCCACCCACAAGTTGCCTTTAAGTTAACCAAATGTAATGTTCCTGTCAGCCGCGTGTACTTACTACCACTGTACAATGGTGTCTCTGCATCACTCCGCAGGCTGTCATACTCCTGCGACTGCGCAAAGGATTCTACCTCAACATCGTTAATCATTCTCTCCATTCTATCTTCATCTATGACATCCACAGCTTCCTTCTTGTGTGACGGACAATCAGTTACTTCCTCACCATGCCATATCCACCTTGTGTATCGCAGATTTATTCCATCACAAAGTAGGTGATCCTTTATGACATCAACATCCTGTCGACTCTCATTCAAACAATTGACACAAGTACAAAAATACTTCCCATTTCTTGCAGGAGCATTCTTTTTAGTGAATTCAATAAATTCGTCCACCCCTTTCTCATATTCTCCACTAGTTCTCAAAGCATTCATCCAACTATGATCCATTTTGTTACCACCTAAGGCATTACCAATAACATTCACACGTTTAGTACAATTCTCAACGACATATGATGGGATTGCCTAATTAAGTTATCAACCCAATTTAGGATTTTAAAATATGGGCTTAATAACTTTATTGCCCCCTCCTAGCCTCCTCTCTCCTCTTAAAAGGGTTTCAGTGCTATGTAACTTATTTTTTTAATAAGTATATGTATATAAAATTAATGTATAATAAAATAAATACAATAAGATTAAATTAAAGAATTTTTTTGAGGTTTGGAAGAATTAAAAAAAAAAACGAGTTTCATATTAACAAAACAATTTTAAGTTGAGTTCTTCCAAAAATAAAATTGTTTTATTGAAAATATTTAGATAAAAATCATTTAATGAATATTGGGGTTATGGTTTTATTTTTTAGTTTTGGCTTGAATTATTCTTCATAATTCGTTTGGAATACAAGAATTTCTTTAATTTAAATAAATCATATTTTATTTTATTATATATACTAATTAATGGTGCAGGAACAAGACCAATGAAATGGGGTGGTGCCACTACGTGTGTATGGATAAATCTCCATTGGCTTATAAAAGCTAGATTTCCCTAAAACTAAACAACAGGGATTTCTATTATACACAAGTAAATTTATATTTAAACAAGAAAACAAACCATTCCCGAATACATGCAATTTAAGCAATATAACCACACCAAACACATCAGGCTAATCTCAACCATCTCAATATAAGCAATATATAAGCACAATCTCAACCATTTCAAGTAAATTTATATTTCAAAAACAAAATATATCATTCTGTTAAAAAAACAAGAAGAAAATAAACCAACCTGATCAGGGGCGCCCACTAGCTAGTATGTTGGAGAGGTAGAGAAGACGTTGGAGATCCACGGTGGTGTGCACAACAATGGAAGGAAGGAGGTGGAGGAGAGAGCAAAAATCTACACACTGTGGAGGAGGTGAAGTTGCAGCAGGGTCAACTGGTTGCGTGCGTTGAAGAAATAAAGAAACAAAAAGAGGAAGAAGAAGGGAGGAGGGAGGAGTTGAAGAAACAAAGAGCTTGAACAAGGGAGGAGGGAGGAGTTGAAGAAAAAACCAAAGAGGAGGGCCGACGGTGGGTGGGGAGAGGAGGAAGAAGAGTAAAGTTATTGTTGAGAGGATGTGAGGAGGGGTGTGATAGATGAGAAGACGCATGTCAGACACTTGTCTGACATGCGGGGGACGCCTAAAGTAGGGACTTTAGGCGTCCCAAATCCATTTGGGACGCTTAAACCCAGCTCCAGGCTCTAAAAAAATTTATGAAATTTATATTTCGTGCCATGAAGCACTTTAGACGTCCCAAATTCAAATTTGGGATGCCTAAAGGTTCCCCTACATATATATAATTATGAAAATGCCACCGCCTCCCTTTTTAACCACCCAATTTTCAATTTGGGACGTCCTTGGGGGTGGTTATATCTCAATTCTGTAGTAGTGTCATCACTCGGAACAAGTTCCTAGCTACATCCCACACACTTCCTCTAATTTTTAATGTAAGAGCTAAATAATTAATGTATAAATATTAAAAAATTAGTTAATTTAGTTACTTATAAAAAGTGTACATTGGTTTTTCTTAAATGCCTCATTAATCATTTACATTGAAAACTGCCCTGTTGACAAAAATTCCCTTACAATCAATTGGAATGTTTTTAGAAAAATTAAAAATTTGAGATACAAAATGAATTAAGATATTATATTTTGGTCCAAATATTTTCCTTAACTAACTTAGGCAGGAGGAGAAGGAAGTATAAAAAAAATCTTATTCTAAATATAAATCAAAGATATTGAAAATTCAAAATATGCCAACAAACTAAAGATATGGACGGTGTGTAGGGCTATTGTCTGTTGGTATGGATCCCTTCTTATGTCCCCTCTGGTTTGTGGCCTACCCTACATTTTCTTAGAGAGCCTTGTGTGTTGTATATGGACCAAAATGATCCCTATTTCATAATTGTGAGGGAAATTCTGGGAACCATATGTGAAAGTGATGTGGATGTTCCCAACTAAAACCAACATCAAATCAGCAAAACGAAAAGTAATTAATAAGTTTGAGAATTGGCCGACCTACGTATATAGATCAGTATGCTAACTAGGATTGCCTCCCTGATCCACTTCATACTAATAAGAACAATCGTGGGTAAGGCTAAACAAAACCGAACCGAAATTGAAAATACAACTAAATTCAGTAAGGTGCACCCTCAAATCTCAATTTGATGGAGGATCTGGCCCATGCAATGTTGGGCCAGTACATATGTTTAAATGGACACACACATTGTTGGGCCTGTATATTTGTTTAAATGGACAAGTTACGTCCTTAGGCCCTTTACTTTTTTTTCCAATAAAACACAAATACCAAAAAACTACCAACAAAGCATGGCATAATTGGTAGATGATTGGGTCCCTTAAACATAATGTCCTGAGTTCAAACCAGGTCGTATGCACGGAAAAGGCATTGTTGGGGAGGCAAAGTCCACTTTGATGATCTCTATATCTTGAGAGGATTAGTCTCTAGCCATCATTTGAGGGATATCACTTGAATTATGTTAAAAAAAATACATAAAAACTTCATTACTTCATTAGATAACCAATAGTACAAATAAGGGGGAAATTAGTTTCCCTCATCAAGCCCCACCTCTTGAATAGAAAGTGGTAGTTGATCAATAATACAAAAAATTTTCTCCATAGTTTGAGAGAGCTTACTAGGTGATCAATGATCAAATTTTTCCTGTGGGCATGACAAAATATAATCTTTCAATTCTTATAAATGAGTATACTAGTTTCATCAATAATGTCACAAAGAGGATGTGATTCCTATCACAACCTCTAGGAAGTAGATTGATAACCTCTAAACAATACGAATATTAAGCTATATTCTTGTATCCCTCGACCAACACAAAATTAGTTCATAGAAGATCCCTAGTAGTTTAGCGATAGCTGGAGGTATTGTTATGAGCTTATAACACTACTATACATTTGCGCAATTGTAATGCTTAATACATAATGATTACATCTAATAAACATCATGTATATTGAGGCGAAGGTCATGCAAGGATATATAATGCTTAAAAGTAACGGTTAATTATATGCATCTGCATATATTATAAGGCGGAATTCGCGAAAACATAAAAATAATATATGTAGTTAATAACCCTCACTTATTTAGTGACAAAAATGATGATTCTTTTAAAACAACCGCTATATAACGCTTACAAACGATTCATCTTCCAACCTTTATATCAGCAAAGACAAACCATAACAGTCTTCATAAAACAACTGTCATCTAACACCCCACCACTACCTAAGTCATAACTCATGACCCTTTGTAATCTGTTAGACCTTCATAGGTCATAAGTCATAATCCTTCGTAATACATTAGACCTATATTTAAATTCACATATTCCTTGTGATTTTTATTACTTTTCTTTATTGGCCTCTTCCTTCATCATGTCAAGTTTCTAGTGAGCTCCTCCTCCGCCGCTGCCACCCTGTCCTCCTCCACCACTACTGTAATACCCTGAATTTTGAGATTGGAGGCTTGAGAATAAGCCTAAATTAAGTGGACTGCTAAGCCCTGATTTAGCAGATGTCCCAAATATATTCTCTAATATTTCTTATATCTTTGGATTATTAAGAAAGTAAAATGGTGAATTTTGGAGAAAGTAATTATGTTTTGGTGAAATCGCCTATGAGGTAGTGAACTTGTCATATGATTTTGAATGATCAAATGATGAGAAAAAATTATGAAATTTTACAGGATGAAAGTAAACATCCTAAGCTTTAACGTGATAGGTCATATGACTCAATTAGAGCTATACACAAAAAGATATGAATTTTTGAAGTCAGCACAGAAAAACTGAAATATCTGGAACAGCATGTAAAGATTAAAATTCTGGGAATTTTGTGATTCCATAAAGCAAAAGTTTATATTTTTCTTTGAAACTAGACTCAATAAGGGTTCTATGGGCTTTGGAATCACTCCGATTCAATTTTTTTAGAATTAGTTATGATTTTTCAAAGTTTGGGCAGAAATCTGCCAAAACTTTGTAAAAATCCGAAAATTTTGAAAAATTATTAAATAATGAAATATGACATCATCCTAATGTTAAAACACCTTTTCTTCATCTTCCTTCCTCCAAACCGACGCAGTATGCAGTGGAAATGAGAGAGAACGTTTGAGAGCTTGTAGAGAGAGAAAGGAGAAGAAAAATGACAAGGTAAGCCGATTTCTCCGATGATTTAGCTCCTGACGCGTATAACTCAGATCCTAAGCTACTCTTTTATGTTCTTTAAGGCTCGGAACCTCAGTTTTCATGGTTAAGGAGGTTAGGGTTTCATCAAAGAAGAGGAAAAGCCAGAGGGAGCTTGAGGTAACTTCCAAACCTTCGTATATTGACTATTCTAGTTGCTGTGGGCAATTTAATCGGTGAAATTTCGCCGGATTGTCATTGGTTGTAAAAATGGAAAATGAGTTTTCCTAGGTGTTATGCTGCCCAAATTGGTACTAAATGGTAGTTGTAACCTAATGGAATAGTCAATAAAGTGGTTAGGAGTATAAAGGAACACGTTTACAGAGCCGAAACCGAAAAATCCCAATTTTCCCCTTAAAACCTATATATTTCGGCCAGCATTGTAAATGGATCTTAGAGTTGGATTTTCAATGATTTGATGATTCCATTGGATTCAGTGGGTGAAAATAGGTGGGGTTACAGTTGGGCACTTTTTCAGAAAAGGCCGAGAAAGCATAATTACGGAAACGCCTCTAAAACCCTAAAAGTAGGGCTTCCAAGGGCAATTTCGTAATTTTACATTGAATTTGATAATTCCGAGTCTGGAAATGGATTCCTTGGGTGAAAATATGTCTAGATAGCCCATGTTAGAATTTTGATAAAAGTACAGTTAGACCGGGTACAATGGGGCCGGGTCCCCGGGGGTATTTTAGTAATTTTTCAAGATGGACTCATATAACCCCCAGAAACACTATGGAAGTGTCTAAATAGTACATTTGACATTGTAGGATAGAATATGGAGCTCTGAGCTATTGGCACGCAAATCAAGGAAAAAGATTTGAAGGTAGGGGACTTACCTTACTTGCATGTATTTGATATCTTTGCTTGTGTAATGATGTATGTGATTGCTTTACTTGATTGTGTAGAGCATATTTGAATAAATGAATCTTTGTTTCTGTTTTCTCTGTGGCCATAGTCTTATTGTATGAAACATTGAGCATGCAGAAATGTCATTATGGGGCATACATCTAGATAAAGCTAACATGTCATACACATAGCATCAATCATGCATGCATTACGGTATATGTTTCCTACTGAGATTCTCTCGAATCTCACCCTCCCCTACCAACAAATTAGACAAGAGGCGACAGAAGATATGCAAACAACAATGCAAAGTACTGTACGAGGGGATTACAGTAGTGGAACGAAGACGGGAAGAAGTCTCTGTTTCACTGGGATGAGTTTAGACACCCTAGTAGCCTTGTGCGGCTACCTTAATCGTAAGTATCATGTCCAAACCCCTATGGGGAATATATGTAATCATGCACATATTATCAGTATAGTTGTGTTATTCCTGTGTTGCCTATCGAATCGCATATCGTTTTCCGCGAATACTCTGAAAAGGTTGAAATTAAAATAAGGGCGTGACAACTACCACCACCACCACCTCCTCCTCCTCCTTCTCCTTTACCTCCTCTTGAAATAGAGGCTTTGATGCATATCTTGGCAAGCCTTGACTGCGACACAAGGAGTCTCACGGCATATGCCAATACGCTAAATAGAAAGTTAAACCAGATACTTTATCACAATGATGTTGTATATGACTTGCATTCAAATCCTTCATCTCCCTCCTTTGATGATGAGAATGAGGATGAGGATAGGGAAGAGGACGAGGAAGAGTACAATAAAGAGGATGAGGATAGTGGTCATGGTGATGACTAAACAACATCATTATTTTCTTGCCTGTCGTGATCATCCTCCTCATCCTACTCTTCATCCTCCTTTTCCTCATCCTCGTCCTCATCCTCATTCTCATCATCGAATCGGAGGGAGATGAAGTTTAAAAAAATAACTTAATAATTCACGATTATTAATTAAGAATTGTAAAGTATTCTTGCCAACATGCTTAACGGTTATAACTTAATAAAATTTAATTAAAGCTTTCGAAACCTTTCCTCTTCCCCATGCTAACTATGGGTGCTTCCTCATTATTATCTGATGATCGTCATCATGAGAATAAACCAGGTACCCTTTCATTATGTCCTACCTGTTTACCTTCCAACGCGTTTAATAATGGTTTTTCACATCCTTTCTATATGTGCATTATTTAAACTCTGTATTTTCATATATTTTCCTATGTTTTCTACATCGTCCGCCTCTTTGTTCTCTAGCACAATCACCAAGATGAAACGTCGTGCAGAGGACATGCTGGAAAACTCTCAGTGTCATCCTCTACCTCCTCCTTCTCGTTCCTAACATCCGCCTCTAACTCCTCCACCACTACCTCTGTCACCTCCTCCTCCACCTCTACATCCTATGCTTCCTCAACAGGAGGCAATGTTACGGAATGCATAATAGATTAACCATGCATTGAGGAGGCTTTCTTGATACTTTTCTAGTATGAATCAGAAGGTCAACAATGATCCTGGCCAATTCTCTGGTGACGAGTAGCTTGGTGATCTCATCAGTTCATCAGGCTCCTCGCTATTTTTTTTTATTTATAAATATTTTGTAAAAAAAAAATATATCCAACAATTCTTGGAGAAATACCGTCATGAAATAAAATAAATAATTGTTCTTATACTGTTCATTCTTAACGACCGTCATAAAAGAACAACCGTCAATAACACAAACGCTCAGTCTTAGACAAATTAATAACAATTATTAATAATAATGAAGTATCAGATTCATAAAACATCTCCATGACTTTTTATTTTTAGTTTGTTTATAAACTTTGTTTTTTTTTTGTAAAAAAAGTGGTTGCATAATCAACTACCAAAATTTAAAAAAACAAAACCGAAAAATACATAACGATTATTAACAAAGAACCAAGATAAATGTAAATAAATAAATAACAGTTCTTTCGAGCGAATTGTGATGTAAAGTCTTAGGCACGATAACCCAAAAAACCCTACCATTCCTATTCTATTTAAACATATAAAACATAATACATTTGACACCTAGTTTGTTCGAATGAAACCTACCAACATCTTAACCCTATGACTCCTGTTGTCTTTTCCATCCATCGGGGTCATTTTCAGTCTAATCCCACCATAAAAAGCTTTTGCCCAACTTCTCAGTGACAGTAGCACTAATGAATTCACTTGACGTATGTCTTAGCGACTATCGTGTGTAGGGGTGTTCAATGTTTTCCCGTCCTAGTCTTCCCATTCTGATCCTGAGCAAATTGGAACTGGAAAATCCCGTCTCAAAATTTTCAAGACGGGAAAAATTCAGGATCGAGAAAAATGAATTTGGGATTAGGATCAAGATTGAGAATAAGACTTCCCGATCTTGACTTTTTCCCGATCCTGAAATTATATATATATATATATATATATATATATATATGTATGTATGTATGTATTTTTTTATTGTATAAAACTATAAATTATGCTCAGATAACCAGATTTGTGCATATCGAAATATCAACTTCAATACACTAAAGTTTAAACCCTAATTCCCTCCTCTTTTTGCCTGATGGACTACAGTGCTCCGCTCGGTCATTCCCTCTCTACCTGGAGAACAATGGTGTTCCAGTCTCTCATCCCCTCTCTTCCTGAGGGACGACAATGTTAGAAATTGTGCCTTAAAGGCCAATCATTATACTTTAAACATTGTTATTTAATGAACTTCTCCATTTTGTTATCATATTATTTGCATGTTCATTGTGATAACTATCCTTGATAAATCATAATAATTGTCCTAAATGTCCGTGGTCGGTCATCTATACGGAAGTAAAGATGAAATAAGATCAGTATGACTTTGAAGAGGTATGGAGATACGAATCAAAGTCTGAGGAAATTGTAAGAGATAAGGTGCTGGACCGACCCGCTATGAGAAAGCTACATGGATCAAGTCATAAGCTTGTCTCATGTATAACCATGTCACTGCCTTTTTTGACTTCAGATGATTATGGATTCCTATATATGTGTTGCTCAGCTTTGACCTAGTCAAAAGTCACCTTTGACAGGGTGATGATAAAGGCTATGTTAAACCAAATGTGGTCATTTTCGGACTTAAACCAAATTCTGCCTTTAATTTTTCAAGAAACTTTGAAAAACCATAACTCAAGCTAGAGAAAACTCTGAATGAGGTGATTCAAGTTCTTTTTCAATCTTCTACAAAGGAAAAATAACATCCAGCATTAAATCAAGGACATAATTTCCTAATACTAGCATGCATACTAACTATTCCTTTAGTAAGATAGGATATTCCAGTTTTCCTGCCCAAACTTTGAAAATTTGTAATTTACAATATACACATCCAATTTCTGTACTCTAATACTTAATTTAAATCTCTATAAATATATTTTAAAGAAAAAATAACCCCAATGACAGATTATGAAAATAACCTCGCATAATTTGCATAATTGCTTACTACCTAAAATCTGGAAAACAGAATTTTTTTCAGTTTTTTGTCTAAATTTGCAAAAATCATAACTTTCATTATAGACATCCAATTAATGTGTTCTATAACTCATTTTAAAGCTTAGCATGTATACTATCTTCTTACCAAATTTCAAAAACAGAGGATGTAACGCCCCAAATTTTGATTAAGGGCTAATGATAATTATTGTGAGTGATTTTGTAAATCAAAATGGATTTGAGATCCGAATAATTATTTGAAATGCCCAACACTCTATATTTTAGCATGATTATGTGACAAAGTAATTTAAAGGCTAAAATTAGAGGGAATGGCACATGGATGAAGAAGAAAGGAACTTAATTATGTGTTATGTGGTGATTTAAGTCAATGTGCCAAAATCATAAAGAAATTGAAAGAATGGGAATTGTTGGATAATTAGTTAGTGATTAATGGAGAAATTAATTACTAACTAAAGAGAAATGAGGAGTGTAACTAAATAGCTAATAAGCTAGTTAGTGTAACTATATGGTTGCTTATTTGGTGAGAAATGAGGAGATTTGGACATGTGGCATTGAGTGATCATGCATGAAGGGAGTGGTTGGAGAAGAAAATTCAACAATCATTTTTTTAGCATTTTTCTCTCTCCCTCTCTCCCTCTCTCTTATGCGTATGGACAAGGGAATGGGGCAGAAATTCTGCCTCCTCCTTCATCATCTTCATCATCACACATTCTCTCTCTCCAAGCTCTCTCTTGTGCGCCATTTTTGAAGAAGAAAGAGGAAGGAAAATCTTGAGATTAAGATATAATTTTGACTTCAAATGCCAAAATCTCCTTCTTTAGATTTACCATTGGTGGTGATTTGAACTCTCAAGGAGATATAGAGTTTGGAGAATCAAAGAACTCCTTTGGAGAAAGTTGAAGAGCTGAGTGAGTTGAGCATTTTGATATAAGTTTTGTGGTCATTTGGTTAAGTTGGAATTTCTGGGAATTTAGCCCTATTTTTGAAAATTAGGGTCTTGTGGTATTTGAGTTGTTGTTGTCATGGATATGATGCTTTGATATGTATCTTGGATAGATAGAATTTGATTAAAGCTTAAATGCCAAGTTTGACAATTTTGGGATTTTTGTTTAACATAGGCCAAAAACAGAACATATAGATGGAAAGAAAATTTGGTTATTTTTATGTTTCCATTGTGTTCCTTGTGGAAAATTGTGTGGGAGTAGTGTTGGATATGAATCTTGAACCATTGGGAACTTAGTTTTAAAAGTGGCAAGTCTTCGTTAGTGAAAAACTCTGTTCTGGCAGTGGCTTTTCATGGACGTTTTAAAATAGAAAATGGTGTTGAAAAATTCTGAAACTTTTCAGTCTTAAAGTTCACTTTCCAAGCTTCAAAATGGACATATATTTCATGTTATTTCAATTTGTGAGCTAGGAGTTATGACTGTCCAAGTTTGATGTTAAATCTGGGAACAATTATGGAGCAGTGTGGACATTTCTTACATTCTGTATTTGTGTAGTTATTTCTGGTAATATTCCACATTTTTCTAGTAAATAGGACTTGAATAGCTTTCAATGGACTTTGGGATCACCTCATTTTGATTTTTCTAGAATTAGTTATGATTTTTTGAAGTTCAGCCAAGAAACAGAATTTTCCTAGCAGCAGCCAGAAGATTCTTGGCTGCCGCCTGGCCGCAGCCAGAAACTTTCTGTGCAGTTTCTGGCCGCAGCCAGAGGTTTCTTGGCTCCAGCCAACCCCTGTTTTCAGCACCGTGTAATTTTGAAAAGTGATTTCTAACCTAGTACTTCTCAATCCTTGTAGGCTATTGTTAGAGACTTTCATAACTACTTAAGGGATTTTAATGATAACCAAAACTAAGTGTTTTAAAGTCGATTGAGTATTGGAATAAGTGATAACGCGTCGTCCTTAATTATGACTATAGGGTTTGATATTTTCCTGGAACGTAGAAGGCCTACACCTGAATAAGGACAGAAAAAACAAGGTAGTGACATTTTATCCTATATTATGTTTAATGCATTGCTCGTACATATTTATCATTAAATGATGCTGATTGAGTCCGTGGCGAGTAGCCCGGCCTTGAATGTTGTTGATTGGGTTTGTGGTGGTTAGCCCAACCTTGAATATTGTCGATTGAGTCTGTGGCGGGTAGCCTCGCCTTGAATGAATGGTTGAGTCGTGGCTGGTAGTCTGGCTTTGAATGTTGTGTAGCTAAATTGTGATATATACTTACATGCTTTGTTTAATTACACATTATATACGTAAACTATTACTACTGCGATTCTTTTGAATCTCACTCTTTCCAAATAACATTTTTAGCCAGGGCTAGTGGATCTCGGGACAAGCAAGTAAGCAAGGAGACTAGGATTGCCGGTGGTAGTCTTAGTTTCTTTTTTTGGTTTTTGGTTATCATTTGGACAACTGTATGTATATATTGGATTGACCATAGATTTGTAATTGTTGTGTAATCCCCGGTTTGGGAAAATGAGATGGGCAATAATGCCCTATAAAACTCTTGGATTAATGATATTATCCCGAGTGAATGTCGGGAATTTTATTAGTACTCTGATATTGTATATGTGATGAACCGATCAGGCTAATTGTTTTTGTGAATGAAAGGATGGAGATCTTGTCATACAGGTTTTTGGAAAAAGATTTTTAATTACTCTCGATCTCTTATCCAATTATAAAACGTGTTTATACACCTAATCCCGGCCTTGATGACGGCGAGGGTTACATTTATGGTATCAGAGCAGTTTTCTTGGCATGTGTAGGAATTGCTAGGATAGTTGCCTTAGTTTGTTGCCTGAGTGTTAGATGATTGATAATTGGTTATTGTATACAAATGAATATTCTTGTTATTGGTTGTTATAAGAGTTAAGGAATACATGTATACTTTTATTGTGATTTCTGACTGGGTGAATCATTTGTAGAGTTAAAGGACATAATGGTTCGCCCTAAAGTTAGACATTTGGACCCAGAGGTAGGGGGAACTGAATGACAATCCACCTGACCCAATGTAGGAGCTGATGGGTCTAGTAAGGGAACAGAGGGATATGATACATGAGCTAAGAGAAGAGCTCAGGGAGGAAAGAACACAATGATTCGACCGGAGATTTGACGAGTAGAATCGGAGGTGGAATGAATAAGCCATATTCCACCTGATCTTATACGGCAGAGGATTGAGGTATGAATTAAGGAAACAACTAGCTTCCAGATAGTTTACTAAATTCAATAAAGCTGTGGAGGGGTGCGTTAAAGTTAAGCGTGCTTAATTCAGGGAAACCCTAAGATGGGTGACCTTGAGATATTAAGTTGGCAAGGTCATGGAGACTAGGGGAATGGTTATTATCTTGAGGTTTCTCCATGACCAATGATCGTTTAAGTTAGATGGTTTAAAGAGTGCTTAGATTCATAGAGATATTGATAATGTAGGTATTGATTTTGAATTGGGATAGTTTTGTCGCAGTGAATACTGCCGGAAAGGTCCATTTGATAGGATTATGGAAAATTGAGGCATAGTACATATTTTGCGGTTTCTCCATGTTATGTAATGATCCTTAGTAACATTGTAGGGTCAAAGGAATGTAGATATGATATACGATGTTAATAAGGAGTGGTGACTATACCGTTCATTGATCCTAGAAGATCCGATTTGATGATACTGAAGGTTGGAAATAGGCTTGAATTAGATCTAAGCTAACATAGTACTTTAGTTAAAATGTGAATTGTTGCACTATGGTTCTGATACTTGACAGAAGCTCAAACCATATGAACCTAATGGATAGTGTTAAACCTTTAATAATGTTTTGAGGTTATTACCCAAATACCGTGAAGGGTGGAGTAGGTGCTATTGATCTTGAATCTTAGCGAAACCTATTGGGTATAATTAAGGAAAATGACTTCTAATGTATGAAATGTTGAGGTTCAAGATGTCATGATGAACCTAGATGTTGGGTGGAAAACCTTAGGTGATATGATATTACATGTCAGTTATGTCATACTGAACTCGTGCGTTTAGAGGCCTTAAGACCTAGGGGACCGGTGTGCCTTAGACTGGCAGAGGTATTTGAACTTGTGTTGGAGTTAATGATGCTCCATGGATATGAGGGAAGTGATTCCCGAGTTGAACTAATGTTGAGACTTTAATAGATGAATTGTGATAAAAGATCAAACTCTATAGTTGAGCTGATTCTTAGGAATTTGATTTGACTTGGAGGGTCTGAGGTACTAGAACATGGTACTAGGAGGTATTGAAATGTGTAAGAGGTATCTCGAGGTTGCTAGTTGCTAATCTAGCATAGGGAAAGATCTTGATAATAGAATATTCTGCAGCCAGAAACTTTCTGTGCTATTTCTGGCCGCAGCCAGAGGTTTCTTGGCTCCAGCCAACCCCTGTTTTCAACACTGTGTGATTTTGAAAAAGTGATTTCTAACCTATTACTTCCCAATCCTTGCAGGCTATTGTTAGAGACTTTCATAGCTACTTAAGGGATTTTAATGATTCTTGACCAAAAAAAAAAGGGATTTTAATGATAACCAAAACTAAGTGTTTTGAAGTCGATTGAGTATTGGAATAAGTGATAACGCGTCGTCCTTAATTATGACTATAGGGTTTGATATTTTCCTAGAACATAGAAGGCCTACGCCTGAACAAGGGCGGAAAGAACAAGGTAGTGACACTTTATCCTATATTATGTTTAATGCATTCCTCGTACGTATTTATCATTGAATGATGCTGTTTGGGTCTGTGGGGAGTAGCGCCGCCTTGAATGTTGTTGATTGGGTTTGTGGCGGTTAGCCCAACCTTGAATATTGTCGATTGGGTTCGTGGTGGGTAGCCTGACCTTGAATGAATGATTGAGTCACGGCGGGTAGCCCGGCTTTGAATGTTGTGTAGCTAAATTGTGATATATACTTACATGCTTTGTTTAATTATACATCATATACGTAAACTATTGCTACTACGATTCTTTTGAATCTCACTATTTCCAAATAACATTTTTAGCCAGGGCTAGTGGATCTCGGGACAAGCAAGTGAGCAAGGACGATTAGGATTGCCGGTGGTAGTTTTAGTTTCTTTTTTTGGTTTTTGGTTATCATTTGGACAACTGTAGATATATATTGGATTGACCATAGATTTGTAATTGTTGTGTAATCCCCGGTTTTGGAAACTGAGATGGGCAATGATGCCCTATAAAACTCTTGGATTCATGATATTAGCTGGCGTGAATGTCGGGAATTTTATTAGTACTCTGATATTGTATATGTGACGAACCGATCAGGCTAATTGTTTTTGTGAATGAAAGGATGGAGATCTTGTCATACAGGTTTTTGGAAAAAGATTTTTAATTACTCTCGATCTCTTATCCAATTATAAAATGTGTTTATACACCTAATCCCGGCCTTGATGATGGTGGGGGTTACAGAGGACACCGTTTGCCCTATCAAAACCTCACTCGAATTCAAATGCTTCTCAGATTCTCCAGAATCAACACTCTACCATATAACCTCAAGAACACCATATATCTCATTCTAAAATGAGTTCTTAGTTTTATCTTCCAAAACACATGTTTAACTCTCCAAATCTTGAAGAAACACAACCAATATCACTCAAAAACTCAAGCTTTAGCTTCAGAAATCACATGCAAGTGCACTCTGTTTTTCAGTTTAGAAGAACAGGAAGAAAAAGTGGACATGCAAACCTCAAAATCTGCATGCTCTGTTTCGGTGAGAAATTTGCAGAGCCAAAAACCTCAAAATCACACCTCAAAATCAACATGCAATGACTCATTCTTACCTTCCATGATGACAAAACTTATTTCCCAAAGATACCCAATTTCTAGCACAATTTTAACCCAAAGAAAATCACCAATCACTAATAAACTGAAATGAGCTTGTAAAAGGGTGTAGAAGGCTTACCCAAACAAGAATCTAAGGTTGCATGCGATCTCCGGCCTTTTATCTGGTGAAATCTCCGGTGACTTTTTGGTCTCTCTCACTCAAAGCCTCTTCTCTAGACGAAAATGAGAAAAGAGAGAGCAAATGAAGTGATTTATTTGTGTGCGTGTGTGTGAGTGGTGGGTGTGTGTGTGAGTGTAGGCGTGTGTGTGTGTTTTATCTCATTAGTTAAGGCTTTAATTGTTCTAATTTATCTAAACTAAAATCTCTTAAATCTAACTCTAATCGTCTTAATCATGGGTAACACATTTTGGGTTCCATGATTTGGTTTAAACTTTAGCTCGATTCCGATTTTTGTACCTGTGTAATAAAATCACTAATTATCCATTTTTTTTATCGATACTAACTTATCATATAAATTCTATAAATAAATCCTTAATACTTTATAAGGATTTTCTTCCTCAATTAGCTTCTTTAAGCCATAAAATAATTGTTCTAAAATTTTCAACTCAAACAATAGTCTCTAACTATTTTTCCTTAAATTTTCAGGAAAATAGGCTTTTAATTCCCGTGAATTAACTTTTAAAATTATTTGGGCCATTTTTGGGGAACCAAGTCTCTTCATAACTTGTGTAAATACCCAAAATAATATTACATAACATTTCCTCAATTTTCAAAGCCCATAAATAATTTTAATAAAACTATCTCTTATTTTTAGAATAGGGGAAGTAAGAAATTTTATTTTTGGCATTGGAGGGGCGGATACTAATAAATTTTATTTTTGGAATTAGCGGGGTGGATACTAACGTTTTGAGGTCACAAATATGATTCAATCCATAACCTCCCACATACAAAAGAACTTACCAAACCATCCACAATGAATTTTTAATTTTAAAACTAAATATGTGCACCTTTTCTTTTTTAAGAAACTTGCCAATATTAAAGAGTGTTTGCTATACCATTCAAAAATCGATTGGTATAACAAAGAACACACTAATTATAACAAAGATTAAGGGAAAAAAGCTCGGCCGCTATATAGCTATATATCATCAAGAAAATCTAGTTTATCTTCTTCTGCGGATCTCTTCACTCGAGCAACTGCCTTTTCAACCTATAAAAAAAATATAATAATGTTAATAATTTCTACGTAGAAAGATTTTGAGTTCAAAGAGAATAAGCATGAACATAGACTTGGAGCCAAGAACAATGCATATCTATGTGGGATCACATGGTAAAAATTTCAATTGCACAGAACTGTCATAAACATTTTTTTAAATCTACTTAATCTTAAATATGATTGAATATCAATTAATTTATATTCAAGCGTTATTGGAACAAATAGAAATTAGTTCTCTCATGATTTTTTTTTTGCATAAAATTAATTTAAACCGTAAACATTATTTAAGAGTTATCAACTTAACCCAACAACTATTAGTTACGATCATGAACTTGTGTGCTTATAGCTCTCTTTATAATTAAAATTTGACAATGACCTCTCTTAAATTTTAAACTTAAAGTAGATTGCCATTATTTGATATGCGCTTTCATTAAGAAAACCTGATGGGTTGGTCACAAAATATCACTTTCTACCAGAAGAATTATGTACTAATTAATTACTGAATAAAAGGTTATCTGCACAATTTTAAAATTTTATGTGTTTATGGTCAAATTTAGAAAATAAAAATATTATTCATATATGACAAAATATTCAGAAAAATTACATGTAGCTTAAATTAATAATTTTTTATTATAATGGTAATGATGAATAATTCATTTCTTTTGGAGTAAACAAATAAATAATAAAGTTATAAATGCATAAGTAAGGTGGTCTCCTTAATTGATGAGAATTACATACCTCAACATCCCAATTTGTTCGGGCGGTTAGTATGATAAGAATCACTGTCTGGAAAAATATACCAGCGATCATGCCCCACCACATGCCCTAATTAACACATATAATTAAAGCCAAAATTAAAATAAAACCAACAAGTAATTAAGAATAATTAATAATTCAATGATAAAAGCTTTGCTCCTTATATGTCAGCATATCAAATTTTATTTTTATTTTTATTACTAATTATTATTAAGTTATTTTTTCAGCGTTTTGCTTCTTTTCAAAAATTAAAAAATATATATAAAAACTCTAGGCTATTCAAATCAAATCTGAAAATAAAGTTATTGCCCAAAAGAAAAAAAGTTTGAACTTACTGCTACTCCCAAACTGGTTTTAAAGCCAAGAACACAGCCAAGGGGAAGACCAATCACATAATAACAAACCAAATTTACGTAAGCCACCACACCTTGCCATCCACTTCCAATTGCTACTCCTACATTACAGCACAATACATTAGAAAATTTATTATATAAATAATTTGAATTAAAAGAATAAAATATGGTAGAAAGAAGAAAAGTATACAACTTCATGATAAAATCAAATATTTCAAAACTGATCGACCAAAGACCTATAATTCTTTTATGACAAAATTAATCATTTGGACGTACTAATTTTACCTCAATTGTAACCCAGCCTCTAAACTTTAACTCAATGCAATTCAATTACTATAATTTTGATACAGTTGAAACTTAGTATTCCCTCTGATCCTAAATATAAGACAATGTTAATTTCTTTTTGTTATATCAAAGAGGCTGATTAAATTGCTTTAAAATATTTATATTTATCATTTTTTTCTCCAAATTTTACCTGCTAACATATAAACTAATATATAATCTAATGATACATAACATATGATATGATTAAGTAACTTATTTAGCTTTTTTAATCTCTTCGAAAAAAGCCAACTTTATCATATATTTAGGACCGAAGGGAGTAACTTTTTTTTTTTTAATTTTCATAATTTTATTTTTCTAAAATGTAGAGACCAACATTTTAAAAGGTTAAAAATATAGGCATGCTGAATTGCACCAAGTCAAAGTTCATTGACTAAAGTTCAATTGAGTCAAAAACTATACAAACTATGTTACACTGAATTAAAATTCAAGATCTAAATTGGATTAGTTGAAATTTGGATTTGGGAGTCAGTTAATTACCAGAGAGGATAGGTTGAATGCCATTCAAGAGAACAGAGATGGCAAGCAAAGGGGTAAGATTGGAGACAGCTTGAATGACATCAGTATCAGAGGTGAAGAGTTTGCTCATTGCAACCCTAAATATCAGAATTATTGCGCAGAACACTATGCTTATCACCACGCTTGTCCCGTTCACCACTATCACTGCAAATTTTGCCAGTTTTGGATGTGCTGCTCCCAGTTCATTACTCACTCTCACACTGCTCCCAAAAATTCATAATTTCATTAATTTCACCATCACCAAAAATTTCATATATATATATATATAGATTCATTTTCACTCTGTATATATATACTCTTCTAATCTTATTTATAACTCACTTCCAACATATTTCACCAGGATCAAGAAAAACCTGAAACATTATTAACTCTGCCTTAAAATTTAACAACTTCCCGATTTTACTACTATACCCCATTAGAACAAAGCTTTCACAATAACAAATGAAGGGAAAAGTTGTATGAAAAATGTAATGATGTGACTTATAAACGAGGCAGAAAAAATATATTTTTTCCTTATAAATAGGACCTATGCACTAACTTCAACAAACCTGGTGGCTGCGCACAGACCCAGCATGAAGTTCATGTCCCAGTTCCAGTAGTTCATACTGAAAATTCATTGCAAGCAACAGCTTTTCATTAGATATTGCAATACACTTTCTTGAATTCTCATTTGAACAAAAAGGAAGGAAACAAAAACCCTTTTTTTCTTTGGGTTTGAAGTTTGAGGGATATTATAGCATACCATATGGAAATAGAATCGAGTGAAACTGTTGGGTCTGGTAGAAGTCCTGATAAGAGCACCAATCCCTGGCTGTACCATATCTCCAAACTGATGCAAAACAACGAAATGAGAAATTAGCTGTATGTGTTGATTAGATGTATAGTGCAATTCAGATACTTAATTATTTTGACTGTGTATCTTGATCGGTTGTTAATTGTCATCATATTCCATCATTAAGTGGGTCCGTACAATCTTAAAAGTTAGGACAAAAGAAATAATATGATAGGTTAAGTCTGTCTTTGGAATGACATTGTACCACCTAATTATAGCATGATTTTGACAGAAGCAATAAGATTATCACCTATGTCAAAAAAAAAAAAAAAAGTCACTTTGAGGTGATCCCAAGTACAGGCTATAATAAAACTGTTGAGATCTTTTCAGTATTTAAAATGCATGACTCTCATGTTTCTCAGAGAGTCGGAGATAAGTTATACTGTTCATGACTTATAAATAATATGACTTTTTATGAAATTAATTACACATACGAATATTAACTTAAAAACCCAGATGCTCAATAGAAATTATGATTTACCATCCAACAATACTTTATAGCTACCTAAAAAAGGCATGGGAATAGATTCATGAAGTACACACACACATACCAGAGCATAACAGCAGAGGCAGCAGTGAGCTTGAAGTAAGGCCAAATGCCAGAGAAGGCTTTAGTAGAGAACCCGGTCCAAGTCTCTTTACAAGATGGGCTCAAAACAATGTAAAGCCCATTAATTAAAACAAAAACCCACCAAGAGAAGCTAAGGGCCAAAGCAGCCCCAATAAGCCCAAAGCCCCAAACATAAACCACAAGCCACGAGAGCAAAATGTGGAACAAGAAAACTCCCACAGACATATAGGCCAATGGGTTCACTATGTTTTGGGCCTGCAAGAACCTTTGCATTGGGCAGCTCAATGCAAAGGCATATAACTGAGGGATTATCCCACGGGCAAAGATTTGGCCATATTGGGCGATTTCTACGGCCTGGCCCATGGCCCTGAGAATTGCGCCTGAAAACCAGTACAAGAATGTGAGTAGAATTGCTGCTCCTAAATGGAGTACAATTGCCCTTTGGCATATAATGCCCATTGCTTTGAATTTCTTAGCTCCATATGCTTGTCCACAAACTGTTTGCACAGCACTAGCCATACCTATCTGAAAAATAGACGTGTGATATTTGATTATGAGAATTCATAGAACTATAGAGATTAAAGTAAACAAAAAAACAAACAAAACTTATACTCCCTCCAGATCAAATAAGCTTCAAATAACTAATTTTCATAATCTGAAAAGTTGGTTAAAATTAATAAATATGCTAAAAATGTAACTTATTTTCCTAAAATACACTTATTTATTAGAAGAGTGAGTGAGACAAAGAATAAGTGGAAAAGGAGATGAGAGAGAATAAACGGAAAAATATATGAGATAGGCATATAATTAATTAGGGGTAAAATTTAAAAAAAATGTATTAAATGATAAGACAAAATCAAATTATATCTCATATAAAAAGCAAACCCCTTCACACATTTGACCCTTATATTTTGAACTAAAGGGAGTATTTAAAAATTTAGGTTAAAAGGGTATTTTTGTTCTAAAACTATCATCTCATAGGAATTGGGTATCCTAGACTATCAAGTAGGATAATATTGCCCCTGTTAAATATCCGTAATTTTAATCATTAGTTGACTAGGAAAATGACAAACAAGGTCCCAAAAAAAATCCTATAAGATACTTAATACTGCCTTGACATTTATTTGTAATCTTTGGGACTTATTTATAAATTTTTGGGGTCTTTTTTGGTAATATTTTCAGTCAGCTAACTGTCAAGGTATGCTTAGCAAAGAAGTGATATTCCACCACTTGATGGTTTAGCACGTTAAGTAGAGAGAATAATATAAGGGCAAATATGTCCAATAATCCTTAAATTTATATCTGAAGCTAACATATCATCCCTCTCTTGGCCCCCTTAACGTATACAACATCCCAATAAATGGGGAAGGAAACTCACACCTGATGCCCCACAGTCACAAATGGCCAAAAGCCATTAATGGATATAGATATTCTTTGAGGGGCTTTGCTAAAGTTTACATAAATTAATTTACAAAATGTTGGAGGCATTTATGAATTTCCCTTCTTGCTTCTGACAATAAGTTAAGAATGTCCAGTGAATAGGACTGTAGAGATTAAAAAAATAAAACAGAATATGATTTAAATCCCAATCAAAGAAAATATTATATTGACAAGTCTTATCCATAACTTATCAATAATAGTTCTAATATTATATTTACAAGTCTCATTCATAATTTATCAATAGTAGTTCTTCACTTGTTAATGAAGCTTTTTCTGATAATATTTTTCTTGGTTTGGATCCAAATGTTATTAAAAAAAAAAAAAAAAAGAAGACTTTAAGACGTACGTACCATAATTCCATAAGCAAGACCTTGAATTCCAACACTGGCTATGGAGGCTCCGGCGAGAGGGACGGTGCCCAAGTGGCCGGTGAACATGAGAGTCGCGAAAGTGAGCATGTAAGTGAACAAAGAGACAACAATGGAGGAGCCTGAGAGATGCCACAAAACTCTAGACTCCCACCCCACAAGTCTCACCCACCTTCCCAACCTTATCCCTCCTCTCTCTAGCGTCTCCTCCACCTCATCCGCCGACATTCTCTGGCCCGCATCCGCTGCCGGGCCCCCATTCTCTGGCAGGATCAGCGGCTGGTTCTCTGTCAGAACCATGTTCTCCGGTTCTATATCACTTGCTCAGTGCTCTTGCCACTCACTGACGCAATTACAATTGAACCCTGGGCGTGTGAAGTGATTAACTATATTGTGTGGTAATTTATAATAACACACATCCATTAATTCCATGATCATAATCTGCTTCTTTTGGGAATTTTTTTTTTCAAAAAAATAATCTTAACAAGGTTATATCCACCATTCTTTATTTAATGTTGTTGTTTTATTTTAATCAAAGTCATCTGCCAGCTTTTTCCCTTACGAGGAGTTAGAGCTATCTACCTTTCAGTCCAAAAAAAAAAAAGAGCCATCTACTAGTCTGTGCCACGTGCTAACAAAAAAAGTTGTTTCATTATCAGGAAAGAAAACAGTGGTGCATTAATATGCATATGCCATATGGTCGTTTAATTATTTATTTTAAATTTCCTATAAAAATTTGGAAAATTTGATCAATTATTTAACAGTACGAGGAAAAAATGGGTCTATTAAAAAACTGAATTATCTTGAATGCATTATATGAACACTCGTTTCCATTTCGATAATCAAAAAGTAATTAAGATAAGATTATATAGGTATACAGAAAAGTACAATTATACTGATAAAAGTATTCGTTCACAATACCAACGTCGTTCATCAACGAAATGCAGAAAATACAGAAATACAACGGAAATTCTAATGTTTACAAGATTCTCCAAAATATCTTAAACATAAACTAATTATAACCACCAACCTTGATATTGCCTTGAGACACGTGCCAATCACTTATCAGCGCCTATACCTTTGCCTTTCGTCCCACTGGCACCCTCTGAGATATTTATTTTAAAAATAGGGTGAGATTCCGAAGAATCCCCGTAGAGACATACGATCAATATATACAATGTGAAAATTAAATATGCAATGCACCATACTAGGCAAAAATGAAAATTTAATTCGATTCACATATAATTTCCTCAGCCGAGTCATCGACTACATCTAGGATTTTCGATAACTGAGTCATCGACCACAGCTAGGATTTTCGATATACCGTTGTTGGGCACCGAACCACAATTAGGTACTGTGCCTCTAGCACACAATCATATCACGAAATACAATAATAAATACATACAATTATTCACATAGTGTATGAAGGATGGTAGTCCCTACCTTAAAGTCTTACCAATCCCTTTTTAATGTCCTAAAATATTAAATGTACAAGAAATAGGTCATAACCTATTCAAGTATCATTTTAGACTCTTCCATAGTGTTTCTTGTGGTTATATTAATCTGTGGTGAAAATTTACCAAAACGTCCCCAGGACCCCGGCCCGGCCCAATGGCACGTTTTCTCAAAATTTTGACTAGGGCTATCCTAACATATTTTCGGCCGAAAATTTTGAAAGAAAATGGAAAAATGTTTTTTTGTGTTTTAGCTTCCAAAGCTTGTACTTTTCCACTTCTAATCCTTTATTAACTCATTTAAACACATCTTAACCATGATTTAAAGAAATCTGGGCAGCATAACCCGTTAGGGTTAGGGCTTTCCAAATTCACAAATTTGATAAAAAATCACCAAAACCAACAACAATCACCAACAACACTTCATACTAGTATAGATTTGAGTTTGGTGTAGCTATCTCTTGAGCTTCTTGGATCCTCTTACTCTAGGTGTCTCCTCTGTAATACCCCGAATTTTGAGACTTGAGGCTAGAGAATAAGCTTGAAATAAGTGGACTGCTAAACCTCAGTTTAGCTGGATTCCAAATTTTGGTTAAGGGTAAATGACTCCAGAAGTGGATGTGATTAGTGATAAATGAACACTTCTGGAGAACATGAGAATTGTGAATTTTGCCCTGATTTTGTGTAATTCAAAATGGTGGAATTGGATGATGTAATGTTGTGCAATTGATGTCATGTTGTGTTATTTGGTCATTGGGATTGGTTTGGAACATTAAATGGAAAGTTGGGAAATTCTGTCCGTTGAAACTTCTTGCTAGGCAGTCTATTTGTGTTGACATTTTGAATAGGCAAATGATGTCTAAAAATTCTGAAACTTTTTAGTTTTAAAGTTCACATTCCAAGCTTCAAAATGGATACATAAACTGTGTCATTTCGTTTTGTGAGCTGGGAGTTCTGGCTATCCAAAGTTTGATGTCGAAACTGGACTTTGTTTTGGGCCAATAGTGAATTTTGTGTAATTCTGGAATTTTGTGGTGATTTATGGTAATGGTCCATATTTTTTAAATAAAGAGGACTTAAATAGATTTCATTTGGATTTAGAATCACCTCATTTTGATTTTTTCTAAAATTAGTTATGATTTTTCAAAGTTTGGGCAGAAATCTGCCAGAATTTTGTAAGAATCCGAAATTGATGGAAATTTAGTAAATAATTAGAAAATAATATTATATCATATTAAATCATCATCCACCTCCTCCATCAGCCCAAAACCGTGACATTCAGCTGCAACAAGAGACAGAAGGTGTGAGAAATTCTAGAGAGAGAAGGAGAAGAGAACTTGTACGGTAAGTCGATTTCTTCGGTAAATCCTTACCTAACGCGTATAACTTTGCTCCTAAGCTATTCTTCTATGTTCTTCAAGGTTTGTGGAGAACAAATTTGGGTGTTATAAGGCTAAGGTTTTCATATATTGCTTATTCTGGCTACTGTGGGCAATTTAATCGGTGAAATTTCGCCGGATTGCCATTGGTTTTAAAGTTTGGAAATGATATGGCCTAGGGGTTATGCTGCCCAAATTGGGTCTTAATGTTAGTTTTAACCTAATGTAATGGTTAATAAAGTAGTTAGGAATAGAAAGAAATACGTTTGCGGAGCCGAAACCGAAAAACCCCAATTTTTCCCAAGGAATTGAGAATTTTGGCCAAGGTTAGTTTGGAGGGGTTAGAGATGGATTTTCAATAATTTGATGGTTCCATTGAGTTCAGGAGTAAAAATTATGTGGGGTTACAGTTGGTCACTTTTTCAGAAAAGGCTGAAAAAATATAATTACAAAAACGCCCCCAAAACCCTTAAAGTAGGGCTGCCACAGGTAAATTTGTATTTTGACATTGAATTTGATAATCCCGAGTCCGGCAATGGATTCTTTGGGCAAAAAAATATGTCAGAATAGCCCATATCAAAATTTCAGAAAAAATATAGCCGGACTGGGTACAGCGGGGCAAAGCGGGGTCCCCGGGGGTATTTTAGTAAATTTTCATAATAGGCTCATATAACCACCCATAAGCACTATGGAAGTGTCTAAATTATGTATTTGGAATAGTATGACCAAGTTGTGAGCCCAGTAGTTGGCACGCTTTATGAGGCACATGTTTCCAGGTGTAAAAGGGTTAAGGTAGGGAACTTACTTCTCCTGCATGTATATGATATTTGTGTTACTATGTTGATACATGTTATTTCTTTTCTTGATTATGTGAAAAATGTAAATGATTTGAAGCTATGTTTCAATTTATGTTATGACCATAAGTATATTGTTCGAAGCATTGAGCTTACAGATTTGTCATTGTTTGAGCATGAGTTATGTGATGCAAGCATGTAATGCATTAAACATTTATCGTACATGCATATTGGTATTGTTTTCCTACTAAGGTTCTCTCGAATCTCACCCTCCCCTACCAATAATTTAGACAGGTGAAGACAGAATGTATGCTGAGAACAAAGAAAAGAACAGTACGAGGGGATTGCAATGGTAGAACGAAGACGAAAAGATATCTCTGTTTCATTGTAATGGGTTTAGATACCCAAGTAGTCCTGTGTGGTTATATTAATAGTAATGATCATGTACGAATCCCTTAGGGGAATTTTCGTAATCATGCACATATTATCAGTATATTTATGTAACCACTTCCATAATTATATCCGAAATACGCTATTAAAGTGAAATAAAGACCAATAATAAACAAAACTCATTTAATATCCCATCTTCACGATAGGGTTTTCACAAATTCTTTCATAATCACAATTAACCTTGTCTCGTATCCACATTTCGAATACAATTACTATACGAAGATAAATCACATACACATAAATGTCAGAGTGCACAACATAATTATCCCGACAATCCTGGATTCCATACCTTCCCTAATGAGTTTACAGGGCTCATTAGCCCATTACAATTTCCATATGGGGATTATACCAATTCATTTCCAAATACATAAACAAATAGCATCCACAACCAAATACAATTATCCCAACATCTATGATAACCAACTATTAAGACCATACTTCAACAGGAGCCTTAGCCGCCCTTGGTTGCTTGCTTCTTCCTCGAACCTCTTGCCCTGTCTAAAATGTTGGTAGGGGAGGGTGAGATTCGAGAGAATCTCAGTAGGAAACAAATATCAGTATACATGCAATATAAGTGTTTAATGCATGACATGCTTGCAATACATAACTCATGCTCACACAATGACATATCTGCGTACTCAATATTTCAACAACATACTCATGACCACAGCATAACTAGAAACAGAGCTACAATCATTCACACATGTTTCACATAATCAAACAAAGCAATACATGCATCAATACACAAATACAAATATTAAAGTATGTAAGAGAGGTAAGTTTCCTACACTCTTTCCACGTAAGCTCCAACACTGCTTACTCATGACCAGATGAATATCGAACCACGATCAGGGCGAACATAAACCCTATAACCAAAGCAAGGACATAGGATTATTCTTAATTGCAAATCCTTACTTCCATATCACTTAAAGTTGATTATCATTTAACACCTTTAGGTGGCTAATCAAAGCCTAAACACTTGCCTAAAGGGTTGGGAGAAACTATACCAAAGACCATCTTTAAAACCCTCAAAACTACATTTTTCAAAGGGCCATCATGGGCCGTGGCCAACAGATTGTCAGAAAGTCCTGGACCACGGTCAACACTCATGGGCCGCTGTCAGAGACAGGTCAGAAACATTTGGGCCGCAGCCAGAAACAGGTCAAAAGGTTTTGGGTCGCGGCCAACCAAAGTCCTGACTCCTAGCACCCCACAGAACTTAGAATGACCAAACTTTATATCAATGGAAAGATTGCAATGTGAACTACAAATATGGAAAATATCACATCATTCTAATACCATTTATAGTGTCAAAATACCATGCAAAGTTGGCCCCTTGCACAACATTTTAGACTTAGCCAAATTCTAGATTCCACAGTTTTCACAATTTTGGCTCTTTGGCCTCCAATGGTCCCAATTTCACACCAAACATCATTTCCACGCAATTTTCCACAAGGAAACCATTGGAAACACCAAAGCAACAAAATTCAAACCATATTGACATATTACCACAACATGTCATATAAATCACAATTCAAACCATAACATTGCATCACTTTTCATTTCAAATTCCCAAATCACTTTCAATGACATCAAAACACTACATGACATCATTTTCACCATAAATCAACATGCAATTCATCCAATTACATGCCACATGAAATACCATAAAATCAGAGCAAAATTTATAATTCACAAAACTCAACTAATAACCACAAAACTTAGATCAAAAGGCTTCAAATACTCACTTCTTCCTCTTCCCAAGGCCAAATCATTGATTCTTCATATTTCCAAATTTTCTCAAGCCATCAAACACCTCCTTTCACAAATCTAAAACCATAGCAATGAAGCTCTCATCACTATGAACAAGATTAGTGAAGAGGATTTAAACATTAGAGGACATATACAAGGCTAAACCCTTACCTCTTGCTTTCTCTTTCTTCCCTTTCATGGACGACAATGGAGTTGAGAGAGAGAGATGAGTGGATGATGAAGATGAATCAGATTTTGGGGATGCCAAGGCCTCTTGGCCGACTAAGAAAGAGATGAGAGAGGGAAAAAGAGGTTTGACACTTTGACCTCATCCAAAGGCTCACAAAGTGCCAAGTGTCACCTTCTTGACAAACCTCACATGAGCTCACAAACCCACACATATACTTGATTCCACCCTTTGATCTATTACACAATCAATCTCAACCATTGATCTTCAAGTTACCAATGAGTTTCCTTTTCGGTAACTGACCAATTGGTCAGTAACTTTACCGTTTTGCCCCTGATTGTGGCAATTCCTCTTAAATCAACACCAAATTCATTTTCTCATTCATTTACACCATACATACGCCCTCCCCCTTATTTTCATTCAATTTAGATGTTAATCCATAATTTAACTCAAATACAGGGTTTCAGTACTGATCAAAACACATTTGAATCTCAAATCACATCATGATTTCCAAAAGAGTTATTTATCACTAATCACATCCACTTTTGAAGTCATTAACCCTCCACCATAATTTATGATCTTGCTAAACCAGGGCTTAGCAATTCGCTAATCTCAGGCTTATTCTCTAACCTCAAATCTCAAAATTTGGGGTATACAATTTACGCTATTTCTGTGTTGCCCACCGAACCATATATCGTTTTCCGTGAATATTCTGGTAAAGGTAAAATTAAAATAAGGGCATGACATCCTCTCTCTCTCTCTCCCTCCTTGATCTCAAAGTGTGTCTTCACCACCATGGATTTCATGAAGAGAAAGGTTTAGAGAAGGTTTTTCATGCAAAGATTCAAAGAAAAGCTTAGGTAACCAACTTCTTACCTTAGATTTCTTCTTCCTTCTCTCTAAAACTCTTATGTTCTTCAAGCTCTCTCTCTCTCTCTCTTCTTTCTTGTCTCTTGGCCGAAATGTGCATGGGAAGAGAAAGGAAATGTGTTTTAATTATCATGCATAATCTCTTTTCTTAGCCCTTGATTTTCAAGATGAAGTCTTATTATGACACATGTCAAGACTCATACTTCCACCCATACCTCCTTCATTTTATAATATACTTACTCCATTAGCTTCCTTTGACATTGAACTAGTTTTCTTTTCCCTTGGTTGGCCTAAAAAAAATGCCCCCTCTTATGCTCCAACTAAACCAATTGCTTCTTCCTACTAAATCCAAACTTACACTCAACTATGCACTCAATTAGTAAACTGAGTTTACTCCATCTCATTCCCATCATGCACTCACCCATGCCTTCATGTATTGTACACTCAACCTTGCATACATGTAGTGTACCATTATCATCATGACTATGTTCATATAACAATTAGATGTGCTCTTGGAAATTAATTATAAGTTAATTTCCCCTTCATATAATAATGACACTTGGCATAACATGATCTAAATAACTATTTTCCCCTCCAATTTCTTTAAGCTAGGCGAAAATATCAAGGAGAAAGGGAAATAGAATTTGTTCCAACATTTTTCATAATTCCCTTAATTGAATTATACCCAAGCCCTTCTAATTTCACAATTTTTGATTTATTCCTCCAAGAATATTCCAATTATACATTTTCCTTTATTTTCCTTAATTAATTGAAATTAACTTCAATTAATTGGAAAATAGTTAATCTTGAGCTAAATTGACAAAATTATGATTTTGCTATTACCATTTAAATCTAATTCCTTTCTTGAATTAATTGGCTCATTTTTCCATAACTATTCATCATTTTATTGAATTTTTTGAATAATTACAATATATTCGGTAAATATAAAATTTGGGGTGTTACACATTACATGTCTATTGATGAAATAAACATATGCTCCCCATGTTTCATATATACGTAATTTATAATTAATTCAGCTGAATCAATAAAAACATTTAAACACATTAAATGTATCATCAAATTCAAGTGATTTTTAATATTATCCTAATTAACTGTACTAAACTTTAACATCATATTATTGTTTTCTCTTTTACTAACGTTATCAAATATGGATATATATGAAAGAAAAATATTTAGTATTCAAAAAGACTAAAAGCATCTTTTAAGAGATGTCCTATATATGGGATGAGAGGGAATATAATACTAAAAACACTTGTGTAAAAACTTTTCTTACTCTTAAGACCCAGTTCAAACTCAACCCTAGGGATTTAGTTTATTCTCAAAACTGCAACATGCATAAGCTTGTGGGAACAACTTTAATTAACGGCCACTTTTTTTATTTGTTTTAAAGTTGAAATATGACATAATATCAAAATTAATGTCATAATGTATAAACAATTTGAATCATCTCATAAGTAGTAGTATTTGAGCAAAGGTTCATGATTGATCGTCATCTTAGCCACATAGTCCAATATATACCGTTCTAAACATTTAAGAGATAGGTCCACTTGGCACAAATTAATTACGCACCAACCTAAGTTGATGGAACTTTATGTTTAATTAAACATGAGTTGAGAAATAAATTTCATTTTTTACATCTTGTTCAATTACTAGTTGTTAGTTAATTAACAATGTTATCAATATCAATATTTTAAACTAATAAAACGTATATAGATTGGTTAATTTTAATTTCTTAGTTTTAAAATAACAGCTAGTATACTTTTCACTCTCTCATTCTCAATCTTTAATAAAATTTTATTTTTTCTGTAGTCATACTCTCTAGTCTCTACTTATTATGAAATATATGTCAATGAATAAAAAATAAGCTTTGGTTTATTTTAATACAGTTTTAGGAAATATTGCAAAAAATTTATTATAGAGAAAATTATACAAATTTATTCAATTGAAAACCAGTAAAAATAATTTTAATGCCTGATAATATTTTATCATCTCTAATATATATTTTTTTGTCAAGACATTAATAGTTATTTAGATATCACACACACACATATTTCTCTTCGTTTTTATTATTATATATTTTCAGTTTTAAATTATTTTTAATTCCACTATTATATTAATTTATCATATGGTATTACATAATTATTGAAATTTATAACTTTGGCCTCCATTGAAACTATTTTCTGTCTGTGGGAATGAAGAATAATCTGGACTCTGGAGTGTAAAGCTTCGCTCACAAGTGTAGTGTGTTGGTTAGTACTGACAATAATATTGAATGATAAAATTGCACAAAAATTATTTTAATATACTGGGTACTAATTGAAAAATATTTTAGAGTGTTGAAATAATAATAAATTAGTTTAAGATATTGAGTGTTATTAGAAAAATATTTCAAGATGCTAAATGCAACTTAATCCTTAAAAAAAATTAATATTTTTATTTTTATAGTTTCGACTTAATTATAATTCAATCCCTAAATTTCATCTCGGTATAACTCGGTCTCTACAATTTTAAGTCAGTTATAATTTAGTCCATGAATTGAACTTTACCTTGATATATTTTAGTCACTTCAATTTAACCATATAAAATTTAGTCCCTATATGTTTTTAAAATGAAATTATATATTTCATAAAATTTAGAGATTGAAATTGTAAATGGTAAAAATTGTATAGATTGGGTTGCAATTATTAAAATTCAGGAATTGAATTTTGACTCAGTTAGAATTATAGAGATTGAATTGCATCATTTGATAACTTAAGGAATGTGTTTGGTTGGGCTTATTTTTAGATAATAAGTCCTTATTATGCAAGCCGAGATAAAACTCCTCTCACATACTTACCTCGTATACCGTGAATCACGATTTATAAGCACTTATTACCTAAAAATAACCTATTCCAAACGAGCAATAAGTTAAAAGCAAGTCCAAACGTTACAGATTAATTTTTTATTTTTTTTAACCCAAACATCCCTCAATTTTTCCTTTTTTTAACCCAAACATCCCTCAATATATATATATATATATATATATATATATATATTTGTGTGTCTGTGTGTGTGTGAGTATTATGTCAGAAATATCCTTTAATTTGTTCAAATTTTGCAGAACCCAAGTAGCTCCATGCCTCCATCTATCGATCACGTTTTGTCTGTACTTCTTTCCGACATGGATGGATGTCTCCTCTACAACCCTTGTCAACACCCGTTTCCATTTTGATAATCGAAGAGTAATAAAGACAAAATTTAATGGGCATACATAAAAGTACAATTATACTGATAAAAATATTCGTTTACAATCCCAACGTCGTTCGTTTACAATTCCGATATTGTTCGCCGACGGAAACAGAAAATACAGCGGAAGTTTTAATATTTACAAATTATCCAAAATATTAAGGCATAGACTAAAGCATAACCACGTTTATATCCTCGCCTCGAGACATGTGCCACTCACTTTTCGGCGTCAACGTCTTTGCCCTTTTTCCCACTGGTACCCGCTGAGGTGTTTATTTAAAAATAGGGTGAGATTCCGAAGAATCTCCGTAGAAACATAATATCGTTCATAGAAAATGTGAAAAGTAAATATGACATGCGCCAAGGTATGCACAAATTAATGAACAATATAAACACATCATCGTCATGTATACATGAGTAGGGCCCAGCCCCACCATCTACACCGGTTAGACTTCTGCCAACTCCCAGTGTAAGTGCACCTCTGGCACTAATAGCCTCTCTCTAGGCAAATCATGTTATTAATAAAGTGAATTTACAAAACAATGGCATCCACATAATCACATAACCTATGACATAGTGTATGAATGATAATATCCCTACCTCAAAGCTTTGATATCCCCTATTTAATAGGGTCTCGTAAAGCGTGCTGTACCGACGTCCGACTTGGTCCTAAAATATTAAATGTACCAGAAATAGGTCATAACCTATCCAAGTATCATTTTAGACTATTCCATATTGTTTATTGTGGTTATATTAGTCTATAGTGAAAATTTACAAAAATGCCCCCGGGAACCCGGCTCGGCCTCGTCGTACCCGGCCCGATGGCACGTTTTCCCAAAATTTTGACTAAGGCTATTCTAACTTATTTTCGCCCAAGGAATCCATTTCCAGGCTCGAAATCGCCAAATTCACGGTAAAATTATGAAAATACCCTTGACAGCCCCTATTTAGTGATTTCAGTGGTGTTTTCGTAATTATGTTTTTTCGGCCTTTACCGAAAAAGTGCCCAACTGTAACCCCACCTATTTTTGCCCACTGAGTCCAATGGAACCATTTATTTCATGAAAATCCAACTCCTACTACCATATCTGGTCCTGGCCGAAAATATTTAGGGGGAAAATGGAAAAATGAGGTTTTGTGTTTTAGTTTCCAAAACTTGTACCTTTTCACTTCTAATCCTTGATTAACTCATTTAAACACTTCATAATCATGATTTAAAGGATTTTGGGCAGCATAACCCCTTAGGGTTATGGCTTTTCCAATTTTACAACTTAACCAAAAATCACATAAACCAAACAACAATCACCAACACAACTTCAATACACTAAGAAGTTGAGATTTTTGGAGATTACCTCTTGATCTTTGATGTCTCTCTCTCTTCTCAACCTTGAAGATTAGCTTGCTAATCCATGATTTCCATGAAGAATAAGAGATTAGAGAATGAACTACACAAAATAAGAAGCTTAAATCACCTTGGAACATAAGCTCTTACCTTGATTTTTCTTCCTCTCTCTCTTTAGCTTCAAGAACCCCACAAACTCAGTTTTTCCTCTTTTCTCTATGGCTTGTGCGTGAGGTACATGAAGGGAGGAAGGGAAAATATGTATTAACTTGTCATCTTTCATCTTATCCATTGATTTGATCAAGGGCTTCTAATGTGACACTTGTCACACTCTTCTCTTCCTCATAATTTCTACACTTTATTCCCATTAAGTTGAGTCAAGATCTTCCCTTTCTTGCTCCAATAAATCCGTCCCTCTCCCTTTCTTTTCTCCATTAGTCCATGCTTCTTTTCCTATGTTTACACTCTTCATACAATCATGTGTCCTCTTCCAACCACCCAAGTACTCCACTCCTACACTCAAGCTTTTCTTCCCATTCTTACACTCAACATTAACCTACCAACTCACTCAACCTTATGCCATCATTGAGTTGTGCGTGTAGCTTTGTCAACATCACCTTCATCTTGCTTCTTGGATTACACTTTCCCTCTTCTTTCCTTCTAGTCCATCACGCATAAAGAGTGCTTAAGAAACCAAATTGGGTTTCATGTAATTGCCTTGGTCAAGTGTGCAACTATTTATTTATTTTATTGCCAATAACATATGTGCTCATATCTTAGAAATTCTTATCCCACAAATCTTAATTTATTCCACTAAGAATATTCAATTTATACATTTTCCTTTATTTTCCTTGATTAATTGAAATTAACTCCAATTAATTGGAAAATAATTAATCTTGGGCTAAATTGGCAAAATTATGATTTTGCTATCACCTTTTAATTTAATTCAATTCTTGAATTAATTTGCCCATTTCCTTATGAATATGAATATTTCAAAATTCACAAGATCCAAATTCATGAATATTCACCATTATATTGAATTATTCAAATAATTACAATATATTTTTTGTGAATAAAATTTGGGGTGTTACAACCCTTACGTCCTGGACTGATTAAATTTGAAGAAAATTAAAGGGTATTTTAGTTTTAAAAATTATTCTTTTTATTCCTATCGTTTTGAATGTTTTGATTTAATTGTAAATCAGTTTTTAAATTTTAACTCAATACAATTTAATCTGTGTAGTTTTCACTAAGTTGTAGTTAGAATTTGAAGGATTGAAATGGAGGGGGAACAAAAACCTCTTAATATTATTGAATCTTTAAATCTTAATTCTTGAATCAGTGAGAGTACAAGAGTTTTCATATTGGAAAAGCATAACTTAAATTAATCTTATAGAATCTAATCTAATTAAATCTAAATAAACATTAAATCTAATAATATAGCCTAATAATATATTGGAATATATCAAATATTAACATTAAGATATATAATATCCCAAATATTAATATCTTAACAATTGTAACTCATTCTCCGAATTTTAACAGACGCAATTTATCTTTTATAGCTTTATTCATTTAAAACTTTAGTCCTTAAATTTTATTTATATACAATTTTATTATGTTTTAAATTATGGGGACTAATATTTTAAATAGTAAAACTATAAGAATTGAATTGCATTGATATAAAGTTTAGGAACTATATTGCAAATAGGTTATATAAGAACTAAGTTGAAATGAATTAAAATTTAGGGACTAAGTTAACCTAGTCAAGATTATAAGAATAAAAATATTAATTTTTAAAAAAAAAAAAAACACACACATCAATTAAGACGATTGTGGGTCCCAATCCCACTCTTTGTATTTAAGGGACAGATGCCTTCCATATGTCAATGGTGACATCGCATTCGAACAAAAAAAAAAAAAAAAAAAAAAGGTGACTTTGCAACGTTTTAACAAATTTAAGCGTTGCATTGCATTATTTGAAAAAAGTTAATATTGCTTATTTTAAGGGACTTTGTATTATTAGAAATACTTATACAAGAAGAGTTTTATTTTTAATCCTCCTCAAATATTCATCGGAGGTTTGTTCTCTTGGCAGAAAAAAGTAATGAATTTCATGCTGATTATATCAGATTATTAAGGAGGCCAAGAGTCTTGAATTCTTAGTGGAGATTGGTCTATGACGGTAAACCATAGGTTGACATGGCTGCGGAACTTTTGGACAGGGAGAGTCTTTCGGCCATTCTTCTGTTTCACGGGCTCATGTATGCGCCCCAGAGCTTGATTCGATCGTTTGCAGGGAAAGAGGTTATTTTGTTTATAAAAAACAAATTCTGATTTGGAAAAAAGCTACAAGATGAGGTGGATGCCTTATATGCATGCCACATCTGTATAATGAGTCAACAAACTGTTGGCCGTTTGTGTCTTTAACAAAAGAGCAAAATTATCCCATTATTTAAATTTTCAAAGTAAAATATAATTGCCCCTCATGAAAATAGACTTGGGTTCTATTCAAATCATTTTTTTCATTTTCTTTTCAGAATCTCATCTTCACCTTTAAATTAAAGAAAGAGATGATTTAGATTTCATATTTTATAAAACTATTATTTTAAACATAAATAAATAAATTTAATGTGTTCAAACACAGACAAAATTTTAAAAAATTAAATTATAAGATACTATAATAATAGGTTTAGAATATATTAAATATGAACTATTCATTTTTTGATCTGAAAGTGAAGATGAAATTTTGAAAAGAAAAGGAGAAAAAAGATTATGAGAGTATCATATTCCCTTGAAAACTTCTTGATGCCCTATACCCATTTGTGAAAACTCCTAGGGCATTTAAACCCTTTAACTCTAGTTTTAAAGAAAAAGAATGACACTTAGGGCTTGTTTGGTATGAGGGGGGGGAGGGAACGTGGGCGGAGGGAAATTTTTTTTGAGTTGAATTTAAAAAAATTAGAAAAGTGGGGTTACAAATTTTTAATTAATTTTTCTTACTTTTTTATCCTATATATTTTCTTTATTAAAATTTTATTCCCTCATTTCTTCAATCTTTTAAAATTCAACTCAAAAAAAAATTTTCTCCCATTCCTTCCCCTCCAAATCCCTCACACCAAACAGACCCTTAATCCCCTTTTATTAAAGACATTTAACTCTCTCTCTCTCTCTCTCTCTCTCTCTTTTTTAATTCTGCTTGAACCTATGAGGCTTGTTTTTTAAAAATTATTGCAACCGACTAATTCAAACCCCCCAATAATATAGGTCCACCTAATTAATTGGGTTGTGATGTCCCGGTGAGAATTTTCTCTATATTCAACGATCAAATTCCATACCAACTGATTAAATGGTTCAGATACCTACCACCAGCTCAAACCTCATTGGCAGGAAAAGCTAATCTTTCTCTATGTACAAGGGCACGTAGCTAGGCCCTCCCAGCTATGCATACATAAAGGCTAAAAATTGAATATCCAATCAATGATTTATGTTAACCTAAGTTGAAATAAAATAAAATAAATATAAGAACAGGGAAGATAATTAAAAAGAAATAGCTATTAAACAAAATAATACAATTATCAACAAACTATTAGTTGAGGTGGTGAACGGTCTTACTCACGAAAAGAGGAGAATATAAATTCAAAATTTCAAAAAATGAACTTGTTAGAAAAAACAAGAACATTTTCTGCTCTAAGTCTTAAAAAGGATTAATAATCTCACGTGATCAAATAAAAAAAAAATATTGCAATTGGTCGCACATAAAAATTCTCCACTTGCAATCACGAAACCCATCCTCATCTTCAATCCCACTTGTAGGCCAGGCTGATATTTATATTATGATTTACAATCAAAAGTACCGTACGGATATGATTGAGCCTTAGTCCAGGCAATATGTATATATATATATATATATATATTCGTACAGAATTATTTGAAGCCTTCTTGCCCATTATAATGATTTTGATCAAGGGCCCGCGGAGCAATTACAAGAGGAAAAACAGACCAATATTAGGCATTAATCTTAGTGAAAATGACTTTAGCCACTTAATTATGAAGTCTTGAGTTTGAATCAGAATGAATATTAAAAACATGTATGAGAAAGCTGCTCTGAGTTGGACATGATAATGCTCTAGTTTTACCTACTTAAATAACAAATAATGAAAAAGAAAAGGGAAAAAAAAAAGATTTTTCTATTTGAAAGTAGGTTGTATATATATAGAAAAACTACAGATGAAATAAAGATAGATAATAATAATAACGATAATGAGATGAAGGTATAAAGGATATGGGCCCTATATATTTTCATTTCAGAGATAGAGTTTTGTGCATAAAATAAAGATAGTTTTATAAGAGAAAACATACAAGCATTTCTCAGAGTAATGTTAAAAAAAGAGAAAATGTGATTTCTGAAATAACTCCAAAGGAGAGGAAGAATTATGGGGTCAACATATTGTTCATATAAATATTATTATCACTGTGAAATTAATCAATTCCCCCCCCCCCCTTTTTCTTCTATTCATTGAAACAAAATCAGAAGTCACATGCTACAAACGCTTGTAACCTATAATTTTTGTTTATGAATATATAATGGCGTTTTATCAAAAAAAATTCAAACAGAATCAGAAAAAACTCATCTTCCTTTCATTTTTCTCAACTCTTTTTTCCTCTTATTTTTTCTCCTTGATCACCCAAATATTTGAACTTACCTCCCCCCCCCCCCTCCCCAAATCTCAGGAAATCCTAAACATCTCCAATTTCAAATTTGTAGAGTGCGTGTATATGATTGAAATGATTTTCTCTTTTGGGGCCAATGACTTGAAGTAGAAAGAATTAAATAAATAATAATGAATCCCTAATATATATACTGACTTCTCTGACAACTTTTTTTTTTTTACCTTACTTCTCTAACAATATTTCAAATCTTATAAGTCGAGAATCAGATTCTCACAATTGTTTCATCCAATAATTTTTGTTTAAAGTTTTTTAGGAACAGTACTTTTTGAAGCATTCATAATTGACTAATAATGACTCTGATGCTTGGTATCATCTCTAATCCTTAATGTAAAAGCTCACATATAGTGTAAACCGTAGATGAGATTTTATATTAAGGACTGGATGTAATTCAATACTTTTAGTGGAGCATATTTTACACAAAGGATGTAATTCAATATTTTTACTGGAGTATATTTTACACCAAGGACGGATAGATATTTTTAGAAGACAAAGTCAAAAAGTATTAAAGAAACATTAATATTACTGTCCCACATAGTTTCAGCGAGGCATCCGCAACTACCAGCTCTCTTATCGTTTCATGCCGAGACATGAATTTTAGTTAGGTTGACTGATAGGTTTGACTCAATTTTTATTTTATTTTATGTTTTCCTATTCTATTCTTTGGTACGCAAGTGGTTCAACTTCTCACGTTCTTGGTTTTACAATAAATATTAAATAGCCTTGGCCCTTTATCCATCAAGTGGCTGAATCTCTTACATCTTAAGGATCTGTTTGGTATCTGTTTGGGCTGAGATATAGGGAGAAAAAACTTTTATGAGTTTGATTTAAAAAAAAAATTGAGAAAGTAAGATAAAAGATTTTAATTATTTTTTTTACTATTTAATCTTACATATCCTCTTCATTAAAATTTTATAACACCGCTCCTCCATTTCTTTTAATTTGATCACTTAAATTTTAAATTGTTTTTTCAGTCTTCTAACTCTAATACTATTAATCTCATTAATAAAAAATATAGACATTGCAATTTGAAATGCTAACAAATTCAGTTTAATTTTTAAAAATAAAAATGAATGGATTGAATTACCATCATTTGAGAATTCTTTATCAACATATAAAATTGCAGTGTTCTTGTTGTTAATAAAATTTACGATGTTGGAATTAGATTACTAAAAAGATATTTTATAAACTTAAGAGAGCAAACCGAAACACTGTAGCATTATGGGATCAAATGATCACTTTTACTATTATTTATTAACTTACTTCATTCGTATGAAAAAAATTCAAAGTGATCATTAATTCAAAATTTAAGATGGTGAATATATTTTATGAGTGATATCAGAAATGGACGAAGAAGTTGACGATGATGAAAAAATGATGGGAAAAAGAAATATAAACACTATTTAAACTTTGAAATTCTAAATTTATTTTGTTGACAATAAAAATAATGAGATTGACAAAATGAGTATAACAATTGACAACTCAGGATTTTAAGAAATTATTTATTTGGGTTTTTGAAGGTCAAGTAATATTTATTTATCTTTTTTTTTTAAAAAAAGATTATAGCCATGACTGAATTTGAATTGTATGATAAAAATATGGCTACAAAAGTTTTATTAACGAGTCCTAGTTATATATATATATATATATACACAAAAGATTATAATGGAAAGATAAGAATGAAATAGTTTACATTTTGTCTTGTTTTTTCAATGAATAAAGAGAACTTTACTAGAATACTCTTTATTCCCTTTATCACCCATTAGATGCATTCATAAATTATATAAAGCATCTAACTAACTCAAATTCGGATGGATTATTATCACGAGGGTATTGGAAAATTCGTGTCCCGTCATTCTAAATGACATGTCGTTTCGAAGATGTCCTAGTCTTGAACAGGGTAAGACGATACGGGAAGAGGATGAGTCTGGGACAATCCATAATGATTCAATTTTTGTTTGACCACACACAAAAAACCATGCCAAGTACTGGCTTCGGCTTCTACTCAGAACATGGGTTTTGTGGTCCAAATCTGCAACATTATTCAATGAATGAATCATGAAGTATCTGACATTGACTCTACCTGTGTGTTTCCTCTATCTTTTTACTATTAGTTTAAAATATAAGTGCTCAATTTGTGAGAATGTACTTTTGTTAAAATATATAATTTGGCTTTTACTAAGAATGTAATGTACTTTTTTTATTTTTTATTTTTAACCTCAATTAATTACATGCTTCTATAGGATCTTTTCCCACTTATTCTCACTCATACTTATCATCTTCATAAATGCTTATAAAAAAAATTACATATCTTATGATTTTATTATTTTTAACTAATTTTAATTAGTAATTGGATTTGTGTGATTTAGGTAGTTGTTATTTATAAAAAACAAGGGAGGGAGTATTAAGTTTTGTTGATTAGTTAAGGGATGATGTTTTAGCAATATTATGAAGTATAGCTGAATTTGTTAATTTACGATTTTACTTTTATTTGTGTAAACAGTTTGGGTATTATAATTTATCTGATTTCTATATCATTAAAAAAAATAAATTGGATGATGAATAATATGAATACAAATTCAAATCTCAAAAAGTGTATTTATTAGAGGAAATAAAAATCCTTTATGTTCTAACCCTAAAAAAGGATTAATGATCTCCTGTGATCAAATAAAAGAAAAAAAGAAAATATTGCCATGGGTCGCACAAAAAAAATTCTCCACTTGCAATCACGAAACCCATCCTTATCCTCAATCCCACTTGTAGCCTTGTAGGCCAGGCTGACATTTTTATTATGATTTACAATCAAAAGTATCGTACGTATATGATCGAGACTTAAAATATAAAAGGAATTAGAAAGGAGGGGTTAGGTTATCTTTTTAAATTGAAGGTATTTAAATTTTAGGTGAAAATCTAAAATTTAAAAGAATGAGATAATTAATTTTAGATTTCTCTTATCTAAAATTATAATTTACCTCCTTCTCTCCCCTCCCTCCCCTCGCCCCTCAATCCAAACAACCCTTAGTCTAGGCAATATATATATATATATATATATATATATATATATATATATATATATATATATATATATATATATATATATATATATATATATATATATTCGTACAGAATTATTTGAAGCCTTCTTGCTCATTATAATGATTTTGCTCAAGAGCCCGCGGAGCAATAAGAAGAGAAAAAACAGATCAATATTAGGCTTTAGTCTTAGTGAAAATGACTTAGCCATTTAAACATGAAGTCTTGAATTTGAACTAGTATGAATATTAAAAACATGTTTGAGAGAGCTGCTCCGAGTTGGACATGATAATGCTCTCGTTTTACCCACTTAAATAACAAATAATGAAAAAGAAAAAAAAATTTCTATTTGAAAGTAGGTTGTATATATATAGAAAAACTACAGATGAAATAAAGATAGATAATAATAACGATAATGAGATGAAGGTATAAAGGATATGGGCCCTATATATTTTCATTTCAGAGATAGAGAGTTTTGTGTGTAAAATAAAGATAGTTTTACAAGAGAAAACATACAAGCATTTCTCAGAGTAAGGTTAAAAAAAGAGAAAATTTGATTTCTAAAATAACTCCAAAGGAGAGGAAGAATTATGGGGTCAACATATTGGTCATATAAATATTATTATCACTGTGAAATTAATCAATTCCCCCCCCCCCCCTTTTTTCTTCTATTCATTCAAACAAAATCAGAAGTCACATGCTACAAACGCTTGTAACCTATAATTTTTGTTTATGAATATATAATGGCGTTTTATCAAACAAAATCAGAAAAAACTCATCTTCCTTTCATTTTTCTCAACTCTTTTTTCCTCGTATTTTTTCTCCTTGATCACCCAAATAATTGAACTTACTTCTCCCCCCCCCCCCAAATCTCAGAAAATCCTAAACACCTCCAATTTCAAATTTGTAGAGTGCGTGTATATGTTTGAAAAGATTTTCTTTTGTTTTTTTTTTTTGAATGAAAAAACTGGAAATCATGCCCAAATACAAGGCTACAAGAACACGCCCCCAGAGGAGCACAAAACTACACAACCCTCAAGCTTCATCAATCACCGCCTCCATATAAGCAGGTGGGGTTGATCAAGGATAACAAAACTCTCATTAATGCTATGCGCTAACCCAGCAAGGTAGTCAGCCAGAACATTCTCCTCCCTTGGAATAAAAATAAGACGGACATGCCAGTCTTTTGACATCCAAACTCTGGCATCTTCAATCACTTCCCTAAACGGGTGATCACTCACAACACCCCTCAAGATCAAATTTATGGCCTCCAAACAATCTGTGAAAATATTAATACTCTTTAAATTTCTGTGCCAGCAGATCTGGAGACCCTGGATAATTGCAATGACTTCAGCCACCACCAGAGGAACCTGAATCAGTCTGCTAATGTATCCGGTAATCCACCCACCCTCTTCATTTTTGATGACTCCCGCGCATCCAGACATACCCGAATCCAACACCGATGCATTCGTTTCTAATGAAGCAAAACCAGGTGTACCTCTAAAGACAATTCCTTCATCACCTATATCATTTCTGTAGAAACGGCATTTATTTTGTAGCTCCATATCCCAGCTGGCTCGGAAAAAACTCGACTGTCTCGTCTGCTGGTCGTCTACGAACAACTTTGAACAACGATCAACCCAGATATCCCAACACACATAACCAAACAAAGTGGCCCAGTTAACCTTTCTGGTGAAGTTTCTACCGGCCTCATTTCTGAGATTCCATTGTATCCACTCCAAACCCTGTAAGGTTGAAAATTTATCCCACAGGATTGGATTGACTAAGGCTATCCATCTCTCCTTTGCATTTCTACAATCTCGTAATAAGTGCATGATATCTTCCTCCGCATTGCATCCAAAAGAACATTCTGCATTCTCCATTAAGCCTCTCTGAACCCTCAGCTTCGCCGTATGAACCCTTCCATGTGCTGCCAGCCACATAAAGGATTTTATCTTCTCTGGAACCTTGCATTTCCACAGCGTTCTCCATCCTGAGTGATTCTGGTTCCGGATCCCTGCAAAACAAAAATTGTACGCAGATCTAACAGAAAAACAACCGTCAGCAGCAGGTTTCCAAAAATAATTATCATTACCTCTCTCTACACGAGGTGGATGGGTGCTCACAATACGCTCAATATCCGACCACTGGAACCATCTGCTTAACTTCCTTATATCCCAGTCCCCCCATGGATTCACAAAATCTTGAACCTTCTCATTGATATCCATGAAAGCTTCCATATGAGGCAATAATTCAATCAATGGTCTATTTAGCTTGGACCAGTTGTCATACCAAAAAGAGGCTGATGCACCATCTCCAATTTTAACTCTAACCCCTTTTCAGAACTTCTCCCAAACAGAGCAAATCCCTTTCCACGTATAAGAAGCATTTTTCCTCTGCAGAGGTCTATTCATATTATCCCATCTATACTTACTCCGAAGCACCTTCGTCCATAAAGCATCCTTATTTGTCAAAAGATTCCAGCACAGCTTCATTATGAACGCTTCATTCTGTTTGCACATATCCTTTATGCCTAGACCGCCCTCCTTCTTATCCCTCTTGACTTGATCTCATGAGACGAGGTGAAATCTTATTTGTCAAAAGATTTTCTTTTTTGGGGCCAATGACTTGAAGTAACTAGTACAAATTAAATAAATAATAATGAATCCCTAATATTTATCCTGACTTCGCTAACAATATTTCAAATCTTATAAGTAGAGAATCAGATTCTCACAATTTTTTCATCCAATAATTTTTGTTTGCAAAGTTTGTCGGAACAGTACTTTTTGAGGCATTCATAATTGACTAATAATCACTCTGATGCTTAGTACCATCTTTGTTTTTTAATATAAAAACTCAAATATAGTGTAAGCTACAGATGAGATTTTATAGTAAGGACTGGATTTAGTATAAGATCAGGCTGTAATTCAATATTTTTACTGGTGTATGTTTTACACTTGGGAGGTAATTCAATATTTTTACTGGAGTATATTTTGCACTAAGGACGGATAGAGTGATATTTTTAGAAGGAAAAGTCAAAAAGTATTAAAGAAACATTAATATTACTGTCCCACATAGTCTCAGCGAGGCATCGGCAACTACCAGTTCTCTTATCGTTTCATGCCGACACATGAATTTTAGTTAGATTGACTGATGGGTTTGACTCAATTTTTGTTTTTATTTTATGTTATTCTATTCTTTGGGACGCAAGGGGTTCAACTTCTCACGTTCTTGATTTTACAATAAATATTAAATAGCCTTGGCCCTTTATCCATCAAGTGGTTGAATCTCTTACATCTTAAGGATCTGTTTGGTATCTGTTTGGCATGAGAGAGAGGGAGAAAACATTTTAATGAGTTTGATTTTAAAAAAAAAAATTGAAAAAGTAAGATAAAAGCTTTTAATTAATTTTTTTACTATTTAATCTTACATATCCTCTTCATAAAAATTTCATAACACCGCTCCTCCATTTCTTTTAATTTGATCCCTTAGTTTTTAAATTGTTTTTTCAGTCTTCTAACTCTAATACTATTAATCTCATTAATAGAAAATGTAGACATTGCAATTTGGAATGCTAACAAATTCAGTTTAATTTTTAAAAGTAAAAATGAATGGATTGAAATACCATCATTTGGGAATTCTTTATCAGCATATAAAATTGCAATGTTCTTGTTGTTAATAAAATTTATGATGTTGGAATTAGATGAATAAAAAGATACTTTATAAAATTAAGACAGCAAACCGAAACACTGTAACATTATGGGATCAAATGATCACTTTTACTATTATTTATTAACTTACTTAATTCGTATGAAAAATTTCAAAGTGATCATTAATTCAAAATGGAAGATGGTGCATATATTTTATGAGTGATATCAGAAATGGAAGAAGAATTTGATAATGATGAAAAAAAGATTATAGCCATGACTGAAAATTTGAATAGTATGATAAAAATATGGCTACAAAAGTTTTATTACCGAGTCCTAGCTCTTTTTTTTTTCTACAAAAGATTTTTTGTTAGGAAAAGGTAAATAGTAGTATATAATGGAAAGATAAGAATGACATATTTTACATGTTGTCTTGTTTTTTCAATGAATAAAGAGAACTTTACTAGAATACTCTTTATTCTCTTTATCACTCATTAGATGCATTCATAAATTATATAAAGTATATAACTTACTCAAATTCGGATGAATTATCATCACGAGGGTATTGGAAAATTCGTGTCCCGTCTTTCTAAATGACATGTCGTGTTGAAGATGTCCCAGTCTTGAACAGGGTAAGACGATCCGGGAAGAGGATGAGTCTGGGACAATCCATAATGATTCAATTTTTGTTCGACCAGCACAAAAAACCATGCCAAGTACCGGCTTCGGCTTCTATTCAGAACATGGGTTTTATAGTCCAAATGTGCAACATTTTTCAATGAATGAATCCATGAGGTATCCGACATTGACCCTACCTGTATGTTTCCTTTGTCTTTTTACTACTCGTTATGAGAGCTAAATTTGTGAGAATTTATGGGTTTTTATATAAGAGCCACTTTATTTTGGTCTCATCATTTAATGATTTTTTTTTTTTTAATTTTACCCCTAATTAATTATATATTTCTGTCATTTATATTTTTCACTCCTCTCTCATATCTATTTTTACTCATTCTCTCTTCCACTCACAAATAGAGAATTTTTAAAAAAGTAAGTTATATTTTTTAAGTATTTATTATTTTTAACTAATTTTTTTGAATTACTTAATTTAATTATTTGATTCTTATATTTTGAAAGAATCAGTGCGGCTTTGTTCTTAACAATTAACACTGTTCACTATTAATACACCTACCAAGACATCAACAAAATAAACTTGTTGGTTCTCCGCTCTCCTCAAGAGAAAGCACAATGCTCAGAAAAAGGGCGAAGCCTTACGTCATGATAGGACCATCCTCAAAAGTTATTATACCATTAACCATCTTATAATATTGGGCAAAGGTGCAAATTTGGCAATAAACAATATCGCTAGAAGCGTCTGTAAGATTTATCTATTTTCGGGTGCAAAAATGGCAATCAACTATTTTTTTGGAGCAAATTTGGCAACGCCGTTAAAAAACAGTTAACGGCCGTTAACTTTTGAAATTTGGGTCCCAACAGGCTTCTCTATCTGTATTACTTTAATATTTTTTAAATAGAAAAATATCACTTAGGCCACATAGAAACAATTTCATTTCAGATAACCCCCAAAAAATTCTGAAATCTCACTGCAAAGCTTAATTTATTTTTACTGACAGTGATATTTCAGTGATATTTCAGAATCTTTTGGGGATTATCTGAAATGAAATTTTTTCTATGTGGCCAAAGTGATATTTTTCCGTTAAAAAAGTATTAAAATAATACATATAGAGAAGCCTGTTAGGACCCACATTTCAAAAGTTAACGGCCATTAAGTGTTTTTTAACGGCGTCGCCAAATTTGCTCCAAAAAAAATAGTTGATTGTCATTTTTGCACCCGAAAATAGATAAGTCTTACAGACGCTCCTAGCGATATTGTTCATTGCCAAATTTGCACCTTCGCCCTATAATATTTATAAGCAACATTTTCTGTTTATACATATATATTTATATATAATTTGGCTTTGTCAAAGAATGTAATGTACTTTTTTTTTTTTGTAATTTTTAACCTTAATTAATTACATGCTTCTATCATATCTTTTCCCACTTATTCTCACTTATACTTATTGTAACATCCCAAATTTTATTCACCAAGAATATATTATAATTATTATATATATTCAATGAAATGGTGAATATTTAAGGTCAAAAGAATTAAATATTGAAAATTGAAGGTTGAATAGTATTTTCAGTGAAATCGCCTGCGAGGCAGTGAGATTGTCATATAGTTTTGGAAGACTAAATGATGACCAAAAATTATGAAATTTTACAGAGTGAAAGTAAACATCCTAAGCTTTAATTTGATAGGTCATATGACTCAATTGAAGCTATGTACAAAAATATATGAATTTTTGAAGTTAATCCAGAAAATCTGGAAATTTTCTGGAGCAGCGGTCAAAGATTGAAAATCTGGGAATAATATGATCATTTCCAGTAAAATTCCATATTTTTCCTTGAAACTAGACTCAATGAGGGTTCCATAGGCTTTGGAATCGACTTGAAACGGTGTCTACAAAATTAGTTATGATTTTTCAAAGTTAAGGCAGAAAATCTGCCAGAATTGGCATTATTCCGAAAATTGAAAATGAAAAGTGTTAGAAATTGATTAATGAAATTAAAATGCCAAGTGTCATGAACATATGAAGAGATAAGACCCAAGTACACTCATGATCACAAAGTATGACATAAAGTGGAGGGTGTATGGCATAAAGCAAGGTGTCATGATGGAAATTAAAGTGTTCATGAAAGGTGGAAAGATCTTAACCATTGGCTAGATCAAGGGTTAGGATTAAAGATGAAGGAGGACAAATAAAACATATTTTCCCTTCCTCCTTTCATGCCATTCACGCACAAAGAATAGATAAAAGAGAGAGAGAGTGAGTTTGGGAGCTCTTGGTGATTTAGAGAGCAAAAGGAGGCAAGAGTTAAGGTGAGCTATGATTTCCTTAAGGTTTCTTCTTCTAATCTTCCATAAATCTCTTCTCAAATCTCTTCCTTTCCATAAATTCCATGGATTAGCAAGCAAATCTTGAGCCAAAGAGAAAGAGAGTGGAGAACTTCTAGAGGAAGAAAAAGAACTCAAGAAGGTAACTTCACAAATCCTAAGATTATGTTAGATGTGGTTGTTGTTGATGATTATAGTTGGATTTGGTTATATTGTTAAGTTTGTAAATTTGGAAAGTCCTAATCCTAAGGGGTTATGCTGCCCAAATTTCTTTGAATCATGATTAAGAAGTGTTTAAATGAGTTAATCAAGGGTTAGAAGTGAAAAAGTATAAGTTTTAGAAGCTAAAACACAAAGCTCCATTTTTTCCAAATTGTGACCAATATTTCGGCCAGACCAGATCTGGTAGTTGGAGTTGGATTTTCATGAAATAAATGGTTCCATAGGATCAGTGGGCAAAAATAGGTGGGGTTACAGTTGGGCACTTTTTCAGTAGAGGCCGAAAAAGCATATTTACGAAAACGCCACTGAAATCACTAAATAGGGGCTGTCAAGGGTATTTTCGTAATTTGACCATGAATTTGGCAATTTCGAGGCCGGAAATGGATTCCTTGGGCTAAAATAAGTCAGAATAGCCCTAGTCAAAATTTTGGGAAAACGTGCCATCGGGCCGGTACGGCGGGGCCGGGCCGGGTTCCCGGGGGCATTTTTGTAATTTTCACCATAGAATAATATAACCACAATAAACACTATGGAATAGTCCAAAATGATACTTAGATAGGTTATGACCTATTTCTGGTACATTTAATATTTTAGGACCGAGTCGGACGCCGGGACAACACGCTTTACGAGACATTATTAAATAGGGAATATCACAGCTTTGAGGTAGGGACATTATCCTTCATACACTATGCCATAAGTTATGTGATTGTGTGGATGCCATTGTTTTGTAAATGCACTTTATTAATAACATGATTTGCCTAGAGAGAGGCTGTTAGTGCCAGAAGTACACTTACACTGGGAGTTGGCAAAAGTCCAACCGGTGTAGATTGTGGGGCGGGGCCCTACTCATGTATACATGACGATGATGTGTTTATGTTGTTCATTAATTTGTGCATACCTTGGCGCATGACATATTTACTTTTCGCATTTTCTATGAACGATATTATGTCTCTACCGAGGTTCTTCGGAATCTCACCCTATTTTTTAAATAAACACCTCAGCGAGTACCAGTGGGAAAAAGGGCAAAGAATTTGTCGCCGAGAAGTGAGTGGCACGTGTCCCGAGGCGAGGATATGAACGCGGTTATGCTTTAGTCTATGCCGAAATATTTTGGATAATTTGTAAATATTAAAACTTCCGCTGTATTTTGTTTCCGTTGACGAACAATAATAGCATGGTAAACGAACGACGTTGGGATTGTAAATGAATATTTTTATCAGTATAATTGTACTTTTCTGTATGCCTATTGAATTCCGTCGTTATTACTATTTGATTATCGAAATGGAAACGGGTGTTGACACTTATCATCTTCATAAATGCTTATAAAAAAATTACATATCTTATGGTTTTATTATTTTTAACTAATTTTAACTAATAATTCGATTTGTGTGATTTGGATAGCTGTTGTTTATAAAAAACAAGAGAGGGAGTATTAAGTTTTGTTTGATTAGTTAAGGGATGATGTTTCAGCAATATTATGAAGTATAGCTGGATTTGTTATTTTACGATTTTACTTTTGTTTGTGAAAACAGTTTGGGTATTATAATTTAGGGAAAATTACTCCCAAGTCCCAAGGAAGCAAGATAATAACAGAAAAGTCTCTGAAAAAAGCAAAATATCAGAAAAGTCTCTAGAGACTTTTATGTGATTATTTCTCAAAGCCAAATGACAAAGTTGCTCTTAGTTCATCAGTTATTTACAATTTCATCAGTTATTTTCACAACATGTTTTTATGCAATGAGTTAAGTTTATCTTATTCTCACTCATACTTATTATCTTCATAAAAGCTTATAAAAAAATTACATATCTTATAATTTTATTATTTTTAACTAATAATTCGATTTGTGTGATTTGGATAGCTGTTGTTTATAAAAAACAAGAGAGATGGAGTATTAAGTTTTGTTTAATCAGTTAAGGGATGATGTTTTAGCAATATTATGGAGTATTGTATTTGTTATTTTACGATTTTACTTTTGTTTGTGACAACAGTTTGGGTATTATAATTGTAACATCTCAAATTTTATTCATCAAGAATATATTGTAATTATTATATATATTCAATGAAATGGTGAATATTTAAGGCCAAAGGAATTAAATATTGAAAATTGAAAGTTGAATAGTGTTTTCAGTGAAATCGCCTGGGAGGCAGTGAGATTGTCATATAGTTTTGGAAGACCAAATGATGACCAAAAATTATGAAATTTTGCAGGGTGAAAGTAGACATCCTAAGATTTAATTTGATAGGTCATATGACTCAATTGAAGCTATGTACAAAAATATATGAATTTTTGAAGTTAATCCAGAAAATCTGGAAAGTTTCTGGAGCAGCGGTCAAAGATTGAAAATCTGGGAATAATATGATCCTATCCAGTAAAATTCCATATTTTTCCTTGAAACTAGACTCAATGAGGGTTCCATAGGCTTTGGAATCGCCTCGAAACGATGTCTACAAAATTAGTTATGATTTTTCAAAGTTAAGGCAGAAAATCTGCCAGAATTAGCATTATTCCGAAAATTTGAGAAATAAAGTAATCTTCCTCTTTCTCTTAATTATTTTAGAAATTAAGGGATGAAGGAGGAGAAGACAAGTGTCAAAATCCAATGAGACCAAGTGTCAACACCACATGAAAGATGATGGAGATAATTGTTGTGTCATAAGTCCTTACTTATGTCATAAGGTTAGGTGGCCAACTTTTGCATCAATTGACTTGAGTAAATGGAAGGAACACTTGATTTAGTTGGAGCATAAGAGGGAGCACGTTTTTGGCCAACCAAGGAAGAATTAAATCATAATCAAGGTTGAGTGTACTGATAAATCACAATTTTAGTATATTTTATCCCACCTTATTCATTTATTTTGGAGATTATTTTAGGCTAATTTGGATTTATTAGATAATATTTGGATAATTAGCCAATTTTGGGAAATAATATAAATCTGAATTGATTATGATATTATTGGGCTTAAAAAGTTAATATCTAAATTTTTATATTGTGATTGAAAAATATTTTCAATTATATGATAAATCACGATTTTATTTGATTCTTGCAGGATAAGGAAAAGGAGATTAAAAGATCCTACGGTGCAGAACTTTTCTTAGAAACTCAAAAAGAATCCAATGGTGGAATTTTATTGGGCTTTTGGAATTTTAATAGGCCCAAATTAGTACCCAAAACTCTCCCCTCCCTTCTTAAAAATAACCTAACCGCCACAGAAGAAAGGGGGGCGTAAACATCATCCATCTCCATGGATCTCTGCTCAAAGAAAAGAGACTGTTAGTTATAGTCATGATAGGTGTTTCGGAGAGTGCAAGCGCGACAGAGGACGGAGGTATATCTGGGAGAAGGAACAAGCGGTGGAAGGTGGGCTTGACGGAAGCTGATGGAGCAGAAGGCGAAGAGGAAGAGAGCATAGAAGGGTCTAAGGCACGGTCGTATAAGGCTTCCCTGTTGGAGGTAGGGCCGGGAAAATGCTCCGTGGATACCCGAGGAAGCAGCGTGTTTGATGAGGCGTGGAAGGGGTACATCGAGAGTCTCCAAGAATTCTTTGGAGACGAGAAGGAGCAGACCGACAGTGGGAGAACAGTGGATGGGGTAGTTCCGATCCCTACCCTGGTAATTTCTCAGGAGCAGTATGAAAGGTGGTGCGCACCCTGGAAGAAATCACTGATCATCAAACTATTGGGTAAGAACATAAATCTTCGGCTTTTACATATTAAGCTCCAAAGGCTGTGGAAGACGAAGCAAAGATACACAGTGCGAGACATCGACAATGGCTATTTTGTTGTGTCTTTTGATAGTGAGGATGATTTAAACTATGTCTATGTGGAGGGACCATGGATGATCGCAGATCATTATCTGCTAGTGCAACGCTGGAGACCAAATTTTGATCCTTGGAATGCCTCTCAGCAGAAAAAAATAGCTGCATGGATTCGTATTCCTCTGCTTCCCTTGGAGTTCTTCAATGCCGAAAGTCTGAATCTAATTGGTAATCTGATAGGACTCACGCTTAAGGTAGACTCAATCACATATTTGACAGAACGAGGAAGGTTTGCTCGGCTTTGTGTAGAACTCGACTTGATGAAACGGTTGGTTCCTGCAGTAAGGATATTTGGAAAGGATAGACATGTAGAGTATGAAGGTCTTCATCTAGTTTGTTTTCAATGTGGAAAATATGGGCACCATCGCGACGTATGCCCAGAAACAACAGAGTCAGGAAAACAGAGTGAGGCAGTTGCTGGGGAATGTTTTACAACTAATCATCCGCAGTCACAACTACCGACGGGGAATGAAAAGGAGGGTAGTGGAGAAGAAGAAGGGAGGGACACGAATGTGGTTTTGAAGCGGGGACGAGAGTCATCCTTACCAGAGACTGACAACGGTGGAGTGTTGCAACAGAAGGCGGTGATGGGGGTGTGGAATTTGGTCCGGAAGTCAAATCGGAAAACACCGATTGTGCATGGATTATCGGGCTCTAGTGAAAATCATGGGAGCAGTCAAGGAAAAATAAATATGGTGTCTTTGCCAAGGCGAGATTCACGTTCAGCAGTAAACATTGCTATCAATCACAATATCATGAAAGCTAAATTCTCAGCAGGTGCTAATGTGGACAACCGGAAATTTGGGAAGGAGATAACAAATTCAAAGAGGTGGGTCCCGGTAGACCAAGTCAAAAAGAGAGACAGGATCCAGCTTGCGAGAGGTAAAGAAAACATTGTAGAATTAGATAATGGGATTGCTATTCACGTGGGTCCATCCCAACAAGGTAAGACTGGGGGAGGTTTTATGCTTTCAAAAAATCCTTATGAATCATTGGCCCACATTGATGATGACGAGGAACAAGACATATCGCACTATGAACATGATTGTGGAATGGGCATGGAAAATGAAAAGCAAGGCGTATATCAAAGAGAACCAGTGGTGTCTGCAGAGAAAATTCTGATCCAGGGCCCTGAAGGCCACACTCAACATACCATGGTTTCCTCATGAATTGCACATTTTGGAATTGCAGAGGAGTTGGGGCAAGAACTTTTCCAGGTTTGATTAGGGAGTTAGCTAGAATGTATAAATTGGATTTATTAGCTTTATTTGAAACTAAAGCCAGTGGAGGAAAAGCTAGGAAAATTGCATCTAAATTGGGATTTCAAAATTTCCATATTGTTGATGCTATGGGTTTTAGTGGAGGAATATGGGTTTTGTGGAATGAAGGAGAATGGAGTGTGAGTATTCTTGACTCATCCAGTCAATTTATTCATTTATGTCTGCAACGAGGTACTGAGAAGATTTTTATTACATGTGTATATGCTAGCCCACATATTGCAAAACGTCGAGAGTTGTGGACTCATCTGTTTGAGTTAGCAGAGAGGGTCAATGGGGCATGGTGTATTGGAGGGGATTTCAACAGTATTTTGTTTGAACATGAAAGATGCTCTCAAGCTCAGTCTAGTACCGGGGTGGATCGGGAGTTTGTCTCATGGTTTGAAAATTCTAGCATGTCAGAAATTCACACGATAGGTCCTTGTTTCACCTAGAGTAGGGAGGGCTGTCTAAGTAAATTAGACAGGGCTTTTATAAATGATAGCTTCATGGATTTGTACCCCCAGGCAACGGCAAAAGTTCTTTATCCGTTTAAATCTGACCATAGGCCTATTCTACTTCAATTAGAGGAATGTTGTAGCTCAGTCATACAGGAACGTCCATTTCGATTTGTCGCCTCTTTGATCCTACATGACCAATTTGAGGAATTCATGAAAGCTACGTGGTCTAATGATGCTACATGGGAAGAAAATTCAAAAAAGGTTTACTGAAGATGTGGGGATTTGGAGTAGAGAAGTATATGGTCACTTGGGGCGTCAAAAGAGACGGATCTTACATAGGCTTGATGGTTTAAATAGGAGCATACAAAAAGAAGGATCATCGTCAGCCATTCTTTCTCTCCAAAAGAATCTATGGTGCGACCTTGAAGAGATTTTACTTCATGAGGATGTTTTATGGGCTCAAAAGGCTCGCTATGATTGGTTCGCCTTAGGTGATAGAAATTCCAAATTTTTCCATAGGCGTGCCAATGCCAGGAGGAAAAGGAACAAGATTGAAGCACTAAGGAATGCTGATGGTGAGTGGATATATGATCAAGAAATAATAAAAGAAGATACTGTAGAGTTTTACTCAACCTTGTTTACTGAGGATGGGGATGAGTTACATACCTTGACTCCTCGGTGCACTTTTCCTCCACTACTGCCAGAAGCAATTCAAAGTATGGGAGAGCAGGTTACATTTGAAGAAGCTCAAAATGCTCTTTGGAGTATGGGACCTTTGAAAGCTCCGGGTCCTGATGGGCTTAATGCACTATTCTTCCAATCCCAATGGCAACAGGTTAGCTCAGTGGTTTTCAAATTTATTACTAATGTGTTTAACTGTCCTCATGAAATCCAGAGTATAAACCAGACTTATTTGGTGCTTATACCAAAGATTGATAAACCAGAATGGGTGAAAGATTTTTGTCCTATTAGCCTCTGCAATGTCATGTATAAAATAATTACAAAGGTAGTGGCTAATCGACTTAAACCTATTCTTGATAGTGTGATATCCCCGAATCAATGTAGCTTTGTACCGGGACGACTTAGCTTGGATAATATTATCGTGGCACAGGAAGTCATTCACTCTATGAAGACTATGAAGGGCAAGAAAGGTTTTATGGCAATCAAAATTGATCTGGAAAAAGCCTATGATCGAGTCCGCTGGTCATTTGTCATTGATTGTCTACGTACTCTCTCTATACCGGAGAATATAGTTGAATTGGTGGAAGCATGCATATGTACCCCAAGCATGAGAGTTTTATGGAATGGAAGTAAATCAGAGACATTCAATCCAACTCGAGGTATTCGGCAAGGGGATCCTCTTTCCCCATATCTATTTGTTATATGCATGGAGCGGCTTGCCCATCTAATTCAGGATCAAATTTCTATAGGGCTTTGGAGACTCGTCCAGCTTAATAAGGATGGCCCACCAATATCTCATCTTTTTTTTTGTAGATGACCTAGTTTTATTTGCAGAAGCTAGGTTGGATCAAGTTAATGTTATTCGAGAATGCCTTCAATCTTTCTGTAATGCTTCAGGACAGAATGTGAATGTGACCAAAACGAGAGTCTTCTTCTCTCGCAATGTGAACAATAATGTTCGAGCTCAATTAAGCGAGACTTTGGGGTTTACAAGAGCAGCGGATCTCGGAAAGTATCTCGGAGTACCTCTTCATCATGAAAGGGTCACGAAGGCTACGTACAATTACGTAGTGGATAGAGTCCGAAAACGATTAGCAAATTGGAAGAGCCATTCTCTCTCGATGGCTGGTAGAAACACACTAATTAAGTCGGTGGCTCTGGCAATTCCGAACCATGTTATGCAGACATCCCTTATTCCTACCCCTTGTTGTGATGAAATTGATAGAAGTGCACGTAATTTTCTATGGGGTTCTACTCAGGATAAGAAGAAGGTCCATCTAGTGGCATGGGATACAGCATGTTCCAGGAAGGATAGTGGTGGTTTAGGCTTGAGGCACTCGTCTATCCAAAACCGTGCTTTCATGATGAAAGTTGGTTGGGGCCTAGTAACAAGGAAAGATGCGTTGTGGGTAAAAGTCGTTAGGAGTAAATATAAATGTGGAAATGATTTGCTACCCCAGATTGATACCACACGACTTGGCTCTCGAGTATGGAGTGGAATTAAAGCCACGTGGGCAAAAGTATATGATGGTACTGAGTTAATGAACAGACAAGGGGAAAATATGGTGAGATGGAAGCATGAAAGAAGTGGCCAATTCTCAGTTTCATCAGCGTACAGGCTCCTAGAGGAGGATCCAACTCCAGGATCCCCGGTTTGGTCTAAGATATGGAAGTTACAAGTGCCACAGAGGTGCAAGAATTTTCTATGGTTGTTGCACCACAATAGGTTACTCACTAACGAATCTTTGTTGCATCGTGGAATTCACCAAAATGGTTTATGCAGCTCTTGTCAACAATTGATAGAGAGTTCCCTACATGTTTCACGAGATTGTACCCATGCACGGGAGTTCTGGGTACGTCTGGGTATTTCTCCAACTGATAGAAGGTTTTGGGAAAGTAATTTAAATGATTGGTTCTCTCTGAATATCAAGAACAGTAGGAAGACAAATACGGGTCGCTGGAATGATGTGTTTGGTGTTACTTGTTGGTTATTGTGGCGACGTCGGAACGAGAGAGTCCACTTAGGGCCTACCCCGTCAATTACTGAGGCCCTAGCGGAGATCAAAGGTTTTGTACACTGTCTCATCAAAGCTAAAATGTTTAACCAGAAGAAGAATAATCGAATGAGAACTGAAGGACACCCGAATGTTGGTATCTCTCACCAATTGGAAGCGGACTTGTATGTGGTGAAGGTTGATGGGGCAATGTTGTTTGACAGGCAAATAGCGGGATGTGGAGGAATTTTATGTCGTCCTAACGGAAGTATTATTGAATCTTTCTTTTGTCGGTTAGAGGTACAGGACTGCCTAACGACAGAATTATGGGGTTGCTTATGGGGCCTTCGGCGTGCTTGGGATTGTGGGTGCAGAAGATTAGAACTTCGATGTGACTCGCATGCTGTAGTGTCCCTCCTTGGGAACAGCCCGTTTGAGCTACATGCAGATAGGGATCTAATTCTTGAAGTGAAAAACTTGTTGAGTCGAGAATGGGATGTTTATGTTAGACTTATTGATCGACTGGACAATGAGCAAGCAGATATGCTCGCTAAGGAAGCACTACACGCTAGCTTGGGAATTCAAATTATGTCTGCAGAATCGACCAAGAATTTCCTCATTGCACGAGGGGTTACTTAATTTTGGTTTTCTCGTATTGTATTATTACATATGATTTTTGTTTTTTTGCATTCCTATGTATCAAAAAAAAAAGGGGGGGCTACAGGCGAAGACATACGCTGAGACGCGGACAGAGAGGAGACGCAGACAGCATTCACAGACGCTGAAGACACCGTTTGAATTGCTGCTGGAATTATCACTACTAGGAGAGATTGATTCATTCAATTGCCATTGTTTCTCCACATGGGTCCCACGGCATTAATCAATCATCAATTCATTCCTTCAATCTACCTTTCCATTCACGCAGAGCAAGAGTCCAAGCATCATATCAATTAATTCTCAAATTCTTTGGAAGATGCCCATGACTTGCTTGAAGCGTGAAGAAGAGAAAAATTCCATGGAGGCTTGAGCTATTTTGGGAGGCAACTTGGAAGGAATATGGAGGAAGCTAGAGCCTAGGAGCTTACACTTGAAGACTACAAGGGAGTGTCTTTCTTTTATCTTTTTGATTCAAGACTTGGGATTATTTAGTTTTAAATGATTTTGGGTTGTGTTAATTGAAAACAGTCTAGTTTTAGATTGTATACTTATTTTTTATTTGGATTGAATTGATAATTTGGATTTGCTTTGTTCTTAATTAATTATTGGAATTTTTGTTTGCAAACCTTTGATTGTCAATTATATTATTAATCGAGTTTTCATTATTAATTTAATTGTCAATTTGGGTTTAATCTCTTGATTGTTTAATTAGGTGATTAATTGTCGAATTGTTTAATTAGGCAATTGTGAACATAATTTCCAAAATATCGTAAGCAATTATGATTGGTTTTTAATGGATTTAATTAACCACCATTTTTTCCATTATGAGTTTTCTAGTGGATTAGGTGTTATTGAGCATGAGGGTTTCCCATGTCTTGATTAGGTGATTAAATTTATTAATTCCAATTTTTCATGAATCTCCCTTTGGTCTAATAAATTGAATGGCTAAGAAAGCTAAATCCATGTAAATCCTGAGTTGTCCCCTTCATCATCATAACTGAACCACATCCCTGTTGATTGTATTATTTTTGATTATTTTCTTTGCTTAGCATTTTAATTCCTTTTTCATAAAAAACCCCAAAAATTGCATGTTCATTATTTAGGTTAGTTTCATTCTCATATAGGTTTTAGAGTCTTTTACATTTTGTATTTAGGTAGTAGAGTCTTGCATTTAAGTTTAGGTTCATTCCATTGCATTTTTTATCACCTAAATTCAATTCTAGAGAAAACCCACATATTGCTCCTTGGGAGAATGACCTAGGTTGCCACTATATTGCATTAGTAGGTTATCCTAGTTATTAATTGATTGCTTTAGCGACAGAAGCACGCATCATGTACACAAAAGGGAAGCATGGCAAGGTTGAGTGTACACAAAATGGAATGATGGTGTACATGAAAGGTGGAGAAATCCTAACCTTTGGTTAGATCAAGGGCTAGGATGAAACATGAAGAGAAGAGGTGAGATAATTTATGAAGCCACCTCCTTCATCTTTCTTGCCCATTTTCGTTCAAGCCAAAGAAAGGAGAGAGAGAGAGAGAGAGAGCTCTCAAGTTCTAGAGAGAAGAAAGAAGAAGAAGTTTAAGGTAAGTGTGATTTCTTAAGAGTTTTCTTGTGATTTTGCTTAGAAACCTTCTCTAAACCTTTTTTCTTCATGAAATCCATGGTTTAATAAGCTCATCTTGAGCCCAAGAAGAGAGGGAGGAGGATGTTTAGAGAGTGAGAGGAAAGGAACTCAAGAGGTAACTTCTCAAATCCTAAAACTATGCTAGTATGTGATTGTTGTTGATGATTGTGGTTGGAGTTGGTTATTTTGTCAAGTTTGTAAATTTGGAAAGTCCTAACCCTAAGGGGAGGTGTTGTCCAAATTTAGTCTAATCATGTTTAGAATGTGATTAAGTGGTTAAACAAGTGATTAAAGGTCATAAGAAGGTGTTTTATGGATTGAAATCATAAAACTCTATTTTCTCCAATTATTAAATAATTTCGTCCAGATCTGTGTTGGACAGTGTTGGGACTGGATTTTGGTGTTTTTGATGATTCCATTGTGTTTATAATGGAAAATTGTGTAGGGTTCATGTTGGGTGCAAAATGAGAAAAGCCCTAGAAAGTGAAATGACAAAAATAACTTAAAACCCTCACATAGGGGCTGTCAGGGGTAAATATGTAATTGGAGCTGGATTTTCCTAAAATAAATGGTTCCATTGGATTCAGTGGGCAAAAATAGGTGGGGTTACAGTTAGTCACTTTTTCGATAGAGGCCGAAAAAGCATAATTACGAAAACGCCACTGAAATCACTAAATAGGGGCTGTCAAGGGTATTTTCATAATTTGACAGTGAATTTGGTGATTTCGAGCCCAGAAATGGATTCCTTGGGCAAAAATATATCAAAATAGCCTTAGTCAAAATTTTGGTAAAACGTGCCATCGGACCGGGTACGACGAGGCCGAGCCAGGGTCCCGGGGGCATTTTGGAAAAATTTCACCATAGACTAATATAACCACCAGAAACACTATGAAAGTGTCTAAACTGTATATTTGACGTTCTAGGACCGAGTAGAGAGCCCGAGGGATTGGCACACAAATCGAGGCATATTATTCGAAGATCAGGGAAGGGCGATTAAGGTAGGGAACTTACCTCTCCTGCATGTATTTGATATTTGTGCTGGTGTATTAATGCATGTGATTGCTTTTCCTGATGATGTGAAACATACATGAATAATTGAAGCTCTGTTTCTGTTTATGCTATGGCCATACGTATGTTGATTGAAATATTGAGCACGCAGATATGTCATTGTGTGAGCATGAGTTATGTAATGTAAGCATGTCATGCATTAAGCACTTATCTTGCATGCATATTGTTATTACTTTCCTACTGAGATTCCCTAGAATCTCACCCTCCTCTACCAACAATTTACATAGGAAAAGACAGAACGTATGCTGAGAACAATAAAGAGAACCGTACGAAAGGGATTGCGGTGGTGGAGCGAAGACGAGAAGATGTCTCTGTTCACTGAGACGTGTTTAGACACCCATGTAGCGCTGTGAGGCTACGTTAATTGTAATTATCAAGTACGAACCCGTATGAGAAATTTTCGTAATCGTGCACATAGTATCAGTATATCTATGTTATTCCTGTGTTGCCCGTTGAACTGCGTATCGTTTCCGCAAATACTCTGAAATAGGTGAAAATAAAATGAGGGTGTAACAATAATTTAGGGAAAATCACTCCCAGGTCCCAAGGAAGTAAGATAATAACAGAAAAGTCCTTGGGAAAAGTCAAATATCAGAAAAATCCCTAGAGATTTTTTTGTGATTATTTTTCAAAGTCAAATGATAAAGTTGCCCTTAGTTCATCAATCATTTACAACTTCATCAGTCATTTACAACTTCATCAGTTATTTTCACAACATATTTTTATGCAATGAGTTAATTTCAAGTTTGCCAAGTTCTTACGTTCATAACTATCATTACATGTTATAATAACTGCTTGAATGATTTTTTACACATTTTTTTTTGTTGCCTAATTGAAATGACCTTTTCCAAAACTTCAACTATGACAACTGCATATGCTTTATTTAACAACTAGTTATGTTTGTGTTTACAACATGTTTAATATTTTTTACAATATATTTTTCAGGTTACAATGAAACTACTTTCTTAACAACTGTTCACCATTGTAAATTACTTAGTTTATAACTCGTTAAGCGTGTTTTCACAATATGTTGAGTCATTTTAACAACTTTATCATGTCTGAATAAAACTATCTTTTTACATCTCCAAGTTCAAAATTGAAAATTCCTCAGTTTACAACTAGTTAAGCGTGCTTATATAACATATTAAGTTATTTTTACAACTTATTTTTCATGTGTGAATGAAATTACCTTTGTTCACATCTCCAAATTTAACAATGCAAGTTGCTCAGTTTACAACTCGTTAAGTGTGTTTTCACAATATGTTGAGTCATTTTAACAACTTATTTATCATGTCTGAATAAAACTACATTTTTACACCTCCAAATTTGGCATTGAAAATTTCTCAGTTTACAACTAGTTAAGCGTGTTTTTACAACATATTGAGTCATTTTTACAACTTATTCCTCAGTTTAAAAGGTAGTTTATGTTGTAAAAATGACTCAACATGTTGTAAAAACACGCTTAACTAGTTGTAAACTGAGGAATTTTCAATGCCAAATTTGGAGGTGTAAAAATGTAGTTTTATTCAGACATGTTAAATAAGTTGTTAAAATGACTCAACATATTGCGAAAACACACTTAACGAGTTGTAAACTAAGTAATTTGTAATGGTGAATAGGTGTTAAAAAAGTAGTTTCATTGTGACCTGAAAAATATATTGTAAAAAATACTAAACATGTTGTAAATACAAGTTTAACCAGTTGTTAAACAAAGCATATGCAGTTGTCATATTTGGAGTTTTGGAAAAGGTCATTTCATTTAGGCAACAAAAAAAAAAGTGTAAAACATCATTTAAGTAGTTGTTATAACACGTAATGATAGTTGTGAGCGTAGGAACTTGACAAACTTGAAATTAACTCATTGCATAAAAACATGTTGTGAAAATAACTGATGAAGTTGTAAATGACTAATGAACTAAGGGAAACTTTGACATTTGACTTTGGGAAATAATCACAAAAAAGTTCCTAAGGACTTTTCTATATTTGACTTTTCCCAAGGATTTTTCTGTTATTACTTACTTCCTTGGAACTTAGGAGTGATTTTCCCTATAATTTATCTGATTTCTATATTATCAAAAAAAAAAAAAAAAAACAAGATAGTGAATAATATGAATAATTTTTCATGAAATACAATTACTATCATTATTATACTATATTTATGCCGGTTTGTTTTAACTTTTTAGAAATATTTTTATAATTTACAAAGAAATATACGATATGAATTTTATCTCGATTTACAGAAATTTTTTTTAAAACCATTGTTTCATTGTTTTCCAAACAAACATGAACACTCCAAGATATGAACTGTCATTATTTAAATTAGTGATTGTGGATTTGAATGTAACTCTTGCATATATAAAAATCTAATTGGAAGGGATCTATCTTTGTTGTCGGCAGAATCTACGCCTTGTGGTTAAAAAAATATGTAAGTCACACTAATTTTAATTTATAAACGACGTTTTGGTCCAAAAAAAAAAAAAAAATTTATAAACCACTTAATTTTTTTGAATAAATTGATCCCCTCATTCGATCAAAAATATATTGATCCTCTCATAATTTTTTTTTTTCTATAGATCAATAAGAAAATTGAAAATAAAGTTAAGGAATTCATCTTCAAGCTTGTGCATATGTATAAGTATAAAAAGGAGTGTATTGATTTGGATTTCGACGTGTAATCTTAAAACACAAATTTCATTTTTTTGACAAAAAACTAATCCCTTTGGTCCTTAATATAAAACATATTTACCTAATTTGATTAGATTAAAAAAAGTTAATTGGGTTAGTTAATATGACATGTATTTTTTAAAACCCTAATTATGCACCAAAACAGATAGCAGAAACATGGTTAGAAAACATTCTAGTAAATCCTCCCAATGAAATGACACGAACTGGGAATATAGAAAAAACATGGAATAAAGACACATTTTCTCTCAACCGGAAAACACAGAAAGTTTCTAAAATGAAATTTCAAAATCTTGAGACCTATTGGAAATTATGTATAGCAGTGGGACTTTATTGAAATATTACAAGTCACCACTTCTCATAAGCTAAATCCAATGCAATTCATTCCTCATAATTTATGTAATGTAGAAGAACCTATCTATTTTTGAGTCATTTATGAAGAAACTTGGGTGCGCCAGTTTGTGGGCGTGTACATTGCAACTTTCTCCAAAAGAAAATTCTCCAATTGCCAGGCCCAAACTTCTCCGCATAGCCCACATTAACAAAGAAGCCTACCAATGGAGCACCATGAAATCATAGATGAATTGAATCTATCCATCTACTCTATATTTAGCTGCTTCGTTAATTACATAACAAGAAGGTTAATTTTTTTTTTTGGTTTCAGAACACTATGACTAAATGTCATAGGCCAACAAAATCTCCTGTATGCCTCAAGCTCTAACTTCATAATATCCAAGGAAATGACAAATATCAATAACTTGCTTGCTGTATTAAGCATACAAAATCAGTAAGGTCTCTAATACTACGACACTTCCAATAAAAAAGATTACAGTTTTTACCAGTTTCAGATTATAAAATTTAGCAAAGGAGGCAGGGGCACGACTATCTGTGGATTTGCTGAGTTCACCAGCCACCCTAGTGGCCAAGCCTATATATTATTATTTTACACCTAACCCAAAAAAGAACTGTAAGATTCGCAGTAATTATTACATGAAATTAAATTTTGCACAAGGTGATGTGGAAACAAAATGAAAGAGGAACATTATACCCATTTGTTTTAAAAAAGAAAAAAGAAAAAGAGAGGAACATTGATAGGTCTTTATAATATGCATTTAGAGATTTTAGAAAGATAAGGGATAGAAAGAAGATGGGACGATTGAAGGAGAAGAGAGGGAATAAGAGAGAAGAACAGTGAAGACATAGAGAGAATCTTTCTGAATAATACTATGGAAATTCACTAACTTGGCAAAACTGATTTACAATAGGACTAGGTCCTTATTTATATTATAGGCTAGCTGATGTTTAATTGCCGCCTCATCACACTAACTACCTCTAACAATCTTCAACGGCTATATCCTTCTATCAACCTAACTAACATTTTAATTCCCGCCGAACAACTAACATTTAAATTCCTTACAATTATATATCAAGCATTCAGTGTCATTGGTCATGAAAAAGTGATGCAGAATGCCTTCGAAGAAATATTTGTAATTTTCCTTGACTGAGCTGATGAGATAATTATCATCAACCAGGTTAAAAAAGGTACCAAATGATTTTCTAAATGAAAAAACCACCATAAATATTACAATTATTAGAGTCGGAAAATCGGATTGAGTCTGTCAAGCCTGACGGGCCGACCATATGATTTAGAGCCTCCAGAAGGAGTCGGGCCTAAAAAGGCCAGCCCTATAGGGATGTGGGCTTAAAAGGGCTGGTCCTGCAGTCTTACAGGGCCGACCCTTTTTTGCCCGTTTAACTTATTTTTTTTTGTTAGAATAAGGCTAATTCGATACTCAAACTAGCGCTTACTGATTGATAGTGGAGAAGAAATGAAAAGACTAGATATTTTTGCCCCTAAAACTGAAGAGGAGCGATCAAATGTCATTGATTATGTTGATAGTGATGATAATGTTATTCATATTGTTTAGTGTTTAGTTTATGATTATGACTTTACCAGTTTATTTATTTGATTGAGGTTTGTATACTTGTGGTTGTGGTCTTGTGGACTTGTGGTTGACAGGTAGTTGTGTGTAGACATTAGTTTTTATTTGGTCTATGGTCTTAGTGTTTGTATTTTATTAAACATGGATAATGTTTGATGTTTTAACTTAGTTTTGATAATATTTATGTTTTAAATTAGGTATTTTAGTCTATAAGTATGTAGGAAGCGAAAAGGCACTAAACGGGCCCCAGCCCGCGGGCTTTTACTAAATAGGCCGACCTTGCCCGTTTTCCCAGTACTAACAATTATTTACAAGTAGATTGAGTCTTAAGTCGGGTCGAAAATATACCTGTCTTCAAAACTATTTGAAGCTTCCTTGATCCTTCCCTGATGAAAAGGTCCAATATAATGATTTTGAAGAGCCTAGCGAAGAGAAATGTAGTCAAAGGTTACTTACATGCTGAAACGCCAAATCCAAAACATTCAAAGCATTCCCACAAGGATCATTTCTATCAAATGTTGGTACTGCAGATGTGTTCATCAACAAAGAATGTTCCTTTCGTTTTAAGCTGCTGCATCCTTTTTGAAGATCCTTTTAGGTTATCTGCTAGAAAAAAAAAGTTCAGACTGTGGTAATCCTAGTTTGATCTAGTCAAATGTGTTAAATTCTTGTGATGGGGTGAACATGGTTAGTATTAGGATGGTAGAACCAGAACTATCAGATGAGGGATGGAAACATGAATTGAAGGTGGCTACAAGAAACCTGTTACCATCTATCTGGTTGAGATCGATGCAAAAAGAATTGGTTTCAAAACAGCATAAATTTATAATAAAAAATGGTTTTTTTGGGGCCAGAATAAAAATTTACGAGTGAGATAGATATACCTATGCATTTGGACAAACATCTACTATGCAGATAATCAGGACCACGGATATCAGCAGCACTTACACAAAGTTCCATATAGTGGGAAACACACAACAGACAGAGAGAGATAGAGAGTGAGTTAAACGAGTCATCATGCCAAACATTGGAGGGGAAAAAGGGCAATTATCTTGTGCAATATCTGGTTAAACCAGACATGATCACCCATCAACTCTAACTGAGAATAAATCAACCTATGCCAAGGATTTCAGCAAGTTTCGAGGGGGGAGAGAGGGGAAAAAACATAAATCAAACCTCAATCTCAGTGTGTTAACTTATATGATATATCAGCGAAAAGATACATGAGGAACTTAAGGGAAGCCCTGTCGTGTCGTCAGAGATGAGAGTTTCAGAAATTGTGCAAGAGTTTGGCATGCCCAGGATTGATGAATGTTACATGAGGCAAATAAAAGAAAAAGTTCAAATGTTTCAAGTTTTAAGTCACCTTTTAGAGGAAATTAAATGTCATTGTGAAGGCTTAGGCGAAAAAAAAAAAAAAAAAAGAGAAAGAGAAAAAGAAAGTTCAACATGAAGGGTGCCCCCCCAACAGGTAAACAACATTAGATTAGAGGTAAAAACAAGGCTTACAGAGGGAAAATAATAAAATTATCACCAATATGGACACATTTGCAAACTCATATCCCAGTACAAACAAACAAAATAAAAAAATAAAAAAGAACCACACAAGTTGCAGATTGTTAAAGGAACTAATTACCTTGAATTGATAAGTTTATTTTACATTATACAAATTGGAGGCTGAAGCCTATTGTAAGAATTGCCAAAAACTCAGCCTTTCATTGAAATCCAGCCAGCAACCTTCCTCTCCAATAGTCCATGTGTAAAAATCAATGTCTATGCTTCAGCCACAAAAAAATTTCAAGAGATGACTCAAATAAGTCATCTGTCAATAAGCAACAAAAATTTTTAAATAATTATCTGCAGCAATAAACTACACAGTCAGTTTCCCTGAGAATAATTTGAACCAAAATTAACAGCCACAACTCGTCAGCTAAAATCCAACGTACCAATGGACAGCTCAGATGAGATAAGGGCCAATGTATAAGAGCAGTATGAGACATGGTCGTCAAAGAGACAAAGCTTGGAAATTTAACATATTAAAAGAAGGCCTTACTCCCCTGTTACTTTCTTTTACAAAACAGTTTACCAATATGTACCAAGTGACTTCATTAGGTATAAACCCATTCTCCACACCTTTATATAAAAGTAAACATGCGTCATTAAACAAACCCTCCTTGCAGAGTCTACCTATCAGTGTGTTATATGTGATAGCATCAGGACATATCCCTTCAGCCTGTAACCTGTCCAAAAGGTTTAGAGCCTCCTGAACATGACCAATTTTGCATAGACCATTAATGAGGGTATTATATGTGACTATATCTGGTGCCAATCTGCGATAAATCATATCCCGAAGAAATAGAAGGGCATCATTTACTTTTCCAATTCTACATAAGGCATTGATCAAAATGTTGCAAGAGATAGTGCTAGGAAAAATCCCTTTACCGAGCATCTCATCAATCAATTTCAATCCTTTTTCAATAGCCCCCACTTTGCAGAAAGCTTTGATAAGGCCATTGTAGGTAATATTGTCTAGAGGGCACCCTCTAAATAGCATTTCATCAACAAGCTTAAGCGCTTGCTGAATTGAATCTTTCCCAAGAAATGCATGAACCAATATGTTATATGTTACAGTGTTGGCAATGACACCCTCCAAGAACATGTCACGATACAACAGCAACGCTTCTTCCAACTTATTATCTTCACACAGACCATATATTACAGAATTGAATGTATATATGTCAGGTTTACATCCTTTACTGGACATTTCAGCAAAAACTTGTAAAGCTTCTTGAACCTTCCCATTTTTACACAGAGCACAAATCAAGCAATTGTATCCCACTGTGTTCAAACTGACACCCTTAGCTGACATTTCATTTAAGAATTTGACGGCTTCCTCTAATCGGCCTTCCCTGCAGTAAGCATTAATCAATATGGTGTACGTAATAACATTCGGTTCAATGCCAACTGATAGCATATCATAAAAGCATTTACAAGCTGAGAATAAATTCCCATTCTTGCAAAATCCATGGATCAATATGTTAAATGTGAAGACATCAGGCGCATGGCCTGCAATTAACATGTTATTGTACAATAAGTCCATGGCTTCATCAAAACGTCCAATTGAGACATATCCATTTATTAATGTATTGTAGATCACATTATTTGGGTTGGGAATTTTGCTAAGCAAGGCCCTTGCTTCATCAACTCGACCAATTGTACACCAACCATGCATTAGAACACCATAAGTTACTGCATCAGCAGCAAAACCTCGAAAAAGCATTCGGTTCAGCAATCTCTCGGCCTCATCAATTCTTTTGGCCCTGCAGAGACCATGGATAACATCATTGATGGTTTGAACATCTGGTGTACAACCCATCAAGAACATTTCTCCTAAAAGTTGCACAGCTTCATTCACTCTGTTACTTTTGGAAAGTGCGTGTATCAGGGTCTGATATATCACTGAACTTGGAACACAACCATGTTTTGTCATGTCTCTTAGAAGTGAGCAAGCGGAATCCACCTCATTAATCATACAAAATGCTTTCATCACCACTCCAAATGTGTAGACGGTTGGAGAAATTTGTCTGCTTAACATGTCATAGAAAACATTCGGTGCAACTCTGGGACAATTTCTGGAAACCAGTATGTCTAATACAACATTATATGCCCTAAAAGTAGGCTCACATGAATAAACACTCTGCATATCTAACAAAAGCTTTGTAGCTTGCCCAGGCAACCCAGCTCTTCCATAGTATTTCATAATCAAAAGAAAAAGTGATTCTTTAATGACAATTCTTTCTTCTTTCATCTGCAACAACAAACTGTCTATGATTTTAAACTCACCAGCTGCACCAAGCTTATCAAACAAAATGTAGTATACATCATGGGAATGACAATATCCACTCTGGGAACCAGCCAATTCGAATATCTCCATTGTTGTGGGTATGTCAAGTGGGAGTTCCAGCAATTTGCAAAGCTGAACAGGACTGAGTCGATTAAGAGACCTTCGAAGCCGTTTAAGATCAAAAGGCCTAAGCAATATCTCCCATTCGGTCTCATTGTCAGGCCCATTCTCATTCAAGACTATACTACTCCCATGTGTATTGACTGCAGCTGAGCAAATTGCAAAATAATGGATTCTGAACAAAACTCGAGTCCTTTCCCACACATGGATTGGGACTCTTAATGTTTTCAACATCAATTTTTAATAAAGGGTCTATAAATTAAATCAAGGAAACTAATACCATGAAGAGAGGGAAACCACTTTGTGTCGAAATAAGGCCAGCTGATGACAGAATTCGCTAATTTACATCTCGAACCATGTTCTGAATCATGATGGAACCTGTTACAGAACCCTAAAATCGGCGAATCCAGAGCACAATATAAATGGTGAAAAGAGAACACCCCCTGCTCCGAGGTGAAATTTTGGAGTTGATTCAATACAACAAGAGACGGTTCGGTGTCTTAATCATTCAATTGGCTTCTAAGCTGTTTGAAGCTTCCAATATGAACTAGAGACACTGATTCAGTTCTTCTTGAAGATGATTCACACTCTATGAAACCTATGGAGAACGAAGAGCACCATGAAGAGATCCCGATTGGAAAAATAACAAGTTAAAACAGTATTTATGTTCACCACATTTCAGATGCAAATATTTTTTTTATGTTATCTATTTTCATTGTATAAAATACTGTATATCAAGATTATTTCATGTGAATAATAATTAAATATGTTAAATACTCTATAAAACGAAAGTATGGAACTAAAGTATGGTAAGAAAAATTCAAGCTTAATCTCACAAGAACATATGGAACTAAAATTTTCCATCAACTCAGAAGACATTTACATAAGAGAGCGAACCCTACCGGAGGAGGCGCATCATCGGAGAATTGAGCGCGAGCATCGGGCCATCGAAGGTGGATTTTGAAATTGAAGCAAAACCCAGAAGAATCCCTTTGAAAAACACGAAGAAGAAGAAGGTGTAGAAATTGAATCTCCGTGAACTTGATAGAAATTTACTGAGGAGAGACTGGGTAAATGCCGAGGGAGTTAGGAATTTGCGAGAAGACTAAGGACTGAGTGGAAGACGAGCAGACGGTAGCGGGCGAGTGGAGAGTGGTCCGGGCCGCCGTGGAGATGGCAGAAAGAAGCTTCAGCCTTCGAGCTCAAGAGGCGAGACGGGATACTGGATACATATATACATTGCTGTTTTCGGCTGTGAAACTTGATTGTTGGATTTGGATAGATGCACATCAGGCCCAACATTTTACAATTAAAGTGATAAATTCTATGGGGACTTGGGTGTAATTTACTGCATTAAAACCCTTAATTTATTATTATGTAAATTTTGTTTTCAATAAAAGTAGAATTGGAATGTTGTTAAGTTTTAATGCAGAATAATGGGGTTTAAGGTTTTTTATGGTTCCACTAAAACATGTTGGAGTATAACATAATAAAAGTGCTTTTTTCAAATGTTTCTAAACTGCAGGTCAAAAAATTCAGGTAAAAAAAAGAAAAAAAAATACATTCAGGTCTCACATAAGTGAAAAACATAAAAAAATAGTTCCTTAAAATTTTAAAATTACCAAAAGTTCTTTGCAATAAATTATAATCATGGATTTGTTAATAAACGTTCATGGACTTACTACTGGACGCCCCTGAACTTGACAATAGACGCCTATAAACTTGTTAATGACGCACCTATAGACTTATCAATGACGCGCCCATGGACTAGCCACCGGACGCCCATGGACTTATCACCATAATTAGAATTTATTTTAAAAAAGTCCCACGAACTTTTTGGCAATTTTAAGATTTTAAGGGACTATTTTTTCTTTTTTTTTTCTCTTATTCGACACTTGAATATAATTTTCTCAAAAAAAATTTTCAGGTCAAAAAAGTGTTTCTAAAGTAGCTGGAATGTTTGATAAAAGAAAAAACTGCCTGAATGTTTTAGTTAATTCACCATCCAAGCTTTTTGAGCTCATGTATTTGGACGTTTATAGCATAATCCTTTTATAAGAGAATTTTAAGAGAATTCTCGTAATCTTTTCTTAAAATTTTCCCTTAAAAAGAAATATTTATTAATGAAATCAATTATTAAAAACCACCAAATAATTATTAAATGTGAACATTTTTAAAATTGTTATGAATATTAATTAAGTGGATGTCTATTAACTCATATCCTAGTCAGCATTCATAAATACGTCGTTGAAAAACTAAAAGGAAATTTAATAATATGAAAGTTTATATAGTGTTAATTGTAACATCTATTGTATATTAATTGTGACTCTTGGTAGTGGAGGCATATAAATAGAGGCCTTGAATAAAGCATTATAATAATATGAAACACAAGTGAATAAGAATTGCTCCCCCTCCTTTCTCTCTCCCAATTTTCTTTCTATTGTCTTGTTCTTCTCTCTATCATCTTACTCTTTTCTATCTCTTGCCCTATATCTCTTTTATTTTCACAATACGTTACATCAAAGTTATGTTTTCTTTTATCATTTTTTAATAATTTCATCTACCTTCTTTTACAGTATTTTTTTTTATCTATCTGGTATCTTTATCAACACGAAATAATTTAGTGATATCATAAAGTTAGGGTTGAAGTTGAAAATCCCCATTGGCTCGCTAAGCTTGATGATTCTATACATCTCAGGGTTATTGTACTTTTTGAAAAGTCTAGTGGGATTCTTGTTGATACCTTATCCACTCATTAGTCTTTGAGGTTGAGATAATGACCTTCTAATTTCTATTCTTGTCTGTATTGTCTCCTCAATTTTGGTGCCTTCCTTTGAACATCTCTATTGGCTCTATATCACAGTAGAAATGTCTAATCACCTTGGGACAATAAGGAAGATGTACTGATAGCCATGGCTCATAGTGTTTGAAGTAAGGATACAAATTCAACTTATGAGTATTCTTTAGTGTCAATTGGATAGAAGGGCCTCTTGGCATAATCTGTGTCATTTCTAGCCTTACTCTTGGCTTTGATTTTCTTTGAATTGAACTCATCTGGGGCAACTAAGAGGTCTTCCTCCTCTTTTTCTTTCTTTGACATCATCACTAGCTAATCATTTGCCAATGATGGGGTGTCACTCAAGTGATACCATAGATTCTGCTTCTGCTCATATTGCAACACTACTAGTCAGGCCTACTCTATTAGCATATGTTCTTTGTATCCAAAATCAAAGCATTTTGGTCAACTCTTGCAAAAGGATAAACACATGTTCTTTGGCACCCAACTATTCTTGGGTCCACAAAATATTAGACATAATGACTCTTATGCTCTATATAATTACATTAAATGATATTTGAGCAAAGAGTGTATTAAACCAATAAAGACAAAAAATATAATGTTACCCAATTAATTAAATTCAAGTCATTGAATTATAAAAGGTAACGAATGATATCAATAATGATGTTTTTTCAATGATCAATGACAATTTGTAAATACACTTTATATAAACAATATGTCATTGATAAGATTTTCAAGCAATTCATATAAGTTAGATCAAAGAGAATAGATAATCTATCCATAATGATCAACATTTATGAAATTATAATTTATGAATGAGATTAGGTTTTCCAAGAATGATAATGAAATATGCAAATTATTTCAAAACTCAAATGTTCTTTTGAATAATGAATATGCATTATGATATTAAGATTTTGAATGCATGAAAACTCATTTATAAAGTTTGTTAAAATTTGTTAGTGCAAACGTTTCACCCAAGAGGGGGGAGGTGAATTGGGTGATCATAGAAAATTCAAACCGTATATAAAAATTGACAGAATTTAAAGTAGTTAAGAGTTTGGAGAGATATCATCGAAGTATACATCGGGAGTTATACTGGTTCGGCCACAACACTACTACAAAAAAGCAAAGCTATGACGCTTATAATTGCATTAGCTGTGGCGCTAGAGAAGTACCACATATCAAGACGCTACTAAAAGTAGCCGTACCACATTAATCTAGACGGGCGAGCTAATAAGTCTTGGCTGGGTGCCGGGAATGGAATTGCTAAAGATGGGCGTACTCTTTCTCGGAACGTAATCGTGGATATTCTTTTCCTGATTGTGATCAAATGATGAGAAAGTGAGAGGAGCTAAAACAGCCCCCAAAAACCAAGAACGAAAACGGAAGCCTTTCGATTCACATAAAAAAAATCCTATCTCTACTTCTGCCAACGTAGGCGAGAATTGGGCAAGTTGGTGTGCTAATTCGATCAGTAGATTGATGAGCTGCCTATACGGGCAACCAAGCGCCATAACATATAATGTTTTTTTAAAAAAATACACTCATGTGGCGCTTTTTGGAGGAAGTACCATAGGAGGTGGGTCTCCTGTGGTGCCTACATTAGCAAGTGCCACAGGAGACCACACCCTCCATGCAAGCGCCACAGGAGGCCCCTTCTTATGACACTTCTTCAAAGAAGCGCTACCTAAAGTATTATTTTTTTTAAAAAAAAATTATTTTCGTATTTTTCTTTTAGAACCCTATAAATATTTTTTTTTATCGAAAGAACCCTATAATTATAGTTGATAACACACTTTGAACACATTTTCATATCCAAAACAAAATGAAAAAAAAGCAAACTACAATCAAATAACTCCAAAATGATATAAATTAACAAATAACTCATTAACAAAATCACTACTAAGTAAAATACAAGTATTAAAAATAAATAATTATTTTATTTATATGCTATTAAGATACCACTGAAGATTGTTCTTAGTTTTTTACATGCTCTGATATTCAGATTTTGAAGATAGTAGATCCTTAAAGTATCTTTGGGACCCCTCCATATATACCTTAACTCACGTATATAATATCTATATTCATTAGAAGTTGATAAACATATGGTGCATCTTTCTTTTAAAGTATATATCAGAAATTTTTTACTTTTTTAGGTCACTACTTACTTGATTCACAAATTCTATTATAATTTGGGAAAGGAATGTGTGTGTGTGTGTGTTGACGCAAACCCAATTTTTTTGAATGAAAATTTAGAAATTTCATGTCTTGACAAGACAAATTTTTTAGGCATGAAAATATGTTCTTGACGTTCAAGTTTGAATGCTACATAGTCCATTGAAAAAAAAATCCGGGAACAATAATTTAAATGTGTTACCTTTGGAGCTTTTACATCTAATTGTATTCATTGCAAAGAAGCCATCAAATCTAGAAAACATCCTCCATTGAACTCTTGAAAATCCTCCAATTTAATGCTTTGTAGATATCGAAAGTTGAGGTGATATCTTTTTGCACAAATATTATTGATCATCTTTAGTACATGTACAAGTAAAGTAATAATTTGGAAAAAAAAAATTAAAAAAACAACTTTGTGTGGCGCTTTCTAAGCCAAGTGCCACACAAAATATGTAGCAGCTATGGTACTTCCTTAAGCAAGCGCCACAGCTTCTACTTCATTTTTTTGAAAAAAAAAGACCACCTTAGGTGGCACTTCTTCAAGGAAGCGCCACCTAATGTCACCAAGTAGCTGTGTCACTTCATGAGGAAGTGACACCTAAAGTGCTTTTTTTTTTTTTTAAATTTTTTTAAAAATCTAGAAAGAAGTTGTGACATTTCTTTAAAGAAATGCTATAAAAGGTGCGCTACTTATCTCTATTTTTGTAATAGTGCAACTACTTTGACCTACGTCCAGTCCTCAGAGTTTCTCTGAGAGTTTCACTATATCTTCCAAGATTTAGTGGGTTCTTGGCACCTTAGTATACAACAAGTTCCTTCATTGGACACTCGCTCCCCCTTACACGATATAAACCAATCCCCAACTCAAGGTTCCACAATTTTAAGTTGTCTCAATAACAAATATTGAGTTTGTAATGAAAATCTCTCTTATAGAGTAAATATAGAATCACTGAAGTACAGAATGTATGAATGAATAGAAAACAAAGCAAATATGAATTGATCATTGATGACTCAGTATATTGTTCTATGTTGTCTTTGTTGAATGCTTCCATATAAATAGTTGAGTTGAGATAGCCGTTGATAGCATTTCAACATGTCCGTTAGAGTTATGCAGCTTCTTCTGATCATTCTTCATATTTGAAAAATAACTGTTGCAGTAGGTGAGCGTTAGGGACGTTACGTTATTCATAATGTGACTTTTCTTTTTCTTACATGATTTCTTCATTGTTTTCCTGAAAATATAATTAGAATACTAATACAATGAAGGGTTAATCATATAGATAATAAATTAATAAACAACAGATCATAATCATGCAATCTGGACATTATCACTAAAGTGATTCAAGGTCATACTCGAGTGATCTGATGCTACTAAATTTTCAATATGCACCACAAGTGTACGGGCCGTTGGAATAGTATAGTAGCAAATCAAGGTCATCCCACTGAGATTCAAGGTAATAGATAATTAGACATTAAAATTCCCATTTTCATTTAAGTTGAGCAAATCAAAGAAAGAGATTGAAAGACAATTTAAACAAATGCAAAAGAAACAAATATAATGATTTAAAGACTTTAATTGATAAAAACAACCTAGAGTGGCTAATCCCTTATTTAAGTTTTAGAGCATGCATTTACCCAATTAAAAGTTCTTAATGTTAAATTGTTAATCTAGAGTTTAAATGAATATAAGTATCTTCCAATCACTTATACTCCTCTCTTAAGTTAAAATTGTTATTCCTAACTAATTTACTCAAGAGGCAATAAATATCCAAATTCACTCTAATATGATTATATGGGTCCAATAGGTATATTCCTATCCTATTGGTAAATTACAATAAAATCTAATTCCACATTAATTAATCTTATGGTCTAATTAAGATCCCTCTTCCTAGGATAATCTAAATTTCCCAAATTCATACTTAGTGGTGATCAAGCACTAAGTAGATAAAATAATACAAGATTAAGTAAACAAAAATTAACACTAAGCATAATTAAATGATTCATACATGCTCAAATCCCCAAATTAGTTCATAACTACTCTAGGTTGAAAAAGAGCCTAACCACACATGACTTTAAAGAGAGTCATCACAGTAGCAACAATAATTTCTACTCTCAGAAACATACTGGAATTCAACAAAATAGAGAGAAGAAAATAAAATTGAAGCAATACAATAATAATTGGCAACACTTCCTCAGATGATTCTTTCCTGAACCCAATATTGCCGTTGTCTCCTCTGTGTCTTCCGTCTTTCCCTGCCGCTGCTTTCTCGCTCAAGAAGAGGATGAAAAAAATCTCAGTCCATTCTTGCGGCTCCTCGTCAAGAGATGAAGCTCCTCCCTTTCAACAATTGCGGCCCCCACTATGCAGCTACTCCCTCCTTTCACTGCTCTGTAGCTCTCGAAGAGGATGAAAAAATGCCCAAGTCAATTATTGCAGCTGCCTCCTTCGATCTTGATTTTGTTGCTTCCCTTCTACCCCTTTCACCGTGCGGCTGGTCTCTCGTCTTCAGTCCAGCGCCTCTTTCTCTATTGATGATTAATCCTCAACTTTTTGGCCTTCTTCTATAGATCACTCCATCCCCTAGCTGCTCGGTCCACCTCTTCAAACATGAAGTCCGCAATTAGAAGCCCAAGCCCAAGAAAGCTACATGTCACTTCCTTCAAATGTTGGCACTCTATATCTCAAAAAAAAAAACGTAGCTCTTTCTTCTTTCTTTGGTCAAAATGGTGTCACTTCCTTCAGCCCTTTCCATTTCCATTTCCATTTTCAAATCAAAATGATATCTCTTCATTCCCACATGATACACGTCACCTCATCACCTAAGGGGAAGAAAAAAAACTGTTTAATAATAATAACAAAAACTAACATAAAGCAAAATAAATATAATATGGCATCATTTTATTTTATTATTATTATTTTTTCAAAATATTGAAAACTAGAATATTTAAAATAAAATCCCCAGATAATGCATCAACTTGATATCTTATAAAATTTCAAGAAAATCATCTTAAATTAGCATTGATAACTCCCCAATTATATCAAAATATTCTTTAAATGTATAAAATATGGAGAGTTATCACACCCCCACACTTGCATCAAATCTTGTCCTCAAGATTTCAAAACATCACACAACCAAAGAAAATCATAGAAGCAAGGTTCTCAAATCAAATACTACAAAATTGGATTTAATTCAAATTTTTGAGAATGAAGCTTTCTTGAAACTCTGTTCCACCTTCTTTAAATGCAAGTAGAAATGCAAGTAACTAGGGAAAGACAAATGACAATAGAATGTTCCTCACTAGTAAGTGTTTGCACTCTTCTCTCAAGATAATTAAAGGGCTTGTGTTTCACTCTCTTTCCCTTATTGCAACCCATCTACCATAAGCTTGTTTATTATTTCCATCTCCACTACATTATCCCATTACTCACACAAATCAAAAGGACTTTTCCAAGGGTTGTAATGAATAGGGTAAGATAATGAAATGAAAGTGGTCAAATGATATGGAGGCATACTTTAATTAGTGCTAAGCAACTTAATAAAACTCATGAGAATGAAAGAATAATTACTTAAAGAAAACAAACCCACTTCCATTCTAAGCAATCTTTATTAAATTGACTTCAACAATCTTTCTTTTTTCATTTTCTCTTTTTTTTTCATTTGTTTTTCTTTTCTATTATATATATATATATATATATATATCTCTTTTTCTTTGTTTTTTTTACACCTTTCTTTCTATCTTTCTTTTCTTTCTATTTCATTTTTTCCCTATCTACACAACTCACATAACATTGACTTTCTAATCCCTTCACTCTTTTCTAAAATTGTTTTACTTGGCACTAACCAAAGTAGCAAATGAATGAGAAAGAAAAGATATGGAAATTGCATTTCTTAAACAAAGGGCCATTTACTCTATGCAATTTTCTTTTTTAAAAAGAAAAGTAAGGCTCAAATGGGGTAAAGCAAAGGATTTTCATGTAACAAGGATGGACATTTGGCCAAACTAGCTATGAAATGAATGCCTAAATCATCTTTGTGCATGCAAAAGGATTTTTAAAGCTTCAAAAGAGATTCAAGACAAGTTCTAGAGGTAAAATCACAATAAGTGTACTCCCTCTTGAAATAAATAAATATTTAGGCTCAAGTTTCTTATCGGTTTTTAACATCCTAAAGTCAATCATTCAAACCAAATTCTTTGCCTATCTACTAACATTCCAAGAAGATAGAACCAAATTCTAATTAAACTCAATCCTTTTTAAATTTAAATCAAACCAACTTTGCCAATGTTCACAAGTAAAATCCAAACTTCCATGAAATGTAAAATTTGTTTTCAAAATTTGTCAAAATTTTTCTATTTATGTGCAAAATCAAAGAAATTTTTCAAAATTGAGGAAAATCATACCAAATCAATGGTACCCTCACCCCCACACTTAAATGTCACATTGTCCTCAATGTGAACAAGTAACCCTAAGTAATGGAGATGAAGACATAACCATATCCAAGTGCAGGGATAGTAGAAGCTTCAAAGATCTTAAATTCCCACCAATAGAGCACCATTCACAAATGCCACAACTCAAATCAATAGTCAATAACAAATATCAATTACATGCAAAGTTAGACTATAACCAGCACTCATGTCCAGAACATGTTATCAACTATTAATTCAAACAAAACAAAGAAGAGTAGGAGAAAACTCCCCCTCTCAATCCTTGTCTCATGTTCTTGAATGCTCTTGATTGTGGCTATCAAAGTAGAATACATCACCAGGGGCTACAAGAGTCCTACAAAATCAACAAACCTCAAAACAACTCAACTAAATAAAAAAAAATTCAACCATCAAACCTTGGGTTGCCTCCCAAGAAGTGCTTGGTTTATAGTCCTCAGCCAGACTATGTTAGAAACTCAAGGAGGTTGTGACAAGTGATGAACTATTGCTTGTCGGTCCACCTCACCACCATAATAGTGCTTCAGTCTTTACCCATTCACTTTAAAGCAATTTCCTGTACTCTCATTTTTAACTTCAACTACACCCTTTAATGACACAGAAACCACTCTAAAAGGACCGGACCATCTAGATCTAAGCTTTCCAGGAAACAACTTGAGCTTTGAGTTAAAGATAAGAACCAATTGCCCGGGCTCAAAATTACGCTTCAAGATATGCTTGTCATGCCATTTCTTTGTCCTTTCTTTGTATAATCTTGAACTATCATATGCTTGAAGTCGCAATTCTTCCAACTCATTCAGTTGCAATAACCTTTTAGCTCCAGCATCTTTTTGGTCCATATTCAACTTCTTGATTGCCCACCATGCTTTATACTCCAACTCAAGTGGTAAATGACATGCTTTCCCAAAAACCAACCGATAAGGTGATATGCCAATTGGAGTTCGGAAAGCAGTCCTGTATGCCCATAAAGCATCATCAAGCTTATCAGACCAATCTTTTCTAGTAGGACCTACAGTCTTCTCAAGGATCCTTTTAATCTCCCTATTAGCCAACTCATATAAGCCATTAGTTTGGGGATGATATGCAAGTGACATCTGGTGGTACACTCCATATTTTGCCAAAAGAGCCTTGAAATTCTTGTTGTTGAAATGGGTTTCTTCATTAGTAATGATCGCTCTAGGAGTACCAAATCTTGTGAAAATATACTTCTTCAAGAAACGGATCACGGTATTGGCATCATTCGCTTGGCAAGCAATAGCTTCAACCCATTTTCTCACATACTCCACTGCAACAAGAATATATTGGTTTCCTCTTGAAGATGGGAAAGGACCCATGAAATCCATCCCCCAAACATCAAATAACTCCACCTCTAAAATCCCAGATTGTGGCATCTCATGTGTCTTGGAAATGTTACCTGTTCTTTAACATCTATCACACTTGGAAACAAACTGGTGAGCATCTTTAAACAAAGAAGGCCAATAAAAACCAAAATCAAGCACTTTAGATGTAGTCCTTTACCCCCCATAATGTCCCCCATATGCAGATACATGACAATCCGCAAAATTGCCTCTTATTCAACCTCAGGCACACACTTTCTAATGATTAGATCAACAAATCTCTTGAAAATAAATGGTTCTTCTCATATATAGTAAGCAACATCATGCAAAAATTTCTTTCTTTGATAGAAAGTCAAATCAGGAGGTAACACATCACATACAAGATAATTCACAATATCAGCATACCAGGGCAAACCATAACTACTCATAGCAAACAACTGTTCATCAGGGAAATATTCATTAACTAATGAGTCATTCACATAATCAGAAGAGTTCATCTTGATTTTCAGTTCCTTTCCTATCAACTATATGCACATCAAATTCCTGTAACAACAAAACCCATCTTATCAATCTAGGTTTGGACTCTTTCTTCCCTAATAGATATTTTATAGCAGCATGATCAGTACTAAGATCTTAGTACCCATCAAGTAGACTCTAAACTTTTCAAAAGCAAACACAATATCAAGCATTTCTTTTTCAGTAGTTGAGTAATTTACCTGAGTTATAACTAGTGTCTTACTTGCATAGTAGATGGGATAGAAGATCTTGGCAAGCCTCTGCCCTAACACAGCTCCCACAGCATAGTCACTTGCATCAGACAATACTTCAAAAGGTAATGACCAATCAAGAGCCACAATGATAGGAGCTGAAATCAATTGAACCTTTAATTCTTCAAAAGCCTTCATGCACTCCTCATTGGAATGGAAAGGAGTATCTTTCAAAAGTAATTGAGAAAGAAGCTTTGAAATCTTAGAAAAATCTTTAATGAACTGGCGATAAAATCTAGCATGACCCAAGAAACTTCTCACAGCTTTGACATTAGAAGGAGGAGGAAGTTGCTCAATCACAGAAGTCTTTGCTTTATCAACTTCTAAGCCCTTTTCTGAAACTTTGTGACCAAGAACTATCCCTTCGGTCACTATGAAATGACACTTTTCCCAATTAAGAACCAGATTTGTCTCCTCACATCTCCTCAACACCTTATCTAGATGTATCAAACACTCCTCAAATGATTCACCAAAGACTGAGAAGTCATCCATGAATACTTCCATTATCTCTTTTATCATATTAGAGAATATACTCATCATACATCTTTAGAAAGTAGCAGGAGCATTGCATAAACCAAATGGCATTCTTCTAGAGGCAAAGGTACCATAAAGATATGTGAATGTTGTCTTTTCTTGGTCTTCAGGAGCAACAAAAATTTGATTGTAACCATAATACCCATCCAAGAAACAAAAGAATTCTTTACCAGCTAATCGGTCTAACATCTGGTCAATGAAAGGGAGTGGGAAATGATCCTTCCGTGTCGCGTCATTCAACTTTCTGTAATCTATATACACTCTCCAACCAGTAATTGTACGAGTGGGAATGAGCTCATCGTGCTCATTAGCAATAACGGTCATTCCTCCTTTCTTAGGAACACATTGTACTGGACTAACCCATGAGCTATCTAAAATGTGATAAATGATTCCAGCATCTAACCACTTAATCACTTCCTTCTTGATCACTTCCTTCATCATAGGATTCAATCTTCTTTGATTTTGATTAGACTTCTTATGATCATCTTCCAAAAGTATCTTATGCATTACAATTGAAGGACTTATACCTTTGATGTCGGCTATTGTCTAACCCAAAGCCCTTTTGTGATCCCCAAGGACTTTCAGCAACCTTTTTCTTTGATCTTCAGATAAGGAAGAAGATATGATAATAGGAAGTGTCTCAGATTCACCTAAGTATGCATATTCAAGATGTGAAGGTAAGGGCTTAAGCTCCAGAATTGGTGCTTGTTCAATAGAAGGCTTTAAAGAAGTTTGCCTTGATTCCATCTCCAACAACTCAAATTGCCTTGATCGATTATTGTAAGGAGAAGAAGCTTCAAGTAACCTTTTACATTCAACTAGATTCCCTTCTTCAACATCATCAAGCCCAAGTAACACAGCTTCTAAAGGTTCTTTTATAGCATAGGAATCCAAAATCTCTTGAATAACCTCATCTAATATATCAACCTTGAAGCAATCAGTAGTGTCCCTAGGATACTTTAATGCCTTGTTCATATTAAAAATAACCTCTTCATCATTCACTCTTAACTTGATCTCCCATTTTTCAACATCAATCAAAGTTTGAGCTGTAGCTAGGAAAGGTCTTCCTATAATGAGTGGGAGAGTACTATCTTCATCACAATCTAATATAAAGAAATCAGCTGGGAAGATAAACTTATTAACTTTAACTAAAACATCTTCAATGATACCCTTTGAATAAGCTAAACTTCGATCAGCTAACTGAAGTGTCACAGAGGTTGGATAAGCTTCACCAAATTGCAATTTTTGAAACACTGATAGTGGCATCAAGTTGATACTTGAGCCTAGATCACATAATGCTCCACCTTGAAATGTTTCTCCAATTATGCAAGGTATAGAAAAACTACCAAGATCTTTCTGTTTAGGTGGCAACTTGTTGAGAATGATAGCACTACATTCTTTAGGGAGAGGTACTGTTTCATAATCACCAAACCTCCTCTTCTTAATCAACATCTCCTTTAGAAACTTAACATACTGAGGCATCTGCTCTAAAGCTTCAAGGAAAGGGAGATTAATGTGAAGTTGATTGAAATTTCCCAAGAACTTCTTGTATTGCTCATCTAAAGCTTTCTTCTGGAATATCTGAGGAAATGGCAAAGGTGGCACCTATTTAAGATTCACATTAGTAGCCTTCTTCTTCACTTCACTTTTCTTAGACTCATTATCAACTTTTGCTTCATTAACTTTTCCATGTACTTTCTGAGTAGGCTCTTCATCATTCTCTATAAAAACTTCAAGAGTTGCATTGCTAGTAGAAGCTAAAGGTTTCTTCACCGGATATGGAATCTTAGGTAACTCTTTACCACTTCTTAATATGAGAGCTTTACATTCCTCTTGTCTATCTCTACGAGGATTAGTCACGGTATTACTTGGCAATTCTCTTTGTTGTAATACATTCACATTAGTTGTAAGTTGTCTTACTTGAACCTCAAGATTCTTGATGGATGAACTAAATATTGCATTAGTAGCAGCTTGATCTTGAGAACTCTTTAGCTAAAAACTAACAAGTTGAGATATCATTGCCTCAAGATCAGGTTTGGGCTCTTGAATAGGCTTAACTTCCTTTTTCGAGTAATAAAAACTAGGAGGTACCATTGGCTTTATATTAGAAGTGGATGCTTTATTAAGAGTTGCACCATGTTTTCAAGAGAGATTAGGATTTTTACGCCACCCATAATTGTAGGTATTGGAGTATGGATTACTCTGATTATTGCCACGGTAGTTTCCAGCATAATTGACTGATTCTATCTGTTGAGATATAAGGCATTGTCCAGTAGCATGTCCATCTCCACAATAATCACAAGGAGCATAAATAGCATTAACGCCTATGTGTCTACTATTGGATCGGTGTACTTAAGCTTCAAGATTATGAAACCTCTTGTTGAGAGCATTTAACATTCCCACTAATTGTGATAAAGTGTCCTCATTAACTCTTTCAGTAAACTTCATAAATTTTCTGTCATTGTTGTTCTGAATAAAGTCAGCTGATAAGTCATCTAAGCATCCCCAAACATAATTCACCAGTTGCTTTGTAATTCATCTATTAGTCACAGCATTCAATTCTGATCGAGATTCGGGAGTCAACTGAGTACTGAAGATTTGAAGTAAGACCCATTTCTCAAAATTATGGCCAGGACTCTGCCTAACAAGCAACTTGAACATCTCTCAAGGTTTATATAGGTGTTCCCCAAACTGTTAGCAAAAATTAGTTAGAGCAGCTCTAGCATCCACCATCTTGTTATGAGGAAAGAATCTTGATATGAACTTTTCCTCCAATTCAGCACAATAAGTGACACTACCCTCTTCTAAATTGTTGAGCCACTCTTTAGCTTTTCCTTCTAAAGAATAAGGAAAAAGTCTAAGGTGAATCACATCATTAGGAACTCCATTTTGCTTGAATGAGTCACGAACATCAAGGAATTGAATCAAGTGCCAATTTGGATCTTCTAAATCATTTCTGGCATACTGACCATGTAGCTCAAGCATCTTCAACATAGTTTGCTTTATCTCAAAGTTGTTAGATTGAAATTCAGGCACTTGGATTCCTGATTGATACCCACGAGATTGTCTTCCCAAGAAATCATTAACACCCAAGCGATCATTTTAATCCTCAGCCATTACTATAGTCTCAGTGTGTACACCTTCCTTTGCTTGAGTATGAGGTTTTGTAGCTTCCAAAAGTTCTTGGACGCTCCTTGTTTTCTATGGTGTCTTAGGTGCTTTGGATCTGCGGGGCATATACTAAAGTACCTAAAAGGTAAAACAGATCTCAAGAGTATCACAGTAACACAAAGAAGGAACAAAAATAAAATAAAATAGCTTAAGCTAAAACTACTAAAGGATTTCTAATTCTAATCACCAACGGCACCAAAAACATGATGCTACTAAATTTTCAATATGCACCGCAAGTGTACGGGCTGTTGGAATAGTATAGTAGCAAATCAAGGTCATCCCACAGAGATTCAAGGTAATAGATAATTAGACATTAAAATTCCCATTTTCATTTAAGTTGAGCAAATCAAAGAAAGAGATTGAAAGACAATTTAAACAAACGCAAAAGAAACAAATTTAATGATTTAAAGACTTTAATTGATAAAAACAACCTAGAGTGGCTAATCCCTTCTTTAAGTTTTAGAGCATGCATTTACCCAATTAAAAGTTCTTAATGTTAAATTGTTAATCTAGAGTTTAAATGAAGATAAGTATCTTCCAATTACTTATACTCCTCTCTCAAGTTAAAATTGTTATTCCTAACTAATTCACTCAAGAGGCAATAAATATCCAAATTCACTCTAATATGATTATATGGGTCTAATAGGTATATTCCTATCCTATTGGCAAATTAGAATAAATTCTAATCCCACATTAATTAATCTTATGGTCTAATTAAGATCCCTCTTCCAAGGATAATCTAAATTTCCCAAATTCATACTTAGTGGTGATCAAGCACTAAGTAGATACAATAATACAAGATTAAGTAAACAAAAATTAACACTAAGCACAATTAAATGGTTCATACATGCTCAAATCCCCAAATTAGTTCATAACTACTCTAGGTTGAAAAGAGCCTAACCATACATGGCTTTAAAGAGAGTCATCCCAGTAGCAACAATAAATTCTACGCTCAGAAACATACTTGAATTCAACAAAACAGAGAGAAGAAAATAAAATTGAAGCAATACAATAATAATTGGCAACACTTCCTCAGATGATTCTTTCCTGAACCCAATATTGCTGTTGTCTCCTCTGTGTCTTTTGTCTTCCCCAACCGCTGCTTTCTCGCTCATGCAGAGGATGAAAAAAATCTCAGTCCATTCTTGCGGCTCCTTATCAATAGATGAAGCTCCTCCCTTTCAACAATTGCGGCCCCCACTGTGCAGCTACTCCCTCCTTTCGCTGCTCTGTAGCTCTCGAAGAGGATGAAAAAAATGCCCAAGTTAATTATTGCGGCTACTTCCTTCGGTCTTGATTCTGTTGCTTCCCTTCTACCCCTTTCACTGTGTGGCTCGGCTCTCGTCTTCAGTCCAGTGCCTCTTTCTCTATTGATGATTAATCCTCAACTTTTTGGCCTTCTATAGCTCACTCCATCCCCTAGCTTCTCGGTCCACCTCTTCAAATATGAAGTCAGCAATTAGAAGCCTAAGCCCAAGAAAGCTACATGTTATTTCCTTAAATGTTGGCACTCTATATCTCAAAAAGACGTAGCTCTTTCTTCTTTCTTTGGTCAAAATGGTGTCACTTCCTTCAGCCCTTTCCATTTCCATTTTCAAATCAAAATGATATCTCTTCATTCCCACATGATACACGTCACCTCATCACCTAAGGGGAAGAAAAAAAACTGTTTAATAATAATAACAAAAACTAACATAAAGCAAAATAAATATAATATGACATCATTTTATTTTATTACTATTATTTTTTCAAAATATTGAAAACTAGAATATTTAAAATAAAATCCCCATATAATGCATCAACTTGATATCTTATAAAATTTCAAGAAAATCATCTTAAATTAGCATTGATAACTCCCTAATTATATCAAAATATTCTTTAAATGTACAAAATATGGAGAGTTATCATGATCACTCAAGTGATCCCTTACAAATCTTGGAAGAGAGTCACTTGTTGTTTTCTTATTCCATCACTCAAGTGATCACTCTAAAAAACTGGCAGTGAGTTTCTGGACATTTTTAGCACATATCACTCAAGTGGTCACTCGAGTGATGAAGAGCTATCACTTGAGTGATCCCTTCTATAATCAGCCAGAGAGTTTTCAAAAAATTTTCTTACCTCATCACTCAAGTAGTCTCTCAAGTGGTGAAGGGTCATCACTCGAGTGATCGCTCGAGTGATCCCTTCCACATTTAGCCAGAGACTTCTTGTTAAAACTAGTTGACACCCAAGAGGGGGTGAATTGGGTGTAAGTTAAAATATTAAGGACTTTAAAAATCGTTTTGGATATGAAGTAATAAATATGAAAGTAATGAATCATAAATCAACAGTAAGATTAAATGATGTAAGCTGGAAATATAAGAGCTTAGGAGAGAGAATATGCAAACAGTGATTTATCCTAGTTTGATCCAATCTGTGATGGCCTACGTCCAGTCCCCAGGCTTATTCTAAGATTTTCAAATCCACTATTTTCTTGTTTAATCCAGGCATAAGAAAAGCCTTTACAAAATTCTCACCAAGATACTCCCCTTTACAGCAAGTCTTACGAGCAGAGCAATCCCAGAGATCTTTCCTTCCTTCTTACCTGTACAAGTCTTACGAGAAGCAACGTTCTCTCCTGCTTACACATCTGTAAGTCTTACGAGCAGCAACGTTCTCTACTGCTTGCACCTTATAAGTTTTACGAGTAGAAAGTCTTACCGGTGATTCTTTCTACACTTCCCCGTAAGGAAATCAACCCACTCAAGGTCCCTCTACCTTGAGAGCAATTCATAAATATAGTTGAAAGTGTTTACAGACTCTCTCACAGAGTAGATATAATGAACATTGAAGTACAATACAAATAATCTCTCTCTCAAATATACATGATGTAGAACATAGATAAGAATAGAGAGAAGTTGGATTGGAGTAGATGATTCATGATCTTTTCATGTTTCTTGTTGGTGTTGTTGAACTATGAATGTTCTTCTATTTATAGTTGATGAAGATTGATGATCGTTTGAGCATTTCAACATATCTGTTGGAGTGCAGCTGCTTCTTTTGTTCATTTTGAAAAACTAGTCGTTAGAACATTTGATGCTCCACTTTCGTAAAGTCAACTTTTATCTCTTGTCATCATCTCTTCATTGTATTCCTGGAGAAATGCATTAAACACTAATATAATAAAGTGTTAGAGTGATTGGAAGTAAGAAGAGCAAGTTACATAAACATTCCCATGATTTTTAGAATCTTTGGATATGTTGTTGGTCGTGTTACTTGAGTAAGCCTCTTTTTTCTTCTGGTTACTTGAGTGATCCCTCGAGTAATAGTTCAAATAACTTTATAGATTACTTGAGTGCTCCCTTGAGTAATTCCTTTCAAAATCTGGTCAAGAGCATTTCTTCTCTGATTACTCGAGTGGCCCCTCGAGTAATATCTCAAATAACTCTACAGATTACTTGAGTGATCCCTTCGAGTAATCCTACTCAATTCTTGACAGAGAGCTTACTGGAACAAATTATCAAACATTACTCGAGTGGTCCCTCAAGTGAGATTTCAAATAACTCCGCATATTACTCGAGTGATCCCTTCAAGTGAATTCTTGATTTTGATTTGAAAAATGGCAAAATACGTATCATCGGAAAGCCCTCATCATCTACAGTCCAATGCAACAAGAATCACCTCCAAACTCATTCTGTATAGAAAGTTATGATCCAAAGAATATCTTCTGTATTTAGACAAAGTCTGAAATCACGAGCATCAACTTCTAGAAGGCATAGCTCTTAGTATATAACTTAAAATATAGAAAATTATATATCCATGGAGAGCTATTTAAGTCTAGTTTCATATGGCACTAGTTTCGTCTCAATCCGATATGTATTTTGAGAGTTATGTCCAAAATACCAAACCTTATTCTGGTAAAGGATGCTGATTCATGTGTCAACTTCAACAAATCATATCTCTCTTATCTGAACTCCTTTTAATGTGATCTTGGTGTGCATAGTTCGTGTTGGGAGTCTAGTTTCATATGCCATTAGTTTCAGTTCAATCATATGTGTGGTTGGAGAGATATCATCAAAATATCAAACCTCTATTCTGCCGTACAAAAACAGAGTGCCATTACTCGAGTGGTTACTCGAGTAATCTTCAAGTAACTTTACAGATTACTCGAGTAGCCACTCGAGTAATCACCTCCAAAATGAGGCAGTGCCATATTACTTGAGTGATTACTCGACTAATCATCTATGGAGTTACCATAACTTCTGTATATGTCATTTTAACTTCGTATTGACCCATTCCAACCTCCGATATTACTTCTGAGAGCTTGAATCTTGTTATTCTCGTGTGATCTTACAAGTTCTTCCTTCTTCAATCTCTTTCTTCTTGTTTTTCCTCTTGATGATCATTCTTCATCACCCAACTAGATATCTTCTTGAATGGATGATCATTCCTCATAGCCTAATTAGATGTCTTCTTGAATATCTTTAATCTTCTTCTTTCTTTGCTTGACTAATATCATCTTCTTGAATATCTTCCTCTTGATGATCTTTCTTCATAACTTAACTATATATCTTCTTGAATATCTTCAATCTCCTTCTTTCTCTTGCTTGACTAATCTACAAGATATACAACATTAAATATAGTAGTTAGTCAATATAAAAGATTATGTACTATTAATGCTTGACATCTATATTTGACATCATCAAAACTAATCATATGTAACACTTCTTTCTTGGTTCTTTGTCTTCTTCTCCTTCATTACTCGATTGGTCGCTTGAGTGATGGCTTTACATGCCATAGAAAACTTAGTTCCTTTATTCAAAACTCTTTTGTTCATTATCAAATCTTTGTAAAATCATTCCAATCTTTATTATCATCAAAACATATGAGATCTAATAAAAATCGATGTTCTTGCGATGAATGGTGGAAGTCAAAAGTTATAAAATATATATATAAAAAACTTCACTTTAAAGTTCAACCAAGATAACATGTTGATTATCAAAGTTAACATGTTAGAGAATGTTCCAAAGAGCAAGAGTCTTATAGATAATGCATTAGCCAAAAGGATTAGCTTGATAGACATATATGAGCACAATGACTTTGCTATTGACTAAGAGATAATCTTGTTCCTTAGATTTGTGTCTTGAAATATATGAACATTCAAGGCAAGAATTTAGATACAAGGCTCAAGTTACTTGAGAATGGATGAAGAAAATTGTTAATGTATTCAAGTAACTAGATGAATACAAGGATTTATGGATGATGAAGCACATACTTATTAGTCCAAATGATTAGAATTCTAAAATATTATTCTAGTAAGTTATTTCACTATAATGGTTAATGCATTAACATTCATTGCATTAATAAATATTTGTAATACTTGGAATAATTAACATGGCCAACTAAGGATTTATGCATTAGGCATACAACTTTTATGAATTGAATTCTTTTCTTGAAATTCATAGATAGTCAACTTGTTAGACATGAGGTCTAACTCGTTAGAGGATGAGACTAAGGAGTTCAAGCACAAGATAACACATTTAAGATCAATGATCAAGATGTCAATGATGGAAAATTCTACTAACTAGATTTGAATCATATTTGACTTTTATAAAATTATTAACTTCCAATTTTGAAAATCATTTGAATGAAATCAAGGTATGGACATTCTTCAAATCATGTATATGCACTTTTATCAAACAAGATGAATTGAAATTAAAACAAATTGGATTGTGCATTTCAAACTTCAAGAACAAAGAAAGGTTATACACAATTTCACTTTTAGTCTATTTAGCAACTTGAAAACATTCTGAAAACGATAAATAATTGATTGCTAATGGAATACAACAAGGAACAAAATTCATTATCCAAATATGAATTCCATTTAAGCACAAGATAGGGTAAAAGTAGATATCACCATCATTTTTCTTGTCCTTGTGTTAACTTGTTTGATTTTGGTAGATTAACCAAGATTTTTCTTCGTTGCATATTCAACAAAAAAATTCAAACTCCAAAATCTAGCTTCATCAAGATTTGAATTAATTTCCATGTAATCACACTCTTGAGATGAAGCACCTCTCCTTTTTCCAACAAAATAGTATAACTCTTTTTCTTTCTTTGGTATCTAATTTTAATTGGATCCACTCATGGTTAGCTTGTAGGAACAAAATTCACATGCTTTAATCAATTCAGAACAATTGAGCACAATGATGGTTTTTGCATAAAAGAAATATTTTTTTTCCAAATCATCATGTATACATAAAGGACTAACTATTGAACATTGCAATCACTTTGTAAATAAATTTACTAAATGGATTTTCTACTGCATGTGAAAGTATATTTCCAAAATAACTTACAATGGTCAGTCTTAATATAAAATCTCAATGAATAGTAAAGATAATAGTGTAGGAGGTTTTACCATTGTATACCTTTACCTTAGGTATATGGAGAATTGTCTTTGCTCAGCTAATGAATTTTTCTGTGATGTTCAAGCATTGAATTCCTTACTTTAGGTGCTAGCAGCAACGTTCTATCATAATGATTAGATTTTAAAAGTTTTCTTCTTTTTGCCACAAGAGGTATCACTGCAAGTTGCACTTGGAGTGATAGAGGTATCACTTCCAATGGCACTTGGAGTGTTGATAGTCTTTCACCTTTAGGCTCCTTTCTCTTTTGATTTTGAGGCTTCTTCGGCACTTGAGAGTGTCATCAAGCATACCAGTGATGAATTTGGTAAGCTTGGCTTGAAACTGAGCCTCCTTTTCTTGTCCACTTCAAGATAGTTGAATAGTACTCTATAGTAGTCCATCCTTGAAGTGGAATATACTCTTACTCTCCATTGCCCTTTCTTTATGGTTAGACTTTGTAGTCCTAACAATGGATACTCTGAGAGTTCTCCTTTCTGATATAGATGGTATAAACCTCTTTATTAGTGCATAAGAACCTCTTGGCTTCTTCTTAATCTTTTCTGTACCCTTATGTCCATTATTCTTAGAATCAATCTGTACACATAAAGTATTAGATGGACATTTTGGCACCTACATATACTTGGGTCCTTGTATGTTAGTACTAGACCTTACTTGCCCTTTAGGAATCCAAACAAATTTATTTCTCTCATCAAAATGTTTTCTAATATAGCAAGTATGAGAAATATGACAAGATTTTCCACAATAATTGCAAACAACATAATAATGCTTATAGTAAACATTTTTGCAAATATTGTGTTGGTTGAGAGTATGCAAACTCAAATCATTTTTCTTTGTATGCTCTTTCTTCCTAATAGACTTTCCAGTATGATTTTAGACATTTTTTGCTTTTTGTAATAGAATCAATGATTGGTTGAAAAATAATTTTATGCAAACTTTCAAAATCATTTTTCTTAAATATACAAGAAGAATTGAAATTATTTACCACGTGCATCTTGAACTCCAGATAATGATTCATCATATTTGTCCATGATGAGCTCTTCTTGGGAATCCTCTTTCTCTTGTTCTTTTGTGACGCCATCAAGGAAGCATTCTCTGATTTCACCTTCTTCAATCTTGTGTCTCATTTGTTCATCAGGAGTACATATACAACTTTCAGTTTGAGATGAACTGTCTACACTTTTGGCTTCAATAAAATTATTAGAAGTATAAAGCGAATCAAGAATATTTCAAATATCTTTAGCATAAGAGCAAAATTTGATTTTCTGAAAATCACGTTTAGTCGAAACACTATATAAAATTTTTATTATTCTAAAATTCAAAGAAAACATCTTCTTTTCATCTTCTGTCCAATCCTTACTCAATTTGAAATCAAGGTCACTTATAAAAACATTCCACATATCAAATCAAATGATTTTATAAAAGATGATATTCTAGCTTTACAAAACCAAAAATTAGTATCTTTCAAAACTGGTGGAAAAGTAAAATCAAAACCTTCTGAAAGTAAGTAACACCTAAAATCAGCCATTGAAAGCTCTTGAGACGGTTAAGTCCTTTAAACAAGAGACCTGCTCTGATACCACATATTAGAACCAACTAGCACCTAAGAGGGGGTGAATTAAGTATAAGATAAGAACTTAAGAACTTTGAAAGTCTTTTCACATCTTAGTAAAAGTAATAAGTATGAAAGTAACGAATCAAAAACTCACAATCAGTTATTCAAATCATATGTGCTATAATATAAGAGCTTAGGGAAGAGAAGATGAAAACTGTAATTTATCTTGGTTCGGTCCAATCTACAATGACTTATGTCCAATCCCTAAGCTCCTCTTTAGATTTCAATATACTATCTCCCTTAAGTTTAACCAGGTACTTGAGAACCTCTATAATCCCACAAGTTTGATCCTAGACTTGTGAAGCCTATTACAATTCTCTCACTGAGGCAACCACTTCCCCTTACACACCGTAAGGATACAACCTCTCTTGATGATAATAGATTACATTCGATCTTCTCTCATAGAAGTGAATAAGATAAACACTGAGGCATAATGTAAAAAATCTCTCTCTTTAAAGTAGACTATGTAGACATTAAGAAACAGAGAGTATAGGAACTGGAATGTAGGAGTCAAAGTTTCAGCATTTGCATAATAAAGGAGTACATACTTTCTCTCTACTTCTTTGGTTCTGAATGCTCTAGTATTTATAGTTGATGATAGCTATTTGATCATTGAGCTTTTCTTCTTATTGAGCTCTTCTTCTTCCCGTTAAGAATATGACCATTATAGGTTTTTTGACAAAAAAAGTGCTTTTTCACCGTTAAGCTCTAATAAGTGTTTAATCACCTGTAATCTTCATATAGACTTAATTAGTAATAATTAGGAATGATATAATCAAGGTTTATATAAGTTAGAAGAAAATTATGAAATCCAAGACGGTGATTAAAAATTAGCCAAAACATTACTATGAATGATCACTGTGGTTATATGATAATGATAGGTTATCACTAGAGTGGTCACTGCAGTGATCCTCAAAATGAACAGTGTATCACTGGAAATAGCATTGGAAGTGATGTGTGCATCACTCTTTGGATCACGGTGGTAATGTGGTGGTGATAACATCTAAGCACATTACTCAAGTGATCTTCTCTTTAAAAATTCTTTGTAAAACAGATCACCAGATGGATTACTATGGTGGTGTAGCAGTGAAGCCAAATTTCTAGCATCACTTGAGTGGTCTTATTTTAGCTTTTCTAGTAATCACTATAGGGATGAGTTATTTTCTAAAAACACATTACTCGATGGTCACTTAAGTGATCATAGTACATCACTTTCATATCACTAGAGTGATCTTTACTAATGATGAATTCATTTTGAATCCAAATAGGTTAAATGAGCTATTTTTAGAAAGCTCTTAAAGTCTATATTCTAATGCAAAAAGAGTTAGCTCTAATTTCGTTATATTATGAAAGTTACGGTCAAATTCATAGCAGCTAGTTTGGAGCAGCGTGTTTATACCATCATACAATTCCAAAATTCATATTCCTTCTAGTTGAACTTCACTAAGGATGTTCTTGATGTCGTTGAAATACATCTTAAGTCTTGTTTTATATGTAACAATTTTTAGCCCAAAACTTATTATCTTCCGAAAGTTTTGATCTGAAGAATGATTGATGTCGTGGAACATCGTAAGAACTTTAAGCTTCAAATTTTGAGATCCATATCCCTTTTGTTTGATAATATTTGAACTTGATCTTAGCTTTTATGAAACTTATTTTGAGTTTCATTTATATGCAACAAGTTTCATCTCATTCATAGTGGTGCAGGAGATATGTCCAAATTACTGAACCTATTCTGAAATAACACAAGAAATTCTAGCTTCAAATTCAAAAATGCATATATTTTCCATATAAAATTTTTTAGCTTATCTTTGTGTATTTGTGTTGTATTTAGAGTCTTGTTTCATATGAAACAAGTTTCATCTCAATAGGATATGTGGTTTGAGAGATACATCCAAAATATTGAACATCTATCACGCTGAATGAAAACAGAGCACAATAAAGTGGTCATCACTCAAGTGATGATGGCATGATTTCCATATAAGGCTTCGTAACTTTGAATTGAGCCATTCCAATCTCTATTTGACCATATAGACTTCCATTATCACATCTAAGAACTTGAACCTTGATTTTCCCATTAGATCTTGTAAGTTCTTCTTTTTTCAATATGTTATCCTTCCTCTTGATTAATCTCCAAAATCCTTTTTGATAACTCACTTTTTCTGACTATTTTCTTCAATCTCTTTCTTCTTCCTCCTTCTAGTCATTCTCCATAATCCAATTAGATAGCTTCTTTATTTTTGTTTACTTCTTCTCCCCATATTTGATAACTTCAATCTTCAATATCTTTTTTATTTTTTTTCTTGATTATTCACCATAATCCATCTCAACAACTTCTTTTACCCATAACTGATAACTTCATTGTCTAATATCTTATTTCTTTTCTTCTTAATCAATCTCCATATTCCAACTTGATATCTTCTTTCTTTGCTTGACTAATTTACAAGATATTTCACATTAAATATAATAGTTAGTTAATGTAGGAGATAAGTACATTATGAAAACTTTTTGCTCTTAATATTTGGCATCTATATTTGACACCATCAAAACTAATCATATCTAACATTCTCCCCTTTTTTTATGATGTCAAATCCTTTAAAAAAAATATGTATGAGTGTGTAAATAAGTTAGATGTAAATATATGAGTATGAAAATAAAGCAGATGCCAACATATTTTTCTTGTCTTTCTCTCCCTCTATTTGACATTAGTAAAAAGTTTGAAGGGTAAATAACAAATGCTCTTAGATAAGCAAATATGAAAATTTGAAATGCTTTTCTGTCCCGCAATCAAAAGGTATGTATCTTCCTTCACTCTTAATGTGATGCAAATAAAAGAGGGTTTTTCATGAAAATTTGCAAATATGGTCAAAATTGTTAGAACCGGCTGACACCCAAGAGGGGGGTGAATTGGGTGTAAGATAAAAACTTAAGAACTTTGAAAATCTTTTCGCATCTTAGAGGAAGCAATAAATATGAAAGTGATGAATCATAAATCACAGTTAGATATTTAAATGATATATGCTAGAAGTATAAGAGCTTAGGGAAGAGAATATGCAAACTGTGATTTATCCTGGTTCGATCCAATCCACGATGACCTACTTCCAGTCCCCAGGCTCCTCCTGAGATTTTCAATCCACTATCTTCCCCAAGTTTAACCGGGTACTTGAGAACCACTACAATCTCACAAGTTTGATCTGGGCACTTGTGAAGCCTTTACAATTCTCGCACTGAGATTACTCCCCCTTACACACCGTAAGGTTACAACCGAGTTACTCTCCTTACACACCCCGTAAGGATACAACTTTGATGATGAAAGAATACAATCAATCTTCTCTCTCAGAAGTGAATAGATGAATACTGAAGCATAATGAAAATAGTTTCTCTCTCAAATATACATGATATAGAAAATGGATAAGAACAGAGAGTAGTTGGGTTGGAGTAGATGATTCATGATCTTTGCATGTTTCTCGTTGTAATGTTTTCGTTGGTTGTTCTGAACTCTAAATGCTCTTCTATTTATAGTTGATGAGGGTTAATGACCGTTTGAGCATTTCAATATATCCGTTGGAGTGTGGCTTCTTCAATTTGAAAACTAGCCGTTGTGAACGTTGACGCTCCGCTTCCGTAAATTCACCTTTTGACTCTTCACATCATCTCTTCATTGTTTTACTGGAAAAGTGCATTAAACACTAATACAATGAAGTGTTAGAGTGATTAGAAGCAATAAGAATGAGTTATATGATCATTCCATTGATTTCCAGAATTTTCGGGACGTTGCTCTGTTTTCCTGGGAAGCATTACTCGAGTACTTACTCGAGTAAACATCAAGTTTCTTCACAGGTTACTCGAGTGGCTACTCGAGTGGCCTTCCATTTTCTGCATAGCTTACTCGGGTAGTAACTTGAAGTTCTCTTCTAAATAAATCTGCGTACTCGGGTAGTAACTTGAAGTTCGACTTGAAGTTCAGGTAGTAACTTGAAGTTCGACTTGAAGTTCTGGTAGTAACTTGAAGTTCGACTTGAAGTTCTCTTCTAGTTTCTGCATACACAGTGCTTTACTCCAGTAGTGACTTGAAGTTTTCGTGCTTTACTCCAATAGTGACTTGAAGTTTTCGTCTAAATAATTCTTCAAGTTTTGCTAGCACAGTGCTTTACTCGAGTAGCTACTCGAGTATTCATTAAAGTTTACTCGAGTATCATCGGGAAAACTCTGATCAACTTCAAGTTTTTGCTTACCATAGTGAGTTACTCGAGTAGCTACTCGAGTAATATTGCAGTGGTACAAAATGCCGAGAGCAACTGCAAGTGATCTACATGGTTACTCGAGTACTTACTCGAGTAACGTTGGCAGGCCGAGAGCAATTGGAAGTTTTCTATCTGATTACTCGAGTACCTACTCGAGTAAAGTCTTTTGTTATCAACCAGTTACTCGAGTGGTGCCTTCAAGTGAATTCTTGATTTTGACTCGAAACATGGCAAATTATATATCATCGGAAAGCTCTCATTATCTACATTCCAATGCAATAAGAATCAACTCCAAAATCGTTGTGTACATAAAGTTATGATCCAAAGAGTATCTACTGTTCTTAGACAATCCTGAAATCACGAGCAGCAACTTCCAGAAGTCATAGCTCGTAGGATATAGCTTCAAATGTGTCAAATTATCTATCCATGGAAAGCTCTTTGAGTCTTCTTTCATATGGCACCGGTCTCGTCTCAATCTGATATGTATTTTGAGAGTTATGTCCAAAATACCGAAGCTATCCTGGAATATGATGGTGATTCATGCATCAACTTCAACAGATCATATCTCCCTCATCTGAACTCCTTTGAATGTGATATTGGTGTCAAAAGTTCGTGTTGGAAGTCTAGTTTCATATGCCACCGGTTTCATATCAATCAGACATGTGGTTAGAGAGATATGCCCAAAATACCGAACCTATGTTCTGCCGCGCGAAAACAGAGTACTCATTACTTCAAGTGCCGCCTCGAGTGATTCATCAAATAACCCGGCAGATTACTCGAGTAAGGCCTCGAGTAAACACCTCCAAAATCAGACAATGCCATATTACTCGAGTGATTACTCGGGTAATCATCCCCAAAGGTACCATAGCTTCCGTATACATCATTTTAGCTTCGTATTGACCCATTCCAACTTCCGTATGATCATAGAAACCTCCGGTATCACTTCTAGGAGCTTGAATCTTGATATTCTCATGTGATCTTGCAAGTTCTTCTTTCTTTAATCTCTTTCTTCTTGTTTTTCCTCTTGATAATCATTCTTCATAACCCAACTTCAATCTTCTTGATGAATATCTTCAATCTTCATCTTTCTTTCTTCTTTCTTCAATTCCTTGCCTCTTGATTTTCTTCTTGATGATTATTCTCCATTTATGAGGCATTATAATATCAACCCACAATGATGTCTATGGCTAATCTACAAGATATACAACATTAAATATGGTAGTTAGTCAATGTGGAAGATAAGTATATTATACAAACTTTTTGCTCATATTTGACATTTATATTTGACATCATCAAAACTATTCATATCTAACATTTTCCCCCTTTTTGATGATGACAAATCCTTCAAGAAAAATATGTATGAGTTATAAAAACTAAGTAAGAGCAATATGTATGAGTTATAAAAACTAAGTAAGAGCAATATATTTTTCTTGCCTTTCTCTCCCCCTATTTGACATCAGCAAAAAGTTTGAAGTATAAAGAAGAAAGTCTTGTAGAGAAGTAAATATGAAGTCAAATGAGAAATGTCATTCTCCCCATTGATCAAAAGAAATGCATCAGGAAAACAAGTTTCTTTCCCCCGTTTTGAAAGAAGTTTCATATATAATTTGATGTAAATAAAAAATGGTTTTCATGAAAAACACATTTGAAACAATTTGGAAAGGTTTTCAAGAAAAAAAAACTTTCATAATCAATGATAGGCAAAGTAAGCTCAAAATATAAAGAGAGGGTTTAGAAATGCTCATTTGGATTTGGCAAGCTGAAGATTGATCCATGAAACCCATCGCCTTCCTTTCTTGTTGTGTTAGATCCAAGATGTTATGTTCACCATACTTTCACTATGCAACTGTGATGGATCTTGTTCATAGGAGTTAACTGTGGCTGGCTCAATGGTAGGCTCTGAAGTGTGCTCAATAGAAAGCTTAGGAATAGCCTTCCTTAGAATGCTACTAAAATCATCCTGACTTGTGCCTTTTGTTGCTTTGAGGGTTGTAGCCAGTATTAAATCATCTTTCCTCAAAGTTGATAGATTCTCCAATTGAGTTGAGCTTCTGTTCAGCATGCTCAATGCTCATTCGTATTTATTGCTTTGAATATTGCAGCCAATTTATCTCCCTTGATTGATTGTTAAAGCATATGTCATCATATATGCTCCTTTTAGTATGCTGAGGAATGATCTTGCATAGAACAAATTCTCCTGTTATAAATAAAAACATTCTTGCAAGGAGAATGGTTGGTGCAATCAAGTATTAAATTTATTGTACAAAATCAAAGTCATCCTTTCTATATGATATGTTAAAAATTAAGATCATGAAAGGAAAATATAAGAGTAACACATCATCAAAACTAATTAAAAGATAGTGAATTCAGATGAGTATGTTAAAAGGATTCTATTTCAATAAACGAGATGAGCTTTTAAGATATAAAATACATGTGAATGTGAAGCTCCCCCTGAATGCATGGCTTAGAAAAAATCGTTATGAGCAAAACAATTAATAACTCTCTTGAATTTGTAAAATCAATGGAAGTTTTGTAGAGAGAATGATTATGAAAATATGAAGATTAAAGAATAATCAAGTTTTGAAAATGATGATGCTACTCAGTGTTTTAAGCTTGTAACCCTGTATCCCTTGAGTAGTTATTCTAGTAATTCCACTCAATCATCACTCGAGTGCTCACCCGAGTGATGCAACTCAGAGAATTTTAATTAAGTAAGAATACAATACCTCACTCGAGTAATATCGTAATCACTCAAGCCATAATCCTCTGAAGTCCGTTGATGCATCGTTGGATACTCACTGTCTGATGATGTGATTAGTACTGAAAGATTCTGAAGCATAATCTCTGTAGGCACTTTAGGATACCAAGATGAGCTCATAATAAAGCCTTGAAGTTTTGGTTGATTGAACCACAGAGTTGTCTAATCTTGCCATTCACAGAAGTGATGAACTCAGCATGTTTGTAGCAAGCTCTGTGTGATTTGTTGAAGCTCCTCTCTCAGAAAGCCTTAGACAGATGAATCAAAGAATGAAGGACTAGGAGACCAGCTCTAGCAAAATGTTGTATCTCATCTATTTTTGAAGTCCCAGCTCTCATCCTCTATGCTTCTTGTGAGTGAGATTCAGACTTACTAGGAGTAATTGCGAATTACTTGAAGGTATACTTGAAGTAATTGCAGATTACTTGAAGTAATTTCTGATTACTTGGAGTAAGTCCTGTAGAAGTATATATATACCTCTTGTTCTTTGAAAGACATGATCTCTCCGACATTCCTCTCCTTCTTACTAATAATATAGGCCATTGTGTGATAATCTTTTCATGAAGCGATTGAATTGGCCTTGCTCACCATAGCTCTAGTATAGATATATCATATAATTTTGTGAAAACATAGAGCTAGAATTGTAGTTGACAATCCTCATAGGCTCACCAAGCTTGATGATTCTGTGCATCTCAGCATCTTCCTCTAAACATCTTTTGATCACCTTGGAATGATAAGGAAGGTGGGTAGGCAACAAAGATTCATATTGGCTAAACTTATTCTTTGCCTTGAGTTGCTTTGAGATGAATCTCGTCTAGGTTCACCTAAGAGATTTTCCTCCTCTTTTTCTTTCTCTGACTGCATCACTAGCTAGTTACTTGCTAGTGATGTGGTGTCACTTGAATGATATCACAGATTTTGCTTTTGCTCACATTGCAACACTGTTAGTCTCACCTCCTCTATTAGCCTCTGATCTTTGTATCCAAAAGTATAGTATTTTGATTAATTCCTGCAAAAGTATATGCTCTTTGGTACCCAAATTTCTCTTGGGTCCATACAGTATCAAATATTATAACTCTTATGCTCTTATACAATTGAACCATATGATATTTGAGCAAAGAGTATAATAATCAATAAAGACCAGAATATAATTTTACCCAATTAAATAAATTTAAGCAATTGAATCATAAAGGGTAACGCACAAATAATACCAAGAATGATTATTTCAAAAATCAATGACAATTTGTAAATACATTTTAAAAGATATGTCATTGATAAGATTTTTATGCAAGGCATGTAAGTCAGATCAAAGAAAGTTGAAAACTTATTCATAATGACCAACTTTTATGAAGGGATAAATCATGAATGAAATCAAGTTTTTTTTTAAGAATGATAATGAGATATGCAAATTGTTCAAATCACAGATGTAGTTTCAAATCATAACAATGCATTGTAAAATTCAAATTTTGAATATATGCAAAACTCATCTTTGAAATATGTTTATAATCAATGTTCATGTTAAAAATGGTGAAAGTCAACAGTTTAAATATACATATACCAGAAAGCTTCCTTTTTAGAGAACAACTAAGAGAACATGTTAGACATTGGAGTTCAACATGTTTGAGAATTTTCCCAAGAGCAAAAGTCATATTGAAAATGAATTAGCCAAAAAGGCTTAGCTTCAAGGATGTATATAAACACAATGACTTTGCTATTGACTAAGAGATAAACTTGACTCTTAGAGATGTGTCTTGAAGAATAGGGATATTCAACTCAAGAATTTGAATAGAAGGCGATATAGTTACTCGAAGAATGAATGAAGACAAATGATAATGCATTTGAGCAACAAGATGAGTATAAGAATTTATGGATGATGAAACACATACTCATTGATCCAAATGACTAGAGTACAAGAATATCATCTAAGTAAGTTATTCCACAATAATGGTTAATGCATTAAGATTCAATGCACTAATGAACATTCATAATGCTTGGAATAACATGGTCAACCAAAGATTTATGCATTAGGCACAAAGCTTTCACATATTGGATTCTTTTTCTAGGAAATACACTTGAAACTCGTATAGATAGTTAACTTGTTAGACATAAGGTCTAACTTGTTAGAAAATAATGGTTGAGGAGTTCAAGCAATAACAAGTTTAAAATCAAGAAATAATATGTGAATGATGGGGAAAGCTCTAGTGGATGGATTTGAAGCATTTCTGACTTTTAGTATACATAAATATTAACTTCTAATTTTGAAACTAATTTAAATGCAAACAATATATAGGTAATTTTCAAATAATGTGTATGCATTTTTATAAACAAGATGAATTGGAATCTAAGTATATTTTTTAAATTTGCATTTCAACACTCAAATACATAAAAAGATTATGCACAATTTTATTTACAGTCCATTTAGCAATCTAAAAACAATTTGAAAGCCATAAATGATTGATTGCTAATGGTATGCAATAATGAGCAAGTTATTCATTACCTAGATAAATAATTTATATAAGCACAATATCGAGTAAGAATAAAGAGGACAATACCGTGCTCAAGTAATCTCGTAATTACTTGAGAAATTATCCTTTGGAGCTCATTTGTGCATAATTCCTCTTCCAATCTTCCAGTTGGTGTTATCACTTGAACATTCACTCCGCAGTGATGATGATCACTTGATTGGTTACTTGAGTGATGCTTCACTGTGCGTCTTCTCTTCCCTCATTGCTAGCTAGGCACTTGTAGTATTGCCTCAAGTAATGCATCCTTTTGTTTACACATTTAAGATGTAGCCTCAAGGTCCAACTTCACCAAGATTTGAGTGAAATTTTATGTAATCTTAATCTTGAGATGAAGCTCTTCCTTTCTTCTTCCTACAAAACCTTATAGATATTTTTCTTCCTTTGGTATCCAATTTTACTTGGATCCACTCATGGTTACCTTGTAGGAATCATAATTCACATGTTCTAAGAATATAATTAATTTGAAACATTAGAGCAATGAAAATTTTATATAGTGTTTTAACTGAAAATGATTTTGAGAAAATCAGATTTAGCTCTACTGCAAGAGATATTTGGGATACTCTTGATTCAATGTATACTTCTAACAAGTGTGTTGAAGTTGAAAGTGTTGATAGTTACTCACAATCCAGAAAAAGGCAGAAAGTATTATTAGCATCTCAGACAGAAAGTTACTCACAATGCACACATTTCCATAGCTTCTCAATCAACCAGGCTTCCTTTTACTTGGCCTACACATTTTCAAGTTTAAAGAAAGACACCAAAGGATTTAAAAAAACAAATAAGGGGGCCAAAGAAAAATGAAGAATTCCAACTATTTGAGGCACTTTGGAAAAAAAATAACACTACAGATTCTTAAATGCATGACTTGTTCTCAAATTAATCAATAAGGCAATTGAGAAAACTGCACGATCAAAGCATGTCTGTCTCAATGATAAACAAGAACTTCATAAAGACTATTTTCACACAAGAGACAAGTCTAATTGTAATACCCTAAAAACATGTACACCAAAAGCACAAATTTAGTAGAGATTGTTATGGAGATTGGTTTTTTAGTTTGATTGGAACTCATACAAAATGATGAAAACCTCAAATTGACATCTTAGTTTCCTAGTTCAGACAGAAGGACTTTTTAGGGAGAGTATCATTTAGGTTCCAACCAAAAGAAATTATATCAGAAAAGTCCCCATTGATAAGTTATGGGACTTGTCAATATATTATTTCTGTTGGTTGGGACCTAAATGATATTCTCCCAACTTTTTATTCCTCTTCTTGTGGAGATCTTGTTTATTATAAGATAATGGTGAAAAGGGCATGTGTTGTTATATTTTAGTAAAATGATCAAGAATATTACAAAGCATAAATAACCAATTCTTCCACTTCAATCAGAACCATAAATTAGAAGGACAAGAAGCATTATAGGACACAGTGACTAGCTGAAACCAGAGAAATTTTATTTCATAAGTACTCTTTCTAGCTTGTGAGTTCAGAAAACTGAAAATACCTTCCGGGTCAATTTTATCAGACCCATTGACTTTGGTTTTAGCAAGAACATCCTCAGGAATGTTAGTGGGATTTGGTTTCTCCACATTTACAATATGTGGATACTTCTCGTGCCGTGAAAGATTCTGAGTAAAAGTAAAACTATCAGTTACCATACAAAGAAGCTAAGTAAAAGTAGCAAGTTACTATGCAAAGAAACTAAGTTACTGAAGAACTTAATGATTACCTTGGGCTTGGGGAGTTCTTTCCTACGCCTTATAGATGACGTACTCCATCCCATAAGTGATGTTATAGAGTCAAGTTGTTCATGTAAGCACTCCAGATAGGGCAACAAAGAAATTAAGATGAGTTTAACCCATTATTTTTTTAACACACTGAATCTAACCCATTATTAGTTCTACTGATGGAGTTCTTGTCCATCACCTACACCAAGCAAGAGAAAAAGGATACTATCATTACAAACATTTGCATTGGCAACAAGTCATTTGAAGGACTGCAAAGCAGATCTGCAAGCAGAGGCAGAGTGTGTTACTTTTGATGGTTCCCACGAGGCAGGTGAGTCATCAAAATCAAATTATCAATCTAGCTTACAAGAATTTCATATCTTCATTATCATGAACCATCTGAACAAGAAGTGGAGGCTTTCCATTGTCTTTATCAGTCAAGAAAAGATGTTTTCCTATTTTACCAAGAACCCATGAAACACGAGTTGTTGTTTTCTCTAGAGCGTGAGATCCACCGAACACTAATACCAGAAACAGCCATCCAAATGTTATCTTAAAAATCTGGGTAACTTGGCAAAACGAAAAGAAGGGAAGTAATAGCTTAAAATATAGAATTTTTTCTTGTAATACCCTAAAATCTAATTGAAGCTTCAACAAACATAGAATCCTTTCAATCCCAAATTTCAGCTGAAATTGGGAGTTAAAAAAAAGAAGAGAAATAAGGGGTCAATACCAAAGCAATTTGATTCTATAGAGAAATCAATGATCAAAATTATAAATCTTAAAGCTTTCTAATGGAGCCAAAAAAATCAAAGTGCTCCAATCATCGCATCGAACATTCAACTCAACCAACTAAATCATATTTGTAGTTTCCTACAAGAAGATTCGAGAATCTAAACTTCAAATCTAAGATAAATCAACCAGACATGGCATTGGTATCTTTTTTATACATTCTCAAAATTTCCTTACTCTAACACTCAATAAAAACTCCATGTGAAGGGAATCAGTTCCAGATGATCAGAGTCAATGAAAATGCCTAAATAATAAAAGACGTGCCTCAGAATGCCACTGAGCTCATTGCTAGAATAGGGAAATCAATCAGCTGTAGACTCCAAGCTAAGCTTTTACAAAGATCCACTGGGAAGGGCGAGAAAAGGGAAGTAGCCAAAATTAAAACCTTAACATAGAGTAATTGGACACGAAAGATGAGAAATATGAAGTAGACGAGAGGTGGTGCTTGCAATATGGCTTGGAGTGGGATTTACTCTTCTTTCGGACCTTTAGGGCTTCTTTATCTCTCCCAGCGATTGTGTTGATGACGTCTATGATGGTGAGAAGAGAAATCACTGTAGGAGGAAGAAGAAGGAGAAGAGACATGTGGAGTAGGCCACTTTGTGATAGCTCAATCTCGAATTCGCAAAGAGAGAGGAGGGTGAATGAAATCTAGGCTCAGGGTTAGAAAGATTTTTAATTTTTTTTAAAGATAACACTTTTAACACCTATTTTGCTATAACAAAAGTTAAAAGGTAAGCCTTATAATGTCTAGTTTCCTAAAACAGATGTCAATTGTAATTTTTAATGTCTGTTTTTTAATAACAGACATGGAAACTCAGTCAAAAATTACAAAATTGCCCACGTTTATATTTATAACGTCTGTTTTTTAAAACAGACGTAGTTTAGTGACGTTGAAAGTATTTTTTGTGGTAGTGACAGTCAGTACTTTGAAGCTCTGAAGGTGGAATAGGATGTAGGATCATCTATAGAATATTTCCATGAAAATTGGTCTCAGGAGCAAGGTCAAAGGTAGTTGTGGGTCTGAAGAGATAAGTTGAGAAGATGGAATCTCAGAAGGCTGAGTCTTTAAAGGCTTGGTCTCAATAGGCACCTTTGGAGTAGGAATACTCATGTAATCTTTGAATAATGCCTTCAATGAATCCAATCTTTCCTTATAGCTCCTCAGAATGTTGCCTAACTCAACTAGCATCCTAGTTTGAGCCTCTTGCTATCAAACATAACCGTGAAGTTCTAATTAACCATGTCACACAGTTGCCTCATCTTATAATTCATAAGAGTGATGAACTTAACATTATTTATAACAAGCTTAGTGTGAAATTGATGAAGCTCCTATCTCAGATAGCTTTACATAGATGGAACAAAGAAAAAAGTACCAAGGGGACCAGATCTAGCAGAATATTGTCTCATATATCCTTAAAGTCTTAGATAACTTTGAATTGAGCCATTCAAAACTCCATTTGACCATAGAGACTTCCAATATCACATCTTGTAAGTTCTTATTTCTTGAATCTCTTTTTCTTCTTCTTGATTAATATCCAAAATCTTTTTTTGATAACTCCTTGCTTTTTTTGACTATTATCTTCAATCTCTTTCTTCTTCTTCCTTCTAGTCATTCACCATAATCCAATTAGATAGATAGCTTATTTATTTTCTTTGACTTCTTCTCCCCACATTTGATAACTTCAATCTCTAATATCTTAATTTTTTTCTTGATCATTTATCATAATCCATTTCAATAACTTCTTTCTTTTCTTGACTTCTTTTCCCTATAGTTGATAACTTCTTTTCATCTTTGCCAATATCCATATTCCAACTTGATATCTTCTTTCTTTGCTTGACTAATCTACAAGATATTTCATATTAAATATAGTAATTAGTCAATGTAAGAGGTAAATACACTATGCAAACTTTTTGGTCTTAATATTTGGCATCTATATTTGACATCATTAAAACTAATAATATCTAACACAACACTAAGTTGGTTTTCCCATTGCAAACACAAGTGGATTTTGAAAATGTGACTTTGTTTGGTTCTTACTAAAGGGAATCAAATTGATTTCCTTGGGTGTGCTTCCTAGTTAGAGAGTTTTGTTCTTAACATGTTTGCACAATACTCTAGATTTCTCCATATTTATATCTACAAAATAGGTACTGCATTTGGATTGTCGTCTTTACAGGCATACAATTGGAAGGGTCCTTTGCCATACCAACTGTACCAACCTCCACCCTACATTCTTGAACCTCTTCTGATTAATCCTGAACTGCCACCACCTATGAAAATCAAGTAAAGAGAAGTGTGCATAATGAAAACCATCATGTTTCTCATATTAGATGAGAACTTCTCCTTCAAGTGCTTTAAAAGATTCTAACAAAGGTTGTCTCTTTCCTCACTTGTTTTCTTCCTAATTTTTATGATTCTTTGGACTTAATTATTTTTATGAGGAAGATAAGTATGGGGAGGGACATAATCCAGAAGTAAAAGGGTAGATTTCATTTTTTGTTCTCCTTTTTGAGTTTGGTTCTTTTGTAATTCCTTGCCCTTAGGTTTTTCTTTGAGGACAATGTAAGACTTAAGTGTGGGAGAGGGATTAGGATTTGGGTCTTGTGTGATTCATTGTGACTAATTGCAAAAATGTCATTTTAAAAAAGAAACAATTTTGTTATAAAATCAAGAAAGTATAAGAGATTGAGATGAAGGGAATGAAGAAATACAAGAGAGAAATAGAGAGCAAGGAGGGAGTGATTCTTGTTCATTTGGATGCAAACAAAGTGTAGTACATAGTGCTCTATTTATAGGCCCTCAACCACAACTAAGAGTTACACAAAGTCGATGGCAAACTTTAATCCTCATGAGTGCACACATTGTAACCTTTGAGTTATGGGCATGAAAACTCCTAAAGATCATTCATTGGAGAGGTTATGGGATGTAGAAAATGAAAGGTCAAGAGTTGGGAGCTCATAGACATCCACCTTAATTAGTATTTTACAACACTCCCCCTTGGATATCCATAAAAAAATATTATGCCTCATTAAAACCTTACTAGGAAAAACCCAATGGGACAAAAACCTAGTGAAGGAAAAAGAGTACACAATACAAATCGAAACTGCCTCATTAAAAACCTTACCAGGAAAACCCCATGGGACAAAACCTTGGTTAAGGAAAAGAGTACATCATTGTCTGTATTTCACAAGATGATAATATCATATTTACTCCCCCTGATAATAACATCAGTTTTACTTCCCTGATAAGAACATCACTTCTAATGTATTGTTGAGCATATCATTCTTGTAGCCACCAAACTATGAATGATACATTGTCACCAAATATTCTGCTAGATGTATTCCTCTTACATATCTTCTGGATATGCTAAAATATCAGTATATTATGGCTTTATCTTATTCATCGTGAAAACAATAAAGAAAAATTATTCTGAAAATCATCAAAATATATCTTACATCCACATATTCAGTTTGTTTTGAACAAAATAATATTATATAATATGTTAACATATTATATAATATGTGATTTTGAAATCATTGATGCATTTGATAACTTGATCTACAAGTCAAGTAAAATGTAAAATTACTCATTTTTCAATATATTTTTCAATCAATTATATATGCTTGAATTATTTTCAAACTCACACAACATTTTATATATAGAATGATTTTCTTGTATATGCTTCTGGCATTTTAGATCCTTCAAAGACTCTCATGTAATATTCACTATCCATATGCATATGCTATATATAATGATATCTGATAGACGCATTATTTTGTTTGCATATACTGCCAGACTAATAATATATGCAACAATTATTATATCCACTACCAAATGTTGTACCTCATCATAATCATCATTAAACCTTGTGAAAATCTTTATTTTCACATGAATATTCATATATCACAAATAACTTTATATTTCAAATATTTTAGACTGCAGGTCCATAAATTTCATATATTGAAAGAACATTTTTTATCGCGTCTTATCCCCTTTTTCAGTTGGCCAATTACCTTTTTTTTCTACCGACATATTTATGTATAAGATCCTCATTTGATCACGTGATATTATTACTAAAATTGTTGTCAACAACTTTATCTTTTCAGTTCCTTTTTTCTTGTTGTGACATAATTCATTGAGATCTCTTTATTACTTTCAGGTACCTGAACCTCTTTTGAGGGTTCTGCAAGTAGTTATGCATTGACCTCTTCTGGAGTGTCTGCCTCCTTAATATGATTATCTTGATTATTTGCTTCTTTCTTTTTTCTTTTGGAACTGGTTATTCTCTCATACTTCGAGCATGTCTCACTTTCATTCATACTGATTAGACCACTTATAGCTGGAATATGAGATTTAGTAATTCCCATTTAGGTCAGTAATTGCATCTGGCAGATTTTATGTAATTTTTCATGAATGCAAACCAAATGAACTTCTGATTCATATTGTTATATTCGAGGATCTATACTTGATAGTAATAATGCATGCTTTTTGTTTTCTTTTCCAGCTATTTAATTTCTCCCCCTCATGTTAGGAAAACTTTCTCAAATGACAATCGACTAATCATACAGTATAAGTCTTCTAAATCCATTTGTTTCTATTAGAAACATCCCTTTATTTTATTTAGAGACAAACAAGAATAAGGAGGTTCTTACCCAACATTTATCTTAACTTCCTTTAAATATCCATCTATGTGCATTGTGGTGAATTAATAGGAATGCACATTCAAACTTTTAAGATGGAATATACTTGGCTCCTGACTAAAAGTCAATTTTATCGGGAGAATTTGGTTGGCTAGTATAAGTGCTGTAATATGTAAGATCAAATATGTCAACACTAAAATATAAATTTTGTTCTCATAAGTATTAATCTAGCTATTTATGGAGGCTTCAATGAATGAATTGTATAATCTGAAAATTGCACGTAACATAATAATTTATTCAAATATTCTTGCAAACTTCAGGTTGCAAACTAATATTAATATTATATGTAACCATCTTATAGATGTATCTATCAAATTCATTGAATACTTGTATAGTTTACATGTTATTTGAATGGGCCCATATATCAGCTTGATATATTTCCAGAAATATAGAGATTCATTCCAAATCATAACTTGTGATACTCTCATAATCAAATTTCTTTGAGAACAAGCAGCACATGATAACTCTTGAATTATATAATATGTTAGCTATTTATGAAGAATCTTCTAGTTCTTCAATGGATGTCACACGTAATCTTTTATATATGACTTGAACGAATCAAACAAGTCATGCCAACAATATATTTGTTTGGATCAGTAAACTGCTGGTTTACTATGACATATTGCTTAATCAACAACAAAACTTTTCAATTTCCATAAGTATTGATATAAAATGTCAATATGACATCCATTTTTCGGAAATCAATAGGTTTTGTGAGGAAGTATATGAGTAAAACTTTTCAATCACACTTATATTAACTCACTTATATTCTAACAATCTTCCCCTCAAGTGTGAGTCATATAAATATACTTTCTTTATTTCTCTATTTCAAAGAAAAATTTGTATATAGCAAGCTAATAATATATCTTTCATTTCAAAACTCAAGTACTTCATAACTCATAACTAATCATGGATTTCAGTCAATTGGACCATCATTTAGACCCTGTAATATATTAAAACTCTAATGTAAATCTATGGGTTATAACTTTCCTTAATCAATTCTTCTTCTGCCCATAGAATTTAAGAAAAACTATATTAGTTCTTCAGGAACTATATCAACTTTGTTATATTTATGTTCTTCTATGTTCTTCAGGAACTAATATATATTATCACTTATTTATATAATTTTATTACTAATTAATAATAATAATGATAATAATAATAATATAATGCTTCAATTTGCCTCTTTTGATGCATATTCAAAATATGAAATGTTTAGAATTTACCACTACATAAAGAAAAATATGAGGAGATCCATAATCAAAATACATAAAGATCTTATTGAAATGAATTCTGATGTTTAAGGGCTAAAATTAATTTGAGAGAAATGTAAAGAAAAATGTTTTATAATACATAGTCTTCTTTCAAATATTTCTTACTGTTTGATCATCCATAAATTTGACTTGCACTATATATATAATTCATGCACATTACGAAAATGATTTTGTCTAACAAATCATAAACTATTCATTATGAATTTTCTCATTCTCTTAATTCAAATATGATATAGGATTTTTTTCACAAATGTCACTTAAAACCAATTTGATTCCAATATATATCATATTATAACCAATTTGATTCCAATATATATCATATTATATCATAATTAATGTATGAAACTTGCACATATCATATAAGAATGTTAAGGAGTAGAAGAAATTTCAATACAATGAATTGAGAGAGGAGGCAATAAATTATCAATACTAAAATAAAATACAAATTGAAAAGTATTTGTATGCCTTTCAATAATGAAAGTTTGGAACTAAGAAAAATTGCATATATATATATATATATATATATATATATATATATAAGGCAACATAATAGTGCTCAAGAAGAGAAAAGAGATGGAAGACAAGGCTAAAATGAAAAATATGACTAATAATGAAAGAAAGTACCTTGATGTTGAGGTATATGAGTTGAATGTTTGTTGGGAAATCTTTGGTGTAACAGAGAAATACAAGTCCCAAGAAGAAAATAGAAGTGGTAAACTCCATTAATGTATGAATAGTATTCACATACACAATATACTTAAAATTACAAATAAATTGTACAATTATACATAAAGAAGGTAATTAAACAACTTAACTTTATAATTGAAGGTTATATGAATAAATACTGAAAACCATTTGATATGGGAGTTATAGGGATTAATCATGAGGTAGTTAGAATCCTAAAAGGCCATGAAATCTTGTACATCCACCACAATAATATTTAAATTTATAAATAAATTGGCATATACTAAAATTTTAAAATGACCAATCATTACCTTTTTATCTATTTGATTTCATATATCACTCATGTTGATATCACAATGTTAAATAATAATTTCTCTCTCACAAATTAATCACAATCAATTTAAATTTAAACATAAAGAATCAAAATCATATAGCCTTCAGGGCTTACAATTATCATATAGCATTCAGGGCTTACAATTATTTCTTTTGGCTATACAAGCTGATCATCTTTCTCCGTAACTTATTGCTTTAAGCATCATAACTATTTTTTATATTTTTCACAATAATTCATGGTCTTTTTGGCTTCACAGCCATTTTGATCTTTATTTTCAATAAATTAGTACATATTAGTCTATATGACTTCTGGTCATATTATACCATTTTTTCCCTATCCATATATGACTTCTAGTCATAGTATGATATTTGCTCATAATTTTAATCGCTTTAGAAATGTTATTATTTCCACGATTGTAGTTCAATAGTTAAGACAAGGTATTCTTAGCTTTCAACTATCAATTCTACAAATGCAATGTGATCATGTTCATTTTCACTCTTACATATTTTCTTTACTTTCAATAGCATCATCAATTTCTCCAAATATTGGCCTTCAGGACCACAGCAAAAATCTTGCAAAGCTATTTTTTTTTTTTTGTTTAGTTTGATATTTGAACCTTTAGCCTTCAGGGCTTTGATATTTGTAACAATTAAATCATCAAAGTGCCAAAATTTTTCTTGTCAATCTTGCAATTTAATGAAACCAATAGCGTTCTTTCTCATAAGAACTAGTACAAAAGTGATGTGACTTCTGGTCATCTAATCACGAAATTAAGAATATTTTGGCTTTTGGCCTCTCGATAAAATCAAAATACTAGAAAATAAATTAAATAAATTCAAATTCATAATCAAAAATAAATAATAGATAAGCCCATGATCATATAGACCACATTACATGATCATATATAATACTATTATATATTAATGTAATATAATAAACAAATGAAAATAAAAGATTGACATAATGATATAACAATAATGTATTAATATAAATAAATGAAATGTAAATAAAATAACAATAAAATAAGATGAAATAAATGACATAAAATAAAGAAACAAACAATAATATATAACATAAAATGTAAATAAAATAAAAAAATATAAATGTTAAATAAGTGTAAATAAAATAAAATAACATAATATAATAACAAAAAATGTAAATAATACTAGAATATAAAACAAATAAATATAAATTTTGCATAATAATAGATTAACGGAAAACGATAAATAAAAGTGAGAGGAAAGAAAACTTACAAAGGATAATATAATATCAAATCTTAGCCATGGAACCCGATGTATAAAACAATCGGTAAAAGAGTCTATTTAATTCCATGTAATGGCTTAGATTATCCCAGATATATGTAAAAGATAACAACAGGATGGATAAAAATAGATAGCGTAAAAGAAAAATAACAAAAATAATATAGAACAATAGATTGATAATGTAGATTAGAAAGATAAAATAACATAGAGAATAAACAATATACAACATAGTATGGAAATGAGAAAGTTAGAGGAAAAAAATAGTAATAATAAAAATAATATAGAACAATAGATTGATAATGTAGACTAGAAAGATAAAATAACATAGAGAATAAACAATATACAACATAGTATGAAAATGAGAAAGTTAGAGGAAAAAAATAGTAATAATAAAAATAATATAGAACAATAGATTGATAATGCAGACTAGAAAGATAAAATAACATAGAGAATAAACAATATACAACATAGTATGGAAATGAGAAAGTTAGAGAGTAGAAGAGATAGAAAACTAGACCATAGGTCTTCTGAGCGAATTCATGCTGATAACGTGTTATAAAATCAAGAAAGTATAAGAGATTGAGATGAAGGGAATGAAGAAATACAAGAGAGAAATAGAGAGCAAGGAGGGAGTGATTCTTATTCATTTGGATGCAAACAAAGTGTAGTACATAGTGCTCTATTTATAGGCCCTCAACCACAACTAAGAGTTACACAAAGTAGATGGCAAACTTTAATCCTCATGAGTGCACACATTGTAACCTTTGAGTTATGGGCATGAAAGCTCCTAAAGATCATTCATTAGAGAGGTTATGGGATGTAGAAAATGAAAGGTCAAGAGTTGGGAGCTCATAGACATCCACCTTAATTAGTATTTTACAACAAATTTAGAAAATTCTTAGTTCAAACCACATTTTGAACTCTAGCCACTCTTTGTATTGGAAAATTATCCAAATACTTATGGGAATTACATATGTTCTTGGTTGATTTTTAATGAATTGATTAGTAATTGCTTAGAGTTAGCATTGGATTAGTTGCGTTAATGCATTTTGATTAGGATAATGTTCAATTAATCTTTGTGAATGTGCATTGGAGGGAAAATATTTTGAGCCTAATTTTCATTCATTAATGTGTGTTTGCCACCTATTCTAGTGTACCTCTAGAACTTGTTTAAATTCTTTTTCAAAATCACATTTGCATTTAGATTAATGGATATGATAGGGGCATTCACTTCATTACCCTCTTCCAATCATAAACCCTATACACTAATCCATTGTTAACCCCTTAAAGCCCTTCATATTTCAAAAACTATTATTTATTAACAAGCACTATGTATGCATCTCATTTGTATTAGACTGATATCTAAACATCATCAAATTGCCATTGGTAATGTGTGTATGGAAAAAAAAAATGGCATGTAAATACATTATATCTTAAAAAAAGGAAGAATAAAGGAAAAGGTAAAAAAAATGAAAGAAGAAGAAAGATAATTAGAAGAAAAGGGCATGAAGAAAAAGCCGAAGAAAAAGAGAAAAAAATAGACAAAGAGAAAAAAAGAGGCAAAAGAAAATAAGAAATAAAGAATAATGCATTTGTTTTAATTGGCACGGAGATGTGGTTACTTGAGCCTAAATTTATGTGTGTGTGTGTGTGCGCGTGTGTGTGCCACTAAACACTTTTATGCATGCATAGTACTTGTTTCATTATCCCTTCTATGAGACTATTTCCATCATTACAACCCTTTTTAAAAGTCCCCTTGATTCATAAGTCTAGGTGCCACTTAGTGGTGGAGAGAGTAGATTTTCTACAATCATATGTTAGGACTAGTCTAGGTGGGTATTTAGTGAAATTTCCCATATTTGTGAAAGGAGTTAAACACTTAAATCCTTGAGTATTCTCTTATGCACATTTCTTTGATTAATTATGCATTAATCTAGTCCATCTATATTACCTCACACTAGGACTTGTGTTAGCTTAATTTGTGATGATTGATTAATTCATTAACTCCAATATTGAGCATTTGAGGTTTTCATTTGTGTTTAGTGTTGAATTGATTAATGTTTTGCCTATAAGTGCAAAAGGATAAGTGTGAGAGAATTGACAAATCCCTATTTTTATTATTCATATCATATTTGGGGTTTTTATCATAATAATTGAGCTTAAAATGCTTTTTTTGTGATTAATTGAGATTAAAAGTAAATACATTAAATTAGAACCAAAAAGGGGTAAAATTGTCATAAAAAAGTAATTACTCTTAATCATTGATTTTTGAGAAGATTTGATATTGGGTTAATTATTTTTAACATAGGTACATGAAAAATGGGATTAAAATTGAAAAATAGTTGTTTGAGGCTTGAATTTTAGAATTAACAGTTTAGTCCCATAAATTTGCAAAATGACAATTTGGTCCACAACGAAACTATACCATTTTGGCACATGGAATTGGGTAAGTTTCAAAAACCTGGATTGTGATAATGCCCTGATAAAGCTTAGAACACGAGAGACGAAGAGGCCTTCTTACACCTTTACCTTTGCTCCACCTCCATTGCTGGTGACTTCACCTTCATCTACATCGTCACCGGTGACCTTCCACCAAGCTTCCACCGACCTTCTTCCCCTATGCCAAAAATAAAGCAACCATGAGGTTGAGCTAGAAATAGAGCTTTAGCTGTGAGAGAGAAAGGGCAAACCTTCCATCCTCTTCCATTACAGTTACCACTCCTCCGTCCTCACACCACAATCGTCAGTGACATTCTACCTCCAGCATAGGAAACAGAGACACAACTAAAAGCAAGCCAGAATTTTAGAATAGAGGGAGTTACGATGATGTTAGAGAATGGGGTTTGGACCACCGTCATCATTTTTGTTTCATTCACCATCGCTGAAAATTGTCTCCATTACCATCGTTCTCTCACATTACCATCTTCACTGACGGATTCTCTCTTTCTACTATCTTTGTTAAGATTTTTCACCTCTAACTCAAGATTTAATGGCTGTGCTTTGAATATATATGGAAGGGCTTTATTAATGTTTGACAGTAGCTAATTCTCCATTCCTTTATAGCAAAAGGCAATGGCATGAATTTGGGCTTCAATATAGGAGTTTTTGCTCTTCCATTTCTCTATTTCTACATTGTATTTGTGATTCCTAGGTCTAAAGATGAATTTTATAATGTTAGACTAATTTATTTTAATGTATTTGGAGATAGGATATGGTTTGAACCTTTGTTAGATACTAGGAATTGTGTTTAATTAGCTTAATTATAATTTTTTATGCTGGTTACTCATTGAAGTGATGATTTTGTGAATATTTTGTGCTAATTTCAAGGTGCTTGATTAGTGGATCAATGGTGTCATGTGTTTGCTGTAATGTCCCATTTTTAGTCACCAATATTCCTTGTATGTAATGGATACATTTAATAGAATAAAATGGTGAATTGCGAGGTATATGAATTTTTACAAAAATGTAATAGCAAAATGATAAATTGCCAAATAAAGCAAGAAACAATTTTTTGATAAATAATTTAGGGCCTTTTTTGGCCAAATAGAGGAAATGAGGGGAAAAATAAATATTGGGAATAAATATCCTAATTTTAGAGCATTCTTGGCCAAATAAGATCAAGTTGGAAAAGTAAAAAAGCAACATGTACTGATTAATTGATTAATGATGAAAGATATCATAGGAAATGCATAAAGCAAACATTATTTCCCTTTCTTCTTGTCAATTTCGGTCAAAAAGGGAAATTAGGAAGAAATAATAAATACTTGGTAGCTAATTATGTCAAGTGTCATCATCTTTGGCCAGTAAAAGATAGCGTAAAACCACATGTTGGAATTAGCCTTAAAATATAATATCTTGTCAATTGGATGAAGCAATTAAAGAAACCAAATTGGTTCATTTGGAACCCCAAGGTGGCATCTTTTTGGTCTTAAAGGAAGGGAAGGATTAAGTCCAATTAGTTAAGGATAAAGCCAAGCAAAATCACATGTCAAACTTTTATTAAAATAATATATTCCAAGAGAGAGGAAATGGATATTTTAAAATATTCACATCCCTTTCCTAGCCCTTATTTTAGTTTAGCTGAAACAAAGAGAGAGTTGAAGAGAGCTTGGTGAGCATAAGGAAGCAAGCTAGGGTTCCAAGTGCTAAAATCAAAGGTAAAGCTTGTAATCTTAGTGATTTTGCCTACTAAATTCACTTAGAACCTCTTCTAATCTCTTCTTCACCTTGGAAATCATGTTTATCAAGCAAAATTTCAAGGGAAGAGAGAGAGAGTAAGCAGTAACTTCCTAGAGAGAGAAAGTGAGCAATCAAGAGGTAATCTCTAACACTTTGATCCTCTCGTGTTGTATGATGCTGTTGTGGTTGTTGTTGTTGAATTTGACTTGGTTTTATGAATTTGGGATGAAGAACCCTAAAATGTTATGTTGCCTAAATTTTCCTAAATCATGTTTATTTAGTGTTTAAGTAGCTAACTATGTGATTAGAAGTGGAAAGGAAGTGATTAAACAAAAGAATCAAGGAAACACATTTTCTCTTCTAAGACCCTAATTTCATCCAGGTTCAAAATAAGGGGGAAGGAGTTGGAACTTTGTAATTTTAAGGGTTCTATTGGATTTATAAGAGAAAGTTGTATGGGAATAAAGGTGTTTATGATTTTTGGAAATTTGTATACAAATCTGGATTTTATTGAAGTTGCAAGTGCATGTTGTTTGATTGCCTCTAGTGAGGCAGTATTGTTGTGTAGTTCATTTCATAGGCCAAACCTAGTCTAAATGTAATGAAACTTTCCAGGATTAAGGTAGACATATAGAGCTTTAATTTGATAGGCGGTTTATAATTTTTGGACTTGTATGCTAAGAGATATAAATTTTCAAAGTTGTGCCCTATTTCTGGACTAGATTCTAGAACAGTGTGAGAATTCATGAAATTTTGTAATTTTGTGGTTGTGGATGGTAGTGGTTCATATTTTTCCTGTGTAGAGGACTTAAAGAGATTTCCATAGAACTTTAAAATGCTCCATTTGGATTTTTGTCGATTTAGTTATAATTTTTGGAAGTTGAGTTAAGAACAGAGGATTTCTTAGCCATGGCTTAAAAGTTTTTGACCTCTCTTAGCCACGGCCAAAAGATTTTTGGCCGGGGCCAAGACCCCTATTTCAGCATTTCACATTTTTGAATGCTGTTAATTGGTTTAGCTTTCTTAACCCAATAGGCACTTGTTTGGACTTCCAATGCCTGCCTAAACGGCCTAAAAGATAACCAAAAAATGTGTATAGAACAATACATGAATGAGTAATAACTCAATTCTTGTATATTTGGAATTTTTAGACATAGCAATAGCCCGAGCTAGAACAAAAGTATAGGGAAAACTGTGGAACTGAAAAAGAATTCATGTAGTAACACTTTCCTTCATATATTATGTACTAGTTTGTATGCAATTTGTATGTCATCTTTTGTAATATAACAGTGCCTAGGGCACACGACCTAGCTGTGATTGGGGATCCAGTGATGGTACATGTAGATAAGTAGATTCAAACAATTGTTTGACCTTAGACATGAGTTAAGCTGGGGTTGCAAACAAGTTGATTGGCCTTGGACGGTGTGCGCACAACATGAGTTAGTATCTTACATGATATAGTGCATTGCATATTTATTATTGTATTCTATTTGTTTGATTGCCTATTGCTATTGAGATTTGCTCGAATCTCACCTTAAATTGGAAAACCATAAAGCTGAGGCTAGCGGCTTGAAGGGAAAAGCAGCGGCTACCGGTGAATAGGTCCCGGTAAAAGCAAGAGCTACTATTAGTTCTTTAGCACTATTCTTTTGTTTCTTTTTGGTCACTCTGTGTACTTTGTATATATTTTTCAAACCATATAAGGGAATCCTATATTGTAAATAAGTACCTAATGTTAGTATCTTTCCGCTATTTATATATGCCTTACGGAACTATGTGCTTGATACTCTACAAATACCGAAATATTAAAGGGGTTTGACATTTTTGGTATTAGAACTTAAAGTAGTTTTGGCATTATCAGAATCGTATATTGACATGGTCTTGGTTACATGGTGAGAGGAATCATGCGCAAATGACAACGACGACATAAGTGATCACCCCTATCTGTGAACCAGTGTCCCCAAAGGAAATGATTATTAAGGGGTAACATAGTGTATGGCTAATGAGACCGGGGGTAGCTGACATACTTTTTGAGATAAGGGAAGCAACAGGGAACTAGTAGACAGAAGCTGATAGAGCTGGTGTCTATATTTTGTATTGGTACATAGATAGTTAAGCGTGTTTAACCCAAGGCAATCACGAAATGGGTGACCCCGTGGGAAGCTTTATGTGTAGTTATGAATTGTTATGTAAAAGTAACAAAGACTTATTTTACATTAGTTTTAGAACATTTAATGTATAGTACAACCTTCTAACTGTTGTAATTACATGTTATACGATATGTATTATATACTTGTGTACCCAAATTTTTGTGAAATGACAAAAATGCCCTTGCATCTATATGGAACTTGTTCCTTCTCTATTTTCATGTATAGTGAATTATAGAGATGGCATAAACAAGAAAAGGTGGTAGAGGACGGGGTAGAGGCCGAGATAGAGGTAGATCTAGGGGTCAACATAGAAACAATAATGAAGAACCGGGCACTAGAACAGACTCGATCCAACAGTTGTTGGGCATGTTGACGGAATAGCAGATCACGTTGAATGAACTAAGAAATGATTTGAGGGAGGTATAATAAAAATAAAATATAGAAAGGGAAGCATATAATAACCCTAGTGGATAGGGCGGTGGTCATGTACAGCCTCTAAAACCTGGTCCAGAAGTTCCTAAAGGCCCTGTCATTAAAGTTGAAAGCATGCAAATTTGGGTAACCCGTTTTAATTAGCATCAGTCTACTATTTTCTGAGGGAAGCTCGATTCCCAAGCAGCTGAGTACTGGTTTTCCCATCTTGAAAAGGTTTTCAAAAACTAGAATGCCCAAATGATATAAAGGCATGATTGGCAATTTATAAGTTGGAAGGAGATTCCAATAAATGGTGGTGAGCACCAAGTTAGTTCTGCAGGCTCGAAATATTCTCATGACATAGGAAGTGTTTCAAGAAAAGTTCAATGATAAGTATTTTCCCTGGTTAGTGAGATTAGCCAAAGAAGTAGAATTTTTAATAATACAGCAGGATGAAAAAGAGTGTTTCGATGAGTACTTGGCTTGGTACATTCGGCTTTCTCAATACTCCTCATATCTGAAATTTCATGAGGAGTTTTGGTATGATGATACAAGGTTTAAAGCCAAAGTTGAAAGAAGGCTCATCTCTAGACATTTCAAGGTATTTAATAAGGTAGTTGAAGAGTGTCAAATTATATAGCACAATTTGTTGGAGTTGTACACCTACAAAAATGTTAGTAATAAGAACACATCTGGTAGTGGAAACTTTTCATAGAAGTGTAGATACAAGGTGGTTCTTCTGATGGGAGTAGTAAAAAGGTGAACCAGTTGAAAGCCGAGGTACCAAGACCCTTTGGGAACAAAATGTCCAGAAACTATGGCAGGCCTTACCATTCTAGTCAGACATGTGTCAAGTAAAGCAGGTGCCAGTACCAGCAGGGCAGATTATTTGTTATAACTACCATAAACCTGGGCATATCGCTAGGGATTATCGACAACGGCAAGAGCCCGAAGTACTTAGATAGCAAGCATAGGGTATAGTGCTTGCTTTAACACAGGAAGAAGCTCAAAAATCATCTGAGCTGATCTGAGGTACAATTTCTCTCAATGGTAATTTGGTATAGGCATTGTTTGATTCAGAAGCTAGTCATTCATTCATTGCATACGACTGCATAAAATGGCTAGGCTTGAGTGCATATCGATTACCATAGGATATGAAGGTTTCTACGGCTACGGGCAATGGATTTGTCACAACAGAAGTTTGCTTAAATTGCATCGTAAAGGTAAAGGGACACGAGTCTATAATAGATCTGATTTATTCACCATTGAAAAGACTGGAGGTAATTCTTGGGATCAACTGGATGATTGTAAACAACATTTTACTGGACTATAAAAGTAAAAGGGTCATCTACCCTAATTCACTATCAATAGCCAATGCAGAGATCAACCTAAACTTATTCTCCGCAGCTGAGGCTGAGAGATTCTTACACAAAGGTTGTCAGGGATACATCATGTTTTTTTCAATGCAACAGAGGCTGGAACAATATTGGAGAATATCCCCGTGGTAAATGAATTTCTTGATGTATTTTCGGAGGATATCAGCGGATTACCCCAGACAGGGAAGTGGAGTTTGCAATTTAGACTAAGCCTGGAGCAGGACTAATATCCAAAGCCCCATACCAAATGGCGTCAAGCAAGATGGTAGAGTTAAAGAAATAGATTGAGGAACTATTAGATAAAGGGTTTATTAGACCCAGCATCTCACCATTGGGAGCTCTAATACTTTTCATTAAAAAGAAAGATGAAAGCTTATGACTTTGTATAGATTATAGGAGTTAAAAAAGGTGATTGTCAAAAACAAGTCCCACTTCCCCAAATTGATGATTTACTCGATCAGCTATCGGCTGCCTGTGTGTTCTCAAAGATTGACTTGAGATCTGGGTATCACCAACCCAGAGTGAAGGCAAATGATGTGTCGAAGACTTCTTTCAGAATAAGATATAGCTATTACGAGTTTTTAGTAATGTCATTTGGGTTGACCAATACACCTATAGTGTTCATAGACTACATGAATCGAATTTTTCATCCATACTTAGACCAATTTATGGTAGTCTTTATCAATCATATTCTGGTGTACTCTTAAAACAGAGCGGAGCATAAGCATCATTTGAGGATGGTATTGAACACATTGAGGGACAAGCAACTTTATGCCGAGCAGACCAAATGTGAGTTTTGGCTTTTAGAATTCAAATTTCTGGCCTATGTAGTCTAACAATAAGGGATCTCAGTGGATCCAAACAAGGTGGAAGCAGTGCTGAACTGGAAGAGGCAAAAAATTATTTTTGAGATACGCGGTTTTCTGGGTCTTATCGGTGGTTTATACAAAATTTCTCCAGAATAGCTTTGCTATTGATAAAGTTAACACGAAAGACTCAATATTTTGTGTGGGACAGTAGTTGTGAGAGGAGCTTCATAGAGCTGAAAAAGAAATTAACCACAATCCAGTGTTGACAATCTTAGATCTGCAGTTAACCTTCATAGTTTACATAGATGCCAGTGGTCATAGATTGGGATGTGTTCTGATGTAACAAGGCCAAGTAGTAGCATATGCATCTCGTCAGCTGAAGCCTTACGAATGGCGACATCCCACCCACGATCTTGAGTTAGCAGCGATTGTATTCGCATTGAAAATCTGGAGACATTATCTCTATGGGGTGACCGTAGAGCTATACTGCAACCACAAGAGATTGAAATATCTATATGATCAGAAAGAGCTCAGCATGAGACAATATCAGTGGATGGAGTTGCTCAAAGATTACAACCTAGAGATCAAGTAACATCCAGGAAAGGTATGTGTAGTGGCAGATACATTGACCCGTAAAGTAGTGCAGATTGTAGCCATTATGATTCACGAGCAAAATCTAATTGAGAACTTCAGAGATCTCAACTTATTGAATCAGATTATGATCAAAAGTAGCAATATCATTTAAGAAGAGAATGAGCTGAGAGCATATATAGAAGAAGCTCAGATGCAGGATAGACGTGCCCAGTCTATCAGAGATATGATTATAAGGGGAGAGACTTGGGAACATGACTTGTCACCAAGTGGGCTAGTCAGATACAAATAGTGGATATTTATTCCACTACAAATGAGTTGAAACAACAAATCCTGAAAGAGGCACGTAAGAGTAAATATACTATGCATCTAGGTGCAACTAAGATGTATCACAATTTGAAGTCCACGTATTGGTAGCCGGGCATGAAACGAGATGTGACAAGGTTCATGGCTCATTATCTTGCTAGAAAGTGAAAGCCAAGCATCAATGACCATCAGGACTTCTACAAAACCCTACAATTCCTAAGTGGAAATGGGAGAGCGTTACCATGGATTTCGTGGTAGGATTACCCAAGGTCCGAAATCATGATGCAATCTGGGTAATAGTGGATTGATTTCAAAGACAACCCATTTTCTCCTAATCAATATTCACTACTCTCCCGATAAACTTACAGAAATCTACATCGAGGAGATTATGTGTTTGTATGGTACACCAAAGAATTTCATATTACAAGTTTTGGAAGGCGGTGTATAAATCTTTGGGTACTAAGCTTTGATTCAGTACAGCTTATCATCCTCAGACAGACGAGCAAACTAAAATAATAATCTAGACACTAGAGGACATACTTAGGTCATGCATGATAGATTTCAAAGGTAGTTGGGATCAATTCCTTCCCTTGGCAGAATTTACATACAACAACAGTTATCATTTGAGCATTCAAATGGCTCCATATGAAGCGTTGTATGGAAGGAAGTATCAGTCGTCCTTGTACTAGACAGAGCTATCTAAGAGGCAGATATATGGGTTAGATATAGTTAATCAAACCACAAAGCAGATAAAGCTGATCAAGCAAAGATTGTTAGCTGCTCAGACCAAAGAGAAGAGCTATGCTAACAAAAGGCATAAACCTTTGGAGTTTTGAAGTTGGAGATCATGTGTTCATTAAGGTTTTGCCTATTACTGGCATTGGCAGTGTCATGCCCCAACATGTGTATAAGGGCTCATGACTCCAAAAGTGAATGTAATAATTGTTAGAAAAACACTTTCAGAGAATAAATTGTGAATTATGACCCGAACGAGCAGTAGAAAGTGCCTAAAATCAATATTTAAGCCTAATTATGTGACAAAACCTAACTTGAACTAAAAGAATAGGAAATGGCATATGGCAAGACAAAAAGGAACCAAATAATCCCCTAAATACTAAAATTACCATAGTCAGGGGCAAAACGGGAAGAAAGAAATTTATCGGCCAATTAGTCAGCAATCAAAGAAGAAATTGACTACCAACTAAAGGAACAAGAGGTGTGACTAAATGGCTAAGTGAATTAGTTAGAGTAACTACATAGTCACATGTTTTTTGAGAAGCTATAAGATGATGAAACTTGTCACCATTTGAATTAAGCAATTAAATTGGATAAAGTAAAAAATTTCAACTCCCTCCCTCTCTCCTCTCTAAGTAGGCTACAAGGCATGAGGGGCTAAAGATTTGATTATTTCATCACTTCATTCTCTCTCTCCAAGTTCTATGAAAGTCGGTTAGCAAGGAGGAAGAAAGAGAAATAAGATCAAGGTGAAGGTGAGTTCTTTAACTTGGATTTTGACCTTTCTAACCACTTCTAATGCTCAAAACCTCTTCCCTAATATTATTCCTCTTGAAGAAAGCTTTAATCCTATAGTTTTAGATTTTCAAAAAGAGGTGTTTTGTATACTAAAAAAACTAGTGGTTGAAGAATCAAAGATCAAACTAGAGAAAGCGATAGAGGTGAGCAAAAGCAACCCTTTGATATATGAATTGTGATTATTGGTTGAAAACTTTAGCTTGTGTAATTTTGCCCTATTTTTGTGTATATTGGGGTTTAGAGAGTTCATGATGTTTTGATGGTAGTAATGGTATCTTGTGGTGTCCATTGGATATATATAATTGGTTTGAGATTGGAATGTGAAGTTTGGCAATTGTGAAAATTTGCATTTAAATTCTGCCTAAAATAAGACATGAAAAAAAAGTAGGAATTTGATTATTTTGATATTTCCATTGGATTCTATGTGAGAAACTATGTGAGGGGTAGCCCTGGTTATGAATTTTGGACTATTGGAAATATAGGTTGAAAAATTGAAAGGTTTATCAATGAAAACTCTGTGCAAGGCATCTAGTTTGCATGGTGTTTTGAAAGAGTAAATGATGTTTAAAAATTGTGAAATTTTCTAGTTAAGTAGTAGACATGACAAGCTTTAAAATGATGTAAAGTAGATGTCATTTGAACATGTGTGCTGGAAGTTATGCATTTTCAAATTTTGAAGTTGAAACTGGAGTTTATTCTAGAACAGTGTGGAAATTCATTGAATTCTGTATTTTTGTAGTTGTATATGGTATTAGTTCATATTTTTACTACGTAGAGGACTTTAAAAGCTTTAAGTGGGACTTGGAATCACTCTATTTCAAGTTTTGTAGATTTAGTTATGATTTTTCGGAAGTTTAGCCAAGCAATAGGAATTTTCTTGAAAGCAGGCAAAGGTTCTTAGCCATAGCCAAAGGTTCTTGGCTGCAGCAAAAAAGCTTCTGACCTATTTTTGGCTACAGCCAGAATTCCGTGGCCACAACCAACCCCCAATTTCAACATTTTGAAATTTTGAAAGGTGGTTTCTGGTCTAGCTCTCCCCAACCTTTTTAGGCTTTTGTTTGAGCTTCTCATAGCCACCTAAGGGACTCAAATGACAACCGATCCCAAGTGTTTTGAAGTTATTTAAGAGTTGAAATAGGTAATAACTCATCGTCCTTAATTTTGATTTATAGGATTTGACATCTACCTTAAGCGTAGGAAACCTATGCTCGAATAAAAGTGAAAGAACAAGGTAGTGACTCTTTCTCTTATATCATGTATAATGCTTTGTATATATGTACATATCATCTATTGTGACGAATGTCATGAATGTTAAGAATTGTGATGCATGTGATGAATGTCACAAATTGTTACGAATGTCATGAATTGTGACGAATGTCACCAACGTTAAGAATTGCAATGAATGTCACGAATTGTTATGAATGTCATGCTATCACTAATGTAATAAATGTTATGACTGTTAAGAATGTGAATGTTGTTGTGAATGCTGTTATGAATGCTGCTGTAAATGTTGCTATGTGATGATTGCTTACATGCTTTGTGAAATTATATATCATATGAGTGAAATGTTACTACTAAGATTCATATGAATCTCACTCTTTCCAATGACTAACCTACATCCAGAGCAAGCGGATCAAAGGACTAGTGGGTAACCAAGGGCGGCTAGGGCATATCGATAGAAGATTAGGGTATTTGTTTATTGGTTATCAAACTTTTGAAGAATTTGTATATGATGTAAATATAAGTTCAATGTAGTAAAGGTGGACGTATCTATCATAGACTTGTGTATTTGTATGTAATCACCAGTATGGGAACTAAGATGGGCAATAATGTCTTATAGACCCTACTAGTTAATGAATATAACCCGTAAGTCTATAGGGGAATTTTGTTAAGTACTCTGATATTAATAAATGGAACAAAACTGAACAGGCCAAATAGATTCAAAAAGTGGAAGTGAGACCTTATTAAACATGCATTGAAAAGTTTTTGAAACCAACTTTATCACATGACTAAATCCTATCTTGAAATCGAGACCTCGAATGAGTTTTAATTATCCTTTGGTCTCCAGCTTAAATTTATGACATGTTTTTTAATTATATTTGAGGCCTTCATGTAGGGGTTACAGGCAGGGCATGAAAGGTGAAACAACTGAGCCCTAGGTACATTGGTCCTTTTGAAATTTTGTCTAAATTTGGGCCAATAACGTGCCAAATAGCTTTACCCCCAAGTCTTCCTTGTCTCACAGTTGAAGAAATATCACCTCAACCCAGAACATGTGATCGAATATGAAGTGCTAGACCTGTGGGACGATCTTACATATGAGGTCACACCTGACCGAATCATTGATCGACAGGGAAAACAATTGAGGCATAGGAGTATCTCGTTCATCAAAGTTGTCTAGAAGGGACTATCTCCTAGAAAAGCAACATGGGAAGCAGTGGAAGATATGCAGAAGCATTACCCGGAGTTTATAGCTATGTGTATGTAGTGAATTTTAACGGCAAAATTTATTTAAGGGGGGAAGATATGTAACATCCCATTTTTAGTCACCAATATTTCTTGTATGTAATGGATACATTTAATGGAATAAAATGGTAAATTGCGATATACATGAATTTTTACAAAAATGTAATGGAAAAAGGGTAAATTTTCAAATAAAGCTAGAAGCAATATTTTGATAAATAATTAAGGGCCATTTTTGGCCAAATAGAGGAAATGAGGGGGGAAATAAATATTGGGGAAAATATCCAAATTTTAGAGCAGTCTTGGCCAAGTAAAATCAAGTTGGAAAAGTTAAAAAGCAACATATACTATATTAATTGATTCATGAAAGATATTATAGGAAATGCATGAAACAACTATTATTTCCGTTTCCTCTTGTCAATTTCGGTCAAAAAGGGAAATTAGGAGGAAATAATAAATACTTGGTAGCTAATTATGCTAAGTGCCATCATCTTTGGCCAAATAGAAGATAAAGTAAAAACACATGTTGGAATTAGCCTTAAAATATAATATCTTATCAATTGGAAGAAGCAATTAAAAGAAAAAAATTGGTTCATTTGGAACCCCAAGGTGGTATCTTTTTAGGCTTAAAGAAAGGGAAGGATTAAGTTCAATTAGTTAAGGATAAAGCCAAGTAAAATCACATGTCCAAATTTTATTAAAATAATATATTCCAAGAGAGAGGAAATGGATATTTTAAAAGCTTTTCATCCCTTTCCTAGCCCTTATGTTAGTTTAGCTGAAATAGAGAGAGAGAGAGAGAGAGAGGAAAGTTGAAGAGAGCTTGTTGAGCACAAAGAAGCAAGCTAGAGTTCCATGTGCTAAAATCAAAGGTAAAGCTTGTAATCTTGGTGATTTTTCCTTCTAAATTCACTTAGAACCTCTTCTAATCTCTTCTTCACCTTGGAAATAATGTTTAGCAAGCAAAATCTCAAGGGAAGATAGGGTGAACAGTAACTTCCTAGAGAGAGAAAGTGAGCAATCAAGAGGTAATCTCCAAAACTTTGATTCTCTAGTGTTGTAGATGTTGTTGTGGTTGTTGTTGTTGAATTTGACTTGGTTTGGCTTGGTTTTGTGAATTTGGGATGAAGAAACATTTGTATGCTGCCCAAATTTTCCTAAATCATGCTAATTTAGTGTTTAAGTAGCTAAGTATGTGATTAGAAGTGGAAAGCAAGTGATTAAACAAAAGAAATCAAGGAAACACATTTTCTCTTTTAAGACCCTAATTTCATCCAGGTACAAAACAAGGGAAAAGAAGTTAGAATTTTGTAATTTTAATTGTTCCTTTGGATTTAGAAGGGAAAATTGTAATGTTTTGAAACCTGGACCGACCGACTGGCCCTACCCGAGAACCAGGAAAGGAATGGACTGGACTGGTTCAAAATTTTTTTATTTTTTATTTTAAAAATTGATTTTTTTTTTTTTAAATTTTTCTTTAGAATTTCATATTAATAAGCCTAAAATATTCAATTTCTCACTGGTTTGGACTTGGTTAGCTTTGACTCTGGTCTGACCCACTGACCCTTGACCTAGTACCCTAACCGATCATGTGACTAGTCTGGGTTTCAGAACCTTGAAAAATTGTGAGGTAATAAAGGTGTTTATGATTTTTGGAAGTTTGTATACAAATCTGGAATTTATTGAAGTTGCAAGTGCATGCTGTTTGATTGCCTCCAGTGAGGCAGTGTTGTTGTGTAATGCATTTCATGGATCAAACCTAATCTAAATGTAATAAAACTTTCTAGGATTAAAGTAGACATATAGAGCTTTAATTTGATAGTGGTGCATAATTTTTGCACTTGTATACTAAGAGATATGCATTTTCAAATTTTTGCCTTGTTTCTGGACTTGATTTTGGAACAGTGTGGGAATTTATGAAATTTTGTAATTTTATGGTTGTGGATGGTGGTGGTTTATAGTCTTCTTGTGTAGAGGACTTAAAGAGCTTTCCATAGAATGTTGAACCACTCCATTTAAATATTTGTAGATTTAGTTATGATTTTTGGGAGTTAAGCCAATAATAGAGGATTTCTTGGTCGAGGCCAGAGGATTTCTTGGTCGCGGCCAGAGGATTTCTTGGCCGCAACCCAAAATTTTTTGACCTCTCTTGGCTGCGTCCAAAGGATTTTTAGCCAGGGTCAAGACCCTTGTTTCAATATTTCACATTTTTGAACAATGTTGATTGGTTTAGCTTTCCTAACCCTATAGGCACTTGTTTGGACTTTCAATGGTTGACTAAATAGGCTAAAAGATAACCGACAAATACGTATAGAACAATATATGAATGACTAATAACTCAATTCTTGTATATTTTGAATTTTAGGACATATCAATAGCTCGAGCCAAAACAAAAGTATAGGACGAACTGTGGAACTGAAAAAGGATTCAGGTAGTAACACTTTCCTTCATATATTATGTACTAGTCTGTGTGCAATTTGTATGCCATCTTTTGTAACATAACAGTGCCTAGGTCCCAGTGCCAGCAGGAGCTGCTATTAGTTCTTTAGCATTGTACTTTTGTTTCTTTTTGGTCACTCTGTGCACTTTATATATATTTTTCAAACCCTAAGGGGAAATTCCTGTATTGTAAACAAGTACCTAATGTCAGTATGTTTCTACTATTTATGTATGCCTTACGGAACTATTCGCTTGATGTTACCCCCTTCACGATTAAGGCCGAGATTTAGTTCGGAAACACGTAATTGATGTAGAATTAGAGACCTTAAATGATTTTGGGATTTAAACAAAACCAAACTTCCCAAAATCATGGCTTATAAAAACTTTTCCAAAACATGTTCATGATGGTCTCATATTCACATTTCAATACTAAATGGCCTGTACAAGTTGATTTCATTCACAAATATCAGAGTATAAAGCAAATTCCCGACACACTATGGTTCCATTCATTAATAAGGGTTTTACAAAGGCATAAAGCCCACAATTCACCTTTAACTTGGGGATTACACAAAACTATACCACCAATCCCATTATACACCATTGTTTCCCAAAAACATCCAATAGATATACATGATAACCAATAACCCAAAATATACTTCTAAACCGGAGCTCTATCCGCTCTTCGTCGCCCGCTTTCCCTTTGATCCTTCTGCCCTGTCTAAAACATGGTTTTTGGGAGAGTGAGATTCTAAGGAATCCCCGTAATGTCGAATCAATCATAGTATGTACAACAAGAAGGCATGAAATCAAATCATTATCCGCACAAGCAACTACAACGGCAGTTACAATGGCAAGGGTTAGTATGTCACATGTCATCCCTTACGATTGCTCATGTTGAATTGCTCACGCTGTATTGCATCACAACAATCCACACAATATATTTCACCACAGCTGGGATTCATATAAAGCATTTAATCACACAAGCCATACAGGAAAGATTCAAAACTCACAGCCCACGGCTGGATTAACAAACGCTGCCCCACGGGTCGGATTCACAAAGTTCCATGTCGATTACAACGGTAGTTCAACGGCCGACCTAGAGATAACCAGCGTCAATCCCTACACGGCTCACACTAACCTGCTCGAGCTGTAATAGGCCATGGCACATTCACAATTCACAGTTTAATGATAAGTTATGCATACCAAAACATCATACACAACATGAGAGAAAAGTCATTACCTTGATCCTTCCGGGCGTACTCCGGCACCAGTCTCTCCCGCCTAGGGCAAATGTCGTATCCTAAAATCATGATTAGGGACGAAGAGTTATATTCTATTTCAAGACTTAATTAAATTGAAACACTTAATTTTGGTTATCATAATTGACTCTTAAGAGGCCACAAATGCTTCTAATAAAAGCCCTAAAAGGTTGGGAAACAATAGGTTAGAAATCTCCTTTCGAAAACTTAAAGTGTTGGAACACAGGGGTTGGCTGCGGCCAGCCCTTCCTTGCGCCGCAGCCAAAATATGGTCAGAAAGCCACTGGCCGCAGCCAGCCACTCATGGACCGCGGCTAGAATCAGGCCAGAAAGGTTTGGGCCGCGGCCAAGAAATCCCCTGATTCTTGGCTGAAATTCCAAAATTCATAACTAATCTTAGAAAAATTGAAACGAGGTGATTCTAAAGCCAAATGAAAGGTATTTAAGTCCTATTTCAAGGAAAAATATGGCCCATCACTGGAAATCACTACACAAATACAGAATCAACAAAAAATAAACACTACTCCAAAACAGAGTTCTGTTTCCATCCCAAACTTTGGACAATCATATCTCCCAGAATACTAAACAAAATGACACAAAATATATATCCATTTTGAAGCTTGGGATGTGAAATTTAAGGTTGGAAAGTTTCATAATTTTCCAACACCATTTGGTCATTCAAAACGCTCGTGCAAACGGACTGCCCAGACAGAGTTTACACAAGACAGATTTTCCAATTTTCTATCAAAGTGTTCAATGACTCCAAAATCAATAACCAAGCTTATTCCCACACAAAATCACTCAAGGAACACAATGGTAACTTCAAAATGACCAAAATCACAACCCAATTACATGCCCTGTTTTTGCCCAATGCACAAAACCAACATAAAGTTCCCAAACTTCACCTTTAAGCTTCAATTCAATACCATTCATTCAAAACACTTAACAAGGCACTAATTCCATGACAACAACAATTCAAACACCACAAGACCCTAATTTTCGAAATTTCAAGCCAAATTTCCAAAATTTCCAAGCTAAATCATTTGGCACAAAACTTACATAGAAACGTCTCTTAACCTCACCTTAACAACTTTCTCAAAGTAGCTTCTTGATTCTTCAACCTCCAAAATTTCTTGAAGTCTCAAACCAACACCAAATGGCAAACTATAACCATAGAAATGTAGCTCTTAACTCAAGGATCAACTTTAATGAAGAGAACTTAAGCAAAAGAGGCCATTTGCCCTTACCTTTTAAAGCTTTCTTCTTCCTCCTTTGGGCCACAATGGCTGACGAGAGAGAGAGAGAGAGAGAGAGAGAGAGAGAGAGAGAGAGCAAGAATGAGAGAGAGATGGTGAGAAGAGATGAAAGAAATGATGACATACTCCCTCCATGCTTCCACCAGCGAAAATGAGGGAGAGGAAGAGAGAGAAATTAATTAAAATACTCTCCCATTTGACTTTTTCTCCACATCACTCACCACACACACTTTTGCCACATGTCCACATGCCATTGGTTTACACAAAATATGTCACCAATTAACTTATCTAATCTCTCCATTAGCCATTTTAATCACACATCCCATTTTCTCTTAGTTAGTAATTAATTTCTCCCTTAATTACCAACTCATGACCAATAATTCCATTCTTCCAATTTTTCAATAATTATGACATATTAATTAATATTGCCATAAAACACATGATAATTCAAATTAAATTCATAATTATCCACAATAATCATGATTTGCCCTTAATCAAAAATTGGGATATTACACTTGATACTCTCCAAATACCAAAACGTTAAGGGGTTTGACATTTGCATTCATTTATTGAATATGGATTTTTTAAGTGTGTTTATCATTAGACTTAGCATCATTAATCTTGGTTTTTCATATGGTTAGCCATTGTTAAATTAAGATTAATGAGAAAATTAAGTGGTAATGCTAGGTGGCTAGTGTAACACCTCAATCAAATAGCCAAATACTTAATCATAGTAATTCAAATATCGTCAATAAGGATGTTCGACATCCAAACCATTAAAATACAAATCAGTTTAAATAAAGCCCAAATCATAGTGTTAAATCATATCCTCAAAATATTTCCTCAAAACAAATTAAAATGCGGAAGTCTTAAGGTCATGGCAATATAAATGGCATAACATGAGCTCTAGGAGCACAAAAGAGCCACCAAGGCTCACTCCATAGGTGTCTTCCCTTGATCCCTACTAGAACAGTCACCTGAAAATGTTAATATATATAGGGATGAGATTCCACATCTCAGTAACTACTGAAAGTTTCTACCGTACACAAGCAAAACTCATATGATAAAAAGGAACTGATTACATATATATTCGTATATACCATAATCCTCATACAAGACAAAAATAAGTTTAATCACCATTATATCAATCTGTACTTTCATCACAACATGTAATATACAACTATGTCATATGCAATATGTAAGATGCAACCTTCCTTATATCACCGTCCATCCTTATTCCGCTGACTGGAGCCATAGGCTAACACATAGTCCAACAGAAACCCATCCATTTGACTGGATTGTCCCAAGCTCACCAGTTCTTAAGATACACCTGGCCAAAGGTGTAGAGCTTAAGTTTGGACTATGGCTCCCCTCCTTAAAGGAAAATAACTAAGGAGGTGTCACATGTCCCACAGCTCCAATGAAATCCCGGCCAAAGGAAAACATGGAAGAAGGGGCTCTGACAAGTACCATCCACTGTGCACCGAGTGATGGCATACCACGTGGTAAAAGATCTCAACATACACATTCCTCCTCACTCCAACCCATTACAGATGCAACCGCCATGACAGTAATAAATATAACATCATTAAAAGGCAAGGTACAATAATTCATACTTCCATTCATATCAAATATCATCACATATTCAAACATGCTAAAAAAAATAATAATCCAATAATACATTGATTATCATTAAATTATTATTTATATGAACACAATGAGTTATATAGAAATTTACTTGTAACACTACTTATTTGAGAATTTATAATACAAACACATATACATATAATTCAGTCCATTTTTCAAAAAAAAAAATTATAGTCATTCATAATCATACACAATTCACAAGTATATGGAAGAATATTCAGAGTTACCTGCTACTCCCTAGCACACAAGTAATCACACAAGAGTTACTCCATAACTCTCAATGAAAGTCTACAAAATCACAAACATAAATATCTATTAATATGTTTCTCAAAATTACTATAGAGTTGCACTAAAATACTCTAAACACTTAAAACTAAGCCTATGTGACTAATATTATACACACACACCTAAGCTTCCGCATATTCCACTATTTTATTTAAATACGGTATTATTTGAAAATGTTCTATCTTTTTTTTTTTTAGGAAGAAACAGCTTTTACATATATATATATAAGGTACATATATATACATAAATTGAAAGGTATACTATGGAACAGGATGCTAAGAAAAACTTGGATCGTTGTGTAGACCCCACAGGTGTGTGTGCGTGTTTTGTTTAAAAAAGAAACAGGAATTTGTCATTCATTGATGAGCAACCCAAACAATAAGGAAAATAATAATAATAATAATAATAATAATAATAATAATAATAATAATAATAATAATAATAATAATAATAATAATAATAATAATAATAATAATAATAAAAGAGAGGATAGGGTTCAACAGTACACATGTATTATAATATTGAAATTTTGATGTAGAAAATGAAGAAAGACACGAAAGCCGAAAGAGAGATAAAATAAATGTGAAATTGGTTCATCAAATATGAAAGAAATCTATATATATACACACACGCATCTGGGAAGTATAAAATGAGTTCACAATATATATATATATATATAACACATAAACACCCAAAAGGCCAAAAAGGAAAAAGGGCGTTTAGGAAATCGGAGTAGTGTATATTAGGTGGCAAATAGTGCAAGGAATAAATCTTAATACATGTGAGTGTGTGTTATTGTACATAAGAGAAAGAAAAGTTCCGAACAGTGGGTAAATAAAGAAATCCATGAACAAAATGAAAATATATCTACAAGGTCACAAAAATGGTCGAAGACCCTCCTATGAACATGTGGTGGAGGAAAGATGAAAAGACAAGAAATGATGCAGTGCTAAACAGTACAGGAATAAAGAAAAAGGGTGAGGAAGGGGAAAATCATGACAAGACAATGTACAGTAGAAATAAAATGAGGGACATCTGGTAAGAGGGAAAACACGCAGAAGAGAAGAAAAATACTAACCCAAGAAAGTAGGGGAGCACGGCGCTGAGGGAGATAGGTGGGTGAGAAGAAAATGATCTTATATAGGAGTAGATCTAGGGTTTGACTCCTTTTATTAAAATAATATTATTTTCTTTAAAAAAACATAAAAATAATAATAGTATTATTCAAATTACTAGTAGTACCTTTTTTTTTATATAATATTTTTTTTTCGTTTTTTTCCCCAATGGTAAGACAAATTTACACACATATACTCATATTAAAATAATTATCTTAATGGGGTATTTTATTTGTATTTAGTTTTCTTTTGAATAATTTTTTTTTCCTTTAGAACTTTATATATATATTTATATATATATATATATATATTCTATATTCTTTGACTAACTAAAATTAAGCTACAACTAACTCTAAGCCTTAAAAAAATTTAAGGATGTTACAATTCTCCCCTCCTAAAAAGAATTTTGCCCCCAAAATTCAAAACACGAGCTAAAAGACATACCTAGATAAATAAATGAGGGTACTCCTGCCTCATCTTTTCCTCTGTCTCCCACGTGGCATCACCAGGAGCCATACCTCCCCATACGACCTTCACAAGTCTGATGGTCTTGTTTCTTAATTGCTTATCCATCACATCCACAATCTGCTCTGGCTCAGCTTTATATGTCATATTATCTCTGAGTTCTATCTCCTCCACTTCAATAACATGGGAAGGATCCGGTTGGCACTTCTTCAATTGTGACACATGGAAGACGTTATGAATGTTTGCAAGCTGTGGAGGTAATGCAATTCTATAAGCAACTGGTCCCACTCTCTCCAAAATCTCATAGGGACCCATGAAACGAGGTGAAAGTTTCTTTGCTCGAATCGCTCTACCAATGCCAGTCATCGGTGTGACTCTCAGAAATACATGTTCACCCGCCATGAACTCCAACGGTCGCCTTCTTCTATCGGCATAACTCTTCTGTCTGCTCTGGGCGGTGAGAAGTTTCTGCTGAATTATCTTAATCTTCTGAGTAGTTTCATCCACAAGATCCGGACCTATTAAAATTCGCTCATTCAATTCTGTCCAACAAATAGGAGATCTACACTTCCTTCCGTACAATGCCTCATACGGTGCCATCTCGATGCTTGAGTGATAACTGTTGTTATATGTAAACTCTGCCAGATGAAGGTGATCGTTCCAACTTCCTGCCAGTTCAATTGCGCATGCCCATAACATGTCTTCTAGAGTCTGTATAGTCCTCTCAGTCTGCCCATCAGTTTGGGGATGATAAGCGGTACTAAACCTCAGACGAGTCCCCATAGCATCCTGTAATGCTCTCCCAAACCGTGAGGTAAACTGTGGGTCACGATCTGATACGATGCTCTTCGGTACCCCATGCAATCTGACAATCTCCTTCACATAGATCTTCGCTAGTCTCTCAAGAGAGTACTCTGCCGCGATAGCCAGAAAATGAGCTGACTTAGTCAATCTATCAACAATTACCCAAATAGCATTACATCCAGAAGTAGTTGGAGGAAGTCCCATGATAAAATCCATAGAGATGCTGTCCCACTTCCATTCTGGGATCTCCAAATTCTGCAACAATCCCGGAGGCTTCCTGTGTTCAATTTTAACCTTTTGACACGTCAGACAACGAGAAACAAACTCAGTAACATCTTTCTTCATGCCTCGCCACCACCAATTCCGCTTAAGATCATGATACATTTTAGTTGCTCCAGGGTGAATAGTGTATTTACTCCTGTGAGCTTCCTCAAGCATAAGCTTCCTCAATTCTCCATCATCGGAAAGACAGACTCTTCCTTTATATCTTAATATCCCATCTTCACCCAACTTGAATTCTGACTCTCTTCCCTCTTCAATATCTTCCATAACACCCAATAGATACTCATCCTCAAGCTGAGTGAATTTAATTTCTTTCCAAGTTATACTTTCAATGGTTAACGCTTCCATGGTAGCAACCAATCCTGACATTATGTCAATAGATGTACTCTACATATCTTCTAGCAATTTATGTTCCCTGACCATCAACTGAGCTGCATGGATTGACTTTCTGCTTAGGGCATCCGCTACAACATTTTCCTTTCCTGGATGGTACTTCAACTCATAGTCGTAATCCTTGAAAAACTCTATCCACCTTCTCTGTCGCATGTTAAGCTCCTTTTGGTCAAACAGGTACTTCAGACTCTTATGGTCACTAAAAACCTCAAATTGTGAACTGTAGAGATGGTGTCTCCAAATCTTCAAAGCAAATACTACTGTTGCTAACTCCAAGTCATGAGTGGGATAGTTCTCTTCATGTGGCCTCAACTGTCGGGAAGCATAAGCAACTGCCCTGCCATTTTGCATTAGCACACACCCAAGACCCTTCTTAGATGCATCAGTGTACAAAGTGAAAGTCTGAGTAGGATCTGGAATCACAAGTACCGGCGCCGTAGTCAACTTAGTCTTCAAATCCTGAAAGGCTGCTTCACACTTCTGGTTCCATACATATGGTTGGTCCTTCCTAGTTAACTTAGTCAAGGGCATGGCTATCTGTGAAAAGCCTTTAATAAATCTCCTGTAATAGCCTGCCAATCCCAGAAAACTTCTGATCTCGGTGACACTCCGTGGCCTTTCCCAATTCAACACTGCATCAATCTTACTGGGGTCTACTGACACTCCTTCAGCTGATACAACATGGCCAAGGAAATTTACTTCCTTTAACCAAAATTCACATTTAGACAACTTCGCATAGAGCTTATGTTCTCTTAGCACCTGTAACACAATTCTGAGATGCTCTTTATGCTCTTCCTCATCCTTGGAGTAGATAAGGATGTCATCAATGAACACCACTACAAACTTATCCAAAAATGGCCAGAATATTCTGTTCATGTAATCCATAAAAACAGCTGGAGCATTGGTTAGCCCAAATGGCATAACAAGAAATTCATAGTGACCATATCTGGTTCTGAATGCAGTTTTTGGAATATCTTCAGCTCTGACTCTTAACTGGTGGTAGCCTGATCTCAGATCAATCTTGGAAAATATGGATGCTCCGGTCAACTGGTCAAGTAGATCATCGATCCTGGGCAAAGGATATTTGTTCTTTATGGTTGCCTTATTCAATTGGCGATAGTCAATGCATAACCTCAGACTCCCATCTTTCTTCTTCACAAAGAGCACAGGCGATCCCCAAGGAGATACACTGGGCCTGATGAAACCCTTTTCCATTAACTCCTCTATTTGATTTTTCAATTCTGCGAGTTCTGAAGGAGACATTCGATAAGGAGCTTTAGAGATAGGCCCTGTCCCAAGTGCAAGGTCGATAGAGAACTCTACCTCTCTCTCTGGGGGTAAACCCGTCATCTCCTTCGGAAATACTTCCGGAAATTCATTTACCACTTTAATGTCTTCTACCCCTTCTTCAACTTCTACTTGAATGGAGAAAAACACCATGTACGCTGGACAACCCTTACGAATAGACTTTTCAACTTGTACTGCAGATAACAATTGTGGTCTACTAGGACTCATAGGGTCAACAGGGAGGGAGATGGTCTTCCTCTTACAACAAAGGATGGCGTCATTCACCGACAACCAATCCATCCCCACTATCAGATCAATACCCTTTATGGGTAGACAAATAAGATCAATAGTTGATGTCCTACCATCGAACTCAATTGTACAATTCAAGCAAGCTTTAGAAGTTCTTACCGAGGCTCCCGCCGGTGTAGAAACAATCATGTCAAAAGGCAATTCACTTATATGTAAATTTAATCGATGCACGGAAGCATAAGATATAAAAGAGTGTGTGGCACCAGAATCAAATAAAGCTTCAATCTCAAGGCTTTGAAGTTTGAGAATACCTTTAATCAGATTTGGTGAAGCACTAGCCTCCTGGTGTGAGAGTGCAAACACTCTGCCTGGAACTGCAGCTCTAGCATCATTGGCTCCTCGCGAGCCTTCCTCACAGAACCTGAAGACATGGCCTGGCTTCCCACACTTGTAGCATATCAGACAATTGCCCTGGTGCACCCTTCCACACTTGGCACACTTCTGACTGTTAGCAGTGCTAGCAACAGGAGCTGTGGAGCCCCTATAAGAGTTCTGTCCTCCACTAAAATGACTCCTCTGTGGTCCACTGAAATGACTCCTTGAAGGTCCACCAGAATGATTCCTTGATGGCTGGCCAAACCGCTTCTTCATACCACTAAAGCTATGGCTATGCTTCTTAGTGATTCCCCCCGTAGGTCTCATGGAAGGTGTAGATCTAGCTTGGAATCCCTTCATTCTCTCAGCTTCTTCTTCTCGCTTGCTCCTAGCAATGGTGCAAAAGCTTGTCACACATCTTTTCAAAATCCTTTATCTCATCAAGGAATGGTGACAAAGCCGTTTTCAAATCCGGCCTAGCTTTTTCCACTAGTCGATCACACATCCATTTAGAGTTGTTTTGCGAATACTTGCAAAACTTAGACAACTCTAAAAAGCGAGCGATAAATTCTTCTTCGTGCAAATCCTCTTGCTTGAATGTAAGGAATTCAATCTCTTTCGCCACTCTAATGGAAGTGGGGAAATAATTCTTCTCGAACTTCTCCCTAAACTCTTCCCAAGTTATCTCCATATCATCATCAATTTTTGTGCTCTCCCACCATTCTTGAGCAGCTTTCTGGATCAATTGCTCGGCAACTAGCACTTTCTGTTGAGAACTGATCTCAATGACCTTGAAAATCTTTTCCAGACGCTTCAACCACTCCAACGCTTCAACTGGATCTAGCTTCCCCTCAAACATTGGAGGAGCAAACTTCCTGAATTTGTCCCAAACTTCAGTAATAGATGGGACGTGGTACTGAGAATGGGAACTGCTACCGCCTCTTGATTCCATACATGAATGGCTGCCACCTCTAGAATGCTGACCAGTGGAAGTATCTTCATTAATGGGACTCTTCTCCTCATCATGATCACCGCTTTGGCCTCTTCTTGCTGCTAGTTCTTCTTCATGCCTATTCACTTTCTCTCTCACATCTAGGACTAAATCCCGTAACTCCAACAAGATGGCACTATTATCCTGAGGAGGAGGACCCTTTTGGCGAGGAACAGGAGTTGAATTAGTTTTTCGAGTATTCACCATCCTCCCCTCCTATGAAGAACACCACAAGGACATTAGGTAAGAAAACAAGTTACCAAATGAATTCTAAACCTAAACAAAGGGAAGTGCACATGTTATGATATTTAAATTGCCACGACCTCTAAAAAGTTTAAAGAAAAATGGTTATAAAATTAACAAAATAGCCATGGAACGTTTTGTCTCTGATACCAAAAATGTAACACCTCAATCAAATAGCCAAATACTTAACCATAGTAATTCAAATATCGTCAATAAGGATGTTCGACATCCAAACCATTAAAATACAAATCAGTTTAAATAAAGCCCAAATCATAGTGTTAAATCATATCCTCAAAATATTTCCTCAAAACAAATTAAAATGCGGAAGTCTTAAGGTCATGGCAATATAAATGGCATAACATGAGCTCTAGGAGCACAAAAGAGCCACCAAGGCTCACTCCATAGGTGTCTTCCCTTGATCCCTACTAGAACAGTCACCTGAAAATGTTAATATATATAGGGATGAGATTCCACGTCTCAGTAACTACTGAAAGTTTCTACCGTACACAAGCAAAACTCATATGATAAAAAGGAACTGATTACATATATATTCGTATATACCATAATCCTCATACAAGACAAAAATAAGTTTAATCACCATTATATCAATCTGTACTTTCATCACAACATGTAATATACAACTATGTCATATGCAATATGTAAGATGCAACCTTCCTTATATCACCGTCCATCCTTATTCCGCTGACTGGAGCCATAGGCTAACACATAGTCCAACAGAAACCCATCCATTTGACTGGATTGTCCCAAGCTCACCAGTTCTTAAGATACACCCAGCCAAAGGTGTAGAGCTTAAGTCTGGACTATGGCTCCCCTCCTTAAAGGAAAACAACTAAGGAGGTGTCACATGTCCCACAGCTCCAATGAAATCCCGGCCAAAGGAAAACATGGAAGAAGGGGCTCTGACAAGTACCATCCACTGTGCACCGAGTGATGGCATACCACGTGGTAAAAGATCTCAACATACACATTCCTCCTCACTCCAACCCATTACAGATGCAACCGCCATGACAGTAATAAATATAACATCATTAAAAGGCAAGGTACAATAATTCATACTTCCATTCATATCAAATATCATCACATATTCAAACATGCTAAAAAAAATAATAATCCAATAATACATTGATTATCATTAAATTATTATTTATATGAACACAATGAGTTATATAGAAATTTACTTGTAACACTACTTATTTGAGAATTTATAATACAAACACATATACATATAATTCAGTCCATTTTTCAAAAAAAAAAAAGTATAGTCATTCATAATCATACACAATTCACAAGTATATGGAAGAATATTCAGAGTTACCTGCTACTCCCTAGCACACAAGTAATCACACAAGAGTTACTCCATAACTCTCAATGAAAGTCTACAAAATCACAAACATAAATATCTATTAATATGTTTCTCAAAATTACTATAGAGTTGCACTAAAATACTCTAAACACTTAAAACTAAGCCTATGTGACTAATATTATACACACACACCTAAGCTTCCGCATATTCCACTATTTTATTTAAATACGGTATTATTTGAAAATGTTCTATCTTTTTTTTTTTTAGGAAGAAACAGCTTTTACATATATATAAGGTACATATATATACATAAATTGAAAGGTATACTATGGAACAGGATGCTAAGAAAAACTTGGATCGTTGTGTAGACCCCACAGGTGTGTGTGCGTGTTTTGTTTAAAAAAGAAACAGGAATTTGTCATTCATTGATGAGCAACCCAAACAATAAGGAAAATAATAATAATAATAATAATAATAATAATAATAAAAGAGAGGATAGGGTTCAACAGTACACATGTATTATAATATTGAAATTTTGATGTAGAAAATGAAGAAAGACACGAAAGCCGAAAGAGAGATAAAATAAATGTGAAATGGGTTCATCAAATATGAAAGAAATCTATATATATATACACACGCATCTGGGAAGTATAAAATGAGTTCACAATAAAAATATATATATATATATATATATAACACATAAACACCCAAAAGGCCAAAAAGGAAAAAGGGCGTTTAGGAAATCGGAGTAGTGTATATTAGGTGGCAAATAGTGCAAGGAATAAATCTTAATACATGTGAGTGTGTTATTGTACATAAGAGAAAGAAAAGTTCCGAACAGTGGGTAAATAAAGAAATCCATGAACAAAATGAAAATATATCTACAAGGTCACAAAAATGGTCGAAGACCCTCCTATGAACATGTGGTGGAGGAAAGATGAAAAGACAAGAAATGATGCAGTGCTAAACAGTACAGGAATAAAGAAAAAGGGTGAGGAAGGGGAAAATCATGACAAGACAATGTACAGTAGAAATAAAATGAGGGACATCTGGTAAGAGGGAAAACACGCAGAAGAGAAGAAAAATACTAACCCAAGAAAGTAGGGGAGCGCGGCGCTGAGGGAGATAGGTGGGTGAGAAGAAAATGATCTTATATAAGAGTAGATCTAGGGTTTGACTCCTTTTATTAAAATAATATTATTTTCTTTAAAAAAACATAAAAATAATAATAGTATTATTCAAATTACTAGTAGTACCTTTTTTTTTATATAATTTTTTTTTTCATTTTTTCCCCCAATGGTAAGACAAATTTACACACATATACTCATATTAAAATAATTATCTTAATGGGGTATTTTATTTGTATTTAGTTTTCTTTTGAATAATTTTTTTTTCCTTTAGAACTTTATATATTTATATATATATATATATATATATATTCTATATTCTTTGACTAACTAAAATTAAGCTACAACTAACTCTAAGCCTTAAAAAAATTTAAGGATGTTACAGCTAGGCTATTGGATTAAAAGCTAAATGCCATTTTAAGTTCATTAATTACTAGAATGCTTAATCAACTGAATTTAGAGAGATTAATATGTAAGGGGCTTGGTATTAATTAATCTAAGTTAGGCCTAGTTTAAGGGATGGCCCTTAGCGTCATTTTGAAACTAGCATGATTAATCTCACATAATTATTTGAAGTGATGATTGCTTGTGCCATTGCTATGTGTTAGATATGATTAGTTTTGATGATATCAAATATAGATGTAAAATGATAAGAGCAAAAAGTTTATATTATACTTTGACTAATTACTATGTTTAATGTGAAATATCTTGTCGATTAATTTAGTTGAATTATGGAGGAAGAATGAGAAGACAAAATTATCAAAAATAGGAAAATGAATAAAGAAGTGGTTTAATTTATGAGAATGAACAAGAGGGAGAAGAAGAAAGAAATTGAAGATAGTCAAGGAGCTGCCTACTTAGGTTACAGAGAATGATCATCAAGAATAAAATCAAGAAGCAATGGATTGAAGAAAGTCATAAACCCAACAGTGGGTTGATGTTATTTTGCTTATAATGCCTCATAAATGGAGAATCATCATTAAGAAGAAAATCAAGAAGCAAGGGATTGAAGAAAGAAGAATTTGCAAGAACTAATGGGAATATCAAGTTTCAAGTTCGTAGAAATAATTCTGGAGGTTTCTATAGTTAGAAGGAAATTCAGGGTGACATTATAGCTGTAGGAACTATTTGTCACTCTAGCAGTCAGGACTGTAGCACTAAGTGCACTATAGCAAGTACAACTAGACCACCGCAAGTGTAGCACTGTAGCACTCAAAGTGTGAGATGAACACTCGAGTGTCGAATGAGTTTGGAAGCACTTTGTTAGCCTCTGTTTTTCATTCCGCCTGACAAAGGTCCAGTATTTTGTCCATATTTATCAAATGACATGTCAGATTGAATTTAAACTAGTGGCATGTGAAACTAGACTCCCAACACAAAAAAGACACACCAAAATCACATTCAAAAGAGCTCAGACGAAAGAGATACGAATCTGGGAAGATGACATTGAAATCACCATTATATTCCGAGACAGGTTTGTATTTTGGACATAACTCTCAAACTACACATCGGATTAAGATGAAACTAGTGCCACATGAACTAGACTTAAAAAGCTTTCCATGGATAGGTAATTTGTCAAATTGGAAGTTATATGCTAAGAGATATGCCTTCTGGAAGTTGACACGTGTGATTTTAGACATTGTCTTGTACTCTTTGGATCATAACTTGCAGATTACAATGAGTTTAGAGTTGATTCTTTTTGCATTGGAATGTATATGACAAGAGCTTTCCAATGATATGTTACTTGCCATATTTAGAGTCAAAATGTATAGATCAAGTCCGATGTGGAACTCAAGTCTTGCAAGTGAAGTACATCAAGTGTTTGCTCGAGAAGAAATAAGAACTTGAAAACAAGTAGTGCGTTTGAGTGAGGATCGTAGCACTCGAGTGAGGAACCAAACACTGACGAGTGAGAAAGCTCACTTCCTCAAACACTAGTGCAAGTGCTATCCAGAAGCAAAGCTTGAAGCTGAAATACACTGAAGCACTCAAGTGAGAAGCACTTGGGTGAGGTGTAGTCACACTCGTAAGTGAGAAATCACACTCTTGCTAATTCTCATGGAAGTACTACTCAAAAGATAAAGAAGAAGTGAAAATATGAGAATGCACTCGAGTGAGGCTTCAGTACATTCAAGTGAAAGCCCTGACAGAACTAGAATGCAACAAACTCTCACAACGATTAATCCAAACGTGCTTTAAATGTTATTTATTCATTATGTTTTCACTTGTTACTATTCTTAAACATTAACTAACATATATTTCAAGTGAGAAAAAGGAGATTAAACATTTAGATTATAGATTCAAATGAGAAGGTCAAATGTGGCGAACTTCATCATTACACACCTACTACCAGACAACTGTCATCACATGAAGTTGACCAACCATGAACGAATGTCTGAAAATACAAACATCTTCATGCCGCTCCACAACATGATGTATAGCTTATAACAAAAGATTGTCGAATATTTAAACGCTCACATCCCGCTCCTCTATGGGACGCTCTGCTCTACAATAGACATTTCATAGCAGTTAGTTTTTCAAATAAGCTCAACAGTCAAACAAAGCAATGAGACTTTAACTGACGAATACTCACAACGGTTATCTTCTTCAACTCATCTATAAATATGGTAGCATTCAGAGAAGAGAAGACATCGAACAGAGCAATGACACCAATATCTGAATATCATGAGTCATCCACTTTGACCCAAACACTCTCTATTTTGTAGCTTCTATATTACTTACCATTAAGAGAGTGATTATTTGTATTGAACTTCATTAAGCATTATATCTACTCTATGAGAGAGTCTATAAACACTTTCAACTGTATTTTCTAAATTGATCTCAAGGTAGAGGGACCTTGAGAGGGTTGATTTCCTTATTAAGGAAGCTGTAGAGAGAATTGCCAGTAAGACTTTCTAATCGTAACACTTACAAGGTGCAAGCAGTAAAAAATGTTGCTTATCGTAAGACTTACAGGGGTGTAAGCAGGAGAGAACATTGCTGTAAGACTTGCATGGGTAAGCAGGAGAGGAAGGTCTTCAAGATTGCTCTACTCATAAGACTTGTCAAAAGGGGGAGTATCTTAGTGAGAGATTTGTAAAAGGTTTCAAAAGTACCAGGCTAAACTTGTAGGTTTGTAAAGGCTTTTCTTGTGCCTGGATTATATTCTTAACACAGATCTCAGATAGTATTCAACATTCGCATTCATCATAATAACATTTAATAATTAGTGTGCAACATAAACAACTGGCATATAGGATCTTCTAGCCTAGGGACGCTGCCCATAAAATCTTGCACACAAAATCTTATACCTTGAGCCTTTACTCATCACAATTTTCAAATTCACAACATTCTGTTGGCCCAAGGACATATATGCTCATCGGGTCTTATGGCCTCATCACATATTTTCATCATATTTGCTAAATACATATCGAGACTAACAATCTTAGGACTTGGGATGATTAACATTGGTGTGAATGTTAACCTCTCCAATTGTCCTCAAATGTTACACATAAATTCACTATGCTTCCGCTGCCCACTCTGATGTTTCGCACTATTAAATACCATATAGGTGGGACTGCACTGCCTATCCACACTTGTCTTACTTCCTCAGTTGGATCCCATTTGACCTCTGTAGTAACACACAAGCATACATAGAGAATGTGATAATACATAATTCAGTTCAGTCAAAAATGTATTCAAGGCCAACCATTGTTGCAACCCTTACTTACTACTTACCTTAGTCCTTTGATTGGGCATATCGGTGTACCCATAGGCATTGTATTTCGGTGTACCCATAGGCATTGTATTTCGGTGTACCCGTAGGCATTGTATTTCGATGTACCCATAGGCACTACAGTTCAGTGTACCCATAGGCATTGCAATTCGGTGTACCCATAGGATCCTCAAAATTTTACTGGCAAATTTTTAGTCGACTTTGGAAAATTCATATCTAATTGTACAAATGTCCAATTGATATGGTTCCAAAGGCTATGTGATCCTTATTAAGTCTATTTTCAAGGAAAAATATAAACTTTAGCCAACTGGAAGCTTAAAATTTCTAGAATTATCATTTTTGGACGCAGCCACAGAAACTCTCCAGTTTTACTGGGCTGACTTCAAAAATTCTAACTCTTTCTGTACAGCTCCAAATGACTTATATAACTTATCAAATTAAAGCTTGATATGCCTACTTTTATTCTGGAAAATTTCACAGTCATTGGATATCATTTGATTATCCAAAACCATCACAAAACCATACTACCACACAAAAAACACACTGATAGCAACATTTACATCCTTGGGACTCTTGCTAAACCTGGGCTTAGCAGTCCACTTGATTCAGGCATATTCTCAAACCTTTAATCCCAAAATTTGGGATGATACATTAATCGTAAGAGAGAGAGGGGGAAGGGGGAGAGTTAAGGGTGATATGGTGAGTTTGCATATGGGATGATGAGGTGTCATTTATTGGTGTCATGTGTATATATTAAAGTTAAATGTAACTTTTTTAAGGTTGGAGGTGACATTGTTACGATTTTGCAACTTCCGGGGCAACATTTGTAATATCCTGAATTTTGAGATTTAAGGCTAGAGAATAAGCCTAAAATAAGTGGACTGCTAAGCCCCAGTTTAGCAGGAGCCCAAATTTATTCCCTAATGATTCATATATCTTTGGGGTATTAAAGAAAGTAAAAGGGTGAATTTTGAAGTAATTATGTTTTTGGAGAAATCGCCTGAGGTAGTGAGCTTGTCATGCTATTTTGTATGACCAAATGATGAGAAAATTTTACTAAATTTTATAGGGTGAAAGTAGACATCATAAGCTTTAATTTGATAGGTCAGATGACTCAATTAGAGCTATATACAAAAAGTTATGAATCTTTGAGTTAGCACAGAAAAACTGTGACATTTTTGGAACAGTATGCAAATATTGAAATTTTGGGAATTTTTTGATTCTATCTAGTAAAATTCTATATTTTTCCTTGAAACTAGACTCAATAAGGGTTCTATAGGCTTTGGAATCACTCCAATTCGATTTGTCTATAATGAGTTATGATTTTTCAAAGTTTGGGCAGAAATCTGCCAGAATTTTGTAAAAATCCGAAATTGTTGGAAATTTAGTAAAAAATTAGAAAATAATATTATATTATATTAAATCATCATCCACCTCCTCCATCAGTCCAAAACCGTGCCATTCAGCTGCAACAAGAGAGAGAAGGTGTGAGAAATTTTAGAGAGAGAAAGAGAAGAAATCTCACGAGGTAGGTTGATTTCTTCGGTGAATTCATACCTAACGCGTATAACCTTATTCCTAAGCTTATCTTTCATGTATTGTAAGGTGTTGGAAGCACAAATTTGGGTGTTCTAAGGCTAGGGTTTTCAGCCACCTTGAGAAAAAGCTGGTGGAAGCTTGAGGTAACTTCCAAACTTTTGTATATTGACTATTCTGGCTGCTGTGGGCAATTTAATCGGTGAAATTTTGCCGGATTGCCATTGGTTTTAAATTTTGGAAATGGGCTTCCTTAGGGGTTATTCTGCCCAAATTGATACTAAATGGTAGTTGTAACCTAATAGAATAGTCAATAAAGTGGTTATAAGTAGAAAAAAATGCGTTTACGCAGCCGAAATCAAAAAACCTCAATTTTTCCCGGGCAACTGAGAATTTCGGCCAAGGCTAGTTTGGAGGGGTTAGAGTTGGATTTTAAATGATTTGATGATTCCATTGAGTTTAAGAGCAAAAATTAGGTGGGGTTATAGTTGGTCACTTTTTCGGAAAAGACCGAAAAAATATAATTACGAAAACGACCCTAAAACCCTTAAAGTGGGGCTGTCAAGGGTAAATTTGTAATTTGACAATAAATTTGATAATTCTAACTCTAGAAATAGATTCCTTGGATGAAAAAATGTCAGTATAGCCCAGGATAGAATTTCAGGAAAAGTACAGCCGGACCGGGTACAGAGTGGGGGCATTTTTGTTAATTTTCATAATAGGCTCATATAACCCCCATAAAGATCGAATATGGAGCCCGAGCTGTTGTCACGCTTTACAAGGCACACGTTTCGAGGCGGAAAAGGGTTGAGGTAGGGAAATTGCCTCTCCTGCATGTATTTGATATTTGTGCTGTGTATTGATGCATCATGTTATTGCTTTGCTTGATTATGTGAAACATATATGAATGATTGAAGCTTTATTTCTGTTTATACTATGGCCATAGTTTTGTTGCATGAAACATTAAGCACGCAGATATGTCATTGTGTTAGCATGAGTTTATGTAATGCAAGCATATCATCATTAAGCACTTATCTTGCATGCATATTGGTATCTATTTCCTACTTAGATTCTCTCGAATCTCACCCTCCCCTACCAACAATTTAGACAGGAGGAGATAGAAGATATGCTGAGAGCAAAGAATAGAACCGTACGAGAGGATTGCGGTGGTGGAATGAAGACAAGAAGATGTCTCTATTTCACTGAGATGGGTTTAGATACCCAAGTAGCCATGTGTGGCTACATTGATGGTAATGATCATGTACGAACCCCTATGGGGAATTTATGTAATCATACACATATTATTAGTATAATTATGCTATTCCTGTGTTGCTTACCGAACCGCATATCGTTTTCCACAAATACTCTAAAAAAGGTTAAAATGAGATAAGGGTGTAACAACATTGCTCAAAGAAAAACTTCTGGGTGCCCGATGCTCCTCCACAAAAACTTTTGGGACAAAAATGCCCATTAACGCTTTAATCTTACTAGTTAAAAATAGTTATATTTTTTTTTTACGGTTGATTTCAATTAGAAGAACGTTTAGACGCGTAACTACAGACAAACGCAAATGTATGATTATATTTATCATGTCCAATTCTTTAATCAAATCTTGTTGTGTTGACTTTTCTTAATAATAAATTTAAGGGAAAAAGACAGAAAAATACCACTTGAATTTCAAAATCCCAAATTAGTCCTTTGCCAAAGATTTGCGTTGTCAATCTCATTACCATTCTTGTCAATCCCATTATCATTCTTGTCAGCGGGATTTTGAAGTTCAAATGATATTTTTCTGTTTTTTCCCCTAAATTTAAATTGATAAAATTTTATAATTCTATTGGACTATTATTAAAAATAAAAACACATGACAAAATTTGTTTGGAGAATTAGTCCTAAGAGATATAAACAAATGAACTTGAGTTTTGTCCATTTTTTATTTGTGTGAAAATATTCATTTTATTTATATAATTGAAAATTTAAGATTATTTATCTTTTGTGTAGTAAGATTACATAATTTTTTCATAAAAAATAGACAATGTTTTTTTATTTTTTTTCATTGTTTGGGATAAATTGTGTGATAATATATATTAGTAATTTATCTTGATTCCTCTGCTTAACATGTCGTACATACAACTTTGAAACTCTTCATGAATATTAGCCAGCATTTTCTTAAAAAGAAAAAAAGTTCAGTGCCATTGTTTCTCTTCCACCTTATCAGACACTCGTCATGAATTGGATTCCAACAACTTCCACAAGCGATGACCTTGTCTTCTTTCCCCTTTTCTTCCTTACAAATGGGACATGAGGTCCCATCCTCTACCTCTATACTGGGTCCCTGCCTTTCGGTGAAGAAAAGCTGGTGAAACCTCTCGTGAAGAACAGAGCTAGCGAGGGCGTCCAGCGAGGTAGGGAGGTAAAGGAGGTGGTGGAGTTAGGAGAGGTGGATGGTTCAATGGCGTTGGCTGAAGTGATCGAGGAGAGGGTGGCGGAGAGCGCGGAGGATCCGACCGGAGAAGGCAGGATCGGGGAAGACATAATCCATGGATGATGGAGAGACAGAGCGAGATACGATGGAGAAGAGAGAGATAACGGTCAAACAGGCCTTTATCTTAAGCTAAAAGCTCACCCTTCCAGCTTCATCTGATCGTTCAATTGAGGAGAAAATTTCGATTGTCCAATCGGTGTGCCAAACACATGGAAATTGAAGACAGGTGGCCAATCATGCGATTAGGCCAACAATCGCATGATTGAGCCATGTAAACGCGCCTCTAAACACTCACTATATGTATATATAGTAATCTCTCGTATAATCTTTGCAAGAGAATGGCTCGGCATGAATTAATCGTAATCTAATGTCTCGAAAACCATATGACTTGATGGAAAAAAAAAATCATAATTCATGGCCTTTAAAAGAAATTAGGGTTGTTTGTTTCTGTTATATATTTTTATTTTGAGTTAAGGGACAATTTTGGGTCTAAAGTTTTCACAGAGGGACAATTTTGCTTCAAAAGTGTCAAAAAATGAGCAATTTTGCCCTGACCACTATCCCGGTTAATTTTGACCATTAGTTGACCAGATATGCTAAGCCAGTAATTCACATGTCATCCATGTCATGTTTATTATGATGCAAATTTGCCCTGAAAGTCTATGTGTCATCTAATTCATTTTTTTCAAAGTCAGATTTAAAATTTTGGGAGTAAATTTGTACCTTAACAAAATTGGTATAGATAACATGTGGATTGTCAGCTCAGCATATTTCATCAACTAATAGTCAAAATTAACTGTGATAACGGTTAGAATAAAATTGCTCCGCTTTTGACACTTCCGTGACAAAATTGCTCCCCAAAAAAATTTTGGAGCAAAATTACCTATTAGTGAAAACTTCCGGGATAAAATTGTCCATTAATCCTTTTATCTTCTTAGAACAATTATGTATAATAGTAATCCCTTAGAATTTTCTTAGAACAATTATGTATAATAGTAATCCCTTAGAACAAGTCCTGGGAACAAAAGGTAAGGAATCGTGTTTGAATCATTATTTTTAAAATATATCTAAAATGGTGAAGTAAAAGGTGAAAGAATTATAATCTGCTTTAGCAGTATGATTGTCATTAATTAAAAAAATACAATATTCTATAACCTATTCTCTAATTTTGTAGAGTAAAAAGCAACAAAATATGAAAAGTATATTCTTGTTTATTGCTTTTCAAAACAGCTTTTAATTTTTTTTCTTCATTTTTCAGAACATGTAATAAAAAATACATTATCAAACAAGTTTTTTCTGCTTTTTTGTTTTTTCAGGATAACAATTTGTTATGAAGACAGGGAATCAAACATGCCCTTAAAAATGTTGGGCTTGGATCATAATCCTTTATCACCTTGTATAATAATGTAAGCTTGACATCTCATCACCATAGTATACAATAATACAGGAGAGATTATTACCAAAAGTTAACATTTTGTACCTAATTGATATGCTACCTGTAATTCTTAATATAAAATCCATTTTAATAACAAAAAGTTGAACTATAGAGTAGATTTTATATTAAGAACTAGAGAGAATATTATATAAATCTCAAATAAGTGTATATGTTCTTTCAACAGTATGCAATGTATTAAAAATCGAACCGGGCATCAAGCTGGAAAGTTCAATGGTCATAGTTCAAATAGTTGGAACGATCTAGCCGTTCGGTTGAGTCGATGACGTAATAATTAAATAAAAATTTAATAAAAATAATCATATACATATATCATAATATATATAAAAATAAATCTATAAAAGGTCTAATTGTTAATATAATAATATTTCAACACACAAACAATTAAATAACAGCATATAACTTGAAATTTATATTTTGGCAAAAACATCATTTTATAACGAATATGTAAATAACTTTTATATTAACAATAAATAGTACATATGAGTATTTTCAATTTTTCATCATTGTTATTCTCAAGGTTTTCTTTTTATTTTCTAAGCAAAGTTATTATTGTTTTCTAAATTGTATCCCTTCATCAACTTAACACTTCACACATCTCCTTTTTCAACCATGTTTTCTAAATAATAAGTATGCAATTTTTATCAACAAAATATGATGCATACATTAAATTATTAAATTAAATAGTAAAAAGCATATGAGATAATCACTTTAAAAGTAAAAATTATAAGAAAAGTTAATAAAATAATGATTCATATCGAAATTGTTGCAAAACTTGTTAAAGGAGACGTGAATTGCTCTTAAATTTAATAAATAAAAAATATATTAATAAAATAAATAAAAATCTAGGTGAAAGGTGAAAAGACTTTAGCCAGGTGAATTTATTTCCCCCACGTGATATTGCAAACTTGGCATGATAAACTAAGTCATACTTCTTTCCTTCTTTCTTCTCACTACATCAGAGAATAAAAAATCGAACCGGACCGGACCGGCCGGTTCGACCGGTTGAACCAGGACCCGGTCTGGTTTGCTGCTTCAACCGTCAAACTGGTTGAATTGGTCTGAAACTGGTTGGACCGGTCAAAACTGGTTAAAATCGGTAAAACCGGTGGTTGAACCGGTTTCATTTTTTTTTAATTTTCCAAATTTTTATTTTGTGCTTTTTAGGGGAAAATGGAAGGTTGAAGACTAAAATGAAGAGAAAAATATGTAAAAAAAAGAACAAATTTAAAAAAAATGATGAAGATAATGAAAAAAATTATTTAAAAAGATATAATAATTATAGAAAATGAGATATAATTGCATAAGTATAGGCATTATAACTAATACTAATAGATTTTAAGCTTTTTTTTTTCTAAAAATCTTTATTTTATTTATAGAAGTTTAAAAACATATTAATATATATTATCACTAATAAATTATAATATTTTAATATGATCGGTTATGACCGGTTCAACTACCGGTTAGACCCCGGTTGACCCATTAACTCTTGAACCTGTGTTGTGACCAGTTTATTGCCCGGTCCGGTTTTTCGTTCCTTGCACTACATGGCGAAACTCAACCCTACGATTCTTTCTCTAACCAACATCACAAGTCCTCGCAACCTCTGGAATAATATGGAAGAAGTGAAAGAAATTATGATTGGTATGTTTTATTTGTTTGGCTCATCATTACTCCCCTTCTTCATTATCTTTATTGCCAACCCTTTTTTTTTTCTTTTTCATCATCGTTCTTGTCGTCGTGTACTCATTAAGGAAGACAAAGAAGGGGAGAGATTAGACCGCTCGGTTATTGTATAGCCGTTCCAGCTTCCGGCCTAAAAGTGATTTCCGGCTTAAAAGTGGCTTTTTTCCGATCCAAAACTGCTTGACACACAAAATGGGTCTTACCCATAAACTGAGCCAGTGCCTACTCCAATCGATAGATGAACTGGCTGGACCGTCCGGTCCGGTCCGGTCTAGCCTTAAAACCATTCAGATGGCCTTTCTAAACTCAGTGTAATGCATGGGATTTGTGTTGTTACTTCCTTTTCAAAAATTGTTGGCCTGTATCTCTTAGTTTGGTTTTTTGTTTATACAAAGCGGAAAGTAAGCCCACTAGTCCACCGGAGCAAAAGAGCATAAGCACAAAGTAGAAATTACATAACACAAATAATAATTAAGTAATGTTTATTTAAATAAGTAGTTGAGCTACTCGTACATTATATAAATTCTGAAAATTGTGATCCACATTGTTTATTTCTTGCTAATATAGAGTTTTTGTTTAGTCATCATCATTATAAAATACACTCACACACATCTAGCTAATTCATTCAAATTAAACTAGTTTTGTTGTTTTAAAAAATCTTAACTATTAAATGTGTTAATATTAAGATAGGATATATAAATTATGGTCAAACCACAGTATATACTATATAAAGTATAGCATATTTATAGATCCATTTTTTTAAGGGCACAAGTTTATTCTTAATCAAACCACCAACAGTTACGTAATACAAAAGACAACTTCACGTTATGCAATATCACAGATTTGACGGAAAAGACAAAATGCAAGCAAAGTAATCACGGAAGAAGGTTAATTATGCTGTCATGAGTTGCCCAAGAGTGACTTTGACGAACTGGCTTATTGAAAAAGGTTTAGGCCTCAACAATTCCAAAGATACTTGTTCCATGGTTGGTCGGTTCTGAGGATTTTCATTCAGGCAAGCAAGTGCAAATTTTGCAATCAACATTACTTCCTTAACAATTTTGTATGAGGGAGTAGGAAGTCGCTGATCCAACACATGCTTAAACGGCAAATCATAGGATGTTGAAATGTCTGCCAAAGAACAAATAAACTCTCCTGGATGTCTTCCCATGAGAAGTTCTAATGTGAGAACACCAAAACTGTAAACATCACATTTCTCATTTGCTTGCATTGTAAAAGCAATCTCTGCATCAAGCATGTGAAATATATTGCATTACATAGAATAATAACCATGATATTTTTGCTACAAATTAAAGAAATAAGGCCTCACCTGGAGCCGCATAACCTTAGGTGCCAACGAATGAGGTCATGCTGTTCGAGTCAAGCTTTAGAAACTTGGCTATTCCAAAGTCAGTAATATGAGCTTCTTGATATTCTGAATCTAGCAAGATGCTCTAACTTGATATGTCATGATGAACTACAGTACAAGAGAGACCATGGTGCATATGGAATAATGCATCAGCCACACCGCTAACAACGTTCACCCTCTTTTCCCAATCAAGTTTTGATGCCTGCATATCATTTTTTAAAATCTTATCCAAGCTACCTCCTTCTAAGAACTCATACACAAGGAATGATAGGTGTGAATTTGAAGAAAACCCAAGTAACTTCACGACATTACGATGTTTAATCTCTGTCAATGCTTGAATTTCACTTGAAAATGCTATATGAATTTTGGAGAAATCTGAATTACAAATGGGATGAAGTTTCTTCACAGCAAAAAACTGACCATCAAGTAACTCAGCTTTATAAACACTCCCTTGTGCCCCTACTCCAATGAGATATTTGTCATCAAATTTTTCTGTAGCCTCAAGCCCTCAACAACTTTTTGATGCAACATTTCCCTATGAAAAGGCCCCATGGAAAAAAGACGGGGAGTCAGAACTCACAAGGTAAGCCGATTTCTCTGATGATTTAATTCCTAACATGTATAACTCCGCTCCCAAGCTTCTTTTCTATGTTCCTTAAGGTTTTTGAAGCTCATCTTTGGGTGTGTAACAAGCTAGGGTTTCAGCCACCTTAAGAAAAGCCAAGAGGAAACGAAAGGTAACTTCCAAAACTTCATATATTGCTTATTCTGGCTGGTGTAGACAATTTAATAGGTAAAATTTCACCGGATTGTCTTTGATTGTAAACTTTGGAAAAGTGACATTAGAAGTGTTATGCTGCCAAAATTTGGATTAAATGGTTGATATAACCTAATGTAATAGCTAATAAAGTGATTAGGAGTATAAAAGAACACATTTGCGGAGTTAGAATAGAAAAACTCTGAGTTTTCTCGGAGGATACCCATATTTCGGCCAGGCTAAGATCTAGGGGTTAGAGTTGGATTTTTAATGATTTGATGGTTCCATTAAGTTCAGGAGGAAAAATTAGGTAGGGTTACAGTTGGTCACTTTTGTGGAAAAGCAAGAAAAAACATAATTACGAAAATGCCCCTGAAACCCTTAAAGTGGGGCTGCCAAGGTCAATTTCGTCTTTTGGTAGTGAATTTAGTAATTCTGAATTCGGAAATGGATTCCTTGGGTGAAAATATATTAGAATAGCCCATGTCAAAATTTTGGAAAAAATACAGTCGGATCAGGTACAGCGAGGCCTAGCCAGGGTCTCGGGGGCATTTTGGTAAATTTTCACCATAGGCTAATATAACCACAATAAACACTATGGAAGTGCCTAAAATGGTACATGAATAGGTTGGAACCTAATTCTTATCCATTTGATATTTTAGGACCAAGTTGGACGCTTATAGTTGGCACGTTTCACGAAGTAGACCATTCGAGAATAGGAAAGGGTTCAGGTAGGGACTACTATCTCTCATATACGATGTGACTATTTGTATGATGCGTGTTACTGTATTTTGTGATTTGAACACGTGCGGGAGGCACATTACCTAGTTGTAGTTCGGTGCCCAGCCAAGGTACACTAGTATTGCCTAACTGTGTTGGTGACTCGGCGTACACGTAGGGGTTTCAACTAAATGATTGGCCCTAAACTTTGTGTACACACATGGATTGATATGAATTTTCATTTTACTTGATAGGGTGCATTGCATATTTAATTCTCACATTTTATATGTTGATAGTATATTTCTACTGAGATTCCCTAGAATCTCACCCCTTTTTATAAATAAAATGTCTCAACGGGTGCCAGCGGCTCGAAAGGCAAGGATATAGACACGGGGAACTAAAGGGCACGTTTCTTGAGATAAGATAGTGGTTATATATAGTGTTTACTTTTGAATATTTTGAGAAATTGTATATATTACCTAATTCTAAAAGGAATTACTCAATGTAATAATGTACTATATATCGGTATTTTTACACTATTCTTGTGTTGCTCATCAAAATGCGTGCAAGCACTCTGATAATATGAAAAATAAGATAAAGGTCGGACATTTTTCTTAAGGATTTTTTTTAATCAACAAAAAATGTTATTTTTTTTATATTTTTTTTAAATTTAATATTTAACATTTAAGGACACTACATAAGTTATTTATTATAAAGAAAAATAAGATAATAATACATTTGCATGTGTGGGATCTCTCTGTATAAGTTTCTTTCTCTTGCATACTTACATATTACAATGAATGGATGAAAAGCAATTAGATTCAAAGGAGAGGGATATAAATTAGTGAACAAAACTAACATGTCTAATTTAAAGGGTAAATATATATGAGACAAGGGGTTGTTAGAAAATATGTTTTTATAAGAACTATTTTACTTTGGTAAAAGGACTTTATTTACCTCCTAAACATAATCACAATTTACTAAATATTGTTTAATATATAATGCGACTTATCATCTGTTAAGTTTTTCAAGATTTATTATTCCCCACACTCCCATCAATATATCTTTATAGATTAATTACATATAATGACACTTTTATCTAAAAAATTGTATTACTCATATTTATATGAGGTTTAGTGATTTTTAACACAACATTAAACTATAAATATAATTCATATATTTTAATCTATATTTTTTAATAAAATTATCATTAACAATAAAAATAATAAATACTAAAGACAAAAAACATATGTAAAAATTATTTACATTTTTAAAAAATTTATATAATTAGATTAAAATTAAAATAAATTATTTCATAAATGTATCAATTAATACATCTGACCTATACTTGATTTTATTTTTTAATTACTTCATTTATAGATATAATGATTTGACCGTGTCTTTACGCCGTGAGGTCAAATGCAAAATATTTTTAATCCAAAAATTGCAGTACAATGCAACACTTGGGTCGTCTCACTTGAGAAGCCTTTTATTGAGTCCTAAGTAACCTAAATGTCATGCGAATGCAATAAAAACAAAGGGAAATGGGTTTTGGTTTTTCAAATTAATAATTAAAAGAAGAATGCAAATTAATTAAAATCCCTAAACTACTATATTTTTTTTTTCTTTTCTATAAAAATGATGAAGGAGTGAATGGAAAGGAATTTGGAATTGGAATATGAATATGAATGATTAAATGAATCTTGATGACAAATTTGGTGGCTTTCCTAGCTCCTTAGAATATTTTGGGAGTTACTTTTACATCAAGTCTAATTAAAAACCCTAAGCAATTGCATTAGGTCAAATCTATCTAATAAATGACTAGTCCTACAATCGCATTCTTAGTCACCTCTTAGGAAAATTGTTAAAACCCCACTTGATGTGTATTGAAAATGGATTAATACACTTGGTTCCTCTTAATTGAAAGCACAATCGTGACATTCAAATTAAATCAAATCCATCACACAATCTAGATATCACATAGAATGTATAACTTCATTAATCCAATAGGAAAATAAGTTCAATAAAATTCAAATACATCAATACCAAATTCAACACAAGATATTAACCAACATAGACAAATAATCACTCATCTAAATCTTAAGACATACATATCCCAATACAAAATTAATCCACAAAGACATAATGTATAAATTGAGCAAATGGAAAATAATGAACTCCCTTGTAGACTCTTGAAGCTCTAGCCATCTCCTCTACCACCAAGACTCAATGAACAATCAGCCACTCATAGCCACTGCAACCATAGCGTGATCCAAGCACCAAGAACCCATGGAAATTGAAGGATCAAAACTGGTGAGAGCTAAAATTGGGTCTGTCTGGTTTGGTGAGAGCAGGAATGAAGATGGGAAAATCTGGACATATGAACAAAGATAGAAGCAGAGGGATGTTAACGGAGATGGTATGGTGTTAGGAAGATGATTATCTTGTGTGTTACGGTGCTCTCTCTCTGGCCCACGAATCTTAGCTCTGTTCTGGTTTTTCAGTCCGTCCCAGAACCAGTTGCGGTGCTCTATTCTGGTTTTCTCCTGTCCGTCGTCCCACTGTGATGTTCTCGGGTCTGCGTCTCCTCGTTCTTTACTTGCGGTGCTGGCCCAGAAGCTCCACGGCCCCCTCTGTTTTCTGCAACTTATCTTGGTCTGTGGTGGTTCAGGGAGCTAAGTCGCCAGCGGCTAATGGTGGTGAGAGTGAAGCAAGCCGCTGGCGACGAGAAGAAGAGGAAGGAAGGATGAAGATGGTAGGCGATGATGGTGATGATTCTCGATGTGGGAGGCTACGGACTGAGAACAGAAGAAGGTTGGAGGTGATATGATGCAGAGCAGAGAAGCTCGACGGCGGTGGTTATGGTGAACATAAGGGAGAACCGACTGTGAAGATGCTGCTTTGTCAATGGTGGTGGTCTGCGGTCGCATTCCCAGATCTCTCTTCTCACACTCTCAGCTTGCTTGCGTCTCTGATCCTTCCGTGTCTCTCTGGTTCTTTTAGCTCAGTGTTGGGTCTGTCTTGGCACTCAACTCTCCTCTGGTTCAAGCACGTCCCCGGCAGCCTTGGTGGTGAGTGATATCGCCAGCTAGAGTAGAAGAAGAAGAAGATCGAGGTCCTGCGAGGCTCAACTCCCCTGTTTCAGCTTTCAGATATGTTCATTCTCGCTCACGGTGCCTCTGTGTTTCAATGAGGTCGTCGGCGACCTTATACAGAAAAGGAAGAAGGTAGGGATGAGATATCTCCCCTTAGGCTTTGTTTGGTTCAACGAAGGTTAAGTTAAGTGAGGTTTATTTAAGTTAGGTTAGAAGAGGTTATAATGTTATTTGGTTCAACGAAGGTTAGGTTAAGTGAGGTTTATTTAAGTTAAGTTAGGTTAGAGGAGATTAAAATGTCCTTCTACATATTTTCCATCTTCTTTTATAATGTATTTATTAATAATAATTATTTATATAAAATTATTATTTATAAAATAATTATTCGTGTAAGCATATAAATAATTATTTATAAAATTATTATTATTTGGAAAGTTCGTTGAATCAGGAGGTCAAGTTATGACAATGTTGAAATTTTAAAAAATTATTATGGGCAATTTAGTCACAATTGAAGACAAATATTCTCTCACTTAGGAAAAACCCAAATTTTGGAGGTTTCACAACCTAGGTTAGGTTACCACTAGAAGACAAAAAAACATCCAACACCTAACCTAACCTCCTTCCAACCAAACACCATTTTTTTACCCCCAACCTACCCCAACCTAACATAACCTCCAACCAAACAAAATCAACCCCACCCCAACCTAACCTAACCTCCAACCAAACAAAGCCTTACGCGACGCCCTACTCCTTTGTAAACCCACAGCTGCGTCTCGGGTCTGGGCTTCTCTCGCTGAAGACGAATCAGGAACAGTAACCTAATGGGCCTTTGTCAAAACACAAGTTTTGACCAAGGACCTTTCTGCAAAGTTTAAAATGTTGTGAGTAGGGACTCAAATGAACATATTTGAAATGTTTTGAGACTCAATCAGAATTCATGAAATTTTGGGTACTTTTCTATAATTTTCCTTGACCTTTTCTTCATTAAATTATAATTTCCAGAAATTATGGGGCCTTTTCTGTAATATTTCCCAGTCTTCAAAAATATTAATTAGACCCCACATGCTTTTTTTTTTTTCCAAAATCTCCAATTTTCTCCCAAAACACTTACAATACAAAATTAAGCACAAGTAGAATTAAAAGTCCAAGAAACAATTACACAAAATAATTAACAAATTATGACCATTTTGCCCCTAATTACAATTCATTCAATATGATTGCCCCTAACTAAAATTAATGCTTAATCTTTCAATAATGCTCGAGAAAATGCATTAAAAATCCCAAATTAATCATGAAAAAATCATATAAAAATATGGTTCAATCATATAAACACTTAATAAATTAAATAAATATTAAAATTAATACATGTAATTAATAATATGATATTAATTATATTTTTATTTTTATTTATTAAAAAATAATTTTAAAGTATTATATTAGTATATATATACACATGTTAATTTTTTTATATGTACAAATTATATACATATATATAATATATATGTATATAATTTGTAAATATATAGATATAATAATTTCATAAAATAATATATTATAAATAATATATAGATATAATATTTAAAATAAAAAATGAATATAATATTTAATAATACAAGTAATACTTCATAATATATATTTATTTGTGTTTGCGTTGTTATATATATATATATTATACATATATATTCTTTTGCAATAATAATCAGCAGGTTCTTTCTAACTCTGTAGCAAAAAGTATGGACACAAAGAGATGTGGTATTGGATTCAAACCTTGGAGGGACCATAAATGAGTTTATTTTCACACAAATGTGGTGCAATGAGGTGGCGACATGTGGCGTGCGGTGAAGTGGTGAGGGACAAGGTGACATGTGGCCCCTGGTGACGACGTGGATGGCCGGCAACAGGTGATTGTTGACCGTTGGTGCAATTTTTTGTTTTAAAAAAACCTAAAACTTTCATCGGTGACAAAAGTATAATTTCAGTAGCAACATTGAAAGTCACCTTTAGTGGCAACAAAAGTTACTACTTGTCATACACTTATTTGATTTTCCATATTATCTGGTTTTCCAAGTGATACTATTCCTAATCCTAAGCGAGAAGTTATAGCGGAGTGCAAGGCACTTACTTTGAGAAGTGAGAAAAAGTTGACGGAAGTGCCAAGCTCAAGCAAGGTTAGTAAAGAGTTGACAGACCATGCTGTTATTGAGATTAATAGCAATGAAGTTCTTGATGAAGAAATTGAAGTTGAAGAAGATAAGAACAAAAAGGAAAATCCAGCTAAGGAAAACCATGATAACATGGTGAGAGGAAAACATGTTCCACATAAAAATATGGATGAGAAGAAGAGGAAGACACACACTTCTCCTCCAAATTATGTTCTACCGCCTCCTTTCCCTCAAAGGCTTAAGATGTATCAAGACGATGGTCAATTCAAGAAATTCATTGAAATGTTCAAGCAACTTCACATTAATATACCCTTCGCTGAAGCTTTGGAGAAGATGCCTAAATATGCCAAATTTATGAAGGATGTCCTTTCTAAGAAGAGAAGGTTTAATGAGTTTGAGATGGTCACTGTGACTAAGAGCTTTACTAATGTTATCAAGAAGATTCCACCAAAGTTGAAGGATCCTGGAAGTTTCTCTATCCCTTGCCACATTGGGGATAAATTCTTGGGAAGAGGATTGTGTGATCTTGGCGCAAGTGTAAACCTCATGCTTCTATCTGTTTTTAACGAGCTAGGGTTAGGTGAAGCTCAGTCGACTACCATTACTTTATAACTTGCTAATAGAAGTATTTCTTACCTTAGAGGGATAATTGAAGATGTGCTTGTGAAAGTAGACAAGTTCATTTTTCCTGCAGACTTCATTGTTATTGATTGTGAGGAGGACTAAGATACTCCTATTCTCTTTGGAAGACCTTTCTTAGGAACTGCTAGAACCCTAATCGACGTTGAAAAGAGTGAAATTACCATGCGAGTTGAAAATGAGCATGTTACCTTCAATATGCACAAGCTAATGAAGACTCCCAATGAGGCTAAGCAATGCTTCCAAGTTGACATGGTTGAGTAAGTTGAGCAAAAGGAATTCAATAAGCCAATTCATAATGGGCTTGTTGATGCTTTGTCATTACAAGTTCAAATAGAGGGTCAAGCAGTGGAAGATGGCATGAGTGTCTTGAAGGCAACACCGACTAATGTTGGGAGTCATAATGACTATTTGAGAGCCAAAAATCTACCATTGGGTGTAACTTCACCGTTTGCCATTCAATAAGAAGAACGTCTTTTGAAAATTCTACAAGCATGTAAAAGAGCTACAGAATGGGCGATTGATGTTGTGAAGATACAAACATGGTTGAGCAATGAAGACTATAAGGGATTTCAAGCTAGTGACCATAGATTAAAGGATAATTGCGGTGGAGAGGTGAACCATCAAGTTTTCACCATACCTGTAGTTGATGTAACGTGAAAAAATGAAGAGTCGGGCTAAAGACTATAAATTAAGCGCTTCTTGAGAGGCAACCCAAGTTCTAAATTCACTCGTGTCATTTTCAGTGTTTTTGGTGTGTTTTTAGTAGTTTTTATGTTTGATCTTTGTGTTTTGTAGGAAGGAAATGCACCCAATGAGGAATGACCAAAGCTGATACAAAGGAGGGATTTTCTAGGTTAGAGCATGAAGTTGGTGGAAGGATATGAGAGATGCATTTCAGGGAAGTCCACTTGACTATAAGCTTATATAATAGATTTTAGAAATGCATATATGATAATTGATCAATTCTGGGTAGTACTGAAGCTACATTGAGAATGAGTTTGATGCTAACTCTCATTTGAATTATGAATGACATGAACTTGTGGTAGTGGTATTTAAGGTGTTGAAAAGTATGTGAATATAGTGAGTTTTATCATTACCCTCATGTTCATGATGCATTTTCTGTGTGGGAGAGAGTTTGGATGTGCTGAGCTGATTTTAGTGTTTGAATGGATGCATGAGACTTGTTTGATGGTGTTTGGATGAGTTTTGGAGTCTGTTTGTGATGTTTGTTTTGGGGTTTAAATATGTCAATAATTGGCCTCAGCACACTTGGTGTATGCTGAAGTCAATCTGGTGTTTTTCTGAAGTAATTTTACTCACTGTGTGATGTGCTTCGGCACATAGGGTGTTGGCTGAAGCCAAAATATGCCTTGCGTGAAGGCATGCTCTCTGTGTTCAATGCTTTAGCACACAAGATGTGTGCTGAAGCCAACTTCTCTTACGTCAAGGAAGCACTTTCTGTGTTCAATGTTTCAGCACACCCATATGCGCTGAAGCCAAACGTCCTTAAAAAAAAAGAAAAAAAGGGGTGAAATATTCAATAAATAATATATATATATATATATATATAATCAATTTCGTTTTTATATATATTTATAAAAAAAAAGTATACATATACATACACATACATATATCCATATACATAAAAAATATATATATATATAAATAAATATGTAGTATATTTAAAAAAAACAATAAAAAATCTTAAATTAATATATTTTCTTTTTCCTTTTTTTATATAAAAGAAAATAAAAACATTTTTCTTTCCATCCTCACCCTTTTCTTTTCTATCTTATTCTAATTTTGTCTTTTGAACTTAACGCACAATTGGGTCCACATTCATTCCTAGATTTAAATCCCCAATCCAATAGGTAATTTCCTGCTCACCTCAAACCCTAATCCTCTCCTTGCCCAATCGACCTTTACTCCTTCTTCCCCTTCCCCAGAATCTCACCATTTCCTCCATTCTCCTCCTTGAAACCGTAGTCTCCCACATTCTTTTCCACTCTTGCTCCACCGTCACCCACACCTTGGCTTCATCTTGTCCTCTCCGGCTGAAATCTAAACTCCCTTCTTCCACCACCGCACCTCTCATTCTCCCTTCCTCGCACCCTCACTCCTCTGACGCTCCTCTTCGTCGGGGCTGGGCATCAACACCTTTGTACCCTTCATCGCCGAAACCCCCTCCGTCCTCATCACCAAACACCTCTAGCCCTGTCACTCTCAGTTTCCCTCCACTCTCTCAATCTTTCTTTTCAGTCTGTCGCCCTCTCTCCTCCTCTGTCATTCTCTCTATCTGTCTTCACCAGCTTTCACAGTTGAACCCACTCCGCCATCCTCTTTCTCACTATTCCTCATCATCACAGATTGCTCTGCTTCCCTCTCTCCATTCACAATCTTTTCAGCCTCATTTATTGGTGACTCTGCAGTCGATTGTCGGTCATCTCTGCCATTTCAGTCAGTGAAATCTGGTGCTGTCATGTTTTGTGATACTGCATTCGTATTACAGATTGCCTTTGAGGTAATTTTTGTTCATTTTTTATTTGTTTGTCTTTGCTATTTATTGTGGGTTTTGGTAAAATTAGGGTTTAGATTCTGGAAAGGGTTGATAAAGTCAGAATCTTTGATGTGAATCAAGGCTGAACTTAGGCTTGAACTGACAATGAATCGGTCTGAGGATTCCTGTAGTCTGGTGTGTGCGGTGGTAGTCTCTGAGTTACTCTTTATATGCATGGTTTTCAAGTGAACTGAATTGTATGTATCATTGCATGGTAAGACCTTGAGGTTGCTATAAAGATTTTGTTCCTTAATCTTAAATGTTCAGAACTTGATTTAACTCACAGGATTTACACAGATTTGGAAGTTGATGAATTGTGCCTCTTTGAAAATGTTTTTCTTGATAGCTTGCATAAACTGAGTAATGTTGGAATTGATGCTCTGTCATGAGATAAGCACTGTTGAAATTTAGGCTTGAATTAGATATGAGATTGGAGGTTTAGTCAAGAGCAATTACTGAGGATTGCTTGCAAAAATCAGTTTTGAAATTGCTAATTTATTTTGGGCCATGTTCCATTTTGTTCCTAGCATAATGGATTGGTTAATAATTGTCACATGCTACTGAGTTGTAATATGAGGATTAGTTTGTGCATTGCTTGCTTGGGTAGTTTTTGAGTTGAACATGTTAGATCTCTCAATTTCCTGGCTCACTTTATATTAGCTTGGCTGTCATGAGAACTATTATTAAAAAAAATCTCTGGACTATGCTTTGCGTTGGTGATTATTGTTTTGTGGAATACTTTGCAAGATGGACACTAACTTGTACAGCCTTGAATTTCTGGAAATAGGGGTTATGTTTTAAAAAAAAAAAGAGGGAGAAGAAGAAGAAGGTTTCTGTTGTGCTTATTGTCCTGTGAACCAAATTGTGCTTTGAACTTAATGCATTCTACACCATTCCTTACTGAACTTGCTGCATTGTTATGACCTTCTGAATGGGCATTGCTGAAAAGACAAACCTACAGCAGATATGAAGTCACTGAAATTCTGATTTTTGCACACTTCGCATAATAGAATCCCCACACTTAAGTTGATTGCAATTTTATATGATTGTTGCCTACTATGCCATTCATGATCTTGGAAATTAAAACTGGAATTCTTTGGGAACTTGACTGTGACTTATTATTGTGACTTTACTGCACTGTTTTGGAGGTGGAGAATTTGATTATTGGTTGCTTTCCTATTGGGACAATGAAATCAAAGTTTTAAATCAAAAGAAATGGTTTTAATCAGCAGAGCCTATACTGTTTGAAGTTTTCATTTTGAGATGATCAATGGATTGTGAAAGCAGTGAGGATAGGTTCAAAAAAAAAATTTAAGTTGACTTCATGTATTTGTTTGGCAATGCTCTCTTAATGCTCTGTATAGGCTGCCTGGGTTAAGTAGAGTGGTTTTGCCAAGTTCCATAACATGCTGCAATTTAGGCTTGAATAGACTTTGTGAATTGAGGATTAGTGCAAGAGATTTCTGAGGATTCCCTGATTCAAATAAGCTCTGAAATGCATGATTTAGCTAGCTATCATTGTGATAGGATGATTTTGCACTTAACTGAGAAATCTTTGGCAAGTTCTAAAATCTTTGGTAATTGTGGTTTTATTTCACAAGTGGAATAAGATTTTTGAAACACTCATGAATTTTACAAGCTATAAAATCTTTTTGCAGCACTACTGAAAATGCACTCTTCTCTTTATGAAACGTTACAAGTTGGCTGGTGATTTCAGTCCTTACATACTGATGTGTAAGTGAAAGTGCACTCTTTGTTCACAAAATTCCTGTTGTGTACCCAGTTCCACAAGAAGTCAGAACTTGTTATTGCATTATGCCATTTAAAGATTATAGGTTCAGTTGCTGCTGTTTGTGAACCTGAGCTTGATCATTTTGAGTATGCCGCATGTTTAGAACTGCTTTCAATACTGAAATCCACTTTGCTGATCTTATCTCAACATCAAATCTTTGTTCTAAGATGCCTTAAGGTTTTATAAGAGATATTGAGGGTAAAGATTAAGTTTGGAATTCTTCTTGAATGCTTTGGAAATCTGTTTGCTTGCGAAAACCAGGTTGGTTCCAATTGCAAAAAAAAAAGACCAATTTGGAAAATTTTGTGATTAATTGTCTGCACTTACTGATGAGTAGTTGCTTAAAATAATATCTCGAATGCATCAGTTGGATGACTGGCATTTTTTTAGCATGATGTTACACATGTTTTGCTAACTGAGAACTTCAGCTTGAACTTTCATTATCTTAAAAGATAAATTTTTCTACTTGAATCTGCTGCTGCTAGTTCTCTGTCAATGATTGCCTGTGTTAAATAGGTCATGGATTAGCTGTGTCAAATTTTGAAAAAGGGTTGCAAACATGATTGGCTACATGAGTCTTACCTTGTTCTTGACTTAAGTGAATAAATTATGAAATTCTTCGTGTGATTTGATATTATTTCAAAGATTTGAACTCCATAAAGGTAGCCTTTAAAGATCCTTGTACACACTGATGCATAAAGGCACTAATCTGGTGTCTTACAAATTTTGGTCTTTAAAGGATTTTTTGGGATTTGTTGGCTACATACTCAGGAATTTCTGAACTTTGTTTGCTTGAATCAATTGCACCAACGTTAGCCATCATGTTGTAAATTGGTTTTGATGGCTTATCCGAGCCCATTTGTAGAGTTATGAGGCAGTGAGGATAGGATTAGGTTTGGAATTACAGTTGTTAGTCTTGGTTTAGCTAGAATTCAAGTTTGGGGTTATTTTTCCTTTCTTTTAGAATAGTTTCAGTTAGGTTTATTTCTTTGTTTTTGATTTCATTCCTTTTTTTTTGGGTGTGTTTTGTGTTCTTTTTAAGACCATTATAGCACTGATAACTGATGCTTCTATCTTTTACTTGAGCTCTAGTTAACCCTATGATTGATCTGTTGATAGCTTGTGCTTAATGTGCATATTCTTGGTGCCTGTTTTGGATTGATATATTTTGAAAGTTGGCATGTAAATGTGAATGCTGCTACAAGACACTAAATAGCTAATGTTTGGTGTTGGCTACTGATGGCCAGTACTCTTTGACACTCTTGATGCATGTGAACATGATTTTCCTAGCTACTGATGGCTAGTTTGAGTGGTTCATATAATTGTCTCTGTCTGATGACTTACCTGCTATGATTTTTAATTTTCTAGCTACTGATGGCTAGAGATGACCTCATTTCCTGGTTTTGGTTAGGCTACTGAGGGCCTAATTTTTATTAAATATTGAATGGTGTAAATGCTGTGAATATTGTGCTATATAGGTGCTGGCTATTTTCTCTCCCATTCTTTTAGTTGACAATGAGGACATTGTCAATTTTAAGTTTGGGGGTGAGAGTGCTTCAATTTTGAAATTGCTTGAAATTTTGACCTCAATTTTGAAATTGCTTGAAATTTTGACCTCAATTTTGAAACTTTTTGAAAGAAATGGAGTGAATAGAAAAATTTTGAACTGATTTTTCAAGAAAATTGTTGGAATGTTTGAGATTTATCATACTTAAGTTTTTGCTTGTTAAAAAATTGTTGAAAATAAGCTGTTAGTTTTGGTTATTTGTCAAATATTGTTTGGATGATCCTATGATATAAATTTCTGCTTGAGATGTTATATTATATAGGAAATTTTTATTAATGTGCATGGATGAGTGCATTGTAGTGATAAAACATGTTGTTCAAGAGTTTTTAAGTATTTCACGCACTATTGGAGTTAAATTTATTGTGGATGTGCTGGTTGAAAGACTTTGTGTCAAATTAGGTTATATACCTTTGTTTCAAACTTTTGATTTTAGAATCCTCTTTGGAATTCTTCAAAACTTTCTATTTACCTCACAAGATTTGAAAAAATGATTAGGGCAGTTCATAATGCGATTGAGCCTTTCAAACTGACCCAAATGATGTGATTTCCTTTTGAACCCTTATTTTGAGCCTATTTGAAAAACCAATTAAAGATTTTTATTGGAAAACCTAACATCTACCTACCTCAACCAATGTGAAAAAACATGATTCCCTTACTTTGAGATAGATGATAATTGATTGGGTGGTGGAATATGGTGATGTTATGCAAAGTTACAATAGATTGGGAAAGGAGTGTAGAATGTAAGAGTTCACAAGGTACATAAATCAAGCCAAAATATTTCAAATAAAAAAGGAAAAAGAAAAAAAGTGTGTATATAAAAAAAACAAAGAAAAAAAGGCTTAAAAAGAAGGCTTGATATGAAAAGATCAATTTGGTTCAAGTTTGGGGGAGTATATTTCATGAGAAAAAAAAGAAAACCCTTGAATAGTATCATCTATCTTAAGGTATTTGATTGATTATCCTTTCCTTTTTCTTTTGAAAACCTTAGCCCCTGGCCCCATTACAAGCTAAGAAAAGTCCCTTTGATTTTTAAGTTAAGTGGGGTGAATTAGAAGAAGAGAGGAAGGAATTAGGGGATGATAAAATTATTTGTTTGAATATTGGTATATGATTTGAAGTGTTGCTTTGAATTTTAACTTGTTCAAAAAGAATAAATGTTAACTCCGTACACACACTCACACTTAAGAATTCTTGGAAAGCATGCTTTAAATCTATGAAGCATTCATCTTTGCATATTGTACTCATTTCTTGTTTAATATAACTACTTGAGCAGACGATGAGGATAATATTGTTCATACATAAATGATGAGTAATTGATTCATTCAGTGAAGATAAACTTCTTTGCTTGAGGACAAGCAAATGTTTAAGTTTGGGGATGTGTTAACTCTCAGAAATTGATAATATTCCAACATATTTTCTTCTATTTTTAACTATTTTTTGGATTCAAATTGAGGATAGAAAGAATTAATAGAAGAAAATGTGCATATCAGAGTAACAAGCTAAAGTTGAAATAGAACAACATATTTGTGGGCTTTAGTTCAAAGGAAAAGTTAAAATTTATGCATCCTTTCTTTTGTAGGAGGATAGAGATAAGCTTGGAAGCTTTTAAAGGATTGAAGATCAAGAGGGTGGAAGATGACAAGTCAAAAGCTAGCTCATGGGCCAAGAAGAAGTTGCTGTGTTCTTGGCTTCAGCTAACAATACATGTGTTGAAGCCAATGGACTTTCTGGACTTTCTGTGCTATATGCTTCAGCACTTGGCGCTGTGCTGAAGCCAACGAGGACCAGAACTTGTCATATGCTTCAGAACACATATGTGCCGAAGCATACGACAGACTATGCAACCATGCGTTTTACTTACTGAAACGCATGTGGAGGGTATTTAAGCAAGGGATAGGCCGAAATTTGGTGATTCTTCAATTTTCAAGTGTTCCTAGGAGTTGGGTGTGCTAGGGTTTTGCCCCCTTGAAGAGTATTGAGTTTGGGTTGGAGTCTAGAAGCAATTTAGGGATCAAATCCTTGGTTTTTCTCATTCTTCTTCTCTTTCTTTGTTAAGTTTCTGTAATGGCTGTAATTATTCTGCATAATTGTAGTTTTTTCATGATTTTTTGTAGTTAAACACCTCATTTTAGGGTTGTTTTGAACCCTTGTATGGATTAAGCACTTATTTTCCCCTTTATATTTGTGATTAATGAAGAGATTATGTTGATTTTACTCTTTACTTAAAGCTTATTGATTGGCCACCAATAAGATTGTTGGGTTCACTTGATCAATGCTTGAGAGGGCTAGATTGGGTGTAGAATTTGAGTTAAATCGTGTGAGAGCTTGAAATTTGTGAATTGAATGGATAGCTTTGTTAATGAGGTAGAGATACACTCATTAGCCTCACATAGCCAAATAGGATTTGCAATGAAATCAGGGTTTAATTAGTTAATTAAGAGATTAATGAATTAATTAAATTATACACCTATTTGGAGACTTGAGAGAGCACTTATAGGTAAATTAGTATCATTGGCTAGTGTAATCTTTCATTAAGTAGCACATATAGGGGGATTTAGTGATGCTTTTGAAATACAAGGGGGATAAACAATCCTAAGCTTCATTAAATACTTAAATTCAAAGAATCATTTGCTTTTATAAATTTTCCGTTGAAAAGTAGTTTTAAATTTCTTTTTCACTCAAACATGTTTTGTTCCAACTTAATCAATTTCAAATGAATCTATTCAACCTAATTGAACACATGATTGTATTCGTTAGCTCACTTTCGTCGTAGTCCTCGTGGGAATGTTCTCTACTCATCACTTTATTACTTGCGACCGTATGCTTGCGGAAGCTAAACGACGAACAAATATCCCAAAATGTATTCAAGGGCTAAATGTACAAAATAGATGGTGGGATTAATGACAGAATTACCTCTGGAAATTTTGTTATGAATTTAGTCAAGTTTCACATGCAAAATTGGCAATTAAATATTATATTGCAAGATGATATATTACAAGATCAACATCTTCTTCAAAGGGCTATGATTTACGTATGACAAGAGGAAACAATATAGGCTACTAAATATGATATGTGAAGGCAATTTGACCAAGTTGTAAAAGATGATGACTAAGTCAACAATTTCAACAAAAGAAGTAATATTTGAAGAGTTGAAATTATGATTAGTTCAAGAAGCCCTTTTGACTATTCCAAGGGCTATATTCGCATGACATGAGGGAATGAGAATTAATATCATACACTTCATCTTTTCCATATGAAAAGTCAATAAAAGTGGCTAGGAATATAAGAGAAAAAGAGAGAAAGTATTATCCATATATTTCCTCATCTTTCTCAAATTTTTCGTCCAAGAATTTTAAAGGCAACGGAGGTGAGAGAATTAAAATTGAAGTCATATTATATTTATCATCAACTTTTACCAAGAAGGAATAATTATTCACCACATATATTCTTTATTTCTTTTGGCCCACTTTCGGTCAAATATTAAGGGCCAAGGAAAGAGAATTTCTGAATGCATTCACTCCCTCTCGTTTGTCTCAAAGTCAGTTTGCAGCAGCAAAAACGTAGAGGAAGAAAAGCAAGGTTTCAAGGTGAGCTTAATCTTGATTTTTCACCTTCTTAACCTCATCTATGGCTCAAGTGACCTTCATGAAACTCGTTCCCCTCTTCCTTAGCTTCATTTCTATGGTTTTTGTTTTTGAAGAAGAGGAGTTTTCAGCCACCTTACAAGAACAAAAGCTGAAGAATCAAAGAAAGAACTTAAGGAGAAGCAAGAGGTGAGTATTAGCATCAATTTGAGCTATTGGTTGTGTTGGTTGAATGAGTATTTTGGCATGCGTAAATCGTCCCTGATTTTGGCCAAACAAGGGTTTGGGTAATTCATGATGGTTTGGTTGTGTTATTAGTGGTTTATGATGATTGGAAACCATTTGACATAAGTTTGATGCTGAAATTGGAAGTTGGTAATTGTTGGAATTTATTTTGATTTTTCTGCCAAAACAAGACATGGAGAATGAGTGGGAATTTGTTAATTTTGATGTTACCATTGTGTTCTACATGAAAAAGTATGTGGGAATAGTCCTGGGTTGTGAATTTTGGGTCATTGAAACTCAAAGTGTAAATTTGGGTTTTCAGCCTGAATAGGATTCCAGCGAGGTACTCTACTTGTGTGGTGTTTTTGGATAACCAAATGATCTCGAAACATTATGAAACTTTCCAGTCTTACAGTTCACATTTCAAGCTTCAAAATGGACATATAATTTGTGTCATTTCGTTTTTTGAGCTATGAGTTCTGATTGCCCAAAGTTTGATGTCGAAACTTGACTTAATTCTGGAATTGTGTTGTGATTTCCAGTAATGATTCATATTTTTCCTATGAAGAGAACTTTAATAGCTTTCCATAGGACTTGGGATCACCTCATTTCAATTTTTGTAGAATTAGTTATGATTTTTCAAAGTCAGGAGAAAATTCTGGCAGATTTGGTCTCCTATGCGAAAATTGAAGATGTAATGGCATAATATAGTATTGTTGAACTTTGAAGTTAGGAATTGGTCTTTTAGGTTAATTGACCACTTTAACTCCTTAGTTGATTTGATTAAATGTCCCTAATGATAACCAACTTGAATATTTGAATTAAAGAATTGGATTAAGTAATAACTTGTCACCCGTAATTCTAATTATAGGATTTGACATTTGCCCTGCACGTGATAAACCAGTGCCAGTGCACGAGCGGAAAGAACAAGGTAGTGACTCTTTCTCTTATTCTGTGTATGATGCCTTGCATGTATGTCATTTCATTGAATATGTCGTGATGTAACATTGCCGTTGTGAAATGCCGTTGTTGTGCTGTTGTGAAACATGCTGTTGTGAAATATGCCATTGTGAATGCAGCGAAAGCTGTTGCAGAAATGCCGTCGTGTTGTTGTTGTTGTGATTTGCTTACATGTTTTGTGATTGTACATGTTATAAGTGAATTGTTACTACTGAGATTCTTTTGAATCTCATTCTTTCCAATGACTAGCCTACAGCAAGGGCAAGCGATTCAAAGGAAAAGCAAGTGATGAAGGGCGGTTAGAGCTCCTAGCTAGGAGTTTTAATTTTGGTAGTTGGTTGTCATATTTTGTTGGGGAATAGTTGCACATGTTGTATATATTGAATAGTGTTGTGTAATCCCCTGTATGGGAAACTAAGCGTTGTAAACCCTTTATTAAGTAACGAAACCTGAGCGTTGTCGGGAATTTTTGGTTGCACTCTGATATGTATGACTGAAACCGAATTGGACAGACCAATTATATTCGAGATGTGAATGTGAGACTGCACTAAACAAGCTTTGGAAAAGTTTTAAATTAACCATTGGTCTCTATTTCGAATTAATGACGTATTATCGAACTATAAATTTGGCTATTAAGGTAGGGGTTACAGCCGGCCCTAAAGGGCCCAGAGTCAAGAAAATTGTAGTTTTTCAAAGCCCGGCCCGAGAGCATCAGGGCCAGGGCCGGCTCGCAGGGCTGTGAAGTCCTTTCACAATATTTAACTATTTTTTCTACGTATTTTCTTTTAGAGGGATATACAAAGTTCTAATTTAACACATAAATGTTGTCAATATTAAAGTTTAAACATGTCTCACGCAAGAAACAAACACAGTTACTAATGCATAATCTAAAGTAAAATCATGCCCATAATAACTCACATAAAGACCAAAGCATAAGAAGGCAAGAAACTAAACACTCTAACCTCTACACAATATTAGTATGACGACTATCATTTTCATCTTCTTCACTACTATCATTAATTTTAAGGACATTTGATTGTGCTTCACTTCGTGTAGTAGGCTCTACTTGAGGAGTAAAAATATCAAGAATTTTTGAACAAGGGGCAGTTGGGCAAGGGGCAGGGAGGGGGTAGGGGCCAAAAAAAAATTAAAAGGGCTTAATAGGCCGGCCCTACAGGGCTGGCCCTTTTAGGCCCGACTTCCTTTGGAGGCTCCAATTTACAAGCCCGGCCTGAGACTTAATAGGGCTTAAACGGGTCGGCCCGACAGGCTCGGCCTGATTTTCCGGCTCTAACTATCAGGTTTCATGCAACTTTTCTAATTCTTCTATATATTTACATTGCGATGACGCATAAAAAAGTTGAAATTGGCGGGCAAAAATAAATTGTTAGTATGAAGTACACAAAAAAAAAAAAAAAAAATAGAAGACATCATTTCTGTCCTCCATTTGGCATTTGGTTGCTATGGTGATAAGAAAAGAAAAATAAAGAAACTTTCCACGAGTGAATGCACTAACATCTAAATTTAAAGATGATTAATGCATGAACTCACTTAGATAATTATATTTGTTGCGATATTATTCTTGTCATCTTTAATATTCTTGTACCATTTTCCATTTAGTTGTAGTCAAAAGATAAGGTCAATTTATTGAGTCACTTTTTCTTTAACAAAAGCAATGCATATTATGCATGTATACTTTAATCATCAAGAAAAAAGGTATGACTAGCTTCTGGTCCCCGTCCTTCATTTTCGTATCTTTTAATGAAGTGTAGCTTTTCCAAAAGTGAAGGTTGGAGAAAATTATAGGTCCTCGTTATCGAATTATCAAGTTGCTTTAACAATGGACATATAATTATAGGCTTAGTGGGAGACCCACAAGTCAAGAACGCTATAACAACCTATCTCTTGATTATTCCATTTTAGTTATCAATATCTAAGAGTTATCTTTACCCAGTTTGTTTCAATATCTTGAAGATTAACCCTCACAATTGGACGTTTTCAAGTTTTCATTCTTGTAATTTTTTGTTTTCTTGTAAATGTAATAATAATTATGTAGTGTGTTCTTCATAGTTTTGTTTTGTTCAGTTTTGTTAAAGACATATATTAAGTGGAAGTAATAAGCACGATACAGTACAATACATTAAATGTGACAAAATCATAAATGTTAAACATATATATGTAATATGTATATAAATTAATTTAATCTTTCAAAAATGATCGGCAGTATAAAAGAAAATTGAATTTTAGACTGTCGGCAGTACGTGCTCCAAGAATCTGCTACCTTTAATTCGGCCCTGTCCTTTTGACAAATTTATTTATTCATCCTTTAAAGGCTTTGTTTGGCTTAATGGGCCCCGGGCCCCGGGGGGGGGGGTGTTAAATCAGGATTCCGGAGGAGCTAGGAAGCAGAGATTGTGAGTTTTGTTTGGTTGGTATACGGCGGAGGGGAGGGGATGTTTCTTATTTGATTTAGGCTGGAGCTAATTAAAAGTTGGTAAATATGTTATTACCATTTTAATCAGATTTATCCCTTCTTTTATATAATATTTATATTAAAATTTTCATTTCCTAATTTATGAATAAAAAACCTAATACCTCATTTATATATGATAAAATATTTTTATATGCATTTAAAGGGTGGTTTTATTAATTATGCCACCTCATTAATTAATTTTATAATTATAATATATATATACACATGCATAATAATATATAATAATCACACAATTTCAAGTAAAAAAAACACGCTCTAGTTCAAACATTAAGCAACTATTTTAAAAAAAAAAAAAACTCAAAACGCCCCCAAATTACTTTGGACTTGAAACTAATCTTTATTGGGTTAGAAGTAAGGTTAAAGCTCTTTTAATAAATATGTTTCTTAAGATTTCAACTTATATTTTTGTTTTTAAGAGGTGAGTATCTTAAATCAACAACTTATTGGCCTGACACTGGAAGCAATTTTTGTAGTGAGGGAGTGCTTGAATGCAAGGTGGCTAGAGAGGGGAAAAACTGGATCGGTAAAATTGAGATATTGAAACAGTTACAGGGGCAGTTTTGTCCCAATGCATTATTTTTCTCCCCTTCAAAAAAAAAAAAAAAAACCCCTCCCTTGAGGGAAGGCTTGCGAAAAGGACAAATTTTCTTATCTGGTCCATCTTCCAACCAGACACCTTCATCCACCCTCCAGTGCTCGCCTCAACAGCACTCCAACAAAACACTGCCCAAGGAATCTAGGTCTCTATTTTCCAAACTATCTAGATGGCTGTAAAATATAAAGCGACGTTTCTAGATGTTTTATCACAGCATCATAACTTCATGATATTCTGGGAACAATTGTTTTTTGCATTAGACATCTTTAGTGTATTAGACTTTAGAATAAGTTCTTTCAGAGATTGACAAGGAAAAGGTAAAAAAAATCAAAAGAAGAACTAAGCTTTACAGCTCACTAACCTCACTTGTGTCATCTCGCTTTGGAATGTATTCAAAAGGACTGAAAAAAAAATTCAAATAATGTCTACTAATATTGTTTGGAGTGAGTGTTAGGACTTAATAATATGGATAGAAAAAATCATATTCAAAGAGCTTTTCAATAATCGTTGCCAGGGGACTGAAATTTGGTTGTGTCGGTCATGTCGAAAACTGACGAATAATTTAATTTTCCCCTAAAAGAAGAAATTAAATCTTGTTTGAATAAATATTCTGATTAGAGTTTGGCTCTTCTCTGCCAACAACTATAAAGTCTGTAGGATATAGATCTAGCAAGACAAAAAAGTAAAATAAAATAAAGTGAGACTCATAACATCAACAAATAAATTGAGTCTCATCTATCTTCTTGACATATCCTCTAGTCTCTCAAGAAAAGATTGAATCAAAATTCATTAATCATTTTATATAAAATACAACTTATAAGCATCCACATTACTTTCATATGGCATAAACTCCATTCGGTATACTGGGAACAAAGCTTATTTATTCAAAAATATACTCTCCACGTAACTTTCTCTTATCATTATGAAATTAAAAAGAGAAAATTGCTAAAAAAATCTCTCATTGGCAAAATTTATTACATAAAAAGGCCTAAAATTTATTTAAGGACCTAGGTGCAGCCTATTTTTAATGGGTATAGCTCTTATTTCATATGTGTGCAACTTATATTTAATTATGTGTAACATGGAAGATATTTGCATATACCTGAATATAAGTTGCATCCACTCAAAGATATAGTGCTTAATTAAGTATCTTTAGCTTACAAATTTTGCAGTGGAGATTTTTCAGAAATTTTTCTTCTAAAAAATGTTTGGAGGGGAAAAAAGAAAATAATGATTCCCTATTTGTGATATTAACGATTGAATGGGCAGCGAAAATATTGTTACGAGTACTTATAATGTAAGAATGAGGAGACAGCATTTATGTCCTCCATTTAGGTGCAGCAGAGACAAGGCATGGACAGAATAAACTTTCCATGAGTGAAAGCACTAAAATCTTATCTTGATCTTAATTAATTTAAATATTGGATTAATAATGGGCTTAGTTATATTATTTTATTTCATTACGACATTATTCTTGTCACCTTTACACAATGTGCTCCTGTGATGCTCCTTCTATATTAAAAAAGAAGGCTCGTTTTAATTGGGTCATTTCTTTACTTTATCTAAAGTTTTAATTTGCACTACGCATTCTTTATTTATCAAGGAATTAAAAAATGATGACGTATATATTTTTGTGACTAGGGTTGATTCCTCCCATCATTATTTTTCTTTAAAAAATTGTGATTTTGTCGTGAAAGTTTCTGACGTATAACAAAATAAGGAGAGTTTACGGTAAAAAATTATCACTAAAATTCATTCAAAAAGGTGTTTGAATTAATTTTTTAAAGTGGAACATACGGTGAAAATAGATTTGGTTACACTTAAAAGCTCCACCGACCCGTTGTGAAATATGCTCAAAGGCACAACTTCACGTGATAATAAACCATTTAGACTCAGTTTTTTCCCCTTTCGGGCACTCATATAGAGTCAGTGACTTATGATGCAAGATCTACTCCTTGGATACTAAATTAAGAAACTGCCCAACTAAGAGAAATTTAAAAAAAAAAATTTGGTCAAGTTACTTATTTACAATAAATGCATATTGGTTTTCTCATTTATTTCTTTTTTTTTCCGGTCGAAGTCTCTTTTATTTATTTATTTATTTATTTATTTCTTTATTTTTTTTTTGAGAAAGCACTTTTCTGCCTACTAATAAGTAAAATATTTGCATATTTATTTTTCCTTATATGATGATTTTATGGATGATATTTGAGCTCAATTTAATAAATTTGGGTGTAATTAATAAATAAATAATGATTTTGGCATAAAATAGAATTTATTGGAAAATACTAAATTAGACCCTCTTTCAGTTTTTAGGCAATATCTGGAGCTCTAGATGTCGGATTGAGATATTCTTTATATGGATAAAAAGCTAAGAAAGAGCTCTACAACTTTGATGTTGAGACCAAAATCCAATTCTATCTCTAAGGGTTTCAAATTTTGCTTGAAAATTGAAAGCGGGAATCATCTACCATTCGAGGCAACCAACCATTTCATCTACCTCTTCATCTTTCTTCTCACCTACTACTTCATCTACCACATTTCATTTATCATATCATCTTTCTTTTCACTAATTACTTCATCTACCACATTCTATCTACTATTTCACCTATCACATTTCATCTACCACTTCATCTACCCTACTCCATTCTTCCTTATATATAGCCACCTTCTCCTTCACATTTTACTTACACCAATTCATATCCATTACTCTCAACTCTTCTCCACACATACCATTTTATTTCTATTACTCTCCTCTCTTCTCTACTTACACACCATTTCATTACTCTCATATCTTCTCCACTTACTCCATCATCTTAGAATTAATTTTATGCATTGTACTACTTTTTGCATGCATCCATCTTGGAAGGCTTAGGATTGTATTACTTTTTGTATGCCACCTACATGAAAGGTTTTACCTCCTAAAGGGACGGCTAGATTTTTACATTTTTCATGCATCTTTTGGTTGTATATTGATGTTTGAAAATTTAATATTCAAGTTTTATGCAGTATTTATGAGAATTTCATTTTAGTTTTATATAATGTCAATTTATTTTGATTTTTTTTAATTTTATCATATGCTAAATTTCCATTTTCCTAGGGTGATGACGTAGCTTACTAATAACGGATTGAATATTAACTTATTAAATCTAGTTTTAATTTTTCCTTCATGATTGAATTTTAATTATTATTCTTAATGCTTTCATTTGATTGGCCATCTTTTGAATGATTTCAATATATATGTTGAGACCGGAAGGAGATACATGTGTGTAAACCCTATAATTAAAACCATAACTTGCATATGAAATAGGAATATATTCATATGAGTTGTATAGTCTTATAGAGTTCCATAAATTTTAATGCATAATTAATTGCTTAAATTCATATAGGAATATATTGGATTAGCAATTAATTATAGAATTGCTTGACCTTGGAAGGGGCTAGTAATTAAATTAGGGAAACTCGACTATCAATCGTGTAGAATAAATTGGGCTAGAATAGATAAGTGATTCAATTCGTAATTTGTTAAGTGAAATCTAATCCCTATGACTTTTTCTCATAGTTGTTTCATATCATTTGCATTCATATTTGCTCATCTTTTATTTCGTACTCTCAATCACTAACTAATCGATCGACTAAATAGAATTAAAATTACTTATTTTGGTACTTAGTGACCAATCCTCTTGAAAACGATACTCTACTCACTTCTGTATTACTTGATTACGACAGTGTACACTTGCACTATTTAATTGATCATCTACACTCATAACACCTACTAAATATTGCCTAAGCAATTTGTAAATTCTGGCCTAAGTGATCTCAAAAATGTGAAAGTCATATCATGACAAATTGCCATTACTAAAAAATAAATATTTAAAAATAATAGAAACAGAATTAAAATTACTTATTTTGGTACTTAGTGATCAATCCTCTTGAAAACGATACTCTACTCACTTCTGTATTACTTGATTACGACAGTGTACACTTGCACTATTTAATTGATCATCTACACTCATAACACCTACTAAATATTGCCTAAGCAATTTGTAAATTCTGGCCTAAGTGATCTCAAAAATGTGAAAGTCATATCATGACAAATTGCCATTACTAATAAAATAAATATTTAAAAATAATAGAAACTAAAGATGTGATGCCCAGTAACAGTTAATTAGCTAACATGCTAATCAGTGTGTCACGTAACGTACTATTCCCACCATGCCTAATTGGGTGCATATCATTCAAAGTTCTATTGCCACCCCAAACACAGCCTTAACCTATGAAGCTGACCAATGACTTAGCCAAAAGGCAGGACTTCCTAATCAAAGGCCCATGGGTTTAGGGATAAATTTAACATGAACACCACAAAACTACTAATCATTAGACCAAGCCCTCAGCAGGCTCTTACTGGAACTTGTATTAAGACCACACCAAGGCTATTTGTTTTGTTTTGTTTTATTTTGGGTCAATAGCCCTAATTACATTTTGAATACTCTATACGACTTTCAATATGTGACTATTGCGAGGAGGAGATAGATATGGGCCCCGATTTGGATTAAGAATATATTAATGCTGTTGAACCAGGATGGTCATGATCATGTTACGTAGGGGATGATTATCCTGATTAATTATATATATATGGATGAGAAGGAACTCTATCCTGCATGATGGAGGGAAACAACTAACTCTAGAAATAAAAAAGAAGGGAACTATAATAGGAATTGAGTCACAAGTCACTGATCACTGTATATGTTTCCCAAAATAAGAATAGCTTTTGATGTTTGAGGCCATTAGGCTAAAAGAAAAAAAGAAAAAGAAAATTCCTGTGAGCATATTTCACAATAATGATACGGTGGAGCTTAATTAAGCGTAACAAATCAATCTCCATAGTATGTCTCCCATCAGGAAATTATAGCTAACCCCTCTTTCATACCCCTTTGATTTATCGGAGGGATATTTTTATTTTATGAAAATGGTACAACAAAGGAAATCGGAAAGGCAACATGGGAAGAAAAGAAATGGAAACTAAAAGAACATAAAAGAAAATAGGAATGAGTTTTGTAAATATGTTTGATATGACTGAAAAAAATAATGAAATATCGATATGACTTTCATTTGGTCCATATGAATTGATAATGAAAAAGGAAACCAGAAACGTTGAAAAGAATATGATGCCCTAATGCTAAAAAGGAACCAGAAATTTATCAGACTTTCCCCCCTAGAAGATATTATGCTAAAGTTCGTGAATGAGAAATTACGGTTCCTGTAAACCATTGGGATACATTATATTTTTCAGATGAAGCAAAACATGAGAATCTGGCAAATTTCTTCCAACTAAACAGGCCTCAATGTTTTTTTTTTCGGTGAGAATATTTCTAGGAATTTCTCTTTATTTTGTTCGATGTTAGAAGCTTTCACGACACTAGTGGAAAAATCACTTTTAAGACTGGTTAAAAATGACATTTTAGACCAGTTTTGGATCCGATCTTGATACAGCCGGTTTTAAAAGTTTTCTATTTTTTAGACCGGTTAATGAAACCGGTCTTAAAAATCACTTTTTTAGACCGGTTGCTCGAAGACTATGTCTAAAAAGTCCAGACTTTAAGCTTTCACGACACTAGCGAAGATGACCGAGCTCACAGAGAAATCGAATCAAGAAGAAAGGTTTCAGATTTAGAGAGCGAAATTTAGGCACGACAAAGAGGAGATTCAAAAATTTAGGGTCGATTTTTTAGACCAGGTATATATAAAACCGGTCTTAAAAGAGTGAAAAAAAATAATTTTCAAATTTTTCATATTTAAGACCGGTTTTTATTAAAACTGGTCTTAAATGTTTAATATTTAGGACCGGTTATTATTAATAACTGGTTTTAAAAGTTTAAAAATTTAAATTTTTTTAAATATTTTGATATTTTTAGACTGATTTTATTTATAACCGGTCTAAATAATTTTTTTAAGACCGGTTTTTTTTTTAGAACCAGTTTTAAAAGTTCTATATAATTACAAAACTGCTACCGGTCAAATTTTTTAGATCTTATCCGCTATAACCTGTCTAAATATGACGGTTTAAAAAGGAAATTTTGTACTAGTGCGACAAAATCACTTTTCCTTTTGGAGTCATGGGAGGAATTGCCCTCATAAAAAAAAACTAGTAATCACTTTTCCATAATTTTTGATAAATAAAGTATGCGCAGTGCAAAACTTTAGCTAAAGAGAAGGAATGACTCGATCAAAATGAACCTTCTTTAATTATTATTATTATTTTTTTGCTATAAAAGGAGAATCATAAGAGCATATCGTATGAAGTTGACAAGAATAATATCGTAATGAAAATAATAATATAACTAAGTCCATTATTAATTCAATATTTAAATTAATTAAGATTAAGACAAAATGTTAGTGCTTTGACTCATGGAAAGTTCCTCCTAGTTCTTCATGTCTTATCTCTGCAGCAACGAAATGGAGGACAGAAGTGCTGTATGTTTTCCTTCTTTGTGATGGTTCTTATTACTTGAATCCTAAATATAAGAGCTAGTAGATTGATTTGATCCTAAATATAGGACCCAATCTAGTTTATATCACAAATTAGTTAAGGATATTGTCATTAATGAGACTTACAAGGATTGGTTTACAATAGGGATTGGCCTTATGCCCTAATTATTTGTTTAACAAGTTCTTAGGCATTTTAACTGAGCTTATACTTAAACAAATCTAGTGCATGTTTTTTGCTGATGATATTGTTTTTGTAGCTAATTTAAGAGATTAATTCTAAACTCAAGTTATGGAGAAGGAACATGGAGTCGAAGGGTTTTCGACTGAGTAGGAGTAAGACAGACTATATGAATTGCAGTTTTGATAAGAAGAGAGTAGGAAGTGATTTGGAGGTTAAAATGGAAGATCAGGTTATTCCAAGAAGTGACAAAATTCAGATATTTGGGATCAATTTTATAAAAAGATGGTTGAAGGAGCGTGTCGGTTTATGCCTTAGCAACTTCGTCAAAAAATGACCAAAGATTGCAATATAGGGTGCAATTTTGAATCATCTTTTGAGGAATCTTTTATTAATTACTTAGGAACTAAATGTGATGATTGGCATGAAACAATAAAAAAAATATTTGAGCTTTTTATCTAACAACTAGATTGCAACTAAACTAAAATGCTTTTAAAACAAATATTTTTGGGATAAAAATGGATTAAATGGAAATTAGTTTAGAAAATTTGATGAAAACCTCATAAAACAATGAATTTTGTCTATCCTTGCTTCAAAAGAACCTTTTAAACCAGCATGAGTTAGTTGAATTCCAAGTGAAATTAATCCCTCTAATTGAAAAATTATTTAAACACTAGCAATTTGAATACATGAAATGCAATGACATAAGTAAGCAAGAATCCTTGAATTACAATCTTTTATTTTTTGGCCAATAAATGCATTACAATCACAATTATATATTCATAACAATTTTAAGTAAAAGCTATACCAAGTCAATTACATGAAATTGCTACTATTGAAGCACAAGTGTCAAATACATAACACTACAACCAAATAAACATCTAATTTCTACAAAAATGCATGGAACCCCAATTGCTCTAGTTGAATTTGTTGTGAAAGGTGGTATGTCTTTAAGGTTGAAAGTCGGATCACCATACTTCTGTTTTTTACTTTGAAATGCAATGGACATTTTTTTATTTATAGGATCTGTGACATAAAATACTTGTTTCGCTTGATTTGGTAGAATGAAGGGCTTATCTCTATAACCAACTCTTCAAAGATCAACTAAGACAAATCCAAATTGTTGATCTATTATAATAACATTATTGCTAACCCACTTACATTTGAATAAAGCAACTTTGAACTTGTTGTAGGTCATCTCCTATATTTCTTCAGTAACTCCAAAATAGGCCATGGATTCTAATATGGGGTTTTTGTCACTCGAACTGTAAAAATGCATGGCTTCAGCTTCTACCATCACCCTACTATTTTGTATAGTACTTCTGTCATCTTGATCTTTTGTATAGAAAGAATACTCGTTTATATCATAACCGCTCCAAGTGATGACTTAAAAAGAAGACCCATAAGCTAACCACTCAATTGTCTCAGACACACCAGTCTCATGTGAAACCTTGTCCTTGAATCACTCTATGAATGTCTTGTTTTGCTTATTAGCTATCTGCATGTCTTTCATCCTTAGATTCATGTTCTTCAGACTCATTCTATGTTCATCTAAGTATGGTTGAACTTCTTCCATATTATTCAAGATATACAAGTATACTAGCAACACCTCATCACAAGGCATATTCTTCACTTTTAGTCATCTGGTTCCCTTGCTTCTCCCCTCTTCATGTCGAGATTGTGCCTTCACCCCTAATAGATAATCTTTGCAAAAGTTCATAACCTCTTCAACTATATGTCTTTCAACTATTGAAGCTTCAGGTCGATAAGGAGTTTTAGAATACCTTTTTAATATCTTCATGTATCACTACTACAAAAAGGTTGAAAAGTGACACCCATTTTATGGCCCTTCTTTAAAGAACTGCCACATCTTCTTCTTTTTTTAATTTTTCCATTTAAACTTTTTTTTTTGAAATTTTGGCTACCAGCTGTGTCGCTTGGCTGACCAAGTGCCACAACTAGGGCATGGCTGACGAAGCAAGCGCCATGTCACCCAAAGTGGACCAGCTGTGGCGCTTGGTCAGACCAGCGCCATAGCTAGTCTACCTCAACGTGTGGCACTTGCCAGGATTGGCTGAAAGTGGATAATGGAATCCACTTCCTGCCAATCAGATTTCCCTCCTTATCTTCTAATATCTTTTAATTTCCCTCCCTCCCTCTTCATCATATATCGCCAACGTCACCCCCACCTTACAAAAGACCATTTTTGCTGCACAACAGCACACACACACATATCTTCTTTATCAAATTCTCTTGGTCCCTTTTTCCCTATTTGTTCCCTATCATCCCCACTCCTATCCCCAATTGTTCCCTTTTTTTTCCTACTCTCTGTCTCTTCCTCTTTTGAACCCCACTCCAGTTGGTCCCCACTCCACTCCTCAGCTCACCTTTTATATGATAGCTTGATTTGTTTTATTTTTTTGGCCTTAACTAGCTTGCATTTTTTATTAATTGTTTAATTTACTTAGTTGCTAATGTACTACATGTGTTCACATATCAAGTTTTTGTACTGTGATTTTTTATGTTAGCTGCGCTATATAGCTTGAGTTCTTTTTATTCCATAATTTGTTGTTACATGTGACTATTATGACATGGCATTGTGTGCTGGAGAATATAATATACTTTATGATATACATGTTGATAAGGTATAGTGGTATAATTATAAGTTTACAAAGATTGATGGTTGAACTTTAAAAGTTTTTTCGTGATTTGTTATTCTTAAAAGTGAAAATAAGTTATAAAGTGTTGACCAGCATAATTTATAGTAAAGTAATAAAAGTTAATTGAATTTGATATACTTTAAAAAATACTATTAAAATTGAATTTTAAATGTGAAAAAAAATAAATGTTATATAAATATTTTAGAAGGAAATGACACAAGTGAAAGGAAAATTATTTTAAACAAGTTTTAGCATTTCAATAATAATGATTTTAATTGTAAATCCTCTAATTCTATTTTAAATAATTTTTATTATTGTTAGATATCTTAAATGAATGTGTATTTGAAGTTTAATTTTTTTGGTGAAATTATATAAAACCCCTGAACTTTGGGTCAGTTGTAATTAATCTCTTGACTTTTTTCTAAATTTAGAAAAATTACAGTAGTTTTTATGTGAAAAGAATTAACACTTGTAAAATACAAAATACAAAATACAAAATACAAGTAAATTTTTTAATAAAAAATAATTATAATATATTAATATAAGGGTGTCAAAATTATATCATTTTATAATTTAATTGGAAAATAAATATATGTGTATATGTGAGATTTCAAAACATATATATTCTTGCTTGTTGGTATATATAAAAAACAGAACATATTAAAATATTTAGTTTGCTTTCCTATGATTGATAGTATCATGAAACATCACATGCAACAAATTAATTTTTGTGTTCCATATTGCCAAAGCTTGCTTTCCTATGTGTTGGGAAATATGATTTCTTTCCTTATGAGCTGTTTTATTTGTGAATTAAAATATAGGGTTTAATTTAAGACTTAGAAAGATTCAATTTTATTTTAAAATTGGTAAGAGAATATAAAAGTGATTAGTAAAACAGTCATACATTAACTAACTAACCACATACTTTTTTAAAAATAGATTGAAGGTATAGATGGATGGTAAATGGATGTCATCTAATCGGTGTTCAAGGGAATATATAGATGGGGTGAAAGAGTTTATTACATTTGCAATCGAGCATACAAAAGATCCTGACAAAATCTTGTGTCCTTGTTTATCTTGTTGTTTTGGAAAGCGGATTAGTCCACTTGATTTGCTAGATCATTTAGTGTGTTATGGAATTGATCAAAGATATACACGATGGACAATGATTGTGGGTATTACATCATGAAATTTATGAAGGATGTAATTACGCATGATCAGCCATTTATTCCTAAAAAGTAAGTCATTTAGTTGCACTTCATAATGTGTTTTAATTAAATTTAATTAGTGCATGATAATTAAGTTCTACTGATTTTAATTCATTTTAATTTGTGCCTGATTGTATATATGTGTAGTATTGTGACACTTTGACTGACCATCAAGTTAATGAAGTAATCGAGGAATGGTGTGAATATGTGTTTAGGCAAACCTTTGGATAGCTACTATTTAATTAACTAGCTAGCTGGTCTCTGTATTGTTTCTTACTAATTGTTGTGTCATTTATTCAAGTTGAATATGTTGTATTTCATTCGCAATATATTGCATACAAATTTTTAGTACTACTTTAGTTAATTAATCATCTGTCTGTATCATTTTAAAGTTATTTCATTGTTCTTGTTTGCTTTTCTTCATTTTACTATGGATATATATAGACAATGTTTAAAGCGGTGCACCATTGCAATTATAGGGGTATATGGACTAAAAATATGAAAGATATATTAAAAAAACCATGGCCACGCAAGAATTTTAAAAAAATATATAGGACATTCCAGGAAGCGCCTCAGGAGGGAGTGACCTCCTATGAGAAAGTGCCATAGGAGGGGCGTGTCTACTGTTGCGCTTGTTGACGTAAGCGCCACAGGAGACCCCCTCCTGTGGCACTTCTTCAAAAATGTGCCATAGTAGGGAAATTTTTTTAAAAAACATTTATTATGTTGTGGCACTTCCAAGCCCCACAACATTTTTTAGTAGCATCATAATATGTGGCACTTCTTTAGCGTCACAGTTAATGCACTTATAAGTGCCACAACTTTGCTTTTTTGTAGTAGTGTATTGCTTAAAAGGGTACATCCAGCTTAGGTAAAATAACCTGCAGAGCCTTACCTCCCTTACCAAATAAACTATCAAATTCACCATTATATCAAAAAATGAAGGAGGAAAATGCAACTTTAGTTGGGACAAAATAATATAACCCTCATTTTCCAATTCATCCAACTTTTCAGTGGTTTGTTAAATAAAGCATTAAAGAAAACACACAATCTTGTTACAGTGGTTCGCACTTCATCTTTCATAATGCCACTAATAGCTACTGGTAATAGTTATTGCATCAACACATGATAATCATAGGACTTTATTCCCACTAACTTCAAATCGTCCATTAAAATAAGCCTTCTCACATTAGAAGAATATCCTTGTGGCACCTTAATGTCATGCAAACACCCACACAAACTTTATTTCTTGGCTTTTGATAGTGCATGTGATGCTGGTTCTATGTACGCCCTCTTTCCATCTTAGGGATATAACCGTTTTCTAATTCCCATATCAACCAAGTCTAGTCTCGCACTAATTCCATCCTTAGTCTTCATTGGTATTTGCAAAAGTGTACTGACAAGGTTATTACAAGTGTTTTTCTCCATATGCATCACATAAATATTGTGTCTCACATCAAGATTACGCTAATATGGAAGATCAAAGAAAATTAATCTCTTCTTCCATATGTTCTTCTCACCTGTAGTCCTCTGATTTTTACCCAAGATGATATTGATACTGTAACATCCCAAATTTTGGGCTTAGAAGTTGAAAAATAAGTCTAAATTAATTAGATTATTAAGCACAGTTGAGCCAAATGTCTTAAGTATATTATAAGGAAAATGATTAAGATAATTATTAACATTATTTATGGGCCTTGAAAATTGAGGAAACATTATGGAATATTATTTTGGAATTTATAAAAATTATGAAGAGGCTTAGTTCCCAAAAAATGGCCCAAATAATTTTAAAAGTTAATTTCTGGTAATTAAAAGCCTATTTTCCTGAAAATTCAAGGAAAATTATTTAGAGGTTATTGTTTTTCTTGAAAATTTTAGAAAAATTATTTCAAGGCTTAAAGAAGTTAATTAAGGAAGAAAATCCTTATAAAGTACTAAGTATTTATTTATGGAATTTATATGGTAAGCCGATGTCGATAAAGAAATGGGGAAAATTGTAATTTTATTATACATACCCAAAGATCAGAATTAAGCTAAAGTTTAAGCCAAATTATAGAACCCAAAAGTGCTACAAATGATCAAGAATATTGGAATGAGATTTAAGAGATTTTAGATTAGACAAATTAGTATAATTAAAGCCATGTGAGTAAAATCAATAAGATAAAAACACACATACACACCCACATTAAAAACACTCAACCACTCCTCTCATCCCTCATTTAGCATTCACTCCAGAGAAAGATAAAGAGAGAGAGGTTGATTAATTTTCATCTAAAATAAACTTAAAGAGATTTAAATTAAGTACTAGAACATAGAAATTGGATATGATGTGTATATTGTAAGTTATAAATTTTCAAAGTTTAGGCTGGAAAACTAGAATATCCTATCTCACCAAAGGAACAGTTAGTACACATGTTGAAATTGGGAAATTTTGTCTATGATTTAATGCTAGATGTTGAGGATTGAAAGAGATTTAAGTAGGAACTTGAATCACCTCATTTGTAGTTCCCTTGTTTAAGTGATGATTTTTCAAATTTCCTTGAAAAAGTAGAGGCAGATTTTCGCTCAAGTCCGGAAATGACTCATTTTTATAAAATAGTAATTAGTGATGGGTTTGAGAGTGTTGGGATAAGTTTGAAGGGCTAGTTTATTTAATTGGATGTCTAAATTATAGAGGCAACTAGACATTCAATAGGTCTTATAAGATACATAATAAAAAAAGTATAAAAGATTATCAATGATGTAGGGAGATGTCAAGAGTACATGTTTAAAAGCATGCTTTACAAAAATGGAGCATTATCCACCTATGTGCATATGTCTTGGCCAAGAAGAGTTGAGATCATAGAGAGAGCTTTATTATGCAATGGTTATACACTAAGGTTTAAGTATTAATAAGCTCCATATGAATAATTAATAGGATTTGGCAATCACTATCAAGCAAAGGGGGAAGCAAAACCAAAGAGGTTTAAGCAAAAGGAGGTAACTTGGGAAGAAGTAAAAGGAAGTGAAACTTACTCATATATAGTTTGTGCTTGGTGGCTTGCATGTTTATTTGCCATGTATATGCCTTTGAACATGTAATACCCTTGCTTGAGTTGTGCCATGGCCATGTGCATATGCTTGTAAGGTGTTGTTCTTATTTTAGCTATTTACATGCTTAGTTTATTACTATTGCACATTATATATTGAGTTAATATTTTTACTACTAAGATTTCACCAAATCTCACCCCTTTCTTTGATATACCAACCTTAGGGATATGCTTTTCAAAAGAAATGGGCAAGGTGGTTGAAGCTTGAAGAAGATGGAGGCACTCTTGTTAATTTATATGATCCTTTGTGTGCAGTTGTGTGTATATATATATATTAGTTTGGAAGCTTTGTATAAGTTCTATGTTATTACACTATTACAAAAAAGGGATTGGGTGGCACACCTCCTATGGCACTTCTATAAAAAAGCTCCATAGGTAATTGGTTTTCTTTTACAAAAAAATGTATAGAAGCTATGGCGCTTTTTATTATAAGTACCATAGCTAGAGTTAGTATTGTGCGGCACTTTCCTAAATAAGCGCCACACAAGATGGTTTAGTAGCATCTATGGCACTTTTTAGACCAGCGCCGTAGCTAGCCTACTTCTATTTTAAAAAAACTATAGCCTTGGCATTATTTGTTACAAAATAATAGGATATAAAAGAAATTCCATACGTAAAGCTTAATCACCCAATCAATAAAGGTTCACTTTTTTTAGAGGGGTCTTGGAAGGCGTTTTATGGAGAAGTGCCGGGTAAAGTTGTTAGTGCAAGCGTCTCACCCAAGAGGGGGGGTGAATTGGGTGATACCAGAAATTTCGTTGCGTATAAGAGAATTAACAGAATATTTAAAGCAGTTAAGAGCAAAGAGAAATATCACCGAAGTGTACACCGGGAGTTATACTAGTTCGGCCACAACCACTTTGACCTACGTCCAATCCTCAGAGCATCTATGAGAGTTTCACTATATTCTCCAAGATTCAGTGGGTTCTTGGCACCTCAGTACACAGCAAATTCCTTCACTTGAACACTCGCTCCCCCTTACACGTTGTACTCAAATCCCCAACTCAAGGTTCCACAACCTTAAGTTGTCTCAATAATAAATATTGAGTTTGTAATGAAAAATTCTCTCACAGAGCAAATATATAATCACTGAAGTACAATGAATGAGTATAAGAAAACAAAGCACTAAAAGTGTGTTGATCAATGTATGTTCTCAGTTCTTGTCTCTTTTGTTTCCTTCTCTTTGAATGCTCCATATATATAAATGATTTGGAATGTCCGTTGGAAGCAATTCAAACATGTCCGTTAGAGTCGCGCAGCAACGGTTGACTATTCTTCAAATTTGAAAACTATCCGTTTGCGGTAGGTAGCGGTAGGTGGACACTTTAATTAACTTTGCTCTTCTTACTTGATCTCTTCATTGTTTCTCTGCAAATGTTCTTAGAATACTAATGCAATGAAGAGTTAATCATATAGATAATAATTTAATAAACATTCGATCAAAAACATAATTTCTAGACTTCCTTACTCGAGTGGCTACTCGAGTGGTCACTCGAGTAAACCTTTCAAAAATATGGCAGTGCCTAATTCAACATTTTTCATAAGATATTACTCGGGTAAGACATGGAGTGAGATAGATCACAAACCTTGGAAATACCTAATTACTCGAGTAGCCATGTCTTTTCTTCAGAAGTTACTCGGGTGCTGACTCTGGTAATCTGATTACTCGAGTGGTTACTCGAGTGGCCTTCAATATTCTTCACACCTTACTCGAGTGGTCCCTCGAGTAGATTTCAAATAACCCGGCAGATTACTTGATTACTCCCTAGAGTAATTGCATCACATTCTTGGCCAAGAGTTTGCTTCCTGATTACTCGAGTGGCTACTCGAGTAATGCTTCAAATAACTCCGTGGATTACTCGGGTGGTCTTTCGAGTAAATTCTTTTTCTCACATAGTTACTCGAGTGGTCACTTGAGTAAAGGTTGAATTTCTTGGCCGAGAGCTACTGGAAGATTTTTACCGGGATTACTCGAGTGGCTACTCAAGTAATGCCTTGGTAATTCATGTTACTCGAGTTATCACTCGAGTAATGGGCTATATAACTTTGCAGATTACTCGAGTGATCCCTCAAGTAACTTCTTCCAAATTATGGCAGTGCTAAAATTCTTTGTGATTACTCGAGTGGCTACTCGAGTAATGGCTTTCCTTACTTGAGTGGCTACTCGAGTAAGCCTTCACAAAAATTGTCTATTACTCCAGTGCTTACTTCAAGTAAAGCTTTGCCACTTTGTTCAAATTTATTTGTTTGTTATCAAATCCTTTCATATCTTTGATCCAAACTTTGTTATCATAAAAACATATAGGATCTAACATTCTCCCCCTTTTTGATGATGACAAAACTTGGTGATTTTGAACAAAGTTTTTGAAATTGAGTTTTCAAACATGTGCTTCTTAAATAATGAAATCTTTTGCTAAATTTAAACTTGAAAACTATTTGTGAAATAGCTTAATAAATATCTTTTCAAAGTTTTTGTTCTTATATTTACTTGTTCACCTTGCATACATAATCGAAAACACATTAGTCCCAAAATGCAATATAATTTCAATGAAATTTAACTTTAATGCCATAAAGAAACAAATTGCATAAAGAGAAGTTCAATACATAATCAAACTTAGAATTCAAAGTTGAAAACACCCTAAACCCTAAAACCCCATACACCCAAATCCCAATTATAACTACATTAACTCAGTCATTCACCACAAAATCACTCAGGCACTCTTCTCCCCCTTTTTGTCTTCATCACAAAGGTGGAATCAATCATGAGGAGGAGTAGGTGGTTCGGCTGCTGAGATAGGAGTGACCGGAAATGCCAATGATTCATATGAACCATCTGAACTTGAAGGATTTGAAGATGATGGTTCGGGATCAGGAAGATTCACTGGTGGTGTTTGAAGATCCTCTAGAGGATTCACTGGAGATGATGGGTAAGGAACCAGAGAAGTAATTTCTACTTCCTCTGTAGCTTGCGGTGAAGATATAAGCACCTCCTCAGTATGTTTAGGTGAGGTAATGGGAGTAGATATAGGCTAAGGCTGAACAGGTTGAGGTGGATTATCAGAGGTGATATGGACTTTCTCTGATGTGTTAGGGTCAGGCATAGAGAACAAGACATTGCTGGGTCCACTCTCAGAGGGTATATGCTCGGTAGGTATAGAGGGTCCAGGTTCAGGAACAGGCATGGGCTCAGGAATACCAGAAGGACCAGGAAGAAAGGAACCAGATGCCATAGCATCAAGTCTGGCAATAATGGATCTTAGAAGCTCACCCTGGGCACGTTGTTTAGCTAGCAACTCTTTGTGCCTCTGATCCATCCTTTCCACAAGTTGTCCCATCTTTTCATTCATATGGGTTACCTGTAATATCCCAATTCGGGATTAAGGGCTAATGACTTTGAGACTAATTGTAAGTATATAATTAAGCACTTTTGATGAAATATGATATGAAATTGTTATGAATATTCATTGGTGCTTAGAGATCAAGGGTTGAGATCTTTTGACTATGGGTCAGAATCCTATGTTTTGTGTTTATGTGAGCTCTTAGTAAAAGTGTGGGGATGGTGACAAGTGGCATTGTGTGAGTTATTGGATGAAATCACAAGAGGACAAAAGTCCACGTTTTCCCTCATTCTCTCTCTCCTATTTGGTTGGTATGGGCAAGGGAAGAGAAAAATCACATCATCCTCATCATTTATTTCATCTCTTATTTTCTCTCTCTTTTTCTTCCATTTTCGTTGGTCACAAGCAAGAAAGAGAAAGTGAAAGCTTTGATTTTAGGTGAGTAATGATCCTCTTAAGCTAAAATCCTCTTCTCTAATGTTGTGTATCCCATTGAGAACTCCATTGTAATGGTTTCAGAATCTTGAAAGGTGGTCGTTTGTGTGTTGGAGAAATTTGAAAGTTGGAGGATCAAGATTCTGGATTTCGCAAAGTGAAGAGGTAAGCATTTAGTGATTTTTGATATATTATTTGTAATTTTTGGATAAGTTTGGGAAAATCTGGAAATTAGCCTTGAGTTTGTGTAAATGTTCAAAGTATGGATTTCACTGTGATTAATGTTAGAATTGGTTCATTGTGAAGATATTTAAGTATTGTATATAGTTTGGAAGTTTGTACTTAAGTTCAATGAAATTTGGACATTGGGTGTGTTATAGAGACCTAAGTGTTTGATTGTGGTTAAAATGGTATTAGGGTGTTTTGGAAGTTACCAATGTGTTCCTTAGGTCATTTTAAGTGGAAATGAGCTTTGTGTGAGGTTTGGGAACCATTAGGTATGATTTTGACCATCTGGTATTTTCTGGTATTTACTGCGTTTCTGGTCTCTAATGCACAACACTTGAGTGAGGGAAGATCATGCTCGAGTGCTGTTTGTGTTTTCCCTTTTCTACGTTTTGTTTTGCCTATGTTTTATGTGTGGAGCTTGAGTGCACTTTTGTACCTACGAGTGAGGTTGATGATTACTCGAGTGATAGTGGGAGAGCTTGGTTGGGGGCTGCTCTTAGGTTGTCACTCGCTGGCCATTGTTCAAGAGTGTGCTCTGACACTCGCAAGCATGACCGTCTCACCTGAGCACTGGAGGGTATGCTGAGTGAGCTTATCTCTCTACTGTTGCATGTGCTATCGGGTTGTCACTCGTTGTGTTGCACTTGCAGGGACTCGAGCATATTTGGAGTCATCACCCGAGTGCAAGGTTTCATGCTCGAGTGATGTGAGCACTTTAGGGTCAGGGTAGTTGCTCACTGTCAAACACTCGCAAGTGAGAGTCGTTCTCACTCGGGCGCGAGTCTCTCATCACTCGAGTGAGGTCGTCTTCACTCGAGTGAGACAGCTGAAAATCACTGTTTTACCTTTCGAAAAAGGTGTCTTTAGGGTAGTTCTTCCAACCATTTAGACATATATTTAGGCCTATAATAGTCATCTAAAGAGTCCTAAATGATAACCAACTTAGAGTATTATGTAAAGATGTATTGGAAACAAGATTGATTGGTTGTCCCCAATTTGGTATAGGATTTGATATCTGTCGCCCTCGTGAGACCACGGTACCAGAGTCATCAGGAAAGATACAGGTAGTGACTCTTTCTTTATACCTTATGTGATACATTGTATGTGTACTATATCATTAGTTTATGAGGAATTTGAATGCTGTAAGAATTGTGAAATTGTGTAAGCACCGCTATACCAATAATCCCTAAGTCGCTAACAACGGTTCGGGTAAGGGCTGTGTGCCTTCCCGGCGGTAAAAGAGGATAAGGTTAGGGTATGAGATATGTGATTATGTGGGCCGAAAGGCTAATTATAAGCAGAAAGGCTATTCATATGCACTGCCATACCAATAGTCCCTGAGTCGTTAACAACGGTTCGGGTTAGGACGGTGTGCCTTTTCGGCGGTAAAAGGGGATGAGGGTGGAGTGTGATTTGTGTTGTTGCTGTTATGAGGTGATTTATTTACATGCTATGTGATTATGTATGGTATGAATAATTTGTTACTACTGGGATTCTTTAGAATCTCACTCTTTCTAAATGACTAACTTTTTCAAACAGGGCGAGTGGCTCGAAAGGGAAGCGGAAAACTAGGAGTAGTTAGGATTACTCTGAAACTTTAGTGGTTGTTAGTTATCTATTTTGGTTTGATATTACCATTTGTATATAAGATGTAAATGATAATTTTGGATATGTAATCCCCCTTTTGGGAACTTTAAACCCATGTTATATATATACAAGTAACCCAGGGTTTGCCAGGATTTTAGTTACGCACTCTGATGTTTATTAATGTGATTTGGTTTCTCAAGTAATTATATTATAATGTGAATGAGAGACCATGATGAATTATGATTTTGAATCGTTTCTCAGGAAACCCCATCTCTTAGATGAGGGATTGTAATTTATTACTTTGTCTTATTGGTGTCTATTTCACTTAAATTTTATAATCCGAATGTAATTACGGTGAGGGGGTTACATTTTTGGTATCAGAGCTGTAGTTCCTGGCAAGGGTAGAGTTTGCTAGGATAGCTCCCATAGTTTGGCCTTAGTGATATTAGATCATTGTGAATGACTGTTGTATACACATATGTGAGTTTATTATGTGGATATATATGCTTTGTGGAATTATGTGTATGCCATAATTGTTGGATTAATGGGGTGAGTTCTTTGTAGAATGAAAAAGACAAGAGGTCGTCCCAGTATACCATGAGTAGATCCCGAGGTGGAGGTTGTCAATAAGAATCCACCGGACCCGATGCAAGAGTTGATGGGTTTGATGAGGGATCAATAGGATATGATAGTTGAGCTTAGAGAAGAGCTCAGAGCTGAGAAAGCAAAGAATAATGAGGGCCGGGGTCAATCTACTCACGAAGAGACTCGAGAGGAAACCCGGGAAGAGACTGCTGAAGGGTCGGCAAGACCGTTAGAATCTCCTCCTCATGCTGTTCTGAACCAAGAATCCCATAGTGTGCCAGCTAGGGAGGAAAGAGATCTTCAGTTTTGGGTCTTTAGATTCTATAAGCACCTACCTCCGGCATTTAAAGGGGAATTTGATCCTCAGGCGGCTGAAGATTGGATAAACCGCCTTGAGAAGATTTTTGAGGTTCTTGAGTGTTCCTCAGAGGTGAAAGCCAAGTTGGCTGTGTACAAGCTTGAGGGTGATGCAGACCGCTGGTGGCGAAACATTACTTTATCTTTAAGGAGTAAAAATGTGCCATTGACCTGTGAAGTGTTCCAGCAGCACTTCAATGAAAAATATTTTCCTAAGTTGGTGAGGCTTGAAAAGGAGATGGAGTTCTTAAACATTAAGCAGGGGGACACGGAGTCGTTTGATGAGTACTTGTCCTGTTTCGTCCGTTTATCTCGGTATTCATCCTATCTGTGAAAGATGGATGATGAGGAGTTGAGCTCATACTTGCTTATACGGGTTTGAGGCGCGATATGAGAAAGAGAATAGCCACCCATCAGTTTTTCGAGTTCAACAAGGTAGTTGAAGAATGTCGGATTACAGAGAGCAATTTGATAGAACTGTATCCGGCTAAGACTGTTGGTGTGCATAGTTAGCCCAGTAAGGGTGGTGCTTCTCAGAAGTGGAAGGGCTCGGGATCATCTTCGTATAAGGGCAGTGGTAAGAAGCCCTACCAGCCTAGAGATCGTGAACCCTAGAAGTTTGCAACTGAGTGGAAATGTCATCACTGTAATCAACCGCATTATGGCAAGAATTGTTGGGGTGAAATGATTTGTTTTAATTGTAAGCAACCCAGACATCTTTCTAGAGATTTCCAACGACTGCAAGCGGAGCAGAGGCCGAGGACTCTGGGTCGAGTATTTGCTATGACTCATGAAGAAGGCCAGAAATCCCCAAAGCTGATACAAGGTACAGTTCTCCTCAATGGATATGTATTACAAGTATTGTTTGACTCAGGTGCAAGTCACTCCTTTATTGCATATGATTGTGTGAAGCGCCTGGGTATGAATGTGTATAAGTTACCATTCGATCTAATTGTGTCAACACCGATAGGTGTGAAGGCTATAGCTATTGAAGCCTGTTTAAATTGTGTTATAACTGTAGAGGGTCATGAGTCTGTGGTAGATTTGATTTGTTTACCACTCTGCAAATTGGAAGTCATTTTGGGTTTTGATTGGTTGAGAGCCAATAATGTGTTATTAGATTGTGGGAACAAAAGGATAGTGTATCCTGTTTCTCATAGCGTTGAGGATAAGAATGCCGAACTAAATTTCCTTTCAACAGCTAAGGCTGAGAAATATTTGCAAAAGGGTTGTCAGGGGTATATGGTTTTCTTTTCTGTGCAAGGGGAAACCAGTGAGTCTTTGAGCAGTATACCCATAGTGAATGAATTCCTTGAGGTTTTTCTGGATGATTTAAGTGGATTACCTCCTAAGAGGAAAGTTCAGTTTCCAATTGAAATTGTGCCTGGAGCTGGTTCGATATCCAAAGCCCCATATCGGATGGCCCCAAATAAAATGGCTGAACTGAAAAAGTAGATTGAAGAATTGCCTGAGAAAGGGTTTATTAGACCCAGTGTGTCGCCTTGGGGAGCTCCAGGTTTGTTTGTGAAAAAGAAAGACGGAAGTCTTCGTTTGTGTATCAACTATCCGGTTCATATGTATTTTCAAAGATTGATCTAAGGACGGGGTATCATCAGCTGTGAGTGAAAGTATAAGATGTTCCAAAGACTGCTTTCCGAACTAGGTATGGGCATTATAAATTCTTAGTGAAGCCATTTGGGCTAACTAATGTGCCTGCAGTTTTCATAGATTACATGAACCGTGTTTTCTGACAATACCTAGATCAGTTCGTTGTGGTATTCATAGATGATATCTTGATATACTCTAAGAGTAGAGAAGAGCATGAGCATCATTTGAGAATTGTGTTGAATACATTGTGTGAGAAGCAGCTTTATGCCAAATTGAGTAAGTGCGAGTTTTGGCTATCAGAAGTGAAATTCTCAGGCCACGTTATCTCGCAAGAAGGGGTCTCTGTGGATCCCAGTAAAGTGGAAGCAGTAATGGACTGGAAGAGGCCAAAATCTGTGGTAGAGGTACGTATTTTTCTGGGTCTTGCTGGTTATTACCAAAGATTCATTCAGAATTTTTCCTGTATTGTGTTGCCGATGACTAAGCTCACGAGAAAAGATCAGCCGTTTGTGTGGGATGATAAATGTGAAAATTGTTTTGTGGAGCTGAAGGAGAGGTTGACTACGGCACCTGTGTTGATTTTACCTGATCCCAGTTTGACTTATGTTGTGTATTCTGATGTAGTGGGCAGGGATTAGCGTGTGTCTGTATGCAGCAGGGACGTGTGGTGGCCTACGCCTCTCGACAGCTCAGACCTTATGAATTGAATTATCCCACTCATGATCTGGAGCTTGCGGCTATTGTGTTTGCCTTGAAGATTTGGAGGCATTATTTATATGGTGTGACTATGGAACTGTACTGTAACCACAAGAGTCTCCAATATCTGTATAATAAAAAAGAATTGAATATAAGAAAACGGCGCTGGATGGAGTTGCTTAAGGACTACAACCTGGAGATCAAGTATCATCAGAGTAAGGTAAATGTAGTCGCTGATGCTCTTAGTCGAAAGACTATGCTTGTGGCAGCTATGATGATACAAGAGGGGAAACTGCTAGAAGATTTTCATGATTTGAATCTATTGAACCAGATCATCTGTGCCAACTATACTATTTCCCAAGGGGAAAGTGATTTGAGAGCTGAGATTGAAGAGGCTTAAAGGCAAGATGGTTGGATACAGCGTAATCTAGCTAGAATTGAGCGGGGAGAAGCTTAGGGCTATGATTTGTCTCCTAGTGGACTAGTTCGTTATCAGAAGAGAATCTGTGTTCCATGTAAGGCGGGGTTGAGGCAGAAAATCTTAGATGAGGCGCATAAAAGCTGGTACACCTTTCATCCTCGTATGACCAAAATGTACCATAATTTGAAATCTGTGTATTGGTGGCCAGGAATGAAGAGTGATGTGATGACATATGTGGCGAGGTGTCTCACATGCCAGAAAGTGAAGATTGAGCACCAAAGACCGCCTGGCTTGTAGCAAAGTCCTAAGATTCCGGAATGGAAATGGGAAAGCATGACCATGGACCTTGTTGTGGGATTGCCCAAGATCAGGAATTATGATGCGATCTGGGTCATTGTGGACCAGTTAACGAAGTCGATGCACTTCTTACCGATCAATGCTAGTTATTCTCCGGACAAGCTAGCAGAGATTTATATTTGTGAGATTGTGAAGCTCCATGGCATACCAAAGAATATCATCTCTGATCAAGATTCCCATTTCACTTCAAGATTCTGGAGGACATTGCATGAGGCACTGGGTACTCAGTTGAAAGGACTATTCAGACCCTAGAGGATATGTTACGAGCATGTATCCTTGACTTTAAAGGAAGTTGGGATCATTTTCTTCCTCTTACAGAGTTTGCTTACAACAATAGCTATCATGCAAGCATTCATATGGCGCCGTATGAAGCGTTGTATGGAAGAAAATGCCAATCGCCATTGGATTGGAATGAATTGTCTGAGAGGAAATTGTATGGGCCGGATCTTGTGGATCAAACAACAACCCAGATTCGAATCATTCGTAAGAGGCTTCTTGCAGCTCAAAGTCGGCAGAAAAGTTACGCTAACAAAAGGAGAAGGCCTCTAGAGTTTGAAGTTGGTGACCATGTGTTTTTTAGTGTATCTCCTGTCACCGGTATTGGGCGAGCTATCAAGCGAAAGAAGTTGAACCTAAGGTATATAGGTCCTTTTATGATCCTTGGAAGGATTGGGCCTGTTTCTTACAAAGTAGCCCTACCCCCAAACTTAAGCAGACTTCATGATGTGTTCCATGTTTCCCAACTGAAGAAGTACCAGCCGGATCCGTCTCACATCATTAAGTATGAGGAAGTGGAGTTGCAAGATAACTTCACGTATGCGGTGGAGCCAGAAAAGATTATTGATAGAGAAGAACGGCGGCTCAGACACCGAAGTATTCCTTATGTGAAAGTGATCTGGAATGGAGTGTCACAGAGAGAAGCAACCTGGGAAGCGGAAGAAGATATGCGAAGGCGATATCCAAAGTTTATGGCTCAAGTGGTGTAGCAAATTTTGAGGACAAAATTTAATTGTCGGGGGGAGAATTGTAATATCCCAATTCGGGATTAAGGGCTAATGACTTTGAGATTAATTGAAAGTGTGTAATTAAGCACTTTTGGTGAAATATGAAATGAATTTGTTATGAATATTCATTGGTGCTAGAGATCAAGGGTTGAGATCCTTTGGCTATGGGTCGGAATCCTATGTTTTGTGTTTATGTAAGCTCTTAGAGGAAGTATGGGGATGGTGACAAGTGGCATTGTGTGAGTTATTGGATGAAATCACAAGAGGACAAAAGTCCACTTTTTCCTTCATTCTCTCTCTCCTATTCGGTTGGTATGGGCAAGGGAAAAGAAAAATCACATCATCCTCATCATTTGTTTCATCTCTCATTTTCTCTCTCTTCTTCTTCCATTTTCGCTGGTCACAAGCAAGAAAGAGGAAGTGAAAGCTTTGATTTTAGGTAAGCAATGATCCTCTTAAGCTAAAATCCTCTTATCTAATGTTGAGTATCTTATTGAGAACTCCATTGTGATGGTTTCAGAATCTTGAAAGGTGGTGGTTTGTGTGTTGGAGAAATTTGGAAGTTGGAGGATCAAGATTCTGGTTTCTTGAAAGGTGGTGGTTTCTTTATACCTTATGTGATACATTGTATGTGTACTATATCATGGTTTATGAGGAATTTGAATGCTGCAAGAATTGTGAAATTGTGTAAGCATTGCTATACCAATAATCCCTGAGTCGCTAACAATGGTTTGGGTAAGGGCTGTCTGCCTTCCCGGCGTTAAAAGGGGATGAGGTTAGGGTGTGAGATATGTGATTGTGTGGGTCGAAAGGCTATTCGTATGCACTGTCATACCAACAGTCCCTGAGTCGCTAACATCGGTTCGGGTTAGGACGGTGTGCCTTCCTGGTGGTAAAAAGGGATGAGGGTGGAGTGTGATTTGTGTTGTTGATGTTATGAGGTGATATGTTTACATGCTGCGTGATTACGTATGGTATGAATAATTTGTTACTACTAGAATTCTTTAGAATCTCACTCTTTCCAAATGACTATCCTTTTCAGACAGGGTGAGTGGCTCGAAAGGGAAGCGGACAACCAGGAGTAGTTAGGATTACTCTAAAACTTTAGTGGTTGTTGGTTATCTATTTTGGTTTGGGATTTCCATTTGTATATAAGATGTAAATGATAATTTTGGATATGTAATCCCCCTTTTGGGAACTTTAAACCCATGTTATATATATACAAGTAACCCGGGGTTTTCTGAGATTTTAGTTACGCACTCTGATGTTTATTAATGTGATTTGATTTCTCAAGTAATTATATTCGAATGTGAATGAGAGACCAGGATGAATTATGATTTTGAACCATTTCTCAAGAAACCCCATCTCTTAGATGAGGGATTATAATTTATTACTTTGTCTTATTGGTGTCTATTTCACTTAAATTTTATAATCCTAATGTAATTATGGTGAGGGGGTTACATTACCAACTCCGCATTGGTATTCGCAATGTCAATATGAAATCTCTTCAGAATATTCTCCATGAAATTTTGCATTGCAGTACCAAAGAAAGATGGAGAAGATATGTTGGCTAGAGCAGAAGACTGTGTGTCATCCATTCGGCTTGTTGCTGTGTCGGGCTTCTTCTTTTTCTTAGGACTTGCTTCTAGAGTTGTCTTCAAAGGAATCCCAATATTCAATTTTCCAATTTGATTCCTTCCCACTGGTGCTAACCTTTCAACTGGCTCCATACTCTCCAAATACCAAATCTTGTTCTTCTTGAGAAATAAGGAAATTAGTTGAGGATAAGGCATTGGAGTAGTTGGTTTTCCTTCGTACCTATACCTCTTGATCTCATTGAAAATATACTCTCCCAAGTTTTTTTGATCTTTGAGGATCATTGAGGTGAATTTTCTGAAGTCTCTCTCAATGAAATGAGTGAAGTTATTGGATTTATTCACCATGGCTCTAGAATAGATATACCATAGGACTCTATGAAAATTACTCATATCACTCAAATTGAAGTTGAGAGGTCCCACTATCTCACCAGGTCTAAGGATAGAAAATATTTGGTTTGAAGAAAGGTTAGGGTAATCATCATCAGGAAGATTTTCTATTCATAACCAGGTATTAATTCTGGAAGGTGAGATTAGAATTCTTTGACCTCTAACCTCTGAAGTCATTTCTTCTTCCATAGACTTCCTAATAGGATCATTAATAGGTTCCGGGTTACAATAGAAATGTCTCACTACTTTGACAGATAACCAGGGCATATAGGAATCAAGATAGGGACTAAGATCAAATTTCAATACCTCTTGAAGCACCTTGTAGTCAATTTAGTGCATCTTGCACACATTTCTTCTTAAAAAATGACTCAGGTACTTCTGTGATTCCTCAAGCTTTCTCATATTGAATCCCTTTGGAGGAAATGTGATTTCTTCATCCTTCTCTTCAGTTTCCTTTGAATTTTTCCCTTTCTTTGCTTTTTTAGATTGGTAAGCTTCATCAAGCATACCTATCATGACTTTTGTAAGCTTCTCACTAGCCTTAGGCTTCTTCAGAGGCTTAGGAGAAAATGTGGGTGTGTCGAATGAATCAGAAGAAGGAGGAGATGACTCTTTTGTTGCTTTGCCTCTTCCAGGAGGTGAGCTCTTCTTGGATTGACCTCTTGTGGCAATGGGCTCCTTAATCACAACCCCTTTCACTTTTGGTTTAGGTTGCGGTTTAGGCTTTGGTTTGGGAGAAATTTTTCTTTTCTTGGTTGGAGAAGAGGAAAGTGAATCAGAGGGTTGATATGGTTCAGAGGACTCAGAAGGAGTGTTAGGATTAGGAGATTTAGTCCTCACTATATTGATTTGAGAAAATGAGAAGTTTCAGGAAAAACATGGACGAAAGTTGTGAGTTTCGGAAAGTGATTCAGAGCTATCTGAGAGGTTTTTGAAGCTGTGATTTAATGGGTTTTGACGTTAATCGCAAGAGAATGATTCCTTGAAAAGTTTTTGTAAGAGCACAGAAGAATCACTGAGGAGATTTTGTGAGAAATGACTGAGTATGGAGTAGAAATAACCTAAAACCCGATATCACTCGAGGGCTTACTCGAGTGATCATCAGCTTCACTCGAGTAGCGACTCGAGTGATCACACCAAAAAATTTTGAAATACAGCAAATTTGAAGACGTACCTGGCATGAATAATATTGTAATTATCCATATATATTCCCTTGATCATTGGATGACTTTTTAGAACAGACTTGAGCTCAAAATCAACAGATTTGAAATCTGGACCCAGATTCACTCGAGGTCTTACTCGAGTAATGATGAACGTCACTCGAGGCCTCCCTCGGGTAAGCTGTTTCTTTACCTTCTGACTGTTTATTTCTAACCGTTGTGCTGTTTCATTTGAAATTAATGCTTCACTGGCACATTTCCAAGTTCATTACTCGAGTAATGCATCCATTACTTCCAGTTGTCACTCCAGTAATACTCATTACTTGAAGTTATCACTCCAGTAATGTTATCCTCTGTTAACCTTTGCTATTCATACTCCAAAACAGAATATAATGATCCTGCAAAACAAATTGCTAGAAACTCCGATGCTTAAGTTAGTAATCATCAAAACATCAATGAATAATATCATCTAACATTTTGTAAACATTAAATAACTTACAATTTATTGGGATTTACCATTCCCAATTCTCGTCTAATATACAAAAATTGATCTTTTGCAAGAGGTTTTGTAAAGATATCAGCTAGTTGAAGATGAGTTGGAATGAATATTACTTTGACATCTTTCTTTTGGACATGATATATGATGAAGTGATGTCTAACATCAATATGATTGGTTCTGGAATATTGAATAGGATTCTTTGCCAAGCTTATCATGCTAGTGTTGTCACAGTATATTGGTATTTCTTTCAAATAAATACCAACTTCCTGGAGTTGTTGTTTTAGCCATATTACTTGTGCACAATAACTTGATACTGCAATATACTCAGCTTCCGTTGACGAAAGAGATACTGTAGTTTGTTTCTTGCTAAACCATATTACAAGTGAGCCTTTAAGAAATTGGCCTTGTCCACTCGTACTCTTTCTGTCCATCTTGTATCCTCTGTGATCAGAGTCTGAGTATGCAACTAGATATTCACTTCTTCCTTTGGGATACCAGAAACCCAATTCTGCCTTGTCAGCAAGATATCGGAAGATACGTTTCACAGTTTCAGCATGTGATTCTTTTGGTGCTGATTGATATCTTACGCACATACCCACACTGAATTGAATGTCAGGTCTGCTTGCAGTGAGATAGAGTAATGATCCAATCATTCCTCTATATTTTGTGATGTTGTAATCTTTTCCCTTGACATCTGCATCAAGCAATGTGGTTGAGCTCATGGGTGTGTCCGTTCCATTTGCTTCATCCAATCCAAACTTCTTCAATAGCTCTTTCAAATATTTCATTTGAGATATGAAAATTCCATTCTTTCTTTGTTTGATTTACAAACCGAGAAAGAAATTCAATTCTCCCATCATTGACATCTCAAACTCCCCTTGCATTATCTCAGAAAATTCTTTGCACATAGTTTCGTTAGTATCACCGAAAACTATATCATCAACATATATTTGCACAATTAAGATATCATCACGTTTTCATTTTGTAAAAAGTGTTGTATCAACTTTTCCTCGTACAAAAACTTGATCAATAAGAAATTTACTGAGCCTTTCGTACCATACTTTATGAGCTTGTTTTAAACCATACAAAGCCTTTTTGAGTTTGAAAACATGGTCAGGTTTGGTTACATCTTCGAAACCTGGAGGTTGATCCACATATACTTCTTCCATGATGTAGCCATTTAGAAATGCACTCTTTACATCCATTTGATAGAGTTTGCAACCTTTGATGCATGCAAAGGCTAAGAGTACTCATATAGCTTCCAATCTAGCCACTGGAGCATATGTTTCCTCATAATCAATACCTTATTCCTGATTATAGCCTTTGGCCACCAATCTTGCCTTGTTTCTGGCAATACTTATGGATTTATCAAGTTTGTTCTTGAATACCCATTTAGTGCCAATGATCGGATGATCCTTAGGTCGGGGTACCAAATCCCAAACTTGATTTCTTTCAAATTGATTTAGTTCTTCTTGCATTGCTATAACCCAATCATTGTCTGATAGATCCGTAATCCCAAACTTTCTGTTCATCATCAATGGTTTTGTCAGAGGATTCAAGCTCATCAAATACCATGTGAATTGATTCTTCAACAACATATGTTCGTTTATTGAAAATTCTATATGCTTTACTTCGGTTAGAATATCCTAGGAAAATTCCTTCATCTGTTATAGAATCAAATTTTCCTAAGTTATCTTTACCATTATTATGAATGAAACACTTACAACCGAAGATGTGTAGATGGGCAAGTTCAGCTTCCTTCCTTTGTATAGCTCATATGGTGTCTTTCCAAGTTTTGTTCTAATGTAGGCTCTGTTTGAAATATAGCATGATGTGCTCATTGCATCAGCCCAGAAAATTTGAGACACGTTCTTTTCATTCAACATTGCTCTAGCCATTTCAGTGAGCACTCTATTCTTACGTTCCACTACTCCATTTTGTTGAGGTGTCCTTAGAGCAGATAAATTGTGATCTATGCCATTATTATCACAATATTCTTCAAAGGCTTGATTTTCAAACTCTCCACCGTGATCTATCCTGATACCTGCAATGGACATACCTTTCTTATTTTGCACTTTCTTGGCAAAAACAATGAATTTTGTAAAGGTTTCATTCTTTGATAATAGAAAAATAGTCCATGTAAATCTAGAGAAATTATCAATAATGACCAATGAATATAAGTTGCCACCAAGGCTTTTAACTCTTGCTGGACTAAATAAATCCATATGTATCAATTAAAGTGGTTGATTTGTTGTAATTTCATTTTCCGATTTGAAAGATGATTTAGTTTGTTTACCCTTTTGACATGCGTCACAAATCAAATCGTTTTTAAAACTTACTTTGGGTAATCCAAGAACTAAATCCTTTTTGAGTAGTTTGCCTAGTTGGTTCATGTTGACATGAGCGAGTCTCTTATGCCATAACCAACTTTCATTGACATTACTCATAATACAATTTTTAGAGTTATTTCTATTGATATCAAGTGTATAGCAGTTACCTTCCCTTTTTGCTCTGAGCTTTGCCTTGATATTATTCTTATCAAGTTGTAAATCTTTCTTGTTGACAATCAGACACTCCTCTGAATCAAATATTATCCAGTTATCTTTGTCTGCACTTTGACTTATGCTCAGCAAATTATGACACAAGCCTTCAACATAATATACATCTTTGACTTGTATTCCTTTGTCATTTTTGATTTCACCAATTCCTGCTATCTTTCGGATTGATTTCCTCAAAATTCTACCTTTCCACCTTCCTTAGGTTGCAATATGGTAAGACTTTCAAAATCTCTTGTCATATGTCTAGAGCATCCACTGTCTATGTACCACTTGTTGTTTTTTTAAGAGATATCTGCAATCAAATACGATTAAGTCTTAGGTACCCACATCTTTTTGGGTCCTTTTGGGTTAGTACAAATTTTTTTTTGAACGTATAAACCTTTAGGTACCCATTTGTAAGTTCCTATATTTCCTTTCTTCCTATGAATGCATGATGAAGTATAATGACCTTTTCTATTACAATAATTACAGTATGCAAAAGGATTTGATGTATGCACAGAACGTTGAAAATAGTTCAAGTATGATTTTCCTCCAGCTTTCTTTCTTCCTTTCCTTCTGTCTGATTTTGGACCATATCTAATTCTAGATCGGTCATTCACAAATCGTTGAGCTTTTAAAATTACATTTAACATTTCACTTCCTTTAGTAAACTTTTCAAGAGATTTAGTACGATCAGTGTTTTTCTTTTTCAAAGAAGTACAATTTTCACAATCCTTTTTGAAATTTTCTTTAAGTTATACTTCAAGAGCTTTGTTTTTCTTTTTGAAAACAACTAGTTCTTTGACTACTTTGATGAATCCAGAATGTAAATCATTATATTCAAAAAGTAGTTCATCATAGGTAGGATCAGAATCAGTTACCTCTTCTTCTGTTTCCTCTTGAGCAACTAGACGTTTATTGGCTACTTCCTCTTCATCGCTTTCTTCGTCAGAAGAACTATCTCCCCATATGGCATATACAAAGGCTTTCTTCTTGTTGTAGAATTTGCCTTTTCTCTTTTCTTTATTCTTCTAAATCAGCTCTTGACATTCTGATTTGAAATGTCCTGCTTTCCACATTCATAGTAGATGATGTGTTCTTTATTACTTGTTCCTCCTTTCTGAACGTTTTTGAATCCTTGGCCTTTCTTATAAAACTTTCTGAATCATTTTATGATTAAGCCCATTTCATCATCGTCTAGCTCTTCATCTTCATCTGGTTCTTCTTCTTTTGCTTTAAGTGCTAGACCTCTTTTCTTCTTGTCACCAATATCATCTAGTTCTCGTTTGAACTTTAATTTACTTTCATATTCAAAAAGACTTCCGAATAGAGAAGCAACCGCTTGTATTGATTCACTTTGTGCTTCCTCAATTGCAGTGACTTTTACCTCCCAGTTTTTAGAAAGAATATTCAAAATCTTTCGTACTTGGGTATGTTGATCATAGACTTTTCCAAGTATTGCAAGTTGATTAACAATGTGAGTATATCTAAGTTCAAATTCAAATATTGACTCACCTGATTTCATTCGAAGTAAATCAAACTTAGTAACCAGAGTATTGATTCGATTTTCTTTTATTCCTGAAGTTCCTTCGTGAGCTATCTTCAAGGCTTCCCACATTTCTTTAGCTGTTGGAACTGTGCAGATTCTGAAGTACTCATTTTGACTCAAGGCACTTTGAATCATCAGAATTGCCTTGTTGTTGAGTGTGATGAGTCTCTTATCATTCTTATTATATTTTGCTAGTGTCTTGGGAATTCTTTATGATTCTACAATCTTTTCAGGTTTGTAGTTTCCACTCTCAATCACATCCCATAACCCATATTCAGTAGCCATTACGAAGACTCTGAACTTTGCTTTCTAGAATGAGAAGTGTTCACCATTGAATCCTAGAGGTCTTGTGATAGAGGCTCCGTCGAGAAGAATTCCTTCACCCATGCTTGCCATTGGATCCTTCTTAGGCTGTTAAACCGTAACAAGAACACCTACGCTTTGATACCAAATGTTAGTGCAAGCATCTCACCCAAGAGGGGGGTGAATTGGGTGATACCAGAAATTTTGTTGCGTATAAGAGAATTAACAAAATATTTAAAGCAGTTAAGAGCAAAGAGAAATATCACCGAAGTGTACATCGGGAGTTATACTGGTTCGGCCACAACCACTTTGACCTACGTCCAGTCCTCAGAGCATATATGAGAGTTTCACTATATTCTCCAAGATTTAATGGGTTCTTGGCACCTCAGTACACAGCAAGTTCCTTCACTTGGACACTCACTCCCCCTTACACGTTGTACTCAAATACCCAACTCAAGGTTCCACAACCATAAGTTGTCTCAATAACAAATATTGAGTTTATAATAAAAAACTCTCTCACAGAGCAAATATATAATCATTGAAGTATAATGAATGAGTATAAGAAAAAAAAGCACTAAGAGTGTGTTGATCAATGTATGTTCTCAGTTGTTGTCTCTTTTGTTTCCTTCTCTTTGAATGCTCCATATATATAGATGATTTGGAGTGTCCATTGGAAGCAATTCAAATATGTCTGTTAGAGTCGCACAACAACGGTTGACTATTCTTCGAATTTGAAAACTATGCGTTTGTGGTAGGTAGCGGTAGGTGGACACTTTAATTGACTTTGCTCTTCTTACTTGATCTCTTCATTGTTTCTCTGCAAATGTTCTTAGAATACTAATGTAATGAAGAGTTAATCATATGGATAATAATTTAATAAACATTCGATCAAAAACATAATTTATGGACTTCCTTACTCGAGTGGCTACTCGAGTGATCTTGTCTGTTACTCGAGTGGTCACTCGAGTAAACCTATTAAAAATATGGCAGTGCCTAATTCAACATTTTTCATAAGATATTACTCGGGTAAGACATGGAGTGAGATAGATCACAAACCTTGGAAATACCTGATTACTCAAGTAGTTACTCGAGTGGTCATGTCTTTTCTTCAAAAGTTACTCGAGTGTTGACTCTGGTAATCTGATTACTCAAGTGGTTACTCGAGTAGCCTTCAATATTCTTCACACCTTACTCGAGTAGTCCCTCGAGTAGATTTCAAATAACCCGGCAGATTACTCGATTACTCCCCAGAGTAATTGCATCACATTCTTGGTCGAGAGTTTGCTTCCTGATTACTCGAGTGGCTACTCGAGTAATGCTTCAAATAACTCCGCAGATTACTCGGGTGGTCTTTCGAGTAAATTCTTTTTCTCACATGGTTACTCGAGTGGTTACTCGAGTAAAGGGTTGCATTTCTTGGCCGAGAGCTACTGGAAAATTTTTACCTTGATTACTCGTGTGGCTACTCGAGTAATGCCTTTGTAATTCATGTTACTCGAGTAGTCACTCGAGTAATGGGCTATATAACTTTACAGATTACTCGAGTGACCCCTCGAGTAACTTCTACCAAATTATGACAGTGCTGAAATTCTTTGTGATTACTCAAATGGCTACTCGAGTAATGGCTTTCCTTACTCGAGTGGCTACTAGAGTAAGCCTTCACAAAAATTGTCTATTACTCCAGTGCTTACTTCAAGTAAAGCTTTGCCACTTTGTTCAAATTTATTTGTTTGTTATCAAATCCTTTCATATCTTTGATCCAAACTTTGTTATCATCAAAACATATAGGATCTAACAAAAGTTGCCTTGGATGGCACTTGATGATGAAGCGTCGTCCAAGGCAAAAAGCCTTGGCCTACAGTTCATCATCAAGAAGCGACAGCCAAGGTGTATTAGCGTGGCCTTGCCTGGAACTTCATCAAGAAGCACCAGTCAAGGTGTATAAAGCCTAGCGTCGACCAAGGCAACCTTGGACTGCACTTGCACAACAAGTGCTGACCAAGGCCTGGGCTTGCTGGCTTGTCGGCAAGGCCATGCCAACAGCAGATGCTCAAGCAACAGTGCCTTGTACATGTGTAAGGCCACTATGGCCTTCTTGGCAGGATGGCTGCTAAGGCTAGCGGCCTTGGCAGGCAACACATACAAGGCCACACAATGGCCTTGCATGTGGCAGCTAAGGCTATCTTTGGTAGGAGCATGGAAGGCCACAGTATGGCCTTGCTCCAGTTGCATGCGTTCTCTCATTTGGATATAAATAGATTGAAATTGAAAGGGTGAGAGAGGTTGAGCAATTGAGAGAGTGATGGCATAAAAATCCAGAGGAATTAAGTAGGAACAAAGGAAAGTTTCTGTAGGTAGGAAGAACTGGTTGAATCCTATATGCAACTATAGATTCTTGTCAATGTGAGTTTCACAAATTAAATATGTTAGCTTGAGCAAGGTAATACTTACTCCTCCAATTATAGATAGTATAGGTTGCCACCTACATAGAAGGTTTTACCTCCTATATGGAAGGCTAGATTTTTCCATTTTCATGCATCTTGTGGTTGTATTTTTAGGTTTTATAATTTGATAATTAAGTTTATTGCAATGTTTATGAAGTTCTCAATTTATTTTATTTTATTCTTTAATTTTATCTTGTGCTAAACTTTCATTTTCCTAGGGTGATGACGTAGCTTACTAATGACGGATTGAATTTTAACTTATGAAATCTAGTTTGAATTTCTCCTTCATGATTGAGTTTTAATTATTGTTCTTGATGCTTTCAATTGATTGGCCATCCTTTGAATGATTTCAATATGTATGTTGAGACCTGAAGGAGATGCATGTGTATAGACTCTAATTAAAACCATCCATAACTTGCATATGAAATAGGAATATATTCATATGAGTTGTGTAGTCTTAATGAGTTCCATAAATTTTAATGCATGAATAATTGTTTGAATTCATATAGGAATATATTGGATTAACAATTAATTAGAGAATTGCTTGACCTTGGAAGATGCTAGTAATTAAATGAGGGAAACTCGGCTATCAATCATATGGAATAAATTAGACTAGAATAGATAAGTGATTCAATCCAAAATTTGTTAAGTGTATTATGATCCCTAGGGCTTTTAATCATAGTTGCTTTCATATTATTTTCACTCATATTTAATCATTTTTTTGTACTCTCAATCACCAACTAATTGATTGACTAAACAGAATTAAAATGACCCATTTTGGTACTTAATGATCAATCCTTATAGGAACGATACTTTACTACTTCTATATTACTTAATTATGATAGTGTATACTTGTACTATTTAATAGATAATTTACAATCGTAACAAGTTTTTGGCACCGCTACCGGGGATTGTTATCATAATAACAAGTAATTTTAATACTAATTTGGTCTTCATGTTGAAATATTTTAAAAAATAAAATAAAAGTAAAAATAATGGATTATTCACAGCATTCATTTGGTTCAATCAGTGATAAATTGTCATACCTTGGTTCTTTTTAGGAATGCATGTGGATGGAATGAGACAATAAAACATAAATGCGAGTTGGATTGAAAATTCTTCTCCTTATAATTGTTTTTCTTGTGCTTATTGTGGAGAGTATCATTCTTATGAGCATTGTCCATATAGCACCATCAGTCATTATATGAGAGATTGTTTCATTATGAACGAAACTTGTTTTGATCATTCCTTTTATCCTGGTGAAATTTTAAAGCAACAAGAGTCTTTGGATCCATATGTCAAGTATTGTCCTAATCCTCCTTTCTACTCTTATCCACAAATTGAAGAACAAGCCCTTGAGTGTAAGAAAAACAATCTAATTTAGAAAGATTATGTGAGGAGTGTGTGGAGTCATCAGAGAGATTTAGTATAGAGCAAAAGGAACTTGTTACTAGAGTTGAGTCAAGTGTCCAAAATATTGGAATATATATGAGTCAAATTGTTGTATCACTTGAGACTGTGAGGCAAGATAATTCTTTAAGCATAATGACTACTTCTTATGTTGATGATGATTATTTTTAGGAAGTTGATGATGTGGAATTGAATGAAACTTTAGCTCTTGTGGAATGTGATAAGGAACTTGAAATCACTTTTGGAGAGAATAGTAGGTGTAGTCTAGAAGAGGTTCTGATTGAAGAACCTGATTCTTTTCATTTTGATATTGAAATTAATGTGGATGTTCCAAAAGTTGTTGTTCATGTCTCTCTTATTGAAGTGTTGACTCTTGCTGATAAGAGTCAAGTGGATTTTGTGGGAAGCTCTAAATTTTTGGAAGCTCCTAAATCTGTTTGCAAATATATTCATGTTGTGCTTTATTTGAATTCAGTAAATAATTATACTCTAAAATTGTCCATGATTGAAGAAGTACAATTAATTACCTTAAATGATCATTTCTTGTGTTTAAACCATTGTTGCTTGAAAAGAAATGAAGACAAGGTAATCATAGTGTTTGATACTTTTGATTACTAGTTTATTGTGATAAAATAAATTTATTTATAAGTAACCCATTTTTCTATTTCTTTAGCCCTTCATATCATGTTTTACATTCTTTTTATCTTGATCCCATTACAACCCTTAATAAGTCCCTTTGATTTGAATTATGCATGTGAATTAGGTAGTGGAGATTCAGATTTTTAGCAAGCCTATGGTAGTGAAATTTTTTTTGGTTGAATTTGAGCAAAAAGTTACCCTTAAACACTTGAGAGATTGAGAGATTGAGTTACAATTACGAATTCGGTTCATTCATTTTCAAATAAAGTTACCAGTTTATATTTTCATTGATTCATAAATACTATTATCTCTTTATTTTTCAATTCTGTTATTGCTTGTGACTTGACACTTCTGATTTTGCTTGGAAGCACTTATTCCTTACTCCTTGTCCGAGGATGTCCAAGAACTAAGTGTGGGGGAATTTGATAAGTAAAGTATTTGCATATTTATTTTCTCTTATATGATGATTTTATGGATGATATTTGAGCTCAATTTAATGAATTTGAGTATAATTAATAAATAAATAATGATTTTGGCATAAAATAGAATTTCTTGAAAAATACTAAATAAGACCCTATTTCAGTTTTAATGCAATATCTAGAGCTCTAGATGTCAGATTGGGACATTCTTTGTATGGATAAAAAGCTAAGAAAAAGCTCTACAACTTTTATATTAAAGCCAAAACCTAGTTCTATCTCCAAGAGTTTTAAATTCTGCTTGGAAGTTGAGAATGTGAATTTATCCAAATCTGACCTTCGCCCATAAATTTGATTATAACTGGAGCTATAAATATTGAAATGAGGAGTTTCCACTTGGATCTTCAAGCTAAGATCCAGAGTTACAACTTTCATGAAGATCAAACTGTGAATTCCACCAACCATCCCACCAACTCCATTTTATCCACCATTTCATCTACCATCCCACCAACTCCAGTCTTCCCTATATATAGCCATCCTTTCCCTCACATATGACACGTAATTTTCTTATCCATGACTTTCCTCTCTTCTCCACTTACACTATTTTAAAGTTAATTTCTTGTATTGTATTTGCTTCTTGCATGCCTCCTTCATAGAAGGCTTAGGTAGTCCTCCTTTATGGATGATATATGTTGCCACCTACATGGAAGGTTTTACCTCCTATATGGAAGGCTAGATTTTTTCATTTTCATGCATCTTGTGGTTGTATTTTTATGCTTTAGAATTTAATAATTAAGTTTATTGCAATGTTTATGAAGTTCTCAATTTATTTTATTTTTGTTTTTAATTTCATCATGTGATAAACTTTCATTTTCCTAGGATGATGACGTAACTTACTAATAATGAATTGAATCTTAACTTATGAAATCTAGTTTAAATTTCTCCTTCATGATTGAGTTTTAATTATCGTTCTTAATTCTTTCAATTGATTGACCTTCCTTTGAATGATTTCAATATGTATGTTGAGATCTGAAAGAGATTCATGTGTACAGACTATAATTAAAACCATCCATAACTTGCATATGAAATAGGAATATATTCATATGAGTTGAGTAGTCTTAATGAGTTCCATAAATTTTAATACATGAATAATTGCTTGAATTCATAAAGGAATATATTGGATTAGCAATTATTTATAGAATTGCTTGACCTTGGAAGAGGCTAGTAATTAAATGAGGGAAACTCGGCTATCAATCACATGGAATAAATTGGACTTGAATAGATAAGTAATTCAATCCAAAATTTGTTAAGTGAAATCTGACCCCCAGGGCTTTTTGTCATAGTTGCTTTCATATTATTTGCACTTATATTTAATCATTTTTTATTTTGCACTCTCAATCACAAACTAATCGATCGACTAAATAGAATTAAAAGTACCCATTTTGGTACTTAGTGATCAATCCTCATGGGAACAATACTCTACTCATGTCTATATTACTTGATTATGACTGTGTACACTTGCACTAAATAGATCATTTACACTTGTAACAAACCTCATATACTGCTACCTGGGTTATTGTTTCTATAAAGCCCTTAAGCTACTTTATATAGAGTTCATAATCCAATTTCCAAATTGGAAAGAAGTCTTTACATCATCTTGATGTAATTTCAAGACTAAGCTTATTGTTATAGCCAAAATTAATTGTTGAAAGTTAAAACACACAATGGACAACCTTCCATTGTAGTTCCCCTTAGTCACTAAGTGTTTTAGGTTTGCCCTCATCAGATTTGAGAACCTACTTATTCCCTATCGCTTCTTAGCTAGGTGAAAAATTGCCTAAACATGTACTTGGCTAGTTTAAAAAAAACTCATATCCTCCAGCATGACACTTTGCAATTCTTCTTATCAGGTCTTTCTAGTGTCTTTCAGAAACTTATAGGTAGTCATCATTACTTTCTAAATGATGAAGAGACCATTCAATCCATTAGGGAATCTATCCCCTTATAGTCATTTACTGGATGACAATTTACTCCGAGGTGATTTTATAGGATTCTTTTCCTATGTATGGGTAAGGTAACTTACCTCTTACCTCTTTCATTGTGAAAATGGTCTCAACCCTCCCACTCGGATCAGTGAACTTAGGAACACTTGGTTATTCCTTGTTACTGTTTACCTCTTAGAGAGATTCAGTATGATTAATGCTCTTGTCATGCTAGGAAATTTGAGTTTTATGAATGTTGCGTCCCTAGGTTCTCTCTCAGTCACTGAGCCTGTAATACCCCGAATTTTGAGACTTGAGGCTAGAGAATAAGCCTGAGATTAGTGGATTGCTAAGCCCCGGTTTAGCAAGATCCCAAATTGTGATTAAGGGCTAATGACTCCAAAAGTAAATGTCATTAGTGATAAATGAACTCTTTTGGAGAATCTGATGTGATTTGAGATTCGGATGTGATTCATATGTATTATGCGCAGTGCCGAAATCCTGTATTTAAGTTCAATTATTGATTAACATCTAAATTGACTTAAATAGAGGGATGACACATAATGTGGTGATATGGAAAGATATGAAGTGTTTGGTGGTGATTCAATGGGAATTGCCATAATCAGGGGCAAAACGGTAAAGTTACCGACCAATGGATCGGTTACCGAAGAGGAAACTCATTGGTAACTTCAAGATCAATGGTTGAGATTGATTTGTGCAATAGATCAAAGGGTGGAATCCCATGTGTTTGAGCTTATGTGAACTCATGGAGGTGTGATAAGATCTTGACACTTGGCATCTTTTGCGCCATGGGATTGAGTCAACATGTCAAAGCTCTTTCCTCTCTCCTCTCCCTCTCTTTAGGTCGGTTTTGGAGGCCCAAAAACTGATCACTCTCTTCATCATCTTCATCTCTCTCCAAAGCTTCCATTTTAGCCAAGCAAGGAAGGAAAGAGAAAGGAGAAAGCTCATGGTAAGTGCTCTATATGGTCCTCTATTGCTAAAACACCCTTCTATAATGTTGTTCATAGTGATGAGAGCTTCATCTCTATGGTTTTAGATTCTTGATTGGTGGTGTTTGATAGCTTGAGGAAAATTGGAAGTATGAAGAATCAAGGAATTAATTTGGGAAAGAGGAAGAGGTGAGTATATGAAGCCTTTTGATATAAGTTTTGTGACTTTTGGTTAAGTATTTTGATTTGTGAATTTTGCCCTGATTTTGTGGTATTTTTGTATGGCAAGTAATTGGATGATTTGAGTGGTGAATTGTGGTTAAATTGATGTCATAGTGTGTTTTGGTGTCATTGGTATTGGTTTGAGAACTTGGAATGAAAAGAATGGCAATGTGGTGTTTGTGTTGTGATTTGTGATGACATGTTGTGATTGTTGGTAAAACATGTCAATATAATGTGAATTTGTTTGTTTTGGTGTTTCCAATGGATTCCTTGTGAAAATTTGTGTGGGAATGATGTTTGGTATGAAAATGGAACCATTGGAAGCCAAATTGCAAAAACTGGAATTCTGTCTTTTCAAACTCTGTTCTGGACAGTCTGCTTGGGTTGCCGTTTTGAATGGGAAAATGATATTAGTAAATTCTGAAACTTTCCAGTCTTGAAGTCAACATCCCAAGCTTTAAAATGGACATATAATTGGTGCCATTTCGTTTTGTGAACTGGGATTTATGTTTGCCCAAAGTTTGAGGTCGAAACTGGGTTTGATTCTGGAGCAGTAGTGGATTTTGGGGAATTCTGTATTTTTGTGGTAATTTCCTGTTATTTCTCATATTTTTCCTATGAATAGGACTTAAATAGCTTTCATTTGGCTTTGAAATTACCTCATTTCGATTTTTGTGGAATTAGTTATGAATTTTCTAAGTTGCCTTGGCTGCAGCAGAAAATCCTGGCTGCAGCGCAAAAGTTTCTGTGCACGTTTTGGCCGCAGCCAAAAATGTTCTGTGCGCGTTTTCGCTGCAGCCAACCCCTATTTTCAATAGTTTGTGATTTTGAAAGGTGATTTCCAATCTAGTACGTCTCAATCCTTTAGGCTTTCATTGAGCTTATTATAGCCACCTAAAGGGTGTGAATGATAACCAACCTTAAGTAATATGGAAGTAAGGATTTGGAATTTAGGTTGACCCTATGTCCTTGATTTGGTTATAGGGTTGGATATTCGCCCTGATCGTGAGTAAGCGAGGCTGGAGCATACGTGGAAAGAGGGTAGGGAACATATCTCTTCTGCTTGTATTTGATATATGTGTTAGTGTGTTGGTGCATGTCTTAGCTTTGCATGATTATGTGTAATTTGAAGCTATGTTTCAATTTATGCTATGGCCATTAGTATGTTGTTTGAAGCATTGAACTTACAAATTGTCATTGTGTTAGCATGAGTTATGTGATGCAAGCATGTCATGCATTAAACATCTATCGTACATGCATATTGATATTGTTTACCTGCTGAGATTCTCTAGAATCTCACCCTCCCCTACTAACCATGTAGACAGGGCAAGAGGCTCAAGGAGGAAGCACCCACGGGCAATAAGGGCTTCTTCAGTATTTGATATGGGGGTTGATTATCATAGTTGGGAGTATTGTGTGTTGGATATTTGTATATGTGGATGAGGATTTAACTATGTGTATTTGAGGTGAGATTTGTGTAATCCCCGAATGAGAATTTGTAATGGGCGAATGTGCCCTATAAAGCTTGAGTTAATAAATGGAATCCGGAATTGCCGGAATTATTACATTACGTACTCTGATATATTAAATGTGATTTATCTTCGTGTAGTAATTATATTTGGAATGTGAATATGAGACCAGGTTATAAATGATTTCAAAAGGTATTTGTGAAAACCCTGTCTGGTATATGGGTTTACAAACGTTATTTGATTGTTATTGGTCTCTATTTCACTTTAATTGCGTATTTTGGATATAATTATGGAAGGGGGTTACAGAGCTAGCATCATTTTCACTAATGAAGATGTGGCTTGTCAAATCCTTAGGTCATCTCACAACGAGATACCTTGTATACCTTGGCCCCTATCTTCCCTACTCATAGGAAGAATTATGGATATGAAGTTGCTGACCCTTATGATCTTAACGAGCTTGAGCCTATTCTAAGGCCTATCCATGATTCACAGGGTAAGGTCATGAATGACATAGAGGGCATTTGTTAAGTGTGAAAATAATAGCTATGAGTTTACATACCAACATATGGCTGATAGTTTCACTTATGCCATTATTTTCTCAACCATGTCAAGGAGAGGTCTATCTCTTTGTTTCAACAACTCTATTATGTTAAAGGGTTTTAGGTATTGATAGTTGCCTAACAATCCCTTTCTTGTAACCAAAGCAACTTGAACTAATCACGTAGGTGTTCTTAACCCTTGTTAGTTCAAAAAGGTTTTATCCTTTTAGTTCAATTGATTTTTGACTAGATTTAGCCATTATCTAACAGCTTCATACTTGCTAAAAATCAAGTAAACATAACTATATTTTGAATAAATGTCCATGATGTTAATGAAATACTAAGCTCTGTGTTTTGCCCTCATGTTTATTGGTTCACAAACATCATAGCTTGCCAATTACAAAGGATATCTTCTCAAAATGTTTCCTTATCTTTCTTGCTAGTTAGACCAAGTCCTTAACTACTTATAAGGGTATTAACCCTAGAATACGTTATTTAGCATAATCTCTTTTGCTAGTTTAATCATTTCTTTTGATCAATGTGTATATGTGGCAAGAAATAGAATTACTATCCCCAAAAGGAAACATCAATCCAATAAAGGATTTTGAGAGTCACAGTTCCATCCATCTTTAACTAAAGAGATAACAAAGATGTGATTTTGTTGGTTGCAATTGCATGGAGTGAATCAGGATGGTTTATCTATGCATAGTTAATATGTAAGTTCCAATCCTTTGATTCTTTCTCTTTTCTTACTTTGTATCCGACATGAAGCCATATGCTTCTGTGAAACATCTACTACTCATGTGGATTGTTTCTTCTACATTCCTGAAAGGATTATCAATGTAGTCTTTCATCTTTGTAGAAACCATTGACCTCCTCCAGATCAAGTTTACCTCATAAGCTTCTTGCCCTTAGGCTTAGAGGATAAATCCTGCCACTATTTAGCTGAGTTCATCTAACTGATGGATCCTAGATCCTTCAGTGTTTCATACACAAGTTCAATATGGTGACTAATGAATCACATTACTGAAGGTCACAATATGCATATCAGGAGTAGTATTTGTTTTTGTATAGGCCCACTCACTGGCAGACATGGCTTACTCCCACTCACTAGATGTCTTGTCACAACATACACTTGTTTGTTAGAAAGAATTTGACATTTTATTTGTCTCAACTTTTTGGTTTGACATTTGCCTCAAGTGTTGTTTAAACGACATGTTAGGACTTAGTACACTATGTTAAAACTTAACTTAGTTTTAACTTTATGGAAGAAGATCATCAATTTCACTATCTTCTAACACTATCCATACAACTTGGATAAAGTTACATTCCTCATACCATCATAAATCTAAGCAATCTTGTTCTTTCTAGGCTTAATATCATAAACTTTTTGTATTCTTCGGTTGCTTCAGCCTCTAGATGCTGATGACTGGTTGTTAGGATGTTCCTGACACCTCATTCTTCCTGAATTAAGAGATTTGGGAGTTTCTAACTCCATAGATATATCTATTAAGCTTGTCGTCATAAGCTCAGTCAAATAGACTTAGTCATAATTGGTCACTTAGACGATTATGGTATACATATCATATTCGTTTGTTCAAATGAGACATAAGATAATTCGATAATAAGTTCACTAGTTTCATGTTCATGATACAACTATGTTGACTCCCATTCCACTCATTCTAGTTAGTTCATCACCTTTTTAACCATAGTCTTTATTGAACACATTCCCCTTTGGATTTCTATATACATTCTAGAAACTCCCACTCAATCAAAGACAATTATAATAACAAGATAATAACATAATATCATCTAATCAACATGAATGTTCATGAAAAGAAGAGAATATGCTTAATTCAAAAATTTGTAAAAACTTTGCCTCATATTGTTGTCTCTTAACTAGGTTTTCCCTCTCATAGGTCCTTCTGACCATATGAACTCGTGTAGCATTTAGCTACAATGTCAAGCTCCTCTTAACCACGTTTACATCCTCTCACTTGTATGTATTTGTAGAATGCCTCCCACTTGATGAGATGATTCCTACATCTCTATCTGTCTTATCCTTTGTCACAACATTTGTGATAGAGGTAGAAGTCACTGCTTTAATCCCAATTAAGTCAATGTGGTTAGAAGCATGGGAAGACTTATTATTTAATAATTTCAAGTTGCTACAAGATTCAAGATTTATCTAAAAAAAAAGAGAGTCAAGGTTGGATAGGGTCTTATATTCAAAACTTATTTGAATAATTTCTTATTTTAAAAAATCTTTCAACATTAACCTTATTTTGTAGTTGAAATACTCTTAATAAGTAAGTGAACTTATCCCAAAATAATAGAATCAATATGGACTCAATTTCAACATTTTTGGGAATCTTTAAGTGCATATAAACACCTTTTTGACTTAAATTATATCCAAACATGCTTCAAATATATGCAAATTATATATCAAATTAAAGATCTCAAATTTAAGAATTTTTAGGAATAAACCATGTCTCAGTTAGAGGTCCTACGCAACCTCATGTGCCCCTAGAATGTGTTTGGATCAAAAAATCCTGAAAAATTTAAAAAATCCAACAAAGCCCATTCTCAGTGGAGCATGTGCATGCCATACGCCGCCTTACAGCCATCTTCTGGCTTCATGCGCTAGCTTTCTAGATTCCAAGTGCCGGCTTCCTAGACTCCACGTGCCGTCTTCTATCCGACGCTGCCCGCCATTGTCAAACGGTGGTCCCTATGGGCCCCACGCGCCACATATTGATTTTTGGGATTGTTTTAAAAAATACAACAGTCATCGATTGACTGTTGACTTTGATTAGTCAATAGTTTACTGTTGACCAACACTTGACCAATAACAGAATGATGTGGCACTGACGTGTCTCGGAATGCTAATATGTCACTCTCTCATTGGCGCCACACTGTTTAGTTGACCGATGATATGGCAGGTTGGAGCCATGTCATCATCTTTATCCTCCAGCGGGGTCAACTCGACCCGGTTAGAGCTCCCGTAGATCAAAATGACCTGTTAACTTTAGAAGGCCATATCTCCCTTGTTCTAGCTCTGCCTTTTTTGTTCTTGGTGTTGTTGGAATTGTCATTGAATGAACTACAAATCCATGGCTTTTATTTGATCTAAAAATATCTTTTTCAGTGATCAAATTGTGAGTCAATTGGTGGCGGCGACAAGCAACCCGCCAACTTCTTTACTTCATTTCTCTCTCATCTAAACTTCATTTGACACATTCTAAGTGTCATTGGAATCATCTCTTCAAGCTCTACACATCCATGGCCTTTCCTTGGGTAAAAACACTTAGTTTTCAAACACCCAATTTTTCTCGACGTCGATGATGCTCCATAATGTGACTTGGATGTATGTCCTCTATGTTTCAAAGGCTTTTCTCCCCTTTGAGGGTTAAAGTCTCTTGTTTTTTATTCCACATAGGTTTTAAAAAATCAACTTTAAAGAGAGCAAAGAAGATAGGAAAAGAAGAAGAATAAAGCTTTGTACACAAAAAACTTTAGACTCAGGAGTTGAGCATTATTCTTGTACATATGAACTAGAGAACACATATTGTATAATCTTATTTATATATACAAATATTGTGAGGCAATAAACTCGCATACATGTACATGCACATACACTATGAGATACAGTTTTAATCCATTGCAAAATGAAAGGAAAAAAATCTCTTTATAGCATGCTTAGATAAGCGTGCATGTAAATGGGGAAAGGATGAATATATGTATGCGAATTCAAGAGCATTAACCAACATGTGTATATTTATATGTGTGCAAAGGTGCAGGAGAGGTAAAAAAATGCATATATATATATATATATCATATATTCATATATGAAATCATGCTTGGGACATAGCATATAAAATTATCATCATATAATATATGATAGCACAATAGAAATAAAAAAAAATGTGATGGAGGTATGAACAAATTATATCCTTTAGTTATTCACAAAAACTAAATCATAGACACAGGATCAACATGCTCTGATAACAATATAAGAAAAATAAGGGGGAGAGAATAGACTAGCGTATCAGGGAAAATCTACATTCGGATCCAGGTCTAAGCTCCAATGCTCCATAACTCAAACATAATAGTGCCCACACAATTATTAGATTGCTAGAGCCTAACTAGGATTCACACAGTAGATCACTAGAACAAGAAAGATGGTAGGAAAGAAGAGAGATTGTCAGATAGCTCAATGGTAGGGATGGATTATAACTAAAGGAGGCACATCCTATTTATAGTGGTTTAGGGTGACCACTAATTAGGAAATAATGTGAACTCCTTCTTGCCTTCCAAGTTAGTGATCAGGAGAATTAATTCCCAATTAATTTTTTGAATTACGATAACTTGTTTCTCAATTAACAATCTCATAATTAATACTACCTTATTTCCCAATCCATAATTAATACTTATTTGTTTCTTATTTGATTACGCTACTTGTATCCCACTACAAAAAAATGGTATTTCATAGTAGTGAATTTGTAGTAGTTAATGTTAACCGCTACAAATGTTGACATTTGTAGTGGTTTTAACATAAATCGCTACATTATTGTAGCGGCAACCTATGTGCCAAGTGACGTGATAGATTAACAACGTTATTTGTAGCGGTTAATAGGACAAAACTACTACAAATATGGCGTGAGTTTCCCACCAAACTTTATTGCGGTTAGTTTGTAGCAGTTACAACAAATAAACTGCTACAAAGTTCGCACCACTTGGCTCCACCATGCCATACCAATAGTGTATCAGTTTTTTTAGTGGTTACTACGAATTGAACTGCTACAAAATACCAAAGGTTGCCTATTTGTAGCGGTTATGCTTTCATAACCGCTATAGAACTTCAAAGGTCATCACATTTGTAGCGGTTATTTTTTCATAACCGCTACAAAGTTTTGCCGCCCTAGCTTTATTGTAGCATTGCTGTAGCGGTTTTTTCAATAACCACTAGAAAATCCACAACTATAAAAGGGGCGCCACCTCTCCTTTTTCCCATTTGGCCATTTTGTTTTCTGAACTTTCTCTGAGAGTTTTCCTTCAGATCTAAGCGTTCTGACGTCTGCCAGAGATTTTTCTCTCTAGCATTTCTCATTATCACTTGAGGTACGGACAATACTTATTTTATTTTTATTTTTATTATAATTTTACATATAAATGTGACTAAATTGGTTTTTTTTTGTAGTTGATAAGGCTTCAGGGATGGACAAGGGGAAGGAGCCTGAGGTCCCTAGACCAATTCTACGGGGTGGCAGCAGCAGAGGAGAGGACAGTGGATGGGGCAGCGTGGAGGGAGGGCGACCACGCCATTTCAACCCATCTCCCTATAGTCACTGTAGACAGTCCGACACCGTGGATGTGGCCGGTTTGAATAGTATGGACTGGATACTATAAGTTGTAGTGTCGTGGAATGAGGGCACGGACCAACCCATCGACAATGGGGGTCACCTGTTAACCACTTCCTGAACGACTTGGGTTTGAATTATATGTGGTTCTTCCTTTACTTCAGGACGTGGAGGAACGTTTCGAAGGGGCGAAGACCTGGCGTGGGAGGAGGTATGCAGGTAATTAATAGAATTTAATTATACTATATTTTTTTGTAATTAATTCTATTTAATTAATATTTTTTAATTTTCTTATTTGTAATTAGTCATATTTAAGTTTTTTTTACTGCTGAGGTTTGCTGTCCGGGCCAACCGGAAGAGGTACACGCTAATGAAGATGGGCAATGGTTGAAGGGACAGGAGGAATCATGTCTTCCACAGTGTGGATAAAGATGGGATGATGCCTCTACAACAGCTAATCGAGAACATCCCGGACGGCATCCCGCCGAACGACTGGGCATGTTTCGTCTAGTTTAGGAGGAGCACTAAGGGGCAGGTAATGTATTTATCAGATTAATTATAAATAATTTTGTAATTTATAATTATTAAATTATAATTATAATTTAAATTCAATTAATTTTATGATTTTATTAATTATAAATTTTTTTATATTTTTTTAATACATTTAATATTGTTTTTTCTAGGCACTTTCTTAAAGGAACACGAGGTGCCATGGGCAATAGACGATCCACCACACAGCAAGATTAAAGATGTTTGCTTTCACTTACAGTGAATTGGTAGCTTTTCACAATGTTAATTACTTTTAGCTGGTTATTTCATATTATAAAGAATGTATTTGTTTTGATAATACTAACTTAATTTTGTAATTGTTTTAGGAGAGGAAGGTATAGCAGGAGAACCGTCAGACGGGCTATGGGGCGTTGTTCACTATCACACACAGACACTGTGACGAGGCTCCGACCTCTCAGCAGGCAGAGTCGGCCATTGTAAGCGAGTTCATTATGATATTGTTTATAAAACCAACTTTATTATGAAAAATGCTATTAAGTAATTGTTTCATAAAATGGCAGGAGCGGATGTAGCAGTTACAAGCTGAGCTACGAGATAAGGGAATGTCGATGTTGCTGGAATTATTACAAGATGCATTCCCTAACACAGAGATTCCCACAATGTTCTATGAGGCCAAGAAGATTATTAATAGATTAGGCTTGAATTATAAAAAAATTGATGCATGCCCCAATGATTGTATGCTGTATTGGGGAGATGATGATAGCAGGGAGACTTGTAAGCGATGTCACACATCGAGGTACAAGACAATTCGGAAAGGAAAGATGTAAAAGAAGAAACCTGTAAAGATTCTCAGATACTTCCCTTTGAAGCCGCGCTTACAAAGATTGTTTATGTCGTCTAAAACGGTGGAGCACATGAACTAGCATGAGGTTGATAAGAATGATGATGGTAAATTAGGACATCCTCGGGATGCAGACACCTAGAAAACATATGACAAAGACTTTCCATCTTTCACTGCTGACCCCCAAAATGCTAGACTTGCTTTGGCAACCGACGGTTTCAATCCATTTAGGAATCTTAGCACAAGTTATAGTATTTGGCCGGTAGTCTTAGTTCCCTACAATTTACCCCCTTGATGTATATGAAACAAAGCTCCTTCATTTTGTCTATGATCTTTCGAGGCAAAAAGGCATTGGGTAATGACATCAATGTATATCTCCCACCGATTATTGCGAAATTGCTTGACCTGTGGAATGTCGGCATCGAGACATATGAAGCCTTCGGGAAGACATTGTTTAACTTGGATGTAGCCTTGATATGGATGATTAGTGACTTTCCTGGCCTTGGAACATTATTCGGGTGGAATGTGTATACAAGCTAGGCTTGTCCAGCTTGCAATTTTGACTTTGACTCTGTGCGCCTTCCCTATGGTGGGAAGTGGTGCTTTATGGGGCATTAGAGGTTTCTTGATGGAAGGCACAAGTTTAGATTACAACGAAATTGCTTCAATGGGAAACAAGAAACAAGAGGGCTACCTTAGACTTTATCCAGTGCAGACATCTTACAGTAGCTTGAGGATGTTGAATTCGAGTTCGAAAAAAGCGATGATGTAGCACAAGCAAGCTGAAAGAGGGGCAAGACTGCTGCGCCTCAGTAATGGAGGAAGATAAGCATTTTCTTCATTCTTCCATATTAGAATTCTAATTTACTTTGCCACAGTCTTGATGTCATGCACATTGAAAAAATGTGCTATATACGCTGCTTAACGAACTGGGAAAGTCAAAAGATTATCTTCAAGAGAGGCAAGATTTACGTGCCATGGGAGTTTGTGAAGATGTGTGGTCAGATGAACATAACAAATTTCAACTGGCAAAGTTCACCCTCACAAAATCAAACAAGGAAGTCTTCCTCAGAACATTGAAGAAAATAAAAGTTTCATATGGGTATTCAAGCAACATTTCATGATGTATAGACATAGAGGATCGAAAGGTTGTTGGACTGAAGAGTCATGACTCACATGTGCTTATGCAACAGTTACTTCTGTTGGCTATGAAGAATGTACTTCCTCTCGATGTGTCAATCATTTTGGTAGAGCTTTGTTCTTTCTTTTGAAAGTTGTGTTCCAAGGTCTTGATCATTGAGGAGCTCGATTAACTGCAGTCCAAAATTATGCTTATACTTTGTCATTTGGAGATGCTCTTTCCTCCGTCCTTTTTCACTATGATGGTTCACCTTACCATCCACCTTGTTCATGAAACAAAGCTCGCTGGCCCAGTTCAATATCGATAGATGTATCCTATTGAGAGGTACTCATTTTATATATGTGCGTCATTAATAGTTCTTATGTTTGTTAGTCTTCTTTTTGAGCATTTTGTATCATTTTGCCCTTCTTTATTTTGTAGGTTTCTAGGGAAAATGAAATCTTACATAAGGAATAAGGCTTGGCTAGAAGGTTCTATAGCTGAAGGTTCTATAAGGACGAGGTCCTATATTTCTATTCAAGGTACTTTGATGACATTGAGACCGCCTTTAATCGATCGCCTCGTGTAGACGATTGTCCTGAACTCGTGCTAACATCAAGAGATTTATCCCTCGTGTTGGTAAACCAGTTGGAGGAACTAAGAACTTCAAACTAATAGCAACTGAGAAGTTGCAAGCACATAGACATGTCTTGATTAATTGCACTCAAGTTGAACCTTTCATATAGTAAGAAATGAACACTCACATGTTATTCTATATCTTTCGTAACTTTTTTCACTTTCATTTAACTATCGCATTCCCATGATTAATTGTAGGGAATTCAGAAGTCATTTTAAGCGCCAACTCAGGATCCATACACAAACATCCTCTGAAGTTGACAAAATAGTCTATAGAGAATTCCCAAGCTGGTTTGCACGCATAATACTGAATAACCACAACCCACACTCACAAGATTTCAGAGCTCTCGCAATTGGCCCTCTTGACCATACAAAAAGGTTTACAGCTTACAATGTCAATGGTTTCAAGTTTTGCACGGTTTCACATGATCAAGGATTGCAAACTCAAAATTTAGGTGGTTATGGCACCTTTGGGACAAGGAGTTATGTGAGTAGCAGTGATGCCAACATGCAGTTCGGAGGCATCCCTTACTATGGAAAGCTTCTTGATGTCGTGGAACTTAATTACCAAGGTTGTTTCACTGTTATGCTATTCAAGTGTTTGTGGGCAAATATCACTACTTCCCAGGGACTCACAACTGACGACTTAGGCTTCACATCGATAAATTTCTCGTAGCCAATTCACACTGGTCATTCTCAAGATGATGAGCCATATATTATTGCATCAGAGGCACACCAGGTTTATTATATTGAGGATGAGAGATATAGGGATTGGCACATGGTTCTTCATTTAAAGCCTCAAGACCTTTATGACATGGGTGATGGTGATAACATCGCCTACAAGAGTGAGCCGTTTCAGCCCGCCAATTTCAAAAATTTCTTCCCTGAAGGCGATCATAATTTACCTATAGTTCAGTGCGTTTTTTAAATTCATATGATTTTAATTAAATTTTTTTAACAAAACAACACAGCTAACAATTTTTCTATACAATTTCTGTAGGGATGGCGTGACTGTGATCAAACAAATTATGTTTTTATTTTAAAACAAATTATGTTTTTGTTTTTTTTAAAAAAATTTTAAAAAAACAATTTAAAAAAATATCTGTAGCAGTTATGTGACTGACTGATCAAAGATTCATGTTTATCTTTCCTCCTCAAGCTCTAATACCATATGTAAGATAGACTAGTTATATGAACATATAATTAGGATATATGTTCATAAAGATAGGAATCCAGTTATGCCTCCAGTAGGAAACGAATGAAGGTTGTGATGTGATGGTCTAAAAAGGGAAGGTTTGAGCTCCAAAAAGGAGAGGCTCTGTAATAGTATCACTACAAAAAAATGACTTTCGGCAGTGACATTTGTTGCCGCTAAAAGGCTAAAAGTTGTCGCTAAAAACAAAAAAGTTGCCACCTATGCGACTGTTGCTGAAAGTTTTAGTGGCGACAAATGAAAGTAACTATGTCGCCACTAAAGGTGACTTTCAGTGGCGACTTTTATGTCGTTGATGAAAGTGTAATTTTTTTTAAATTACAAATTCAGTCACAATTTTTTTTAAAAAAATTACAAATTCCATGTGTCTCTCTCCTCCACTAGTTGCCACCACTAGTACAAAAAGGGTGTTTTAGACCGGTTGCAGCGGATGATGTAACCCCCTGCCGTAATTAATATTTGGATTACACAATTAAAGTGAAATAGAGACCAATAAGAAACAAATAACATTTTACAAACCCATCTACCAGATGGGGTTTTCATAAATACCTTTCGAAATCATTCATAACCTGGTCTCACATTCACATTCCGAATACAATTACTACACAAAGATAAATCACATTTAAATATATCAGAGTACGCAATATAATAATCCCGGCAATCCCGGTTTCTATATATTAACTCAAGCTTTATAGGGCACATTCGCCCTTTACAATTTTCCAAATAAGGGATTACACAAATTCTCATCCCAATTAACCAAATATACATTCGAAATATGTACAATATCCAAATATACATAATCCCAACCATAATGATAACCAACTACCAAATTGACAACCCGAAGGAGTCTTCACCGCCCTTGGTTGCTTGCTCCATCCTCGATCCACCTACCCTGTCTAAAATGTTGGTAGGGGAGGGTGAGATTCGAGAGAATCCCAGTAGGATAACAATATCAATATGCACGTACGATAAATGTTTAATGCATGACATGCTTGCATCACACAACTCATGATAACACAATGACAATTTGCAAGCTCAATGCTTCGAACAATATACCTATGGCCATAGCATAAATTGAAACATAGCTTCAAATCACACATAATTATGCAAAGCAAAAACATGCACCAACACACACTAAAACAGATATCAAATACATGCAGGAGAGATATGTTCCCTACACTCTTTCCACGTAAGCTCCAGCTCCGGTTGCTCACGATCAGGGCGAATATCCAACCACGTTCAGAGCAAACATCAACCCTATAGTCAAAGCAAGGACATAGGGTTTATTCTCTATTCCAAATCTTTACTTTCATTACACTTAAAGTTGGTTGTCATTTGAGTCCCTTAAGTGTCTAATAATAAGCTCAACAAAAGCTTGAAAGCTCAAACCTTTCAAAATCTCAAAATGCTGAAAATGGGGGTTGGCTGCAGCCAAGAATCCTCTGGCTGCAGCCAGAACACGCACAGAAGGTTTTTGGCTGCAGCCAAGAATTTCTGGCTGCGGCCAAAACGTGCACATAAACTTTTGCGCTGCAGCCAAGGCAACTTCAAAAATTCATAACTAATTCTAAAAAAATTGAAATGAGGTGATCCCAAAGCCAAATGAAATATTTTTAAGTCCTCTTCATAGAAAAAATATGGCTCATTACTGGAAATCACCACAAAAATCCAGATTTACACAAAATCCAACATTGCTCCAAAACAGAATCCAGTTTCGACTGCAACCTTTAGGCAAACATAAATCCCAGTTCAAAAAACGAAATGACACATATTATATGTCAATTTTGAAGCTTAAGATGTGAACTTCAAGACTGGAAAGTTTCATAATTTTTAGAGACCATTTGGACATTCAAAACGCTCACACAAACTGACTGCCCAGAACAGAACTTCAAAAGACAGAATTCCAAATTTGCACAATTGGCTTCCAATGGTTCAATTTTCATATCAAACATCATTCTCACACAAAATTTCACAAGGAATCCATTGGAAATACCAAATCAACCAAATTCACATTATATTGACATGTTTTACCAACATTCACAACATTTCATCACAAATCACAACACAAATACCACATTGCCATTCTTTCCATTCCAAGTTCTCAAATCAATTCCAATGACCAAATACCACAACATGGCACCATTTTCAACATAAAACACAACCCAATTCATCCAATCCAAAATCACAAGAAAATTAGGGCAAAATTCGAAATTTACAAAGCTTAACCAATGATCACAAAACTTAGGTCAAAATGCTTCAAGTACTCACCTCTTCCTCTTTCCCAAATCAATTTGTTGATTCTTCATCTTTCCACTTTTGCTCAAGCTCTCAAACACCTCCAATTAAGAATCTAAAACCATAGCAATGAAGCTCTCATCACTATGAACAATATTAAAGAAGAGTGTTTGAACATTAGAGGACAAGAACAAGGCCAAAACATCACCTTTCTCTTCCTCTTTCCTTCCCAAGCTTGGCGAAAATGGAGGTTTTGGAGAGAAAGGGATGAGATGAAGAAGAGATCAGATTTTTGGGAAAATAAAGGCCACTTGGACGACCAAATAGAGAGGAGAGAAGGGAGGGAAAGCTTTGACAAATTGACCAAAATCTAAGGGCTCAAATTGTGCCAAGTGTCACACCCTTATCACATCTCTCATGAGTTCACATAGGCACACACACACATGATTCCACCTCTTGATCTTTTGCACAAATCAATCCTAACCATTGATCTTTAAGTTACAAATGAGTTCCCTCTTCGGTAACTGACTAATTGGTCGGTAACTTTACCGTTTTGCCCCTGATTACGGTAATTCTCATAGAATCACCACCAACACTTCACATCTTTTCATTTAGCCACAATATATGCCTTCCCTCTATTTTAAGTCAATTTAGATGTTAATCCATAATTGAGCTTAAATACAGGGTTTTGGCGCTGCTCACAACACATACGAATCACATCGGGTGCCAAATCACACCATAATCTCCAAAAGGGTTCATTTATCACTAATGACATCCACTTTTGGAGTCGTTAACCCTTGATCACAATTTGGGATCTTGCTAAACCGGGGCTTAGCAATTCACTAATCTCAGGCTTATTCTCTAGCCTTGAATCTCAAAATTCGGGGTATTACAGATGAGGTCTAAAAGAAATGCGCGGTGGCATTTTTGTAATTATAAACAAATTGGGAGACCGGTTATTCTCTGAACCGGTCTAAAAAATATTATTTAGACCGGTTCTACATTAACCGGTCTAAAATATTAAACCTTTTAGACCTACTTGGATTTTAAACCGGTCTAAAAGGATCAGAGGAAAAAAATTAAAAAATTAAAAAATGTTTTTAAACCGGTTATATATAACCGGTCTGAAAAGTATTTTATTTTAGACCGGTTAATATAATAACCGGTCTAAAATAAAGGTTTTTAAGACCGGTTGTTCTAACAACCGGTCTAAAAGATAGATTTTAGACCGGTTGTTTTGAACAACCGGTCTTAAAAATGTTTTTAAGACCGGTTATTTTTATAACCAGTCTTAAAACTCTTTCCCCAAATCCCAATCACGGTTCACGCTCCACACCTTTCTTCATTCTGAATTCTTCAACGCTAAACAGCAACAGTCAAGAACAAACAGCAACTCCAAATTCGTCAAATCAAGAGCGGAATTAGTGTCTCACCTTGTTCTCGTTTTGCATTTGTGCCATGAAAATGGGATCTTGGAGCTAGCATCCCCGTTGCTCAGTGTTAGGGCGCGCGTACTGGTGCTCTGTCTCTTCGTTGAGTGTCGATGTTTGACGGCGCTGAACACACCCTGTTCTCATTTTTATTCACCCTCAATCTACGAAAGTTGGATAATCAACTTGGTGAAGCCTAATTCTCTTCCAGGTAGTTTTTTACTTCATCTATTAATATTTTTTTGTGTGATTGCCGACGAAGAAGGTTGTGGCCTGGGTATGATTTAGGATATTAGAAATGTGGGGGCGTTGTGGTTCTGATTTCTGAAACATTACTGGTCTTTCTTTTGTATGAGACATTGGTTTGCATTATGATAGCTTATATGTTCCTTATTCTGTTCCTGCGTTATGGTAGCTTCTCTGTTCCTTATTCTGTTGCTGCATTATGATAACTTCTGTCTTCCTTATTCTTATACATTTTTATTGATTTTTTCCTCTGTCTCTCTCTACCAAACTCATCATAATGGTTCCCCTATTTCCTAGTATATTTTTCCAAAGGGTCCTGATATTGCTTTCTTCGTCAGCACAGGAGGTTACATGAATCACTTCCTTTGTTTCTCTGTAAACATCATCACAAGCTTATGCTGCTTTAGCAAAAATATATTCAGTTGCCTAAGTTTGCTCATAATTCATCAGTGATTTAGAAATTAGGGTCGATCGCCTTTAATGATAAAGGTTCAGTTTCTTTTACTAAAAAGTTATAAAGGCACCCCATAAATATTTAAACCTCAGATTATCCTTTGGACTCCTCTATCACACACAAAGAAAAAGTTTTATACATGCATTACAAGTGATATATGGTTAATTAAAGTAATGTGCTGATAGATAGGGTGGATTCTAAATGAAAGAATACCAATAAATTGAGTGCTGCTGGGACTATCTATACTTAAATGATTCATTGTTTCTGGTTGGAGTCACATGAGAATGTGAAGGACGTACTCCTTCCTAAATAGTAAATGCATATATATACACACAAGACACACAGAAAACTGTAAGAGAATGAAGCCACAAATCTGGTGTCTCCATCGCTAAAGCCGAGTAGGTCAAGGCCAAAAGGTTAAACCACCTTTCCTACTTTCTTCCAGCGTGCAATCTACCCTACATCATACCAAGCTCATATTTCCCGTGAAGTTTCCGGCCTTTAAAGACTTTGTTCGAGTGATTGACGGGTAATCAATTAGTAATTACTGAACCCCTAATCCCTATGGTACTATTCTATTTCTACTGTTCGTAATGGTAATATATATGGCAGTCAACCCATTGTATTGTACAGATTTGCATTGTTAATGAGACTTGTACTATTCAGATTACTCTTCTTCTATCTCTATCTCTCTACTCTCTTCTACTTGTTCATTATGTAGTAGTTAAACTAGGTACTTGGGTGTAATGATTGCCTACTCTCATTATACTCCTTCCTTTTCCAGGGGAAAAAGTAGAAAACAAAAAATAAAAGGTGTCGGTTTGATTATTTGGGTTTTTGTACAATACATAATTGACGCCAAGGGCTATTTGAAGCAAAGAGGTCAATGTCATTTTGCTTTTGTTGGTTCTTGCGTGTTTTCTCTATTTCATTCTCTAATTCTTAAAATTATTTACACGTTTTTTATGGCATGTTCATTTCTTTGCTTGGTTCTTTTCCCAGAAACTTCATGTTTGGTGTAGGCAACCAAAGGGACACTGGGGACTAGGGAAGGTATATAATCAACTTCAAAAGAAGAAGCTGTTGTTTTACTGCTGTCATTTGGTCATCCTTACTGTGTCTAATGGCCAAATGAATCATCAATATTGTATGACTATACTGGCTTGTATGAACATTAATTTGTTGCTGCTATATAATGGCTTGTATGAAAAATAATTTGTTGCTGCTATAGACTGTACTGGCTTTTGAATTTTGAAATTGAAATCAGTGATTGTTATGTTCTGCTGTTAAAATTGGAGCATTCTGTGCGTGTACATATAATAAAAGGGACGTTTTTTAAAAAAAATGAAGCTTTAAGACCGGTTGTAGTCACAACCGGTCTTAAAAATTACCTTAAGACCGGTTGTAGGCACAACCGGTCTTAAAGGTCACACTTTTAAGACCGGTTGTAAGCACAACCAGTCTTAAAGGGAAGACATTTAAGACCGGTTGTGGGCACAACCGGTCTTAAATGTCTGCCCTTTAAGACCAGTTGTTAGAACCGGTCTTAAAGGTCACACTTTTAAGACCGGTTGTGGGCACAACCGGTCTTAAAGGGCAGACATTTAAGACCGGTTGTTTTAAGACCGGTTGTGCCCACAACCGGTCTTAAAAGTGTGACCTTTAAGACCGGTTCTAACAACCGGTCTTAAAAATAACAGATTTTTTAGACCTGCTGTATCAAGACCTAATACAGAACCGGTCTAAAAAGTCATTTTTCTACTGGTGCACGTGTCATCTCCACACGCTGCCATGTGTCAACTCCTCGTGCCTCCATGTGCCGACGTCACATAATTCCTGAAAGTGTTTCTCCTCTAGCTCGAACCCGCGACCTCATGGTGCCGATGTCTTCACACGCGTGCGTTTGCTAGTTGCGCTGAAATGAACCTGTGTTAAATTATTACATATTGTTATATATATAATATTATCATACACACACACACACACACACACACACACACACACACATATAAGTAATTAATTAATCAATTATATAATATGATAATTAATTATTAATTATATATAATATTCTTAAAAACAATGATAAATTAAATAAAAATGTAAAATAGTATTTATATATTTAATTAACCAATTTTTTAATTAAAATTACTTAATAAATAATAATTTAATATTATAAATATGATACATATAATATTACTATCAAATAATTTATTTTTAAATAAAATAAAATAATAACTATTATAATAATATCATAAATATTATTTTAGTAAAAAATTTTAAATATAATATTAATAAATAATAATATAATTATAATAATTAAGATTAAATATAATTATTTAATAATTAATATTTCAATATTATTAATATTATTTTAAAAATAAAATTAATAAATTTTAATTTTTGCCAGAGAATTTCCAACAGAAAAATTCGGTCATACCAAAAAAATTTGAATCTAATTGCTTTTCATCCATTCATCTTAATATGCAAGTTTGCAAGAGAAGGAAACTAGTGTAGAAAGATCCCATACACAAGTAAATGTATAATTATCTTATTTTTCTTTATAATAAATAATATATTTAGTGTCCTCAAATATTAAATATCAAATTTAAACAAAAATATAAAAAATAAAATAAAATTTGTTTGTGATAAAAAAATTCATAAAAAAAAGTTGAAATTAACTTTTTGCAGTGATAATTGGAATCGCTACTGAAAGTATCGTTTCGGCAGTGACTTTTAATAGTTGTCGCTTAAAATGACACTTTCAGTCGCCGCTAAAAGTATAGTTTCGGCGGCGACTATCAAATGTCGCCGCCAAAAGCATACTTTCAGCGGTGACAATTCAGTCCCCACTGAAAGTGTCATTTTCAGTAGTGACTATCAAAAGTCGCCTCCGAAACCATACTTTAAAAGTCGTCGCTGAAAGTGATCATTGAAACTCAGTTTTTTTGTAGTGTATCTCTATGTGAAAGAGGATAGAGATCCTTCCATCACCTGGATCATTATCGGTCAACCACTAGTTTACTATCCTTATGCTCATATCAAATGGCTATATATTCATATTATTTGTCTTTATTAAAAATCTTGTATTTACTATAAATAATTCAAAATTTTCTACTTTTTTCACTATTGCTAGGACTTCTTTCTAGTTAGAATGATATTTACTTTGTGATTCATTCACTACAAAAAAAACGTGATTTAGTAGCGGTTAAAAATGGGTATTAGTAGCGGTTCTAACCGCTACAAACTAGGTTAGTAGCGGTTACTCAAATCGCTACTAAATCGTACGTTGCAAGCCGTTTTGTAGCGGTTTTATAAAACCGCTACTCAATGAAAAATAACTGATACATACTTTGTAGCGGTTCATCTTAACCGCTACAACACCTAGAGATATTTGTAGCGCTTATATAACCGCTACAAATATAAAAAATTATATTGAGAGCTAAAAAAAAGAATTATTTTATTTTGTAGCGGTTAAGAAACCACTACAAATAAAAAAAATTGAAAATTTGTTGGGGAAAAAAATGACAATTTTTTTATTTTGTAGCGGTTAAGGAACCGCTACTAATTTTGAATTTCATGAAATTAGTAGCGGTTTTGAAAACCGCTACTAATTTCATGAAATTCAAATTTGGCGCCAAAAAATTTAAATTGAGTCGTAAAAAGGCCCGTTATTTAGTAGCGGTTTAATAACCGCTACAAATATTTAAAAATTTTTTTTAAAAAAATACAATGATTTTTTTTTTCTGTTTTTTCAATATTATATTAAATAGTTTATTTTGTTATTATTTTATCTATTTCAATTAGTTTATTATTCAATAGTTTAACTTATTAATAAATAAAAAGGAAAAATGTAATTGAATAGGATTAGTATAAAATTTATATTAATAATATTATTAAGGATAGGTAGGTAATAAGGAATTATTATGTTTTCTAATATAATGTAATTGTGTATGAAAAATAGATGAAAATGAGATACAGTTATGATATATCTAGAAAAAAAGATGATTAGAATAAATTTTATAGAAAGGAAAGAAGTATTCTAAAAAAAATTAAAAATCTTGTTACCATATTTGATCAAATTATTCAGCTCCTCTACTCATACGAAAGAAGTTGTGAATGAGAGGAAATGAAAGAAAGGTAAGGTGAAAAGAAATTGGGGAGTGTTTGAAATGAGTTGTAGTAAGGGTATTTATAGGGATCCACGTACTATTTGTAGCGGTTAATGTAGCGGTTATTAATTAGTAGCGGTTATGTATATTTTTGTAGCGGTTTAATATTCATAGTGCTATTTGTAGCGGTTAATGTAGCGGTTATTAATTAGTAGCGGTTATTTATATTTTTGTAGCGGTTCAAGAACCGCTACTAATATTATTTTAATTTTTTTTAATTTTTTTACATTTTATGTTTAAAAAATTTTTTTGCATTTTTTGTAATTTTTTGCATTTTTTTAAATTTGATCACTCATCGTCGCCATCCTTATAGAAATTTTGTAGAAAAATTATTGTTATTGATGTATTATTAAATTTAAAAAATTTAATTCAAATGACGTGGACTTAAAAAAACTCAACGCAGTAGAGGTAAATTGTCATCGCCTTCAGGGAAGTAGTTTTCAAAATCAGCTGGCTGAAATGACTCACTCTCGTAGACGATGTTATCGCCTTCACCTATGTCGTAAAGGTCTCTTGGCTTTAAATAAACGACCATGTGCCAATCCCTATGCCTCTCGTCCTCGACATAATAAACTTGATATGCCTCTGAAGCTAGAATATACGGCTCATCATCTTGAGAAATACCAGTATGAATCGGCCGTGAGAAATTGACTGATGTGATCCCTAGGTCGTCAGTTGTCAGTCCCCGAGAAGTAGTGGTATTAGCCCATAAACACTTGAACAGCGTCACGGTGAAACGGCCTTGATAATTAAGCTCAACCACATCAAGAAGCTTGCCATAGTAAGGGACGCCTCCGAACTGCATGTTGGCGTCACTGCTGCTCGCATAACTCCTTGTCCCAAATGTGCCATAAACACCCGAATTCTGTGTTTGCAATCCTTGATCCCGTGAAACCGTGCAAAACTTAAAACCATTGACATTGTATGCTATAAACCGTTTTGCATGATCAAGAGGGCCGATTGCGAGAGCTCTGAAATCTGGTGAGTGTGGGTTGTGGTCATTTAGTATTCTGCGCGCAAACCAGCTTGGGAATTCTTTGTGGACCCTCCTATCAGCTTCCGAGGATGTCTGTGTACGGATCCTGAGTTGAAGCTTCACATGACTTCTGAATTCCCTGCAATTAATAATGGAAAGGCGTTAGTGAAATGAAAGTGAGAAATGTTACGAAAGATATAGATAGAATAACATGTGAGTGTACAATTCTTACCGTATGAAAGGTTCAACTTGAGTGCAATTAATCAAGACATGTCTATGTGCTTGGAACTTCTCAGTTGCCGTTAGTTTGAAGTTCTCAGTTGCTCCAACTGGTTTACCAACACGAGGGATAAATTCTCCTGATGTCGGCGCAGGTTCCGGACAATCGTCAACACGAGGCGGGCGGTTGAAAGCCGTCTCAAGATCATCAAAATACCTTGAGCAAAAATATAGCACCTCATCCCCTATATAGCCTTCAGCTATAGAACCTTCTGGCCACGCCTTATTCCTCACGTAAGATTTTAATTTCCCAAGGAACCTACGAAGTACAGAAGAGAAAATTGATATAAAATGATGAAAAGGACGACTAGCAAATATTAAATACGGAGAATAAATTAAAGCACATATTTAAAATGAGTACCTCTCAATCGGATACATCCAACGATATTGTACTGGTCCAGCAAGCTTTGTTTCATGAACGAGGTGGACTGTGAGGTGAACCATCACAGTAAAAAAGGACGGAGGAAAGATCATCTCCAAATGACAAAGTGTAAGAATGATTTTGGACTGCAGCTGATCGAGCTCTTTAACGATCAAAACCTTAGAACACAACTTCCGAAAGAAAGAACAAAGTTCTACCAAAATGATGGAAACATCGGGAGGAAGTGTATTCTTTATAGCCAGAGGGAGTAACTGCTGCATAAGAACATGTGAGTCGTGACTCTTCAGGCCAGCAACCTTTCGAGCCTGCAAGTCGACACATCGAGAAATGTTGCTTGAATACCCATCAGGAACTTTTAATTTCTTCAACGTCGCGAGGAACACATCCTTGTTCGGTTTTGTGAGGGTAAACTTTGCCGGTGTAAATCTGTCATGCTCATCTGGCCAATCGTCTTCACGAACTCCCATGTCGCGTAAATCTTTCCTCGCTTGAAGGTGATCTTTTGTCTTGCCGGGTTCATTAAGCAGCGTATACAACACATTGTCGCAAACATTCTTTTCAATGTGCATTACATCAAGACTGTGGCGAAGTAAATTAGATCTCCAATATGGAAGCGTGAAGAAAATACTTATCTTCTTCCACTGCTGAGGCGCCGAAGTCCTGCGCGTCTTTTGGTGAGTTTGTGCTGAATTGTCGCTTTTTCCAAACTCGAAGTCAACATGCTCAAGCTGCTGTAAGATATCTGTGCTGGACAAAGTCTGAGGTGGTCCTCTTTTCTCTGGTTTACCATTGAAGCGATTTCGTTGCAATTTGAGCTTATGCGTTCCATCGAGAAACCTCCGATGCCCCATAAAGCACCACTTTCGGCTGTGGGGAAGGCGCAATGCGTCAGAGTCAAAATTGTAAGCTGGACACGCCGACCCAGTATGCACATTCCAACCAGATAATGTGCCAAGGCCAGGAAAGTCACTAATCGTCCACATCAAGGCTGCACGCATGTTGAACAAAGTCTTGCTGTAAGCGTCATACGTCTCCAAGCCAACATTCCACAGGTCAAGCAATTCCACAATAAGCGGTTGGAGATACACATCGATGTCATTGCCCGGTGCCTTTTTGCCTGGAATGATCATAGACATAATGAAAGAGCTTTGTTTCATACACATCCAGGGGGTAAGTTGTAGGGAACTAAGACTACCGGCCAAATACTGTAACTTGTGCTAAGATTCCCGAAAGGATTGAAATCGTCGGTCGCCAACGCAAGCCGAACATTTCTGGGGTCAGTCGCAAAATCTGGAAAGTCGTTGTCAAACGTTTTCCAAGCAGCTGCATCCCGGGGATGTCTTAATTTACCGTCTTCGTTTTTATCAACGGCATGCCACCTCATGTACTCAGCAGTTTTAGACGACATAAATAATCTTTGTAGACGAGGTTTCAAAAGGAAGTACCTGAGAATCTTTGCAGGTTTCTTCTTCTGCTTTTTCCCCTTTTGAATTGTTTTGTACCTCGATGTGTGACATCTCTTACACGTCTCCCTGCTGGAATCGTCTCCCCAATACAACATACAATCATTTGGGCACGCATCAATCTTTTGATAATTCAACCTCAACCTGTTGATAATCTTCTTGGCCTCGTAGAAGGTTGTGGGAATCTCGGCGTCGGGGAATGCATCTCTTAATAAGTCGAGCAACATCAACATTCCCTTATCTGTGATCCCACACAAGCACTTGATATGATACAATTTGATCAAGAAAGATAATTTAGAATATTTGCGACAACCTTGATATAAAGGACGATCTGCTTCATCCATCAAGCTGAAAAAATCCCGAGCTGCTTCATTCCCCATAAAAGCCGGCTCAAAGCCGTGCACTTCTTCGTTGAAGTTGTCGCCTTGAAATCCAAACGCATCACGCACAACATCATTCACAGGATCATCTTCATCTACTTGAATGCCTACTTGAGAACTTCGAGGAAGAGTATTGTCATATCTAATGCCGGCCTTCTCACCATGAACTGCCCAGAATGTATAGTCCTCAGGGAAAGGCTTCACAAGCAAATGTTCCTTCACAACATTTCGTGCATGCCACTTCTTGAACTTGCATTTCCGACATGGACAGACGATCTTGTCGTTATAGCTGGCGTGAGTGAATGCGAAATCTAAGAAACTGTTTAATCCGTACAAATATTCAGGAGAATTGCGCGGCAACCTTATCCATGATTTATCCATAGCTACAAGTGAGAGAGAAGAAAGTATAGAGAAGAAGATGAGTGAGAAGATAATGACGAATGCCTAGAACCTTATATTCTGAAATTCCAACGTTTATCATTTTGTAGCGGTTCTTAAACCGCTACAGTTATAAAATATTAGTAGCGGTTATATATATAAAACCGCTACTAAGTTTCAAGCCGTTACACATTGGGAAATTCAAAATGTACTTGTTGAGTATTAGTAGCGGTTATATATATAGAACCGCTACTAATGTTCAAGCCGATACACATTGGTGGGAAATTCAAAATTTACTTGTTGCGTATTAGTAGCGGTTATATATATAGAACCACTACTAATGTTTAAGCCGTTACACATTGGTGGGAAATTCAAAATTTACTTGTTGCGTATTAGTAGCGGTTATATAAATACAACCGCTACTAATATTAAAGCCGTTGGACAGCAAATTTAAAAATAATTTTTAATTTGTAGCAGTTATACACAACATAACCGCTACAAAGGTTCACAAAGGTGGCAAATTTCAAAATTCAAATGATGACTATTTGTAGCGGTTATTAGTGTATAACCGCTACAAAAGTACATATATAGTTGTAGCGGTTCCTATTGAGGAACCGCTTCAAATATATATGTTAGTAGCGGTTTTAAGTTAAAACCGCTACAAATATATAGATTTGTAGCGGTTTTAAGTTAAAAGCGCTACTAATATATATATACTTTATTTTTTTTTTAAAATTTAGATATAAATAATTCATAAATAAAACAACGCGATCTAATAATATAAATATAATTATATAAAATACAATAACAAAGTTCTGAAATAAAAACTCATAAATATATATTTACAAATGTTTAAACAAAAAAAATGTCCTAAATACAGGGGTTGGGGGCTGATCCTAAACTAAGGAGCTGGGGGCTGATCCTCTGTGCTCCCTCAGGTGGGGCTCCATCCTCCCTCGAGTATGTTGTTCGCGATCTCACGCCACTGTGTGTGCTGAGCGAACAGCATATCAGTGTGCATCTGCAGGTGCTGCTGCTGCTGCACCTGCATCTGCTGCTGCTGTGCCATCTGCTGCTCCAAATCTGACCACAGCTGGTCAATAGACTCGTTCCTCCGACGTCTGACCCCTCTAGAGCTGCCAGCCTCAGAGGCGGCGCTCCTGCCGTAGACCATGCTCGGTCTGGCGCCTATCCCCATCCCCCGCACGCGTCCGGGGTGCTCAGCCTGAGCCAGACCCGCCTTCAAAGGAGCCGTCGGGTCCACTGACCCCTGTGACTCCTCAGGCTGGGTCTGTCGCAGCTCAGCCTGCGACTGCTGCATCCGCTCCTGCCATTTCATGAAACAATTACAAATTAGCATTTTTCATTATTAACTTGGTTTTATAAAAAAATATAATAATAAAATTACTTACAATGGCCGCCTCTGCCTGCTGAGAGGTCGCAGTCCCGTCACGGTGTCTATGTGTGATGGCGTACAGCTCCCCATAGTCCGTCTGACGGTTCTCCTGCTGTGCCTTCGTCTCCTGAAACAATTACAAAACAATAATTAGTATTATGAAATAATCAGCTAAAAGTAAGTGATATTTTGAAAATTTACAAGCTCGCTGTAGGTCACAGCAAAGGTCTTCGATCCTGCTGTGTGGTGGATCGTCTGCTGCGCCCGGATCTCGGTGTTCCTCTGAGAAAGCTCCTGGAAAAAAAAATATTAAATGTATTATAATTTAAAATTAAATACAAATTAAATTGAAATTATAATGTAATATTTAACAATTACAAAATTTACAAAATTATATATCAAAAATCTAATAAATACATTACCTGCGCCTCAGGGCTCCTCCTGAACTGGACGAAACGCGCCCAGTCGTTCGGCGGCACGCCGTCCGGGATGCTCTCGATCAGCTGCTCCAGAGGCATCATCCCGTCCTTATCCACCCTGTGGAAGAGACGGTTCCTCCTGTTCCTCCAGGCATCGCTCATCTTCATGAGGGCGTACCTCTTCCGGTTGGCCCGGACGGCAAACCGCAGCTGAAAAAAGATTATTTAAATATTAATAATTACAAAAAACATAATAAATAAAATATTAATTAAATAGAATTAATTAAAAAAAATATTAATTAAATAATTTTAATTACCTGAACCACCTCCTCCCAAGCCAGGTCCTTCGGCCTTTTCGGAACGTGCCTCCACGTCAGGAAGTGAAGGGGGAACCGCATCCAATTCGCGCCCAGGTCGTTCAGGAAGCGGTTGAGTAGGTGACCCCCATTGTGGATCGGCTGGTCAGTGCCCTCATTCCACGGCACTATAACTCGCAGGGTCCGGTCCATACTGTTCAGACCAGCCACATCCAGCCTCCTCGTCGACACATTCCCCTGCTCATCTGCACAGTTGACCGCACGTTAGATAAATTATAATTCAAAGTTAACATTTCTAATTTAAATAAATAATTTACTAAATTAAAAAATTAATTTACCTTCGACCTGCACCTCAAACCCAATGGACCGCGAAGACGACCCTCGTGGGTTGTTCTGCTCCTGAGCGTCCTCCTCATCGAGGAACTGCTCCATCTCCCTAAACCCAATGGGGATCTCGAACTCCTCCTCGTTGAGGAAGTCCTCAACGCTAATATCTGGCCTCTCCACCTCAGGCACCTCTGGTACAGTCGTCGCCTGTGGGATCGTCTACGGTGCCTATGGGGGATGGGCTGAGATGCCGCGGTAGCCCTGCCTGCGCGCTGCCCCCTCCCTCTGCCCCCTGCCCGGCTGCTGCCACCCCGTAAAATCGATCTGGGGACCTCAGGGGCCTTCCCCTTATCCTGTCCTGAAGCCATATCAACTGTACAAATTAAAAACAAAAAAAAATTAGTCACATTATTATGCAAAAATATAATAAAAATATAAATATAAATAAAATACGTGTTATATACGTACCTCAAGTGCAAATACTGAGAAATACCGAGCAAAAACTCCTATAGAGACGTCTGAACGCTCAAATCTCGAAGAAATCACTCAGAGAAACCTCAGGAAACAAAATGGGCAAAAGGAGAAATGAAGGACGCGGGGGTTTAAATAGGCCAGATATTAGTAGCGGTTATTAAAATAACCGCTACTCTAACCGCTACAAATAATTAAATTTGTAGCAGTTCTACAATAACCGCTACAAAAGTTCACAACGTTTGAAATTCTGTAGCGGTTATTGCCTAGAACCACTACAAATGTCGAGACTCTTGAAATTCTGTAGCGGTTATAGGGGCATAACCGCTACAAACTTCTGACCTTTGGTATTTTGTAGCGGTTATAGGGGCATAACTGCTACAAAATTCTGTGCTTTGTATTTGGTAGCGGTTTCTGTGCATTAACCGCTACAAAATCACCGCTACAAGTTTTGGTGAGAATTTCGCGCCAAATTTGTAGCGGGCTACAAAAAAACTTGCCGCTACAAATTTGTAGCGGTTTAGGTAAAGACCGCTACAAATACCATAATTTGTAGCGGTTTAATATAACCGCTACAATTGCACCGCTACAAAATACCTTTTTTTTTTGTAGTGATTGAATTTTCCACTTGTATATCTTGTTAATATTTCTTTTTCTTCCTTTTCTTCATGATATATATGTATGTAGATAGATGTATGTATATATATACATACATATATGTACGTGTGTGTGTGTGTCTGTCTGTCTGTGGAGTTTGAGAAACAAGCCATGCATATCTCTTTTCATTCTTCAATTATTTTTTATCATGCCAAAAGAATAACACCAAGGAAAATATATGATTCATTTCATCCCTTTCATTTTTGTTTACAACCTTCATTATTTTACATCCCATACGAGCCCTCCCTGTGTGTGTACATATATGTACATACATACATACATGTACACACACACACACACACACACACACACACACACACATATATATCTATTTATATATATATATATATATTTCTGTGTGTGTGTGTGTGGAGTTTGAGAAACAAGCCATGTTACTTACAACATGGGAATAGTATAATATATTAGCACTCTGGTTCTGTTATAAGTGTTTGTCAAAAAAATTTATTTCTAAATATGAGTCTACCTTGAGAATCATTAATAACTATTTTATAATTTTACCCCATTGAAAATGTTGGTGTGATAAAATGTATAACACATATTTTTCAATACTCATTATTAAATAAGGCAAATTTGGAAAAGTCAAACAACTTGGGACATATTAAATGTCTTAACATCCATTTCTTAGTGTGTAAACTTTGGTTAAACTAGACTTATAATAAGAACTAATGTGGTATGTATATAGATGTTATATTTTACATTCATAACTAATTTTTATGCGAATACATATGATAAAACTTGTTACAAATCATGAATATGTGACCTATTTCCTTGCGCATACATTTTCCCTGGGAAAGCAACAAATTTTTCAAGACTCATCTCAAGGAGATTGAGAAAGTTGCGGGAGGACCAAGGGTAGACCCGCACTTTATTGTACATAATATGTCAAAGATCAGCACATCCACACACATCTGAGCACACACTAATAATTATTAGCACTGCCTCACACTATTTCACAAACACACTGGATTGGAAACACCGAAATCTACACAGCCATTTTCTCAGATTGAGGGATTACTATAGGACTTCTCACTTTGTGCTTGCCATCAGTCCATGTCAACTCTCCAAATGAAGGCTCTGAAGTTTTAGCTGAACGTGTTGCCTGCAAAACAACCATATAGCTCTTCCATTGTTTTATCCTCTGAAAGGTCAAAGTTGTTGGTAGAACAACAACCCTAACTCCTCGCGGGGCTGTGACATTTACTGTATATGTGCCTGGAGGCCCAACATTTGTTACTGTACGAGTAACATTTACAGGTTTCGCACCTAGAAAAGGCAATGTGATAGAAGGGTAGTTGAAATCTTCTAGTCTGTAAGATTTTGGACATTTGTGTGGCTTGTTATAATTAATGGCTTCAATTATTCTTTCCTCGTAAAAAGAAGCACATAACAAGTTAAGGTAATCAGAAGGCTTCAAATCATAAACAAGCCCAGGGTCCATTGCAAGGTTGGGTTTGACGAACCCTGTACCATAATGAAATGGAGTTGCTACTGCATTATCTTGCTCGTCCCGAATTGGTGTATTGGTGTTATCCAGTATGCTTGCTATAACAACATTGTTGTTTTTAATAGTTGTTAGAAAAAAGAGGGAAAGCAAATGGAAAACAAGAAAACAGACTAATGAATGTCATATATACCAGTGGTCATGATTGCTGACTTGATCATTGCAGGACTCCAATCAGGATGGCGAGTTTTAACAAGACCAACAATGCCCGTTACATGAGGGCATGACATAGAAGTTCCGGATAGAATGTTATAGTCAAAGTGACGTCCTACGTCTGATTCTAGGTTTGTGGGACTTGCAGCAAATGAATAAGCTGCAATTATATCCTGACCCGGTGCAGTTACATCCGGCTGAAACAAAAACATAATGTTGGGTATAACCACAAAAAAAAAAAAAATTGATGAACCATAAGTGTAGCTTACTGCCTCAAGGAGTTACTAGATAGTGCTATTAAAATGTATTAGAATGTATTATGAGAGTCCCATATTGATTAGTTGGACATTGAAGTAAAGTTATATAAATGTTGAGATATGTCCTATTAATTGACCTAAGTCATTTTGATAGAAAAATAAGGGGAGGGATGCCTGCTGCCCCTCATTTTTGGCCTACTTCCCTATGTTTTTTTCTTGTTTCTTTGGATAATAAAATTGGGGCAGCAGGGGGCACGTTAGGGAGGGGGCAGCAGGCACCCCTGCCGAAAGATAACTTCAACCTCTACATATATCTAAAAACTCAACAAAATGGATACGGAACCTTGAGGATTGATGGCAGAACCAAGTTGGGTCCCCTAGATGAGAATGCAGAAACTTTCGGAGCTGGTCGTATTGGTATAAATGTTTTTGCATTATCCAAGAACGCAAGTGGGTTCCTGCAGCAATATATGTATAAATAATACAAACCCCAGTGATTGCAAATATTTTTGAAGCAACTTCAAAGGGGTTGGCGTATGTATGAGAAAGATAATAAGAATTACTTGTTTTTGTCGAAATAGTTCTTAGCATGATTTGAATCTGAATTTTCAGGAACTGCATTAGGAACATTGGAAGTATCTACAGATTGAGGATCAGCTGTAGCTGTATTCAACTCCTTATCATTTCTCAAAATCATTTTCAATGCACCTACACGCTGTGCTTCTGCGCCTTTGTCCACAGGCCTTAGGCTCCTTCCTCTTCGGCATATCAATATGCGACCCCTTACTAGTCTAGGATCAAGTGTTCCTGGTTTACAAAGCTGACTGCAAACAACCAAAACATTTGATAGTATAACACGGAAGGAAGGAAAAATTAGAGGAATAAATTTTATCCATTAATTATTCTTACGCGTCTTGAAATGTCACGTTACGAAGCCTGGCATTACCAGCAATGACCATTCGAATGAAGCTCTGAGATGTTGAGTTTACAGCAAGACTTCTCCCCTGATGGATATCGTCCATGTTAAGTTAATTATGTTATTAAAAAGAAAACAAACAAAATTATGCCATTATATTGATATTGTGCATTAAAAGAAATAAAATACGTACCCTAATGCGCTGGCCGTTACCAAGAGTAATATTATCGCTAAATTCCCTGTCTATGGAGCCAGAAGCAACAGTGAAGATCCAAGGTGCCACATTTGAGACGGTCTCAGGTTCTGGTCCCTCATTACCTATTAGAATATATTAAGAGTCCCATGTTGGCTATTAGTTGAATATTGAATTGAATGTATATAAAGTTGAGATGCGTCTTAACAAGTTAGCTTAAAGTTATTTTGATAGAAATACAACCCAATACTCAAAATTCTAATATATTACCGGCCGAGGCAACGACTGTGATTCCCCTGGAAACCGCATGGAAGGATCCTATTGAAATGCCATTTGTCAACATCTCATTAACATCTGGGACAGCGTTCCTACCAGCTGAGACAGAGAGCACATCAACACCATCATTAATAGCTTGGTCAAAAGCAGCGATCAAATCTTCATCAGTGCAATCTTCAGAATTATCACGGCCCCAACAGACTTTGTACACTGCAAGACGAGCTCTTGGAGATCCTCCCTTGGCTGTTCCATTGCCGTTGTTCAAAACGCTGACGTTTCGCACGAAGTTGCCTCCGGCCGTTGACAACGTATGAGTGCCGTGTCCGACGATATCACGAGCGCTAATTCCACTTGATGGCCCAAGGCTCCCGTGTTTTATCTCATAGGCTTTGTAGAAGGTTTTTGCTGTTATCAGCTTCCTGTTTCATGGATATATACATATTTTTCACTTGAACTCGTGTGTTGACTTTGCCAATAGTATAGTTTTTTTTTTTTTTTTGAATCAAACCTATTGCAAAGAGTTCTGTTAGATGGGCCCGACAAACTGTACAGCTGGCATCGTGATCCTCCTCTCCACTTTTTCGGAATGGGGCCATAACCTTCATCTCGGAAGCTTCTGGATTCCGGCCAAACACCTATCCAATAAAACTACTCAATATACAAACACAGATAAAACATGAGAGATATATGCACAAAGGAAATGATGATCCCATTTTTAACACATGGTCATTTTTATCTATCTTTTTTTATAAGTAATTTTGGAAATTTTTAGTTCAAACTAAATTGTAGATGAGTTTCATGCTTTAATAGTCCCATTTTTATCTGTCATATTTCCACTAAACTATACGTAGATATAGATGTATAAATAGATTTCATTTGCAACTGGTTACCGGTATCAAGACTGCCGATAATCACATTTTGACCAAATCTTCCTTTGACCCAAGCTGAGTCAGCTCTCACTCTTCCATTTCTTTCCTGTCCCAGAAAACCCCATGACCTGGTTGTGTGCAGCTTATGCGATTGGCTCAAGAACACCGACACTACTCTTGGATTCTCTGCGTCCATTTTCCAACCATTTTATATCAATAATCAGTGGCAATAATATTTAAATATAAGATATACATAAATCTGTCATATATATATATATATATAAGGGTAGGAGTCTCTCACTCTTGATCTCTGCGGCCTCATGCTCTTCAAGTAATGCAGCAAAGCCATTGATGTGTCGGTTATATGAGTAAAAGATGGATTCTTTGGCTCTTTCATGGCTGTCATATCAAACATGTTACTATGATCATAAAGACTGTACGTCAACATAGGATTCTTTAAAGAAAGAGAAAAGTTAATTAAACCATTCAAAATAATTGAATTAGTGGTTGACTTTTAAAATAAGAGAGCAACGACCCAACAATGAAACAATGAAAAGAGAGGGAGGGGGGGGGGGGACGGAGATGGTAACTATGAAAGTGAGTCACAAAGGTCCATGAATAATCTTGCATTTAGGTACCTTCCTAAGACGGAGGCAAGCAAATCATAATGGGAACTTGTGGCAAAGTCCATATCAGCAGAGGAAGGTTTTGGTCCATGAGAATGTGATCCCAAGTATACAACGTACGACTGCTAGATCAAATTGGTTAAGGTAGTTGACGAGGACGACAAGAATAATACAGCTATTGATTCATTACGAACTAGATATATTATATGCTTGCTTACCTTTTTAATGGCATAGGCAGGTTGCTGCAGCTGCACAAAGCTGCAGAGCAAGAACAGCGGAAGAAGAAGATGAAACATAGTGGAGTCTATCAATTTGCTTCACCTGAAATGTGCGACATTGGGAGTCTATTTGGTCTCTTTATATAAATCCCTTCTCACTTGTTTGTGGATGAGTAGTGGAACTTTTCTTTCTTCTTCTTTTGTCTTTTTTTATTTTTTTTGGTTCTTTTCAAATGTTGTGATGGAGTGGAGTTTGCGGAATGTGAATTTCTTGAAGTGTACCGAGAGAGAAGAACCAAAAAGATTCCCTCAAACAATTCCTATGCAACTTTATAATTAAGAGCCAGGTTGATTTAAAGAAAGGGTTGGAAAGGAATGGAAAGAAATAGAGAATATTTTAAAGTAAAATGGTTAATGGAAAAATTTTTGTTTGATATCAAAAAAATGAGATAGGAAAATGAGCTAAAAGGCAATTTTGCCCCTGTTTTAAAAATATTACTTGATGGCACTTATTTTAAAAATATTATTCAAAGGCACTTGCTTTCACTTTAGTCTCTCTAACCATATGTATTCCATGGACAACCCATGGTTATAAATCACTTCAAATAATTCCTGGATAACCACGGCTTAACCTCCATAGATTGTATGTAGTAAAATCATGGAAGAAAAAATTCTATTTGCCCCTATTTCCTCATAACGTAACAAAGCAATAACTATTAGATACCCACTAGTTACTTGTAGTCATACATGAATGAACGAAAACATCTTTAATTACATGCGTGTGATGGATTGGCTCATAATTACACGCGGCCAAAATAACTTTACTCTTAACCATTACATACCCATTACTCGCATCTTGTCAAGAACACTTTCCTTATATGGAATATCACATATTTAACCACATTCACGTACATGGTCAGACTATAAGCCGCCCAGCTTTTCTTTCAGCCATGGAGTTCCCACCACCTTTAGCTGCTCCAAATCAACTCTGGCAGCCAATGGTTCCTTTGCTTAACTCAACACAAATAACTAGGGATGTTGAGTGCATCAAATAAAATGCAAACATGAACACAACAACCCCAATGACGGAGAAGAATGAACCCACCTATTTCTTGGGATGGATCGGATGTCAAATCATTGTTAGGAAAAGCTGCACGCCCTCTCTATTCTTCGCTTTCATCCGTTTTCTCCAGATCCAGCATTTTAAATTCCTCTCTACGCCTTAACCTTTTCATATCAAATCGACAATCATATTAGGGATATTTGGGTCTTTGGACGATTTTTCAGGGGGCTTCAAAATGGTTTTCCACCATTTTGGGTGGGAACCCATTTTCATTTAAACATATGAAAATGGGTGCTGGCGCGAAAATATTTTTTTGGAGAAAATGTGGAACCAAACGTCCACTACCGGGGGAAAATTTGATTTGCCCCCCCCCCCGGCCAATTTCCTCCGGCTAACGAGCTCTAAGAGAATTCAAGGCATGGCGTTCATAAGTTCATTGATAATTGTTATTTGTCATGTCAATATGTCTTACATATACAAAATGGAAAAATTTGTTTGGTGGATTTGTTTAAATGGACCCCATCCTTTCTTCACTGTTCCTGACAATCAAAGTATTTTTCCAAGTGTATTAAGTATTGTAAAGTATTTTATGGCTCATCTAGCACGTTTAAATATTTTTGTAGAAGAAAATTTGTGTCATAAAGTATTGTTTTAGAACCAATTTTAATCTTGTCATTAACTACCAAAAAAAGAATCCTTTGAGTAAAGATATATTCAGTACTCTAAATTTTTTTTAATAGCAAATTTAGGGTGTTGGATGCACATAAAAAAATGCCTCAAGGTGTTGAAATAAACCGCAAAATACTTTAGAATATGGGACACATCTAAGAAAATACTCCGCTTGCACATAGAATAAAACGATATGAAAAAAATAATAATAATTAAGAAAGTGGTTTTTAAAATGTTAGATGTCATGTATATTCTTAAATACAAATTACTAAAAAGATTAGGGAGAATTACACTAAGGTCCCAAAGAAGAAGAGAAATGAAAAATTGATCCCTAAATATTGCAAAATGAAAAAATGGTTCCAATAAGTTGTCAATACAGATTTCTGGAGTTGTTAATTGGACCATTTTTTCATTTTGCAATCTCCAGAAACCATTTTTTTCATTTTTTTCTTCCTTGGGATCCAAGTGTAATTCTTCCAAAAAATTATTGTTGTTGGAATAATTTCGGTGATATAATTTACATTTTATATTTTAACTACCGTGAACTTGAAAAGATTCATTTTCATGAAGCAAACCAAATGCGGGCTACGGATTCCTGTCTAACTTAGTTTCTTAAGGCTCAACTTAATTCGGATTGAACAACCAAAATTATCAATGGGTAGCAAAGCTCTTACCCCAAGTATTTTATGTAGTGACATTTTCAAGACTTCCAATTAAGCTAGTAATTACCTACATAGGATGCTCCCATTCCTTATTATATTAAAATGAGAAGATGCTGATTAATATATGTTTTGGCATATATTTGGTTCATGACACAGAAGATGGTAGGCTTATATTTTAGGGAAAAAGACAGAAATATACCACTTAAACTTTAAAATCCCAAATTAGTCCTTTGACAAAGATTTATGTTGTCAATCTCATTACTATTCTTGTCAGCGGGATTTTGAAGTTCAAATGATATTTTTCTGTTTTTTCCCTATATTCTACCTCTGATGTGAGGATTTGATCTATAAGCTGTACTTTTATAAGCTCTGTATGAACTACAGGGCATATCCAGTTCTTATTGACTACTTAGTACTTAACTCATCTAAATGTTTTATTATAAAAAATGTGAAGATAGTTAATGTTATTTTCACATTTTCTCGAAGTAAAAGTCATTTTCACGGTAGAGAAAAAAAAAAGTAACACTATCGACAACTGTCATTCAGCTTTATGACGTTATGCATCATTCGTCATTGCAATTATTGCTACTAATTATCCGTTGTGGCTACTTTTTTGTTCTCCCTTCCGATAAAGCTGTTATATATTCTTCAGCTTTTAATTAATTAATTGAAAGATATTATATCTTTACAATACGCCCCACTTTATTCGTCTTTTCTTTTCATCTTTCTATTTGCTGCCCTACATCACTTTATTCGTCTTTTCTTTTCATCTTTCTACTTGCTGTCCTTTACTTTAGACTATTGCTCTTCAAATAACTGTGCTTCGCGCTCGGCTTCTCTCCCATGCGGTTCCGGTCCATTGCCTCTCCCTTACTGCAAGCGACGTCGTTTTGTGCGCAACACAATCTCCTTCAATGCTGAATCCCTTCGTCCTCCACTTTCCTCTCACAGGTTTAAAAAAAACAAAAAGTCCTCCACTTCCCTTCGAGACTCACCCATGTGATCACTGATCAGAGGAAGGGTTGTAAAAATATATTTTAAAAATATTTATTCTTTTAAAAAATTTAAATGTCATATTTTTTTATGGTTTACATGGAGATTGAAGAGTCACTGCACATCAATTACTTTTCAGTAAGATACTTATCTACCTTATAATATGTTTCAACAAAATTAAAATAATATTAACAATTCCATCAACAATTTTGGCAACTTCGTTTACGACACCATTGATCTCAACAATTCCATTTACTATACGTCGGTGAGAGCAGGATAGCCATGTCATCTTCATTGAAGATGAGTTTTTCAATTTTTGGCTTGGAAAAATCATGGTGGACAAGTCGAGGTGTTTTTTTCCTGGACTTAAAATAATCAAAAGATTACATTTGAATCCAATAAGATAACTTTCACTTTTACCCCATTTTTGAAAGTTCATGGCTATTTTTGCACCCAAAAAAAAGTTTATGGTGGTGAGTGTACTCTTGAGAAAAACTTTTGGGTATTTTTGCCTCTTGAAATTTTTGCCCCTTAATTTCACTTATGGGTAAAAATACTCATAAGCTTTTCTCAAGAGTGCACTCACTACCATAAACTTTTTTTTGGGTGCAAAAATAGTCATGAACTTTCAAAAATGGGGTAAAAGTGAAAGTTATCTTACTGGATTCAAATGTAATCTTTTGATTGTTTTAAGTCCAGTAAAAAAACACCTCGACTTGTCCACCATGATTTTTCCAAGCCAAAAATTGAAAAACTCATCTTCAATGAAGATGACATCGCTATCCTGCTCTCACCGACGTATAGTAAATGGAATTGTTGAGATCAATGGTGTCGTAAACGAAGTTGCCAAAATTGTTGATGGAATTGTTAATATTATTTTAATTTTGTTGAAACATATTATAAGGTAGATAAGTATCTTACTGAAAAGTAATTGATGTGCAGTGACTCTTCAATCTCCATGTAAACCATAAAAAAATATGACATTTAAATTTTTTAAAAGAATAAATATTTTTAAAATATATTTTTACAACCCTTCCTCTGATCAGTGATCACATGGGTGAGTCTCGAAGGGAAGTGGAGGACCTTTTGTTTTTTTTAAACCTGTGAGAGGAAAGTGGAGGACGAAGGGATTCAGCATTGAAGGAGATTGTGTTGCGCACAAAACGACGTCGCTTGTAGTAAGGGAGAGGCAATGGACCGGAACCGCATGGGAGAGAAGCCGAGCGCTATTAAAGCAGCCATCCTAACAAATATGCCGTACTTAGCTAAACCTTTAGGGTGTGCTTGGTATGAGGGATTTGGAAGGAAAGGGAGGGAAGGAAAATTTTTTTATAATTTAGATTTAAGAAAATTGGGAAAGTGAGGTTATAAAATTTTAATATAGAGAATATGTAAGATAAAAGAATAAGAAAAATAAATTTAAAACTTTTAACCCTACTTTTCTTATTTTTTTAAATCTAACTCAAACAAATTTTCCCTTCACCTACTTTCCCTCCCCTCCCCTTACCTCACACCAAACAAGCCCTTAAATAACTCTATACTGCTCTTCTTTTTAGATCGATGAAAGAAATTCGGTCATCCGATTAGGATATTTTGAAAAGTATAACAAAAAATTTTAACTAATTCTAATAATTAAATATAATACTTACCATATCAGTCATGGTTTTTCATATTCCTACCTTAGACAGTTGTGGATGAAATAGAGATCATTATCATGAAAATTTGGTTAGACCACAGATTTTAATAAAAAATATTCACAAATTAAATGCTGCCTGGTTCAATGATTCAGCGGGTTTGTCAATTTTTTTTCCGAAAGGGGGGTTTTTTTTTTCTTTTTTCTTTTTCTGTTGCTTGCCTGATTTTCCGAAAGGGTTGAAATTTTGAAAGCACGTAATTTTGTAACTATTTAATCACTTTGAGTGTATAATTATTCTTTTTTCTATGTGAAACCACTACTACAAAAACCACAAATTATGACGCTTAATTTAAAGAATAGTATGGCTCTTAGGAAGCGTCGTAGCTTCCAGTACTGTTAAAACAAGCTACGATGCTTCTTGAAAATATAAAAGTGTCATAGCTTGATTATTATTATTTTTAAATATAACTTCATACGGCGCTTCCCTAGAGAAGTGCCGGAGGAAGTCTTTTTTTAAAAAAATAATTTTTCATAATTATTTTATTTTCCTAATGATAACCTCCATCTATAATTCAAAATCCACAATCCACAGCAATTTACAATACAATCCATAGCAAAATGAAATAACATAGCACGTATCTTTTGCAATATTACGCCTTCATGTATCAAGAATAAAAGAACTCCAGCATTTAAGTTGCTTAAACTTGAGTCATATACGTTACTTCTACGGAGGATTAAACTAAGTATTATTATATTTGTAAGCTCAAAAATTAAAAAACTTACAATGTATAAGAAGTTCAAGAAGATAGAGTTGATACTTCAAATAAATACCTGAAAAAAAAATTATGAGCACATATATAAGATTCATGATAGATTTTAACTAAAAGAAAATGTGAACCAAATGTTGAAAAAAGAAAAACACTTACAGACTAGGGAGCTTTTAAAGGAGACCGAGACAAGAACAAAAACACATGGGAGAGGAAGCTTCCTATAGCAACTGAGTTTTGGGAAATGGGGGAGCTAGAGAGTACACGGGAAGATGAAAATAAAAATAAAAACAACGGGTTATGGAAATTAAATTACAAGGTGTGGGAGAAGCTACGACGCTTTTTGTCAGAATGCCGAAGCTTCTCAATCTGAAAAAAAATGATGGCCAATTTAAAATAATGAATATCTTGCACATGATTCCTACAACGACGTAATCGGATATCAGTGACTACATAAACGAAGGCTAAGGCTAGCCTTGGCAGGGCCACCTTGGCCGGCTCTTGCCACAAAAGCGCCGGCCAAGGTCGGTCATGACCGGAAGTGGCGAGCAGCCTATGCAAGCGCTTGCCAAAGGTTACTGTCGAGACCTTGGCCGGCCCTTGCATTGCAAGCGCTCAATGTCCTTTTTTTAAAATATTTTTTTATCTCACTCCATGATGTGATGGTTGAGTCTGAAGTTGCTCATCTTCCCCATTCCAACTCGCACATCCTCAGGAATATAATGTATGGCTGAGCACCCCTTTCTATGGAAATCACTGAGGAATGAAAGATTCTTATCAACCTAAATATAAAAACATTAGTAAAAATGGATTATAGAAATGAAAACGGAATTTAAACATAATAACATAAATTGATCCAAAGTCCAAAATTCATCATAGTATATATAAAGACATATTTGAGAGCTTTTGATGCAAACAGAAACTACAATGCAAAGAAAGTTGTTAACAAGCAACTAGGTGAAGGATTTTATTGTTTTAGAAGTAAGAGAAAATAAAATTAATCAAGTAAATAATCAGCAAACTTCATATTTGAATTTTTTTTTTTTTGTGAAATAAGATGAATATAGTGGATAATTAATTCTTAACAAGATCCTTTTTGCCTAACTACGACAAGAGATTCTAAACAAGGAGTTATGACACTTTCTGTGGCAAGCGTCGTAGCTGCTGAGTACATTCTATGGCGCCTGCCTGGGGAAGCACCATACAAGGAGTTATTTTAAAAAATAAAAAAAATTAGACACCTTGTATGGTGCTTACCTGGACAAGAGCCGTAGCTAGGTGCATATCTTTAAAGGCGCCATTAAAGGCATATGTGATATGACGTAAGCATATATGCTTTTAACACATGTGTCCTATTAATTTTTAAGCTTACAAATATAATTTTATTAGTTATTACTTATTTAATTTGTTCAATGTCTTTTATATTTAATTTATTACGTAAAAATATTTTTTTTTAAAAAAATATTTTGTATGAGAAGTGGCTTTAAAGGCCATACAAAGTGGGCTAATTTAAAAAAAAGAAGTCAAAACTTATAAATAAATCATCCCTATTAAAAAATATTATGATTTTTTTTAATAGAAGGTCTTGGATGGCGCTTGGTACACCAAGCGCCATCCAAGGTACCTTGCACCAAGCACCTTGGATGGTGCTTGGTGCACCAAGCGCCATCCAAGGTGCCTGGTACCATTCAAGGCACCTGGTGCCTTGAATATTTAAGGCACCTGAGTTTCGAATTTCTAAGGCCGAGGGCATTTTTTTTAAAAAAATTTTAATTTTTTTAAGATTAGGAAATTGCAAAAGATACAAGCTATGTTATTTCATTTTGCTATGGATTGTATTATAAATTGTTGTGGATTTTGGATTGTAAATGTAGGTTTTCAATAGGAAAATAAAATAATTATCAAAAATTATTGTGGCAGCGCGGTACAAATTTTTTAAAAATAAATCCCTTGAGTAAAAGGCTTTTATATTTTTAAAAATAAATCTCTTATGCATACAAGTGCCGGATGAGACTTCTATTTTTTCAAAAAAATTGTGACACCTATAGCTGTCTAATATCTTGTTTGTCACTTGCCTAAAAAAACATTATACAAGAGGTCAAAAAGATAAATCACCCTATTAATTTTTTTTTAATAAAAGGCCTACCTTGGATGGCGCTTGTCCTGACAAGTGCCGTTCAAGGCACTGCCTTAAATATATATTTAAGGTCCTTGGACAACGCTTTGCAGGGAAAGCGCCGTCCAAGGGGCATTCAAGGCACCTACGTGGTGCCTTGAATATATAAGGCACTGGGGCCTTGGATTTGTAAGGTCAGGGGTTTTTATTTTAATTTTAAATTTTTTTAGGATTAGGAAATTGCAAAAGATACGTGCTATGTTATTTCATTTTTCTATGGATTGTATTGTAAATTGTTGTGGATTATGAATTGTAAATGAAGGTTTCCAATAGGAAAATAAAAATAATTATAAAAAATTATTGTGGTTTATTTGAATTGTCAACTTTGTCTTCTTGAACTTTCTATACATTGTAAGTTTTTTAATTTTTGAGCTTACAAATATAATAATACTTAGTTTAATTCTCCATAGAAGTAACGTGTATGGCTCAAGTTTAAGCAACTTAAATGCTGGAGTTCTTTTATGCTTGTTACATGAAGACGCAATATTGCAAAAGATACGTGCTATTGTTATTTCATTTTGCTGTGAATTATATTATAAATTGCTAGGGACTTTGAATTGTAAATGGATGTTTCCATCAGGAATATAAAATAATTATGAAAAATTATTTTTAAAAAAAACTTCCTACGACGCTTCTCTAAGGAAGTGCCATTGGAAGTCACCTTCCTATGTCGCTTCCCTAAGAAAGCATCATAGCTTTATATTTAAAAAAAAGATTAAATAATCAAGCTATGACGCTTCCATATATTTAAGAAACATCGTAGCTTGTTTTAACGGCACTGGAAGCTACGACACTTTCCAAGCACCATAGCATTTTTTATATTAAGCGTCAGAGCTTGTGTTTTTTGTAGTAGTGCAAATAGACCATGAAGGTCCATCGAGATCACAGTGATGCATGAGGATCACGTGATCATAATACAGGTGTCAAACTTGGGGGCTTAGACCAGTCTGTATCTTCTGAATCTCCTAGAGTGGTTCATTTATTAGGATTCCTCTGATGGAGTGAGTTGCCATCCCTTGAGCTTTGTTCTTCTCATCAAATATATTTGAGATCTGAGATAGATATGATATTGGAGAGATTTCTCACAAAATGCTTTACCTAAACACACCCTAAATTGGATGGTCCAAAGTGGTGGAAGTAGAACTTCAAAAATTGGAAAAGGGTATGGTAGCCATGAAAAAAGGATTCATATTACTACTAAACACAATCTTGGCCAAACCAGAAATGGGATCTCCTAATTAGCCTTGACCATAACATTTTTTTGCGAGGATTGAATTTCCAGCAATTAAAGGATTGTCGTGGTCAATTGTGCTTCAATCTTCTTATAAGACAGTAATATGATGAAGGGAGGAAGGAGAGAGTTAATGGATCAAGCGATGAGAGAAGGGCATAAAAAGAAAATTCAAAGTATAGGCCTTTTTATTTTTTAAATGGTGTAGGTCCCATAAGCAAAAGTTAGCCTATTTTAACGGTACTATTATTGGTGCTCCAATTTTATAAGCTCATAGGTATTTTGGCTCCTCTAAAAAGTATATAGTGCTGGACTCACTTTGAGTAAAAGTTTATGAGTATTTTTGCATGTTTACCCTTTAAATTATTTAGCTTATTTTTTGGTCTATGTTTTCATCACTTGTAAATATTTAATTTTGATGCATTTCATAATTATTAATATGTTTTTTATTCCCATTTAGTCCTATGTTGATTCTTAGAGGAAATAATATAATATAAAAAAGGGCTAAAGTATACGTTTGGTCCTTTATGTTTGCATCAGGGTTCATTTTAGTCCTTTATGTTTAATAAGTATATTTTTAATCCTTTAAACTTAACATTGTTAGCCTCACTTAATGGAAATTGCTGAGTCATCAAACTTAAGTGAGACTGTGCATATAAATAAAAAATAAAAAACGCTGATAAAGCCTGCTTACATATTAATCTATTTTTAATATAATATTTTTATATTTTAAACACGTAAATTAAAAAAATTTAGAATGAAAATGGTATCCTTTAGGTTTAATTTGTGCGATTCATCCCTGCGACCAATGGTGAATTCTGTAAGTCTTTCTTCTTTTATATATCTTTCTTCTGTAAGTCTTGCTATATGAAACAAAAAAGTATATTTAATTAGTTGCCACTGAACCAAACAAAAAGTTACCCATGAAATATCTAGAATTATAATAACCTAGATAAAATCCTACTTGAACAATACCTTCCAAATTAAAATAGCAAATAAAAAAGACAATATCCTACTATTATATGTGGAGTCAAAACCTCTCAATGCAATCCTAAATCAGCGAAACTAGGCTTTAGATTGAACCACCAAGATGACCCCCTGAAAATCTTTCTACAATGCTTACTACCCTTTATTCCATCAAAAACCTGTGTCATTAAAGAAATGAATAAATAGAAGCCCAAAAACAAAACAAAAGAACATAAGGTGGTAGAAACTTTCTCTCAGGTATGGTGCAATAAGGAAACTAACAAATGAAAAATATTGCATTCCATCCCTATGAAACTTTGCAATAACACTTATATGGTGGAAAGTTAACATAGTAAATGGGCTTATGTTCATTGTTCATTGTTTATTTGCCTTGCTTGAAATCCATACATATAATTAAACTTACTATCCATTATCCTAAATTCTTGTTTTCTTATGCAATTTAGACTTATGTATAGATTTGAAGGTTTGCATCAAATATGAGGAACAGTTCTGATGAAGTTGGTGCCTTGGATACTGACTTTAATGATAGTGAAGAAGAACTAGATGAATATTTTCTCAGTGATATTGAGGAGGTTAATATAGAAGGTAGAGAATATATAAATGAAGAGCATGAGAGTGCAAATTCAGAAAGCCTTGGTGATGAGGAAGAAGTTGGAGATGAAAATGGAGGTAGATATGAATGCATTAGGAATAGATTTCTATAGCATAAGTTGTTAAAAAATATAAGTGAATACAAGTGGGAGCTAGGAACCCTTTACAATACTGGAGAAGACTTTAAACAAGCCATAGTTTCATATGCTATGCATGATGGTAAAGGGCTTTATTAGAACTGGCTGACAAACAAGAGGGGGGTGAATTAGGTGTAAGATAAAAACTTAAGAACTTTGAAAATCTTTTCGCATCTTAGTAGAAGCAATAAATATGAAAGTAATGAATCATAAATCAACAGTTAATATATGCTAGAAATATAAGAGTTTAAGGAAGAGAGTATGCAAACTATGTTTTATCTAGTTCAGTCCAATCCGTGATGGCCTACGTCCAGTCCCCAGGCTCCTCCTTAGATTTTCAAATCCACTATTTTCTTGTTTAATGCGAGCACAAGAACAGCCCTTACAACTCACAAGTTTAGCCAGGCACTTGTGAAGCTTTTTACAAATCTCTCACAGAGTTACTCTCCCTCACACACCGTAAGGTTACAACCGAGTTACTCCACCTTACACATCTCATAAGGATAAAACTTCGATGTTGAAAGATTACAATCAATCTTCTTTGTCAGAAGTGAATAAAATGAACAATGAAGTACAATACAAATAATCTCTCTCTCAAATGTAAATGATATAGAAGCTAGAGAAATAGAGAGTATGTGCGATAAGCATTGATGTCAGGATATTGGCATTAAGATGATGTATGCAATGGGTCTCTCTTCTGTTTTGGATGATCTTCTATTTATAGTTGATGAGGATTGATAACTGTTAGATCATTTCAACTTGTCTGTTAGAGTGCAGTTGCTTCTTTTGTCCGTTTGCTTGAATTTGAAAACTAGCCGTTACGAACATTGACGCTCTGCTTCCGTAAAGTCACCTTTTGACTCTTCCACTACTACAAAAAACGCTTTTAACATCCCTTTTTTGGGCCTTTTAATGTCTGAAAACAGAGGGACGTCTATCTATGCAACGTAGAAAAAACTGTCAATAACGTCCGTAAAATAGGGGACGTCTTTTGGTCAGACTTTAGACGTCCCCAGTCGTTACTGGGGACGTCTAAAGTGTTTTCTGAACCACTTTAGACATCCCCAGTTTGCACTGGGGACTTCTAAAGTCCAGACTTTAGACATCCCTAGTGCAAAGTGGGGACGTCTAAAGTGGTTCAGAAACACTTTAGACGTCCCCAGTTTGCTCTGGGGACGTCTAAAATCAGGCTTTAGACGTCCCCAGTTTAAACTGGGGACGTCTAAAGTGGTTCATAAACACTTTAGATGTCCCCAGTTTGCACTGGGGACATCTAAAGTTTTTTTTATGGCCTTTTATATATACATCACTGTCCGGCAAATTTAAACTGCAGAAATTGGATAGAAGAAATATTGCATAAACCAGAATGGAAACAACAGCAGTTCAGCACTATCTAATAAACATGTTATCCAACAATCTAATAGTATGTACAACAACACAACTCTAATTCGCACCTTGGAAATTCATCCCAAAATTCCCCTTAAAAGTGAGACATCCTAAAATCAAAATAACAAACCGTCTCAACTTAATTTAAACTAAACTAATTAAGGCAATTCATATTCAAGACAATGTATCATTGTGATTTTTTTTACCAAGCAACCCATGCCAAGTTCAAAGCTTCCAACTAAACAATTTTCAAGCCTCCACAATTTTTAGATAAGTATTATTCATCCCATCACAAGAAATGAGCTCCCTTAGAAATGCTCTCCTAGAAAAAAAGTGTCATACCTATTTTATGGCATAATTGATGTTGTATTATATTATACCTCATCAATATTTCAGAACCATACACGCATTTGAGGCAAAACTCTGACATATTTTTGTAATTTAGTTGACTTTTGAATAATGTTAAACTAGACTAACCTAAGCCAAACCAAATTCATTCCTAAGTATCATTGTCATTTTTTTAACTCATGTCTATATATATACATCACCGTGTTGAAGTCTGCTGATGAAAAAAACAAGTATGCAATAATGACAGTCCATTTCCATTTCAAGCAAATTAGAAGCAGATTAAAAGTATGCATATACAAGTTACTCTATTTTTCCAGTTTCATAATCTGATTTAAATTAACAGTTACAAGCATTTGTTCAATCATTTGTATCCAAAGTTGTGGGAGTGAGAGACAAACCTATGGACGACGGAAATGGAGATGACTCACGGTGCCACCAGTTAGGAAGATGATAGTTGTGAAAGGGAGACACAAACGATGGTGCTCTTGTCAAAGAAAAGAGAGGGAAAAATAGAAATATGATTATGAGAAAGAGGAAGGCAGATAGGGAAGGAAGCACGGGAAAGGGAGTTGCAGCAATGAACTGAGAAAGAGGAAGGAAGACGAGAAAGGAAGCAAGGGAAAAGGGGAAAGAGGAAGACAGCTTGGAACGAAGCTCACGAGGGAAGACGGAATGAAGCTTAGGGAAGGAAAATAAAGCTACTGGTCTGCTGCTGATGGGATGGGTGTCGACAGGCTTTTCCACATCCCCAGTCACACTGGGGACGTCTAAAGTGAGGTTTAGACGTCCCCAGTCTAACTGGGGACTTCTAAAGTGGCACTTTAGAAGTCCCCAGTTAGACTGGGGACGTCTAAAGTGGTTCAATTTTTTTTTAAAATTCAACCAGAGCCAATATTTCCCGCTAAATTTTGAACTTTGGGCGTCCCTACTTTAAAAAGGGACGTCCTTTAGGGTCGTTAAATGTCTATTTTGTAGTAGTGTTCACATCATAGCTTAATTGTATTCCTTGAGAAATACATTAAACACTAATACAATGAAGTGTTAGAGTGATTGGAAGCAAGAAGAGTGAGTTACATAAACATTCCCATGACTTTCGAAAGCTTCAGTACGTTATTTTGTTCTCCTGGGAAGCATTACTCTAGTGGTCACTCTAGTAAGCTTGGGTCATTACTCAAGTGAACCCTCAAGTATTCACCTTCAAAATCTGGCTGAGAGCATTTCCAACTTCATTACTAGAGTGATCCCTTGAGTAAAGTTTCAAATAACTTTGCAGATTACTTGAGTAATCCCTTCGAGTAATATTTTCATTTTAGTTCTAAATATGGAAAATTATATATCATCAGAAAGCTCTCATCGTCTACATTCCAATGCAACAAGAATTACCTCTAAACTCATTGTATATAGAAAGTTATGATCCAAAGAGTATCTTCTGCGCTATACAATGTCTAAAATCAGGAGCAACAACTTCTAGAAGGTATAATTCTTAGTATATAGCTTTAAATGTGACAAATTATATATCCATGGAAAGATCTTGAAGTCTCCTTTCATATGGCACTAGTTTCGTTACAATCCAATGTGTAGTTTGGGAGTTATGTCGAAAATACCAAAGCTTCCTTGTACTATAATGGTGATTTCAGTGTCCAATTTTGAAGCTTTCTCATATAAACTTCTTTGAATGTGATATTTGGTCAAAATGACACATTAGGAGTCTTTAGCTTAATCGAACATGTGGTTTGAGAGATATGAACAAAATACTAAAGCTCTATCATGCTGCACGAAAATAGAGCACGTCAAAATGCTCATCACTCTAGTGGTCACTGGAGTGATTTTGGGTCATCACTCGAGTGACCACTCGAGTAATTACCTCCAAAATGAGGTAGAGGTATATCACTCGAGTGTTCACTTGAGTAATCACATATGAAGGTAGCACAACTTCCGTATAAGTCATTTTAGCTTTGTATTAACCCATTCCAACTTCCATTTGACATAGAAACTTCCAATATCACTTCTAATTGCTTGGATTTTGATATTCCCATTAGTTCTTGCAAGTTCTTCTTTCTTCAATCTGTTTCTTCACTATCTTCAATCTTCTTCTTTCTTTGCTTGGCTAATGTACAAGAAATCTTGTTTTTCCTCTTGATGATCATTCTTGATAACCCAACTAGATATCTTCTTGAATATCTTCAATCTTCTTGTTAGACACAAGGTTTAACTTGTTAGAAAATAGAGATTGAGGAGTTTAAGCAGTTACGTGTTTAAGATCAAGAAATAATATGTGAATGATGAGGAAAACTCTAGTGGATGGATTTGAAGCATTTCTGACTTTCAATATACATAAATATTAACTTCCAATTTTGAAACCGATTTAAATGCAAACAAGATATGAATAATTTTTAAATAATGTGTATGCATTTTTATAAACAAGATGAATTGGAATCTAAGAACATTTTTAAAATGTATACTTCAAAACTTAGATACATAGAAAGATTATTCACAATTTCACTATCAGTCTATTTAGCAATCTAAAAACAATTTGAAAGTCATAAATGATTGATTGCTAATGGTATGCATTAATGAACAAGTTCTTCATTACCTTATAAGCACGGTATCGGGTAAGAATAAAGAAGACAATACCATACTTGAGTAATCTCGTAATTACTCAAGAAATTATCCTTGGAAGTTCATTTGCGCATAATTCCTTGACTTTTGCCTCCCAATCTTCTAGTTGGTCTTATCACTTGAACATTCACTCCCAATTGTCATGCAGTGATGATGATTACTCGATTGGTTACTTGAGTGATGCTTCACTATACATCTTTTCTTCCTTCATCACTTGCTAAGCACTCATAGTAAAGCTTCAAGTACTACCTCCTTTTGTTTAGGTGATAAAATGCAGCTTCAAGGTCCAACTTCACCAAGATTTGAGTTGATTTATATGCTGTCATAATCTTAAGATGAAGCTCTTCTTTTCTTCTTCCTACAAATTCATATAGACTTTTTCTTCCTTTGGTATCCAGTTTTACTTGGATCCACTCATAGTTATTTGTAGGAATTATATTTCACATGCTCTAAGAATATAGTTAATTCGAGGTACTTGAGCATAATAAATTAAACATGACTTTATGCGAAAATAGTTTCTTCTAAAATATGTGTATATGCATAAAGAGTTAAACTATTAAACATTGTAATCCCTTTATGAATGAATTTTCTAAAGATTATGAAAACATATGTGAAATGCTCATTCTTAAGGTAACAAGGTATAAATCTCAATAAAAATTACTGATAATATCATAGGAGGTTTTATCATTGTGTACCTTTGCCTTATATACTTGGAGGATTGCTTTTGCTTACCCACTGCATCTTTCTATGATGTTGATACTTTGAATAACTTGCTTTGGGTCTTGGCAACCTTCTCTCAAAGTATATAGACTCCTGGAGTCTTGTACTTGATGCTTGAGAGATCCTCCTTTTCTTATTCTCCTCAAAATAGTTGAACAGTACTATATGGTAGTCCATTCTTGAGGTGGAACATACTCCTTTTCTCCATTGCTTCTCTTTGTGATTATACTTTGTAGTTCTAGCAATGGGTGCTCCGAGAGTTTTTCTTTTTGATATAGATGATATGAACTTCTTTCTTGGTAATGAGAAACTCTTGGCTTCTTTTTCATCATCTTCATACCCTTATGTTCGTTCTTCTTAGATTCAATATGCATACATAAAGTACTATGTGGAAATTTTGATACCCACCTATACTTGAGTCCTTGATTGTTAGCATTAGACATTACTTGTCTTTTCGAAACCCAAACATATTTATTTCTCATATTAGAATTTCTTCTAATATAGCATGTGTGAGAAATGTGACCTGATTTACCACAATAATTGCAAATAATAGAATGATATGTATTATGAGATTCTATACAAGTATTGTGTTGGTCATGAGAGTAAAAACTTGAATAAATTTCATTTGAACATTCTTTCTTCCCAATAAATTTTCCAGCATGATTGAAAATATTTTTTCTTTTCTCAATAGAATCAATAATATGTTGGGAAACAATTTTATGCAATCTTTCAAAATCATTTTTCTTAACTGCACAAGTAGAATTGGAACTTTTTACCTGAACATCATCTTGAGCTTCTGATACGAATTCATCGAGTTTGTTCATGTTAAGATCTTCTAGGGAATCGTCTTCAACTTGTTTATCCATGTTGACTGTATGGAAGTATTCTATGATTTCTCCTTCTTCATCATCAACTTTCAATTGTTCATGCACCGCAGATGCACAACTTGTAGTTTCACATGAACTGTCAATGCTTTCAACTTCAACACATTTGTTAGAAGTATAAATAGAATTAAGAGTATCCCAAATATCTCTAGCAGTAGAGCAAAATCTAATTTTCTCAAAATCATTTTTGGTTAAAGCACTATACAGAATTTTCATTACTCTAATGTTCAATGAAAACATTTTCTTTTCTCTTTCTGTAAAATCCTTTCTCTGTTTGAATTGAAAGACATTTGTAAAAACATCCCACATATCATAATCAAAGCATTTTATAAAAGATGTCATTTTAGCTTTACAAAACCAAAAATCAATATCTTTCAAAATAGGTGGAATTGTATAGTCAAAACCTTTAGAAAGCATATAACACCCAAAATCAGCCATTATAAGCTCTTGAGACGGTTAAGTCCTTTAAGCAAGAGTCTAGTTCTGATACCAAATATTAGAACCGGCTGACACCCAAGAGGGGGTGAATTGGTTGTAAGACAAAAACTTAAGAACTTTGAAAATCTTTTTGCATCTTAGTAGAAGCAATAAATATGAAAGTAATCAATCATAAATCAACAATTAATATATGCTGAAAATATAGAAGTTTAAGGAAGAGAGTATGCAAACTGTGATTTATGCTGGTTCAGTCCAATCAGCAATGGCCTACGTCTAGTCCCCAGGCTCCTCTTGAGATTTTCAAATCCACTATCTTCTTGTTTAATTTGGGCACAAGAATAGCGTTTACAACTCACAAGTTTACCAAGCACTTGTGAAGCCTTTTACAAATCTCTCACAGAGTTACTCTCCCTCACACACCGTAAGGTTACAACTAAGTTACTCCCCCTTACACACCCCATAAGGATACAACTTCAATGATGAAAGATTACAATCAATCTTCTTTCTCAGAAGTGAATAAAATGAACACTGAAGTACAATAAAAATAATATCTCTCTCAAAGGTAAATGATATAAAAGCTAGAAAACAGAGAGTATGTGTGATGAGCATTGATGTCAAGATAATGACATTTAGACGATGTATGCACTGGGTCTCTCTTCTATTTTGGATTATCTTCAATTTATAGTTGATGAGGATTGATGATGTTTTGAGCATTTCAACTTGCTCGTTAGAATGCGGTTGCTTCTTTCGTCTGTTTGCTTGAATTTGAAAACTAGCCATTACGAATATTGACATTCCACTTCCGTAAAGTCACCTTTTGACTCTTCACATTATATCTTCATAATATAATGAAGTGTTAGAGTGATTGGAAGCAAGAAGAGTGAGTTACATAAACATTCGCATGACTTTCGAAAGCTTCAGTACGTTGTTTTATTCTCTTGGGAAGCATTACCTGAGTGGTCACTGAAGTAAGCCTAAGTCATTACTCAAGTGATTCCTCAAGTTATCACATTAAAAATCTGGCCAAGAGCATTTCCAACTTCATTACTCGAGTGATCGTTCGAGTAATGTTTCAAATAACTTTGCAAATTACTTGAGTGATACCTTCGAGTAATATTTTCATTTTAGTTCTAAATATGGAAAATTATATATCATCAGAAAGCTCTCATCATCTACATTCTAATGCAGTAAGAATCACCTCCAAACTTATTGTATATAGAAAGTTATGATCCAAAGAGTATATTCTGCACTATAAAATGTCTAAAATCACAAGCAACAACGTCCATAAGGTATAATTGTTAGTATATAGCTTCAAATGTGACAAATTATATATTCATGGAAATCTCTTTAGTGTACTTTCATATGGCACTAGTTTTGTCACAATCCGATGTGTAGTTTGGGAGTTATGTCCAAAATATCGAAGCTGCCTTGTAGTGTGACAGTAATTTCAGTATCCAATTTCAAAGCTTATATCTCTCTTATATGAACTTCTTTGAATGTGATATTTGGTTAAAATGACGAATTACGACTCAAGTTTCATATGGCACTGGTTTCAGCTCAATCCAACATGTGGTTTGAGAGATATGACCAAAATACTAAAGCTCTATCATGTTACACGAACACAAAGTACGTCAGAATGCTCATCACTCCAGTGGTCACTAGAATCATTCTGGGTCATCACTCGAGTGACCACTGAGTGATCACCTCTAAAATGAGGCAGTGGTATATCACTTAAGTATTCACTTGAGTAATCACCTCTGGAGGTAGCACAACTTTCATATAAGTTATTTTAGCTTTGTATTGACCCATTTCAACTTCCATTTGGCTGTAGAACCTTTGGTATCACTTCTAATGGCTTAGATCTTGATATTCCCATTAGTTCTTGCAAGTTTTTTTTTCTTCAATCTCTTTCTTCACTATCTTCAATCTTCTTCTTTCTTTGCTTGGCTAATGTACAAGATATCTTCCTGTTTTTTCTCTTGATGATCATTCTTGATAACCCAACTAGATATCTTCTTAAATATCTTCAATCTTCTTCCTTCTTTCTTCTTGTTTTTCTTCTTGATGATCATTCTCCATTTATGAGGCATTATAAGCAAAATAACATCAACCCACTATCGGGTTTATGACTAATCTACTTGATATACAATATTAAATATAGTAGTTAGTCAATGTAGGAGATAAGTATATTATACAAACTTTTTGCTCTTATTTGACATCTATATTTGACATCATCAAAACTAATATTATCTAATAGGCTTAAGTTTGTTAAAAATGACAAGAAAAGGATTAGAGTAAAGTGCAAGCTAGGCTGTGATTGGAAGGCATATTATGTGAAGTTAAAGGGAGAAGAGACATGGCAATTAAGGACGATATATGACAAGCATACATACAGCAAGGAGGTGAATAATAAATTGTTAAAATCCAAATGGCTGAGTAGGAGTATTCAGAAAACTGTGAAAGAAAATACTAAGTATAAATTGAAATATATTATTGATAGATTTAAGAGAAAGTGTAATGTAAATGTCTCAAGGGAAATGGCTTTGAACGCAAAGAAAGAATCATTAAATCAACTTCATGAGTCTTTTGAGGAACAATTTCAAAGGTTATATGACTATTGTCAAAAGATAAAAAGGTATAATCCTAACTTTATAGTGTTGTTAAATGTGAATAAGCCAATTGACTACGATGCAAAACTTGTTACTAAAATGCCATCTAGAAACATTCTCCCCAAATTTGAAAGGTTGTATATATGCTTTGAGGCTTGTAAAAAGAGCTTCTTCACCTGTAGACCAATTACTAGGCTAGATGGATGCTTTCTCAAGGGACCAGCTTCTTCACCCTTTGTTTTTTTGGTCAGGATAGAATTTCTAGCAATTAAAAGACATTGACATTGTCAACTGTGCTTCAATCTTAGTGTAAGATAGCGATATGATGAAGGGAGGAAGGAGAGTTGATGGATCAAGGGATGAGAGAAGCGCACAAAAGGGAATTCAAATTATAGGCATTTTTATTTTTTAAATTGTGTGGGTCCCACAAATGGAAGTTAGCCTATTTTAATGGTACTGTTATTTTAACTTCAATTTATAAGCTCATAGGTATTTTCGCACCTCTAAAAAACATATAGTGTTGGACTTACTTTGAGTAAAAGCTTATGAGTATTTTTGCATCTTTACCTATTAAATTATTTAGCTTATTTGTTGGTCTATTTTTTCGTCACTTGTAAATAGTTTATTTTGATTTATCTCATAATTCTTAATATTTTTTTTGTTCCCATTTAGTCCTATATTGATTCTTAGAGGAAATAATATAATATAAAAATAAAGAAAAGAAGGAAACAAACTTAATGCACTCATTAAGGTGGGTCAGTTTTAATATAAAAATTATAAGCAGAATGGCCACCAAGACTTTGAAATTATTAATCTTAATCATAAAATGATTTTAGAGCTGAATTGAAAATTTGAGACTTCAATTGAGCCCTAAAAAAAGAATTTTTAAGCCTTGAAAGTTTTTAAGCCTCGAACTTCAATTCAAATTACATACACAAGCTCACAATTCAACATAATCAAATAGCTAGTTAGTGTGCCAACAAAGGTTGGTCAGTTGGTAAAAAGGTTGGCTCATAACCATAAGGTTTTGAGTTCAAATCCTGTCAATGTAAGGACTTTGTTAATGGGCAAATTAATGCATTATAATACACAATTTAGGTCGTTTGACTTAAAGGAGCTTTTATTAACTAACTAAGTAGACTAAGTGATAAAAACATGCAATCAATAATGGGAATGGGGTTTTTGATTTCTAAATCTATAAAATTTTGATGCATGGAAGACAAAATGGCCTAAGCTACTTGTTTTTGGTATTTTCTTTATGAAAATAGATGGTGAATAGAAATGGTTGATAATGAGCCACTTATGGACAGGAGCAATCATTGTTCACTTAGGATATTGGGAGTTCAATTTCTACAAGTCCCCAATTATACCAAACCTCAAAGCCACTTTTGAGTCTAATATCTAACTAAAGGCCACCTATCTCATTTGACATTGTTAATCACCACTTAATAGCTAATTTAACCAAGCTTTTTTATATACATAACCTCAAGGCCACCCTTGAGCCTAATGCTTTAACTCATGGCCACCCATTCATCAAAGCATTATTAAGCCCTCTTAGTAAATGATTGTGACTAATTAGTGCAATTCATTCAATACAACCTATAAAATCAACTCAAATCCATACATACCATGCAAGATAATAGAGTATCAATATAGTTGCAATGAAACATATATGTACCACATATATTGATGAGCACAATGTTCAACATTAACCAATCCATATCACATGTTAGCTTCTAAACATTGATTACAAAACATAATCAAAAGTCTAGCCATAAATTACAACATATATGACCTAGGAAATTGACAAAATATGGCTAGAACTATGGATGAAACCAAAAACACCTTGTTATTTCTCTTGGAACTCAAGTCCTAGCCTCTATCTTTAAGAGAATGGTACTCTAGCCATGCATAGATAATCAAGATGCTACAACAAGCTCATGCCCAACAATTATAGTAGCTAGTAGTGGGAGGAAATCAAGGGAAATGGTGGTAGCATGGAAAAAATGGAGGAAGGTGGAGATTTGGAATGGAGAGAAAAGAGATGGAAATGAGATAAAGTTAAGGAATGTATTCAAAATGAGGGTTTTGGCTAAAATTTAATTCAAGAAGCCGGGTTAAGTGATAAAAAAGGGTTAGGGCTTGGATTGGGTGGCAAAAGGCAAGTTTTCACAAAGTGCAAGTTTTGCATGCTCTCTTTTTGTACTTCATTGTGACTAATGCATGTCAAATTTTGGGCATAAATTTATTGTAACATCCCAAATTTTATACACCTAAAATTCCTTACATTAAAGGGAGTAAAATGGTGAATTAAAGAGTATGGGAAATGATAAAACAAGGCAATTGGTGGTGACACACAATATAAGTATGTTTAGAACACAAATTGTAAACATTTGAATTTGCTGCCTGTGAGTTTCCTTGTGTATCAATCATGTTGTATGACATTTTTAAATACGCAAATAATGTCCAATGCCTATGAAAATTTTCAAAATAAAATTAGACTTATCAAGCTTTAATTTGATAGATACATATAGGTCATTAGGAGTTATACATAAAGAGTTATGTATTTTTGAAGTTAGCCAAGTGAAGCTAGCAAGTTTCTGTGGCAGCTGTTGGAAATTGTGCCCTAAGGGCCAATCATTGTACTTTGAATATTATTATTTTAATGAAATTTCTCCATTCTGTTATCATATTATATGCATGTTAACTGTAATAATTGTATCCTTGGATAATCATAAAGATTGTCCTAAAATGTCCCTAGTCGGTCATCTATGCGGGAGCAGAGATGAAACAAGATCAGTATGACTTTAATAAGATATGGAGATACGAATCAAAGTCTTAGGCACTTGTAAGAGTACAAGGTGCTGGACCGACCCACTATGAGAAATCTACATGGATCAAGTCATAAGCTTTTCTCATGTATAACCACGTCACAATGCCCTTAGACCTGAGGCCATCATGGATTCCTACATGAGAGTTGCTAAGCTTTGAACTAGTCAAAAGTCACTTTTGACCGAGTAATGATAAAGGCTACGATCGAGCTTGGTGGTTTTTCATGCAGAGGAATATGAATGATCAAGATGGAATTTGTCCCTCACATTAGTAGAGAGATATTACTGGGCCCCTCGATGAGTGAGTCTGAGAAATGTATGGCCATACTATGATGAAAAGAGTTTCCATCTCTATTATCAGGCTACTTAGGAATCGAGAAAGTAATGGTCAGGAACAAGTGGGTGACATTATCCATACCTTATCCTTGATCGATATATCGTGTGACAAAAGGGACGTGACATGGTTGTGTAACAAGTTGTATCGTGATAACGATCCTCATATGAATTGGGTAGTCGTAATGTCTTGCTAGAGGCCGCTTGCGACTTTTGGGTTAGTATAGTTATTGGCCCACTGCCAACTTCATATGGGCCTACAGGGTCGCACACAAGAATGGCCCAACACGAGATAATGTTTAATTTAGGGTGGACGAATTTTATATTTATATATATAATATAAAATTCATTAATAATATTATATAGATATATATTTTTGAAATATATATTTCTTATATATATATGTGTATATATATTATATGATATTATTATATTGTGCTAGTTTTAAATTTAATTTATTAAGATATATTAAATTTAATAACTAACATGATAGAGATATAGTATCTCAGATTTAATTTATGAAGATAAATTAAATCTAATGGCTCTTTATTTGGATTAAATAAATAGGTTAAATTAAAACTATTGGACAGATTTAATTTTAACTGAATTTATTTAATTATCTCATCAAGATAATTAATATTTAATTAATTTTGAAATTAATGATGATTAATTTTGAAATTTGAAAATAGCCCTCAAGGTTATAAACTTGATAGAGCAGATATATTGATATGCACATGAGAATTGAGAGCCGCAAGGGAAACCCTAGGAGACATTAGAGGCGCTAGCATGCAGTCTCGGTTGGAGTGCATTCGTGTAGATACCGGTAGAGGGAGCGGACCTGACGTGTTGGCTCCTAGAGATCGTGAAAACCCTGAATCATAAAAGGTATGAATCCTTCCAACTTGGTTTAAACGCTGTTGATAGATCCTTGATTAGGATTGGTAAAATTTTAAAATTCTTCTGCTGTGCCTGCCGATCCTAACAGTGGCATCAGAGCCTGATCAATTGCGCGTTTAAACTGAGTTTATGTTCTTATACATGTGATATATATGTGTGTTCATAAGAAAACGTCCGAATATGTTAAATCGAAAAGGAATATGTTCAACGTTAAAGTGCGTTTTTAAGATAGTGCTGTATGTTTATGCGATTTGGTGAAATTGTTTCGATTATATAGCGGGACCGCCGTGACCACCTCTGCGTAGCGCAATATAATCTGATCACGATATTTATTACTTTTCATATTGTATGAATTCTTGTTGTGGTCTATTATTTATACTTGTTTGGGTATGGTGAACAACATGGCTTTAGAATTTTACAAAGGGTTGTAATATTTAAATACGGCCTGCGTGTCATGCCTTTCTCTAAATACTCTCAATATACATTCTCTTCTCATCTCACTCCCCTCGAATGTTTAAACGAGGTTTTCTCTCAATGTATTTCTTTTTTTTATTTAGAGAAGTCCTCTCATTGGCTTGGGAGGATTTTAGGTTAGGTAAGCCATGTTGTGTCACGTTTAAATTATGCTTTTGATAAGATCATTGCATGATTACTTTTATGTTTATATGCATTTATCTGTATGAGATACGACCACGATTGCATCCATATAAACAAAACTAATTAATTAAGCCCTCTGAATCAAATCTTAGGTCATAATGCCGTCAATTAATTAATACTTGTCAAACCCTAGATCGCTCAATTGTTGAAACTACCAAAGTGGATGCACTTGAGTTATCTTGATGAGACAAGCTTGAGTAATGGTGATGCTCATAATATTCATTATTGTTTTGACTTAATTGAGATTAACAAAACAGTTTTGAATCTCAAGGCATTAGATGAGGTTAAACATGCCGGATCATATGATGATTAATCCCATAAAGATATAAGAGTTACATGTGATGTAATTGGTAAATAGGGTACCTACCTAAATAACTTGAATTTAAGCGTCTTGCCAAAACGGACTTAAGTTTAAGCCAAATATGGATCTTAGCCCACTAATTATTATATTGAGGGTTGTTAATTTAGTGGGAGATTACTAACTAACTTTGCATATTTTAATATAGAACATGTGCTATGTTTTTAGGCAATATAATAGAGGGAATGCTTTGTTTTTGGGCTAGCTAGCAGAGGGATGGCTTTGTTTAAAGTGGGAGTGATTGAATGTGATTATTCTTTGTTTGATTACAAAATACTGATATTATAGTAAAAGAAGTGTTGTTAATATGTGCATATTTAGTTATTAATATTGCTGTGGAAGTTGTTAATACGAAGTTCATGTTGTAGATTGTCATGAAAGATGGGAAATAGTTCAGGGAAGAATCTATTATGTTTCTTTCATATAGGGGGAAGTTTTTAAATGGTGGAGCAGATGAAATATAATATATTAGTGGTTTGGTAAGAACAAGATGCGTAAAAGAAAGCACAATGTATGACCAGTTGCGACGAATCATATCATCTATAACGGGAAAAGAAAGTAATGAAACTCAAAGTTTCCCTTCATACATCAACATTTGTGGATCTTGTAGATGATGAAGAGGTGGATCATTTAATGAAATATAATGAACAATATGGTCATGTGTACATTGAAGAGGATGGTGATAAGGAGAATATAGTCCCAACAATGAATGGTCAAATGGAAGAGCAAGAAGTGTAAGTCGAGTTGTCTTAAGAAAAATAATTTGTTGCATATGGTTGCTCGGCTTCTTAATTTATTCGACCTCACCCTATATGTCTCCTTCTCGTCATCTTTCAATGCATTCCAAGCTTCTTTCACTGACTGACTCTCCTTTTTAAAAGGCATAAACTCCTCATTCTTTTTCTTCCTATTCTGATAATACTCTTATGTGAACAATAGATATGCAGACACTTTTGACTGCCTCTCTTTGTCTTTATCTTTCCTTTTTCTTTTGTTAAGCATTTTCTTCTTAATGTGAAACATAATTACTACTTCAATCACTCACGACCACAAACATAAGACATGCATTACTCCTAACAACAACGGATTACTTTGCAGATTCCAACAAATTTTTATTGACCCAATTTTTTCGATATAAGAAAATATCAATATCGATATGCACTAATCATTTCTAAGCTTTAATTGGTACCAACATCTACGATTAAAACTTATGTGAACAAAGGTAGTTTCATCCAGCCACGACCAAAACATTTATAAAAAAGACTCAACATGTTGTGAATACACGCATCACAAGTTGTAAACAAACCATTGCGCACACTTAATGTCAAAAAACATTATTTTAGATAGACATGAGGTAGAAGTTATTAACATGACTCACCGTGTTGTGAATAGACGCTTCACGAGTTGTAAACAAAGCACTTCGCATACTTAATGTGAGAAAACATTGTTTCAGGGAGACATGAAGTAGAAGTTGTAAAAAAGACTCAACGTGTTGTGAATAGACTTTTCATGAGTTGTAAACAAAGCATTTCGCACACAATGTCAGAAAACATTGTTTTAGGTAGACATGAGATAGAAGTTGTTAACATGATTCAACATGTTGTAACACAAACATAACCAGTTATAACACAAGGCATATGCAGTTGTAAAATCATACACCAGGAATAAGATGTAGACATGACATCAACTCAGTCACCAATATCATAATGCAGACTACTATCAACTCATATTTCAAAAGCAACCCATACACCACTATCGTAATGCAGACTACTGTCAAACTCACATTTCAAAAGCACACAAGCAAGTATACAGAACTACTACACAAGCACCAGTCTTCCTAATTATATGCAAGTTTATATATAAAATATTCAATTTCATTTCAGGATCAGTCAACCCCCCAATTAAAACAATTTCATATAGGGAAAATCACCCACACTTCCCAAGCATTGTTCAGTTCATGTGCAACACCCTTTCGGCTATCCAATTCTTATCTCAAACTAGTTAAAAAATCTAACATTGCTATAATCCTTTTCACTTACCTTCTCAATTCTGTTTTACCTAATCCGCGAATGACCGACGACCGAGCCTGGGTGTTGGGGCTAGCGATGGACCGTTACCTTTGGAGGAGCGACGGACCCTACGACTTTGGAGGACCTATAGGGGCTGCATGTTGGGGGGAGCGACGCATGCTAGGGCTTTAGAGGACCGACGGAGCCTGCAGCACAAGATGAGCAATTGAAGGAGGACTGATGCTGCGGCTACGGAGGACGGCAAAGCCTTTTACACCGGCAAACTGATGGATGGTGATCGACCGACTGGGAGTGGAGCAACTGAAAAGCCGAGAAGCAGAGAAAGTTTTTCAAATGCTTCTGAATGAAAGAGCCCCACAGTTTTGAACGAAGGAGTGTTTAAATGCTTGGGGGCATCTTTGTCATTTTACTTTAGGAAATAATCACAGAAATGTCCCTAGAGATTTTTCTGTTAATATCTGTGGTCCTTGGGACCTGGGAGTGATTTTCCCTTTTTTATAGTGGATTAGGTGGATTCATCATATTAGTATGAACTTATTTCGTAAGAGAGAATTTTTTGTGTGAATTTGGTTTGTTAAGTTATTTGTGGTCTAACAAATTAAAATACAGCAATGCAACTAATATTAATTCTAGTTAGCTGCTCATATATTTCACATTTTTGTTTTTCTTAAGAAAATAAATCCCTTAATTAAGATTTCATAGGTAATGAAAAGGTAAATCTTGTGAAATCTTTTAATTTTATTAATATGACAGCTAATATTTAGGAAATGCGAAATTATAAGTTTCACATTAGGAAGTCTCACAAGTGTATTGTGGTTTATAAGTCAAGGGCCTCTCCCTTCTAATATGATAGTTTTTTAGAATGGACTTTCCCTTTACGCTTGTGATCATCACAAGAGCAAATATTATATTAACCCTTAATTTTTTTTTTATTTTTTTTGTGAGAGTAACTACATTGGCTCTTGTGAACCAAAGCTGTTTGGCCTTGAAGCGTTTATTTCCTCCACCAACCAACACCTGAAAACCTTGATTGAAAAAAAAAAATATTCCAAAAGAACTGCATTTCTCCTATCACATGTATTATATGACAAGATCTCTTAAAACTATTAAGAGAGAAAACTCTAAAAAATAGAAAATTTATTTGGTTATTTTTAGAAGTTTTTCTTGATAGTATTATTTCCTTCTATTTTCTTTTTACTTTTCTTTCCATCCAAACATATCCTAAAAGTTGTATTGTATGAATTATATATATATATATATATATATATATATATATATATATATATGATTTCTCTCAATTGAGCAGACAACAATGTTTTTGGCACAAGGATTGCTGTTGTTCCTTTTTTCTCGTAAGTTAAAGTGTAATTATAAAAATAATACACTTGATCTAAAATCATGCAGTTGTGTAATAATATAGTTTTTTATTTTTTTAAATATATGTTTTCCTCCTAATGCATTATTGCTGAGATTTTGTTTGCTACACAGAAAATGAAAGGCGCAACTGACCGCCCCCACTCATGTCTTTCCAATAAAGAAAAACTAGTAACATTATAAATGAAATGCGAACAACACTTGTCTTATTATCCATTTCTCTTTTTGATGGGTTGTTAACGTGGCTATCTTTTTGGACTCTTATTCTATTATTCTAAATCAACCTCTAATTTTTTTTTTTTTTTTTGATCGGATAAATCAACCTCTAATTCAATTATGTTGAATGGTTTAGTTAACTTTTTCTCTTTGTTTAAAGAATCCCGTGTTTACCGTGCTTATTTGAATAGTTCAATGTTTGAAAGAGACAAAAAGACGCCATCATCTTGTCCTCGTATAACCGACACATCAATGGCTTTGCTCATTGAAGTAATGTAACGTCCCTGCTTAAAGTCAAACTTCCAACAGTAACTTTCATAATTCATTCGGAGAAGAATCACTTTTCACGGGATTTTTTTTGAACAAATAATGTATCTGCAAATGTGGATCTTATATTAATGAGGATCGGAAATGGTAATTGTTTTTAATTGTTTTGTTTAAATACAATATTTATTGATGCGTGCTTCTGTCGCTAAAGCAATCAATTAATAACTAGAACAACCTACTAATGCAGTATAGTGGCAACCTAGGTCATTCTCCCAAGGAGCAATATGTGGGTTTTCTCTAGAATTGAATTTAGGTGATAAAAAATGCAATGGAGTGAACCTAAACTATAATACAAGACTCCACTACCTAAATGTAAAATGCAAAAGACTCTAAAACCTATATGAAAATGAAACTAACCTAAATAATGAACATGCAATTTTTGGGGGGTTTTTTTATGAAAAAGGAATTAAGATGCTAATCAAAAAGATCAAGAAAAAGTGAGACAAATAACAAAGGTTTAATTCAATTATGATGATGAAGGGGACAACTCAGGATTCACATGAATTTAGCTTTTTTAGACATTTAATTTATTAGACCAAAGGGAGATTCATGAAAAATTGGAATTAATAAACTTAATCACCTAATCAAGACATGGGAAACCCTCATGCTCAATAACACCTAATCCACTAGAAAACTCATAATGGAAAAAATGATGGTTAATTAAATCCATTAAAAACCAATCACAACTATTTAAGATAATTTTGGAAATTATGTTCACAATTGTCTAATTAAACAATTTGACAATTAATCACCTTAATTAAACAATCAAGAGATTAAACCCAAATCGACAATTAAATTAATAATGAAAACTCGATTAATAATCTAATTGACAATCAAAGGTTTGCAAACAAAAATCCCAATAATCAATTAAGAATAAATCAAATTCAAAATATCAATTCAATCCAAATAAAAAATAAGTCTACAATCTAAAACTAGATTGTTCTCAATTAACACAACTTAAAAATCATTTAAAACTAAATAATCTTAAGTTTTGAATCAAAAAGATGAAAAGAAAGACACTCCTTTATGGTCTTCAAATGTAAGCTCCTAGGCTCTAGCTTCCTCCATGCTCCTCCTAGATTACCTCCCTAAAGAGTTTAAGCCTCCATGATATTAGTTCTCCCTCTAATCCCCAAACGCGTCACAGCCATGAGAATAGGAGAATGGACGTGGGACCCGCGTGGAGAAAGAATAGCAATTGCAATTCAAAGAATCAATATACCTGGAGTGCGTCAATTATATTCAAGCCAAGAACTCCTAGCAATATGGTCCCTCCGTAGTTCGTCTCAGCGTCTGCGAGTTTGTCCAGCGGCTGTGTCTTGGCCTCCTCCGCGTATATCCGTGTGTGAGCGCCTCCCTTCTGTTGGTGGCTAGGGTAATTAAAAAGGAGGAGAAGAGAGCTTTTTGGGTATCAACTTGAGCCCATTAAAATCTAAGAAGCCCAATAATATTCAACCGTTGGATATTCTTTTAGCTTTTCAGAAAATTTTTGCACCATAATCTTTCAATCTGCTTTTCCTTATCCTGCAAGATATAATAAAATCATGATTTATCATATAATTGGAAATATTTTCCAATCATAATATAACAATTAAAATATTATCAATTTAAGCCCAAAAATATCATAATCATTCACATTTATATTATTTCCTATAATTGGCTAATAATCCAAATATTATCTAATAAATCCAAATTAGCCTAAAATAATCTCCAAAATAAATGAATAAGGTGGGATAAAATATATTAAAATTGTGATTTATCATTTATCATGTTGAAATATCAAATATGTTATTTATCAGAAACAAATAAAACAATGTGATAAGTTTCCATTTTTCATAGGTTTTATCCTTAAATTAATACCTTAATTTAAAATGAATGATTCATCACACTTAGATACCATATAGCTAAGGTACATTACAATTTCAGTGTCTTTATGAGTCCTACGTCGGCAAGTCTCACAAGTGTAGTGTGGCTTATAAGTCAAGGGGCTCTCCATCGTAATAGGCTAGTCTTTTAGAATTGGACTCTTCCTTTGGCTTGTAATCATTATATTGGCGCATTCATTGAGAGCTTGATGTTCAGGGAAAAGGCTACACATGGAGGGTTCTGACTTGCAGGATGTAACCCCCTGCCTTTAACCACGTAATTATAATTCGATATCACATAATTAAATTGGTTTAGAGACCGTCGGATAGCTTAAACTCATTTCAAGTTCCTACACTATAGTAGGGTTTTCACCAAAAACTTTCGAAAACTCTTCTCTATCGTGGTCTCAATTTCAAAATTTGAATATAATTACCTGCGCAGTTAGTTTACATTCATACACATCAGAGTGTATAACCAAATCCCCGGCAACTCCCGGGTTCTATACATATATAATCTGAGGGTTTAAAAGTCTCCACTAGGGGATTACATAACCAAAATCAACAATATTATTTACATCTCCAAAATATATAGTAATCCCAAGTTCAAAAGAAGATAACCAACACCCTACAATCAAATATACCCCGAAGGGGTTCTAATCGCTCCGGGTTGCCCGCTTCTCTTTTGCGCCACTAGCCCTGTCTGAAATGTTAGTCATTGGAAAGAATGAGATTCAAGAGAATCCCAGTAGTAACAAATCACTCATACAGTGCATAAATACAAAGCATATAAGGTCATGTTAGCAGCATCACAATGTAACGTGGTTCACACCCAAAACGACAGCACTCATGGCTGTAAACTCTAAGCGTCAGCTTTCGCTGCGATCTCAATGTATTCACAAAGTATTCACTAGGCGTCAGCTTTCGCTGCGATCACAAAGCATCACAATGTCACAATGTATTGTCAATGCACGACAAACATACATACAATGTTTCACACAAAGTATAAGAGAGGAGTTACTACCTTGTTCTTTCCGATTGTGCTCTAGCGCAGGTGGATCACGAACAGGGCAAATATCGAATCATACAATTCCAAATGCACTATTTAGACACTTCCATAGTGTTTCTTGGGGTTATATGAGTCTATAATGAAAATTTACAAAAATGCCCCCGGGGACCCGGCCCGGGCCCGCCGTACCCAGTCCGGTTGCACTTTTTCCGAAATTTTAATCTGGGCTATCCTAACATATTTCCGCCCAAGGAATCCATTTCCGTACTTGGAATTATCAAATTCAATGTTAAATTACAAATTTACCCTTGGCAGCCCCACTTTAAGGGTTTTAGGGGCGTTTTCGTAATTATGCTTTTTCGGCCTTTTCCGAAAAAATGACCAACTGTAACCCCACCTAATTTTCACCCCTGAACTCAATGGAACCATCAAATCATTGAAAATCCAACTCTAAGACCCATTTCTAGAGCTGGCCGAAATTTATGAGTTCTCCGGGGAAAATCGGGGTTTTACGATTTTGGCTCCGTAAACGCGTTCCTTTCTACTCCTAACCACTTTATTAACCATTACATTAGGTTACAACTAACATTAAGACCCAATTTGGGCAGCATAACCCCTAGGCCATATCATTTCCAAACTTTAAAACCAATGGCAATCCGGCGAAATTTCACCGATTAAATTGCCCACAACAGCTAGAATAAGCAATATACGAAAGTTTGGAAGTCACCTCAAGCTCCTTCTAGCTTTTCTCAAGAGTGGCTGAAAACCCTAGCCCCTTGAACACCAAATTTGCTTCTCATACACCTTAAATAACGTAGAAGAGAAGCTTAGGAACAAGGTTATACGCATTAGGTACGAATTCACCGAAGAAATCGACCTACCTTGTAAGTTCTCTTTTCTTTCTCTCTCTAAAAGCTCTCAAACTTTCTCTCTCTATTGGCTGCTGGTTCAGCAAGAAATGAGCTAAGGAGGAAGATGGAGAAATGATTTTATAATTTTTTATGTCTTACTTTAATTATTCATTAAAGTAAAATTCCAAAAATCACACTTTATGTACATAAACATAATGTTGTAAGCCCAAATAACATGTGCATAATATTTTCTCTTCTTGGCCCATGATAAAGACGTCCAAGAAGGTCCTTCCATCAGCCCAAATGATTTTTCCATGTACCTCATAATTTCAAAACTTGCCATCACATTATTTCTTTATTTTCGGACTTAATGAGATTTCTGGCAGATTTTCTGCCCTAACTTTGAAAAATCATAACTAATTCTAGAAAACTCAAAATGGAGTGATTCTAAAGCCTATAGAACCCTTATTGAGTCTATTTTTAAGGAAAAATATAGAATTTTTCTGTATGGAATCACAAAATTCCGAGAATTTCAATCTTTGCATACTGTTCCAGAAAATAATTAATTTCGCTGGGCAAACTTCAAAAATCCATAACTCTTAGCTCAAAAATCAAAATGATACAAATTATATGTCCATTTTGAAGCTTGACATGTGAACTTTGAGACTGGAAAATTTCATAATTTTTAGACACCATTTTCCTATTTAAAACGTCCATACAAATCGGCTGCCCTGTACAGAGTTTCAATGGACAGAGTTTTCAACTTTTGCACAATTGTTCCCAATGGTTCCAACTTCACAATAAACACTCTCCCGACACGAATTTTCACAAGGAAGCCATTGGAATCATTAAAATATCCAAATTCCCATCACACATTCTCCAAAAGTGTCTATTCAACAATAATTACATCCACTTTTGAAGTCATTAGCCCTTAATCACTTTTTGGGATATTACACAGGAGACCGATTGAATTGTCATGGTGTGGATCCGTCGAATATGTCGGCTCTTAAAGGGGATGACTATGTTATGAGTCTCACATCGGAAACCCTCACAAGTATAGTGTGGTTTATAATTCAAAAGGCTCTCCCACCTAATAAGCTAGTCTTTTAGAATGAGCTCTTCCTTTAGGCTTATGATCATGACAGTAGCAAATATTAGATTAACGTTTAATTTTTTTTCCCTTTCGGTGAGAGTAACTACATTGACCCTTGTGAACCAAAGCTGTTTGGCCTTGAAGCGTTTATTCCCTCCACCAACCACCACCTGGAAACCTTGACTGAAAACAAAAATTATAATATTTCAAAAGAACTGCATTCCTCCTATCACACGTATTATATGACAAGATCTACTAAAGCTGGATTGCAGAGTTTTGAAATCTGAATTATCAATAGTCCTTTTGGATCATTTGGAATTCTTGATTGTAAAGTTGTATAGGAAATTTTGTGTTTGGGAATGTTTTAGTTCTCCCTCGGAACACTTCCAAGAAATTTACATTCAATCTCCAATCCATCACTACATTAAAGATGTAATATATGCCAACAACATTATTGGAACAATTGAATCAAAGTCATGGCAGGCCAATTTTGTTTATTACATTTGAAAAATGGCAAAAGAAGAAGAAACAAAAGTTCCACTCATCCGCAAACACGTGAGAACGGATTTATATAAAGAGACGTGAATTAGAGTTTCATTCTGGCATATTTCAGGTAAAGCAACTTGCTAGCTAGGCGTAACTATGTTTAACATTATTAAGCAAGGTTTCCTCCAATTTACAAATTAAGCTTAACCTAATCACTGAAGCAAAGCTGAAAGACAGGAACGAATGCAACAAATCAGAAGACAAATTATAAATAATAAACCAGTCGTAAAAGAGCTACACCTAAGGATAAGTGCAATTCCATTCTTTGCTTCTCCAAAGTAGAGAACTTAAGCTGTGAAATTTTAAATTTTTATTGTTAAATGTTCATTTTTTTAGTAGATAGAGAATATAAAACAAAGAAGATTTCGTAACCTTAATATCTCACTCATTTGGTCCTTTTGCACAAGTTATCCCAACTTAAAATTGGGATCATTTGAAATCCTTGATTTTAAAGTTATATTGTAAATTGTATTTGGGGATCTCTTAGCACTACTAGAAAAAAGGTTTTTAACGTCCCTTTTTTTGGCCTTTCAACGTCTGAAAACAGAGGGACGTCTATGTGAGGGTCGTAGAAAAAAACGTCATTAACGTCTGTAAAACTGGGGACGTAGAAAGAGGACCTTAGACGTCCCCAGTTGGACCTGGGGACGTCTAAAGTGTCGCCAGCAGTACTTTCCACGTCCCTTTTTTTATTAAGGACGTTGAAAGTTTTTTTTTTAAAATGGACCTTTTATACATATTGCACTGTCTGGAAAATATGTAAACTGCAGAAATATCCAACAACAGAGTAAAACAACAGCAGTTCAGCAGAATGAAAACAACAACAAACACAGTGATCAACCCAAGGCTACTACATGCCACACAAATTTTCAAACCACACAAACTACACAACAATCTATATCCAAGTCTACTACATGCCACACAAACTTTCAAACCAGACAAACTACACAGCAATCTATATCCAAGTCCCCAGTTTGTACAATAACCAAGACTAAAATCCAATCCATATCCAACAACAATAACGCTAATTATATGTACTACCACAAAAGTATGTCCTACACAAACTACTAAAGACTTTACTCTTCTGGTACACGTTGAAGAAGATGTCCAGCCATAAAGTCTCTGATCATATTTAAGTCTTCATATGAGTAGGCATCTTCATTGTCAAAAATCTGTAAATTAGAAAATAAGCTTAGATGAAATAATGAATGAAGTGAATGAATTCCCATTGAATCACAACACCAAGAATATTATCCTCAGAGAATGAAGAAGCGATTACTTGTTCAAAATCTGTCGTAATGCCACTCTGAATGATGTTATACATATAAAGCAAGACATAATATCCACATTCCCAGCCGCCAGGTTGTCGAGGGCACTATAAATCAAAAGCAAATGGTTAAAATCAATAAAGGCATATCTAAAACGACCGTCAATCAAAAGAACTTGATTTGAAACTACGTACCTTTGGAAACAACCATTTTGGATCTTTGCCACCTCTACGTTCGCGTGGCCCGCCAAGCGCTCGATACGTCGTGCATGCGCTATCATGAAAATGAAAATCAACATAAATTAGAATAATTCATTAAGTCAAGAATCAAGAAGCAATGAAATACAAAAAAATAACTTACTGGTTGAAGACGCTTTTAGTTTCTTTGTCTGGTTTTCTATTTAAGGAATCAAACCAGTAAACAACGTGCGACCGAGGACAGACAACACACAAACTCCAGTGATAACTATCACAACATATACAGATTAAAATTCATCTAGATGGCAAGGCAATTATTTACTAAAAATCTCAAATACACAAAATTAAAATGAGTACCCTTGAACAATCGGTGCTAGATAACAAGTATACTCGTCCTCTGACAATGTAAAGCCCACATAGTTCGTCCTTCGTTTCAATGTATTCTCAACCCTTGTCGTATGTGCAGGAGACAAGAATCCATATAAATCAACTTTCTGAGAGTCAATGCATATACGACGGAAGGAGCTATAATAGAATTAAAATGATGAATGTATTAGCTAGTTAAAATCAACTTAACTAAATGAATCAAAAAATGGGAAATAAAAAACTTACAGGATTGCAAATTTGCCCCATCCAATATCTAGCTCCTCGAACTTCATGAACTGTTTAAGATCATGTTTATCAATTGTGAAGTGATACTCTGTATTCTGGCCCACAATCCCTGGAGGCATATGCAAATCAATCTGGCGAATGCCTTTATAGATATGCTGCAATCGTGCTAAGAAGGGCCATTTCTCTGCTTCCTGCTCGTTCTTTTAGAACATAAAAACACATACTGTTAGTAGGATGTCAACACATCTCAAGTAAAAGTGAGGTAGTTCCATACCATTGGAGGTGTTTGTGGTAACAAGCCAATAAGATGTACAGGCCAAAGGATGAAAGATCCTCTCGCCTGAGCTATCGTGGCAACCTCGGCATCAGGAATAGGGATCGCTGTACCTTCTTCCCCCACTCGAACACACGTCACAGTCACCCTACTCAAATGCTGTGGAATTTGTTGATGATGGTGGGTAGTAGCTTCTGTGTGAACGAGAGCATCTGCAACTACACGCAGCACTGGGGCATCCAAAGAGAGGATGGCAGGTTCTCCCGGCGCTGGAGTATGAGAAGGTTCGCCAAATGGTTCCTCCGCCGGGTTGTAACTTCCTTTGGTGCTGTGGAAGGCCGGGGATGAATGGGTTCTACGCTCGGTAGTTGCCATCTGCGATTCAAACATCTTCTGCATTTCAGCTCGTAGCTCAGGCATCAGCTCAAGACGTAGCTCTGGCAACAGCTCTTGTCGGAGCTTGTCGCGAAGGTTGGCCTCGAGCTCTTGTGAGACTTCCTGACAAATCTTGGCCACAAGCTCCCTACTGGGTTCAGCTTGTGACGAATAAGGATGTGAGGTTGGGCCAAAATACTTCGTGACACGAACTCCAACTGCCTCCCCTCGAACATGACCAGGGTGATCTGGCTTCCCAATCGCCGTTGACAAGATGTCCATCCGTCCACTTGGAGTAAACGAACCTTGGCTACTATGATCTTCCAGTTCATCCTGTAGCATAAAAGTTATCGTAAGCACTCCCAATATGAAAAAATAAGTTTGTAATTATGCTCTAACTACTTACAATTCTTGCGGCAACCTCAGCAACAGTCGGATTTACGTACTTCCCACCCTTAAGCCTCCCTGCTTTCCATTTTTTGTGACGTGGTGGAGGTGGCGGGGGCTGGACCACAACGGTAGGATCTAATATGGCTGCTTCCTTCAATTTCTCCAACTCTTCTGCCATCATCTGTCGCTGAAGCTTCCGATAACCACCACGAGACATGCAATGTTGATAGTTATTAGCTGCTTGCCTCTCTGCATTTGCTGCACTTAATGCCTTTTAAAGGAAAACAACGAACACCGAATCAATAATGTCAACTATATTCAAATAAAACACTATGATTACAGAAATCTTACCAAAAAGTTTGGATCTTCTCGTGATGCCATAAACAACCTCCAGTCCTCTGGAGACAAAAATGGATACTCATGACATGGATCCTTACCCCTCAACTCCCCTCGAATGTAATCTCGTGTGAGCCTGTTCTTGAAATCTTTCCATCGTAGACGAACCTCCGTCATCCACTCCTTATACATCTCCGCGGTGTTAGGGACATCATAGGTTTGCTGCAAGGTAAAAACATACGTTAATTATATTTGAAGCGATAGGAATAAAGATATAATGCAGATGTATTGAAACTTATATACCAAAAGTTGTTGCCAAATCAAGTCTTTGGTTTTTGGTGGAACCAACTTCCAATTAGCATAGGTAATGCGAACTTTGCTTCGAGCCAAAAAACCTACGTAGCTAATGAAATGGTCTTCCTCCGGACCAATTGGTTTCATATCTTGATCAAAGTCAATATGCAACCTCTCCTGTTGATGGTTATGACGTGCTACCAATGCAGGCATTTTTGTACTGCCTCTAACCCTTCGTCTCGCAACCGGTTCACGTGTCGCATCACCTTCAGGCCTATTCATTTCATTGTCCCTATCACTTGGAGAGTCACCAGAGTCATCCATATTCCTGTAAGCACAAAAATCATTGTCAGATAGGTGAATAAATTGTAAGTAAATGAATAAACTGAGACGTAATAAAACAAACAGCACACATTACTATTTTCTAAGTTAAGCTCTTACTCTAAATTGTTTCCCATATTCCTTCACCATGATCATTTCTCACAGCATATTCTTCATCATCTACCAATTCTCTTTCTTCAATTGTTGTAGGTGGATTAATTGTCAAAGGTGGTGTGTCGTCAAGGTTGAAGGTCGGATCACCATGCTTCTGTTTTTTACTCTGAAGTACAATGGACATTTTCTTATTTGCGGGATCTGTGACATAGAACACTTGTTTCGCCTGGCTTGCTAGAATGAAGGGCTCATCCCTATAACCTACTCTTTCAAGATCAACTGAGACAAATCCAAATTGTTGATCTATTACCACAGCATTATTGCTAACCCACTTACATTTGAATAAAGCAACTTTGAACTTGTTGTAAGTGATTTCCCATATTTCTTCTATCACTCCATAATAGGCCATGGATGCTAATATGGGGTTTTTGTCTTTCGAACTGGAAAAGTGCATGGATTCAGCTTCTACCATCACCCTACTATTTTGCATGGTACTCCTGTCATCTTGGTCTTTTGTGTAGAAAGAATACCCGTTTATATCATAACCGCTCCAAGTAATGATCTGAAACGAAGGCCCCCAGGCTAGCCACTCTATTGTCCCAGACACACCGGACTCATGCAAAACCTTTTCCTCAAACCACTGAATGAATGTCTTGTTTTGCTCAATAGTAATCTGCATGTCATTCTTCCTCGGATTCTCTTGCTTCAATCTGTTTCTGTGTTCCTCTATGTACGGTTGCACTTCTGCCATGTTATTCAGGATATAAAGGTGTGCTTGCAACACCTCTCCACGAGGCATAGTCTTCACTTTCAGTCCTCGTGTTCCCTTGCTCCTCCCCTCTTCATGCCGAGATTGTTCCTTCTTCCCTGATAGATAATCGCTGCAGAAGTCCATAGCCTCTTCAACAACATACCTTTCAACTATTGAGGCTTCTGGTCGATAGGGATTTTTAGAGTACCCTTTTAAGATCTTCATGTATCGCTCGAAAGGGTACATCCACCTCAGGTAAACTGGACCGCAGAGCCTTACCTCCCTTACCAAATGAACTATCAAATGGACCATTATATCAAAAAAAGAAGGAGGAAAGTGCATCTCTAATTGGGACAATATGATATAACCCTCAGCTTCCAGTTCATCCAGCTTTTCAGTGTCAATGACTTTGTTACAGATAGCATTAAAGAAAACACACAATCTTGTCACAATGTTTTGAACTTCATCTTTCATAATCCCTCTAATAGCTACTGGTAACAGTTGTTGCATCAACACATGATAATCATGGGACTTCATTCCCACTAACTTCAAATCGTCCATTGACACACACCTTCTCACATTCGAAGAATATCCTTGTGGTACCTTAATTTCATGCAAACACCCACACAAACTTCTTTTCTCCGCTTTTGATAGTGTATGCGCTGCTGGCTCCATATATGCCCTCCTACCATCATCTCGTAGCTGTGGATGTAACCGTTCTCTTATTCCCATATCAACAAGGTCTAGTCTCGCATTAATCCCATCCTTGGTCTTCCCTGGAATATGCAAAAGTGTACTGACAAGGCTATCACAAACGTTTTTCTCCACGTGCATTACATCAATACTGTGCCTCACGTCAAGACTACGCCAATATGGAAGATCAAAGAAAATTGATCTCTTCTTCCATATGTTCTTCTCACCCGAAGTCTTATGATTCTTACCGAGTAAGACATTGATACGTTCAACCCGACTGTAAACTTCCTCTCCGGTTAATGCCTTTGGAGCATTCCATGCTCCGGCAAGCCGTTAAAACGCTTTCTTAACCTACGATACGGGTGGAATCTAGGAAGGAACCTCCTGTGACCTAGGTAGACCGTTTTTCTTCCATGTTTCAGTTGGTGGAAGTGAGTGTCTGCTTCACAGATCGGACATGCTTTATGCCCCTTCACACTGTACCCTGAGAGGTTTCCGTAGGCAGGGAAGTCATTTATGGTGGTGAACAGCATTGCACGTAGCTTGAATGACTCATTCTTATACGCATCAAACACATCTACGCCTTCCTCCCACAACTTCTTCAAGTCCTCAATCAAAGGCGCCAGGTAGACATCGATATCGTTTCCTGGCTGTTTTGGTCCAGAAATCATCATAGAAAGCATCACATACTTGCGTTTCATACAAAGCCAGGGAGGCAAGTTGTATATTACAAGGAGTACTGGCCACGCACTGTGTGTGCTATTAAGAGTTCCATACGGATTGATGCCATCTGTACAGAGCCCAAGCCGAAGGTTTCTCGGCTCGCTGCCAAATTCAGGGAACATTTCATCTATTTTCTTCCACTGTGGAGAGTCAGCCGGGTGCCGAAGATATTTTCCGTCGAATATTCTGTCATCCGAATGCCATCTCAACTTCTTCGCCTTTTTTGCAGTGCCAAATAAACGCTTAAAGCGTGGTATTATTGGAAGATACCACAAAACTTTTACAGGTTGCCTTTTAGTCTTCCCATCGCCACAACCACCATCTTTCTTCACTTTGTATCTTGCGGTTTGACACTTAGGGCACTCACTCAGGCCTTCATACTCCTTTCTGTACAGTACACAGTCATTAGGGCAAGCGTGTATCTTTTTATACTCCATACCCATTGTCGATAGGATTTTCTTGGCCTCATACATACGATTTGGAAGTACATTATCGTCTGGAAACATATCACACAACAGTTCAAGCAGCAATGTGAAACTACTATCGGTCCACCCACAAGTTGCTTTTAAGTTAACCAAATGTAATGTTCCTGTGAGCCGTGTGTACTTACTCCCAGGGTACAACGGTGTCTCTGCATCACTCCGCAGGCTGTCATATTCATGCGACTGCGCAAATGATTCTACCTCAACATCGTGAATCATTCTCTCCATTGTATCTTCATCTATGACATCCACAGCTTCCTTCTTGTGTGACGGACAATCAGTTACTTCCTCACCATGCCATATCCACCTTGTGTATCGAAGATTTATTCCATCACAAAGTAGGTGATCCCTTATAACTTCAACATCCCGTTTTCTCTCATTTAAACAATTGACACAGGGACAAAAATACATCCCATTTTTTGTTGGAACGTTTCTCCTAGCAAATTCAATAAAGTTTTCAACCCCATTCTCATATTCTTCACTTGTTCTCAGAGAATTCATCCAACTATGATCCATTTTATTACCATCTATGCCATTTCCATTTACACTCAAGTTTAGAATAATTGAAAACACGGGGAATTGCCTTTTACAAGCATGTTTTTCAAAATTTTGGCAGCATTTCCCCTTAAAATTGAGACATCCCAAAATCAAAATAACAAACCATCTCAGCTTAATTTAAATGAAACAAAACTTTAGCTTCTAGCACCAAGCACAAACATAATACACTTATATTTTAGCAACCAAATTATTAAATCAAGTACGCGAATTTAATGAAAAATTGTAAAAAAAAAAAATGCAAGTACGTGAATTTCTTATATTAATGTCTACGTACACTAAGTTACAATAAGATTGCCTAATTCTAGCACTAAATATATATATTAATGCGTGTGTCTTATGGAAAAAAAAATATTGTGTGTCTACAAGATAATTTTTTTTTGTATTTTTTTACTTTCTTTTTATTTATTGTTTATTCTTTTCTCATTTCTTTTCCTTTCCCTACTAATTAAAAGCATTATCATGTGCCAAAACTAATAGTTACCATCATCAACCTAATCAAAATGCATAAACAGAGTAATAAAATAAACCTCTAACTAATACTAAAAATATACTATACTAAAAATATCAAAAATTAAACACTTATTCAATTCATACAAAACTAATAATAAAATTAAACGCCCTGCATTTCTTTTCCTTTCCCTACTAATTAAAAGCATTTATCATGTGCCAAAACTAATAGTTACCATCATTAACCTAATCAAAATGCATAAACAGAATAATAAAATAAACCTCTAACTAATACTAAAAATATAAAAAATTAAACACTTATTCAATTCATACAAAACTAATAATAAAACGCCCTGTCATCTTATTCAAAACGAAAATGCATGCTAACCTGAAAATTTCTCACAGCTTTGGAGGAGGCCGACGGTGGTGGAGAATCTGCAAACCAAGAATCTCAAAAACTGTAGCAGGGGAGCAAAGAAGATGGCCTGGTGACGGAACTGAGGAAGCTTTGGAGAAAGAAATTAAAAAACCAAGAAAGGGAGAGGAGAACGATCAATGGGGATGGAGTGATGAATTTGGGAGGAGATGCAGCAGGGGAGTGGAATGGGAAAGGAGAAACAATGAAAAAACTGCAGCAATGGGGACGCGCGGAGTCTAACGGAGATGGGAGTAAATGAGTAAAGTTGGGAGGAGGAGAGATAGATGGGAGGAAGAAGAGCTCTCTGACATAATCACATGCACCGGTCACTTCATAACAGGCACATGTGATGGTCTACAACGTCCCCAGCTGGGCTGGGGACGTCTATACATACCTTTAGACGTCCCCAGCCCATCTGGGGACGTCTAAAGGTAGGGTTTAGACGTCCCCAGCCCGGCTGGGGACGTCTAAAGGTAGTGTTTAGACGTCCCCAGCCCGGCTGGGGACGTCTAAAGGTTGTGTTTAGACGTCCCCAGCCCGGCTGGGGACGTCTAAAGGATTTCTCTTTTTTTTTATGACGTTTAAACCAATCAGACGCGCCAAAAGATAAAATTTGAACCTGACCATATTTTGGGCGTCCCTTTTTCAAAAAGGGACGTCCTTTAGGGACTTTATAAGTATCTTCTGTAGTAGTGTAGTTCTCTATTGAAAACAATTCAAGAAATTTTCATTCAAATGGTGAAAAAAAAACAGAATTTTACATTCATGCTCCACTCTATCACTACATTAAACAATTCCGGTCATCCACAAGCACATGAGAACGTACTATTATATAAAGATGTTGTATTTGAGTGGGTGTGTCAAAGAAACAAGTCCCATATTGTTTGGGAATAAGAGCGCACAAGCCAATATATATTATTATATTATCTTGGCCTTGTAAAGTGGCCTAGAACAGTGGTGGGCTTGCGCACACAACAACGGGCCACTAATAAAAGGGAATTGTAGTTGACATCCGGCGATTTCCCCTCTGTACGCAAGTTAATTAAACATGGAATGTCTCCAAGGGACATGCTTTCTGGTGTGTATGTGCCTGTCACTCTCCGATTCACAACTTTAAATAGGCGAGAGACTGAGTACTCAAAATGTACAAAAAAAGCCTTTCTTCTCCTCTGTCTTCTTTTCTTCGCCCTCACCAAGTTTGTTGCCTTGATATTAATCAAGAAGGGTCTGTTTAATCCTGGGGAGTGCCGCTTGCTCTCTGTAACCCCCTCCGTAATTATATCCGAAACACGTGATTAAAAATGAAATAGAGACCAATAATAATCAAAATTCATTTACATTCCCATCCTTAGGATAGAATTTTCACAAATACATTTAACAAACACTTTAACGTGGTCTCACATTCATATTTCGAATACAATTACTTCATGAAGATAAATCACATTTATATAAATATCAGAGTGCACAATAATAATACCAGCAAACCCGGATTCATACCTTCACTAAAGATTCATAGGGCACATACGCCCTTTACAATTCCTCAACGGGGATTACACAAATTTCATTCCAAATACATATCCAAATACACCTCCACAACATATACAACCATATAACCAACCTAGCATATACAACTCTAAATACATCTAAATCAACTACCATTATCCCAAATAGCAATGATAACCAACTACCAAGTCTAAATGCCCATAAGGGATTCTCGCCGCCCCTAGTCGCTTGCTCCTTCCTCGAGCCACTTGTCCTGTCTAAAATGTTGGTAGGGGAGGGTGAGATTCTAGAGAATCTCAGTAGGAAACAGATACCAATATGCATGCAAGATAAGTGTTTAATGTATGACATGCTTGCATCACAATAACTTGTGCTCACATAATGATATATCCGCATGCTCAATGTTTCAACAACATACTCATGAGCATAAATAGAAACAGAGCCTCAATCATTCATATATGTTTCACATAATCAAGCAAAGCAATAACATGCATCAATACACAAACACAAATATCAATACATGCAGGAGAGGTAAGTTCCCTACACTTTTTCTTTCCACGTATGCTCCAGCATCGGCTACTCACGATCCGAGAGGATAGCAAACCATGATTCGGGCGAATACCCAACCCTATAACCAAATCAAGGACATAGGGTCATTCTCTTTTCCAAAATCTCATTTTCATAACACTTAAAGTTTGTTACCATTCATGCCCTTTAGGTGGCTATAATAAAGTCAATGAAAGCCTAAAGGATTGGGAAGTATAAGGTTGGAAATCACCTTTAAAAATCCCAAAATGCTGAAAATGGGGGTTGACTGCAGCCAAGAATCCTCTGGCTGCGGCCAAAACACGCACTTAAGGTTTCTGGCTACAGCCAAGAATTTCTGGCTGCGGCCAAAACGCACACAAAAACTTTTGTGCTGCAGCCAAGGCAACTTCGGAAATTCATAACTAATTCTAGAAAAATCAAAATGAGGTGATCCCAAAGCCCATTGAAAGCTATTTTAGTCCTCTTCATAGGAAAAATATGAACCATTACTGGAAATCACCATACAAATCCCAGAATTACACAAAACGCATCACTACCCAAAACAGAGTTCTGTTTCAATCTCAAACTTTGGACAATCATAACTCACAGAATACTAAACGACATAACACAAAATATATGTCCATTTTGAATCTTGGGATGTGAACTCTAAGACTGAAAATTTTCATAATTTTCTGAAATCATTTGGTCATTCAAAACGTCCACACAAATAAACTGCCCAGAACAGAGTTCCTAGGGACAGATTTTCCAATTTTCTACCAAAGTGTCCAATGACTCCAAAATCATTAACCAAACCTATTCCCATACAATTTTCCACAAGGAACACAATGGTAACCTCAAAATAACCAAAATCACAACCCATTTACATGCCCTGTTTTGACCAAAGCACAAAACCAACACAAAAGGTGCCAAACTTCACATTTAAGCTTCAATGCAATTCTATCAATTCAAAACACTAAACAAGGCACCATTTCCATAACAACAACATACCATACTCCCCAAGACCCTAAATCACGAAAATTAGGGCTAAAATTCCAGAAATTCAAGGCCTAACCAATGGCCACAAAACTTATATCAAAATGAAGCTTTCACTTACCTCAACAACTTTACCAAAGGCACTTCATGATTCTCCAACTTGTACATTTTCATGATTCCTCAAATCACCACCAATGGAAAATCTAAAACCATCAAATTGAAGCTCTCACTCTAAGGAACAACTTTATAGAAGGAAGTTTTGGCATTAGAGGTCAAGATCTTACCTTTTTTACAAGCTTTTCCTTCTTCCTCTTCCTTCAACAATGGTGAAAATGAAGAGAGAAGAGAGAGAACGTGAGAGAGATGGAGAGAGAGGAGGAAGAAGATGATGATAGTACTCCCTCCATTTCAGCTGACCAAAGAGAGAAAAAGAGAGAGAGAGAGAGAGAAACTATTAAAATACTACATTAGACTTTTCTCACTCTCATGCTTCATCTCTTGCCACATGTCACAAGGTCATTGGCTCACACACAATAAATCACCAATTAGCCAATTTAATCCCTCCATTAGCCAATTAATTTCCCATCTCATACCCTTTTAATTAGTAATTAATATCTTCCATTAATCACTAATTTAGAGCCATTCTTTCAATTTTCCCAACAATTATGGCATATTAATTAAAATTGTCATACAACACATAATTATTCCACTTTAATTCGATAATTATCCTCAATAATTATCATTAGCCCTTAATCAAAATTTGGGGCGTTACACTCTCTGCCAGTGGACGTGGAATAACTCTTAAGGATAGTGTCCTCCGACACGACTTACATCATCCAGATTTTACGTTTCCTCATGTTGTTCCTGTTGTACTAGATTGCTGGTGTGTTTTCAACTACAAAAGTGACGAAGTGTCGTCATTCTCCCACACATTTAGGTGAAGCAAATTCAGAGGCTTAACTGTGCTTCAACTTCCTTTTTCCTCTTTTCTTCTCTGCAGCTTCCTACAGTTGCACCAACCTGCCTATGCCATCAAAAAGGTAAGCAACCAAGCGTAATTTCATTCGTAATTAATTAATAGTACTTAGTAGTGTTATTCTTGTTGTTCTCATCATCATCAACTACCTTAATCAATATTTCATCTTGTAGTCATATGTTGTATACTTGGGATCAGAGGTGCCAACAATATCCCTGACAATCATGATACTAACCCTAATCCACCAGCGGTGCCTTTTCCAATACTGCTTTCGAGGCCTTTTCCTAACACCTCTAAGATTGATGTCTATGATGGAAAAAATTTTAGGCGTTGGTAGGAACGAGTTTATTCTGTTCTCGATATGCATGGGGTAGTTGCTGCTCTTAATCAACTAGAACCTTCATCAGAATTAGACCAGGCCACGAAGAATTATTGGACATATGCAAATAAGGTTTGCAGACACACCCTCATAAGTACTCTGTCTGATGATCTATTTAATGTTTACTGTGTCTATAAGGAGGCACAAAAGATTTGGGAGTCACTTATACTGAAATACACTGATAAGAACGAAACCTTTAATGGAAAAAGTAGACATATACAATTGAGACATAATATTATAAGGTAGATGCTGAAGGATGGTGTTATCTCAACTGATTATGTAAAGTCATAAATGAATTTAGCTGATCCGTTAACAAAACCCCTTGGGAGGAAAATAATTGTTGAAATGTCAAGAGGAATGAGACTAAAGCTAACTACTAATTGATGGCAACCCAACCTTTGTGCTTGGTATAATATCAAGACTAAAGGATAAGCCTGTATTAGGCAGATGACTAAGCCTAGTTTGGGAAGAGTCCTAAGAATGATGAGGGATAGAAAGACTCTCAGGGACTATGTGATTTGGCCCTACTAGGCAGGAGGCTTGGTATTTCTAGGCAGTATGAATAAAGTGTCGATGCACATGTGCACATGACACATATACGACACAATTGGGTTGGTAAGAAATATGCCACCCAGCTATGTCACAAAGTATGGGACAAGTTAATCGAGTAAAGTATGTCGGTATATAAGGGCATATGGTGTTTTCAGGGTGGACCGGTATGCCCTGCGTTTTTTAAGAATACACGAGTATACGTTGTGTTTTGGGAAAAAGACACTGGCTTGTGGGGCCCACCAGCAGATAGTCGGTAATTCCTAGAGCTAAAGGCCATGTGGCGCTATATGAGGGCTTACATAGACACTTGGCACGATCTTGAGGCCACAGGAACATGTGGCGTAAAACCGAGTGACTTCGTATAATAAAGTAGCTTTAATAAAGTAAAAGTAATGATTAAAGATAAAGTAAGTTTATTAAAGCCACTTTTGACTTTTTTTACTAATGGATTAGTAAGAAGTCACCACATATCCAGAAATCCGGGACAGCTCACCGGTCTCTGGTCCAGTCATGTACCTAACTTACCTGGACACCAAACTCAGGAGTCGGATAAAATCACCGGACTCCTCCTCCTTGATCAGTTGGGATGGCTAAGAGGAGAGAGGAAAGAGAATGATGATGTTTGGACACATGTCTTATTCCTTGTCACTCTTCAGGAAGGTCCAGTGATTTTCCCTATGGTTACGTTAACTAAGTCAGGGGAAAGAAGCATTGGGCACCTTAGGATATTTTTACCACTTGTGACACATGTCATCACAAGACAAGCTCTCTCTCTCTCTCTCTCTCTCTTCCCTTATTAAAATTCGTTCAGCCATGAAAAAATAAGAAAAATGGAGAAAATGAAAAGAAAATGGAAGAGGAAAGAGAATGATGAATAGTGAAAGTTCTTAAGCTCCAGAGTTGATTTCACCTCTGATTTGGCTTTTCTAGCTTCCGAAGTCCTCTAATGTTGTTCCTCTCAATGAGAGCAACATTTATGTGGTTTCATATTTTTTATTAGAGGTGTTTGGTTTTGATCACAAGGAAAAGATGATGTTGCAATCAAGAACAGACTATGGCACCGGCTAGAGGTAAGCCTAAGCTCCGATTTAAGCTTACTATTTTGAGTTTTGATCGGTTAATTTTGGAGTTATGGTGCAGCCTTGTTTCAGCCATACTCTAATTTTAGGGAAGGAATGTGATTTTGTTAGTTTCGATGCTTCCATTGGGTTTAGGACGAAAGACTGTGTGGGATAGCAGTAAGAAATTGGTCCCAAAAGCATTAGGATCAAAAACAAAATTTTGACCCCAAGAACACCTAAGTTTAGGCTAGACACGGAATCTTAGGGAAAGAATATCAATTTGATGATTTTGAGGATTCCAATGGATTCTTTGGGCAAAATTGTGTGGGGTTAAGGTATGGTTGTGATTGAATTGAAAACCCAAAAATTGAAGTTAAAGGAATAGTGCTGCCAGATTTCGTTTTCTGGAGGCCGGTTGTTTGTGATGTGATTTTTGATGATCAAATCCTGGCACAGTTGTGTTAATAGAGGATTCTGGAATTCTGGGACTATAACTTGATGTAGGTAATATCTTTCCTTTAAAGTAAACTTGAAGAGCTTTACCTAGGACTTTGAATCACCTTATTTGGGGTTCTAGAAAATAAGTTATGATTTTTCAAATTAAGGTGATAAATTTTGGCAGCATAGGCTTGATATGCGAAAAAGAGGAATTGGAGTGAATTGTAATAAATGTGAATTCCAAGGGTCAAGTTGAGCACTTGGACTAGTTTAGCCACATTATATGTTCAATTGTCATGTCTCTAATGAGTTAACACATAATGTGGCTATGTGACTAGGTCTATGAGGTGACAAAGAAGAGCAAGGGAAGCAACTTCAATGGTTGGAAGAAATGGAACAAGAGGATGACTTAAAGACAAGCGGTAATTAAACTCTCGTGACTTGCATGTATTTGATATGTGTATACTTATATGATGATATGTGTTATTGCTTTGATGAATTGTATGCAACATATGTGAATGATTAAAGCTCTGTTTGTACTTATGCTATGGCCATGAGTGTATTGTAAAGCCTTAAGCATGCAGAAGTCATTATGTTGGCATGAATTTATGTAAGCAAACATGCCATACACTAAGAATTATCTTGCATGCATAAGTTAGCATTGTTTGCCATTGAGATTCCCCTGAATCTCACCCTCCCTCAACCAACCATACAAGTTTGATGAAGTACAGAAGAGTAATGCAGGAAGTTGCACAAGAGGGGATTATGGCAAAGAAGTCATGATTAATCTACCCATTGTTATTTGTTAGATATTTTGCTAGCCCTGTATGGCTATATTGTCTATACATGTATGTAAGTGAATGAATCAAGAATGAGCAGAGAAATAAATAAAGGTAACTATGATAATAAGGAATGAGAAGACTTTAGTAACCCTACGAATAAAGTTAAGCAATCTGGTAATTAATGATCAATATTAGAGATTAAGTCCGGGTTTAGGGACCTAAATAACATTTTCCCCTAAGCCGGTAATGCTTCCGCAGTGCTATATAAAGGGGTCTAGGGACGGGTGTTTCAATTTTGGTATCAGAGCGGTGATTCTGGCAATGGAATTGTCTGCTCAGAGATAAATGTTTAGTCAAAGCAAAGGGTTCTGACTATAGGTATCTCTACTCATGTGAATAGTATAGTGATCCTTTGTTAGTACTACTATGACTGGGAGTCATGTATAGCAGAGGAAACTAAAGAGTTAGACTGCCCTTATCTCTTAACCAGTCTGTAGAAGGAAGGGGTAGAGGTCTATACGGAGGAAAGAAACAAAACAACAATAATGCCTACCCCAAGGGAAAAGGGTATGAGCTTCGGTGACAGTAAGTTTGATGGCGCAAGAATCCTCTGCCAGTAAGATTGAGACTCTAGAGATAGATGAGGTAGTACAGGATTTGGATTCTATTGCTAACTCTAGGGCTCCTAATATTGAGCTAGAGTATGACCCAGATTTTTTCCTTGTGTTATGAGAGCACATAGAGGGGCTATACCAAGAAGTTGGTACTGCTTATGTTTCCCTGTGGGGACAATATCTAGTATTTTTAGGCAGGTTAACATGATATAATGGGATCGAGGTGTGTATGGGACACCAATGCCCAGAGATATACAGATTAGTATGAGCACTAATACCCCGAATATCATCGTAACTCATGAATAATCGTGCTTAGGCAAGAGAAATCTTGGGATGGGTGACTCCCTTGGGAAGTTAAGTTAGTAAGGTTTTGGAGACTTCAGGAATAGTGATTACCTTAAGGTTTCTCTATGACTAATAATCATCTTACCTAGATAAGTCATAGTTAAAGGCATATAGGTATAATAAATAGTATTGAACTGGAGGGTCACTTAGTTAGATGAATCACAAAACCCAAAGCCCTTTGGGTACAAGTGCTTCGGGCTGAGTATAAATGGAAAGAAGGTGAGCTCCATGAATTTAAAACCCAAAATGCCTCACATCTTTGGAAGAATATAGCTGCAATCTGGGATGACTTATCCATTAATTGGCCTTAAATGGAATATCAGCAATGGTGGGACAATTCGCTTTTGGACGGATAATTGGGTGGGAAATCTTGGGCCTCTACAACACTTATCCTTTGCACCAATTGAAGCTCAAGAGCTTAACAAGACCATCATAGATTTCATCAAAAATGAAGGCCAATGGGACTGGAGCAAATTTGATCAACTGCTCCCCCCTAACATCTTACAGCAAATTGCTTGTACAGTGGTTCCTAGAGGCAATGTGATTGATGATGCTTATGGTCTAGAGACGGTAACAGAGACTTCACGGTCAAAGCTGCTTATACTCTTCTATTAGAGCAAGAGTGGAATGAAACTGATACTCTCTGGAATTTATTATAGCGAAGGCCAGGACCACAGTGAATACAAGTATTTCTTTGGCTAGCAAGGAAAGAATGCGAAGACACATGGCCACTGACGCCTCATGTTCAATATGTGAAAGAGGGATTAAAGACCTTAATCATATCCTACGAGAGTGTCAATTAGCCTATACAAGTGGGAACCTGATTGTCCCACCGCAAAGTCTACACCACTTTAATAACATACCCTTCCATGTCTGGCTTAAGAAGAACCTACAGACTTGCAAGAGGAACCCAACTTGGTGTATCACTTTTTGAGTTCAGTGTTGGAAACTACGGAAGACGCGGAACCATAAACTATTCTGTAATGAAGATACAGATGCTACAAGACTTGTTAATGAAGTTCTGTGCTTTTCCGAGCACATCATCCAGGCTGAGAGCTTTCTCACCCGTATGAACATAGATTGATAGATGATAGCCCTAATTTTTATTTTCACTCATGTGCTCTATTGTAATGAAAATATTTGAGCACTAAAATTCCCTTTCCCTCAATAACAAATTGAAGAATAAGAATAGTTGAAGAGTTTTTTTAAGATTTTAAAGAATTGAAGGCTAATATGAAGAATTAGGAACTTTTTCTTATTTTTATAATCTTTTTTATTTTAAAGAATTTTTATAATATTTCTAATTGTTCATGAATATTTATATTTGATTTTTAGAATTGTGATCTCAAAGAAAGGAATTTCACAATTTAGACACAGAAATATAATCAAAATTGACACATAGATATTTAATAATAATAAAAACACACAAGCAAAATAATATAATAAAAAAGGGAAAATTAGTATCTTCACCCAGAGATTATTTTCCTATTGCATCTAGTACCTTAAACAAATTCACAGTGTAATTTTGCCTTCAAAGTAATTTTTAGGTGCAATTATAAGTATTTTCTAGTGTAATTTTATCGTTGCAGTTCACTCCTAAAAAATCTGTCAAGTTAAGTTGCACCGAGAAGCACCAAAAAATATTTCTCAGTTGCACTCATTACCCTAAAATAATTTTCTAGTAAAAGTTTTCCCTTAAAGTATTTTTCATGACTCTATTATTTTTCATATTATCAATACTAATATTTTGTATCATCTTTAACATATTCAATTGTCTTCATTAATTATCATCTTTAACATTTTCAATAATCTTTGTCAATTTCTTTTCCTGCAAAATGATATTTTATAGATTTATCTTCCATGTTTTCAATTATAATCTTTAATTATCTTAAGTACCGAAAACATTTAGATGTGTACTAAAAACATAAAAAATTTTCATAAACTAAGATTGTCTAATTAAAATGTTCATGGATTCATATGCTATTTGAATAAGAGTACTTGGCATAGGGATGTGCAAAAAAACTCAGCGGTCCAAGTTACCCAGTTTGACCCTAGGTGACTCAATCCGGTCTAGTCCGGTGAAAGGCAGTTTTATGCATAAAAGGACCGGGCCAAACCAAACCAACTAATCAAACTGGACTGGGTTCAGGACTAGGGGCTCAGCAATTTATTCTAAAAAAAATTAGTTGAGTGGTTGAACACTCCACCCTTACTCTTCTTGCACTTAGAGCTGGTAATACAGACTCCACCTGCAGCTTTGGAAAAGGTTAGGGTTGAAAGTTCCCTAGCCCACAAAAGTACTGGTCGATGTGGCCAGCGAGTTTATGCCAACCAACCCGCAGGTTGACGGGTTGGCCCGCACAATTTTTTGTTATGATAATATTATAAAATTCATAAGTCTCGCACTCTCACCTTAGCATCTTCCAATCCCAAAGAGAAAAAATCTTAGCCTCCTTCTTTAAACCAAATTATTATACCTTGATTGCTTAAGGATGATTTGATGTTTTTTATTTATAAACCTTGGCAAATTTAATAACTTTATCTCTTGAATTATGGATTATGTTTTGAATTTTTATAAATGGAATGGTTGATGATAGAAAGGAAAATTTAATGACACATATATATGTGTCTCACACTTTCAACCATCCTAACAAAATAGGATTTAAAAAAAAACAAGTGCCTGTGGCCTGGCTTGCCACCAACCATTGCAGGTTAGGGTTGACATTTTGTTAGCCTGCAAAAGTATGAGCCATATAGGCTAGTGGGCTAACCCATATTCACAACACTATTTGCATGTGACCCTATTCAAAGAGAGCCTGAGTGCAACCTCAGCTCCTTCACCCTTAATCCTCTTTGCCATCTTTGGTCTTCCTTTCCTCACTGTAACCTCTGTTCTTATTCTCCCAGCTTATGGTCTTTTACGACGTCGCTAGCTGGTCTTCTTCTCCTCGCCTCTAGTCGATCTTTCACGGTGTTACTTGTTGGCCTTCCTCTCCTCGCCTCTAGTCTTTCATTACGCATCGCTTGCCCCGATCACAGAAATGTCCCTAGAGATTTTTCTGTTAATATCTGTGGTCCTTGGGACCTGGGAGTGATTTTCCCTTTTTTATAGTGGATTAGGTGGATTCATCATATTAGTATGAACTTATTTCGTAAGAGAGAATTTTTTGTGTGAATTTGGTTTGTTAAGTTATTTGTGGTCTAACCAATTAAAATACAGCAACGCAACTAATATTAATTCTAGTTAGCTGCTCATATATTTCACATTTTTATTTTTCTTAAGAAAATAAATCCCTTAATTTAGATTTCATAGGTAATGAAAAGGTAAATCTTGTGAAATCTTTTAATTTTATTAATATGACAGCTAATATTTAGGAAATGTGAAATTATAAGTTTCACATTAGGAAGTCTCACAAGTGTATTGTGGTTTATAAGTCAAGGGGCTCTCCCTTCTAATATGATAGTTTTTTAGAATGGACTTTCCCATTACGCTTGTGATCATCACAAGAGCAAATATTATATTAACCCTTAATTTTTTTTTTTTTTTGTGAGAGTTTACATTGGCTCTTGTGAACCAAAGCTGTTTGGCCTTGAAGCGTTTATTTCCTCCACCAACCAACACCTGAAAACCTTGATTGAAAAAAAAAATATTCCAAAAGAACTGCATTCCTCCTATCACATGTATTATATGACAAGATCTCTTAAAACTATTAAGAGAGAAAACTCTAAAAAATAGAAAATTTATTTGGTTATTTTAAAAAGTTTTTCTTGATAGTATTATTTCCTTCTATTTTCTTTTTACTTTTCTTTCCATCCAAACATATCCTAAAAGTTGTATTGTATGAATTTTATATATATATATATATATATATATGATTTCTCTCAATTGAGCAGACAACAATGTTTTTGGCACAAGGATTGCTGTTGTTCCTTTTTTCTCGTAAGTTAAAGTGTAATTATAAAAATAATACACTTGATCTAAAATCATGCAGTTGTGTAATAATATAGTTTCTTTTTTTTTTTTCAATATCTGTTTTCCTCCTAATGCATTATTGCTGAGATTTTGTTTGCTACACAGAAAATGAAAGGCGCAACTGACCGCCCCCACTCATGTCTTTCCAATAAAGAAAAACTAGTAACATTATAAATGAAATGCGAACAACACTTGTCTTATTATCCATTTCTCTTTTTGATGGGTTGTTAACGTGGCTATCTTTTTGGACTCTTATTCTATTATTCTAAATCAACCTCTAATTCAATTATGTTGAATGGTTTAGTTAACTTTTTCTCTTTGTTTAAAGAATCCCGTGTTTACCGTGCTTATTTGAATAGTTCAATGTTTGAAAGAGACAAAAAGACGCCATCATCTTGTCCTCGTATAACCGACACATCAATGGCTTTGCTCATTGAAGTAATGTAACGTCCCTGCTTAAAGTCAAACTTCCAACAGTAACTTTCATAATTCATTCGGAGAAGAATCACTTTTCACGGGATTTTTTTTTTTTTTGAACAAATAATGTATCTGCAAATGTGGATCTTATATTAATGAGGATCGGAAATGGTAATTGTTTTTAATTGTTTTGTTTAAATACAATATTTATTGATGCGTGTTTCTGTCGCTAAAGCAATCAAATAATAACTAGGACAACCTACTAATGCAGTATAGTAGCAACCTAGGTCATTCTCCCAAGGAGCAATATGTGGGTTTTCTCTAGAATTGAATTTAGGTGATACAAAATGCAATGGAGTGAACCTAAACTATAATACAAGACTCCACTACCTAAATGTAAAATGCAAAAGACTCTAAAACCTATATGAAAATGAAACTAACCTAAATAATGAACATGCAATTTTTGGGGGGTTTTTTATGAAAAAGGAATTAAGATGCTAATCAAAAAGATCAAGAAAAAGTGAGACAAATAACAAAGGTTTAATTCAATTATGATGATGAAGGGGACAACTCAGGATTCACATGGATTTAGCTTTTTTAGCCATTTAATTTATTAGACCAAAGGGAGATTCATGAAAAATTGGAATTAATAAACTTAATCACCTAATCAATACATGGGAAACCCTCATGCTCAATAACACCTAATCCACTAGAAAACTCATAATGGAAAAAATGATGGTTAATTAAATCCATTAAAAATCAATCACAACTGTTTAAGATAATTTTGGAAATTATGTTCACAATTGTCTAATTAAACAATTTGACAATTAATCACCTTAATTAAACAATCAAGAGATTAAACCCAAATCGACAATTAAATTAATAATGAAAACTCGATTAATAATCTAATTGACAATCAAAGGTTTGCAAACAAAAATCCCAATAATCAATTAAGAATAAATCAAATTCAAAATATCAATTCAATCCAAATAAAAAATAAGTCTACAATCTAAAACTAGATTGTTCTCAATTAACACAACTTAAAAATCATTTAAAACTAAATAATCTTAAGTCTTGAATCAAAAAGATGAAAAGAAAGGCACTCCCTTATGGTCTTCAAATATAAACTCCTAGGCTCTAGCTTCCTCCATGCTCCTCCTAGATTGCCTCCCTAAAGAGTTTAAGCCTCCATGATATTAGTTCTCCCTCTAATCCCCAAACGCGTCACAGCCATGAGAATAGGAGAATGGACGTGGGACCCGCGTGGAGAAACAATAGCAATTGCAATTCAAAGAATCAATATCCCTGGAGTGCGTCAATTATATTCAAGCCAAGAACTCCTAGCAATATCGTCCCTCCGTAGCTCGTCTCAGCGTCTGTGAGTCTGTCCAGCGGCTGTGTCTCGGCCTCCTCCGCGTATATCCGTGTGTGAGCGCCTCCCTTCTGTTGGTGGCTAGGGTAATTAAAAAGGAGGAGAAGAGAGCTTTTTGGGTATCAACTTGAGCCCATTAAAATCTAAGAAGCCCAATAATATTCAACCGTTGGATATTCTTTTAGCTTTTCAGAAAATTTCTGCACCGTATCTTTCAATCTGCTTTTCCTTATCCTGCAAGATATAATAAAATCGTGATTTATCATATAATTGGAAATATTTTCCAATCATAATATAACAATTAAAATATTATCAATTTAAGCCCAAAAATATCATAATCCATTCAAATTTATATTATTTCCTATAATTGGCTAATAATCCAAATATTATCTAATAAATCCAAATTAGCCTAAAATAATCTCCAAAATAAATGAATAAGGTGGGATAAAATATATTAAAATTGTGATTTATCATTTATCATGTTGAAATATTAAATATGTTATTTATCAGAAACAAATAAAACAATGTGATAAGTTTCCATTTTTCATAGGTTTTATCCTTAAATTAATACCTTAATTTAAAATGAAAGATTCATCACACTTAGATACCGTATAGCTAAGGTACATTACAATTTCAGTTTCTTTATGAGTCCTACGTCGGCAAGTCTCACAAGTGTAGTGTGGCTTATAAGTCAAGGGGCTCTCCATCGTAATAGGCTAGTCTTTTAGAATTGGACTCTTCCTTTGGCTTGTAATCATTATATTGGCGCTTTCATTGAGAGCTTGATGTTCAGGGAAAAGGCTACACATGGAGGGTTCTGACTTGCAGGATGTAACCCCCTGCCTTTAACCACGTAATTATAATTCGATATCACATAATTAAATTGGTTTAGAGACCGTCGGATAGCTTAAACTCATTTCAAGTTCCTACACTATAGTAGGGTTTTCACCAAAAACTTTCGAAAACTCTTCTCTATCCTGGTCTCAATTTCAAAATTTGAATATAATTACATGCGCAGTTAGTTTACATTCATACACATCAGAGTGTATAACCAAATCCCCGGCAACTCCCGGGTTCTATACATATATAATCTGAGGGTTTAAAAGTCTCCACTAGGGGATTACATAACCAAAATCAACAATAATATTTACATCTCCAAAATATATAGTAATCCCAAGTTCAAAAGAAGATAACCAACACCCTACAATCAAATATACCCCGAAGGGGTTCTAATCGCTCCGGGTTGCCCGCTTCTCTTTTGCGCCACTAGCCCTGTCTGAAATGTTAGTCATTGGAAAGAATGAGATTCAAGAGAATCCCAGTAGTAACAAATCACTCATACAGTGCATAAACACAAAGCATATAAGGTCATGTTAGAAGCATCACAATGTAACGTGGTTCACACCACAAACGACAGCACTCATGGCTGTAAACTCTAAGCGTCAGCTTTCGCTGCGATCTCAATGTATTCAAAAAGTATTCACTAGGCGTCAGCTTTCGATGCGATCACAAACCATCACAATGTCACAATGTATTGTCAATGCACGACAAACATACATACAATGTTTCACACAAAGTATAAGAGAGGAGTTACTACCTTGTTCTTTCCGATTGTGCTCTAGCGCAGGTGGATCACGAACAGGGCAAATATCGAATCCTACAATTCCAAATGCACCATTTAGACACTTCCATAGTGTTTCTTGGGGTTATATGAGTCTATAATGAAAATTTACAAAAATGCCCCCGGGGACCCGGCCCGGGCCCGCCGTACCCGGTCCGGTTGCACTTTTCCCGAAATTCTAATCTGGGCTATCCTAACATATCTCCACCCAAGGAATCCATTTCCGTACTCGGAATTATCAAATTCAATGTTAAATTACAAATTTACCCTTGGCAGCCCCACTTTAAGGGTTTTAGGGGCGTTTTCGTAATTATGCTTTTTCGGCCTTTTCCGAAAAAGTGACCAACTGTAACCCCACCTAATTTTCGCCCCTGAACTCAGTGGAACCATCAAATCATTGAAAATCCAACCCTAAGACCCATTTCTAGAGCTGGCCGAAATTTATGAGTTCTCTAGGGAAAATCGGGGTTTTACGATTTTGGCTCCGTAAACGCGTTCCTTTCTACTCCTAACCACTTTATTAACCATTACATTAGGTTACAACTAACATTAAGACCCAATTTGGGCAGCATAACCCCTAGGCCATATCATTTCCAAACTTTAAAACCAATGGCAATCCGGCGAAATTTCACCGATTAAATTGCCCACAACAGCCAGAATAAGCAATATACGAAAGTTTGGAAGTTACCTCAAGCTCCTTCTAGCTTTTCTCAAGAGTGGCTGAAAACCCTAGCCCCTTGAACACCAAATCTTCTTCTCATACACCTTAAATAACGTAGAAGAGAAGCTTAGGAACAAGGTTATACGCATTATGTACGAATTCACCGAAGAAATCGACCTACCTTGTAAGTTCTCTTCTCTTTCTCTCTCTAAAAGCTCTCAAACTTTCTCTCTCTCTTGGCTGCTGGTTCAGCACGAAATGAGCTAAGGAGGAAGATGGAGAAATGATTTTATAATTTTTTATGTCTTACTTTAATTATTCATTAAAGTAAAATTCCAAAAATCACACTTTATGTACATAAACATAATGTTGTAAGCCCAAATAACATGTGCATAATATTTTCTCTTCTTGGCCCATGATAAAGACGTCCAGAAGGTCCTTCCATCAGCCCAAATGAGTTTTCCATGTACCTCATAATTTCAAAACTTGTCATCACATTATTTCTTTATTTTCGGACTTAATGAGATTTCTGGCAGATTTTCTGCCCTAACTTTGAAAAATCATAACTAATTCTAGAAAACTCAAAATGGAGTGATTCCAAAGCCTATAGAACCCTTATTGAGTCTAGTTTTAAGGAAAAATATAGAATTTTTCTGTATGGAATCACAAAATTCCCAGAATTTCAATCTTTGCATACTGTTCCAGAAAATAATTAATTTAGCTGGGAAAATTTCAAAAATCCATAACTCTTAGCTCACAAATCAAAATGATACAAATTATATGTCCATTTTGAAGCTTGACATGTGAACTTTAAGACTGGAAAATTTCAGAATTTTAAGACACCATTTGCCTATCTAAAACGTCCATAAAAATCGGCTGCCTTGTACAGAGTTTCAATGGACAAAGTTTTCAACTTTTGCACAATTGTTCCCAATGGTTCCAACTTCATAATAAACACTCTCCCCACACGAATTTTCACAAGCCATTGGAATCATTAAAATATCCAAATTCCCATCACACATTCTCCAAAAGTGTCTATTCAACAATAATTACATCCACTTTTGAAGTCATTAGCCCTTAATCACTTTTTGGGATATTACACAGGAGACCGATTGAATTGTCATGGTGTGGAGCCATCGAATATGTCGGCTCTTAAAGGGGATGACTATGTTATGAGTCTCACATCGGAAACCCTCACAAGTATAGTGTGGTTTATAAGTCAAAAGGCTCTCCCACCTAATAAGCTAGTCTTTTAGAATGAGCTCTTCCTTTGGGCTTATGATCATGACAGTAGCAAATATTAGATTAACGTTTAATTTTTTTTTCCCTTTCGGTGAGAGTAACTACATTGACCCTTGTGAACCAAAGCTGTTTGGCCTTGAAGCGTTTATTCCCTCCACCAACCACCACCTGGAAACCTTGACTGAAAACAAAAATTATAATATTTCAAAAGAACTGCATTCCTCCTATCACACGTATTATATGACAAGATCTACTAAAGCTGGATTGCAGAGTTTTGAAATCTGAATTATCAATAGTCTTTTTGGATCATTTGGAATTCTTGATTGTAAAGTTGTATAGGAAATTTTGTGTTTGGGAATGTTTTAGTTCTCCCTCGGAACACTTCCAAGAAATTTACATTCAATCTCCAATCCATCACTACATTAGAGATGTAATATATGCCAACAACATTATTGGAACAATTGAATCAAAGTCATGGCAGGCCAATTTTGTTTATTACATTTGAAAAATGGCAAAAGAAGAAGAAACAAAAGTTCCACTCATCCGCAAACACGTGAGAACAGATTTATATAAAGAGACGTGAATTAGAGTTTCATTCTGGCATATTTCAGGTGAAGCAACTTGCTAGCTAGGCGCAACTATGTTTAACATTATTAAGCAAGGTTTCCTCCAATTTACAAATTAAGCTTAACCTAATCACTGAAGCAAAGCTGAAAGACAGGAACGAATGTAACAAATCAGAAGACAAATTATAAATAATAAACCAGTCGTAAAAGAGCTACACCTAAGAATAAGTGCAATTCCATTTTTTGCTTCTCCGAAGTAGAGAACTTAAGCTGTGAAATTTTAAATTTTTATTGTTAAATGTTCATTTTTTTAGTAGATAGAGAATATAAAACAAAGAAGATTTCGTAACCTTAATATCTCACTCATTTGGTCCTTTTGCACAAGTTATCCCAACTTAAAATTGGGATCATTTGAAATCCTTAATTTTAAAGTTATATTGTAAATTGTATTTGGGGATCTCTTAGTTCTCTATTGAAAACAATTCAAGAAATTTTCATTCAAATGGTGAAAAAAAAACAGAATTTTACATTCATGCTCCACTCTATCACTACATTAAACAATTCCGGTCATCCACAAGCACATGAGAACGTACTATTATATAAAGATGTTGTAAAATATGAATATTTGAGTGGGTGTGTCAAAGAAACAAGTCCCATATTGTTTGGGAATAAGAGCGCACAAGCCAATATATATTATTATATTATCTTGGCCTTGTAAAGTGGCCTAGAACAGTGGTGGGCTTGCGCACACAACAACGGGCCACTAATAAAAGGGAATTGTAGTTGACATCCGGCGATTTCCCCTCTGCACGCAAGTTAATTAAACATGGTATGTCTCCAAGGGACATGCTTTCTGGTGTGTATGTGCGTGTCACTCTCCGATTCACAGCATTAAATAGGCGAGAGACTGAGTACTCAAAATGTACAAAAAAAGCCTTTCTTCTCCTCTGTCTTCTTTTCTTCGCCCTCACCAAGTTTGTTGCCTTGATATTAATCAAGAAGGGTCTGTTTAATCCTGGGGAGTGCCGCTTGCTCTCTGTAACCCCCTCCATAATTATATCCGAAACACGTGATTAAAAATGAAATAGAGACCAATAATAATCAAAATTCATTTACATTCCCATCCTTAAGATAGGATTTTCACAAATACATTTCACAAACACTTTAACCTGGTCTCACATTCATATTTCGAATACAATTACTTCGTGAAGATAAATCACATTTATATAAATATCAGAGTGCACAATAATAATACCAGCAAACCCGGATTCATACCTTCACTAAAGATTCATAGGGCACATACGCCCTTTACAATTCCTCAACGGGGATTACACAAATTTCATTCCAAATACATATCGAAATACACCTCCACAACATATACAACCATATAACCAACCTAGCATATACAACTCTAAATACATCCAAATCAACTACCATTATCCCAAATAGCAATGATAACCAACTACCAAGTCTAAATGCCCATAAGGGATTCTCGCCGCCCCTAGTCGCTTGCTCCTTCCTCGAGCCACTTGTCCTATCTAAAATGTTGGTAGGGGAGGGTGAGATTCTAGAGAATCCCAGTAGGAAACAGATACCAATATGCATGCAAGATAAGTGTTTAATGCATGACATGCTTGCATCACAATAACTTGTGCTCACATAATGATATATCCGCATGCTCAATGTTTCAACAACATACTCATGAGCATAAATAGAAACAGAGCCTCAATCATTCATATATGTTTCACATAATCAAGCAAAGCAATAACATGCATCAATACACAAACACAAATATCAATACATGCAGGAGAGGTAAGTTCCCTACACTTTTTCTTTCCACGTATGCTCCAGCATCGGCTACTCACGATCCAAGAGGATACCAAACCATGATTCGGGGGAATACCCAACCCTATAACCAAATCAAGGACATAGGGTCATTCTCTTTTCCAAAATCTCATTTTCATAACACTTAAAGTTGGTTACCATTCATGCCCTTTAGGTGGCTATAATAAGGTCAATGAAAGCCTAAAGGATTGGGAAGTACTAGGTTGAAAATCACCTTTAAAAATCCCAAAATGCTGAAAATGGGGGTTGGCTGTAGCCAAGAATCCTCTGGCTGCGGCCAAAACACGCAAAGAAGGTTTCTGGCTGCAGCCAAGAATTTCTGGCTGCGGCCAAAACGCACACAAAAACTTTTGTGCTGCATCCAAGGAAACTTCGGAAATTCATAACTAATTCTAGAAAAATCAAAATGAGGTGATCCCAAAGCCCATTGAAAGCTATTTTAGTCCTCTTCATAGGAAAAATATGAACCATTACTGGAAATCACCATACAAATCCCAGAATTACACAAAACGCATCACTACCCAAAACAGAGTTCTGTTTCAATCCCAAACTTTGGACAATCATAACGCATAGAATACTAAATGACATAACACAAAATATATGTCCATTTTGAAGCTTGGGATGTGAACTCTAAGACTGAAAATTTTCACAATTTTCTGAAATCATTTGGTCATTCAAAACGTCCACACAAATAAACTGCCCAGAACAGAGTTCCTAGGGACAGATTTTCCAATTTTCTACCAAAGTGTCCAATGACTCCAAAATCATTAACCAAACCTATTCCCATACAATTTTCCACAAGGAACACAATGGTAACCTCAAAATAACCAAAATCACAACCCATTTACATGCCCTGTTTTGACCAAAGCACAAAACCAACACAAAAGGTGTCAAACTTCACATTTAAGCTTCAATGCAATTCTATCAATTCAAAACACTAAACAAGGCACCATTTCCATAACAACAACATACCATACTCCCCAAGACCCTAAATCACGAAAATTAGGGCTAAAATTCCAGAAATTCAAGGCCTAACCAATGGCCACAAAACTTATATCAAAATGAAGCTTTCACTTACCTCAACAACTTTACCAAAGGCACTTCATGATTCTCCAACTTGTACATTTTCGTGATTCCTCAAATCACGACCAATGGAAAATATAAAACCATCAAATTGAAGCTCTCACTCTAAGGAACAACTTTATAGAAGGAAGTTTTGGCATTAGAGGTCAAGATCTTACCTTTTTTACAAGCTTTTCCTTCTTCCTCTTCCTTCAACAATGGTGAAAATGAAGAGAGAAGAGAGAGAACGTGAGAGAGATGGAGAGAGAGGAGGAAGAAGATGATGATAGTACTCCCTCCATTTCAGCTGACCAAAGAGAGAAAAAGAGAGAGAGAGAGAGAAACTATTAAAATACTACGTTAGACTTTTCTCACTCTCATGCTTCATCTCTTGCCACATGTCACAAGGTCATTGGCTCACACACAATAAATCACCAATTAGCCAATTTAATCCCTCCATTAGCCAATTAATTTCCCATCTCATACCCTTTTAATTAGTAATTAATATCTTCCATTAATCACTAATTTAGAGCCATTCTTTCAATTTTCCCAACAATTATGGCATATTAATTAAAATTGTCATACAACACATAATTATTCCACTTTAATTCGATAATTATCCTCAATAATTATCATTAGCCCTTAATCAAAATTTGGGGCGTTACACTCTCTGCCAGTGGACGTGGAATAACTCTTAAGGATAGTGTCCTCCGACACGACTTACATCATCCAGATTTTACGTTTCCTCATGTTGTTCCTGTTGTACTAGATTGCTGGTGTGTTTTCAACTACAAAAGTGACGAAGTGTCGTCATTCTCCCACACATTTAGGTGAAGCAAATTCAGAGGCTTAACTGTGCTTCAACTTCCTTTTTCCTCTTTTCTTCTCTGCAGCTTCCTACAGTTGCACCAACCTGCCTATGCCATCAAAAAGGTAAGCAACCAAGCGTAATTTCATTCGTAATTAATTAATAGTACTTAGTAGTGTTATTCTTGTTGTTCTCATCATCATCAACTACCTTAATCAATATTTCATCTTGTAGTCATATGTTGTATACTTGGGATCAGAGGTGCCAACAATATCCCTGACAATCATGATACTAATCCTAATCCACCAGCGGTGCCTTTTCCAATACTGCTTTCGAGGCCTTTTCCTAACACCTCTAAGATTGATGTCTATGATGGAAAAAATTTTAGGCGTTGGTAGGAACGAGTTTATTCTGTTCTCGATATGCATGGGGTAGTTGCTGCTCTTAATCAACTAGAACCTTCATCAGAATTAGACCAGGCCACGAAGAATTATTGGACATATGCAAATAAGGTTTGCAGACACACCCTCATAAGTACTCTGTCTGATGATCTATTTAATGTTTACTGTGTCTATAAGGAGGCACAAAAGATTTGGGAGTCACTTATACTAAAATACACTGATAAGAACGAAACCTTTAATGGAAAAAGTAGACATATACAATTGAGACATAATATTATAAGGTAGATGCTGAAGGATGGTGTTATCTCAACTGATTATGTAAAGTCATAAATGAATTTAGCTGATCCGTTAACAAAACCCCTTGGGAGGAAAATAATTGTTGAAATGTCAAGAGGAATGAGACTAAAGCTAACTACTAATTGATGGCAACCCAACCTTTGTGCTTGGTATAATATCAAGACTAAAGGATAAGCCTGTATTAGGCAGATGACTAAGCCTAGTTTGGGAAGAGTCCTAAGAATGATGAGGGATAGAAAGACTCTCAGGGACTATGTGATTTGGCCCTACTAGGCAGGAGGCTTGGTATTTCTAGGCAGTATGATTAAAGTGTCGATGCACATGTGCACATGACACATATACGACACAATTGGGTTGGTAAGAAATATGCCACCCAGCTATGTCACAAAGTATGGGACAAGTTAATCGAGTAAAGTATGTCGGTATATAAGGGCATATGGTGTTTTCAGGGTGGACCGGTATGCCCTGCGTTTTTTAAGAATACACGAGTATACGTTGTGTTTTGGGAAAAAGACACTGACTTGTGGGGCCCACCAGCAGATAGTCGGTAATTCCTAGAGCTAAAGGCCATGTGGCGCTATATGAGGGCTTACATAAACACTTGGCACGATCTTGAGGCCACAGGAACATGTGGCGTAAAACCGAGTGACTTCGTATAATAAAGTAGCTTTAATAAAGTAAAAGTAATGATTAAAGATAAAGTAAGTTTATTAAAGCCACTTTTGACTTTTTTTACTAATGGATTAGTAAGAAGTCACCACATATCCAGAAATCCGGGACAGCTCACCGGTCTCTGGTCCAGTCATGTACCTAACTTACCTGGACACCAAACTCAGGAGTCGGATAAAATCACCGGACTCCTCCTCCTTGATCAGTTGGGATGGCTAAGAGGAGAGAGGAAAGAGAATGATGATGTTTGGACACATGTCCTATTCCTTGGCACTCTTCAGGAAGGTCCAGTGATTTTCCCTATGGTTACGTTAACTAAGTCAGGGGAAAGAAGCATTGGGCACCCTAGGATATTTTTACCACTTGTGACACATGTCATCACAAGACAAGCTCTCTCTCTCTCTCTCTCTCTCTCTTCCCTTATTAAAATTCGTTCAGCCATGAAAAAATAAGAAAAATGGAGAAAATGAAAAGAAAATGGAAGAGGAAAGAGAATGATGAATAGTGAAAGTTCTTAAGCTCCAGAGTTGATTTCACCTCTGATTTGGCTTTTCTAGCTTCCGAAGTCCTCTAATGTTGTTCCTCTCAATGAGAGCAACATTTATGTGGTTTCATATTTTTTATTAGAGGTGTTTGGTTTTGATCACAAGGAAAAGATGATGTTGCAATCAAGAACAGACTATGGCACCGGCTAGAGGTAAGCCTAAGCTCCGATTTAAGCTTACTATTTTGAGTTTTGATCGGTTAATTTTGGAGTTATGGTGCAGCCTTGTTTCAGCCATACTCTAATTTTAGGGAAGGAATGTGATTTTGTTAGTTTCGATGCTTCCATTGGGTTTAGGACGAAAGACTGTGTGGGATAGCAGTAAGAAATTGGTCCCAAAAGCATTAGGATCAAAAACAAAATTTTGACCCCAAGAACACCTAAGTTTAGGCTAGACACGGAATCTTAGGGAAAGAATATCAATTTGATGATTTTGAGGATTCCAATGGATTCTTTGGGCAAAATTGTGTGGGGTTAAGGAATGGTTGTGATTGAATTGAAAACCCAAAAATTGAAGTTAAAGGAATAGTGCTGCCAGATTTCGTTTTCTGGAGGCCGGTTGTTTGTGATGTGATTTTTGATGATCAAATATTGTCTGATGATCCTGATATTTTCCGAAATAATAGTAGACACGTTAAGGTTTAATTTGACATATAATATATGCCATTTGGTCTATAGTTTGGGAGATATGAATTTCTAAATTTTAGGCAATTAATCTAGAACAAATCCTGGCACAGTTGTGTTAATAGAGGATTCTGGAATTCTGGGACTATAACTTGCAGTATGTGATATCTTTCCTTTAAAGTAGACTTGAAGAGCTTTACCTAGGACTTTATCACCTTATTTGGGGTTCTATAAAATAAGTTATGATTTTTCAAATTAAGGTGATAAATTTTGGCAGTATAGGCTTGATATGCGAAAAAGAGGAATTGGAGTGAATTGTTATAAATGTGAATTCCAAGGGTCAAGTTGAGCACTTGGACTAGTTTAGCCACATTAGATGTTCAATTGTCATGTCTCTAATGAGTTAACACATAATGTGGCTATGTGACTAGGTCTATGAGGTGATAAAGAAGAGCAAGGGAAGCAACTTCAATGGTTGGAAGAAATGGAACAAGAGGATGACTTAAAGACAAGCAGTAATTAAACTCTCGTGACTTGCATGTATTTGATATGTGTATACTTATATGATGATATGTGTTATTGCTTTGATGAATTGTATGCAACATATGTGAATGATTGAAGCTCTGTTTGTACTTATGCTATGGCCATGAGTGTATTGTAAAGCCTTAAGCATGCAGAAGTCATTATGTTGGCATAAATTTATGTAAGCAAACATGCCATACACTAAGCATTATCCCTCATGCATAAGTTTAGGCTTGTTTGCCATTGAGATTCCCCTGAATCTCACCCTCCCTCAACCAACCATACAAGTTTGATGAAGTACAGAAGAGTAATGCAGAAAGTTGCACAAGAGGGGATTATGGCAAAGAAGTGATGATTAATCTACCCTATGTTATTTGTTAGATATTTTGCTAGACCTGTATGGCTATATTGTCTATACATGTATGTAAGTGAATGAATCAAGAATGAGCAGAGAAATAAATAAAGGTAACTATGATAATAAGGAATGAGAAGACTTTAGTAACCCTACGAATAAAGTTAAGCAATCTGGTAATTAATGATCAATATTAGAGATTAAGTCCGGGTTTAGGGACCTAAATAACATTTTCCCCTAAGCCCAATATTAGAGAAGGAAAGGGATCATTGCTCTTTGATCATGTTTCCTCTTATTTTTATGTCCATGACTTGTGTTTATCATGGTATCAGAGCTCAAGTTCCTGAAGCCCAAATCCCTCTTTTATGTCGAATGTTTATTTCTCACATGCTTGATTAGGCTCAGACAATAGATAAGAGAGGTGAAACGACGTCGTTGCAAATGGTCCAAGAATCGTTTTCATGATTCGATCATTCCAGCCCTTAAAGCCACAAATCACTGATTTCTGCCCTAACTCTGTAATAACCGCAGGTGACACTTCTATTCAAGGTGATCATGTCACCATTAATCTCATCGGAGGATTCTTCATTGACACAATACTCTACGGAATCATTATTACCGTCGTGACCTTCACAGTCAGAGAGGTTCATAGGGCGGTTAGGTTTCAGTGGGTGGAATTCCCCTTCGCCACCATCTTTCTTGTCAAAGGATTCTTCACTAGAATGAGGTTCTACGGCTTCAGGGATTATCCTCTTCAAGATCCATCTCAGATGGTTGCAATATTTAGATCTTGCACCGATTCCTCCGAAAGAATTTTTTCAAATTGTTCAACCTAAAAGATTACAGGTTCAATGCTTTCCTTTCCTTTCTGCATTTGTTGATTGAATTCAAGATTTCTGGTCCAGCAATCTTTTGTCTCTTAAGCAACATTTCCTCACCATGACTTCCTCATCATCTACTATCAACAACACACACCCCTCTACGTACATCCGTTTGATACACAGTCTGTGTGTTTGGTGCCCCAAATTTTAACTGGCTCCCAAAATACACAGTTTGCAGCCGTGCCATGAAGTTGGCACTTCGAGGTAAGAATAAATTGGGGCTGATAGATGGTACATTTCGGTGCAATAAAGACACAAACCTCACTGATCATTCACTAGTACAAAATTCCATTTTTAGACCGCCACATTTAGACCGGTTCTAGAGGATAAGGTCTTAAAAATTTGACTGGTGGTAGTTTTGTAAATATATAGAACTTCTAAGACCGGTTCTAAAAGTAACCGGTCTTAAAAAATTTATCTAGACCGATTATAAACAAAACTAGTCTTAAAATATCAAAATATTTTAAAATGTAAAAAAATTTTAACTTTTAAGACTGGTTATTAAGAAAACCAGTCTTAAATAAAAACTTATCTAGACCGGTTATAAATAAACTAGTCTTAAAAGATGAAAATATTTAAAAATTTAAAAATTTTTAACTTTTAAGACCGGTTTTTCTGAAAACCGGTCTTAAATATGAAATATTTAAGACCAGTTTTCATCAAAATCGGTCTTAAAGATGAAAAATTTTTAAAATTATTTTTTTTCACCATTTTAAGACCGGTTTTAATGGAAAACCGGTCTAAAAGGTGAGATATTTTGGCATATTTTCACTCCCGCATGCCCAGATCCTGCGCTTTGAACCCTTTCTTCTCTTGTCGCCATTTCTCTGTGAGCTTTGTCACTGCTTGTTCTGAACTCCTCCATTGCTCCCCGTTCCTCTTTTGCTCCACTCTCCTCCGTCATTACCGCTGTTGTTGCTATGTTCCTCGTCGCTGTTCTTTGATCATCATTACTCTCTTCCGCCACCACCTCTATTCTCTATAGTGACCATTCTCCTCTGCCGTGACTTCCCTTTGCCACCATGACTTTGGGTAGAAGCTCACTCCTTGGTCTTCAATTAGGTTAGTGTTCTATTAATTAAAGCCCTCAACTTGTAGCTTGTAGTTGCTATTCTCAACAATATTAACTTTGACATTATATAGTGGTTAGACACGAAATAATTGCAAAAAAATGTAATTAAGGTTAAAGGGAAAACTGTGTGATCGATGACTTTATTACTATATACGTTTTTCTTATTTTGGAAAAAGTAAATAAGGTGCTCTCTGACTTGTGATAATTGGCTTGGAGTAATACTATTCTAAGTTTATTTTTGTTTTAATTTAGTGTGATTGTTTAATTGTCAGTGTTATTGGTTTAGTGTAATTGTTTGATTGTCAGTGTTATTGTTATTGTTTAGTGTGATTGTTTGATTCTAAGTTCTGTTTTTTTACTACTTTCAAATGGTGCATGTTAAAATTTGTTGAAATCTCTAAAACTCTATGGTCATTTTTTTTGTCTATCCTTTTTTTGTTGGATATAGGGTGCTATAAGTGTTGAGATATATATAAATCATAGTTGGATAAAAGCTAAACGAACGAGTGTTGAATATGATAATGGGGTGAGGGGTTTTTTAGACTTCGCTAGAAGAAATGTCGATGATGGTAGTGGGAAGTTTTATTGCCCTTGTGTAGTATGTTTGAATGACAAGCGACTAAGTGCTGCAGATATATATACATATTTAATTTGTGAAGGATTTTGTAAGAGTTATACAGTATAAGTATGGCATGGTGAAGAATTAGAAATGCCAAGTTCATTTGAACAGGGGGAGTAGGCTTTGATGATAATGACATGGATACGGATGATCGGATAGAGGATATTATTCTTGATACAGAAGAAGAGGCTTTTGAGCAATCACATATATATGGTAATATGTGCAGTGATGCTGAGACACCGCTGTACCCGGGGTGTCAAAAATGCCAATTGTTGAAAGCAGTATTGGAATTGGTAAGTTTGAAAGCACAACATGGATGGAGTGACAAGAGTTTTTCAGAAACGCTTGAGGCTTTTAAGGATATGCTTCCAGATGATAATGTGTTGCCTTCTCGATACTATGAAGCTAAGAAAATACTGTGTCCACTAGGGATGAAGTATAAAAAGATCCATGCATGCCCTAATGATTGTATATTGTATAGAAAAGAGTATGAAGAGGAATAACAATGTCCGATATGTGAAACCTCAAGGTACAAATCAAATAATGCCTCTGCAAAAGTGTTGTGGTATCTTCCAGTCATACCAAGGTTCAAGCGCTTGTTTGCTAATGAAAATGATGCAAAGAAATTGAGATGGCATATGGATGAGAGGATATCCGATGGAAAGCTTCGACATCCAGCTGATTCTTCTCAATAGAAGAAAATCGATCAATTATTTCCTACCTTTAGTGAAGAACCTAGGAACCTTAAGCTTGGGCTTAGCACGGATGTCATGAATCCTTTTGGTAGCCTGAGCAGTATACATAGTTCATGGCTTGTTCTATTGGTAATTTACAACTTATCTCCTCTGTTATGCATGAAATAAAAGTACATCATATTGTGGATGTTGATTTCGGGACTAAAATAACCTGGAAATGACATAGATGTTTACCTAGAACCCTTAATCGAAGACTTGAAAGAGTTATGGAATGAAGGTGTTGATGTTTTTTATGTGAACAAGGAGGTTTTTAAAATGCGAGCCATGATCTTTTGTATTATAAATGACTTCCCTGTATATGGAAACTTGTCAGGATATAGTGTTAAAGGCCATAAAACATGTCCGATTTGTGAAGAAGGAACATGCTACCATCAACTTCAACATGGAAGTAAAACAGTTTATCTTAGCCATAGGAGATTTTTTAGACGAGGCCACCCATATCGTAGATTAAAGAAAGCTTTTTTTGATAGACAAGAGTTTGAAGATGCTCTGAAGGCATTAACTAGGGAGCAAGTTTATGAAAAGGTGAAAAATATCAATGTTATCTTTGGTAAGACTACAAAGAATAGTAATGAAAAAAAATAAATGGAAAAAAAGGTCTGTCTTCTTCAATCTTCAATATTGGCCCAATCTTGATGTTAGACACTGTATTGATTTCATGTATGTGGAGAAAAACGTATGTGATAGTATTGTTAGGACACTACTTAACATACAAGGTAGTTCTAAGGATGGCGTGAAGGCAAGATTAGATTTGCAAGAAATAGGGATACGAGAAGACTTACATCCAAAGCCATATGGTAAGAGAACTTTTTGTCCTCCGCTACTCATACTTTGTCCAAGGATGAGAAAAGAAGCTTTTGTGAGTGTTTACATGGTATGAAAGTTCCTTCAAGGTATTCTTCAAATTTAAGGAAGCTTGTGTCGATGAAAGATTTGAAGTTAATAGGGCTAAAGTCTCATGATTGTCATGTCTTAATACAACAACTACTCCCAGTAGCAATTCGTGGCATTTCCTAATATGATCTTCAACATATTTTGACTAGACTTTATTTCTTCTTCAATGCTATTTGTAGTAAAGTCACTGAGACAGAAAGATTGGATGAACTGGAAAATGAATGATATTTGATCTTATACCAGCTTGAGAAGCTTTTTCTTCCTTCTTTTTTTGACATCATGGTACATCTAATTGTTCATATGGTAAGGGAGATAAAGTTGTGTGGCCCTATCTATTTACGGTGGATGTACCCAATCGATAGAACTATGAAAATCCTAAAAGGGTATGTGAAGAATGAAAATCGGCCTGAAACATCTATTAATCAGAAATATATTTCTAAAGAAGTCATGGAGTTTTGCCAAAATTACCTATCAAATGTAAGACATATTGGGCTTCATTACTACAAAAAGGTTGAAAGGAGGCGCACATTTTGTGGCCCTTCTTTAAAGAAGTGCCACAACTTCCTTTTATATATATATATATATATATTTTTTATTTTGGTTACCAGCTGTGGCACCTAGTAGGTTAGGAGCCATAGTTGGCAAGGCCAAGTGTGGCGCCTGCCTAGCCCCAAGCAAGCAGCCACCAGACGCCACAGCTGACGCTGGGGCCATGTGTGGCAGGCACCACACGTGGCCCAATAATACCAGCTGTGGCTCCTGGGTAACCCAGGCGCCACACTTGGTTCAGCAAGTGTGGCACCTACCTTTTGGCAGGAACCACACTTGCCAATTAAATTTAAAAAAACTTCTTTTTTTTTCAAGTGGATAGTGTAATCCACTCTCCACCAATAGGAATGCCCCCCGCCCCAACCCTTATCTCTTATTTCACTTCCCGTGTAGTGGTTCTGCGTACTCCCACCCATTCCTTCTCTTTTTGACTACTCCATTCAATTATTCCCTCTTCTCTCCTTTATTAAACTACTTTCCCTTTCTCATCATCTTAGTGGATCCGTCGCCCCCTCCCTCCATTTCCTGTCATCTTCACACTAAAAAACATGCCCACACGCTCACACGTCTTCATCAGCGAATCTACATCTTTGTTTTGTTCCAACTACCATCCCCACTCTTGTCCCTTCCCTTTTCTTTGTATTGTCTTCCACTTTTGGTCCCTACTTGGTCCCAACTGCTAAAATTTCCTCCTCCTCCTCACTCAAGATTGCGTCACCAACAGCAACAAGGTCCCCCACTGCACTGCACTGATCAATTAAGCTGTAAGTTCAATGTGCTTCCTTTTTTTCTCAGGTTGTTCTGTTTATTTTTGTTATCACACGCATGTGTGTGTGTGTGTGTGTGTGTGTGTGTGTGTGTGTGTGTTGATTATATTCTATGATGTGCTTTTTTTCTTTTTATGACACACATATATATATATATATGTTATATATATTTGTGTTCCATTTTATAGAGGTAATATAAACACAAAAACATTAACTTAAACTTGCAACGTTTAAAGAGGTTAGAGGTTTTGTTTTGTTTTTTTTAAGTTCTCTTTTAAGAAGAGATGTTCCTTATGAATACAAAGCCAATTAAAAAGAGATGTTCCTTATGAATACAAAGCCAATTAACAAAATAATTTTTTGTATTATCTTATTAAACTATAATAGAGAAAATCCCATACAAAGCCAATTAAAATGGGAAAAATTGATATCAATATGATTAATTGAATAATTTGTTAATTGAGTCATTGACTCATTTTGGAATTTTAAAATATGGATAAAATGACTTTAATATATCAATGTTAATATTTAATAAAATAAAATATAATTTGTTTATATTGTTTAACTTTAAATATATTAACTAGAACCATAAGGAAAAAAACCATACAATAAGGAGTTCATTTTATTCAATTGAATTTTTTTTCCAAAAATTTTATAATATATATCAATATAAAAATTATTTTTTAATAAATATATTATGTATAAATTTTACTCTATTTGTTTTATATATAAAGTTTTCTTAAAGTTCTATATTCCAATATGTAAAGCAAAATTTTAAGTGAACTTAATTCACCTAATAAAAAAAGAAATTTTAAGTATATTTAATATCTTTTTCACTAGCATATTAACAGTGAAAAATATTTTTTTTAAAATACGTGTGTCTAGTTCAATTCCCTCTTTATATGTATGTATGCATGCATGCATGCATGCATCATATTTATGGCTACCCAAGATTAATTGGCAATATAATGTAGCTAGTGAAAAATAATTTTTTTTCATATTCTCAACATTGAGCTGAAAATAATTTAATTAATGTTGGGATTATATTATGCTTTCCTTTTTTTTTCTTTCTTTCTTATTTTTTCTGAATCATATTTTTTGATTTAAGCTAATTAATCATCATTTTATTTTATTATATATTGATGTTTTGTGCACATTATTATTATTAAAAATAATAATTTAAAATCACTAATATTTTATTGACTTTTTTTATGTGTAATTTGTGTTTATAGTTTCAACTCATCAGGCTATTAAAGCTTCTATTTAAGGTATTTTTTTTAAATTTTGAGCTTACAAATATGATTTTAGTTGAATTTAATAATAGTTAGTTATAATTTGTAGGTGTTCTAATGATTAATGTTATGGATTAGTTGCATAAGTAAAATAATTATTTATATATTCTTAACACTTGTATTTTATTTGTTGACTTGTAATGTTTTCTAATTTACCTATGATATGTTGTGGTAAATATGGTTTCTTTCGTTATGAGTTGTGAAAAATTATTATAATGCCTGGGAATAATGAATGGATTATTTGTCAATTAAAACATAGGGTTTAAGACTTAGAAAGCTTCAATTTTGAAGATTTCATGTTGGGAATTTATTTTAAAATTGGTAAGAGAATATAAAAGTAATTAGTAAATGCAATAGTCATACAACTAACCACATACTTTTTTAAAAAAATAGATTGAAGGCATAGATGGATCGTAAATAGATGTCATCTAATCAGTGTTCAAGGGAATATATAGATGGGGTGAAAAATTTTATTACATTTGCAATTGAGCACACAAAAGATCCTGACAAAATCTCGTGTCCTTACTTATCTTGTTGTTTTAGAAAGCGGATTAGTCCACTTGATTTACTAGATCATTTAGTGTGTTACGGTATTGATCAAACATATATACGATGGACAAGGCATGGTGAGATGAACGATGCATGTAGTGATCGGGTGCATACCATGAGTAGTGCTTTAGATGAATTTGATCAAAGCATGTTTGATGAAGACGATGGTCTTGAAGAAATGCTAAATGTGGTTGAAGGGATGCATCATAACTGCCCTAACAAGTTTGGGAAGTTGAAAGGTGATGCAGAGAAACCATTATATGCTGGTAGTATTAAATACACAAGATTACTAGCAGTGTTGAAGTTGTATAACTTTAAAGCTCGCTACGGATTGAGTGATTCGGGTTTCACCACACTGCTTGAATTGTTGCAAGATATGTTTCGAGAAGAAAATGTACTTCATATCAAGACATACGAGGCAAAACAAATTCTTTGCTCTACAACTGGCAAGGTATATGAGAAGATACATGCTTGTCCTAATGATTGCGTATTATTTTGAAATCAGTACGCAATGTTGGAGAAGTGCCCTAAATGCAACGCATCTCGATATAGGAAGAAGAAAGGAAAGAGTCATTTGAAGGTCCTATGGTATTTTCCCATTATTCTGAGATTCAATCGACTGTACAATAATGCAGAGATCGCTAAGAAGTTGATATGGCATGCAGATGAAAGGAATAAAGACACGAAGCTTAGGTACCCTGCAGATGCTCCTCAATGGAAAAAAAATTGATCATGAGTACCCTGACTTTGCTGATGAAGTAAGGAACCTTCGCCTTGCACTGTCAACTGATGGAATTAATCCGCACGGTGTTCAGAGTAGTACACATAGCACGTGGCAAATGATCTTGATGATTTAGAACCGTCCTTCACACTTGATCATGAAACGGAATTTTATGATGTTGTCCATGTTAATTTCTGGGCCAAGGAAACCTGGGAATGATATAGATGTATACTTGGCTCCTTTAATTGATGACTTCAAGTTGCTTTGGGAGCAAGGCGTCAGTGTGTATGATGGGTACATGGAAGAAAGTTTCACTTTCAAAGTCATGTTGTTTGGCACAATTAATGATTTCCCTGCTTATGGTAATTTGTCGGGATACAGCGTCAAAGGATATGGTGCATGCCCTATATGTGAAGATGACACTCATTCAGTGGACTTCATCATTGTAAGAAAAATGTTTACATGGGGCATCAAAGATTCTTACCATCACAACATCGTTGGAGGAAGTGGAAAAAGCCTTTCAATGGTGACTCAGAAGAAGGTAGCCCACCGAAGATGTTGACCGGTGCCCAGGTGTATTCCAAGGTAAAAGACTTGGATAACAATTTTGGTAAGGATTTTGCAAAACAAATCGGACAAGTGGTTGGAAGAAAAAGTCTATTTTCTTTGAACTTCCATATTGGAAGTCTTTATATGTGAGACATTTTCTTGATGTGATGCACATAGAAAAAAATATCTGTGATAGTTTAATTGGCACGTTGCTCACTATCCAAGGAAAAAGCAAGGATAATGTCAATTCGAGGTTGGATTTGGTGAACTTGGGAATTAAAGAAGAGTTGGAACCGATTCAGCAAGGTCATTGTACCTACCTACCGCCAGCGGCATACACTCTGTCGAGGAAAGAGAAGAAATTGTTTTGTGAGTTTCTGCAAGGAATTAAAGTTCCTGGGGGCTACTCATCAAATATAAAGAACCTTGTCTCATTGAAAGAGTTTAAGTTAAAGAACCTCAAGTCTCATAATTGTCATGTGCTCATGAAGAATTTCCTACTGGTTGGTATGCGATCCATTTTACCCAAAAATTTAAGAAACACCATCACTAAACTTTGTGTATTTTTCAAGTTGATCTGCAGTAAATTGGTAGATTCAACTAAGTTATAAGATTTGCAAAGGCTGATTGTGTGTATTCTGTGTGAACTTGAAATGTATTTTCTACCTTCTTTTTTTGACATTATGGTACATCTAATCGTACACTTTGTCAAAGAGATTCAATTGTGGGGTCCAGTGTACTTGAGATGGATGTACTCGAATGAGCGATTCATGAAAATATTAAAAGGGTATGTGAAAAATAGATATCGCCCAAAGGGTTGTATCGCTGAAAGGTATATGGTTGAAGAAGCAAGTGACTTCTATGCTGATTTTCTATCAAATGTTGACCCTGTAGGGGTCCCCAAGTCCATTCATGATGGGCGAAGATCAGGGAAAGAAACAACTGGGAGGGATGTAATAACGATATCAGCGACTGAACGGGAGCAAGCCCACTTGTATGTGCTATATAACACTGATGAGGTCGAACCATATGTAGAAGAACACAAGGATGCTCTTCGATTGATACATGGTGATAGGAATGAAAATTTGTTAACAAAAGAACACAATAAACAATTTTCAGGCTGGTTGAAAAATCGCATTAATGATGAGATGGAGCGGAATCCTAATTCAATTTCTGAAAAATTGTAGTGCCTGTCAAAGGAAGCGGGCTTAAATGTATTATCTTACAATGGTTATGCAATCAACGATTACACATCTATACACAAGACCATGATACACAGAGCACGATGCAGAATAGTAGGGTAACACTTGTTGCTGATTCTTGGCATAGATCTAGTGCTAAAGACATACACCTTATCTATGCATCAATGTCATACTTTGGTGTCATTGAATGCATATGGGAGTTAGATTACTCTATGTTCAGGGTCTGTCAACACCCGTTTCCATTTCGATATACACAGAGTAATAGAGACCAAGTTCCACAGGCATACAGAAGAGTACATATATACTGATAAAAGTATTTGTTTACAATCCAAAGTCAACCCTAGAGAATGCGATAATATACACCACTATTACAAAATATCCAAAAGTATTTTAGACATAGACTATCTATAACCACGAACTTTGTATTTGCCTCGAGGCACATGCCAGTCACTTCCCTTGGTCTACATTCTTGCCTTTTGATCCACTGGCGCCCGCTGAGATGTTTGGTTTAGAAAAAGGGGTGAGATTCCGAAGAATCCCAGTAGCAACATGCTATCGTTCATAGAAAATGCGAAAAGTAAATATGATATATGCCATGTATGCACCAATTAATGAACAATATAAACATATCATCTGCATGTATACATAAGTAGGGCCCAGCCCCACTAATATGCACTGGTTGGTCTTCTGCCAACTCCAGTGTAAGTGCCTCTAGCACTACTGGCCCATCTCTGGGCAAAACATGTTGATTAATAAAGCGCATTTACAAACATTGACATTCACACAATCATATATCTATGGCATAATGTATGAAGGATAATGTCCCTACCTCGAAGTTTTTTCGACCCCTTTTTGTGTGCCTCGTGAAACGTGTTGACTTTCGGCTCCCGATTCGGTCCTAAAATATTAAATGTATAAGAAATAGGTTATAACCTATCCAAGTATCATTTTAGACACTTCCATAGTGTTTCTTGTGGTTATATTAGCCTATGGTGAAAATTTACCAAAATGCCCCCGGGACCCCGGCCCCGCCGTACCCGGCCCGATGGCACGTTTTTCCAAATTTTTGACTAGGGCTATCCTGACGTATTTCCATCCAAGGAATCCATTTTCGGACTCAAAATTACCAAATTCAATGTCAAATTACGAAATTGCCCTTGGCATCCCTACTTTTAGGGTTTTAGGGGCGTTTCCGTAATTATGCTTTCTCAGCCTTTTCTGAAAAAGTGCCCAACTGTAACCCCACCTATTTTCGCCCATTGAATCCAATGGAATCATAAAATCATTGAAAATCCAACTCTAAGGCCCTCAAACATCCCTGGCCGAAATAATTGTGTTCTCTGAGAAAAATCGGGGTTTTACGATTTCGGCTCCGTAAACACATTCCTTTCTACTCCTAACCACTTTATTAACAATCTAATTGAGTTATAACAACCATTTGAACTAAAATTGGGCAGCATAACCCTTAGATATACACTTTTTCCAAAATTTAAAACCAATGGCAATCCGGCGAAATTTCACCGATTAAATTGCCCACAGCAGCCAGAATAGTTAATATACGAAGGCTTGGAAGTTACCTCAAACTCCAACAAGCTTTTCCCAAAAATGGCTGAAAACCCTAACTTTTAAAACACCAAATTTGAGCTTTCCAAACCTTAAAGAACAAAGAGGAGTAGCTTAGGATCAGAGTTATACGCGTTTCGGAGAAATCGGTTTACCTTGTGATTTTTCTTCTATTTCTCTCTCTAAACTCTCTCAACCTTCTCTCTCTATGGTTCAGGTTGCTGTGCGTGAATGAGCAGCTGAATGAGAAAGATGACCTTATATTCTAATATCTCATAATATTATAATAATTTGTTTAATTTTCCAAAATTGCTAAAATCCAATTTTATGTACATAACTTCCTACATTCACGTAACCATGCCATCATGTCCAACCAATATTTTCTTCTTTATGCCACATGTAGAAGACACCTAGGGGTCCCTCCCTATGGTCTCAATTGGCTTCACAACTTGTTTCGGTTACGTATACACGTAAAGTCTCAATTTTGGTCAAAATTGCACTTTTTGCTCAAATTTTCCATAAATTCATATTAAATTGACCAAAATATTCTAAATATATTTTTAACCTTTATTTTCCTTAATTAAGTGAAATTAACTTCAATTAATTGGAAAATAATTTATTTTGTGCTATTTTGGCAAAATTACGATTTTGCCATTACCTTTCTAATCCAATTTCTTCTCTTATCTTTCTTTCACCAATTTTCATCTATTTTTGGACCAAATATTTTCTCTAATATTCCTTCATTTTTGGACCTTAATATTGGGCTTTTTAAATTACCTAAATTAATTCCTTAATTATTTTTGCCCAATTTCCCATGAAATTGAACATTTATGAAATTCATAAATTCCAAATTCATGAATATTCACCATTTTATTGGATTTCCCAAATAATTATAATATATTTGGTGAATATAAAATTTGGAGTGTTACAGGGTCCCTGTCTTCAAATGTAAGTGGGTTAACAACGAGAAGAACAATTCTTAGGACAAATGTGTTTGATGCAAGAACAGAATGCACTGTTAACAACACAAATACAACAGTTAGTGTAGTGTAGGCCAACACAAAATGTTCCCTTCTGTGATAGCCTAAGTGTTAGAGATAGTTGCACTTCCATGCCTAAAGTCCCTTTTCCTTTGGTAATTAATTTCTTCTCTACTTAACTTTATGTTACATTATAATTTAGCAAACTATAACATATTAACTCTATTTTCTATAGGGCGAATTTCAATGCAAGTTATATGCCGAGCAAACTTCCAAGCACGTGGTTGCAGTGGGTGCTGCCTACAACGCTAATAAGGACAAACTGCACAATTCACCGTTGCCCGACAACACACTCCGAGTGAGGGTTGACGTCTGCACGAATGAAGACGCCCTCTTACTGATCCTATCTCGGGATGAGCAAATAATAGTAAAAGATGTTGTAAGCGGCTATGTTGCTTGGCCAATAGGTCTTATCAAGCCATATAAAAAGGTCGTTCATTTACAAGTCCTTGCACTTTTCATTTGTACTTCCATCTAAAACTGTGATTTAATTTTCTAATTTTCGCAGGGTGGACAGTCTAGAGAGAAACAAATCCAACATTATGGTAAGATCTCAAAGTGTTCGACAACACAACCCAAGTCGAAATCATTGGCTAACCAACAAAACAAAAGAAGACCAACCTCATATCGTGATCAATTAGTATCAATTACAGCACAATTGATCTGTGAAGGAGAATTGGCAATACATCTTGAAAGACATATCTATAATGTTGACGATCTAGTTGATTATGTAATTGCCGAGGTTGTGCACGACATATGTACTCGTGATTGGGTTAGTGCTTCAGTTATCAACATCTGGATAAGGTACTTGACCATTATTGTTTATCATTGTTATTAATATTTCTCGTTCCTTTTCTTTTGTTTTTTATTATACTGTTTGTTTTATACTAGGCATTTGTACAATGGGATCTTAATGGATACAAACATGGTCCAATTCGTATTTGTCAACCATTTTCTTGTTGGCTACCATAGGGGTAAAGTAGATATAAATGCGCAGTCTAATGAACTAAAAGATTACTTTAGAAAGAGAGCGACACCAACTACTCTATTTTTAGTGCCATACAATGCGGGGTAAGTTATTAGTGGTACAATTTTTGTTTTTATTGTTTAACTTTTATCATACCATGATTGTTGAAACTAATTTTTTAAAATATTTTAGGCGCCATTGGATATTGATAGTTATCAGTTCTGCTACATTATGGATATAGATACAAAATGTTTATTAGACCATGCAGTGTGCAATACTGTACAATTATGGGAGATATGAACAAAAAATACAAAAAAAAAAAGAGTTTCTGTGGCGCTTCTTTAAATAAGGGCCACAGGAAGTACCCAAATAAAAAAAAAGAAAAAAGAAAAAGAAAAGAAAAAAAGGAGGACCCTCATGCGGCGCTTGCTTGAGCAAGTCCTACAGGAAGGGACCTCCTGTGGTGCTTGAGAAGTTTGGTCTCCTGTGGCACTTCCTCCAACAAGCGCCACAGGAGGGTATTCTTTTAAAATAAAATTTAAAATGATGTGGCGCTTCCCAGCACCACAGCTTCTTTTAGTGGCGTCCAGATATGTACCACTTCTCTAGCGCCACAGCTTTGCTTTTTTGTAGTAGTGCTTCTTGAATGTCATGATGAAGAAGAGGGTAGACGCGGGGCTACAGTAAAAAGTGTTGATTCTGATGAATTGCAATAAGTCCACTTGTACATCTTGAATAATGTTGATGAAGTTCAAGATTACATTAATGCTCATAAAGAAATTGTCCGGAAAGAAAATAGTTGAATGACCGAACAAAGGTTAATTAGGGAGCATAACAAACTTTTGCATATTGGTTCAAACAAAAGGTTGACGAGGAAGAATGTGTTTCTGATACAATTAAATGGTTAGCACGTAGTCCTGAGGTTGATGTCATAACTTGGACTTCATTTGTGATCAAAGGTTATACGTTTTACATGAAGTCCCTTGATGATAGGAGCACTATCCATAATAGTGGGGTTATGTTAGTGGCTGAATCTATGCAATTCTCTAGTTTGAAAGATAAGAACCCTAGATTGGCAACAATACCTTATTATGGGGTTATTGAAGAGATTTGGGTGGTTGATTTTGTTAAAATTAAATTTCCCATTTTTAAATGCAAGTGGGTTGATGTCAACAATGGTGTGATGATTGATCAGTTGGGATTTATATTGGTTGATCTGATTAGTAGAAGTTTTGGAGATGAACCTTTTATTATGTCATATCAAGCGAAACAAGTGTTCTATGTTACCGATCAAGCAAATAAAATGTGGTCTGTAGCTCTCCAAGGAAAAAAGGTCGTTGATATTAATCAGAAAAGTCGTTCAATGAATGATCTTCTTGAGACTCCTTCTTTTTCTAAGGGTCTACCAGAATTGAATGAAGAAGATGAAGCAGACAATGAACACGGCACAAGAAACGATCATCATGAAGGGATATGGGAGGATATCCCTTTATAAAACTACTTTGAAGGTTAGTTAGCTAAAATAATTATCATGTATATTGTTGTTGGTATATATAAAACTACTTTTTTTGTTGTCATCACAGGAAAATGAAGCAAATGAGGTGTCTAAGCTGGGACCGAGCTCAACCTATGCACATATTAGGTCACAATGGAGAAATAAACACTCTTAGAGGCAACGTGAACTGGTATGCCTTAAATCAATGTTATTACAAACTTGTACTGTTTATTATTTAGAAACTAGAAGAATAACTATTTTCTGCATGCATATTTAAATTCATATAGGATGAAGGCACGTGAGGGCCTACTCAAATGCAAAGAGCGAGCTTAATTTGTGTGAGTATGAGTTAAAGGGTCTCTTGCCTATTGTTTATGCTTTTTTTCCAAGGTCTATTGTTGATGCTAATTCATCTGATTCAGGTGGTTCTAATTTTTAATTTTCATCGATGCTACTGCATGTATATCAACAAATATGGGTGAATCTATGTCTTCTTGCATTTTGGATTGTCATGTATGTGATTTATATAAGATGTTTGTTAAAATGTGTAAGAGAAGAATTTATTTGGATGTCGTTGAAATGGCTGCTTGGTAAATCTTTTAAACGGAACAATTTTTTTTAAAAGAAACTTTTTAGACTAGTTCTATTAAAAATCGGTTTTAAAATTAGAACTTTTAAGACCAGTTATCCTAAAACCAGTCTAAAATGTTGAACTTTTTAGATTGGTTTATTTGATAATCGGTCTAAAAATAATTATTTTAAGACCTGTATCTTAAATAACCGGTCTTAAAAAAAATTTTAAGACCGGTTCTATAACCGGTCTAAAAAGTAGCACACTTTTAAGACCGGCTATATCAAGACCAGATCCGGAACCAGTCTAAAATGTCATTTTTAACCGGTCTTAAAACTGACTTTTCCACTAGTGATTGGGATAGATGTAACGCTGTAGTTTTATCTTGGTTGATCAACTCAATTGACAAAGAAATAGCAAATGGCATGGTTTCTTTAACAGTGCTAAATCTGTCTGGCTTGGTTTACAAGAGCGTTTTAACAAAGTTGATGGGTCAAGGATTTTTTTCTCTATATAAGACTCTTTCCTCTTTCTCCCAAGGCACACTTACGGTTACAAGCTACTTTACAAAACTTAAGGAACTCTGGGACGAATACATCCTTCTTGTCCCTCTCCCTTCATGTCAATGTTCCATATCTCAGGATTATGTGAAGATAGTACAACAACAGTGTTTATTTCAATTCCTTATGGATCTGAATGATGTACACCAGCAAGCCCGCTCACAAATCCTCTTAATGTCCCCTCTACCCACAGTCAACCATGCCTATTCTATGATTTGTCAAGATGAGGACAATCGTCTAATAGTTCTCAGGCATGCTCCAACCCATTAGAATCTACCGTTGCCACAACTCGAGGACATGGTCGGTAAGGCAGGGGATGAGGTAAAGGCCGATCAAATAAAGAATGCACACACTGTCAATGTAAGGGACACACTAGGGAGAGTTGTTATACACTAATCGGATACCCTGCTGAATACAAAGGTCGAAGAGCCTCCAACAATCAAATCAACAATACATTATTGGACACTACATCCTCTGGAATTCCAACTGATCCTCAAGTGCCCCTCACACAGCAACAATATGACAGGCTCCTTTAATTACTCAAGAAATACACTGAAGATATTGTTGTTGGTACTAATCATTACATAGAAGAGAATATTCTAGGTTTGTTAAATGCTGCCCCTACTATTAATGCATGTCATTCTAGTTGGATTCTTGATTATGGGGCAACATGTCATATTGTTAGTAACCCTGCCATACTTGATACAATCACTACTTATAATGGACCCCTTAGGAAGATTAAATTGCCTAATGGACATAAAATCACTGTCATGCATGTTGGGACTATTAAATTGCTCAATAATCTCCTATTAACATATGTGTATTATACCTCTGAATGTTGTTTCAAGTTGATATCCATTTCTAAGATGACTAAGCAACTTAATTGTAGCATAGCATTTTATCCAGATCATTGTACCTTGCAGGAAACCCCAGCTGGGAAATGCCTTGTGATTGGTAAACTGCATGATGGGTTATATCTTATTGGGAACGAAATATAGAATGATAGAATCATGAACTTGCAAATTGACTCCTCTATTACAGAATTATGGCATAATAAGCTAGGCCATACTCCTGTAGAGATCCTTAGACACTTAGATATAATAAATAAAGAGCTCATCAGAACCCCCAAGGCTAGCTGTGATGTATCCTCCTAATCTAAACAGACTAGGTTGCCTTTTTCTTTGTCATAATATGTTTCTACATGTCCTTTTTGTTATATATGAATAGTTTTGATGATATCAAATATAGATGTCAAATATGAGCAAAAAGTTTGTATAATATACTTATCTTCTACATTGACTAACTATCATACTTAATGTTGTATATCTTGTAGATTAGTCATCAACCTGATTGTGGGTTGATGTTATAATGCCTCATATATGGAGAATGATCATCAAGAAGAAAATCAAGAGGCAAGGGATTGAAGAAAGAAGGTATTGCAAGAACTAATGAAAAATCAAGAAGAAAGATTGGTCAAAACAAAGAAAGAAGAAGATTGAAGATATTCAAGAAAATATCTAGTTCGTTTATGAAGAACGATCATCAATTCAAGAAGATATCTAGTTGGGTTATGAAGAATGATCATCCAGTGGCAAAACAAGATGAAAGAGATTGAAGAAAGAAGAAGAAAGAGATTAAAGAAAGAAGAACTTGCAAGATCACATGAGAATATCAAGATCCAAGCTATTAGAAGTGATATCGGAGGTTTCTATGGTCAAACGGAAGTTGGAATGGGTCAATACGAAGCTAAAATGATATATACGGAAGTTATGGTGCCTCCGGGGATGATTACTCAAGTAATCACTCGAGTAATAGAGCACTGCCTCATTTTGGAGGTGATTACTTGAGTAGCTACTCGAGTAATCTGCCGGGTTACTTGATGAATCACTCGAGGCGGCACTTGAAGTAATGGGCACTCTGTTTTTGCGCGGCAGAACAGAGGTTCGATATTTTGATGATATCTCTCCAACCACATGTTGGATGGAACTGAAACTGGTGGCATATAAAACTAGACTCTCAACACGAACTTTTGACACCAAGATCACATTCAAAGGAGTTCATATGAGAGAGATATAAGCTTCGAAAGTTGACACATGAATCAGCGTCATATTCCTGGACAGCTTTGGTATTTTGGACATAACTCCCAAACAACACATCGGATTGCAACGAAACCGGTGCCATATCAAAGTAGACTCAAAGAGCTTTCCATGGATATATAATTTGTCACATTTGAAGCTATATACTAAGAGCTATGACTTCTGGAAGTTGATGCTCGTGATGGTTCGTGAGTTTAGAAATGGTCTAAGAACAGTAGATACTCTTTGGATCATAACTTTCAGTATACAACGTGTTTGGAGCTAATTCTTATTGTGTTGGAATGTAAACGATGAGAGCTTTCCGATGATATATAATTTGCCATGTTTCAAATCAAAATCAAGAATTCACTTAAAGTAGCCACTCGAGTAACCTGTGAAGAAACTTGATGTCCACTCAAGTAAGCACTCGAGTAATGCTTCCCATGAAAACAGAACAACGTCTGGAAGATTCTGGAAATCAATGAAATGATCATATAACTCATTCTTCTTGCTTCTAATCACTCTAACACTTCATTGTATTAGTGTTTAATGTATTTCTCCAGGAATACAATGAAGATATGATGTGAAGAGTCAAAAGGTGAATTTACGGAAGCGGAGCGTCAACATTATAACGGCTAGTTTTCAAATTGAAGAAGCCATACTCCAATGGATATATTGAAATGCTCAAACGGTCATCAACCTTCATCAACTATAAATAGAAGAGCATTCAGAGTTTAGAACAACGAACGAAGACACTACAACGAGAAACATGCAAAGATCATGAATCATCTACTCTAACCCAACTACTCTCTATTCTTATCCATTTTCTATATCATATATATTTGAGAGAGAGATTATTTTCATTGTGCTTCAGTATTCTTCTATTCACTTCTGAGAGAGAAGATTGACTGTAATCTTTCATCATCAAAGTGTTATGCTTACGGGGTGTGTAAGGAGAGTAACTCGGTTGTAACCTTAAGGTGTGTAAGGGGGAGTAACTCGGTGAGAGATTTGTAAACGGCTTCGCAAGTGCCCATCTAAACTTGTGGGTTGTAAAGGCTTTTCTTGTGCCTGAATTAAACAAGAAGATAGTGGATTTGAAAATCTCAGGAGGAGCCTAGGGACTGGACGTAGGCCATCGCAGATTGGACCAAACCAGGATAAATCACAGTTTGCACACTCTCTTCCTTAAACTCTTATATTTCCAGCATATATAAACTGTTGATTTGTGATTCATTACTTTCATATTTATTGCTTCCTCTAAGATGCAAAAAGATTTTCGAAGTTCTTAAGATTTTTATCTTACACCTAATTCACCCCCTCTTGGGTGTCAGCCGGTTCTAACACTTTTGAACTGGTATATGCTGATGTATGGGGACCCTATAAGGAACCCACCTATAAAGGACATAGATATTTTCTTTCTCAGGTAGACGACTTCTCTAAATGTACCTGGATTTTATTGATGATAAATAAGAATGAGAGTGTACTTTGTTTGAAGAATTTCATAGCATATGTTAGCACTCAATTTTCTACTACTGTGAAGAAACTTTGAACTGACAATGGATAAGAATTAGCAAATCACCTTAGAACATACTTAAGTGAAAAGGGCATTATTCATCAAACCACTTGTCCCTATGCTCCTTAACAAAATGAGGTTGTAAAGAGGAAACATCGGCATTTGTTAAATGTAGCTAGAAGCATTTTGATTCATTTTGAGGTTCTAAATAAGTTCTGGGGAGAGAGTATTAAGACTGCAACATTTCTTATTAATAGAACACCTCCCAAAACTTTGGGATTCAAATCTCCATATGAAATTCTTTATCGTCAAAAGCCTGATTTATCTTACTTAAAGGTGTTTGGATGCTTAGCCTTTACTACTCTCCAGAATAATACTGATAAATTCCAACCCCGGGATGAACCAAATATTTTTATCGGGTATCCCCTTAATCAAAAGGGTTTCTTGCTTTACAATCCTAGACAAGGAATGATGTCAGTCAGTAGGCAAGTGGTTTTTCATGAAAATCGTTTTCCATTTAAGGACATGAATTCTAATAACCAAAGGTGGCCCATTAGACATATGTGGGATCAATTTGGAGATCATTTTGCATATGAAAAGATTCCAACCAAACCAGATATACCAGTAGCATACTTGAATCAGAATGGCCAAGCTATTTTAGATGACAACCAGCCTGGAATGAGACTCAAATTGATACCGAACAGCATATGGATGGGCCAAGCAATCATGTTGATTTGACCGTGTCTTTACGCCTTGGGGTCAAATGCAAAATATTTTTAATCCAAGAATTGCAGTACAATGCAACACTCGGGTCGTCTCACTTAAGGAGCCTTTATTGAACTACCTAAGTAATCTATATGCCATGCAAATGCAATTAAAATAAGGGGAAACGAGTTTTGGTTTTTGAAATTAATAATTAAAAGAAAGTGCAATTTTTAATTAAAAGCTAAACTAATATTTTTGGTATTTTGGAAAATAATAAAGAAAATAAATTGGGCTAAAAAGAGATTATATGATAAAATGAACCTTGGTGGCCAATTTGGTGGCTTTCCTAGCTTCTTTAAAATAATTTGGGAGTTATTTTTGCATCAAGTCAAATTTAAAACCCTAAGCAATCGCATTAGGTCCAATCTACCTAATAAATGACTAGTCCTACAATCGCATTCTTAACCACCTCTTAGGTAAATTGTTAAAGACCCACTTGATGTGTATTAAAATGGATTAATGCACTTGGTTCCTCTTAATTGAAAGCACAATCGCGACATTCAAATTAAATTAAATCCATCACACAATCTAGATATCACATAGAATATATAACTTCATTAATCCAATAGGAAAATAAATCCAATAAAATTCAAATGCACCAATACCAAATTCAATACAAAATAATCCATCATAGACAAATTATCACTCATCTAAGTCTCAAAAATACACACATGTCAATGTAAATTCAATCCACACAGACATAATGTATAATTTAAGCTAATGGAAAATAATGAACTCCCCTTATAGAACCTTGAAGCTCTAGCCACCTCCTCTACCACCAAGACTCGAGCAAAAATCAGCCACTCATCGCTTGAACAACACCCACAGAATTTTCAGACCTCAGCAAAGCCATTTAAATTCAATGGAAATTGAATGAGAGTCTGAGCAAAATGAATCTCGCGGACTCTGTTAGAAAATGAGAGTGAGAAATATAGAAGGAAGGTCACAGGGGAGGTGACCGTGACGGTGAAAGTGAAGAATGGTGGTCGGTGGTGGCGTATTTAGGAGCAGGGCAGTGCTATGGCTCTTCTCGGTCTCCCTCAAGTTCCCTCTGAGTTCTCAGTCCTCTCCCATGTCCGCCTCCTCTGTGATTTCAGTTCTGTTCTGGTTTTTTTCAGTCTCGACTCTGTCTCACCGGCGGTGGAAGTCTGATCTGGTTGATGGTGATGAAGATGCAGTGCTCGCCGACGACAGTGAAGATGGACGTTGTCGCCGGCGAGGAAGAGAGGTGAAGGTGATGATAGATTCGATTTTTTTTTTTACTGTGCGGCGCTGCTCTCTTATATCATTCCCTCAGCTGCGTCTCTGTCGGATCCCCCTATATCCAAATAGCATATCCAGCGGGTCATCCGTTTCTGTTTCTCTTTTCACTCTCGGGTCCCCACCGTTTCTGTTGCTTTTTATTTTTCTGTTTTGTTTTGTTTTGTTTTTTTTTTGCTTTTGGACCCTTCTTTGTCAGCTGATATTGGGTCTGGGCTTCAACTCATTGGGCCTGTTCTTTTCTTTCTTTCTTTCTTTCTTCTTAGCCCAATAATTTGAACCTCCAAAATTTAATTTCTTCTTTAACGCCTACAATGCAAAATTAAACACAAGGTAGCATCAAAAGTTTAAGAAATAATTGTACAAAATAATTAATAATTTTGATCATTTTGCCCCTAATTACCATTAATTCAAAACAATTGTTCCTAATTAAAATTAGTGTTTAATCATGCAATAATGTCCAGGAAAATGCATTAAAATCCCAAATTTATTATGGAAAATTCATATAAAAATATGGTTCAATCAATTCCCCCACACTTAGACCTTTGTACTCCTGAACAAAGGCAATTAAGCACAATTTTCTAAATTCCAATCATCAATGCAATTGAAAGACGAGCAATGTCATAATTAGAAAGCAATGGATCAATTAATCAAATTTCTCAAGTCAAACTAGTCATAGTCAAATAATGCAAAGAAATTAGCTAACCACACAATCCAAAATATTAGAATGAAGCACAAGAGACTCTCAATGTATTAGTGTTTAACTTATCTCACCTTATTGGGGTAATTTCACTCTAGCTCACTTAATTAACACCTTACCATAGGCTTGTAACAACTCTAATATCTCAACTACTAATAGCACTTAATGCAATGAATCAAGAGGACTTAAAAGGCTTGTAATATTGAATGAAGGCAAGATGAAATGGATTAATTAGAGAAAAAGAAATAGTTGATATGCTAGTCAAAGGTAATGATCAAGTTCATAGCATCTAAATTACATGAAAATCTCTTGCCAATTCTTTTCAAAATTCATGAAGAAATGCCTTCTTGGTATTTCTTTTGCTTTTCTTCTTTTTCAATTCTTTTTTTTTTTCATTTTTTTTTCATTTCAATTCTTTTCTTCTTTTTTTTCCAACTATTTTTTTTATGTACATGACATTTCAATATACACATTGTTCACTTTCTATTGGCAAATCATTTTGATTTTAGAGTACTATGAAACTATGATCAAATGACATGACATGCATACAACATATGAATGGCTCAAAGGGGTAAGCAAATGGTGATGAATGTAGGATTGTGTTTGGGTGAAAGGGTTTAGAATTGAATGCCTCTTTCATTTCCATCATACTAATGCAAATGTAATTTTGAAAAAAAAGTGGAAACAAGTTCTAGAAGGTGAAAGACTAAGTGAACATCACACATGGAAAGAATTCACGGCCCAAATAATCTTCCAACAAGGTTTTTCTCTAATGCTCACTCCAATACAATCAATTGTATAGCAAACTAACTACAACGCATTTACTTAACTATTCCAAGTGCTAACTTTACTAAAAGCAATCAATTAAAACATTGCAATCAATTATAACAATGCTCAACTCTTAAATGCACTAATGATATAGAAACTCTCTTCTTTCAAAACAAGGAGAAGGCAAAAGTCTAATGGTGGGTTCATTTCTCTTCCCATTCACTTGAAAAGCAAAATATGGTTTTAAAAAGTTGCCAAAACACTAGAAATCTTGAAAGTTCAAAGAATTTCTCGCAAATCATATTCCAAAGTGACAAATGCGACCCTTTACCACTTAGGACATGTATCAAAGCAATTCATTCTTGAAAAAAATTTTGAAAATTTTTCTAGTTTAAGGCATTTTTCATTTAAAAACAACCAATGAGATTCAAAATGCATTTCCCTCCCCCACACTTAATTAACACATTGTCCTCAATGTGGAAAAACACTCGAAAGAGAATGTTGAGCAAGTTGAAATCCAAGGCACAATGGTAATTAAGTAGGGTAGTGGCCACAAATACAAAGCATACAAAGGGGTTCTTATTATACCTATTAAAACTAAGCAACTTCTACCTTTTTCTACTGGTTTGTGTCCCTCCCCCACACTTATCTTCTTCACACAACAATTAAGCTCAAAGAAACATAGGAATTAGGAAGAAAACAAGTGAGGAAAGAGACAACCTGTGTTAGAGAATCTTCAGTCTCTTGAAGGAGAAGTTCTCATCCTCGATGAGAATCATGCATTTGGCTTTTGAAACAACTTCTCTCGCATTGGATTTCCTTGGTGGAGGTGGCTCAGGATCAATCGGAAGAGGTCCAAGGATGTACGGTGGATGTTGGTTCCTCCGATGACCTTTCCAAGAATGTGCCTGCAAATGATCCGAGCAAATAGCAGTATCCCATCCAAAAATAGAAACATGGAGAGATTTCAAGTGAAGTAAAGGCATATTAAGTTCCAAACTCTCCAAGTAACTATCACATCCAAGGAAATCAACGATACTCCCATCAGTAGGAGTCAAACAAACAGTTAAATTCTCTTGTGTTTGCAAAGTGGAAGGTGCGGAATCCAACTTAGTGTTGGGGTACACCACATCATCATTGCAATCACAAGAGATGGAAGGGAAAAGAGTGGAAGAAGAAGGAGAATTTTTCAAATCATGACCACCTAAAACTTTTGAACTTTCAAAAGAATCACTTTCCTTTTCTATATCGGGTGGCAAATCACAAAAAAGAATCATATGGAAAGAATCATTTTCATTTATAAAATCATCAATTAAAGCATTTGAATCTTTCCGTATAAAGCTATCATGTAATTCATTGGAATCAAGAGAAAGATCCTTTCCTAGGCTATGGTCTTTATCACTCACATCAACCACATTGGCATTCATACAAGATTCAACATTTCCAGAATTGTCATGCTTATAATCATCAATAGTACAAGGATGTGTATCAAGATCAATGGTAGAATCAACCACTTCATTAAATACTTTCTTTTGAAACTCAACAAGCAAGTGGCGTTTGTCATGATAACAATCTACACATATTTGATCTTTCGCACAAGAACATGAAAATATATCATTCAATTCATCACAATCATCCCTAATACTATGAAGAGAAGCATTTTCGATAGTTAAAGCATCACACAAAGAAGTAGGAGCAGGGTCATTAACAAGTACAATCGAATCACTACTACTTGAACTAATGGGTTGAGCAATTACATTTTCAAATAATTGAGGGGATTCAACAATGATTTCCTCATCCACCTCATCATCACTCAAATAATTAATTGCTTCACAAGTTAAAGTAGTAGGAGAGTCTACTTCTATAAGGATAGGATCATTACCTAATGGTATAGAAGGCTCTTCAAAGCTCTTTTAAACTTGCTCCACTTCATATGTTTGTGTGGGAATAGGCACCGGAGGTCTGAAATCTTCCACTTGTGAAGTGGCATGTGACTCTTGAACTTGGACTCCTTGCTCTTGAATTTCTGGATAGAGAATGCCATATTGTTCCAGCTTGGTTTCAATGTTAAGTGGCACTTCACAAGACTCCAAATTCTGGGAAGATTGGAGTTGAGTGAACATTGGAACATTTTTAGGACTCCCCTCTTGCTCTACATGCAACTTTGAAAAGATTGGAGCTCCCTCTTCACCTCCAGATTGCTCCCACCATATATGATGTATGATAGCATTAGAGAGATCTACCATTTCATTGAGCTTATCTATTTTGCCCCTCAAAGTGCCAGACTCCCATGCAGCATCCAATAAGCGTTGATGTTCGGTATCCAACTTGTTATTTGCTTCCCTTAAAACATGTACTCGATCATCAACAGTTGGGATGGCAAGGATTGATTTCAAATTCAATTCAATAGCATAAGACTCAAAAACACTATGTTCATGTGGAATGGTAGGTGGTGGGTGAGTCTCTGGTGGAGTATGGAACTTAGAAGCCTTTTGTGCTTCCTCAAGCTCCTCAGTGCTTTCTTGTATATGCTCAACTTCATGTGTATGGAAGGACATAGAAGGAGGATTTGCTTGGGGATTTTTCAACACTTGTGCTTACTGAGTAAGACGCTCAAGTTCCTTTTCCAATCTCTCACTTTCTTTCTCTTGTTGTTCCAATCTTTTGAGAAGAAAGTCCATTTGTGATCGCCACTCTTGGGTATGATCATCCATTTGAGTTTGAAACTCTTGAATCACTTCTATTTGATGAGCAAAGGTGTCCTTGTTTGACTGCTCTTCATTGATAGTTTGAGTGATATGGTTTTGAAGCTCTTGAATGATGTCACCAATGATCGGTTCTTGCTGTGGCACAAATGGTTGGGAATGAGGTCCATAAGATTGTGGAAATGGTGGGTAGAGAGGCTTATGAGGTGGATGGTATGGTTGGAAAGTGGAACGAAATGAAGGAGAAGGGTCATGATATAGCATGCGGTTATATGATGGAGGATTAGAATGTGGCTCATAATATGGGTTGTATGGTGGTGGAGAAGGTTCAAGGTATGATCTATAGGGTGGGTGTGGTGGGTAACGAGGTTGAAATGAAGGTTGTTGGTAGGGTTCATGGTATGAAGGGTGGAATGGACCTTGGCATTCTTGACCAATTGGACTATCTTGACATCCTAAATTAGCTTGAAGAAGCTGTAACGTTTGTTGAATGGCATGGATGCTTTCAGAGATGGTCTCTTTCCTTTCAGTTGAATCTCCTATAGAAGAGTGAGATTGAAAAGGTAAACCTTGATTACCATTAAACCAAGCCATGAGAATTCAATGCAATAAATTTCCAAAGAATCACAAGATAACTATCTAATTAAAAAACTATAAAAACTAAGAAAAAAGAATACAAATGCAAATGAAAAAGGGGAAAACAAAAATTTCAAGATAACAAAAGATGCAATATGCTTTGAATTAACTTGGAGACATGGTGAATTCAAACAAGTGAGCTCAACATCATATGAAATTGAATGCAACAACACCACACAGAAGCTACCAAGTCAAAACAATGCAATGAATGCTATGAAAATTACCTAAATGCATAAATCCTAAACTATATGCAATGAAAAACGAAAAACAAAATGCAAAACTAACAAGCTCAACTCAAGAAACCCCTTGTCAAAAGTGAATTTGACAATTAGATTACCTAGGGAGCCAATTACTTAGCTCCCCGGCAACGGCGCCATTGATTTGACCGTGTCTTTACGCCTTGGGGTCAAATGCAAAATATTTTTAATCCAAGAATTGCAGTACAATGCAACACTCGGGTCGTCTCACTTAAGGAGCCTTTATTGAACTACCTAAGTAATCTATATGCCATGCAAATGCAATTAAAATAAGGGGAAACGAGTTTTGGTTTTTGAAATTAATAATTAAAAGAAAGTGCAATTTTTAATTAAAAGCTAAACTAATATTTTTGGTATTTTGGAAAATAATAAAGAAAATAAATTGGGCTAAAAAGAGATTATATGATAAAATGAACCTTGGTGGCCAATTTGGTGGCTTTCCTAGCTTCTTTAAAATAATTTGGGAGTTATTTTTGCATCAAGTCAAATTTAAAACCCTAAGCAATCGCATTAGGTCCAATCTACCTAATAAATGACTAGTCCTACAATCGCATTCTTAACCACCTCTTAGGTAAATTGTTAAAGACCCACTTGATGTGTATTAAAATGGATTAATGCACTTGGTTCCTCTTAATTGAAAGCACAATCGCGACATTCAAATTAAATTAAATCCATCACACAATCTAGATATCACATAGAATATATAACTTCATTAATCCAATAGGAAAATAAATCCAATAAAATTCAAATGCACCAATACCAAATTCAATACAAAATAATCCATCATAGACAAATTATCACTCATCTAAGTCTCAAAAATACACACATGTCAATGTAAATTCAATCCACACAGACATAATGTATAATTTAAGCTAATGGAAAATAATGAACTCCCCTTATAGAACCTTGAAGCTCTAGCCACCTCCTCTACCACCAAGACTCGAGCAAAAATCAGCCACTCATCGCTTGAACAGCACCCACAGAATTTTCAGACCTCAGCAAAGCCATTTAAATTCAATGGAAATTGAATGAGAGTCTGAGCAAAATGAATCTCGCGGGTTCTGTTAGAAAATGAGAGTGAGAAATATAGAAGGAAGGTCACAGGGGAGGTGACCGTGACGGTGAAAGTGAAGAATGGTGGTCGGTGGTGGCGTATTTAGGAGCAGGGCAGTGCTATGGCTCTTCTCGGTCTCCCTCAAGTTCCCTCTGAGTTCTCAATCCTCTCCCATGTCCGCCTCCTCTGTGATTTCGGTTCTGTTCTGGTTTTTTTCAGTCTCGACTCTGTCTCACCGGCGGTGGAAGTCTGATCTGGTTGATGGTGATGAAGATGCAGTGCTCGCCGGCGACAGTGAAGATGGACGTTGTCGCCGGCGAGGAAGAGAGGTGAAGGTGATGATAGATTCGATTTTTTTTTTACTGTGCGGCGCTGCTCTCTTATATCATTCCCTCAGCTGCGTCTCTGTCGGATCCCCCTATATCCAAATAGCATATCCAGCGGGTCATCCGTTTCTGTTTCTCTTTTCACTCTCGGGTCCCCACCGTTTCTGTTGCTTTTTATTTTTCTGTTTTGTTTTGTTTTGTTTTTTTTTTTGCTTTTGGACCCTTCTTTGTCAGCTGATATTGGGTCTGGGCTTCAACTCATTGGGCCTGTTCTTTTCTTTCTTTCTTTCTTTCTTCTTAGCCCAATAATTTGAACCTCCAAAATTTAATTTCTTCTTTAACGCCTACAATGCAAAATTAAACACAAGGTAGCATCAAAAGTTTAAGAAATAATTGTACAAAATAATTAATAATTTTGATCATTTTGCCCCTAATTACCATTAATTCAAAACAATTGTTCCTAATTAAAATTAGTGTTTAATCATGCAATAATGTCCAGGAAAATGCATTAAAATCCCAAATTTATTATGGAAAATTCATATAAAAATATGGTTCAATCACATGTGCATGACAGAAGACCTCCCTCTTGGATGAATGATCATGTGTGCTTAGCTGAAAAGGTGGCAAATTCCTCTGAAAAGGTAAAATGCAAGTATCTCATCCATGAGTACTTGTCTTATGCAAATATTTCTAAAGATCATAAGGATTATATCTTATCTACTGACAATGTTATTGAGCCCTATAGTTTTCAGGAAGCAAGGAAAGATCCCAAGTGGCTAAAGGCCATGAAGGATGAAATGAATGCACTAGAGTTAAACAAAAATGGGAGATTGTAGACCTTCCTAAGGGCAAGAATGCCATAGGTTGTAAGTGGGTCTACAAAGTCAAATATGACTCAAATGGTAAGGTAGAAAGGTATAAGGCTAGATTAGTGGCAAAAGGATAAAGCCAATAAGAGGGAATAGACTACTTTGAAACCTTTTCCCCTATTGTCAAGATGGTTACTGTGAGATTAGTCCTCACTCTTGCAGCAATGCATTGTTGGCATCTTTCTCAAATAGATGTCAACAATGCATTCTTGCAAGGGGATTTACATGAGGAAGTTTACATGAAAATGCCACAAGGATTTGATCAATTTGGAAATGGTAAAGTTCGCAAGTTGATTAAATCATTGTATGGTCTTAAATAAGCTTCATGTCAGTGGAATGCTAAACTCACAAAAACCTTGATACAAGGTGGTTTTAGACAAAGCAAATATGATTACTCCTTGTTTATTAAGGAAAATAAAGGGGATATAACTATTGTGTTGGCTTATGTTGATGATCTTGTAATAGCAGGGAATAACATTAATAGAATCAATGAGTTCAAAGCATACTTGCATGATGATTTCAAAATTAAAGACTTGGGCCACCTTAAATATTTCTTGGGTTTAGAGTTGGCAAGATCTGAGAAAGGCATTGTGCTGAGTCAACGGAAGTATGCTATGGATCTCATTGTGGATATGGGATTAAGTGGAGCCAAACCCTTAAGGGTTCCTATGGAACGGCATATCCGATTGTGTGCTAAAGGGAATGGGTCAGCAAAGCATGCTAAGATAAGGCATAAAAGGAACAACACTCTTAAGCAAGAAGATCCTCTCCTTTTTGACCCGTCTGCATATCGAAGGTTAATCGGTAGGTTACTTTATCTTACTACTAGTTGACCTAACATTTGCTTTGTTGTGCAGGCCTTGAGTCAATTTATGAGTGCCCTAAGAAGGTCACACATGGCAGCTGCTGTTTGAATTGTCCAATACCTCAAAGGGCAGCCAGGATTAGGAATTTTCTTGGATGCTCAAGGAGGAAAGGAGCTCAAATGCTATGTGGATTCCGATTGGTCAACTTGCCCCGACGCAAGAAGGTCGGTTACTGGGTATTTGGTGCAGTTTGGAGGATCTCTTGATGCTAGAAGTCTAAGAAACAGAACACAATTTCAAAGTCATCCGCTGAGGCAGAATATAGAGCCTTAGGGATAGCGGTTTCTGAAATTGTATGGTTGACACAGTTGTTAAAAGATCTTGGGGTAAGAGATGTTGAGCCAGTTTCGGTCTATTGTGATAACGAGTCAATGACACACATTGCATCTAATTCGATTTTCCATGAACGAACAAAACACAGAAATAAATTGCCACTTTGTTTGTGAAAAACATCAGCAAGGGATGGTCAAGTTGCAACATGTTAGTTCTAGGAGTCAACTTGCAGATTTGCTTACTGAGGCGATTGGTAATGAAGATTATGATCAATTAATGAGCAAGTTGGGCACTGTGAACCTGTTTGCGCCCCTAACTTGAAGGGGGTGTCAGGAATATTAGAATAGTGTATTAGTATTGTATTAAATTTATATATTATAACTATCATAATATGCTGAGTATATTAGGTGTTTTTAGCTTGTGGGCTCATGTGCGTATGTTTAAGTCCACTAGCTCAGTGTCTTGTGTATGACTTTGGATTGTATTATATATATATAGAAGGAAAGGGATCATTGCTCTTTGATCATGTTTTCTCTTATTTTCAGGTCCATGACTTGTGTTTATCATTAAGGAATGGATTTAATAACGAAAAAATCTCAATAATAAGTTAGCAGCATAAATATGTCATCATTTTTTATATTATAAGCATGTAACTTGTTATTAGATTATTTGGTAATTAAATATTTATTAGCCCATACAGTACTTCCCACAAGAAAATATCATAAGACTTGGACTTTACAGCTAATTAACCACACTTTATTTGCTGGCCAAAGAAAATTAGCCACACTTTATGTCATCTCACTTTGGAAAGTATTCAAAAAGACTGAAAAAAAGTCAAAAATGTCTCGTTGGTGCGAGCTTTTGGAATTTAATATGAATAGGGGAAAAAATGCTGTCTAAAATGTTTTCATTAATTGGAGCCGTGTCACTCAAACTTGGATCAGTGGTAATAATCAGATGACAACTAATTTTGAAATGGGGATTTTCTGGCAATTTTTCCTGTTAAAAGATTAAAAGGGGAAAAAGAAAATAATGACCTCGCCCCTATTTATGATATTAATGATTGAATCATTTGAGTTGGCAGCGAAAATGATGTTCCGACTTTCAAGTACTTAAATGACGAGGAGGCAGTGTGGGGGCAACATGTCCGTCGCCCATTTTCCAAGAGTGAAAGCACTAAAATCTTATCTTAATCTTAATTTAAAGATTGAGTTAATAATGGACTTATTTATAAGAGCGACAGACAATAAAATACCACTTTAAAATCTTAAACCAGTATTGTCAGAAAATCAATGATTTGGGATTTTGACAATCAAGTGGTATTTTTTTGTCCCTTTTCCTTTATATTATTACTTCCTCCGGCCCAATTTATGAGCAACTTTTTTTTTTCTTAGTGTTAATCCTTAATATAATCAACTTTTCCATAACTCTAAATTTAAACCACTTTTTCCTTATCTATCCCTATTAAATACATATCTCTATATTATAAACCATTAATTCTCGGTCATTCAATCATTTATTATTCATTCTTTCTCTTATTTTATATTAATTCTCTTTCATATTTTTTACTCGTTATTTCATAAATAAAGACATATTTAAAAAAGACATGATATTTTTTATGCAATCATTATTTTTAATTAATCTTAACCGTCAGTTCATTTTATAACTTCAGAAAAAAAAAGTTACTTATAGAAAAGACATGTGGGAGAATTTCATTATGATATTATCACTACAAAAAAAACATAATTTAGTAGCGGTTAAAAATGGATATTAGTAGTGGTTTTAACCGCTACAAACAACATTAGTAGCGATTAATAAAACCGCTACTAAATCGTATGTTGCAAGCGGTTTTGTAGCGGTTACATAAAACCACTACTCAAGGAAAATAACCGCTACTTCCTTTGTATCGGTTCAACTAAACCGCTACAACATCACCAGAAGCTGGAAAATTTTTTTCAGGGATATAACCGCTAGAAATATAAAAAATGAAATTTTCAATGTGAGAAAAGAAAATGAATTTTTTTTCTATTTTGTAGCGGTTAATAAACCGCTACTAAATTGAAATTTTTATGAAATTAGTAGCGGTTGTAGAACCGCTACTAATTTCACGAAAATTCAAATAACGCGCCAAAAAATTAATTTTGGTTTAAAAGGCGCGTTAATTAGTAGCGGTTTAATAACCACTACAAAAATAAAGAAAATTAAAAAAAAATATGATCATTTGTTTCTATTTTTTTAATATTAAATTAAATAGTTTAATTTTTTAGTAGTTTATCTAATTTAATTAGGTTATTATTCAATAGTTTAACTGATTTATAAATTAAAAGGAATAATTTAATTTAGTTGGATAAGTATAAAAATTATATTGATAATATTATTAAGGACACGTAGGTAATAAGGAACTATTATATTGTTTACTACAATGTAATTGCGTATGAAGTTGCCAAAAAAAATTATGTATGAAAAATAGATGAAAATGAGATAAAGCTCGGAAATATCTGGAAAAAAAATGGTGAGAATAAATTTTATGCGAAAGAAAGAAGTATTGAAAAAAAAATTAAAAAACATGTTACCATATTTGATCGTATTGTTCATCTTCTCAACTCATACGAAAAATTTTATAAATGAGAGAAAATGAAAGAAGGGTAAGGTGAAAAGAGATGGGGGAGTGTTAGAAATGAGTGTTGGTAAGGGTATTTATAGGGATCCACATACCATTTTGTAGCGGTTAATGTATCCATTTTGTAGCGGTCTTTAGTTTGTAGCGGTTATTTTCATTTTTGTAGTGGTTTTTAATTAGTAACGGTTATTTTTCATTTTTGTAGCGGTTTAGAAACCGCTACAAATATTATTTTATTTTTAAAAAAAAAATTTCCAGTTTTTTTTAAAGACATAAACATAATTTGAATTTGATCACTCATCCTCGCCATCTCTACAGAAATTATGTAGAAAAACTATTGTTAGAGATGTATTATTAAATTTAAAAAATTTAATTTAAATGATGTGGACTTAAAAAAACTCACCGCAGTAGAGGTAAATTGTCATCGCTTTCAGGGAAGTAGTTTTCAAAATCGGCTGGCTGAAATGGCCTCGTAGAATGTTGTGGGAATCTCAGCGTCGGGGAATGCATCTTGTAATAATTCGAGCAACATCGACATTCCTTTATCTATGATTCCACACAAGCATTTGATATGATACAATTTGATCAAGAAAGATAATTTAGACTATTTTCGACAACCTTGATATAAAGGACGATCTGCTTCATCCATCAAGATGAAAAAATTCCGAACTGCTTCATTCCTCATAAACACCAGCTCAAAACCATGCACTTCTTCGTTGAAGTTGTCGCCTTGAAATCCAAATGCATCACGCACAGTATCATTCACAGGATCATCTTCATCTAGTTGAACGCCTACTTGAGAACTTCAAGAAAGAGCATCATCATATCTAATGCCGGCCTTCTCACCATGAACTGCCCATAACGTATAGTCCTCAAGGAAAGGCTTCAGAAACAAATGTTCCTTAACAACATTTCATGCATGCCACTTCTTAAACTTGCATCTCCGACAGGGACAGACGATCTTGCCGTTACAGCCAGCGTGAGTGAATGCGAAATCCAAGAAATTGTTTAATCCGTACAAATATTCCGGAGAATTGCGCGGCAACTTGATCCATGACTTATCCATAGTTGCTGGTGAGAGAGAAGAAAGTATAGTGAAGAAGACAAGTGAATAGAGAATGACGAATGCCTGGAATCTTATATTGTGAAATTAGAACGTTTAATATTTTGTAGCGGTTCAAACGCCGCTACACTAACCACTACATTACTAGGAATTTGTAGCGGTTATATGTATACAACCACTACTAATTTTCAAGTCGTTAAAAATCAAATTGAAGAATTTGTTTTAAACTTGTAGCGGTTATAAGTAAGTAACCGCTACAAACTTGAACAAAGATGGCAAATTCAAAATTCAAACGTTGAGTATTTGTAGCGTTTATTTATGCAACCGCTACAAATATAATATTTGTAGCGGTTACATTAATAACCGCTACAAATATAATATTTGTACCGGTTTTATTTTAAAACCGCTACAAAAATGGACAACTTTTCTAAATCTAAAAAAAATAAATTTTATATATATATATATATATATATATATATATATATATATATATATATATATATATATATATATATATATATATATATATATATATATATATATATATTTGTAGCGGTTACATTAATAACCGTTACAAATATGATATTTGTAACGGTTTTATTTTAAAACCGCTACAAAAATGGACAACTTTTCTAAATCTAAGAAAAGTAAATTATATATATATTTGTAGCGGTTATACAACAAAACCGCTACAAATATATATATAATTTATTTTTTTTAAGGTTTAGAAATTTAACTAATATTGTTTCAATTAATTCACAAATTCAAAAACACGATCTAAGAATATAAATATAACTATAGTAAACGCAATAAGAATATAAGTTCTGAAATAAAAAATTATATATGTTTATTTACAAATGTTTCAACAAAAAAAGATGTCTTAAACTAAGTAGCTGGGGGCTGATCATCTGGTGCTCCCTCAGGTGCTAGAGGATCGGGCCGCTGGTCAAAGTTAACCGCACCATCATTATCAGCAGGAGGAGGAAGAGGAGGAGGAGGAGTAGTAGTCTGGACGATGAACCGAGGGACAGGCGGAACCTGTAGATGCTGCTCATCCGGGAATAGGCGACTCCATGACCGCTCGAGCATCTTGTTCGTGATTTCACGCCACTGCATCTACTGAGCGTAGATCAAATCAGCCTGCAGCTGCATCTGTTGCTGCTTCTGCTGTGCCACTGTAGCATGTGTCCGCTCTAAATCTGACCGCAGCTGCTCAACAGACTCGTCCCTCGGACATCTGACCCATCTAGAGCTGCCAGCCTCAGAAGCAGCGCTCCTACTGTAGACCATGCTAGGTCTAGCGCCTATCCCCATCCCTTGCACTCGTCCGGGGTGCTCAGCCTGACCCAGACCCGCCTTCAAAGGAGCCGTCGGGTCTACTGACCCTTATGACTCCTCGGCATGGGTCTCTCGCAGCTCAGCTTGCGACTACTGCATCCGCTCCTGCCATTTTATGAAACAATTACTTATTAAAATTTTAAATTATTAAGTTGGTTATATAAAAGTTATAAAAATGAAATTACTTACAATGGCCGTGTTTGCCTGCTGAGAGATTGGAGTCCCGTCACGGTGTCTGTGTGTGATAGCGTACAACTCTCTATAGTCGTCTGACAGTTCTCCTACTGTGCCTTCCTCTCCTAAAATAATTACAAAAGTCAATTAATATTATGAAATAACCAGTTAAAATTCAGTGATATTATGAAAAGTTACCAGCTCTCTGTAAGTGACAGCAAATGTCTTCGATCCTGTTGTGTGGTGGATCGTCTGCTGCCTACGACACCTGGTGTTCCTCTGAGAAAGCGCCTGCAAAAAAAAACAATATTAAATGTATTAAGATAATAAAAAACATTTAAACTTAATAAATTTCAAATTAAAAATAATTAAATTATAATTATAATTTAATAATTAACAGTTACAAAATTATATATAAATAATCTAATAAATGCATTACCTACCCCTTTGGGCTCCTCCTGAACTGGACGAAACTCGCCCAGTCGTTCGGCGGGATGCCGTCCTGAACCCTCTCGATCAGCTGCTCCAGAGGCATCGTCCCATCCTTATCCACACTGTGGAAGAGATGGTTCCTCCTGTTCCTCCAGCCGTCACCCATCTTCATCAGGGTATGCCTCTTCCGGTTGGCCCTGATGGCAAACCGCAACTTCAAAAAAATTATTTAAATATCAATAATTACAAAAATCCTATTAAAAAATATTAATTAAATAGAATTAATTAAAAAAAATATTAATTAAATACTATTAATTACCTGCACCACATCCTCCCAAGCTAGGTCCTTCGGCCCCTTTGGAATATGCCTCCACGTCCTGAAGTGAAGGGGGAACCGCATCCAATTTGAGCCCAGCTCGTTCAGGAAGCGGTTGAACAGGTGACCCTCATTGTCAATGGGCTGGTCCGTGCCCTCATTCCACGGCACTAGAACTTGAAGTGTCCAGTCCATGCTGTTTAAACTGGCTACGTCCAGCCTCCTCGTGGACATGTTTCCCTACTCATATGCACAATTTACCGCACGTTAGATAAATTGTAATTCAAATTTAACATTTTGAATTTAAATAAATAATTTATTAAATAAAAAAAATTTATTTACCTTGGACCTGCGCCTCAAACCCAGTGGACCGTGAAGACGACCCTCGTGGGTTATTCTGCTCCCGAGCCTCCTCCTCATCGAGGAACTGCTCCATCTCCCTAAGCCCAATCGTGATGTCGAAATCCTCCGCCTCATAGTCCTCGACGCTGATATTTGCCTCCCCAAATCAGGCAATACCACTGGTGCTGTCGTCTCTTGTGGGATCGTCTGCGGTGCCTGTGGTAGGGCCGACTCCTGTGGGGGATTGGCTGCAATGCTGCGGTCGCCCTCCCTCCGCGCTGCCCCCTCCCTCTGCCCCCTGCTCTGCTGCTGCCATCCTGCAAAATCGGTCTGGAGACCTCAGGTGCCCTCCCCTATCCTCTCTTGAAGCCATATCAACTTTAAAAATTAAAAAAAAATATTTTAGTCACATTATTATGCAAAAATATAATAAAAATATAAATACAAATAAAATACGTCTTATCTCCGTACTTCAAGTACAATACTGAGAAATACTGCAGCAAAAACTCTTTCACAGACGTATGAACGCTCAACTCTAAAAGAAAACACTCACAGAAACTTCAGAAAACAAAATGAGCAAACGTAACAATGGTCAAGGCCGCGGGTTTATATAGACCACAACTTTGTAGCGGTTATAGTTATAACCGCTACATTAACCGATACAAAGCACCGAGGGTGGCTAAAATTTGTAGCGGTTATACAATAACCGCTACAAAGTACAAAGTTCTGTAGCGGTTCCGCTACAAAACCGCTATAAATTTGGAGACCTTTGAAATTTTGTAGCAGTTCGGCTACAGAACCGTTACAAATTTTGTGACCTCTGAAATTCTGTAGCGGTTAGAACCTTATAACTGCTACAAATACGCGACGTTTGGAATTTTGTGGCGGTTTGCGTGGACAAACCGCTACACTGTTGGCACATTTTCGTCGCGCCATGTGGCGGGAATATTGTAGCAATTTTAATATATTAACCGCTACAAGTAAACCGCTACAACTTTTGGCGGGAAATTCATGCCATATTTGTAGCGGTTTTTGCTCCCTGACCGCTACAAAAAACGCTACTAATCTGTCGCGTCACTTGATACGTAGCTTGCCGCTACAAATTTGTAGAGATTTAAGTTAAAACCGCTACAAATATTAAAATTTGTAACGGTTTTAATTAACCGCTACAAAATGCTATTTTTTTTTGTAGTGTATTCTTGTTACTTTGACACGGTGCGCTCTTCTGTTTCCCATTTTATCGTCAACAAAGAGAGGTCATTTTAATTGAGTCATTCCTTTCTTTAACTAAAGTTTTGCACTATGCATACTTTTTTTTTCTTTTATCAAGGAAAAAAAATTATGACCAAGTATATTTTTTTGTGACTAGGGATGGTCACTATTTTAGGGTGTTGGGTATAGTAAAAAATAGTTAAAAATTTTAAATGCTGCTGAAACAATACTTTAAAACGTTGAATGTTACTTAACCATGTATAAATTAAAAAAAAAAAAAAAACATGAGTTCCGCTGCCAATGGAAAGTGATGTTTCTTCGGGCAAAAACATGTTGTCATTTTTTACATGATAAGTATGTAACTTGTCATTTGATTTTTTGGTAATTAAATATTTCTTAGCCCTTACAGTACTTCCCACAAGAAAATATCAAAAGACTTGGACTTTACAGCTAATCAACCACACTTTATTTACTGGCGAAAGAAAATTAGCCACACTTTATGTCATTTCACTTTGGAAAGTATTCAAAAAGACTGAAAAAAGTCAATAATGTCTCGTTGGCGCGAGCTTTTGGAATTTAATATGAATAGGGAAAAAATGCTGTTTAAAATGTTTTCATTAATTGGAGCCGTGTCACTCAAATTTGTATCAGTGGTAATAATCAGATAACGACTAATTTTTTTTTTTTTTTTTTTTTTTTTTTTTGAATTAGTAGGACAAGAGCTAACTCTTGAGTTGTGTCATGAAATGGGAATTTTCTGGCAATTTTTCCTGTAAAAAGATTAATAGGGGCAAAAGAAAATAATGACCTCGCCCCTATTTGTGATATTAATGATTGAATCATTTGAGTGGGCAGGGGAAATAATGTTCCGACTTTCGAGTACTTAAATGACAAGGAGGCGGTGTGGGGGCAACATGTCCGTCATCCATTTTCCAAGAGTGAAAGCACTAACATCTTATCTTAATCTTACTTAATTTAAAGATTGAGTTAATAATTGACTTATTTATAAGAGCGACAAAGACAATAAAATACCACTTTAAAATCTTAAATCAGTATTGTCATCTATAAAATTATAGGTATTGACCATAAAAGCATATCAATTAACAACTTATTTTAGTAGAAAATCAATGATTTGAGATTTTGAAACTCAAATGGTATTTTTTTGTCCCTTTTTCCTTTATATTATTACTTCCTCTGGTCCAATTTATAAGAAACTTTTTTTTTCTTATTGTTAATCCTTAATATAATCAATTTTTCCATAACTCTAAATTTACACCACTTTTTACTTATCTATCCCTATTAAATATACGTCTCTATATTATAAATCATTAATTCTCTCTCATTCAATCATTTATTATTCATCCTCTCTCTTATATTATATTAAGGACAATACTTATATCAAGTTCCTTACATTCATTACATCAAGTTCTCCAATCACATACAACCATGTGTTCTATTTTTTGCATTTTGTTTTATAGTTAATTGATAATAATGCAAAAATGTGACACATGGTCACATGTAATTGGAGAACTTGACGAAATGGATATAAGGAACTTGACCTAAGTATTTTCCTTATATTAATTCTCTCTCACATTTTTTACTCTTTATTTTCATAAATAAGGACATATTTTTGAAAAAGACATGATATTTTTTATACGTTGATTATTTTTAATTAATCTTAACCGCCAATTCATTTTGCACAATCAGAAAAAAAGTTACTTATAAAAAAGACATGTGGGAGAATTTCATTAGGCATATTTGTTATGGCGTTGAGATTGTTTATAAACTGTTTTTCACGTAAATCAAGACAACTCCTCTCACATACTTACCTGGTGTACCGTAAATCACGATTAAAAAGATACATTTAAACATTTCAATCAATATTTCAAACAAACACAATACGAAATTATTCTTGTTACCTTGACACGGTTTGCTCTTCAGTTTCCCATTTTATCGTCAACAAAGGGAGGTCATTTTAATTGAGTCATTCCTCTCTTTAACTAAAGTTTTGCACTACGCATACTCTTTTTTTTTCTTTTATCAAGGAAAAAAAATTATGACCCAATATATTTTTTTGTGACTAGGGATGGACACTATTTTAGGGTGTTGGGTATAGTTAAAAATTTTAAATGCTACTGAAAGAATACTTTAAAATGTTGAATGTTACTTAACCATTTATAATTCTTTTTTTTAAAAAATAGAGCCATGAGTTCCACTGTCAATTAAAAGTGATGTTTCTTCGGGCGAAAAAAAGTGATGTTTCTCCATGTTTTATCACAACATTGTAACTTCATGATATTCTGGGAACAATTCTTTTTGCTTTATATTAGACATCTTTGGTGTATTAGGCTCATGAATAAGTATTTACAAACATTGACAAGGAAAGAAAATAAGGATAATTATAATGAGGCTTTAAGAAAAGGATTTAATAATTAAAAAGTTATAATAATAAGTTAGCAGTATAAATATATTATAATTTTTTACATTATAAGCATGTACCTTGTCATTTGATATTTTGGTAATTAAATATTTCTTAGCCCTTACAGTACTTCCCACAAGAAAATATCAAAAGACTTCGACTTTACAGCTAATTAACCACACTTTATTTACTGGCGAAAGAAAATTAGCCACACTTTATGACATCTCCCTTTTTAAAGTATTCAAAAAGACAGAAAAAAGTCAATAATGTGTTGTTGGCGTGAGCTTTTGGAATTTAAAATGAATAGGGAAAAAAATGCTGTTTAAAATGTTTTCATTAATTGGAGCCGTGTCACTCAAATTTGTATCAGTGGTAATAATCAGATAACGACTAATTTTGAAATGGGAATTTTCTGGCAATTTTTCCTGTAAAAAGATTAATAGGGGGAAAAGAAAATAATGACCCCGCCCCTATATATTTGTGATATTTATAATTGAATCATTTGAGTGGGCAGCGAAAATAATGTTCCGACTTTCGAGTACTTAAATAACAAGGAGGCGGTGTGGGGGCAACATGTCCGTCGTCCATTTTCCAAGAGTGAAAGCACTAACATCTTATCTTAATCTTACTTAATTTAAAGATTGAGTTAATAATTGACTTATTTATATAAGAGTGACAAAGACAATAAAATACCACTTTAAAATCTTAAATCAGTATTGTCATCCATAAAATTATAGGTATTGACCGTAAAGCATATTAATTAACAACTCATTTTAATAGAAAATAAATAAATTGGGATTTTAAAACTCAAATGGTATATTTTTTTTTTGTCCCTTTTTCCTTTATATTATTACTTCCTCCTGTCCAATTTATAAGAAACTCTTTTTTTCTTAGTGTTAATCCTTAATATAATCAAATTTTTTATAACTCTAAATTTAAACCACTTTTTCCTTATCTATCCCTATTAAATATACATCTCTATATTATAAACCATTAATTCTCTCTCATTCAATCATTTATTATCCATCATCTCTTTTATTTTATACTAATTCTCTCTAATAATTTTTACTCATTATTTTCATAAATAAGGACATATTTGGAAAAGACATGATATTTTTTATACATTTATTATATTTGATTAATCTTAACCGCCAATTTATTTTACACAATCAGGAAAAAGTTACTTATAAAAAAGTCATGTGGGAGAATTTCATTAGGCATATTTGTTATGGTGTTGAGATTGCTTATAAATAAACTGTTTTTCATGTAAATCAAGACAAAACTCCTCTCACATATTTAATTCGTATATCATAAATCACGATTGAAAAGCTGTTTTTAAGCATTCCAATCGCTATTCCAAACGAGCACATTATGATATTATTCTTGTTACCTTGACACGTGCGCTCTTCAGTTTCCCATTTTATCGTCAACAAAGGGAGGTCATTTTAATTGAGTCATTCTTTTCTTTAACTAAAGTTTTGCACTACGCATACTTTGTTTTTCTTGTATCAAGGAAAAAAAATTATGACCAAGCATATTTTTTTGTGACTAGGGATGGTCACTATTTTAGGGTGTTGGTTATAGTAAAAAAAAGTTAAAATTTTTAAATTCTACTGAGAATACTTTAAAACGTTGAATGTTACTTAACCATGTATAAATTAAAAAAAAAAAAAGCCATCAGTTCCACTGCCAATAAAAGTAATGATTCTTCAGACAAAAAAAAAAAAAAAGTGATGTTTCTCCATGTTTTATGACAACATTGTAACTTCGTGATATTCTGGGAATCAGGGTTTTCAGATCTGGACCAGACCGGTCGGTCCGGAACCCGCCGAACCGGTCAATAGACAGGTCCGGTTCCCGGTCCGGTCCAGGTCCCAATTTAAAAAAAAAATATTTTTAACTTTTTTCTTTAGAATTTCATACTATAAGCCTAAAATCTTCAATTACTCACCGGTTTGGTCCCGGTTTAGCTCCGGTTTGACCCACTGACCCTTAACCCAATACCCCAACCGATTTAATACCTGATCCGGGTTTTAATACCTTACTGTGAACAATTCTTTTTGCTTTATATTAGACATCTTTGGTGTATTAGGCTTATGAATAAGTGTTTCCAAACATTGGTAAGGAAAGAAAATAAGGATAATTATAATGAGGTTTTAAGAAAGGGATTTAATAACTAAAAAGTCTCAATAATAAGTTAACAGTATAAACATGTTGCCATTTTTTATATTCATTTGATATTTTGGTAATTAAATATTTCTTAGCACTTACAGTACTTCCCCCAAGAAAATATCAAAAGACTTAGACTTTACAGCTAATTAACCACACTTTATTTACTGGCGAAAGAAAATTAGCCGCACTTTATGTCATCTCATTTTGGAAAGTCAATAATGTCTCGTTGGCGCGAGCTTTTGGAAATAGGGAAAAAATGCTGTTTAAAATGTTTTCATTAATTGGAGCCGTGTCACTCAAATTTAGGTCAGTAGTAATAATCAGACAGCGACTAATTTTGAAATGGGGATCTTCTGGCAATTTTTCCTGTAAAAAGATTAAAAGGGGAAAAGAAAATAAAGACCCCGCCCCTATTTGTGATATTAATGATTGAACCATTTGAGTGGGTAGTGAAATAACGTTCCGTCTTTCGAGTACTTAAAATGGCAAATTTTTTTTTAAAAAAATAATTTATATGGCACTTCCTTAAAAAATGATCATGAGAAGGGGGAAAAAAAAACAACCACTTCCTGTGGCGCTTTGTGGAGGAAGCACCACAGGAAAGTGGAACTTCATGTGGAAGCAAGCACCACAAGAAGTCCTCCTTCTTATGGTCCTTCCTCCACAGAGATGCATTTTAAAAAAAAAAAAAAAATATCATAAGTGCCACAGCTTTTTTTAGTGTCATTTTGATTTGTATTACTTTATAAGCGCCACAACTTCTTTTAGTGACGTCTTGAATTGTGCCCCTTTGTAAGCACCATAACTATTTTCAATATAAGCGTTACAACTTTATTTTTTTGTAGTAGTGTAAGTTACTTTATTGGTGTCTATTTGGGTTTCACCCGAGACTTACTCGAGATTGCTTTACGTATATCGAGGCTCGCCAAATAATGTCAGGTTAGAGTATATGTGTGCAGGCCCCACATGACACCACATACCGGTGTCTACCTCAAAAACATAAGGTACACATATCTGCGCTAGAAATGCCATGTGTGCACCTGTACTGACATATTTCGCTCGACGAATTAGTTTCATACCTCATGACATAGCTGGGTGGTGTCTTTCTACCAACCCAATGGCTTGTATATGTGTCCTGTGCATATTTTCACCGACACTTTGATCCTACTGCCTACGCATACTGGGCCCTCTGACTAGTAGGACCGGATCACATTGTCCTCTATAGTTTTTCTATCTCTTGACATTCTTAGGACTCTTTCTGAACTGGGTTTAGTAATCTGCCTAATATAGGTTTTTCCTCAAAGTCCTAGGCTCAAAATTTGGGATATTACAATGGTTTCCTTTATACATATTAAACTGAAGGAGCTATCATCAATGGTCACCCACAATAACTATCATTTACATTTCAGTCCCATAGCTTAAGGGTGTGTTTGGTTTGAGGGGAGGGTAGGGGAGGGAGGGGAGGGGAGGGTGGCGAAATTACCATTTTGGACAAAAGAAACTTAAAATTTACCCTCTCATTTTTTTAAATTTTGGTTTCCCGCTCAAAATTTACTTTCTCTTTTTTTTTTTTTAAATTTTGGGTTCCCTCCCAAAATTTAAATTCTTTCAACCCAAAAAGGTAATTTACCCACCCTCTCATTCCCTCCCTCCCCTCAAACCAAACACACCCTAAAGGGCTAATCTGTTAAGGATGGATCAATCATAATCCATTACTCGTAAACTACATAGTATCGTGTTGTGAATTCTGCTACTAAATAAACTTCCATTGTAATAATGACGTTGTTTGTGCAAGCTAGGTTACATGTTATTTATTGCTATGATGTTTGGTGTTGTCAAATTTTGCCTGAACTCTATAATAACGGGGTTTTAAGTTTGATGAGCACTTAAATATGGAACACCCAAATTTCAAATTAATTTTTTTTACTGTTTTTTTTGAAAAAATATTTTAATTGATATAAAATCTAAAATAATGATAATCCCTCAACTATCATCTTATAAAAAAAAATGAATTTTTTATTTTAAAACTATTAGTTAAAAATTTTAAATTTGAACCATTAAAGCTATATTCTATATTTGCATGATGCAGATCTTACCATACGATGAACACTGAAATTAGTTGTTATGATAAAGGTAAGAAAAGCAAGTGGATTATGAGTGTGATTCCACTACGGGAATGGCAAAAGCAGGTTCATCAGCTATTGACAAGTCCATTTTTGTGGGGAGTGCGAGAGAAAGGTTGTTACAGTCGTTTTCATTCGCCAAGGAGGGAAAAAATGCATTTTATCCATCTATTATTTATTTTTTATGGTATTTATAGTTTTATACACTTTTGAAAACTAGCTAACGAATGAGTTTTTTTTTTCCTAAAAATTGTTCAAAATTAGCTTTTTTGTTTAAAAATAACTTGGTATTTTTAATTGTCATACATGTCATTTATATATTTAAAAGAAACATCCATCTCATAGTTATAAATAACTCAAATGCCAGAATTATTGGTTAGCCAAATAAACTTTGGGAATTACTCACAGGAGCTATGTATAAAAATTGAATACTGAGATGTCTCAATAAATTTAATTTGTAAACGTCGCAACTCAAATTATAAATATAGAAGTTTAACTTATTATAAACATAAATTGTTAAATTTAAATTGTAAATATATAAGTTTGACTTATACATATAAATTTTATAGAAATTTTTTATATTTAATTTTCTTACTCAACACCATAAATAATTTTTTTTCGGAAAATTTTAATTGGTCTGCTGAAAGTAACAGACAAGAAATAATAATTGCTACGTCTTCAAAAAAACATCCACAGCTGATTTCAACGGTTTAATTGTGCCTAATGTATAATGCTTACTTTTTTAAAGAAATAAAATAAGCATAAAGTTAGTTCTTGCCTTTTCTAGTGCTTGTTTGGGAGCTTATGATGTGGTGCCACTAACCCTAGTCAAAAGCGTGCACAAAAGGAAAGTTCTATTGGCGGACTGCCAAAGGTTTTAGCTTTTTTCCCCCCTGTTTGTTACAACAACCAACTTGACAAAAGTGACTTTGAATGAGAACATACAATACCTCGTAGTAGATGTGCCAACATCCCAATACTTAACCTGATATCAAAATGTTTGAAACCAGTTTTTATACTCATTATTGCAGTGAGATCTGCAACGTTTATCTACCGTTTTAACAATCAAATTTAAAAAATTTCAACTGATGATTTTTTTTCTTTCAAAAATGATAGTTAAAATGTTATCTTTATTTTAGATTTTGTATACATTAAAATACTTTTATTTTTAACAATAAAAATAAAAAAATTAATTTAAGTCATCTAAATTAAATCTTAATAGTGACCAGTAGCGATGAGGTCATGATACTCATCAGTTCACTCGGCATTAAAATTCGTTCTGAAAATTTTGATAGTCATCTCCATGGGGCCCATTTAAAGGAAGGTCGAATAGAGTGTTAGATCCAACAATAATGATTAACCTTATAATTATAACATATGGGGAAACACATAAATGCATTTTATCTCTAGCCATTACTTAACTATGATGTTTATAAACTTTGAAAAAACGAGTTCTTCGCATCTTTTCCCTGAATTAGCTTTTCATTCTCTTCTTTTTTTTTTGATATCAGAAGGAAGCTTCAGCAACTATCCATGATCAGCTGCCATTTCTTTTTTTGATATACTAGAAAGCAACAAAATTACAAAACTACAATGAAAAAATTAGCCCGGGTTGGCTATCTGTATAGCACAACTTATATCTTCTGGTCTCAAGATCTAAAATCCATGAATGAAGCTCAGGCCTCTTTTTGCAAGCAACTTTTAGGCCATGAAAACAGCCCCAAATTTCTGCTATTGATGAATATCCTTCATCAATCCTGCACATAAACCCGCAAATCCAATTGCCATGCTCATCACGTGGTACTCCACCACAGGCCAAATATCCTGTTGCCGAGGCACTGTATAGGATACTGTATGCCCTTTGGAACCCTGTACAGTGCCAACGATTTGCGCTTTTCATTCTTATGATACTAATTTGATGAATCCCCTCAATTTGTTCAGTGTCTACTTGTTGGAGATAGCTAGGGACCAACAAGTTTTCTCTTTATCCACTTTTTTATTAAATCATATATGTTTTATCTTTGTGCTAGCTCTATATTAAATATCATTGTCAATAATGTGTACTACTTCAATACTTCTGTTTTAAAACTTAGGGCAGCAATATCTATCTTCACATTCTGGCAAAAAAAACACCTATCTTAACATATATCAATAAAATTGATTATAATTGTTAAAATTATTAAATTTTTTGCGGAATATATAACTTTATTTCACATATTTATCTTCGATTTTGGTGAAGGACGTTTCTGGGGAGAAAACGCATTTAATAATCCAAAGACTGACGTATATTTTTTACAAGTGCACGTATATATATTATGAATTTGATGGATAAAACGGGTAAAGATTAGAGCCAGACCTCAACTTTTTTTTTTTTTCGGGAAAAAATCCACTTTATATCCCTTAGACTAGGATAGCATTAAAAGAAAGCTGTCAGCAGAAAAAGCTCCAATCGAGCACGCATTGGGTTGTTAATCTTTCTTGGGTTAATATTTAATATTGCCTAGTAGGCCAATCTATAGTAGGGTGTCTAAAGTATCCTGGTCCTGATTCCGGTTCCGGAATTTTGATCCATGGAATTTCCCGTCCTGGCAGGGACCGGGACCGGTCACATACCTTGTGATCCTGGTCCCGGTCCCGGTTTTTTTATATTTTTTTTAAATTTTTTTCTTAAAAACTAAGTTATTGTTTTATTTTTATATTTTTTATCCCATAATTTAAGTTATCATTTGATAAAATGTGTATCATATATTTAGTTGGAGTTAAACTATATATATTGTGATACTAATCCTACTATATAATGTATAAAAATAATAACAAAAATGATAAAGGTGATCATAATAATAATAATAAAATGTTATTCTTCAATTCTAGATCAATTTGTGTGATTATTATGGCCTTATTAGATGTTAAATAATTACTTTAAATATTAGATTATAGAAAATTTAACTAAAATAATAATATTTTTTAAATTTAATTTTTTTTTTTAAAAAAAACCAGGATTTCCCGGTTTGATCCCGGTCCCGCCCGAGATTACCGGGATCGGGATCGGGATGCAATTTGCATCCCGGCCAAAAACCGGGACCGGGACCGGGAGTAGTAGATCCCGGTCCCGATCCCGGTTTTAAACACCCCTAATCCATAGTATATAAGTAGGTCCGCATCATCAAGTTCTGCATACACCAAGCTTCACACAGCAACCATTTACTAGTACAAGCGCCAACTCAGCTGTCTCTGAAAATATTCCTGTTTCAAAAACTTGCCAAAAACCATGTCTGAAAGAGATTCCGCTAAGCTGCCAGCATTATGGTGTATTATTCTCTGCATATTGTCCTTTGAATCTGCTGCTGGAGATAGCGGAACAAAGGCTCTGTTGAACTGGAAAGCCAGTCTTCACGACGAAAGCAAAGCGACCTTGTCCTCTTGGAAAAATGATACTAATCCTTGCAGACAAAGCTGGAAGGGAATTTCATGTGACGAATCCATGTCTGTGATCAACATAAGTCTATCAAATCTCACCCTACAAGGTACTCTTGAAAGTTTTAACTTCACTTCCTTTCCTAATCTTCAATATTTGGATCTAAGTTTAAACCAGTTTTATGGAAATATTCCCCACAAAATTGGTAACCTGTCCAGTATTTTGATACTGAAATTGTCGGATAATCTATTTAGTGGTCCCGTCCCTCCTGAAATCGGGAAACTAACCACCCTAAATAGTCTTGATCTTAGTGGGTGTCATCTCAGAGGGCAAATTCCCCATGAAATTGGCAATTTGAGGAATTTGACGTTCCTATCGCTTGGAGTTAACTCCTTTTCTGGTCCCATTCCAGAAGAGATTGGAATGTTAAGTAATCTTTTGATGCTCTCTTTTGGAAAAAACTCTCTGTCAGGGAGAATCCCATCATCAATTGGAAACTTGACCCTGTTACAAGAAATTTATCTTTATAAGAACCATCTCTCCGGTCCTATTCCTAATGGATTCTGGAAACTCTATTCCCTCAGTAACATTCAGTTATATGGTAATGGACTTTCCGGGCCAATCTCTCCCTTTGTTGGAAACCTAACAAATCTCACATTTTTGAGCTTGGCAGACAACAAATTCTTTGGTCCAATTCCGTCATCCATTGGTAACTTGATCAACTTACTTGAGATCCATGCTTATAACAACAGTCTTTCAGGATCCATTCCTCCCACTATTGGAAATTTGACAAAGCTCACCGATCTGTTTTTAGACAGCAACAATTTCAGTGGTCAACTTCCACAAGAAATGAATAACTTGACAGGTTTTTATAACCTACAATTGAGTGATAATCATTTCATTGGCCCTCTGCCACAACAAATTTGTCAAAGTGGGAGGTTATTTAGGTTTGCTGCCACCGATAACCATTTCACTGGTTCCATTCCAACAAGTTTGAAGAATTGTTCTAGTCTAGGAAGACTCAGGCTTGATAATAACCAGTTAGTTGATAATATAACAAATGCTTTTGGAATATATCCTATTTTGAATTACACCAACCTAAGTGGCAATAAATTGTATGGCCACCTTTCATCCATGTGGGGGCAGTGTCAAAACCTCACACAATTCTTTATTAACAATAACATGCTTTCTGGTGGTATACCACCAGAACTTGGAGCTGTCACTAAGCTTGGTATACTAAGCTTGTCTTCCAATCATTTGTCGGGACAAATTCCAAAAGAGCTAGGGAAGTTGGTCTTGTTGAAAGAACTCTATTTGAGCCACAATAACCTTTCAGGTAATGTTCCTTCAGATATAAGATCCCTTAGTCAACTCACAATTTTGGAGTTAGAAGAAAATAACTTCAGTGGCTCAATCAAAACAGAGCTTGGGGAATTAAAAAGATTAAGGGTATTAAATTTGAGCAGAAACAAATTTGATGAAAGCATTCCCCGTGAGTTTGGCGAACTCCTGGATCTTGAGCAACTTGATCTCAGTGACAACTTGCTAAAGGGAACAATACCAACAACACTTGGAATGTTACCCAAGTTGCAAGCTGTGAATCTCTCACACAATAATCTCTCAGGCAACATATATTCCAGTTTCGGTAAAATGCCAGCTTTGTCTACTGTTGACATATCATACAATCAATTAGAAGGCCCCATTCCTAACAACCGAGCCTTTTACAATTTTGATGCATTGAGGAATAATAAAGGGTTGTGTGGTAATGTCACTGGTTTAAGTCCTTGTGGTGATTCCCAAACAAGTAGAAACAGCCATAGGAGTAAAAAGTTCTTGATAATATTCCTCCCATTGGCCATATTGCTATTAGTACTTGTTGGAGCATCTATCATTTTTGCTCGAATGGCAACAAAAGAAAAAAACAAAGATGAAGAAGCACCCACAGAAGATGTTTATTTTGTGTGGAGTCTTGACAGGGAAATATTGTATGAAGATATCATTGAAGCCACAAAGGAATTTGATGAAAGGTATCTCATTGGGAAAGGGAGCCAAGGAAGTGTTTACAAGGCTGAGTTGCCCACAGGTGATGTTTTTGCTATAAAAAAGCTTCATTCAATGCCAAGTGGAGAAATCTCCAATCAAAAAGCTTTTAAAAGTGAGATTCAAGCTTTGACAGAAATCAAACATCGTAACATTGTGAAGCTGTATGGATTTTATTCCAATTCACAATTCTCTATATTAGTGTATGAGTTCTTGGAAGGTGGCAGCTTGGATCACGTACTAAAGAATCAGAAACAAGCCACTGAGTTTGACTGGAATAAGAGGGTGAGCATTGTAAAATGTGTGGCTAATGCTTTATTCCATATGCATCATGGTTGTTCAATTCCTATTGTTCATCGTGACATATCAAGCAAGAATGTTCTTCTTAGTTCAAAATATGATGAAGCTCGCATCATTGACTTTGGAACGGCGAAGTTTTTGAATCCTAACTCAAATAATATGACCACATTTGCCGGCACATTTGGGTATGCTGCACCAGGTAAAACCTTTTTGATTGTTGTTTCCAAGGCATATTCATATTTGCAATATGATACATACACACACATATATAACATTTATCCTATTTCATGCAGAGATTGCTTTCATTATGAAAGCGAACGAGAAATGTGATGTTTATAGCTTTGGAGTGTTGACTTTAGAAATCATTATGGGACAACATCCGGCAGAGCTTATTTCATCTTTGGCGGGGAATTCAAGCATGAATGGTTTGTTATTAAAGGATGTGTTGGATCCACGACTTTCTCCACTCACAAAACCGATCCTAGATGATGTGATCTTGGCTGTAAAAATAGCTTTCTCTTGTTTGAATGAGAATCCCCAATCTCGTCCAACAATGGAACAAGTATCCACGGAGTTTGAGAGGGCACCAAAATCTTATTCAGAGGATCAGCTTCACACCATCACAATTGGACAACTAATGAGGGATTGAACTTCCTTCGTAGGTGCGTTGCTGCCCTTATAAAGTGTTGCACTTGACATTTTAATGTAAAATTTTTAAGCTAGTGATTTTTGTATCATATGCTTGATCAGTTTGGGACTTGTACATATATGACTGGAGTGAATGTTTGGTTTCAGCATTGTAGTTTTAACTCTTGTAACATATAATGGTTGGCTATGATCATTTTAATTCAGATTTATGTCCTTTTTTTCAATCAATAAAGTTAAAAAGTTAAATCACCACACATGGATCAATCCATCGCTTTTTTTTAACAAAGAATATAATTTTTTTGAAATACTACACACAATCGGCTACCCTTTATTCAGCCCTCTCCTCTTTGCACACAGATATTTCTTCATCCATGAAGACCTTTGGGTCTTTATTTTCCAAACTATAGTGGCATGGTTGTCAGTGGAAAAACATTTTAGGGTGTTGGGTGTAGTAAAATATAGTTTAAAATTTTAAATGCTACTGAACGAATACCTCAAAACGTTGAATGTTACCTAACCAAAAAAAAAAACAAAACCATGAGTTCCACTGCCAGTTGAAAGGGATGTTTCCCCATGTTTTATCACATGCAACACTGTAACTTTATGATATTCTGGGGGAACAATTCCTTTTGCATTATATTAGACATCTTTGATGTATTAGACTTTTGAATAAGTGTTTACAAACATTGACAAGGAAAGAAAATAAGGATAATTATAATGAGGCTTTAAGGAAGGGATTTAATAACCAAAAAGTCCCAATAATAAGCTAGCAGCATACATATGTTGTCATTTTTTACATTATAAGTCTGTATCTTGTCATACATATGTTCTTGGTGACCTTACAGTAATTCCCACAAGAAAATATCAAGAGACTTGGACTTTACATCTAATTAACCACACTTTATTTAATCAGATAACGACTAATTTTGAAATGGGGATTTTCTGGCAATTTTCCTGTAAAAAGATTAAAAGGGGAAAAAAAGAAAACAATGGCCCGGCCCTGTTTGTGATATTAATGATTGAATCATTTGATTGGGCAGCGAAAATAATGTTCCGACTTTCTAGTACTTAAATTACAAGGAGGAGGTGTGGGGGCAACATGTCCGTCGTCCATTTTCGAAGATTGAAAGCACTAACATCTTATCTTAATCTTACTTAATTTAAAGATTGAGTTAATAATGGACTCATTTATAAGAGCGACAAAGATAATAAAATGCCACTTTAAAATTTTAAACCAGTATTGTCATATATAAGATTATAGGTTTTGACTATAAAAGCATATCAATTGATAACTCATTTTAGTAGAAAATCAATGATTTGGGATTTTGAAATTCAAATGGTATTTTTTTTATCTCTTTTTCCTTCATATTATTACTCCCTCCGGTCCTATTTATAAACAACATTTTTTTTCTTAGTGTTAATCCTTAATATAAACAACTTTTCCATAACTCAAAATTTAGACCACTTTTTTCATTTATATCCCTATTAAATACACATCTTTATATTATGAACCATTAATTCTCTCTCATTCAATCATTTATTATTCATCCTCTCTCTTATTTATATTAATTCTCTCTCATATTTTTTACTCATTATTTTCATAAATAATGACATATTTGGTAAAGAGATGATATTTTTGATGTATTCAATGTTTTTAATTAATTTTAACCATCAGTTCATTTTGCACAATCAGAAGGAAAATATCTTATAAAAAAGACATGTTAGAGAATTTCATTATGATATTATTCTTGTTACCTTTACACGGTGCGCTCTTCAGTTTCCCATTTCATCGTCAACAAAGAGAGGTCATTTTAATTGAGTTATTCTTTTCTTTAACTAAAGTTTTGCACTACGCATACTTTTTTTTTCCCTTTTATCATGGAAAAAAAATATATGACCAAGTATATTTTTTTGTGACTAGGGATGGTAACTATTTTAGGTTGTTGGGTATAGTAAAAAATAGTTAAAAATTTTAAATACTACTGAAAGAATACTTTAAAACGTTGAATGTTACTTAACCATGTATATATATAATAAAAAAGTCATGAGTTCCACTGCCAATTAAAAGTTATGTTTCTTCGGGCAAAAAACTAGTGATGTTTCTCCATATTTTATCACAACATTGTAACTTCATGATATTCTGGGAACAATTCTTTTTGCATTATATTAGACATCTTTGGTGTATTAAACTCATGAATAAGTGTTTACAAGCATTGACAAGGAAAGAAAATAAGGATAATTATAATGATGCTGTAAGTGTTAGGCATATTAGAATATTGTATTAGTATTGTATTAAAGTTATATATTATAACTGTGATAATATGTTGAGTATGTTTAGGAATAAGTGTTTACAAACATTGACATGTGTTTTTAGCTTGTGGTCTCATGTGCGTATGTTTAGGCCCACTAGCTCAGTGTCTTGTGTATGACTTTGGATTGTATTATAAATATAGAAGGAAAGGGATCATTGCTCTTTGATCCTGTTTTCTCTTATTTTTAGGTCCATGACTTGTGTTTATCATGGTATCAGAGCTCAAGTTCCTGAAGCCCAAATCCCTCTTTCATGTCGAATGTTTATTTCTCACATGCTTGATTGGGCTCAGACAATAGATAAGAGAGGTGCAACGACGTCGTTGCAAATGCTCCAAGAATCGTTTTCATGCTTCGATCATTCCAGCCCTTAAAGCGACAAACCACCGATTTCTCAGACTCTCGGGTTTGGTATTCAAGAAGTCAAATACGCAACTAGATCAAAGATTGGCGGATTCCTCGGACTTAGGGGAGATGCCAACATAAAAGGCATAATGCAAGTGTCATCATGAGGGACACATGTCACCTTCCTATCAAGCCAACACAAAAGTGACATGATACTTTGTCATGATGAGAGCACACTTGTCACTCTCTTATTTATCCAACACAAAAGTTGTGTTATCATTTGCTATAATGACTTACTTTATTAAAGCTACTTTAATAAAGTTACTTTATCGATGCCCATTTGGAACTCTACTTGGGTTGTATTTGGGAATGCGACATGTATATCAAGGCTCTCCAAATGATGCCAGGTTAGAGTATGTGTGTGGGCCCCACTTGGCGCCACATACCGGTGTCTACTTCAAAAAAAGCAGGGTGCACATGTCTGCCCTGAAAATGCCTTGTACACACCTATACTGGCCTATTTTGCCCAACTAATCCGTCCCTTACCTCATGACATAGTTGGGTGGTGTTGTCTACCAACCCGATGGCACCGCATATGTGTCCTATACACATCTGTACTGACACTTTGATCCTACTACCTATGCATACTAGGCCTTCTACCCGGTAGGGTTAGATCACATATTTCCCAAAAGTCTTTCTATCTCTCAACATTTTTAGGGCTTTTCTCGAATTAGGCTTTGAGATCATTCTCCCTTCCCAAAGACCCTGCATTTCGTCCAAGTAAATCAAGAAAGAGAAAATATGAAGCATAAAGTAAATAAACATGTGATTAAAGCAAAAAAAAAAAAATTATTTTGTGGAGGTGGATGATGATATTTTTTTAAGAACTCTTATCTCTTTCTTTGGCCATTATTTCATCCAAACATAGTAGCCAAGAGAGAGAGAGAGAGAGAGAGAGAGAGAGAGAGAGAGAGAGTTTTATGAAGACTCAAGAACAAAGAGAAAGAGAAAGGATCAAGAAGTAAGATCAAGGTGAGTTGCAAGTGATTTCTACTTGTTCTTGCCTTTTAGTTCATGGAAACCCTCCTAATCTCTATTCTTCTTGAAATACACTTAAAACAAGCTCAAACTCAAGAGGAAGAGGAGGAGGGAGGCCTCGGTTTTGGTGGTTTAGAGAGAGAATCAAGAGGTGAGCCATAAAACTTGTCATCTTGATTGATTCAAGGTGATTATTGTTGTTGTGGTTGTTTAGTGGCTTGCTTTGCTTGATTTATGTTTTTTGGATGACCAAACCCTAAGGGGAGGTGCTGCCCAAATTTTGATTAATCATGTCTAAGAGGTGTTTAAATAGTTAATCATGTGGTTATAAGTGTGAGAAAGAAGTTTAACTGCATGTATAGTGAAAATCACATTTTCCTTAATTTTTTTCATGATTTTCAGCTAGACCCAAAATTGAGGGCTAGAGCTGAAATTTCATCAATTTAGTGGTTCCATCAAGTTTAGAAGGGAAAATTATGTACGGTTCATGTTAAGTGTGAAGTATGAAAAGCTTTGGAATGTGAAACGACAAAATAAGCCCTAAAACCCTAAATAGGTGCTGCCAAGGGCAAATATACCTTTTGGTAGTGAATTTGGAAATTTTGAGGCCAAAAATGGATTCTACATGTAAAACTGTGTTGGATTAGTCTGAGTTATAACTTTTGGAAAATTTGATATTTTTGTAGTTTTAAACTAAGATAACCAACAAAGTGAGTTTAGAACAATACATGTGTGAACACCCTATTTTGTTAGGGCCCCACTTAAAAATAAAAAATAATAAAAAACAAAAATAAAAGAAAATTCTCTCATTGATGATGATTGATGTCTAAATTGGCCATCAGCATTAAAGGAAAAAAAAAGAAATAAGAAAATCCTCTCATTGATAATGATTAGTGTCCAAATTGGCAATCATGATTAAAAGGAAAAATAAAAAAAATCCTCCCATTGATGATGATCAGTATCCAAATTGGCAATTATCATTAAAAGGAACAAAATAAAAACAAAAATAAAAAAATCCTCTTGTGGATAATGATTGTGGTCCCAATTGGCAATCATCATTAAAGGAAAAAGTTAAAAATAAAATAAATAAAAAAAGTCTTCTCATTGATGATGATTAGTGTCCAAATTGACATTATCATTCATTCAGGGAAAATAAAAATATATAAAAATATCTCTCATTCATAGGTTTAAATTAGGAAATTGCTTGTAGGTAAAATATAAGAAAATAAATAAAAAATAAAAAAATTTCTCATTTATGTTGGTAGGTTTAAGTTAGGAAATTACTTGTGGGAAAAATAATAAAAAAATTTTAAAACCAAAATTTTAAAAAAAAAATCTCTCTTTGATGGTGATTAGATCAAGCTAGGAATTTTTATTAATAGGGAATGCAAAAATAAAAAAAAAATCCCCATTAATGGTGATTAGGTCAAGTTAGAAAGAGAATTTATGAAGAAAACCCTACTTTGAGACTATAAATAGGGGGTAAGGGTTGAAGCAAGACTTATAAAAATTTGATAAGAATTCTTGAGAGAAAGGAGGCAAGGTAGAGAGCTATTATTGTTTTACATAATTCTTCTAAAATATGGGGTTTTTTCCTCATGGTGTAAGAGAGGGTGGAGTTGATTGAGAATTTGTTTGTGTTATTTACTTCCTTCTTCTACTAGGTGTCTATATATTTTCCTCTGCCAATGAATACATCAATATGATAAGAGGCGCATACATGTTTGGAATAATTCATGTAATCCCTATATGGGAACTTGTAAACCCTTTAGTTAATGTATGAAACCCGGGGTTTGCCGGAACATTTGTTTTACACTTTGATATGTATGAATACGACTTCACTGCGCAGAATAATTATATTCGAAATGCGAATATGAGACCAAGTTAATTGGATTTTGAAAGAAATTTGTGAAAACCCTATCTTTAAGATGGGATTAAAAAGGTGTCTTTTACCATCCGCTGGTCTTTAATTCATCTTAAGTATGTATTTTCAAATTATAATTATGGTTAATAAGGTAGGGCGTTACATTTTGGTATCAGAGCTGTAGGTCCTGGCAAGGGTAGATTTTGCTAGGATAGCTCCTATAGTTCTTTGCCTTAGTGATAGAAGATGATTGGTGATTGGTTATTGTATACACATTAATGTTCGTGCTATTTGTGGATATAAGTCTTAGAACATATTGCTAGAGCAAGCGTTTTACCCAAGAGGGGGGTGAATTGGGTGATACTAAAAATTTCGTTGCAAATATAAACCTTGACGGTGGATATAAAGCAGTAAAGAGTAAGGAGAAATTTCACTGAAGTGTACACCGGGAGTTATACTGGTTCAGCCACAACCACTTTGACCTACGTCCAGTCCTCAGAGCTTCTCTGAGAGTTTCACTATAACTTCCAAGATTCAGTGGGTTCTTGGCACCTCAGTACAAGCAAGTTCCTTCGCCTGGACACTCGCTCCCCCTTACAAGTTGTAATCTAATCCCAACTCAAGGTTCCACAACCTTAAGTTACCTCAATAACAAATATTGAGTTTGAATGAAAATCTCTCTCACAGAGTGAATAAGAATCACTGAAGTACAGATTCACAAAATATGTGTAAAACATAATAGTGAACTTGATAATGCGTTCGTGTGTGTGTTCTTGTTATTCTTCTCTGTTCCCATATATATATAGATGTGTTGGTAATGACCATTGGAACATTTTCTTCTCGTCCGTTAGAGTGTGCACAGCCACTTGACTTTTCCAGTATTTGAAAAATATCCGTTTGCGGTAGGTGGCGATAGGTAGTGTTTGAACGTTGCATTTGACTTTCCTTATTTGGTAAGATCTCTTCATTGTTTATCTGTAGATATGCTAAGAATACTAATACAATGAAAGGTTAATCACATAGGAAACAAATCAATGAACATTGTAATGATTTCTCAAATTCTGAACTTGCATACTCGAGTAGTTACTCCAGTATTCATTAAGTTTACTCGAGTATCATCGTGATAGTAATGATAGCAAGTTACATAACTCGAGTAGTGCATGAAGTAAACAAATTTACAAACCTTGAAAATACCTGTTTACTCGGGTACTTACTCGGGTATGGCACACTTTTCTTTATAGGTTACTCGAGTAGCAACTCGAGTAAACTCTCCAATAAACTTTAGGTTACTCGATGCTTCACTCTAGTAATGTTGGCAGGATTTCAAGGCCGAGAGCACTTCAAGTTTACTTACCCTGTTACTCAAGTACTTACTCGAGTAAACATAAATTTTCTGCATAGCTTACTCGGGTAGATACTTCAAGTGCTATGAGAATAACTCTGTAGATTACTCGATTACTTACTCGAGTAATCCAGTTAAAATATTTGATGAAGAGTAATTGAATACCTGCATACTTGAGTAGTGCCTCGAGTGAAGTGTGATAAAAGCATATCATGTTATTCGAGTACTACCTTCAAGTTTTGCTTACCACAGTGAGTTACTCGAGTAGCTCCTCGAGTAACATTGGCAGGATTGAAAATGCTGAGAGCAACATATTTCTTGAAGCAGGGGACTCGAGTACATACTCGAGTATCATTGGCAGGCCGAGAGCAACTGGAAGTCTTTTACATGGTTACTCAAGTACTCATTCGAGTAACGTTGGCAGGCCGAGAGTAACTGCAAGTGATTTACCTGGTTACTCGAGTAACGTTGGCAGGCCGAGAGCAACTGGAAGTCTTATACCTTCTTACTCGAGTACTTACTCGAGTAACATTGGCAGGTCACTTGAAGGTTAACTCTGTTACTTCAAGTTTTTGTCTCATTACTCAAGTACATACTCGAGTAATCCTTCAGAAAATTTGCCAGTGATGAAGTTTCTCAGCTTTTTCTCTTGGCCTTTCTTCATTACTCCAATGCTTACTTCAAGTGATGATTTGCCCTGTTATTACTTTGTTTAAACTTATTTGTTTATCAAATCTTTTTCATACTATCCTTTGTTATCATCAAAACATGAGAGATCTAACACATATGTGTATACATTATCTATGATATTGATGTGGTGAATCATTTATAGAATGATAAAAAAATGGTTCACCCTAAAGTACAGCGAGTAGACCCAGAGGTGGAAGTGGTTAATGACAATCCACCAGATCCTATACAAGAGCTGATGGGTCTGATAAGAGAACAGCGAGATATGATTACTGACCTGAGAGAAGAGCTCCAAGAAGAGAGAAAGAAGCATACGAAAGACCAGGTTCAGTCCACTCAGGAGGAGACCCAGGAAGAGACTCGTCATGAAGAGATTACGGAGGTGTCTAATCGATCTCAAGAATCCCCACCTCATACTGCCCCAAACCAAGAATCACAAGGGGTACCGGTAAGAGAAGAGAGAGATCTTCAGTATTAGGTCTCAAAATTTTGAAAGCATCTACCTCCGGTGTTCAGAGGGAGGTTTGATCCCCAAGCAGCCGAAGACTAGTTGAACAGTTGGGAGAAAATCTTTGAATATCTTGAGTGCTGGACTGAAGTAAAGGCACGGTTGGCTGTGTATAAGTTGGAGGGAGATGCAAATCATTGGTGGCAGAATATCATCCTGACCTTACGGAACAGAAACGTGACACTAACCTAGGAGTTGTTTCAACAACAGTTCAATGAAAAGTACTTTCCCAAGTCAGTACAACTTGAGAGGGAGACTGAATTCCTATCTATCAAGAGGGTGATACTGAGACCTTTGATGATTATTTATCTCATTTTATCTAGCTAGCCAGGTATTCCTCTTATCTACGGTGTATGGATGATGAGGGATGGAGTTCAGATATGTTAATTCGTGGGTTGAGGCGTGAATTGAGAAAGAGGTTAGCTATCTAGCAATTCACTAAATTTAACAAAGCAGTAGAAGAATGTAAAATTATAGAGAATAATCTGAGGGATTTATACCCCACTAAGGGTGCTAGCAGCCGCAGTAAACCTCAGAAAGCCTTAACACCGCCCTTGGATTTCATTTCATTAGCTCAAGCTGAGAAATATTTGGACAAGGGGTGTTAGGGGTATATGGTGTTCTTTTCCGTATAGGGAGAGACAGAAGAAAGTTTGAATAGTATACCCATAGTTCGAGAATTCCTTGAGGTATTTCCAGACAATCTTAGCGGATTGCCTCCGGAAAGGGAAGTTCAGTTCTCGATTGAAATTGTGCCTGGAGCTGGTTCTATATCAAAGGCCCTATACTGAATGGCCCTAAGTGAGATGGCAGAGTTAAAGAAGCATATTGAAGACTTTCTTGAAAAAGGGTTCATTAGACCTAGTGTATCACTGTGGGGAGCTCCAGTGTTGTTTGTCAAAAAGAAAGACGGGAATCTACGTTTGTGCATCGATTATAGAGAATTGAATAAGATTACCGTCAATAACAAGTACCCTCTCCCGAGAATAGATGACCTTTTAGATCAACTATCTGGTTCATGTGTGTTTTCGATGATTGATCTAAGGTCGGGTTAACATTAGCTACGTGTGAGAGTAGGAGATGTACTGAAGACTGCTTTCAAGACAAGGGGTGGGCACTATGAGCTTCTGGCAATGCCCTTTGGCCTAACCAATGCACCTATGGTATTCATGGACTGCATGAATTGTGTCTTTCGACAATATCTAGACCAATTGATTGTTGTGTTTATTAAGGACATTTTGATATACTCCAAGATTAGAAAAGAACATGAGCATCATTTGAGAACTGTGTTAGAGATATTGTGTGAGAAGCATCTCTATGCCAAGTTGAGTAAGCACGAGTTTTGGCTGCTAGAAGTAAAATTCTTAGGCAATGTTATCTCGCAAGAAGGGGCCTCAGTAGATCCCAGTAAACTGGAAGCAGTACTAGACTGGAAGAGGCCAGAAACTATTGCTGAGATGCACAGTTTTCTGGGTCTTGCTGGTTTCTACCAGAGATTCATCCAAAATTTCTCTCGTATTGCCTTGCCGATGACTAAGCTCACGAGAAAGGATCAGCCATTTGTGTGGGATAAGCATTGTGAAAGTTTTTTTATTGAGCTGAAGGAGAGGTTGACTACGACGCCTATGTTAGATCCCAAGTTTTGATGATAACAAAAGTCAATTGTGAACAAATCATGTTTTTATAAGTTTAAGAAATGTTTACAAAGTTACCAAATGCATATAACAATGTTCTATGGTGTCTGCTGTCAAAATGAACTGGTGTGCTCGAGCATGAGTCTAGCACTCGAGCATGGAACCATTCTGTGCTCGAGCAGGTGCGAGTGATAGCCAGAAAATGTTTGCCCGAGAAGCATGCCATTGTCACTTTTAATGATTCACTCGAGTACTGGAGACAGCACTCGAGCAGAGGAGCCTTTCTCACTCGAGCACATGCGAGTGAGAGTCTGCGAGTGCTTGGCCGAGAGCAAGTTTTATCATTCTCCCTTTGATACACTCGAGCAGAGAAATCAATGCTTGAGCATGAGTGTCCTGTACTCGAGCACTAGCGAGTGAAGGTATGCGAGTGCTTGGTCGAGAGTCATGAAGATCAAAAAAGCACAAGTATGCTCGAGCATAGCTTCATATGCTCGAGTGACACATCAGCACTCGCGAGTGAAAAATCTATCCCTCTCAAATTCTGATGCAAGTGTTGATATTAAGGGTATATTACTTGAGAATATTCTTCTCACTCGAGCAGGAGTATGTGTGCTCGAGTGAGGGCCCACATCACCTACAAGTACAAAATCTTACTCTTGCTAAAATGATATGCGAGAGCTGTCCAGAGAAGAAACTCCCAGTACAAAACGCAAGGCCACTCGAGTAGAAGGAGTTGTGCTCGAGTGAGGCCCCACATCACTCGCGAGTGAGAATTTTGTCTCTCTGAAATCCTATGCGAGCACATACTGAAAACTGAAGATCAAGGAGTAAAATTGCAATATCACTCGAGTGAGCCCATCCATGCTCTAGTGATGCTCTGCCAGATCACCAAATACACCAAGTCTCACAACGTTCAATCCGAATATGGTTTTATGTTATTTATTTATCTCATCATTACTTATTATCATTATTAAACATCATTTTGAATGTATTATATGTGTGAAACAGGAGGATGAATGTTTGAACTAAACTGTCATGAAGAAAGTCAAACAACGGCGGACAACATCATTACAAGCACGCACGTACCTACTGCATTCAGAATATTCAAACATGCGCGTGTTATTCCACAGTTGCAAGCCCCGCTCCTCAACGATGATTACTCAAACGGGCAAAACCTGAACATCTATAAATACAGAGATTCAGAGATCGTCAATAACAACGAAGCACAATAATTCACAAGCATATACACGAGTCTCTACTATTCATAATTTTCTCTGTATACACATCGATCTTCAGTGTTCATTCATTTGCTCTGTAAGAGAGTCTTCATACAATTCAAATTCGATTTTCATTTAATCTCAAGGTATGGGACCTTAAGAGGGTAGATTTCCTTACGAGAGAAGTAGTTGAGAGAATTCCTTGTTAAACCTTCCACTCATAAGACTTATAAGATACAAGCAGAAGAGAACGTTGCTGCTCGTAAGACTTACGGTGGTGTAAGCAAGAGAGAACGTTGCTGCTCATATGTCTTGTATACATAAGCAAGTGGGAAAGGTCATAGGTTGTTTTTCTGCACGTAAGACTTGTCGTAAGGGGGAAAGAAATTTCTTAGTGAGAGAATATTTCTGCTCGTAGTCCTTTCAAGGACAATTGTTGTTTTGTGGCGTTCTGAGAGCCCATTGAATCTTGGAGGTATAGTGAAAATCTCAGTAGGTCTTGATCTCTGAGGACTGGACGTAGGCCTGGTTGTTAGGCCGAACTAATATAACTCTTTGTGTTCTAATCTTCTCAACTTCACTCTATCTACTCTATTTTTCATATCATCACAACAACCGAAAAATTTATAACATCACCCAATTCAGCCCCCTCTTGGGTGAAGCTTGCCTCTTTCTGCCTATGTTGATTATACCTGATCCCAGCTTGACTTATGTTGTGTATAGTGATGCGAGTAAGTGAGGATTAGGGTGTGCCCTTATGCAACAGGGACATGTAGTGGCCTATGCCTCCTGACAGTTGATACCTCATGAAATAAATTATCCCACCCATGATTTAGAGCTTGCGGCAATTGTGTTTGTGTTGAAAATATGGCGGCATTATTTGTATGGTGTGATGGTAGAACTATACTGCGACCTTAAGAGTCTCAAGTATTTGTATGATTATAAAGAATTGAACATGAGACAGTGTTGTTGGATGGAGTTGCTTAAAGAATACAACCTGGAAATCAAATATCATTCGGGTAAGGCAGATGTAGTCACGAATGATCTTAGTCAAAAGATGGTGTATGTAGCAGTAATGATGATTCAGGAAGGGAAATTGATAGAAGACTTCCGAGATTTGAATTTATTGAACCAGATTGTCTGTGCTAATTGCAATGTTTCCTAAGGGGAAGTGATTTGAGAGCTGAAATTGAAGAAGCTCAAAAGCAAGATGATCAGGTGCGATCTATCACGGCTATGATTGAGCGAGGAAAAGCTCGGGATTATGATTTGTCACCTAATTGATTGGTTTTTTACTAAAAGAGAATTTGTGTTCCGCTGAAGGCAGAATTAAGGCAGAAGATTCTTGATGAGGAACACAAAAGCCAGAATACTCTTCACCCCAGAATGACTAAAATGTACCATGATTTGAAGTCTATGTATTGGTGGCCGGAATTGAAGAGCAATATGACCAAATATGTGGTGTGGTGTCTTACTTGCTAAAAGGTGAAGATCAAGCACCAAAGGCCATCAGGATTGTTGCAAAGTTCTGAAATTCTTGAGTGGAAATGGGAAAGTGTGACCATGGACCTTGTTGTGGGATTGCGCAGGATCAAGAACTATGATGCGATCTGGGTAATTATTGATCGGTTAACGAAGTCGGCGCACTTCATACCAATCAATGCTAGCTATTCTCCAGAAAAACTAGCAGAGATTTATATCTGAGAGATTGTGCGACTTTATGGCACACCGGAGAATATCATTTCTGACAGAGATCCTCATTTCACTTCAAGATTCTGGAGGGCTTTGCATGAGGCTTTGGGTACTCAGCTGAGATTCAGTACAACCTGCCATCCTTAGACATATGGACAATTAGAGAGGATTATTCAGATACTAGAGGATGTGTTGCGAGCATGTGTCCTCGATTTTAAAGGGAATTGGGACTACTTCCTTCTACTTGTGGAGTTCGCCTACAACAATAGCTATCATGTGACCATTCAGATGGCTCCATATGAAGCATTATATGGGAGGAAGTGCCAATCACCCTTGTGCTGGAATGAGCTGTCTGAGAGAAAAGTTTATGGGCCAGATCTTGTTGATCAAACCTCAGTGCAGATTCAAATTATTCGAAAGAGACTCCTTGCAGCACAGAGTCGACAGAAAAGCTACACTGAATAGAGAAGAAGACCTCTAGAGTTTGAGGTTGGTGATCATGGGTTTTTTAGGGTGTCTCTAGTCACTGGCATCGGGAGAGCTATCAAGCAAAAGAAGCAGAGCCCGAGGTATATAGGTCCTTTTGAGATTCTTGCGAGAATTGGGCTTATTGCTTATTGAGTAGCCCTACCCCTAACTTGAGCAGGCTCCACGATATGTTTCACATTTTTCAACTGAAGAAGTACCAACCGGATCCATCTTATATTGTTGAATATAAAGAATTTGAATTATAAGACAACTTCACATATGTGGTAGAGCCAGAGTATATTATTGATCAGGAAGAACGACGGTTCAGACACCGAAGCATTTGGTTTGTGAAGGTGATCTGGAAGGGAATGACTTAGAGAGAAGCAATTTGGGAAGCGGAAGTGGATATGCATAGGCGTTATCGGGAGTTTATGGCTCAAGTTGTGTGACAAATTTTAAGGAAAAATTTAATTTATAGGGGGAGAATTGTAATGCCCCAAAATGTGATTAACGGCTAATGCCTTCAAAAGTGAATGTAATTATTGATAAATAAACACTTTTGGAGGATGTGATATGAATTTTGATATAAATGTGTTTTGATCGGTGCCTAAACCTTGCATTTAAGCTCAAGTGTGTGAGAATGCTTAAACTGAACCCTAAGGGTAGGGGAGGGCGCATAGTGGAGGAAATGAATAATAAGATGAGTTTAGTGGTGATTCAAGTGAGATTGCCATAATCAGGGGCAAAATGGGAAAAGGAAAGTTACCAACCAATAAGTTAGTTACTGATAAGGAAACCCATTAGTAACTTAAAGATTAATGGTTGTGATTACTTTTCAAGAGATCAAGAGGGTGGAATCATATGCACAAGCGTTTATGTATGTCCATGTAAGAGAAAGCAAGATCATGACAAGTGTCACCATTCACACCATGGATCAAGGTCAAATTGTCAAATACTCTTTCCCTCTCCCCTTTCTCCCTAGGTCGGCCAAAGAGGCCTTTTCATGCCCAAAAACTGATTATCTTCATCATCTCATCTCTCTCTTCTAATCTCCATTTTTGTTCAAGGTTTAAGAGGAAAGAGAAAGAAGGAAGCTTAAGGTTAGTGCTCTATTTGACCTTGAATACTGAAAACATCTTTTATAATCTTGTTCATAGTGATGAGATTTTCATCTCTATGGTTTTAGATTTTTGAAAGAAGGTGTTTAGGTGCTTGAAGAAATTTGAAAGTTATGGAATCAAGGAACTGGCTTTGGAAAGAGAAAGAGGTAAGAAATTGTTATATTTTAACCTAAATATTGTAGTCATTGATTAAGTTTTGGTATTAGTGGATTTTTCCTTGATTTTCATGTGATTTTGAAATGAATGAATTGGATAGTGTAATGTGTGGAAAATGGTGTTATATTGTGTCTTGGTGTTATCAGGATTGGTTTAAAACTTCGAATGGAAATTGCAATGTGAGTTGTGTTGTGATATTGTGTGACATGTTGTGGTCATTAGGGAAACATGTCAATGTGATGTGAATTATGTTGATTTGGTATTTCTAATGGATTCCTTGTGAAAATTCGTGTGGGGAGAATGTTTGTTGTGAAATTGGAACCATTGGGAATAATGGTACAAAAGTTGGAAAAAACTATCAAGTGTAAACTCTATGTAGGGTAGTTGGGTTGCATGGAAGTTTTGAATGAGTAAATGGTGTCTAAAAATTCTGAAACTTTCCAGTCTTAAAGTCTACATGTGAAGCTTCAAAATGGACATATAATTCATGTCATTTCAATTTGTGAACTTAGAGTTATGATTTTCCAAAATTTGGGGTCGAAACTGGAAGCTATTCTAAAGCAATATAGGATTTTGTGTGATTAAGTATTTTTGTAATTATGGAAAGTATTGATTCATATTTTTCTTGTGTATACGACTTCAATAGCTTTCTAGGGGACTTGGGATCACCTCATTTTGATTTTTCCAGAATTAGTTATGATTTTTCAAATTTGATGAAAAATTCTGGCAGATTTGGTCACTTATGCGAAAATGGAAGATGTTATGGCCTAATGTAATATTGTTGAACTCTGAGGTTAAAAATTGGTCTTTTAGGTTAATTGACCACTTTAGCTCCTTAGTTGACTTGATTAAATGACCATAGTGATAACCAACCCAAGTATTATGAGTTATTAAAAAATTAGAATATGTAATAACTCATCGTCCTTGATTTTGGTTTTTAGGATTTGATATTTGCCTTGTCGTGAACCACTTGTGCCAGAGCACACCTCGAAAGAATAAGGTAGTGACGCTTTCCCTTGTACTATATATGATGCATTGTATGTTTGATTTATCATTTCTTTGTGATGATTTCAGATACGACAAAGCTTGTGGATGTGAAAGCCAAAAGGCTATGCTACAGCCGTAAAGGCTATGTGAAAGCCAAAAGGTTATGTGTAAACTGTAAGGCTATGTGTATTATAGCGTGTGCATTTCAGCATGAGCAGTCACAGGGATTGATACCGGTTATCTCTACCCTTGCCGTTGATATTCCGTTGTAAATGTGAGCCGTTAAGACTATGTGTATGCTGCGAAGACTATAAGAATGCCAAAAAGGCAATGTGTATATTGTGACAATTATCTGTATGCTGTGTTCGTTGATGCTGTACTGCTTGATGATTTACTTGCATGCTATGTGATTATATGTCGTATGAATAATTTGTTACTACTGGGATTCTTTTGAATCTCATTCTTTCCATGGACTAACCAATAGACAGGGCAAGTGGCTTAAAGGGGAAGCAAACAACCAAGGGCGGTTAGGACTCCTGTAGGGATGTATTTTAGTAGTTGGTTATCATATTTTGGTTGGGATTATTGTATATATACTCGGGATGAAAATTTTTGGAATAGTTCATGTTATCACCTATATGGGTACTTGTAAATCCTTTAGTTAATGTATGAAACCCGGGGTTTGCCGACACTTTTGTTTTACACTCTGATATGTATGAATGTGACTTCACTTCGCAAAATAATTATATTCAAAATGCGAATATGAGACCGGGTTAATTGGATTTTGAAAGAAATTTGTGAAAACCCTCTCTTAAAGATGGGATTGAAAAGGTGTCTTTTACCATCCGCTGGTCTCTAATTCATCTTAAGTACGTATTTTCAAATTATAATTATGATTAATAAGGCAAGGGGTTACACTTGGCGACTCCACTAAGGACAGTTTGAGAGTCAAGCCCATTTAAGTTAAGTGTTTAAAAATAATTTGGCCTTTATTTTATTTTAATTACCCTTTTTTTCCTTTCTTTTGATTACTTGTTTTTATTGATTAAATTCTTGATTCATTTATTTATTTATTCTTTTTCTTTATTTATCTTGTGATTTGCTTAGCAGATGAGAGTTGGGTAAAACTTAGGCTAGAGGTTGGTATGCTCTCTACATACCATATTCTCCTCACATATATTTTACGCACTATACCTAGGCTAATGAGTTCCTTAGGTGAGTGGAAGTTTCTAGTGGTCTCCTTGTGGGGTTTTCAGAATCCCCTGAGGTTATTGTGAAAACTTCATCCTAGGAGTTACTCATTTGATGAGGTTGATCCCTGTGGGACTTTTAGAACCCTTTAAAGGTCAATTTCTTCAAATGGGGTCTTTGTCTTTATGATGAGGGTAGTTAGGAGACCTTTATTTGTGAGAATTAGAACTACCATGAAACCATTACACTATTAGTGGAAATTATTGACCTACCTAATTAATTAGAATCAGCCTTTTTTAGAATAGATACCCCCAACCTAAGGTTGTTCCTAAAATAGGACATTGAAGGGCATATTTTTATTTATTGTTGATAATCTTTATTGTCCTCTATGCATAATTAATGAAACCCCTAGGATCGAGTGACTAATTGTCACTTCACCTGAGTATGTATTTAGCATCACTTCACATAAAGATAAATAACAAGGACAATGTATGCATTAGATAGTTAACCTTAGTCTAAGGGTCTATGACCTTAAAAGACCATGAGCTCATCACATCAATTATGTTAGATAATATCTCAATGAGAGATAATCCTTTAGGACACATGATGTATCATTACATCATTTATAGGCATTTTAGCTTCATTTTGATATGGACCTTAGACATAATAATCATTTTACAAAACCCTTAGCCGCATAATAGCTTAGGCCATTTACAGGTTAATGGGTACTTCATCCTCCCTATGAGGTAATGGATCTCTTGAGGAGGTGAAGTTCTTTTTCTTAATGTCCATAACCTATATCAAGGCTAGAAAGCACATGTAATCAACTGTATAGCATGCATTTGGAAATACTTTCTGACTCTTCCTTCTATTTTCTTTAATGAAGGGAAAGCAAGTTATCCAATAACTGAAAATTTGGCATAAAGGTTAAATGGCACAAAAACCAGGTTTAAATCAAGTTACTACAAGAAATATGTATAGAGGGAAGGGCATCAGATTGAATGCGGGAGTAGAACCACTTGAAGGCATAATTCGATTAAGGCACCACATTCAAGGTTCAATCAAATTGGCTTAATGAAGAAGTATGAAAACATTATTGATTTATTACATGTACATGTGCATACAAATGCTATCATATAGTTGGGCTAGTATTGGGATGCCTATTTAATATGCTTCTCTTTCTCTGATTTTTAACTAGCCCCAACCCTTGAGGAATACGAGAAAATGCTTGGGATGCTGATTAAAAGGAACGATAAGATCTATCATTATCCAGGCTGGCTATATTCTTAGGGAGGAATATCAAAGCTATTGGGGGTTCACATGGATGAAGTACAGATTATAGGCACCGGACAACTCAAGGGGATTAAGAGGACCATAGTGGAAGCTTGCTTAATAAGATTACCGGAGAATAAAGATTAGGAGAGTTTTTGCAAGGTCTTTGCCTTTGCTATTTATGTAGGCCGGCTGAACTTCAATCTGTACTTCATCCATGTGAACCCCCAACATTCAACTTGAAAAAAAAGGGAAAAATACATTTTGTGATTTATGGTGTTAATTTCGCACCTTGCCTTAAAGCTGACAGAATTTTCAAGTTGAATGGTCTTTTGGCCATAAATCAAGAAGCCATTATTTTTCCCTTTTAATTGGGAGCATTTTTGGACAAAATGATAAAAGGAGGGGGAAAATAATTGTTGGAAATTTAAAACATGACATAGGGAATAATTTGTAGCTAAGTAAAAAATCAAGTTGAAAAGTCAAAAGTAAACTTGTCATAAATGGCTATTATGTGTAACTTTTAAGAGACAATTCAAGAAGCTAGCTTGGTTAATTGGAGGGCCTTCATGTCTTCATCTATAGGCAAGAAGCAAAGAGAAATCATGATTAAATACAAGTGCCAAGTTGAAGTAATTAAATCAAGCAAAAAACTAAAGTTTGAAAAGTGAAAAAGTTGATTTTGTAATAAATGGTCATCTTGCCATTTATTGTAAGGGAAACGATGAAGTAATTGAAGAAGCTCTTTGGTTCATTTGGAAGCCCTCCTTGGCATCATTTTTGGAAAGAGGAAAGGGAAACAATTATGTCAAGTTAAATAGGATAAAACTTAAGCAAAACACATGTGGAAATTTCAACAAAATAATATATCTTTAAGGAGGTGGAGTTTGATATTTTAAAAGCTTCTTATCCTCTTCTAAGCCTTCACTTTCATCAAAACACAAGAGAGAAAGAGAGAGAAAGAGCTTGAAGAACAAAGAAAAACAAGAGAGCTCAAGAAGGCAAAATCAAGGTAAGTGGGTGGAATCAAGTGTTCTTGCCTTCTAATTTATGTAGAACCTCTTCTAATCACTACTCCTTCATGAATATCATGTTTATCAAGCTCAAAATCAAGATTTGGAAGAGAAGATGGGACAGAGTGGAAGAAAGAGAAATCATGAGGTAACTATAAAACCTTGATTTCCTTGTTGATTCTAGCTTATTGTTGGTTGTTTGGTGGCTTGCTTTGCTTGATTTATGATTTTAGGATGACCAAACCCTAAGGGTAGGTGCTGTCTAAATTTTGATTAATCATGTCTATGAGTTGTTTAAATGGTTAATCATGTGATTAGAAGTGTAAGGAGAAGAAGTTTAATTGCATGTGAATTAAAAATCACATTTTCCCTAATTTTTCTGAGTTTTGGCCAGACCTAGTTTAGGGGAAAGGAGTTGGAATTTCATCAATTTGATAGTTCCATTGGGTTTAGAAGGGAAAATTGTGTAGGGTATATGTAGATTGTGAAGTGTTAAAAGGCTTGAAATGTGAAATGACAAAATGAACGCTAAAACCCTAAATAGGGGCTGCCAAGGGCAAATCTTTCTTTTGCTAGTGAATTGGGCAATCATGAGGTAAAAAATGGATTCTACACATAAAATTGTGTAGGATTAGCCCAGGTCATAATTTTTGGAAGAGTACAATTAGATCGGGTACAATGGGACTTATACCAGGTCTCCAGGTGTAATTTGGTAATTTTGCAGTTTTAAACTAAGATAACCAATAAAGTGAGTTTAGAACAATACATGAATGAGTAATAACTCAATTCTTATAAAATTTGAAATTTTAGTACATATTAATAGCCCGAACCGGATCACAGGTATTGAACAGACAATAGAGTAAGAAAGGGTAATTATAGGTATTAACTCTATTTTTCATAAACTATGTGAACTTGTATATGCTTTGTATATGCAATCTTCTGTGATATGTATAATACACTCTCTAATTGGGGCAGGAAAGCCACAAATACAGTTCGGGAGGAAAAGCATAAGTAACCCAATGGCCCTAAAAGGGATCTAAGTATGAGATATAGTGCCAATGGGCATAGTGCCAGGGGCACAATGCCCATTTTATGGTCTTGAGCCCAATTGAGGTATGGACAAGTTGGGGTTTAACAGTGGTTGGCCATGACTCAAGGTCTAACAGTGGTTGGCCTTGAATATATGCACATACCAATGATTATGATTATAGTGTTACTATTCTATTGCATTATATGGTACTTGACATATTTATGTGTCATATTTTATATGACTGATTGCATGTTACTATTGATATTTTTTCACCCTCTCCATAAATATATAAAGTTTTCAGCAGTAGACAATAACACAAAGGGGCAAAAGTATACCTACTAGCAAATGATGGTGATGGTGTGGATCAAACAAGACTAATGGTTATCTGAAGACCTTTTTATTATTTTGAGGTATGTAACTACTATGAACACACCCTGTGGGGGATTCTTCTATTGAAATCATGTACCTATTATCAGTATATTTATGCTATTCTTGTGTGCCTACTGAACTGTGCGCAAACACTTTGAAAAATGTGGGAATAAGGTAAGGAGCCTGACAGGAGCCATATGATGAGGCCCTTTTAAATGAGAGTACAATCGCAATACTCAATATGAATTAACTCAACTACATACCATAGTAATCACATACAATGCATGATCTCATTAAAATATAAGGAAATAAGTCCAATACATAGTCTAAGAGCATCAAGAAAAATTCAACCAAATGTTAACCAACAAGGACAAATAAATAGTCATCCAAGTCTTACTAACATGTACCAATACGAAGAAAAATAATCTAAACATTCTAAACATATCACAATACATATATTGAGCTAATGGAAAACTAATAAACTCCCATTTGTAGCACATTGAAGCTCTAGCCACTTTCTCTACCCCCAAAACTCAAGCAAAATTAGCTACTCATGATTGCAATAGTCATAGCAATTTGATCAAAACATTGAAAATCCATGGAAAAAAAACCTAGCCAGAATTTACAGAACTTGCCAGAAAATGCACATAACATCGATGGAAATCTATAGGTAATGATGGTGGAGGTTGATAGTGATGTGAGAATGAATGAGATAACAGAGGAGGAAGGAGAAGTAGTGGTTGGAGGTCGTTGAAGAATCAAAACCTAGCCAGGCCTATTTCAATTACTCTTGAGAATTAACAAACTCTAATTGTGCTATTGGCTCAAGAAAATATAATTAGGCTTAGGGGGCTTCATATGTTATCTTATGGGATTCTAGTGAGGCTTAAAATATTTTAATAGTTTTGTGGTGTTCAGCTTTAAGCCCATACTTGTTCAATTAAGAAGGAAGGTCTAGCTTATAGCTTTAAGCCCACTTAGGGCCTATTTGTTTATGTTTTTTAAAAAAGAAAAAGTGATTTCTTTTTTTTTTTGAATGAAAAACTGGATTCCATTAATTAATCAGAACATAAGGTACAAACAAAGAAATCTCACAACTTCTACCCCTCATTCCCCATTGCCTCCTAGTAAGAAGGTTGTGGGTAATCAAGGATAGCAGAGTTTCCTACTATACTATGAGCTAGCTTGGCTAAATGATCTGCTAGGGTATTTTGATCTGTAGGGATATAACTAATCAAAATTTTCTAGTTCTTAGACACCCAAAGCCTGGCATCATCTACGATGTCCCTAAAGGGATGTGATTGATCATAACCTCTAGTCAAAAAATTAATAGCTTCAATACAATCAGATAGGATTTCAACATTCGGATATCCATTATTCCAACATATCTATAGCCCTTGAATAATTGCAAGGATCTCCACAATTACTGAGGGGACTATTGTAAATTTACACGTATAGCCACATATCCATCTCCAATAATCTCTACGAATAACTCCATCACATCTGATTTACCCTGAATCAAGAACTAAAGCATCCACTTCTAGAGTGATAAAACCTTGAAGTTGTCCCTATCTTCTTTTTCTAGCATAACTCTAGTAGGAGTAAAATGGACATTTTGAAAAAAGATATTTATCCCAACTTGCCTTGAATAAGCTGGAGTATGCATTAGCATTCTCAGTGTCAATTTCCTCCCTAAAAAGTTTCTTGCATCGTGCTACCCAAATATCCCAGCAAACATATCCAAACAAAGTATCCCATGGTATTTTCTTGGTGAACTCCCTGCCCACTTCCTAGGTAAGATTCCATTGTAGGCAGTACATGCCTTAGAGGGGTGTGAAGTTTTCCTATAAGGTCAGATTGACTATAGAAATCCATCTTTCTATAGCATTGTTATAGTCCCTCAGAAGGTGCATAGAATCTTCCTCTTGATTCCACCAAACGGGTATCTGGCTGACTCCTCAATATTAGATCCTATTTGTTTTGATGATAACAAAGTTTGGATCAAAGATATGAAAGGATTTGATAACAAACAAATAAATTTGAACAAAGTGGCAAAGCTTTACTTGAAGTAAGCACTAGAGTAATAAACAAATTTTGTGAAGGCTTACTCGAGTAATCACAAAGAATTTCAGCATTGCCAAAATTTGGAAGAAGTTACCCGAGGGACCACTCGAGTAATCTGTAAAGTTATATAGTCCATTACTTAAGTAGCTACTCGAGTAACATGATTTACAAAGGTATCACTAGAGTAACCATTCAAGTAAGCAAGGCAAAAATCTTCCAGTAGCTCTTGGCCAAGAAATGCAGCACTTTACTTGAGTAGACACTCGAGTAACCAAGTGAGAAAAAGCCCTCACTCAAGGGAGCACTCGAGTAATCTGTGGAGTTATTTGATCCTTTACTCGAGTAGCCACTCGAGTAACCAGGTAAGAAAAAGTCATCACTCGAGGGAGCACTCTAGTAATTTGCAGAGTTATTTGATCCATTACTCGAGTAGCCACTCAAGTAACCAGGTAAGTAACTCTCGGCCAAGATTTGAATAAGGTTACTCGAGGGAATAATCGAGTAATCTGTAAACTTATTTGAAATCCACTTGAGGGAGCACCCGAGTAACATGTGAAGAACAACAAAGGCCACTCGAGTAATGTGATTACCAGAGTCAGCACCCGAGTAACTTGTGAAGAAAAAGACATGGCCACTCAAGTAACCACTCAAGTAATTAGGTATTTTCAAGGTTTATGATCTATCTCAGTCGATGTCTTAACTGAGTAATATCTTATGAAAATTGTTGAATCACTCATTGCCATATTTTTGATAGGTTTACTTGAGGGACCACTCGAGTAACATACAAGATTACTCGAGTAGCCACTTGAGTAAGGCAGTTCAAAAATTATGTTTTTGATTGAATATGTAATAAATTGTTTTCTATATGATTAACTCTTCATTGCATTAGTATCCCAAGTGCATTTATAGAGAAACTATGAAGAGATCATGCAAGAAGAATAAAGTCAAATAAAGTGTCTGAGATCTCACCTACTGCTACATACCGCAAATGGATAGTTTTTAAATTCGAAGAATAGTCAACCGTTGGTGCGCGACTCTAACGGACATGTTTGAATTGCTTCCAACGGACACTACAAATCATCTATATATATGAAGCAATCAAAGAACAGAAAACAAGAACTAAGAACATACAAACATACATCGATCAACATACTCTTAGTGCTTTATTTTCATATACTCATTGTACTTCAGTGATTATATATTTGCTCTGTGAGAGAGTTTTTCATTACAAACTCAATATTTGTTATTGAGACAACTTAAGGTTGTGGAACCTTGAGTTGGGGATTGGATTATAACGTGTAAGGGGGAGCGAGTGTCCGAGTGAAGGAACTTGCTGTGTACTGAGATGCCTAGAACCCACTGAATCTTGGAGAATATAGTGAAACTCTCAAAGACGCTTTGAGGACTGGACGTAGGTCAAAGTGGTTATGACCGAACCAGTATAACTCCCAGTGTACACTTCGGTGATATTTTTCTTTACTAACATCTGCTTTAAATATTATGTCAATTTTCTTATTTGCAACGAAATTTCTGGTATCACCCAATTCACCCCCTTCTTAGGTGAAGCGCTTGAACTAACATTTGGTATCAAAGTGTAGGTCTTCTTATTAAGGTTTAACAGCCTAAGAAGGATCCAATGGCAAGCATAGGTGAAGGCATTCTTCGCGACGGAGCTTGTATCACAAGACCTCCAGGTTTCAATGGCGAACACTTCTCATTCTGGAAAGCGAAGTTCAGAGTCTTCGTAATGGCTACTGAATATGGGCTATGGGATGTGTTTGAGAGTGGAAACTACAAACCTGAAAAGATTGTTGATTCATAAATAGTTCCCAAGACACCAGCAAAATATGATGAGAATGACAAGAAACTCATTACACTTAACAACAAAGCAATTCTAATGATTCAAAGCACGTTAAGTCAAAATGAGTACTTCAGAATCTGCCCGCTTCTAATAGCTAAAGAAATGTGGGAAGCCTTAGAGATAGCTCATGAAGGAACTTCAGGAATAAAAGAAAACTGGATCAATACTCTGGTTACTGAGTTTGATTTACTTCGAATGAAATCAGGTGAGTCGATAGCTAAATTTTAACTTAGATATACTCACATTGTTAATCAACTTGTAGCACTTGGAAAAGTCTATGATCAACACACCCAAGTACGAAAGATTTTAAATATTCTTTCTAAAGACTGGGAGGCAAAGGTCATTGCAATTGAGGAAGCAAAAGGTGAATCAATGCGATCGGTTGCTTCTCTATTCGAAAGCCTTTCTGAATATGAAAGCAAATTAAAGTTCAAACGAGAACTAGATGATATTGGTGACAAGAAGAAAAGAGGTCTAGCATTGAAAGCAAAAGAAGAAGAACAAGATGAAGATGAAGAGATTGATGATGATGAAATGGGACTAATCATGAAACGATTCAGAAAGTTCTACAAGAAAGGCCAAGGATTCAAAAACTTTCAGAAAGGAGGAATAAGCAATAAAGAACACATCATCTGCTATGAATGTGGAAAACCAGGACATTTCAAATCAGAATGTCAAGAGCTGATTCAGAAGAATAAAGAAAAGAGAAAAGGAAAATTCTACAACAAGAAGAAAGCCTTTGTATCTGCCATATGGGGAGATAGTTCTTCTGACGAAGAAAGCGATGAAGAGGAAGAAGCCAATATATGTCTAGTTGCTCAAGAGGAAACAGAAGAAGAGGTAACTGATTATGATCCTACCTATGATGAACTACTTTCTGAATATAATGATTTACATTCTGAATTCATCAAAGTAGTCAAAGAACTAATTGTTTTCAAAAAGAAAAACAAACCTTTTGAAGTAGAACTTAAAGAGAATTTCGAAAAGGATTGTGAAAATTGTACTACATTGAAAAAGAAAAACACTGATCTTACTAAATCTCTTGAAAAGTTCACTAAAGGAAGTGAAATGCTAAATGTAATTTTAAAAGCTCAACGATTTGTGAATGATCGATCTGGAATTGGATATGATCCAAAATCAGACAGAAAGAAAGGAAGAAAGAAAGCTGGAGGAAAATCATACTTGAACTTTTTTCAACGTTTTGTGCATACATCAAATCCTTTTGCATATTGTAGTTATTGTAATAAAAAAGGTCATTATACTTCATCATGCATTCATAAGAAGAAAGGAATGATAGGAACCTACAAATAGGTAGCTAAAGGTTCATATGTTTCGAAAATTTCTTGTACTAAACCAAAAGGACCCAAAAAGAAGTGGGTACCTAAGACTTAATCGTATTTGATTGCAGATATGTCTTAAAGCATCTAAAAACAACAAGTGGTATATAGAAAGTGGATGCTCTAGACATATGACTGGAGATTTCGAAAGTTTTACCACATTGCAACCTAAGGAAGGTGGAAAGGTAAAATATGGAGGAAATCAATCTGGAAAGATAACAGGAATTGGTGAAATAAAAAATGATAAAGGAATACAAGTCAAAGATGTATATTACGTTGAAGGCCTGTGTCATAATTTGCTGAGCGTTAGTCAAAGTGTAGACAAAGATAACTGGATAATATTTGATTCACAGGAATATCTGATTGTCAACAAGAAAGACTTACAACTTGATAAGAAAAATATCAAGGCAAAGCTCAGAGCAAAAAGGGAAGGTAACTGCTATACACTTGATATCAATAGAAATAACTCTAAAAATTGTTTTCTGAGTAATGCCGATGAAAGTTGGTTATGGCATAAGAGACTAGCTCATGTCAACATGCACCAACTAGGCAAATTACTCAAAAAGGATTTAGGTCTTGAATTACCCAAAGTAAGTTTTAAAAACGATTTGATTTGTGATGCATGTCAAAAGGGTAAACAAACTAAATCATCTTTCAAATCGAAAAATGAAATTACAACAAATTGACCACTTCAATTGATACATATGGATTTAGTTGGTCTAGCAAGAGTTAAAAACCTTGGTGGCAACTTATATTCATTGGTCATTGTTGATGATTTCTCTAGATTTACGTGGACTATTTTTCTGTTATCAAAGAATGAAACCTTTACAGAATTCATTGTTTTTGCCAAAAAAGTGCAAAATGAGAAAGGTATGTCCATTGCAGGTATCAGGACAGATCATGGTAGAGAATTTGAAAATCAAGCCTTTTGAAGAATATTGTGATACTAATGGCATAGATCACAATTTCTATGCTCCAAGGACACCTTAACAAAACGGAGTCGTGGAACGTAAGAATAGAGTACTCACTGAAACGGCTAGAGCAATCTTGAATGAAAAGAATGTGTCTCAAGTTTCCTAGGCCGATGCAATGAGCACAACATGCTATATTTCAAACAGAGCCTACATTAAAACAAAACTTGGAAAGACACCATATGTAAATGTTTCATTCATAATAATGGTAAAGATAACTTAGGAAAATTTGATTCTAGAATAGATGAAGGAATTTTCCTAGGATATTCTAACCAAAGTAAAGCATAAAGAATTTTCAATAAACGAACATGTGTTGTTGAAGAATCAATTCACGTTGTATTTGATATACTTGAATCCTCTGACAAAACCATTGATGATGAATAGGAAGTTGTTTTAAATCAAGAAAATGGTCAATCTATTTCTAAATCTATTTTTAAATCTCTTATTAACTATTTGATTACATTATAACTACTATTTTGACTCAATCTTGGTAGCATAATGCCTAGGGCACACCCTTTCCCAAATTTTACATTCAGAGCAAATGTAATAAAAATTCACTAATTAAATTACTCACAACAGCTAGAACAACCAATATTTAAAGTTTTGGGCTGTAGGAGGAAGATGATGATGTTTATATTATTTAATAATTAATTAATTAATTTCCCTTTTTTGGATTTTAATAAATTTTTGTAGATTTTTTTACCTAAACTTTGAAAAATTATAACTAAATTTGTAGACATCATATTGGAGTGATTCAAAAGGCTATAGAGCCCTTATTGAGTCTAGTGTCAAGGAAAAATATAGTTTTTAGCCAATTAGAAGCCCAAACTTCCCAGGAATTCTATCTTTAGATGCTGCCTGCCTTAAAAACTTTCTAGTTTAGCTGGTTAAACTTCAAAACTTCCTAACTCTTTGTATATAGCTTCAAATGATTCATATGACCTATCAATTTGAATATTAGATTGTCTACTTTCATCCTTTAAAATTTTATAACTTTTCCTCATCATTTGGTCATTCAAAACCACATGACAATCTCACTACCTCACTTGAAGCAATGAAACAACGTGCTCTTGCAACTTCAATCAATTCCCTTTTTGTATACAAAATTCCCATACTCTTTAATTCACTATTTTATTCCCTCTAATATCCCAAAGGTATAAGAAACATTAGGGAATAAATTTGGGATATTTGCTAAATAGGGTTTAGCAGTTCACTTATTTCAGTCTTATTCTCTAGCCGCCTCCGATCCCAAAATTCAGGGTATTACATTTCTTCCCCCGTTTAATAAATTTCGTTATCGAAATTTGAACGTTTACAATTGGGAACCACTTCTTATCACTCAATCCATCCCTTATTATTCAATATACCCAATATGATAGCCACAAAGCATGTAACTAGAATCCACGTATACAGTTCTCCTCCACTATCGTACAAGGGCTCATTCTTATTCTGCCTACATATTTCCTTACAAACTACATAAATCACCTACCCTACATTTTATACCTCAAAGATTGCATACTACACAAATTGCACCACACCTAGATCGTATACCACACAGAGGTTGCATGGTACCCAAGTTATATCCCACAAAGATCAAATAAGTTACCACATAGCAGACCATACAGGTGCTCTCATTATAGACCACACAGGTCACACCACACAGATTCCCTCATTATAGACCACATAGGTCACCACACAGATTCCCTCTTTACAGACCATATAGGTCACCACACAGCAAACCACACAGGTAGCACCACATAGATTGCCTTATTATAGGCCACATAGATCATCTTACCACAGATCACTCAATAAGTTAATCCCTGAAAGCCAGAGCTTACTTTTGACCTCCAGTACCACCCATCCTCACGTTCTTCTCTACTCCTCAAGTTGATCAGAACATCGACACTAAGTCTATCACTTATTAGTCTAACTTTAGTCAACATTTCCATTCTAGAAAAAATCACCACTTAGTAAGTCACTCTCTTATAGCTAGAACTTATCTTTAACTCCTCGCACCACACAGTTCTTCTTAGGATTTGGGATGATCAACACTGTAATGACACTACCTCCATCGACACTCTGTGCCGGCCATTACTGCCTCTATCGGCATCTTGTAATGACAAGATATTCACAGCCTTTTTTTTATGTAACAACACTACCTCTATTGGCGGTTTGTACTGGTTCCTGGCCTGTTTCAACTTAAATCTTGTTGGGCCATTTCAAATTCTTGTGCAATCAAAACTTAACAATTGATTCTTGGGTTACGGTTTACTTGCTAACACTTCTATTCATACCTTTCATCACCTCAATTGCCATCCACCAATTGACTTCTAATATAGTCTCAAGTTAGTGGAATAGCAAGTAAATCAATTCTTCTCTCATTCCTTCCAAGAGGAAACACCTCAATCAATCCTCTAAGGGATATTTTATTATCATAATCTTTCCCCATGCTAGACTTAGCAGCTAGCAAATTTTCAAAATTTCTTTCTACAAGGATTTCCGTAAGAATCTTGTTCCTCAATTCCACATATCATCACTAGCCCAGTACAATTTTGAATACCTCTGCCAGTTAAGGACATACTGGTCCCCTAGGTTTTAAGGCCTCTGGACACACAGGTTTACTACAACATATCTGGCATGTAATATCATACAGCCTATGGTCTCTAACAAAACTTTTAGGTTTCTCATGAAATCTAGATCATCAGTATCACAGATTGGAAATCATTTTTCTCAATCACACCTAATAGGTTTGCTAAGAATCAGGATCAATGGCACGTATTCTGACCTCCAAGGTATTTGGGTATTATCCTCAAAACATTTCTGAAGGTTCAATACTATTCATAAGTTTCAAACATCCTTCATGGAACAGAACCAAAGGCAATAATTCATATTCCGACCTAAGCATTATTTCAGCTTAAATCAAATTCAAGCATATTATCAACCATTAGTATCATCAGATCGAATCCTCTATGATCACTATATGGTATGATCACCACTCATCACATAGTACCGTATATTGAATCTATATCCCTTTAACACCACAGAGTTACTAAGGATCATCACTTAGCATGGAGAAACCTTAAAACATTTACTACGCCTTAAATTTCTATAACCCCATCAAGTGGACATTTCTAGGTAGTATTCACCGTGAAAAAACTATCCCGATTTAAAATCAATACTTACATCATCATTATCTCCATGCGTCTAAGCATTCTTTAAATCATCTATCTTAAATGATTATTAGTCATGGAGAAACCTTAAGATAATAACTCTTCCTCAAGTCTCCATAACCTTACCAACTCAACTTCTTAGGAGGTCACCTATCCTAAGATTTCCCTGGGTTGACCATGCTTAAATTTCGTGTACCTGTGCCAAAACGCAGATACTGGCTTCTGCTACTTTCGACCACCGGTAACCTATGACTATCTTTATCTCGAGAGTTATGCCAACTGTCTCTGGCGGTCAAGATACTATGTGTGGATTGCATATTGTCCTTAGTCGTACCTGCCTCCTCGGGTTTCACAACATCCTTTGTCCTGTGTTACACCACTTACTGCCCTTTGGATATTCGCTGATCTCTTGGGGTTAGCTCACAGATTAGGAGGATACACTCCTTGGTACCCTCGTCTGTGCATATTTCATATCACTGTGTAATCAAGACCATATCAGTATATTATCTTGTTGTCAAAACAACCACTCTGGTAGAACCACTTAGGCTCTTCCAGAATCGTTTTGGGCTCTGATACCAAAATGTAAGACCCCGTCTTACATACCACTTACTATTGATATTAATCAGAGTACTAGAGCGCAGTTCAGTAAGCAACACAAGAATAGCATAAATATACTGATATATTAACAAAAAGAACTTTATTACAATACCAGTTTTCCCCACAGGGATTATATATAACAATTATAAATTATATAGCTGCATAAGGTTACACCTCCCCGTCTTTGTTCTATCGCCGCATTCCTCTCATTCGGTTCTTTTCTTTGTTTTCAGCATACCTTTTGTCTTCACTTGTCTAAATTGTTGGTAGGGGAGGGTGAGATTCAAAAGAATCTTAGAAGGTAACATCAATATGCATGTAGGATAAGTGCTTAATGCATGACATACTTGCATTACATAAACTCAAGCTAACACAATGACATATTTACGTGCTCAATATTTCAAATAACATACTTATGGCCATAGCATAGATAGAAACAGAGCTTAATCATTCATATATATTTCACATAATCAAGTGAAGCAATAACATGCATCAATACACTCGCACAAATATGAAATACATGTAGGAGAGGTAAGTTCCTTACCTTAATCCTTTTTGCTAGTTGAAAACAGCTCCTCAATATGTGTGCCAACAACTCGGGTTCTCAAATTTAAAATATCAAATGTACAATAATTAGATTAAAACCTATTCATGTACTGTTTCAGGCGCTTTCATAGTGTTTCTAGTGGTTATATATGCCTATTGTGAAAATTTACAAAAATGACCTCAGGGACAACCAACTCGGCCCGACTTACCCAGTTCGACCGTACTTTTCCTGAAATATTGACTTAGCTATTCTAACATATTTTCTCCCAAGGAATCCATTTCTAGGCTCAGAATTACCAAATTCACTAGAAAAAAACCAGAATGCCCTTGGTAGCCCATAATTTAGGTTTTCAGGGGTGTTTTGGTAATTATGCTTTTTCGGGCTTTTCTGAAATAGTGATAAACTTTAACTCCACCTAATTTTCCCTCCTAAACTTAATGGAATCATCAGATCATCAAAAATCCAACTTTAACCTCATGAACCAGAACTGACCAAAATTCACAAATCTCTAGGAAAAATTGGGGTTTTTTTATTCTAATTCCGTAAACTTTCTCCTTTCTACTCCTAACCATTTTATCAACTGTTTAATTACATTATAACTACCATTTAGGCTCAACTTTGGTATCATAACGCCTAGGGCACATCCTTTCAACACTTTTACATCCAGAACAAATCTAACAGAAATTCACATATTAAATTACTTACAACAGCCAGAACAACCAATATTTGAAGTTTAGGAAGTTACCTCTTCTTCCTTCTGGCTTTTCCTTCTTGGTCGAAAACCCTAGCCTCTTAAACTTCACATTTTGTGTTTCAAATACATTAAATAACATAGAAGAGAAGCTTAGGAGATAGATTATACACATTAGGTACTAATTCATCGAAGAAATCGATCTACCTTGTGAGATTTTCCTCCTTCTCTCTCTAATATTCTCTCAAGCTTTCTCTCTCTATTTTGAGCAATAGAATGTTAGTTTTGGGTTGTAGGAGGAAGAGGATGATGTTTATATTATCCAATAATTTTTTAATTAATTAATTTCCCATTTTCAAATTTTAACAAATTATGGCAATTTTTCTTCCTAAACTTTGAAAAATATCACCAAATTTGTAGACATTGTATTAGAGTTATTCTAAAGGCTATAAAACTTTTATTGAGTCTAGTTTTAAGGAAAAATATAGTCTTTAGCCAATTGGAAGTACAAACTTCCCATAAATTCCATCTTTGGATGCTGCCTTAGAAACTTTCCAATTTCATTGGGTAAATTTCGAAAATTCATAACTCTTTGTACATAGCGTCAAATGATTCATATGACCTATAAATTTAAAGATTAGAATGTCTACTTGCATCTTGTAAAAGTTCATAATTTTTACTCATCATTTGTTCATTCAAAATCACATGACAATCTCACTGCTTCACTTGAAGGAATGAAACGACATGCTCTTGCAACTTCAATAAATTCCCTTTTTGTATACAAATTTCCTATACTTTTTAATTCCCTATTTTATTCACTTTAATACCCCAAAGGTATAAGAAATATTAGGGAATAAATTTGGGACATTTGCTAAACCAGGGCTTAGCAGTTCACTTACTTCAGGCTTATTCTTTAGCCTCCGATCCCAAAATTTGGGGTATTACAGGTTACTTGTTCACAAGCAACTAAGTAGAGTTTCCTTCCATTAACATTATCTCCCCATAAGAAATTTCTGCTTATCCTTTCCAGCTCTTTTACCATTCCTTTTAGAAGGAGCTTTGTCTGCATGTAGTATGATGGAAAAGCTGTTAGAACATCTTTGATTAAATTAGTTCTCCCCGCCATATTTAAACAGCCCCGTTTCCAACTCACCAACGTTTTCTAGGTTTTTTGTATTATAGGAGCAAAGGTTGTTAGATCTCACATGTTTTGATGATAACAAAGATTGGTATAAAAAAGATTTGATAAACAAACAAGTTTGAACAAAGTAATAACAGGGCAAATAATCACTTGAAGTAAGCACTAGAGTAATGAAGAAAGGCCAAGATAAAAAGCTGAGAAACTTCATCACTGGCAAAATTTCTAAAGGGTTACTCGAGTAAGTACTTGAGTAATGAGACCAAAACTTGAAGTAACCAGAGTTAACCTTCAAGTAACCTGCCAACGTTACTCGAGTAGCTACTTGAGTAATCAGGTATAAGACTTGCAGTTGCTCTCGGCCTGCCAACGTTATTCGAGTAGCTACTTGAGTAACCAGCTAAATCACTTGCAGTTGCTCTCGGCCTGCCAATGTTACTCGAGTGAGTACTCGAGTAACCAGGTAAAAGACTTCCAGTTGCTCTCGGCCTGCCAACGTTACTCGAGTTTGTACTCGAGTCCCCTGCTTCAAGAAATATGTTGCTCTCGGCATTTTCAATCTTGCTAATGTTACTCAAGGAGCTACTCGAGTAACTCACTGTGGTAAGCAAAACCTGAAGGTAATACTCGATTAACTTGATATGCTTTTATCACACTTCACTCGAGGCACTACTCAAGTATGCAGGTATTCAATTACTCTTTATCAAATATTTGAACTGGATTACTCGAGTCAGTAATCGAGTAATCTACAGAGTTATTTACACAGCACTTGAAGTATTTACCCGAGTAAGCTATGTAGAAAATTTATGTTTACTCGAGTAACAGGGTAAGCAAACTTGAAGTGCTCTCGGCCTTGAAATCCTGCCAACATTACTGGAGTAAAGCATCGAGTAACCAGAAGTTTATTTGAGACATTACTCGAGTTGCTACTCGAGTAACCTATGAAGAAAAGTGTGTCATACCCGAGTAAACAGGTATTTCCAAGGTTTGTAAATTTGGTTACTTCATATACTACTCGAGTTATGTGATGTTCATTCATTAACTTCCTATCATTACTCTCACAATGATACTCGAGTAAACTTAATGAATACTCGAGTAACTACTCGAGTATGCAAGTCCAGAACTTCAAAAATCATTTCAAAGTTCATTGATTTGTTTCCTATGTGATTAACCCTTCATTGTATTAATATTCTTAGCATATCCACAGATAAACAATGAAGAGATCTTACCAAATTAGGAAAGTCAAAAGCAACATTCAAACGCTACCTATCGCCACCTACCACAAACGGATATTTTTCAAATACTGGAAAAGTCAACAGTGGCTACGCATGCTCTAACGGGCGAGAAGAAAATGTTCTAATGGTCATTACCAACACATCTATATATATGGAAACATCCAAACAGAGATAATAAGAGGAACACACACACGAACGCATTATCAAGTTCACTGCTCTATTTTACATATACTTGTAATTCTGTACTTCAGTGATTCTTATTCACTCTGTGAGAGAGATATTTCATTCAAACTTAATATTTGTTATTGAGTTAACTTAAGGTTGTGGAACCTTGAGTTAGGATTGGATTACAACTTGTAAGGGGGAGCGAGTGTCCAGGTGAAGGAACTTGCTTGTACTGAGGTGCCAAGAATCCACTGAATCTTGGAAGTTATAGTGAAACTCTCAGAGATACTCTGAGGATTGGACGTAGGTCAAAGTGGTTGTGGCCGAACCAGTATAACTCCCGGTGTATACTTCGGTACAATTTCTCCGTACTCTTTACTGCATTATATTCACCATCAAGTTTTATATTTGCAGCGAAAAATTTAGTATCACCTTGCTCTAACAAAGGTGATAAAGGATACTCTCTTATGAATCAAGGGTATACTTAAGTATTTACCCAAGTCTCTCGTGAGGATAACTCCTAAGGTTTGGCTCAGGTGAAGGGCCCTTGAACTATGAATGTTTTTGGAGAAACAGACTCTGGTCTTGTTCTTATTCATTAATTTTCCCAAAGTATCATAAAATATTTTCATACGTTCTATCATTGCTTTTGCCTGACTCCCAGAAGTTTCTCCGAATAGGATAAGAGCATCAGCAAAAAAATAGGTGAGATATAAGTGGACCTCCCCTTTTTAGCTGAATCCGTTTCCAAGATCTATCTTCAATAGCATCTTGAATAATATGGTTTAATCTCTCTATACACATAGTGAAGATATATGGAGAGATAAGATCTCCTTGATGAATACCTCTAGAGGAATTGAAAGTCTCTGTAGCTTCCCTATTCCACAAAACCTGGAAAGGACGAGGTAGTAATACATGCCATAATGGCTGCACACCATTTCTCGTTAAAACCAATAACCCTGAGGATGTCTTGAATAAAAAACCATTCAAGGAGATCATATGCTTTTTCAAGATCCACTTTGACTTCCATCCATCTTTTCATTCCTATCTTGCTCTTCATAGAATGTATAAATAATGATGTTATCACTACTCTATCTTTAGGCTATGAAGTTGCAATGATGATCACCCACAACCTTTCCCATTATACCTCGAAGTCAAAGACTTATAATCTTAGTGATAATTTTATAGCTCACATTGCAGAGAGAGATTAGTCTGAATTCTTTAATAGTCTTTGGGGTGTCTTGGGTATAAGAACAATGTTAGTGTTGTTAATTTTCTTAATCTTGGACAGCTCAATAAAGAAGTCTTTCACTAGTTTGTAGATAGAATCCCCCACCAAGTTCCAGTATTCATGGTATAAGACTGCCTGTATCCTATCTGGCCTAGAGGGTTTAAAGGCTCCAAGGTCAAAAATTACCCTTTTAATTTCCTCATTTCTACCTCTACATGAAGCTGATCTAATTCAGCTTCATTCAATATAGGAATTGATTTTGAGTTATGATCTCTTAAGCATAGCCATTCCCCCTCTTAAAAAGCTCCATATAATAGTTAAGAGCAAGATCCTTGAGTCTGTTTTGATCAAAAATCCAATTTCCGTAAGAATCTTTGAGTCCCTCAAACTTATTCCTTCTCTTCCTGTTTGAAGTGGTTGCATTGAAAAATTTACTATTTTATCTCTCTACCTAAGCCAACTACATCTTGAATTTTAATACCACATCAATTCTTCTTATGCTAGGACCTTGTTATACTCCTTCCAAAGCTCTTTTTTTTAACAAGGTATTTGTTATCACAGCTGCTCTAAGCTCTTTCAACACCTTCAATCCTTCTAATCAAAATTTTCTTCTTTATGGATAGGTTCCCCACTTTGCTTTTATTCTATTCTCTGGTGATATTTGGAAATTTCTCTACCTTACCATTCTAATGCTCTATACTCCAACTTTGTTTGACCACTTCATTGAATCTTTCTTCAATAAACCATGCAGCTTGACAACAAAAAGGAGGGTCTTGGTGTCGGTATGACTCTTAAGGAGTGCTTTTGAAAAGAATTGGTCTTGATCCGAACCAAATTTGTTAACATGATAGACCTTAGTTAAAGGATGTATATGATTCCATTCTATATTAGTGAAAGCCTAGTCTATTTTCTCCTTTAATAAACTATGTTCCTAAGTGTATCTTTCTCTGATAACATCAGTTTCCATCAATCGAGATTGAGATATGCACTATCCAATTTGTCTTATAGACCTAACGTTAGGCTAAGCCCCACCTTTTTTATCTTCCACAGATATATAAGCATTGAAATCCCCCATGACAACCCATGGTCCATCAATTAATGTACTAATGTCATTAAGCTATCTCCACAAGTTGCAATGAAGACTATAATTGGGTTCAGCGTACACATTAGATAGCAAAAATTCATCAAGATTATTTAGAAGTAGCAGTTTAAGGTGTATAGCTTGAGTAGAAGAAGAAATATATTTAATAGACACTTCATCATCATTCCATAGAATCCAAATACCCGTTGCATAATCGGTTGCTTCCAATCTAAGCCATGTATTAAATCCCAATATACGGATAACTCTATCAGCCCTGTATCTACTAATATGAGTCTCGGTAAGAATAAGAATCTTAACATTTTCCCCTGGAACACATCTCTGACACAGCCTGGAAAAGATTTTGAGGCTATGCCCCTGTAATTCCAATATATTATATTCATAATTAAATAAAATAGCAAGGAAATCAGTACCTTACTTGAGCGGTTACTATCCTGAAACAGAGAGTTCCATGATTTCTGAGTCCCCCTATAGCACCTCTCTATCTTCATCATTAGTTACAAACCACATGTCATTTTGTTCTCCTTGTTCATCACTTATAAGCATCCCTTGCTATCCTAAATTACCATCTGGTGGCTCAGGAGGGCCCTTCATCTGCTCCTTCAATTCATTATGACTTTGATTAGTCCCATGTTTCTCCTTCCACTTCATATGAATTGTTACACTTTCTTAAATGCTAGATACTCCTCTTTGCTCAGCTTGCTTTAAAGATTGATTAACTAGCCCAGGTCCACCTTTTAAAATTGACCCAAACACCAATGGTGGGTCCGGCCCATTTGCTTCTTCTTCAAGAAGGGAGACGCTATTTTAACTTTTGATATTGAAGTCTTCTTGTTATTTCCATCTTTACCTCTTTTTGGATTTGCTTTTCTATTATAACTTGGCCCTTTTTGATCAAGAGCCATTTTACCTTCACTTACACTTGGCAAAATAATATCCATTTGGTTCTCATTGTTTTCTCCCTTATATACTTTACTCTTCTTCAATCCCTTTTCAATCTTTGACCCAGTCGTACCCCTGTTTTTAAAACCTGAAGTCGTTGCCTTGGATGCCTTTAATTGTAGCAGATCATTTTTTACTTGCAAAGGTTCAGATATTTCTTGCTTTCTCTATTGAGTGACATCTCCCTTTCTCATACTAAGATTGACTTTTTTGGTTCCTTGTAGCTCTAAATCGGTCTCTCTCAAAATATTATGCCTTGATCTAGTAGTCAATTCCATTTGGTTACCCTCAGACCGAATGTTAGTGGCGGATTTATAGGATTGTAGCTTCTAAGCATCTTTTTGGTTCCAACGCCAAGCAGGTGATGTGACCTTCATCCAGGCTCCAAACTCTTTCTCTATCAGGATTCCAGGTATGCTCACAATCGAACTTTTCTCTAGCTTTCTGTTTTCCACCATTGGAAGTGGATTTTTTGGTTGCTTTTATTCTGGGTTAAACTTATGATTCTGCTCATTGTATGGGCACAACTCTTGATTGTGTCTATAAAGCCCACACTTAAAGCATATTATATCAAGCCCTTCATATTCAATTGTATAAATCCGATTCCTAAGAGAAAATCTGGATGGAGCTATTTATTCAAATCAACCTCAACACTTACTCTTGTAAATTTCCCCCTCTCCACTATATGTTGGTTGTGTTTCCTTTTTGTTAGAGTATTAAGATCCACTTTGAGTGCTTTCCCTACTAGATTTCCTATTTCCATTATACACTGTTCTCAATAAATATATATTAGGAGAGTGGGGATTCTTATCCAAACTGTGACTCTCTACAACCTGTTACAATGGGGATTGAAATTGGGACTCCATATCTGAACCGTAAAATAGTAACCTTGTATGAGCTAAGGTCCATCAAATAGAAGTTTATCACATAAAGCTTTTTCTGCTATTCTGAAAATAAAATAATTATTAGAAAGATCAATAATCTCAAAATTTTCTGATCTCATAACCCATTTAATTCTGTCTCTCATCACAATCAGGTTTGTCTTTTTCCCAACACAGTTAAAATGGGGGCATTCTTCAATGGTCGGTAAACCTCCTTTGAGTCTTGCATCGATACATTGAGCCTGGGTAAAGATCCTATCATTTGTCTTTGCTCCTCAGTAAGCTTGGGTGTCATATCTTCTTCTTCCTGTAACCATTCCTTCATTTTCTCTTCAAGGCTTTTATCAAAAGCCTTTTGTTCATCTCCCAATAGTTTAGCCTTATAAGATATTTGATTTCTAGATGAATTTTTAGTTGCTTTGGTCAATTGCAGGTATAAGAAAAATATAATAAAAGGGAGAGAGAAAACTGGCGTACTAGGGCGAATCCATGTTTAGATCCGGGTCAAAGCTCCAATACTCCATAATTGTGCCTATACAATTATTAGACTACTAGAGCCTAATTGTGATTTGCACAGTAGATCACCAGAACCAGAAAAATGGCAAGAGAGAAGAGAAATGCCAGAAAACTCAATGGCGGGGTGAGTTGCATTTGAGGAGGCATACCCTATTTATAGTGGTTTATGGAGGCCACTAATTAGGAAACGTGTGCACACCTTATTGCCCTCCAAGACAGCAATTAATTGATTCTCAATTAATTCCCTAATTATGGTGATTTGTTCCTCAATTAACAAATCCATAATTATTGCTGAATTATTCCCAAATCTACAATTAATGCTGATTTTATTCTTATTTGATTAGGCTACTTATTTCCTAATCAAATAGTCCAACCCATCAAGGGCGGACTTGGACCCAAAGTCCAACATCTCCCACTCACACTTGATGGGCCTCCCATAGTGTGTGCGTTACTCTTTCTTGTTTCATACTTGGCATCTGTCGTGACTGTGTAGGCAAAAACGTCTTTAAGATTTTGTGCTTGTGATACTAGAAATCCCTCAAATTGGATTAGCATCCAAGGACACCCTTTATATATAACCGTAAGCTATACATTCATTGCCTCATATGCCCCAGATTCTCCCATACATATTACTCATGGCATATCTAATCCATCTTGAGTTAATATGTTGATTAACTCAGATTGCCTTCCACACACATAGTATCCGTACTTACTAGCTACACATAGAGCTAGTAAGGGGTCGACCACATATACTAGCACATCTTATGTATTTAGGAGTAAATCTTCCTTTTTGACTAAACATTAGTCCATCTTGACTTGGTCGCTTTCCTAGTTTTCACTCGTCTGAAAAATCGAGTGTGATCATGGAGCTTTAGCTAAAGTAGCTGTCACCAAGCCAAGCTTTCATGATGTCGCCTAAGTCTTAAGGGCATCGTGGAAGGATTCTTCCTTCTTGGAGCTCACACTGTAGTGAACTCGGGTTCTTTCACCTACATCTCGTGTTGCAGTTTAACTCTTAAACACATGCAGTATGAATTGCATGCTACGGTGAACGGTTTGTGGTGTACATCAATTTCTTTCTCTTTCACCATACAGACATTAGTTCCAAAATGTACTCAACATTCAAACCAGAACTTTCTTTTTCACAATATCTCTTTTATGAAAAAGAGTTCTTTGTCTGGCTACAGGTATGTTCTTATTCTTCGATCCATTTTATGTGTATATGTACACATATAGGTCTCATCTCAATCTATCTGAGGCAACTCAAACACAAAGATTCTTCTTAACCATCTCATGGTGATCATTTGCTCGTCTTACCCTTCGTGTGAGTGAACCGACCTCTTCTAACCTGTACGACATACAAACTTGTATACCTTATATGTATTTACTTATAACATACATACTATTTCTTTTATCTTCATATAAAAGAAGTTCACGACCTTACATTTTATTTGTGCCCAAAGATTTTCACTAACTCAATGAAAATCAAGCTATGGGCTCAATAAGGGGATCTACTAACATTCTGTAGGTAGAAGGTCATTGAACTGCCACTTTCCCTCTTTGAAAGCACATATCTCTTATAGAGATATATTAAAAAGTATGTTTTGCCTTGCTGTGATACTTAGGATCCTCATCATAAGATGCTATCGTTTGGATCCTTCTATCCACCATTCATTCCCAATATCTCATAGGAATTACTTTAGCCATATGGCACTTTGAATGATGGCAGAACACACCCTGTGTTCTATTTCCATGGATAACAGGAAAAATACTTTGTATATTTTCTTACTCCATTACCATTTGTCTAGGCCTTATATTGGAGTATCCTTTCAAAAGAAAGTTGTTGTCTTGGCAACTTAAACCATGGTTATTCTCATAACCCATTTCACAGTAGGACCAAAAACAGCTTCCAAGTCCGACCAAAAATATTTTGGTCTTATACACACCAACGTGCACATTACCAACCATAGTCTTACTATGGGACTCTATCCACCATTTCTATGATGGATTCCTTATAGGACATGTAACCTCTTTAGGTTTATGCCTCGGACTTCAAGGGTGTCCATAGGTTTGTAGTTTGGCTTCCTAGGATACCTAAAGATCACACTTGTACATGTCTTAGGTAGCAAAGACTGTATCTTCCTTGTGCAATCTCCGTTTACCTTGTCATTCAAGATATTTGTACAACCCATGATTTTCTCAACTCAGAAGTTAAGGATTCTCTGATCCTTTATTCCTTTGACTACCTTGACAGTTGTTTTAGCTAAACATTGTCATTTGACAAAGGATGACTTTACAAAGAATCATCACTAGACTGTTTGATACTCATGTAGTGTTCTTCGATTATCTCGAAGTTGGTAAGGCTTTCACCTTGTGAAACCTCATATACTACTATTTGGGTGATTGTTTCTACAAAGCCCTTAAGCTGCTTCATGTAGAGTTCATCATCCAATTTCCAGAATTTTCAAATTGGAAAGCGGCCTTCACATCATCTTGATGTAATTTCAAGACTAAGCTTGCTGTCATTACCAAAGTTCAGAGTTAAAACGCACAATGGACAACCTTCCATTGTAGTACCCCTTAGCCACTATGTGTTTTAGGTTTTACATGCCCCCAACAGATTTGAGAACGTACTTGTTCCCAATCGCCTCCTGGCTAGGTGACAAATTGCCTAAAACATATACTTGTCTAGTTCCAAAAAGGAATCCATATAACACTTTGCAATTATTCTTAGCAGGTCCTTCTAGTGTCTTTCAGACACTTATAGGTGGTTATCATCACCTTCTAAATGATGAAGAGAGCATTCAATCTATTAGGGAATCTATCCATTTATGGTAATTCGCTATATGACAATTTGCTCCGAGGTGGATTTCATAGGATTCTTTTCCTATGTATGAGTGAGGTAATTCTCTAGTAACTTACCTCTTACCTCTTTCGTTGTGAAAATGGTCTCAATCTTCCCACTCGGATAAGTAAACTTAGGAACACTTGGTTATTCCTTATCACTTGTGAGCCTCTTAAAGAGATTCAATATGATTAATGCTCATTTTCTGCTAGAAAATCTAGTTTTATGAACGTTGCGTCCCTCAGTTCTCTTGCAGTCACTTAGCCGCCATGTAATCCCCTACCTTGATAACCGTAATTAAGATTCGAAAATGCGTAATTTAAAGGAGTTAGAGACCGACTGATACGTTTTTCTCAAATCTCTTTTCTAAAATTTGTTCAACATGGTCTTAAATTCATCTTCCGAATCTAATTTCTTTATGCATTTCAATCACATTTATACATATTAAAGTGCATAGCCAAATTCCCGGCAACTCCCGAGTTTCATACATGTATAAACTAAGGGTTGTAAGTTCCAACTAGGGGATTACATGACCAACATCAACGTAATATCTACATTTATAAAATAAACAGTAATCCCAAGTCTAAAATAGATAACCAATAACCTAACAACACATCTCTACAAGATCCTAGCCGCTCCTAGTGGTTCGCTTCTCCTTGGAGCCACTTGCCCTGTCTGAAATGTTAGTCAATGGAAAGAATGAGATTCAAAAGAATCTCTGTAGTAACAAATCACTCATACAGTGTATAAACACATAGCATATATGATCATGTTAAGCAGCATCACTCTTCATCATCCTTATACCGGAGGTAGGAGGAATACCGGGACAATCGGATGAAACGGGATAGGTAGTCATCAAAGCTCTCCGTGTCCCCTTGTCTGATATTCAAAAATTCTGTTTCCTTCTTGAGCCGCACCGATTTGGGAAAGTATTTCTCATTAAATTCTTGTTGGAATGATTCCCAAGTCAACGACACATTTCTGCTGTGCAGAGTGAGGGAGATATTCCTCCACCAGCGATCTGCATCTCCTTCTAACTTGTAGACAGCAAGGCGTGCCTTCACCTCAGACGGGCATCCTAGGACCTCGAAGATTTTCTTAAGGCGATTCAACCAATCTTCAGCTGCTTGCGGATCAAACCTCCCTTTGAACACTGGAGGCATATGTTTACAAAATATGGTGACCCAAAACTGAAGGTTCCTTTCCTCTCTTGCTGGTACCCCATGAGACTCTTGATTTGGAATAGTGTGAGGTGGGGACTCCAAGGGTCGTGCTGACCCTTCAGTAGTGTCCTCATGACGAGTTTCTTCTCTAGTTTCCACTGGAGTGGACTGAATCGGGTCTTCTTTGTTCTTTGCTTTCTCTACTCTGAGCTCTTCTCTTAACTCAGCAATCATATCTCTTTGATCCCGGATTAGACCCATCAGCTCATGCATTGGATCTGGTGGATTGTCATTGATAACCTCCACCTCTGGGTCTACACGCGGAACATTGGGGCGTCCTCTAGTTTTCTTCATTCTACAAACAACTTGCCCCATTAATATAACAGAGATAGTATGCACATATACTCACAAGTCTCATATATATCCATATCAATAGAACATACATGTGCATAAACAACAATTATCCACAGATGATCTTCTATCCCTAAAGCCAACTAAGGGATCTATCCTAGCAAACTCTACTCTTACCAGGAACTATAGCTCTGATACCAAAAATGTAATCCCCTACCTTGATAACCGTAATTAAGATTCGAAAATGCGTAATTTAAAGGAGTTAGAGACTGACAGATACGTTTTTCTCAAATATCTTTTCTAAAATTCGTTCAACATGTTCTCAAATTCATCTTCCGAATCTAATTTCTTTGTGCAGTTCAATCACATTCATACATATCAGAGTGCATAGCCAAATTCCTGGCAACTCCCGGGTTTCATACATGTATAAACTAAGGGTTGTAAGTTCCAACTAAGGGATTACATGACCAACATCAACGTAATATCTACATTTCAAAAATAAACAGTAATCCTAAGTCTAAAATAGATAACCAACAACCTAACAACACATATCTACAAGATCCTAGCCGCTCCTAGTGGTTCGCTTCTCCTTGGAGCCACTTGCCCTGTCTGAAATGTTAGTCAATGGAAAGAATGAGATTCAAAAGAATTTCTATAGTAACAAATCACTCATACAGTGTATAAACACATAGCATATATGATCATGTTAAGTAGCATCACAATGTATCATGGCTTTCGCCACAAACGACAGCACTTATGGCTGTAATCTCTATGCGTCAACTTTCGTTGCGATCTCTATGTATCACAAAGTATCACTATGCATCAGCTTGCGCTGTGAACTCAAAGCATCACAATGTATTCACAAAGTATTCTCAATGCATGACAAACATACACACAATGTTTCACACACAGTATAAGAGAAAGAGTCACTACCTTGTTCTTTCCGATTGTGCTCTAGCACAGGTGGATCACGAACAGGGAAAATATCTAATCCTACAATTCCAAATGCACCATTTAGACACTTCCATAGTGTTTCTTGGGGTTATATGAGTCTATAATGAAAATTTACAAAAATGCCCCCGAGGACCCGGCCCGGGCCGGCCGTACCCGGTCCGGTTGCACTTTTCTTGAAATTCTAATCTGGGCTATCCTAACATATTTCCGCCCAAGGAATCCATTTCCGGACTCAGAATTATCAGATTCAATGTAAAATTACAAATTTACCCTTGGCAGCCCTACTTTAAGGGTTTCAGGGGTGTTTTCGTAATTTTGCTTTTTCGACCTTTTCCGAAAAAGTGACCAACTGTAACCCCAACTAATTTTTGATCCTGAACTCAATGGAACTATCAAATCATTGAAAATCCAACTCTAAGACCCATTTCTAGAGCTGGCCGAAATTTATGAGCTCTCCGGAGAAAATCGGGGTTTTAAGATTTCGGCTCCGTAAACGAGTTCCTTTCTACTCCTAACCACTTTATTAACCATTACATTAGGTTACAACTAACATTAAGACCCAATTTGGGCAGCATAACCCTTAGGCCATATCATTTCCAAACTTTAAAACCAATGGAAATTCGGCGAAATTTCACCGATTAAATTTCCCACAGCAACCAGAATAAGCAATATATGAAAGTTTGGAAGTTACCTCAAGCTCCCACTAGCTTTTCCCAAATTTGGCTGAACCCTAGCCTCTTTGAACCATGAAATTCTTTGCTTCAAAACCTTAATTCACATAGAGGAATAGCTTAAGACAAGGATTATACACGTTAGGTACGAATTCACTGAAGAAATCGACCTACCTTGTGAGATTTCTCCTTCCTTCTCTCTATTTTTCTCCAAGCTCTCTCTCACGTTTTGTTTTGCTGGAAAAGACGACGGGAAATGGAAGGGAAAAGGTGCTGTAAATGTTTTATAACATTAGGCTCATGTCATGGTATTGCTTGCTTATGTCATATTTAGAAATGTCTAAAAATCCACTTTATGTACACAAATCCTTTTTGTACATATAAATGGTTCACAAGCCCAATTAAATTCCAACCACTCTTCCCTCTTCTTGGTCAGTCATATTCATGTCTAGGGGCCCAATTTTGTGCCAAAATGGGCTGGTCACAAATTATCCCATAATTACAAAGTTACCATCACAAATTTTCCATTTCCGGATTTGTTGGCAGATTTTCTGACCGAAATTTGATAAATCATAACTAATTCTAGAAAAATAAAATTGGAGTAATTCCAAAGCCTATATAACCCTTATTGAGTCTAATTTTAAGGAAAAATATAGAATTTTGCTATATGGAATCAAAAAATTCCCAGAATTTTAATCTTTGCCTGATGTTCCAGAAAATAATTAATTTCGCTGGGCAAACTTCAAGAATTCATAACTCTTAGCTCACAAATTGAAATAACACAGATTATATGTCCATTTTAAAGTTTGATATGTGAAATTTAAGACTGGAAAGTCTCATAATTTTTGGACACCATTTGCCCATTCAAAATGTCCATACAAACCGACTGTCTTGCACAGAATTACACTTAACAGTTTTTCAAATTTTCAACCAATGTGTCCAATGGCTCCAAAATCAACAATCAAATCTATTCCCACACAATTTTTCACAAGGAAACCATTGGAATCACTAAAGCCACCAAATTCCCATCACACATTCTCCAAAAGTGTTTATTCAACAATAATTACATCCACTTTTGAAGTCATTAGCCCTTAATCACTTTTTGGGATATTACACGCCATCATTTTCACTAATGAAAATGTGTCTTGTAAAATTCCCAAGTCATCTCACAAAGAGATTCCTTGTATACCTTTACTCCAATCTTCCTTACTCATAGGAAGAATTATGGATATAAGTTGCTGACCCTTATGGTCTTAACGAGCTTGTGCCTAATCTAAGGCCTATCCATGATTCACAGGGTAAGGTCGTGACTGACATAGAGGGCATTTGGTTAAGTGTGAAGATAATAGCTGTGAGTTTACATACCAACATATGGCTGATGGCCTCACTTATGCCATTATCTACTCAACCATGTCAAGGAGAGATCTATCTCTCTATTTCAACAACTCTATTATGTTGAATATTTCTAGGTATTGATAGTTGCCTAACAATGCATTTCTTGTACACAAAGCAGCTTGAACTAATCATGTGGGTGTCTTTAAACCCTGTTAGTTCAAAAGGTCTTATCCTTTTAGTTTAACTTATTACTGATTAGTTTAGCCATTATCTAATAGCTTCACACTTGCCAAAAATCAAGTAAACATTATAGTATTTCGAGTAAACATCCATGAAGTTAACGAAACACCAAGCTTTGTGTTTTGCCCTCACATTCATTGGTTCACTAACGTCATAATTTGCCAATTGCAGTGGATTTTCTCAAGAAATGTTTCTTTGTCTTTCTTGCCAGGTAGAATGAGTTCTGAACTTATTCATAAGGGTATTAACCCTTTAGTACACGTTTAGTAAATACTCTTTTGCTAGTTTGATCATTCCCTTTGATCAATGTGTACATGTGCCAACAAATGGAATCTTTTATCCCTAGAAAGAAACATCAAAATCCAACGAAGGATTTGAGAATCATAGTCCCATCGATCCTTAACTAAAGAGATAGCAAAGATGTGATTTGTCAGTTGCAATTGCATGGAGTGAATCAGGGTAGTTTATCTGTGCAGAGTTAACGTGCTAGTTCCAATCCCTTGACTCTATCTCTTTGTAGCTTTGCATTTGACATGAAGCCATATGCTTCTCTGAAATATCCACAACTCATGTGGATCACTACTTTTACAACCCTTACGGATTATCAATGTAGCTTTTCATCTTTGTAGAAACCATTTGACCTCCTCTAGATCAAATTTACCTCATAGGTTTCTTGCCCTTAGGCTTAAAGGATAAGTCCTCCCACTCTTTAGTCCTTAAGTTCGTCTGACTGATGGATCTTGGATCCTTCAGTCTTTAACATTCAAGTTCAATGTGACGAATCACATTGCCGAAGGTCACAATATGCATATCAAGAGCAGTATATGCTTTCGTATACACCTACTCACTGGAAGACGTGGCTTACTCCCACTCACTGGAAGACGTCTTGTCACAACATACACGTGTTGTTTGTTAGAAAGAACTTGGCATTTTTATTTGTCTCAACTTCTTAGTTTGACATTTGCCTCAAGTGTTGCCTAAATGACATGTTAGGACTTAATTCATTATGTTAAAACTTAACTTAGTTTTAACTTTATGGAAGAAGATCATCTATTTCACCATCTTCCAACACTATCCACACGGCTTGGATAAGGTTACATTGCTCGTACCAACATAAGTTTAAGCAATGTTGTTCTTTCTATGCTTGATAGCATAAACCTTTTGCATCCTGTGGTTGCTTCAGCCTCTAAATGCTGAAGACTGGTTGGTAGGATATCCCTAACATCTCATTCTTCTTGAATGAAAGAGATTTGAGAGTTTCTAACTCCATAGATGTCTTTATTAAGCTTGTCCTCATAAGCTCAGGCAAATAAACTTGGTCATAATTGGTCACTTAGATGATTATGGTATACAAATCATATTTGTTCAAATAAGACAAAGGATAATTAGATAATAAGTTCACTAGTTTCATGTTCAGGAGACAACTATGTTGACTCCCATCTCAATCATACTAGTTAGCTCATCACCCTTTTAACCACAGCCTTCATTGAACGTTTTCCCCTTTGAATTTCTAGACGCATTCCAGAAAACTCCCACTCAATCAAAGAGCAGTTATATTAACAAGATAATAACACAATATCAGCTAACTAGCATGAATGTTCAAGAAAACAAGAAGAGAATATGCTTAATTCAATTCTAAAAACAGAGAATTTATTCATAAATTCAATGATAAAGAACATTCAAAAGAAAAACTTTTTGCCCCATTTTGTTGTCTCTTAACTAGGTTTTCCCTCACATAGGCCCTTCTGACCATATGAACTCATGTAGCGTCTAGCTACAATGTTCAGCTCCTCTTTGCCATGTTTACATCCACTTACTTGGATGTAATTGCAGCATACTTCCCACTTGATGAGATGATTCTAACATCCCTATCTGTCTTATCCTTCGTCAAAATATTTGTGATAAAGGATTGACTTTTAGAAGTCATTGCTTCAATCCAAGTGGATCAATGTGGTTAGAAGCATGGGAAGACTTATTATTATTCAATAATCTCAAGTTGCTGCAAATTTTCAGGTTTTTATCTCTAAGAGTTTGAGTCAAGGTTGGATAGGACTTTATATTCAAAAACTTATATGAATAATCCCTTACTTTTAAAGAATCTTTTAGTATTAACCTTATGTTACAGCTGAAATACTCTTAATAAGTAAGTCAACCTATCCCAAAAAATAATATAATCAACATTAACTCAATTTCAATGTTTTTTGGAATCTCTAAAGTGCATATAAGCACCTTTTTGACTCAAAATACATCCAAACGTGCTTCAAATATATGCAAATTATGTATCAAATTGAAGCTCTCAAATTTAGGGATTTTTAGAAACAGACCGCGACTCAATCAGAGGTCCCACGAGCCGTCACACACCCCTAGAAGGTGTCTGGATCAAAAAATCCTGAAAAATTGAAAAACTCAAATGTTGGCCACTCTCGGCGGTGGCGCGTGACTTCCACGCGCCGCTTTACGGCTGTCAGCCGGTGACACGCACCGGACCAAACGACTCCAAGCGCCGTCCTCTCTCCGACGATGCTTGCCACGTGTCAAACAGAGGCCCCAGTGGGTCCCACACGCCACATGTTGATTTCTGTTTTTTTTGTCAGTGGTGACCATTGACTTGTCAACGTTGACCAGTCAACGCTGACGGGTCAACCTTGACCCATCACTGCTGATGTGTCGATGACGTGGCAATGACGTGTCTCGGTCGACGTGGCTGGTCAACTGATGACGTGGCCTTTGTTAACCTTTGTTGGCGTGGCACTTAACGCTGACGTGGCGCCATCTTATTGGTGCCACATGGGTCGATTAACTGATGAGGTGGCATTGAATGCCACGTCATCATCTTCAACCTCCAGCCAGGTCAATCCGACCCGGTTGGAGCTCCTGCGGGTCATCGCGACCCGCCAACTTCAGGAGGCCATATCTCCCTCATTTTAGCTCCATTTTTTGCGTTCTTGGTGTCTTTGAAATCGTAGTTCAGCGAGCTACAAATCAATGGCATTTATTTGATCTTAAAAACTATGTTTCATTAATCAAATCACGAGTGAAGTGGTGGTGGTGACTAATGATCCATTTGACGCGTTTCTTTCCTTCGTTTCTCCCTCATCCGGACTCCGTTTGACGCGTTCTAAGCATCGTTGGATCTACACATCCGTGTCTTCGTTTGGGGCAACAACACTCAGTTTTGAATACCCCATTTTTCTTGACATTGATGGCACTGCATAATCTGACCTGGATGTGTGTCTTCTGGGTTTTGAAGGCTCTTCTAACCTTTGAGGAGTTAAAGGCTCTTGTTTTTGGTTCCACATAGGTCCCAAAGACTCACCTTTAATAGATCGAAGAAGTGACGAGCAGACGAAGGAATTGCGCCATGAATTATATATATAATGACCAGAGGAGAATGCACATTTCATATGTAATGCATTCTAGGAGGAAAAAATTGATGGAGCATCAATTCCCATATTCAGACTTCATGACATGTCGCATATGCATATTAAAGGGAAGCAAGTATGCAAATGCATCCATGGAACTATAAAGATAAACGTATATCATTATGTACATACACTCATATGCACAAGCTTGGAAGCATACAGTAACCATGTTTACATTTATGAAATTCATCAACAAATGATAAAATCATAGCACAGCGGAAATAAAAAAAATGTGATGGAGATATAATCAAATTATATCATTTAATTATTCATAAAGAATAAATCACAGCCACAAGATCAAAATTGCTCTGATGCTAATATAAGAAAAATATAATAAAAGGGAGAGAGAAAACTGGCGTACTGGGGCGAATCCATGTTCGGATCCGGGTCAAAGTTTCAATGCTCCATAATTGTGCCCACACAATTATTAGACTACTAGAGCCTAATTGTAATTTGCACAGCAGATCACCAGAACCAGAAAGATGGTAGGAGAGAAGAGAAATGCCAGAAAACTCAATGGCGGGGTGAGTTGCAATTGAGGAGGCACACTCTATTTATAGAGGTTTATGGAGGCCACTAATTAGGAAACGTGTGCACACCATATTGCCCTCCAAGACAATAATTAATTGATTCTCTATTAATTCCCTAATTATAGTGATTTGTTCCTCAATTAACAAATCCATAATTATTGCTGAAATATTCCTAAATCTACAATTAATGATGATTTTATTCTTATTTGATTAGGCTACTTATATCCTAATCAAATAATCCGGCCCATCAAGAACAGACTTGGACCCAGAGTCCAACAGTAGGGCCTGTAAATCTGTATCTTTGCTCTCAACATTGCTTTTCCTCATTTCAGGATTCTCTGTTTTCCCCTTAACGTTAGCTTCTGCATCTTGCATTTGGATATCTTCAGGCATCTTCTTTAAGCTACGCCCTAAGATATCGTCTTCTTCCTCAGAATGACCTCCACCTCCTTCAGAAATAGGATTAGTACTCATGGGCAAGACGTTCTGTGATATTTCGTTACAGGAAACCAGCCCAGATCTGATCTGATCGGTGAGATCTAGATTCTGCCAGAGATGGTAGAGTAGCTATCAAGACAAAATGAGAGAGCAGAAGTCGACTCACCTCAGATCAGATCGGAGAAGAAACCAGCCGCAGATTCTGGAATTCGCTCAGCGTCTTGGGCTTGGTCTTTGCTGGTCTAGAGAGTGGCGATATCCAGGCGGGACTTGGTACAGGAGCGGGTTCACTATCGGCTGAACGGTGGAATTGCAGCAACCCGTGGAGACGAGTGAGCAGAGACCAACAAAGATCAGAACACGAGTGACGAAGCAGCGATGATCGGCGGAGTTCTGTTGTAGTGGACGAATCACCAGACTGTCGGAGGAAGCACCATGTCGGACCGTCAATGAACGTTGCGGTGATCGGTGGAATTCTGAAGATCAGAATTGTAGTCGACGAAGCACTGCTCCAGGCACCGCGTCAGACCGTCATCGACCGTTGCTGTGGCAATGGTCAAACCAGTTCTTAGAAGTCAAGTTATATGAGAGACTTCTTGTGATAATCTTAAATTAAACAAGATTTGTTGTAACAAAAATATGTTTCAGCTAATTTTGATGAGCCAATCAAAATCAATTATCAAAATAAGTTGAAAATATATTTTCTTTCAAATTTCAATAACTCCTCTTGTGTGTAGTAAAGTTCTCCCCAAAAAAATTGTACGTACTCTAATCAAAATTTCCTCTTGCTACATTTAAACAAACGGGCTCGAGTGAACACCAAAATAACTAGTGACTGCTTGATTTCACCCAAATTAAGTTGTGTCTGTGTGTAAGTCATAAATCATTATATAACATTTGTATGAAATTAGTGAAATAATAGTAAAATTTGATTAGTATGACTTATATTCTGCGATATTTATTTTTAAGGAAAATTAATATATATGTCTTTATAATTTTACCTATTTTCAGTTAAATCCTTCAAATTTTTTTCTTTTTTTAATTGGGTCCTTATAGTTTCCTTATTTTTTTGGCTAGAATATAATTTCCTTAATTGCAAGTGTTGATCTTTATACTCATAATTTGTTACTCCCTCCGGTCCTAATTATAAGACACAGTTGACTTTTTTGGAGAAATTAAGGAAACCAATTAAATCACTTTAAAATATTTATATTTATATTTTTTTCTTCAAACTAAGTAATTTGATTAATAAACTAATATATAATCCAAAGATACAAAAAATATAAATACTCTAAAGTGATTTAATTGGCTTCCTTAATTTCTCCAAAAAAATCAACTTTATCTTATAATTAGGATCGGAGGGAGTATTTTGTAAGAGAAACAATGTTAGTAATTGATGGCGAGCTCTCACTCTACATACATTAGGATTAATGTTGCCGCACGTATTTAAATAAAATCAAAATCAACCAGAGTACATATTATATACAGATGTGAGGAGACGATTATGAGAATAATAATTTTTTTAATATTGACTATAAATAAATTTTATTCCGTCAATTTATTTCTTTAAAATATTTTATTTGATATTTTGTGTTGGAAACTTATATGTCGTTTAATTATTGTCCGTATCAGTCACAATTAACATATCATAAAGACTGATCTTTATAATTGAAGCAAACGTATATATGGACCTAAGGAAAAGGAAAAAAAAAACGGATTAAAGGTTAATTTTATCCCTACAGTATATACAGAGGGGCAATTTTGCCTTGAAACTTTTTTGAGAATCAATTTTGCCTCGTAAGTGTCAAATCTAGATTGATTATGCCTTGACCGTTATCCCAATTAAATTTGATCAATAGTTGACTAAATATGCTGAGCTGACAATCCACGTGTCATTCAGTCATTTTTATTAAGGTACAAATTTACCTAGCAGTTTTCACTCAGGAGCAATGCAGCCCCAGAGTTTCCAAATTGTAGCAATATTGCCCTGACAGTTATCTATGTTAAGTTTAACCATTTGACTGAATATGTTAAGCTAGTAGTGTGATTAACATTGAAGAAGAAAGAGTTACATATGTGTAGACTGCATATTGGCTTTGGCCGTACCCGCCTTCTCGAGTTTCATAACATCCTTGGTCGGTATTACCCCACTTGCTGCCCTTCGGATATTCATTGATCTCTTGGGCCTACCTCATAGATTGGGAGGATACACTCCTTTGATACCCTCATCCATGCATATATATTTCCTATCACTGTGTAATCAAAGCCATCTCAGTATACTATCCTGTTGCTAGAACCACCACTCTTCCAAAACCGCTTGGGCTCTTCCAGAATCGCTTTGGGCTCTTCCAGAACAGCTTGGGCTCTAATATCAAAATGTAATACCCTTATCTTATTTTCCATATCTTCATAGTGCTTGTGCATAGTTTGGTGAACAATACAAGAATAGAGTAAAAATATTGATATTTAGTACATGATTACGTTGCTGGTATTTCTCATGGGGTTTAGTAATATATACAAGTTTGTCCAAAATGCTCAAAAATTAAACTACATATAACCACAAACTTCCATTCTCGGGATCCGCGCCATCATTTCTTAGTGTCTACCAACTTGCCTTTGGATCTGCTAGTTCCCGATGGCACATTATCATTTTTGAAAAAGAATGAAATTCCAAGGAATCCTAGTAGCAATATACTATTTTTGATAAAAAATGCGGAAAGTAGATATGATATGCACCATGTATGCACCAATTAATGAACAATATAAGCACATGTATAGTATACATGGGATAGGGCATCACTACTACTATCCGAGTACCTTGGTTGGATCATTAGTCCGCAACCAGGTAGAACGCACTTCTCACACTCGCTGCCCTTCTCGGTAGACCGCCCCTTATGGGCCAAAGCATGTTGATTAATAAAAGTAGAAATAATTGCAACCACAAAATCATATGAACTATGACATGATGTATGAATGATAATGTCACTACCTCAAGTGTTTTTCTTTGCAAAACTTGTGCCTCGATTTGCATGCCAAACTTAGGCTCGTAACTTGTCCTAAAAAATCAAATGTACAAGAATTAGGTTAAAAATCATTCATGTACTATTTTAGACACTCATATAGAGTTTCTAGTGGTTATATGAGTCTATTGTGAAAATTTACAAAACTACCCTTGGGGGCCCTGCCCTGCTACACCTGGTCCGACTGTACTTTTCCTGAAATTTTAACTTGGGCTATTCTGACATATTTGTACCAAAGAAATTTATTTCTGGGCTCAGAATAACCAAATTCACTAACCAAAGACAAAAATGCCTTTGCCAGCCTCTATTTTTGAGTTTCGGGGCGTTTTGGTAATTATGCTTTCTAAGACTTTTCTAAAAAAATGGTCAACTGTAACCCCACCTAATTTTTCCTCCTGAACTCAATGGAATCATCAGAATAACTAAAATCCAACTCTAACCCCTCCAAACAACACTAGCCAAAATTCTACAATTTTCCAGAAAAAATTGGGGTTTTTGAATTCTAACTTTGTAGGCTTGCTCATTTCTACACCTAGTCACTTTATTAACTATTTAATTACGTTATAACCATCATTTAGACTTAATTTTGGCAGCATATTGCTTAGGACACAACTTTTTCCAAATTTACAATTGGAGTGAATCCAGCAAAAATTCGTTGATTAAATTGTTCACAGCAGTTAGAATAAGCAATGTTTGAAGTTTAGGAAGTTACCTCTTCTTCCTTCTAGCTTTTCCCTTTGTTGACCAAACCCTAGCTCCTCTCAACATCAAATTTGCGCTTAAAACAATTTAAATCATGTAGAAGAGAAGCTTAGAGGAAGGATTACACAAGTTAGGAGCGAATTCACCGAAGACACCGACCTACATTGTGAGTTTTCTTCTCCTTCTCTCTCTAGAATTCACACGACCCTCTACCTCTTGTTGCAACCAAAACTGACAGGAAATGGAGGAGGAAGATGAATAAAATGGTTCTATCACATTATGCTTATGTCATTATTCACCCTAATTACTTAATTTACCAAAAATACAAAACTTGGACTTTTATGTACATAAACTTTATGTACATGTAATGTGATCACAAGCCCAAATGAAATTCAACTAATTTTTTTCCTCTTCTTGGCCCATGAAAAAGATGCCTAAGGGTCCTTCCTTTATGTCCAAATTGGCTTCATAACATTGTTCAAGTCAGATGTATACTTGTATTTTCGGATTTTTTTGCAAATTTCTGGTAGATTTTCTGCCTAAACTTTGTAAAATCATAACTAATTTTGTAGACATTATATTGGAGTGATTCCAAATGCTATAGAACCCTTATTGAGTCTAGTTTCAAAGAAAAATATAAAAATTTTCCAATTGGAAGTACAAATGTTCCAGAATTAAATTCTTTGAATGCTATTCCAAAAGCTCAACAGTTTTTTTGAACTAACTTCAACAATTTATAACTCTGTATATAGCTTTAAATGATTCATATGACCTATCAAATTAAAGCTTAGGATGTTTAATTTCACCCTATAAAATTTCATAATTTTTGAACATAATTAGTTTATTCAAATTCACCTGACAATATCGTTGCCTCACCAGAAATTACACTGCCAGTGCCATTCACATTTTACAAAATTCACCATTTTATTTCATTGACTAGCTATTTCCAACAATTTCCCTAAATATTGGTGAATAAAATTTAGGGTGTTACATACAATCTTGTGAACAAAATTACTCTAAAAAGAATAATTTGGAAGGAAGAAAGCTAGATGTTGTATTTGGAGTAATTAGGAATACGGGAATTGAATCGCTTAAAAAAAAGACAGATCACATTTATTGAGAATTAAAATTATGATGTTGGGAAAATCATTATAAAAACTTTTGGAAATTCCTCATGGACAACATAAATATCATTAATATCTTTTTGTTTTCTCAGAAATTCCTTCACATTCAATACTTTTACATGTACAATTATATATCTCAGTAAAAACCTCCCATCCTCATATACAACATAACAGGACAATTCTTGAAGAAATCAGTTACATCAACTCAAGCAATGACAAACATTGCTCATGCTTTACTCAAGCACATTGATGATATCAAGGAAACCTAGAGCATGATTGTTAGGGTATTTAGGAAGTGGAAAATGACAAAGGACCTACCATTTGAGGTTTGGAAAGTCAGTGTGATATTAGTCGACAAATAAGTAAGTATCTAATGTAGTAGTCATTTATTAATTTATTGACACTTTGTTAACACCTCAGGGCAAAATAAATTCTCCAAAAACATGCTCCCTCAAAATGTGATATATAAGCATGATTATAATCAACCTTTATGCATTTCTGAGCTAAAAAATTAGTTTTATAGACATACAAATATAAATGCATTACAGTCATAAAAAATTAATCCTAATTTCTACAATGTATCATTAATCAAAATTCACGTTTTCATGCAACACACGGGGTTTAACACTAGTTGTATAATAAATCTCTCCCCATGATCTCAACTCTTCTTGGCCAAAACATATGCATATACGTGGATAAAGCTCCATTTTTTTAAATCATGCTTTTAAACATGTACTCTTAACATCTCCCTACATCATTGATAATCTTTTATACTTATTTCATTATGTATGTATTCTAAGACATAATGAATGCTTAGTTGCCTCAGTAATTTAGACATTCAATTCAATAAGCTAGCCCTTGAAACTTATCCCAAAACTCTCAAACCCATTACTAATTACAATTTTTATCCAAATGTTGTCATTTTCGACCTTAATTGAAAATCTACCTCTAATTTTTCAAGGAAATTTGAAAAATCATAACTTAAACTAGGGAACTCTAAACAAGGTGATTAAAGTTCCTATTTAAAGATATTTCAATATTCTACAAAAGAAAAAATAACATCCAACATAAAATCATGGACATAATTTCCCAATTCCAACATGCATACTAATTGTTCCTTTGGTAATACGGGATATTCCAATTTTCTTGTACAAATTTTGAAAATTTATAACTTACAATATACATATCAAATTTCTATGTTCTGATACTTAATTTAAATTTTGTAAGTCTATTTTAAAGGAAAAATAACCACAATGACAAATTACAAAAGTATCCTTATGTAATTTGCATGATTGCTCACTGCATAAAATCTAGAAATAAGAATGTTCTTGTTTGCATTCCAAACTTGCAAACATTCTAGACATCCAATTAGCATGTTCTAGCACTTAATATAAAGCTTGGGATGTGTACCGACTCTCTACCAAATTTCACAAACAGAGGACACCGTTTGTCCTATCAAAACCTTACTCAAAACTCACTGTCTTTAAAGCTCTCCAGAGTTGACACTCTATCATATAACCTCAAGAACACCCCATATCTCTTCCTAATATGATTTCTTCTTAGTTTTGTCTTTCAAAACACATGTTTAACTCTTTAAACCTCAAAGAACGCAAACCAAAATCACTAAAAACTCATGGATGCATCATTTTGTTTTCGACATCTATAAACCCTTAATGCATGCTCTATTTCAGTGTTCAAGTTGAAGAACCAAAACCCTCAAAATCAAATCTCAAAGCCAACATGCAATGACTCACTCTTACCTTCTATGGTGACAGCAACATCCTTACAAGAACACCCAATTTCTAGCACAAATTTAACCTTAAGAAGCTCATTAATCAACCCAAATGAAGTTGGATAAGGGTGCAGAAGGCTTACCTAAAGATTCTGTGATTGCATGGGATCTTCGGCCTCTTCTTCCTCCTTCTTCAGTGACTTTCTAGTCCTTGTCTCCCAGACTCTCTCTTGGTCTCTCCCGCTTTCTCTCTTTTCCTCTCTTTCTTTTCTTTTCTGTTTCAATTTCCGATTGTAAGTGGGGTGAAAGTGGTATCACTGATATGTTTTAAGTGGGTGGAAGTTTGGTTTATTATACTTTAATCTCACACCCACTAGCTTGTAAGGCAAACCTTCTATTAAACATCTTATTGGGCTACATATTCTTTTTGTAAAATCTGGAGCTTGCCATCTTTGGAGAAAACACTCCTTCGGCTCCACATGTTGGACTTAATCTTGCCGCCAATTCAGATTTCTGGATCTATGTAATAAAATTACTAATTTACCCTTCCTCTATCGATGCTAGATTGCCGAATAAAACCTAAAAATTAATCCTTAATACTTAATAAGGATTTCCTTCCTCAATTAACTTCTTTAGGTCATAAAATAATTTCCCTAATAATGATAATATCTAACTATTTTTCCTTGAATTTTTAAGAAAATAGGATTTTAATTCCTAGAAATTAACTTTTAAAATTATTTGGGCCATTTTTGGGGAACTAAGCCCCTTCATAATTTTATAAATCCCAAAAATAGTTGTCACACCTTGAAAATTTAGGAATGACTAGAACAAAACATAAGAGAACTCACATTCCTAAAGCCTTAAACCACATATAGACAAATGTCTCACCTAGTAATTACAATAATATCAAATATGTATACATTACTTCTAGCTTATATATATCATGCCTATAGACGATAAGGAGCACCTAAACAAGATTTACCAATGTATACAAAAGAGTTTAAGGTTTTACATTGAACTAAGGATCATTCAAATGATACTCTAGCTTTAATATAGCCATATAGACCTTCAGGGATTAGCAAGAGGGACATGATCAGCTGCACTATCTGAGGCCAAAAATATTTTTTGGTGAATAATATCCCATTAGTGAAATAAATAAAATAATGAAAGAATAAATTGATTGAATGATAGCCAATAATAAAGAGAGAATAGTTAATTCCAAGTTCCAAGTATGAAATCATAACTATAAACAAATTCATATAAATTGATTACTAATAAGGATCATTGAAGATGTATAGAAGATCATAAAATGAATAATACCAAGTACATAATAAAACAGTTTGCTTTATGGAATCAATTTGAAAATAATAAATCTCAAGTTCTATCTTCTCATAGGACTTCAATAGAACATATAAGAAGCGTGGACACACAGTCCACAAGGGTAAATAAACAATCGTAGAATGAAGCCACAAAAACAAGTAAGGGCATACAGTCCATGAGGGTAAATAACTAAGCGCAGCTCAAGGGCACAAAACAAGCATATGTATAAAACCCACGAATAACAAGCTTGAGAATGAATCCCACGAATATTAAGCATGAGTACTATGCCCACGATTTCCAAGCGAGCTCAAGGTTAACCATGCTAAGCAAAAGACAAATAGTACTGTTGTTAGTAACTAGTGTTCTATATTTAGTCCTCTAAAAAACGCTTTCAAGCATGCCTGGTGCCAATTTATCAAAGCAATGAAAACTTCTTCTTTCAATACCATGATAGCTCGTATCAAATAGAACACAATAGAATACCCCAAAATGAAAGTTCACAAACAATATTTCAAAACTTTCCTTCAAATTCAATATGTTGACAAAACACTGAGATAATTCTAATAAATTTTCATTGATAAAATTGCGACAAGAGATTGTGGTAATTAAATTAAATTGAAATATAATAAATAAAATATCATTTATAAAATTTATAATGGGACACTATTCACTTATCTATTGCGCTCCCAAATAAATAACATTCTCCTACATCGTCGCTTTCGCAAAGATGTTCACTCTTTCATCCCCTAATACCCAAAGTAATGTCACTGTCATATACTGTTACTTAAACTCTAAAACTTACAAAATCCATTTAATGCAAATCATTTACTACTTGTAACTATCAATAACTCTTACAGTTAAGATCCAAGCATCGCTTTAAGACATTCTAGCATATAAGGTATATACATTCCAAATACTAACATAAGAGCAATCTATAAGACCCCACCTTGCATACCTCTTATCATCGACATTAATTAGAGTAGCAATTGTGCAGTTCGGTGGGCACAAAGAAATAACATAAATATACTGATAAAAAGTGTTAGACTACAGAAATTCCCCACAAGGATTGTATATAACAATTTCAAATAATGTAGTTGCATAGGGCTACCAGGGTGTCTAAACTCGTCCTAGTGAGTCACAGACACCATCTCATCTTCATTCTACCACTGCTTTCCTCTCTCGTTTGGTTCTCTTCTTTGTTCTCCACATGCCTCCTGTTTCATCTGTCTAAATAGTTTTTTGGGGGAGGGTGAGATTCAAGACAATCTCAGTAGCAAACAGTACCAATATGCATATAAGATAAGTGATTAATGTATGACATGCTTGCATTACATAATTCATGCTAACACAATGACATATCTGCGTGCTCAATGATTTAAACAACATATTTATGGCCATAGCATAAATAGAAAGAGAGCTTCAATCATTCATATATATTTCACATAATCAAGCAAATCATCCACATGCATCAATACTTAATCAAAAATATCAGATACATGCAGGAGAGGTAAGTTTACTACCTAGATTGCCTTTCCCTTACTGACTGTCGGTCTAATATTATATCCAGCTCGGGCTATCGGTATATCCTTAAATTCCATATTTAGGATAAATGAGTTATTAGTCACTCATAATTCATTCTAAACTCATTGTGTTGGTTATCTTTGACTAAAACCACAAAATTACCAAAATACCCCTAGGAATCCGGTCTAAATCCTTTTCTACCCAGTCCGATTGTACTTTTTCAAAAATTTTGACTGGGCTTATCCTACTTATTTTCACCAAAGGAATCCCTTTTTGACATTAGAATTACCAAATTTACTTCCGAAAGACAAAAATGCCCTTGGCAGCCCCTAACTTTGGGTTTTAGGGGTATAATTGACGTTTCACATTCTAATGCTTTTCACATTTCATGATCAACAAAAACCCTACACAATTTTTCCTTCTAAACATAATGGAATCATCAAATTAATGAAATTCTAGCTCCTTCCCTTGGTTTCAGGTCTGGCCGAAACTTTAGAGGAAAAAAGGAAAATGTGTTTTTCATGATCTAATTCTTAAAGCTCCCTCTTTTTTCCTCCTAATCACTTGTTAAACCTTTTAAACACATACTAGACATGATTTGAGGAAATTTGGGCAGCATAACCTTTAGGGTTTCCACTTTCCAAGTTTACAAAATCAACAAAAAATCCATAAACCAAGCCAAGAATCGGAACAACAACAACAATATACCAAAAGATTTGAAGTTCTTAAGGTTATCTTTGATTCTTAGACTTTCTCACTCTAAAACTGCCCCCTTCTCTCCTCAACCTTGAGATTTTGCTTGCTTCACAATAGTTTCCATGGAGAATAAGAGGTTAGAAGAGTTACATCACATGTTAGAGGACCTAAACACTTGAAATCACAAAGCTTTACCTTTGAGTTTTGCCTCTTGAGCTCCTCCTTCTCTCTAGTTTCTTAAGCTCTCTCTCTCTCTCTTTATTTGGTATGCTTGGATGAAAATGAAGGGAAAAAAGATGATGAAGTACCTTAAAATATCTCATCATCTTTTCTTAAATATATTTGTTAAATGGTTTATGACATAGCTCTTGTTCTTGGGCTTATCTATCGCTAATTGTGTCATAAGCTTCCCATTACATTTGGACCAATCTTCCTTCCTCCTTGTTAGCCCAAAAATGTCACTTAAGGGGTCCTTCATAAACTTAATGGGCTTCATCTAATTACTTCATCCAATTACCCAAAATATAATATTTTATGACAATTTAATCACATGCCAACCCTTTTTGACTTTTCAAACACTCTTTGTCAAAGTAAGGCTCCACATGACCACATATATATATGATCATGCTAATTCATTTCGTTGCCTTGATTTGGATGTCCCTAGCCCATTTGAAGAGCAAAATAGGTTGCTGGTATTTTATTCCATAATTATAAGATTTGCCATAATATTTTCCTTATTTTCGGAATAGTTGGCAATTCTGACAGATTTTCTAATCAAAGTTTGAAAAATCATATCTTTATTTATAGACATCAAATTGGAGTGATTCTAAAGGCTATGAAACCCTTATTGAGTCTAGTTTCAGAGAAAAATATAGCTTTTATCAAACTAGAAGTTCAAAATTCCTAGAAATTCATTAAACCTTACCTATTTCAGAATTGGTTCCAGAAATAGGGTCTAACTTTGAAAGATCATATCTCTCAATCCTCATGTCCAAAAATCACATATTACCTATCAAATGAAAGCTTAGGATGCCTATTTTCATCTTGTAAAATTTCACAATTTTTAGACATCATTTGCCTATTTAAAAATTCATTACAAGAAGACTCTCACGCTAGAAAAATACACTTGCAGCAATTCTTCATTTCTGGGACTCTTGTTAAACTGGGGCTTAGCAGTCTGCTTGATTCAGGCTTATTTTCAAGCCTCTAATCCCTAAATTTGGGATATTACATGGTCAACTTACTTCTCAATTTATTGGTAAGGTATTTTTCACTTTATTTCTTGGTGTCATTATCAACTTCATTACTAATATCAATTTTTTCTTATGCCAACCAACAAATGATCTCAACAACAGCATAATACACCGTCTCAATCCTCAATTTGTAACAATTCAAAATAAAGAGAAAAAACTTGAGCTTTAAACCATTTTTCATTGATACAAGACTTGCGACCCATGCGTTGCACGGATAAGTTTTATCTAGGTGGTGAAAATTACATTCACACACATTTAAACGTAAAAAATAAATTATCTATTAGGCTATGAACATTGAAATGTGAGTATTTGCAATTTAGCATTAATAAATTTAGCTCCATCCATCCAAATGTTTGAATTAGATCAACCTCACCAAATAAGGTTTTGGAACACATCTCTACAGACAACGTTTGTCATCATGTTAGTACATTTCTTTTTTGTTTTTCATCCAATATAAGTAATTTAAAGCCATTAAAACTCTTGACTCTTGATAGTATAATGTATAGTTGACCATGTGAAAAAACCAAGTTCAGAAGGTATAAGCCAACATTCGTCATTGATTGACATTGGCTTTTGTTTATTGTAGTTGCGAACGAAATTATGATTGGGAATTGCCTTATTATTATGTCAAATGGTAGTTTTAACTCAGAAGGATTCATATTCATACGATGAATCAGAATCTCTTCTCCAACACTTATCACATCCAGCCCTCTTGCCTTAATGAAGTTTTTATCAAGATAGGTAATTCATAGTTGTATACCATTGCGTAATCCTATTGCCTCATCTATGTTCTTTATTAGCATTATTGGTACGCCTACTTTGAGAGTCAATTTACAGTGAGGAATTCCCAAACGTTTAATTGAGTTGAGGAACTCAGTATCATATAGATCTTTAAAGCTTTCATTTGCATTATCTGTGAGAAAGATGGAGTCAGAACTGTAGTATACTGATGCTTCACCTAGTAATAATGAGCACATGTACTCATTCAACTTGTCAACATTGTCTGCCGTAGGAGTAAGTATCACCCTACTAGTTAAGTAGTTATCTTTCCCATTATGATCTAAGAAATTTGCATATGTTGACTCAACGTAATGGACTTCATTGGGTTGCACTCATCATGCAACAATAGCTCTGATGGTATAGTTATGTCCATCATGAGGAAGTCCTATACTCTCGTCACCCACTTTTAACAACCACTCTGAGAAAGTCTTAATTTTCTCTTGTTCTTTAGGATCACAGGATGACTGGAGTCTCATGTTCATTGTCAGACTGAGTATCTTACACTCAAACCCAAAGGGAGATGTGTTGATGGCAGCGTCAACAATTTCAGCTTTGCCACCCTTTGGTATAACTGGCAATATTTGCTTAAAATCACCTCCCAGACTACACATCCCCTAAACGTTGAAGCAGATTTTTGTGAGTAACGCTAACCTCAACCCTAGTAGGCTGAAAAAAAAAGAAACTATTTCAGGGACGTCATATTTAAGTGTAGTAAACACATAATGTCCATAAATATTCATTAGAATAAGTTGTCTAGGCCTGAATGGAAAATTTCAAATTGAGTTAACCCCTTCTTCCACTGATACCATTCCAATCTTCCAAATGGGATATGGGGAAGCCTTGCTCCTAACGACTCACTTTCTCAGGACCTTAACATGGATAGACCATGTGTCTTTATTGAATAAATCCTTCTTCAACATCTACTAAAAGGTTTAAGACTTAGGTTAGAACTTCAAAAGTATTCAAATACATTGGATTACAAATTCATAAATATAAAGTTGCGAGTAGATGGTTTACTATAACATGAAATGGAATAACAGCTAGATGCACCGATTGGAAATGATAATGATACTTGCAGGTTCTATTCTAGCAACTTCTCCTAATTAAATATACATTATTTGGCGGATATTAGATAAGTGGCAATGTTTTTTTTTGGAAGAAATAATATATTTGAACTGTCCATATGAATAACTATTTACCAACCATTGCATTGGTAATTTGCGTTAGTCATTAAGTTAATTGGTCGACCTATTAGAGACCTCTGAAACAGGCTAAGTCTGAAAGCCACCTATTGGTACTCCTGTGACTTAGAATCGATTGGGAAACAAACACTACTCATACACAAACAGATGTCCAGTCACTTAATTATTCCCTGACTAGTAAGGGAAAATATTTTTTTAAAAAGAATAATGTATGCACACACGCATGGCAACCGTCAGAGGTGACCACTTAGGTGAGGTAGCAGCTGAGATTATCCTATTGGGGACAAACCAGCGTTATACTTCAATTTTTCAATAAAGGGCGTCAGAGCAGATGATATTCCAACTCTTACTTTCAATCCCAATTATAATGAAAACCTGTGACGCGTAGCAATGCGCTGAACCACGCCTCATCTACTACTGGTTGTCATGACGATTTAGTCAAATGTGATAATCTAGCCTGGATAGTTACACACACAAAATTGGTGATGTATTAAATTATTTGAAAGGCATGCTTTGGACATTTAGGTTAAAATAATAACATCGTTTATGTGTAAAATTAATTACTCCCTCCCGTCTTTTTTATAAGCAATTTTTTCCTGATTGCGTAAAACGAATTGACAATTAAAATTAGTTAAAAACAATAAATATTTTTAAAATGTCATGTATTTCTAAATACACCCCTATATATATATAAGAGAGAATGAGTAGAATATATGAGAGATAATAAATAATAAATGATTAAATAAAAGAGAATTAGTAGTGACTGGTGAGCGGGGGATAATTAATATAAAGTTATGTATTTAATAGGGGTAGAAAAAAAAATGCAGTTTAAATTTTGAGACACAAAGAAAAGTTGCTTATATTAAGGACTAGCTCCAAAAAAGAGAAAGTTGTTTATAAAAAGGACCGGAGTTAGTAACATATATTGTCAATTGGGTTGTAAGTTACAACAGATTTTTTAAATAAGCTACAAGTAGAAAGTTATTTCAATTTTTTCAACATCGTTATTGCGACCTGACTTCACCATTATCCTGCTTAAATTAAGTAATAATTGATTGTAATTCCAGTGCTACATTTGCTTATCATTAGGCTTCTTCTGCTGATGTTTATTATGTATAAATGGATGATGTCGATGAAAGTAGAGTTAAAATCCATGTAACGTACAAATGTTAATAATACGAAATCTTAATAGCTATATGGAAAGATAAGACCAAGGGGGAGAGGGGTGTCTCCACTGATTTCCCTCTCCATTTACTCTCTATTAAGTGCATTTATCATTAGATCAACTTTCAATGGTTAAGATTTAATAATATGTAAAAAAATATCATTATAATAAAAATCAACCATGGTAAATCTGAAAAAAAAAAACATGTTTTAATCTGTTGTTGCCTTCATGTTAATGCATTTTTTAATATATGCGGTAAACTTCCTTATTCATTTGTACTACTCATCCATTATCTCAAAGTTGAACTGAAACAGCGTCTTCCTATCGATACGTACTTCACTCACTCCGAAAACCCCAGACACAAGTCCTACAACATATGTGACATAAAGCAAACAATTAGAAGATGAAAGCGAACCCGGGGACCAGCACGACACATAACCTCTTATCAAGTCTCAATGGAGCACAACTGCCAAAATGAAATAACCCTAGAGTACATATAAAAGAACCACATTTGGGTAATCATAAGTAGTTTTAAAAGTCAAGATGTAAAAATGATACACCGATTGTACCAAAAAATGACAGAATACCTTTGCATCGGCCAGCACAGAGTTACACGTAACTGATAATGACTTCCAGCAAGAGGGATGTCCAAAAAAGACTCAATGACCTTGGCGAAAATGATCTAGTTGTTGTAAGAATCATCTACTTTGGTGAAAGATGACACCGTCGATGACACCATTGTTACATGAGGAATTGATTATCTGGAAGAAAGGGAATTTTGATGAAGGACGAGTGAGAGGAATATTTCTCTAGATGATTTATATAGGACTAGGTATTCATTCCTGAAATGGGAACGGTTCCATGGAAAAACTCTGACCGCCATTGAAAACCAATCAGAGATAGCCGTGCCTATTCTCAACGATGTGGATTATGCAAATGTTGACTAGTGTATTGGAAAAAGGAGGGGGGCGCAAGGAATGTGTAGAGCAATAAATGTTGTTGCATGATACGCATGTGCAAGCCCAATTGGGTTTAAACGCTAGACGGCTTGTTCAATGACTTTTATGTTGAAAGAATAATTGTTGATTGACAGGACAGTTCTAGGGATGGAAAAAATTTTGTTGATGTTTATTGGTTTAAACTGCCATGTTAGATGGTGATTAGGATCCAATCACTGTTTAGCCACAAGTTTTAGTGTTCAATCACTGTTTAGCTACCATCATAACCTCTACTATGGTGACACATGTATTCCCATGCAACTGCAACAACCAATTGGGGTTAGTAATTTAAATTATCTATTACTAGATTGGAGAGAGCATATATGGGAAATTGATGAGGGGGCATGAATTAGTGACCATTAATTGCAGCCTAGTGAAACGAAATTAATAGACCAATGACATGACAAATATAGAGACTTTTTGTGTCATTACATCAGTGTAAGGCGACTTGGATTGATGAAGTGTCATATTTGAAGACGTACCATGTATGAACCAATTATATTAGTTTATTTGTCCAAGTCGGATGCTTAGTAGGACCAATGAATGATTAGCTACAAGGTTTAGAAGGATATAGTTGATTAAAGTCACAAGTTGAAATAATAGTTAAGTTTTACGGCTCTTAACTATTAAACCAAATATTTTAAATTTAAAAGAACATCTATCTCTTTCCCTTTTTATTCTATACATATTTCAAGATTCAATTTAGAAACCGGCACAACATCTATATTCACCTCCACAACTTCAACAATGAATTTAAAACAATTTAAACAATTCAATCAAATCCAATTTTCTCTTATGCACTTTATCAAACATTTTGTGTGCATTTCAAATTTAAGACACAAAACAACAATATAAGCCATCAATTATCAACCACACATATTCAGTATCCACATAGCTTTACAAAATTTCCTCAATACAATTTATTCACAAAATCCGACTCATAACAATAAAACAACAATCAAATCCATCATGCTGTTGCAATTGCACTAAAAAAAGTTCTTCAAGTATCTCAAGCAACTCTTTCAATACAGACTAGCTAAGTAGAAATCCCCTTTACATATAATTTAACTTAGGAGGAAAAGGAAAATAAAGTCATATTTTAGTTCTAGATTATTTACCATGACACAAGCTAGAAAGCACCTATCCATATTAGCTTCTCTTCTTTTAATTAATTTTTTTATTTGCTCCTCTATTTCAGATGCACAAAACCTCAAAAGAGAAGGAAATTTTATCTGATAAAAGGAGGAGAAAAATGGATTTCATCTTACCCATACATTATCGCTTCATTGAGCATAGAAAGTACAAGTCAATGAAGAAGATTCCCAAATCAACCATGGCAGTAGCAAATGTGAAGGAAAGAACTCAGCAGAGCCAGAGAAAAAAAATAGAGGAAGACGAAGAACGGCTTGCAGGTCCTAGCAATAACCCAAGCTTCAATCATACCCCACAAATGCGGCTAGCAAAAGGGAAAAGAAGAATAAAAAAGAGCTGCTCTTCTGTGCCTAGGACAATGCCAATTAAAGAAAAGAAAGGGAGAGAACGCCAAATAGGGAAGGAAAAGGAGCAACAAGCTGAGACTGAGAGCACAAGAGGTAGACTGCAGTGGTGATCCTTGGTGCACATATATGTAGGTGACAGCCAAAGAGAACAAAGAAGGCAAAGTGAGCAAATAGAGCTAGGGATTTCTGGAGGATTCCATTTTCTTCTTTTGTGATGGAGAGTTCAATGGAAACAGATAAAACTCTAATCCCTTGATTTTTTTAAAAAAAGAAAATAGAAGAGATTTTTTTTTGGTCATTATGATGTTGCTGAAACAAAAATTAAAATTCACATTTTAGAAGAATAGAGACTCAGAACTGAAAACCCCATAGATATTTAGCCATATCTAATGCCACCAAGCTACCAGCTATTCTTTGTTTTCAATTTACATCAATAGATAAATATTCATAATTAAATATTTCATTAATTTTTAGGAATAATACTACCTTTTTGATGTCATATTTTCATATTACTGATATAATTGACTTATTAAATGTAACACCCCAAATTTTATTCACCAAAATATATTGTAAGTATTGAAAAATATTCAATAAAATGGAGAATATTCATGGCCATGACAATAAACTATTGGAAATAGGAAGGCGAATAATGCTTCCAATGAAATCGCCAGTGGGGCAATGAGTTTGTCATGTGGTTTTGGATGACCAAATGATGACTCAAAATTTATGACAAGTTTCTAGAATGAAAGTAAGCATCCTAAGATTTAATTTGATAGTTCATATGAAACAATTAGAGCTATATACAAAAAGTTATGAATTTTTTAATTTAGTCCAGAAAAATTGTTGATTTTTTGAAACAATATTCAAATACTTAAACTCTGGGAATTTTGTTCTTTCAATTGGGAAAAGTATATATTTTTCCTTGAAACTAGATTTAATAAGGGTTCTATAGCCTTTAGAATCACTCCAATTCAATGTCTTCAAATTTGGTTATGATTTTTCAAAGTTTGGATAAAAAATTTGCCAGAATACAAAAATAAATAAAAAGGTAATGGCATTTTTGTAATTTTTTTATTTTAGCACAAAATTAATTATTTTCCAATTAACTAAAGTTAATTTCAATTAATTAAGGAAAATAAAGAGGAAATATATATTTGAAATATTTTTGGTCAAATAAATATGAATTTATGAAAAATTGGAGTATATTTGCAAAGTTTACTAAATTGTGACTTATGTGTGCATGAAACTTGAAACATGTTATGAAGCCAACTTGGGACCTAAAGCAGGGACCCTTGGGATGATATATCATGTAACAAGAGAGGGAAATATTAGTTACATGTTAATTGGACTCAAGACATCAAGTTACATAAAGTTAGGAATTTATGTCATAAAAGTCCAATTTATGGTAATTTTGTGATTAAATAAATATGAGATAATTGTAAAATATGAAAAAACAAATCTTCATCTCCTTCCTCCTCCACAAACTGATGTTGTACAGCCTTTAAGAGAGAGAGAGAGAGAGAGAAGAGCTTGTTGGGTTTTAGAGAGAGAAAGAGGAAAATCTCACAAGGTAGGTCAATTTCTTCAATGAATTCGTACCTAACGTGTATAATTCTTCTCCTAAGCTTCTCTTCTATGTTATTGAAGATGTTTGTAGAAGAAATTTTAGTGTTTCAAGGGTTAAGGTTTCAACTATAAGAAGGAAAAGCAAGAAGGAGCTTAAGGTAACTTCCGAAAGTTAAAATATTGATTGTTCTGATTATTGTGAGCAATTTATTCGGTAAATTTCTGCTGGATTGATTCTAATTGTACATTTGGGAAAAATTGTGTCTTAAACGTTATGCCACCTAAATTGAGGCTAAATGGTGGTTATAATGTAATTAAATAGTTAATAAAGTGGTTAGGAGTAGAAAGGAGCAAATCTATAGAGTCAGAATTCGAAAACCCTAACTTTTTTCAAAGAATTATGGATTTCGGCCAGGGTTGTTAAAGGTGCTAGGAGTTGGATTTTCATGAAATTAATGGTTCCATTATGTTTAGAAGGGAAAATTAGGTGGGTTACAGTTACTCACCCTTTCAGAAAAGCCCGAAAAAGCATAATTACCAAAACATCCCTGAAACTCTAAATAGGGGTTGCCATGGGCATTCTGGTCTTTTGGCAGTGAATTGGTAATTCTGAGGCCAGAAATAGATTCCTTTGGCAAGAATATGTCAGAATAGCCTAGGTCAAAATTTTGGAAAAAGTACGGCTGGATAGGGTACGGCAAGGCCGGGCATGGTCTCAGGAGGCATTTTGGTAAATTTTTATAATAGACTCATATAACCACTAAGAACATATTGGAAGTGTCTAAAATAGTATATGAATGGGTTTTAATCTAATTCTTGTACATTTGACATTTTAGGATCGAGTAGAGAGCCCGAGGGGTTGGCACACAAATCGAGGCACACGTTTTGATGAGAAAAAGGCTTAAGGTAGGGAACTTACCTCTCCTGCGTGTATTTGATATTTGTGCTGGTGTATTGATGAATGTTATTGCTTTGCTTGATTTTGTAAAACATATATGAATAATTGAAGCTCTGTTTCTATGTATGCTATGGTCATAACTATGTTATTTGAAACATTAAGCATGTAGATATGTCATTATGTTAACATGAGTTTATGTAATGCAAGCATGTCATGCATTAAGTACTTATCCTGCATACATATTGGTATTGTTTCCTACTCAGATTCTCTCGAATCTCAACCCCCTTATCAACAATTTAGACAAGTGAATACGGAAGGTACATAAGGATCAGAGAAGAGAACTACATGAGAGGACTGCTGTGGTAGAATGAAGATGGGAGGATGTCTCCATTTCATTGAGACAAGTTTAGACACCGAAGTAGCCCTGTAGGGCTACATTAATGGTACTTATCAAGTACAAACCCCTATAGGGAATTTTTCTAATCATGCATATATTATCAGTATAATTATGCTATTTCTGTGTTGCTGCCAAACCACGTATTAATATTCCGTTGTAAGTCAAAATAAGATAAGGGTGTGATACTTTGGTATTAGAGAAAGGATTATGGCCATAGAATTGTTTGCTCAGAGTAAATGCGGTGGTTCTGGCAACAAAATAGTATACTGATATGACTTTGATTATATAGTAATAAGACATAAGCATAAGAAGGGAGCATTTATGTGAACCAGCCCCAGACAAACAGCAAATACTTGAGGGCAACCAGTATCATAATATTGGTCTGAGGGTAGTATAAGGATGTCATGGACACCGAGGGATTGGGTCCAAGTAAGGGCAGAGTATGGCCTTATCCTAGAACAGAATCACGAATGGGCTGATCAGTATTAGATAGATAAGACCGAGTGCATGTACCAGTACTGATATGTAGTCCATAATAGTATTTAGTCAGCCGGAGACATCTGGCATAACTCTTGAGACAAGAGCAGTAACAAGGTACTAGTGGTCGGAAGCAGTTGAAGCCGGTAGCTGCATTTTGGCACAGGTACATGAAAGTTAAACATGCTCAACCTAGGGAAATGCCATGATGGATGACCCCCTGGGAAGTTGTTGCACATGTTATGTCATGTTGTGAAAAAGGACAAGCATGTGTTGCATAGTAGTTCAGAGGTTGTATGTTGTTATCGGCTTTCCCTGACTATTGTAAACATCTGTGATATGTTGTTTTGGAGTACCGTGTACCCAATACATTATGAAATGACAGATATACCCGTGGTTTATGTGGAATTTACTTCTTTGTTTCCAAGTAGTGAAACACAAAGATGGTAAGGGTAAGAGATACAGATGCTGGGCAGGGTCTAGAAACTAGAACCTGACCCAATATAGTAAATCTTCGACATGTTAACAGAATGTTAAACTAGATTAATGATCAAGGATCATAGTAATGAGCTGCGAGAGATGCAATAAAACACAGACTAGGGGAAGATTAGAAATACAATATTATCCAAGGAAAGACCAATGTAGTAACTCTATCTTTCATACTTCATATGAATATTTATATGCTTTGTGTATATCATTTACTGTAATATGTATGATGCATAGTACCTACAGGTACTATGCATAGTACCTACAGGTACACCGAACATGACTGAACATAGTACCTACAGGTACACCGAACATGATCGAACATAATACTTATGGGTACACCAAATATGACCAAACATAGTACCAACGGGTACACCAAACATAGTGTCTATGGGTACATTGAATTATGCCCAATCTGTGGTCTTGAGCCTAGCTGAGGTACGAAATGAGTAGGGGTTACAACAGTGGTCGACTCTGAATGTTTTGATCAAACTGACTTATGTATTAGTATATAATTGCATTAATTGGTATTTGGCATATTTATTTATCACATCTTCTATGAGTGATTGTGTATTACTACAGAGGTCAAGTGGAATTCAACTGAGGTACGGAATGAGTAGGGGCTACAACAGTGGTTGGCTCTGAACATTTCTGATTGAACTGTATTGAATACACTAAAATCTAAGAAAATGTGAGGTTTGGCTTTCAGAGGTTAAATTTATGGGCCAAGTAGTCTCGCAGTAAGGAGTCTTGGTGGATCGTTGCTAGGCAGAAGCAGTACTGAATTGGAACGAGGCCAGAGACTGTCTTTGAAATACTTTTTTAGGTCTTACCGAATATTATCAAAAATGTTAAACCGAATTTCTCTAGAATAGCTTTGCCTTAGACAAAGTTAAACTAAAAAAGAAAACTCAACATTATCTGTGGGACCATAATTGTGAAGGGAAATTTACCGAGCTGAAACATAAATCAACATCAGTATCGATACCGATAACCCAGATCTACTATGGACCTTTGTTGTCCTTACTGATGCCAGTAGACATGGATTGGGAAGTGTTTTGGTGCCGCATGGTCTTGTTTTGGAATATTCAATTAGAAAATGAAAACCTCACTGAAATTTAATTATTATCCCACACATGATCTTGAGTTAGCAACAATTGTGTTGCACTGAAATCTAGAGATGTAACCTTTATGGTGCGATGGTAGGGACCACCAGGATCTGAAGTATGGATATAATAAAAAAGAACTGAAGAAATGAATACTAAAAAAATGTTACCTAGATTTATGGATGTACAGGTGTAACAAATTTCGGGGATTAAATTTATTTAAGTGGGGGAGAAATGTAATGCCCCAAATTTTATTCACCAAAATATATTTTCAATATTAGGAATATTCAATAAAATGGTGAATATTCATGGCCATGAGAATTAAATATTGGACATAGAAAGGCGAATAATGCTTCCAGTGAATCGCCTACAAGACAATGAGTTTATCATGTGGTTTTGGTGACCAAATGATGACAAAAATTTATGAAAGTTTCAAGAATGAAAATAGACATCCTAAGCTTTAATTTGATAGGCATATGAATCAATTAGAGCCATATATAAAAAGTTATAAATTTTTGAATTTAGTCTAGAAAAACTGTTGATTTTCTAGAACAACATTTAAAAACTTAAATTCTAGGAATTTTGTACCTCTAATTGGCAAAAGTCTATATTTCTCCTTGAAGCTAGACTCAATATAGGTTATATAGCCTTTAGAATTACTCCAATTTGATGTCTAAAAATTTAGTTAATATTTTTAAAAGTTTGGGTAGAAAATCTACTAGAAATCCAAAAAAAAAAAAAGTAATGGCAATTTTGTAATTTTTCCATTTTAGCACAAAGTTAATTATTTTTCAATTAACTGAAGTTAATTTCAATTAATTAAGAAAAATAAAGAGGAAATATATTTTTGAAATATTTTGGTCAAATAAATATGAATTTATGGAAAATTGGAGTACATTTGCAAATTTTACCAAATTGTGACTTACATGTACATGAAACTTGAAACAAGTTATGAAGCCAACTTGGGACCTAAAGGAGGGACCCTTGGGATTCTATTACATGTAACAAGGGAGGAAAATATTAGTTGCATGTTAATTGAACTCAAAACATCAAGTTACATGAAGTTAAGAATTTATGTCATAAAAGTCCAATTTATGGTAATTTTGTGATTAAATAAATATGAGATAATTGTAAAATATGATAAGAAAAATCTTCATCTCCTTCCTCCTCCATAAACTGATGTTGTACCTTCAAGAGAGAGAGAAGAGCTTGTTGAGTTTTAGAGAGAGAAGGAGGAAAATCTCACAAGGTAGGTCGATTTCTTCGGTGAATTCGTATATAACGTATAAAATCCTTCTCCTAGGATTCTTTTCTATGTTATTGAAGGTGTTTGAAGCAAACATTTTAGTATTTCAAGGGTTAGGGTTTCAGCCATAGGAAGAAAAAGTAAGAAGGAGCTTAAGGTAACTTCCGAAACTTAGAATATTGATTGTTCTGACTGCTGTGAGCAATTTATTCGGTAAATTTATGCTAGATTGATTCTAAATGTACGTTTGGGAAAAGTTGTGTCCTAAATGTTATGCTACCCAAATTGAGACTAAATGATGGTTTTAATGTAATTAAATAATTGATAAAGTGGTTCGGAGTAGAAAGGAACAAGTTTACATAGTCAGAATTCGAAAACCCTAACTTTTTCCATAGAATTTTTGATTTTGGCCAGGGCTGTTAGAGGTGCTAGGAGTTGGATTTTCATGAAATTAATGGTTCCATTGTGTTTAGGATGGAAAATTAAGTGGGGTTACAGTTGATCACTTTTTCAGAGAAGCCCGAAAAATCATAGTTACAGAAATGCCCCTGAAACCTTGAAATAGGAGCTTCCATGGGCATTCTGGTCTTTTGGGAGTGAATTTGGAAATTCCGAGGCTAGAAATAGATTCCTTGGGCAAAAATATGTTAGAATAGCCCAGGTCAAAATTTCAAAAAAAGTACAGCCGAACCAGGTACAGCGGGGCTGGGCTTGGTCCCAGGGGCATTTTGGTAAATTTTTATAATAGACTCATATAACCACTAAGAACATATTGGAAGTGCCTAAAATAGTACATGAATGGGTTTTAACCTACTTTTTGTATGTTTGACATTTTAGGACTGAGTAGAGAGCCTAAGGGGTTGGCATGCAAATCGAGGCACACATTTTGAAGAGAAAAAGGCTTAAGGTAGGGAACTTACCTCTCCTACGTGTATTTGATATTTGTTCTAGTGTATTGATGCATGTTATTGCTTTGCTTGATTTTGCAAAACATATATGAATGATTGAAACTCTGTTTCTATGTATGCTATCGCCATAAATATGTTATTTGAAACATTGAGCACGCAGATATGTCATTATGTTAACATGAGTTTATGTAATACAAGTATTTCATGCATTAAGCACTTATCCTGCATACATATTGGTACTGTTTCCTATTGAGATTCTCTCAAATCTCACCCTCCCCTACCAACAATTTAGACAAGTGAATACGAAAGGTACACAGAGATCAAAGAAGACAACTACACGAGAGGATTGTAGTGGTGGAACGAAGATGAGAGGATTTCTTTATTTCACTGGGATGGGTTTATAAACCCAAGTAGCCCCGTGCGACTACATTGATGGTAATTATCATGTACGAACCCCCATGGGGAATTTATGTAATAATGCACATATTATCGGTAAAATTTTGCTATTCCTGTGTTACCCGCCGAACCGTGCATTAATATTCCGCTGCAAGTCAAAATATGATAAAGGCGTGACATTAAATTTTTGTGTCTTTACAATAATATTTCATAATATTTTCTTAATTAGGCCCATAAATAATTTTAATAATTATCTTAAATATGTGCCTCATGATATGTTTAAGGCATTTGGCTCAACTAGGCTTAATAATCTACTTAATTTAGACTTATTTTTCAACTTCTATGCTTAAAATTTGGGATGTTACAATTGGTGCCCTTACTTTATTTTTTACAATTACTAAATTAACAAGTAAAGTAGGGAATTAACAACACCAATTTTACATAACAAAAAATTTCACCAGTGAAAAACAACAATTAGAAAATTAACAAGTACAATCAAGGGGATTAGCAAAAATTAGGGAAACAACAAATTTTCCCATTGTGCATTGTTAATTTACTAATTGTTGTTCTTCTTTTCTGGTGAAATTTTAGAAATATGAAAAAGGAGAATTTTTAATTCCCTAATTACAATTGCTAATTCCCTTACTTTACTAATTGTTGTTGTAACGCCCTTATCTTATTTTCACTTTTCTCAGAGTGCCTGAGTGCAGCTCGGTGGGCACACAGAAATAGCATGAAAATATTGATAATAAATACTTGATTACAGAAATTTCTCGCAGGGATTTTACATAGTAATCACAAATGAGGTAGCCGCACAGGGCTATAAGAGTGTCCAAACCCGTTGCAATGAAACACATACATCTTCTCATCTTCGATCCACCACTGCATTCCTCTCAAATAAATCTCTTCTTTGATCTCCACACATGCACCTCCTATTCTCACCTGTTTAATTGGTTGGTTGGGGGAGGGTGAGATTTGAGAGAATCTCAGTAGGTAAACAATTACCATAATGTATGCAAGATATATGCTATGTGTATGACATGTTAGCTCTAACTAGATGCATGCACCATATATAAGGACATTTATGCATGTTCAATGTTTCGTGCAACAAAACTATGACCACTGTATAAATAGAAACGGAGCTTCATTATTCAAATATGCCCAACATAATCAAGTAAAGCAATCACATCCATCACTACACAAGCAGAGATATCAAATACATGCACATAAGGGAAGTCCCCTATCTCCGGTCTTTGAGTTCTCCTCTTGTACCTTTTCTTTTTCAGCAGTTGAAGATGCTTATTCTTTGACACCTTATGGCCATTGATTTCTTTGACTTTCTCTCTCTAAAATGTCACTGTTCACTCTTTCTTTCCTCTTGATTTGGCTTGCTTGATCTTTGCTACTTGAGCTCTCTTTCCTCTTTTTGCACTTGCTCTTTCATTCATCTCTCTCTCTCTCTCTCTCTCTCTCTCTCTCTCTCTCTCTCTCTCTATTTTTCTATGGCTGACAAAATGAGCAAGAAAAGATGAAGAAAATTCTTTAAAACTATCTCTTCATCTTTCTTTGAAATATATTATTATATTGAATTAGGACATGTGTATTTGTATGAAGACTTATCCCTTCTTAATTGTCATAATCCTTTCCATTGGTTTTGGACTAATTCCCTTTCCTTCTCTTTGGCCCATAAAGATGCCATATAGCCCCTCTTGGAAGAGGAAAATTGGCTTCTTGAAGAAGCTTTCTCAATTGCAAATTATACCACATGTTTTTCTTTTGACTTTTCAACTTCATTTTGCTTGGTCTAAATTGATCTAGCTTTGGCATATCTATCACCAAGTATTTATTTCCTTCTTTTTTAATATTTTGGTAGTAAATATCCACCAATAAAGGGAAAATATGGGCTTGGATTAAATTTAACCAAATGACTATTTTGCCCATACATTTTTACCATTTTTACACAAGATGGAAAATTGGGTAGAATTTTCATCAAACTTAGAAAATTTATATATTTTTTCTAGACATTCAATTGAGATGCTTCCAAAGGATACTTAACCCTTATTGAGTATAGTTTCAATGAAAAATATAGCCTTTAGTCAATTGGAAGCTCACATTTCCCAAAATTTTTGTCTTTGGACGTTGTTCCAGAAAGTAGCCAGTTTCATTGGGTGAACTTCAAAAATTTATAACTCTTTGTATACAGTTTCAAATGATTTATATAACCTATCAATTTAAATCTTAGACTTTCTACTTTCATTCTAGAAAATTTCATATTTTTTGAACATAATTTGATTATCCAAAATCATATGACACTCTCACTGCCTCGCAGGAAATTACATTGATAGCACTGTTCAAATCCCACTTTTCAGTGTTTAATTCCTATGATCCAGAATTTATAGCCAGAGACTATTCAAGGTGAGTCAATTTTCCCTATTTTATTCCCTTTACTACCCCCACAGATATAAGAATGTTAGGGAATAAATTTGGGACACTTGCTAAATCGAGGATTAACGTTCCACTTAATTTAGGCTTATTCTCAAGCCTCTAATCCTAAAATTCAGGATATTATAGTTGTTGTTCTTCACCAGTGTAATTTAGGGCATATGAAAAATGAGAGTTGTTAATCCCTTAATTGTTGTTGTTAATTCCCTTACTTTACTTTTTAATTTACTTATGTTTTTTGTTCTCCAGTGGTGAAATTTTGGCCACCTTAAATTCTCCTATTACCAAAGCTCCGCCAATCTCTCATCGAAGTTCTGGCAACATTTGACCCTTTCTAAACAAAACTAAAGGCACTAATATCTTTTCACCCACAACATTTATTTTCATTTTAGTCTAAGGGGTTGATAGAAATTTTCCCGAAATTTTACACTTGCATTTTTTGAACATTGTCATGAATAACATATGTCCAAATTTGAGTAACATGGCTCCAATTATTGAGAAGTCTCTCCAAACATGACTTTTTCTATTCATATTAAGTTTGAACACCCATCCCGACCAATGTTAGGTAGATAATTTCTTTCAGTCCTTTTGAATTTTTTCCAAAGTGAGATGACATAATTAATTAGTGTGGTTAATGAGCTGTGAAGTCTAATTCTGCTTTTGATCTTTTAATTTGTCTCCTACTGAAAATACCTGTAAGCACCTCTTCTATGTCTGATAATACTGCAAAGATGTCTGGTACCCAAGGAAAAAAAAAAAAACCGAATTGTTCACACAATATCATGAAGTTATAATGTTGTAATAAAAGATGAAGAAACTTCACTTTATGGAGAGTGAAACTCTTGTTTTTATAGGTAATATGGTGCAGTTTTTCCTTTTGAAAGCAATATAGTTTGGAAAATGAAGATCTAAATTTCTAAAGGATGAAGAAATAACTGTGTGAAAAGGAGAGTGTTGAACAAAATGTAGCCAATTCTTGGAGCACATATTATCCCAACTTATCTCAAATGAAGATGCTATCATTGGGAAAAATGACTTCAAAATAATGACTAATGCTGATACTTTTAATGAGTTTTGGTTTTTGTTCCAATACTTTAACTCTGTTTAAGTCCTTATGAAACTATATGAAGAAAAACCAACTATTTGAAACTATAAAAATTAAAATCAAAATTTGATCAAACTATAAAGACTAACAATTGATTATTATATATATACACATATATTACCATTATATGCTTAAAATTTATAAATTTGTCACATTTAGTGTATTTTGTATATATCATACCTATTATTTGCACTTAAATACACTTCTTCATGTCTCTCCAACATAGTTTAGAAAAAAACTGAACAAAACAAAAAGGTAAACATGGAAACAACATATCACTTGACTAGTATTATTATTACAAAAACAAACAAAAAATTGCAAAACAAAGCTTGAAACATTCCCAGTAGTGATGATTATAAATCTTGAAATGAATGAAACAAGCTAGGTGAAGATAATTCTTAAGATATTGATACAATTCAATAATGAAGACATTTCCTGGAACACGGCCCTTCACCCTTGGAAGTGTCATACTTTTCTTCTTAATAATTAAAGTATGCATAATGCATATTACTTTAGTTAAAGAGAAAACGCGACTCAAAAAATTGACCTTATCTGTTGACTCAATATAATAACATGCAGAAGTATAAGATCACGTAGAATAAAGATGAAAAGAATAATATAGTAATAAATAATTAATATATTTTGAGCAAAAAAAATGATAATTAATATATATATAAATATAACTTTTTTTGGTCGAATATTAATATATATATATATATAACTGAGTTCATGCACTAATAATCTTTAAATTAGGATGCTAATGTATTAACTCGTGGAAAGTTTTTTTATTTTCCTATGTCTTATGACAATATAACAACCAAATACCTAACGTAGGACAAAAATGATGTCTGATCATTTTTATATGTGCGTGATCGTAATACAACAACAACAATACAACCTTAATCCCACTAGGTGGGGTCGGCTACATGGATCGCACGACGCCATTGTGCTCTGTTGAAAACCATATCTCAATTTGTATGATCAAAATAATTAATATATTTTGTTCAACAATTTCAATTTGTTTTATAGTCTTTTGAAAGGAATATGCCCACCCACTAAATTTTAAATCTTTTAGAAAAACAATTCTTTATGAAAGCAAGTGAGGGATTTTGCGCCCATCGATCATGAGTATATCACAGCAGCCCAAGAATGCTGTTTTTATTTTTTTTTTAAATAAAGAAATCATTTTGTGAAGATCTTTTTATGATAAGACTGTTACCATGTTTGGCAACATCCTATAAAGTAAAAAAAATAAAAAATGGAATCAATTAACAAAGAATGTTTGCCACATATAATATTGCACCCATGTAATAATATAATGGGTTAAGGTGTAAAAATACCCATGAACTTTTACTTAAAATGCACCAAACACCATTTGCTTTTCAAAAATGCAAAAGTACCCATAATTTTTTACTTAAAGATGCCCAATACCATATACTTTTCAAAAGTACAAATGTACGCATGAACTCTTAAAATCAGAGTATTTAAAACCGGACTGGACTGGCCAGTTCGGATCATGAACCGGCGAACCTGTGGTTCAATTGGTCTGGTCTAGGGGTGAAACGTACAGAATGATTCACCCATTTTTTAATTTTGTTTTAAAAACTCGTTTTTTATTAATTTTACACAGAATTTCATATAAATAAGTCTGAAATATTTACTTCATCACCGGTTCATCACCGGTCTAGCCCCAGTTTAACTCCAATTTAACTCCTATCTAACTCACTGACATTTAACCCAATATCTTGATCAATTCAATATCCGATCTGATTTTCGGTGCTTGAAATCAAAGCAAAAATACCGTGCCATTATAATGGCTTAACTGATATCACTTTTCGGCGGGCCCCACGCCATTTGAAAAGTAAAGAATGCTTAGCTTTTTTTGTAATTTCGCCGCTTACCTTTCCTTCTTTCTTTGATCGTGACTCTATCCCTTCACCGGTTCTCCCTTCTTCTCTTCATTTTCTTTTCAGGCGGCGACAGCGACATCATCAAACTACGAAGGCATCAATTCTCCAATCTACTTTGTCGATGTAAATCAACGAAATCATCTCCTACAAGCTCCCCTTCTAGACCCGCCGAATCATCCTCCGCCTCGCCATTATTGACTTTCTCTCTTCTTCCTTAATCTGGTGGTTGGTATCTCTTCTTCCTTCATGTGATGGTGGGTACTCTCTCCTTCTTCGTCTTCATCTTTTCTCATTTGGTGGTGGTTTAATCTAAAATATTATGCTCATTACTTCACTCCACCTCGCCATTTTTTTTGTTCTTTGGCTCTCTTCTTCACTCTGCCTCACCTTTATTTTTGTTTATTTGGTTCTTTTCCACACCGTTGACTCTCGTCTATGCTGTGTTGGCCATCGTCTTTGCTCACTCTATGTCTTTGACTTACAAGTCGCAAGCAATCAACCACTGTCCCTTGTTTTTTGATTTCGGTACTTTCTTTTTAACATTCATTTTGCAGACAATTTTTCTGGGTGAATCTGGTTAATGTAGCTTTTGGAGTAATGCTTATTGCTTTACTTATATAATTTTCTAAGATTTCTCCATTTGAACTCAGTAGGTTATCAAAGTATGTTATCAAAATATATGCAATCTTTGGCATAATTGATTGAACCATACTTTTATAAGATTTTTCATGATTAATTTGGGATTTTTAATGCATTTCATTTGATAATATTACATGGTTAAGCATTAATTTGAGTTAGGGACATTTCCATTAAATTAAATATAATTGGGGGTAAAATGGTCATAATTTGTTAATTATTCATGCAAATGATTTCTTATACTTTTAATGCTTCTTTGTGCTCAATCTTGCATTGTAGGTATGTAAGAAGAAAATTTGAGATTTTGGAGGGTTAGAATTCATATGTTGATGATTGGGGTAATTGCAAAAAATATCCCTAGAATATCTCGAAATTGCAACTCAATGAAGAAAAGGCACAAGGAAAAATTACAGAAAGGGCCTAGATGGTTTGGAAATTACAGTTACACCCTACAAATGTTTCAAAAATATGCACTTTAGTCCCTCATCGAGAAATTTTGAAAGTTTCAGATAGGTCCCTGGTCAAAATAGGTTTTGACCATGGACCTACTTCCTCCTCTTGCTGAAAAATGTGTGAGAGAGTAGTTGAAGACAGAGCACTATGGCAACACCTCAGAGATTTGATCCTTCCCTCTTGCCTTAACCTCTCTTCCTTGTCGGTGACAACTCTCTTCTTCACCTTCGCTGGCGAGCTTCAACCACCACTCCTCTGTCCTCACACCACTGGTTGGAGAAGCTTGAGCTGACACTCGATCGAGAGAGAGACAGAGCTAAAAATAGAGGGCACCGTGGGGTAGAGTAAGAGAGAGCATCACCAACTTCTTCTTTTCCAATAAAGAAGAACAACTCGAGATTATAGTGAGTGCCACTAGTTTAGAGAAGCTAAGAAGGCAGAGCTCAGATTTGTAGCAGCACCATTAAAGGTCACAACACTGGAGAATACTCATCTTCTTCCTCTCTCTCTACCTTCATTCTCTGTAGCCTTCATTCTACTCCCTTATGGGCCATTATTGTTTGTTTTCCAATGTTATTTGTGATTTTCAGTGAGGTTCTTCATTTTATGGTGTTGTGTGTCTTCTTCGATGACCTCCATCACTTATTTCTTTCACCATTGTCACCTTTCTCCTCCATCGAGCATCATCAACTCAGTCCCATAGGGCATCTCTGTGTTATTCCAACTAGCTTGTGACTTTCCGATGAGTTTAGCAATTTTCCAGCGAAGATTTCCAATTTTCAGTTAGGCTTTCTAGATTCCAACGAGCTCAATTTTCAAGGATTTTTAGAGCTTCAAACAAGTTGTCAATTCTGCTAAAGCTCCAGTAAGTGGCTAAGCTTTCAACTCTTAACATTGGGAATTTGGCTTGAGTTCAAGAGCTTCAATAGAGAGTTTTTCTTAGTTCCTTTATTAATTGTCTATTGTTATTGTAATTCCTAGCTATGTTCTAAGTAGTTTAAGTAAGATTTTATTGTGAGTTATTTGGACTCCATATTGTTGAACTAAGATTGCTTATTTTGTGTTTGGATTTAGATTATTGTGATTGGATAATTTTCATTTATGTATTTCCTATTAGTTCAATTAGATTATGCTTGCTATGTGATTACTAGTTTGTGTAGTTGATTTGAGTGTTGCACTTATGCATTCATATTTGAGGAATCATTTGCATTAATTCAATCTATTTCACACGTCAAGTGGTTCTTGAATAATATTTCTAAACAATAGTTATGAATGCGATCATATGAATAGTTATTAATTAGGAGAGTTAGATCCAATGTGATTACTTGGGATTTTTAGTTAATACTTGATAGATCTAAGCAATAGTTTTGATTGATGATTTTGCAAATGAAAATGAATCTTTCCATATGACTCTTTCTTGTGATTTGCCACCTAATATATAAAAGGAAAATGATTCTTTTAAAAGTTCAAAAGTTTTGGGTGATGACTTCATCAATTCGCTTTCTTCTTAAACTTTTTACCTCTTAACTCTTTTGATTGCAAGGATCATGTGGTGTACCCAAACACTAAGTTGGATTATGCACCTTCCACTTTGCAAACACGAGAGAATTTTTAAACTATAATTCTTTGTGTGCCTCTTACTGATGTGATAGTTACTTAGAGAGTTTAGTTCCTAAAATGTATTTACTTCACTTGAAATCTCTCAATTTTCTATTTTTGAATGGGATATTGCTATTTGCTTGTCTTCTTTGCAGGCACATTTTTTGAAATGTCATCGAAGGAATAAACATCCACCTTACATTCTTATACCTCTTCTGATTGATCTTGAGCCACCTCCACCAAGGAAATTCAAAGTAGAAGAAGATATTTTAAAGGACAAATTCATGATTCTCATTGGGGATGAGAACTTCTCCTTTAGATGACTCAAGATACTCTAACAAAAGTTGTCTTTTTTGTCACTTATTTTCTTCTTAATTCCTATGATTCTTTAAGCTTAATTGTTGTATATGGAAGATAAATGTAGGGGAGGGACACAATCCAGTAGAAAAAGGTAATAGTAATATAGTTTAGTAAGTACAATAAAAGCCCCTATGTATTCTTTGTATTTTTTGCCACTATACTACTTAATTACCATTGTGCCTTAAATTTCAATTTGCTTATCATTCTCTTTAGAGTGGTTTTTCCACATTGAGGACAATGTATTGATTAAGTGTGGGGGAGGGGAATATATTTTTGAATCCCATTAGTTGGTTGTTTTTAAAGGATAAAATGCCTTAAGCTAGGAATTTTTTTTTTAAAAAAACAAGAATGACTTGCTTTGATGCACCCCTTAAATGGTAAATGGTCGCATTTGCCACTTTGAAAGTGTGATTTTTGGGAAATTCTTTAAGCTTTCATGAGATCTAGTGTTTGATAGCTTTTTAAAACCATGTTTTTCTTCTCAAGTGAATATGAAGAAAAATTAACCGACACTTTGGATTTTGCTTACTTCTTCTTTTGAGAAAGACAATTTCTATATCATTTAGCGCATTTATGAGTTTAGCAATATTATAATTGATTGCAATATTTTGATTGATTGTGTTTGTAAGATTAGCATTAAGAATAGTTTAGTATATGTTTTGTGATTAGCTTCCTATGTAATTGATTTTGTTAGAGTGAGCATTGGAGAAAAATCTTGTTGGAAGATTATTCTAGCCTTAAATTCTTTTCATATGTGTATGTTCACTTAGTTTTTCACCTTCTAGAGCCTGTTTCAACACTTTTTCGAAATGGCATTTGCATTAGTATGATGGGAATGAAAGAGGCATTCTATTTTGAACCCTTTCACCTAAACACAAACCCTCATTCATCACCTTTGCTTATCCCTTTGAGACATTTCTATGTTATATGCATGTCATTTACTCATAGTATTCATAGTATTCTAAAATCACAGTGATTTGCCAATAGAAAGTAAAACAATGTACATAATGAAATGCCATGTATATAGAAAAAAGAAAAGAAGTAAGTCAAAAAAAAAAAAAGAAAAAGAAAAAAAAGAGTGTGTATTTAATTTGAGAAACAAAGTAAGAAATAAAAAAGAGAAAATAAAATAATTTAAAAAAGAAAGAGAAGAAAAGAAAAGTATTGGAAAGAAAGGAACAAAAATATAGAAAAGTATTTTGTAGATAAAAAGAAAAGACAAAGAAAAATGAAGAAGGCATGTGTTCATGAATTTGGAAAACAATTGGCAAAAGTTTGTCAAATATTTATATGCTATGAACTTACTCATTAATTTTGACTTGCATATCAACTATTCATTTTCTTTTCTAATCAATTCATTACATCTAACTTTCATCCAGCATTACAAGCCTTTTACGTCCTCTTGATTCATTATATTTATTGCTTTCAGCAGTAGACATGTTAGAGTAGTTATAAGCCTATAGTAAGGTGTTGATTAAGTGAACTATAATGAAATTCTCCCAATGAGGTGAGATGAGTTAAACCCAAATACCTTGAGAGTTCTCTTGTGCTTAATTCTAATATTTTAGATTGTGTAGTTAGCAAACTTCTTTACATCACTTGACTATGACTAGTGTTGGCCTGAGGAATGTTATTACTTGATGCATTACTTTCTAATTATGAAACTACTCATCTTTCAAATGCATTGAAAATTTGAATTTAGAAAATTGTTCTCAATTGTCTTTGTTTAGGTGTACAAAGATCTAATTGTAGGGACATTGATTGAACCATATTTTTATAAGATTTTTCATGATTAATTTGGGATTTTTGATTCATTTCATAGGATAATATTACATGGTTAATCACTAATTTGAGTTAGGGACGCTTTCATTGAATTAAATATAATAGAGGTAAAATGGTCATAATTTGTTAATTATTCATGCAAATGGTTTATTAGACTTTTGATGCTACCTTGTGCTCAATCTTGCATTGTAGGTGTTCAAGAAGAAAATTTGAGATTTTGGAGGGTCAGAATTAATATTTTGAAGACTTGGAAAAATTACAGAAAAGATCCCTAGAAATTCTCTGAATTGCAACTCAATGGGGAAAAGAGACAGGGAAAAATTATAGGAAAGGGCCAAGATTTTTGGAAATTACAATTCTGCCTTATAAATGTTTTAGAAATCCCTAATTGAGAACTTTTGAAAGTTTTCATATAGGTGCCCGGGCAAAATTGGTTTTGACCAAGAACCTACTTTTTCCCCTTAAACAGTACAAAAAAAAAATGTGAGAGACTAATTGAAGACTGAGTGCCACGGCAACACTTGAGAAATTCGATCCTTCCCTCTCGCCTTGACCTCTCTTCGTCGACGGTGACAATTCTCTTCTTCACCGTCGCTGGCGAGTTTGGTAACATCCCTAAAATTAGAAAAAGGGATAAATTTCTAGAAATAATGTAAATAATGATAAAATCAACTTGGGGAATTTAAGGGCCTATGTTCCTGAAAATTTGAGGAAAAATAATTAGACGACATAATTTTAAAAATCAGAGTTTCAAGATTCTGACAGTAGGAAAATGGATAAAATTTCATAAGCATAATCTGGTAAATTAGCCGTGTGATTTTTATCCATTAAAATATATATTTAGAGCTTCCTATTGAGTATTAGAACTTAGGAATTGGATGTGAGATTTCTAAGTTATGAATTTTTAAAATTTAGGTATAAAATCTAGGAAAATTGTAAGTTCTTAATGAGATAGTCAAATTAGTCAAGGATTTTAGGAACTTAGGCCATTAAATTAATACTGGATAGTATTTTTCCTATATAGGGGACTTCAATAGCTTTACATAGAAGCTGGAGCCACCTCATTTGGAATTTTTAAGCCTAAGATATGATTTTTTGAAGAATTAGAAATTGAGGTCCAATTTTAAGTAAAATGTGATTAGGGGATAATTTGAATTAGATTTAGGACTTGTTGAGAGACCAAGTAAACCACTTTGAGTACCTAATTCACAGGACTTAAAATGCATATAGAAAGTCATAAATTAGGAACCCTTTAGGCATAAGCACAAAAGAGTAATTATATAACAAACTAATTCAAAATTTAAGGACAAGAATTATGAGTAGATGAAGAATAACATAATCTTTATTATGTTGATAAAATGGAATAAGTAACGAACCCTCTCTTGATGAATTCAAATTATAGGATACGATATTTGCTCAAGCCCTGAAAAGATTCAAATCAAAGAAGGTAAAACCTAGGAAAGGCAGTCAAATAAAAACTCTTTCTCTCATATATCATGTATTGTTTTGCATATATGTGTTTACCATTGATTATATTTATTTTATGAATATATGGAATGATATTGGACTGTGTGTCCCGAGGCCATAAAACTCGATGTGCATTGTTTCATGGAGTGTAACCTTGGACTGTAAGACTTGGTATGCATTTAGAGTATGGCTAGAAGACCCGATGTGCCTAGGGTATAGGGTGTATCCCTAGGTCGTAAGTTCGGATGTGCTATGTACAACCCCCTTCTTAAAGGCCGAGATTAAAGTTCAATAATGCGTAATTATGTTGAATTAGAGACCAACGGATAAATTGAAACTTAATAAAAATTACATTTCTAAGATGGGGTTTTTAAAAAATTTTCAAAACCTGTTTAATACGGTCTCATATTCACAGTTCAAACATACAATTAGCCTATGTAATTTGATTCCATTCATACATATTAGAGTGCATATCAAAAATTCCCGACACTCTTGGGTCTCATTAATTCAACTAAAGGTTTACAGGGCACAACCGCCTACTAATAGTTTCTCATGCAAGGGGTTACATAAAACAATTCAGTCTATAGAACATATCCAATAAATCCCCACAAAATATCCTAAGGTCGAAGGCATGATAACTAACTATCCAAAATAAAACTCCTAGATTGGAGCTCTATTCGCCCTTCGTCACCTGCTTCTCCTTAGAAATGCTTGCCCTGTATGTAATTTATTTTATGGAAATAATGAGATTCAAGAGAATCTCAGTAGTAACATTTCACTTATAATTTGTACAATCACAAAGCAGTAAGCAAGTCACAATTCAGCAGCATAACAATGGCATAATGCACAACGACATATTTGACATCAACATGTTTCACAACGGCAATGTTATACAACGACATTGTTACATAATATAAATGTTACTCAATGGCAGTGTTACTTAATGGCAATGTTACTTAACAACATATTCAATGAAATGATGTGCAAGCAATGTATTATGCAGTATATAAGAGAGAGAGAGCCACTATATTGTTCTTTCCTCACGTGTTTTGGCACCGGTATATCGCGTGTAGAGTTATTCTCTATTCCAACATTTGACTCCACAATACTTAAGATTGGTTATTATTTGAGATATTCAGGTGGCTACTAGAAACCCAAACCAATGCCTAAAGGGTTGGGAAAAACTTGACCGAAGACCTCCTTTCAGAAACTCAAAACATAGTTTTTTTCAAGTGTTGGCCATAACCAAGCCATCTACTAGTCGCGGTCAACAGATGGTCATAAACTTTTGGACTACGGCTAAGATCCTTTGGCCGCGGCCAAGAATTGCTCAGAAAGATTTAGGCCAAGGCCAGAAACCGGTCAAAGAGTTTTTATCTGTGGCCAGCCACCTTATGGGCCGCGACCAAGGACTGGTCAGAAGGTTTTGGGTTGTGGCCAGCCTCATGGGCCGTGGCCAACCTTTGGCCTGTTTCCTTGTTGTTTTCAAATAGCCATAACTTTTCACAAAGAACCTAAAACAACCGAAACTTTACATCAACAGAAAGCTTGCAACGTGAACTACAAACTGGAAAGTTTCACCACATTTCAATGTCCTTTGGTATCTCAAATTACCATGCAAATTTGGTCCCTTGAACAGCATTTTACATTTAAACATTTTCAGAATTTTCCAGTTTTGCACCAAAGGTTCACAAAGGCTCCAAAATACATAACATTCACTGCTCCCACACAATTTTCCAAAAGGAATCTAATGGCAACATTAAAACAACCAAAATCGCAGCCTATCAACATGTCCTATTTTGACCAAAATACAATAACCAAACACAAAGTTGCCAAACTCAACATTTAATGATTCAAACCAATCCTATTGTCTAAAAGACACCATAACATACCATTTTCCCAACAAAACCACATGCAATTCTCACAATCCAAATTCAAGAAAAAATCTGGACAAAATACCAAAAATTCACAACTCAACCAATAGTCACAACTCATATAGCAAAAGGTAGCTAACACTTACCTCTTATACTTTCCCAAACGTGGTTCTTGATTCACCAACCTCTAATCCCCAATATAAATTGGGGACGTCTAAAGTCCCACTTTAGACTTCCCCAATTTAAAATGGGGGCATCTAAAGTGCTACACTGACACTTTAGACGTCCCTTTTTAAAATAGGGATGTATAAAGTCCAGGCCTTAAACATCATTTTATCTATAGACGTTATTGCCATTTTTTACTACGTCGCTCACATAGATGTCCCCTTGTTTTCAGATGTTAAAAGGCCTAAAAAAGGGACATTAAAAACATTTTTGGTAGTAGTGTCATGACATCAATGAAATGTGTGCATGTGTGATCGTAGGTAAATAAGATATTCTACTACTTAAATAGCCATTCAATCAAGTAATTTTTTCCCCATTAGACAGCCAATAGCTCATAGTGGTAGAATGTAACATATATGTCTTACTTTGGGTTGCATATATATTTTTTGCCAACAAGGAAATTCATTAAAAGAAAGGATCAAGAGAAATAGAAGTGAGCCTACTAATAACAAAGCAAGAAAATTCAAACTAAATCCTACATTTGAAAAAATAACACAAGAAGCTAGAAAATGCAAACTAAGACCTATGAATTGAAACAACACAAGATGGAAAATAGTAACCAATATATATGTAAACTAGATCAACAAAAATTTCCTAGATGTCTTTCTATCACAAGTTTGAAACTGAAGTGGAGGTTACTCTACCTAATTAGACCGGGAAGACCTAACCATAGAAGCTTTAATAGCCAAGAATGGAGCCAAATTTGCTTTTCTTGGAGTACACTCACAAAAGTGATTCCTACTTGATTTCCTTGAGACCATCAACTTCTCAAGGAGAAAATCATATGCCCAAACAAAAATCAAGACTTTCAGGAAATTGCAGAAACAATATCTTTTAGACCCTTCAATTCCCATTATAGTCCGTTGGGACCATAGTCTATCAAACTTTTCTATCCTGCCATCTTTATCTTCAAAGCACCAAAGGAAGCATTAGCATCTTCCCTTATAGCCATCCTCATCATAGTCACTTTGTTCTTCATCACCCCCATCTGTTCCATTTCCACTGGCATCCTCTCTTTCAATGGTTTCTATTGAAGGCAGGCTCGCATTTTGCCACTCACAAGCATTATCCCCACTAACCCATAAGTCACCGACCTTTGATCCTCTACTATATCCATATCATAGAGACCACCATATTCTAGACCAGTATTGCTAAATATGTTACCTTCAAAAATCTCATTGATGAAGGCTACCCAGATCGTGACTCACCCCTCCTTCACCATTCCGACACTGATTCGCCATGCTCCTAAATCACCTCCTTTGCATGATGCACCCATCTAATCCCACATCCAATTGTAGATGGGGAAGACTCTTACCCGATAGCCACCAAGGAGAGATATTCAAACACCACGCCACAAATGCTGGAAGAGAAACCCCTTCCAGAAGGGGAAGAGAAACCCCCACTGAAAAGGGAAGAACGACCCACCAGAGTGGTGGAGAAAACAAAACCATAGTAGAGAGGGAGGCAGCTACGGTTTCCATATCCTTGCTTGTCAAATCCTTATGTTCATTGGTTTGAATTGACTCGTATTACTCTCATACAATAACTAAACACCTGCTAGTGAAAAATGGATGCATACATTGTTTACTTGTAGCATTTTACAAATATGTATTTTATTGATAATGGTAGCTTATCATGGCTCACATTTAAAAAATTTGTTTGGTCCATTTGTTTAAGTAAACTCCACTCCTTATTAGTTTTTGAATTACAAATTAGGATTAAATATCATTTTTTTCCTCTCAAAGTATTTCTCATTAGAACTAGGTATTATAAACTATTAAGTTTTATAAAATCCCAACGATAAAAAAATGTTGCAACACTGTTACAGATTTGGTCATAAATCATAATTGACACCTAATTCGTGTCAGTTAAACATAAAATTAAGGCCTCAAGTAAAGTGAGGCGTATATTGAGCGAGGGCATATTCAATGTTAATACGTTGACCGTCCAATAACCATGGAAAAATATTTAATGTTTTTTAAAACAAAAGTAAAGAATTTGTATTTTCTTTTTTAAATTTCCAAAAATTAATATATACTTGGCGGAAAAATCAATAGTGTAATAGTTGAAACTATTACTTCCTCCAGTCATTAATGAGACATATTTAGAGAGTTAATCTTGATTCTAAATATAAGACTTATTTATAATATTGGTGAGTCTTTTTCTAATTTACCCTTTATTGATGCTCTCTAACCAATCACTACTACAACAAACACTTTTCACATCCGTTATTTTAGCCATTTTACATATATTTTTAGGGGGGGACATATAAACAACTGACGTAGAAAGTTTCTCATCTACCCCTATTGATTGTTAATAATCAAGGAGGAGAGGGAATGAAGTAATTAAACAAGTTGATTATAGTTTTTTAGAAAATAAATGAGATATTAACTAACTTAAATAATTTACTTAATCTAATCAAATTAGATAAACAAGTCATATATTAAGGACTAAAGGGACTATTTGACAGGTACGTTATTTGTAAAAAACGGTCACATGGTGTAATATTTATAGGTTACTTTCAAATAAGTGTCAGATGTGCAAGGATCAAACCAGACCGAGTTTAAAGGTGAACTCGAGGTCAGGTCTAGTTAAGACCTCGGGTTGAAAAAGGTGACCTGTGGTCTAGTCTTGTCTAGTAACAACTTGAACTTGCGCTATGCTAGACTTGGTCCACCGGACTGGTGGATTGGTCTATATAGTCTAAGATCTCTAAATATTTTTAGAAGTTTGTACTTCACATTAACAATAGTAGAATAAGACATATACACTTGATTAAGCTAAAAAGAAGACTCAAGAAAATGACAAGGCATTCCATTTCAAGTTATTTGATCTAATGGAGCCTTCAAACCCATCTACTACTAGGTTAAGCCAAGAAAACATTTTGCTCTCACTAAAAAAAATTAAAAGAAAACCAAAGGCAAGGACTCCAAGAAGAGGACCGGAGATCAAAATGATGTCAACGCCCATTTCCATTTTGATATGTGGAGGGCAATAATAAACAAGTTCCACGAGCAAACAGAAAGTACAATTATATCGATAAAAGTGTTTGTTTACAAACAAGTATCAGTAAGGCAGAATTCACAAATATTTACAATTATGTCTAGAATATCCCAAAAAAACCTAGTATAGACTATATAACCATAGTCATCATCTTGGGAAATGTGCCGGGCAGAGTCCCTTATCTACATCCTTTCCTTTTGATCCACTGGCAACCGCTGAGACATTTTGATTTAGAAAAGGGGTGAGATTCCAAGGAATCTCAGTAGAAACATACGATCAATATATAAAATACAAAAATTAAACATGCAATACACCATATCGAGTAAAATGAAAATTCATATCATTCGTGTGTGTACACAAAGTTTAGGGCCAAACACCAAGTTACAACCCCTACATGCACCTCAGCCGGGTCCTTGATAACAGCTTGGTAAGCCTAGTGCACCTCAGCTAGGTCTTAGACCACGGCTAGGTAATGTGCATCCAACACGTGTTCAAGTCACAAAATACACTAACACATATTATACAAATAGTCACATAGTATATGAGAGATAGTAGTCCCTAGGTAAACTTTTTCCTAGTCCCAAACGGTCCGCTTCGTCAAAAGTGCCAACTACAGTTGTCCAATTGGGTCCTAAAACATCAAATGTATAAGAAATAGATTAAAACCTATCCATGTATCATTTTAGACACTTCCATAGTGTTTATTGTGGTTATAGTAGCCTATGGTGAAAATTTACTAAAATGCCCCCAGCCCAGCCCGGTTGTACCTTTTCTGAAATTTTGACATGGGCTATTCTAACATATTTTTGCTCAAGGAATCCATTTTAGGACTCAGAATTATCAAATTCAATATCAAATTATAAAAGTACCCTTTGCAGCCTCATATTTCAGGGTTTAGGGGCATTTTCATAATTATGTTTTTTGGGCTTTTTCGAAAAAGTGACAAACTATAACCCCACCTAATTTTCCCTCCTAGACTCAATATAATCATTAAATCATTTAAAATCCAACTCTAAGGCTCTTTAACAGCCCTAGCCGAAATCCTCGGGTACTCTGAGGACAATTGGGGCTTTTCGGTTTCGGCTCTACAAACGTGTTTCTCTTTAATCCTAACCATTTTGTTAAGTATTTAATAAGGTTACAACTACCATTTGAACTACCATTTGTGAATCTGTCAACTATTACCTATATAGCGTCCTGGTTTCAAACCTTGGATAACCCTATCACGAAATCCATAGTAACGCTTTACCACTTTCACTCAGGAATTTCATGATTTTGTAGAAGCCCCGATGGTCACTGATGTTCAACTTTCACTTTCTGACATGTTAGACAACGAGCAACACACTCAGTCACCTCTTTTTTCAACCTCATTGCCAGTTTTGGGCCTTCAAATTATAGTACATCTTTATAGCCCTTGGATGCACAGTATACTTACTCTTATGGGCCTCTTCCAGGATTGTTCGTCTCAGTTATCGTTGAGGTGGTACATAGATCCGTTTCTTGTACCTGACTAGTCCGCTGGGTGACAAGTCATTTTCTTAAGTTTCGCCCCTATCAATCACACCTCCAATAGATAGTGCTTGACCATCCTGTAGTTGTGCTTCCTCAATCGCTACCCTTAGATCATTATATATCTGGCTAACACCACTGTTAACAAAATCTGACTAGATAGACTTAAATCTCAAAAATCTTGCATAAGTTTTTGCTTATAAATCATCATGGCTGCCACCTATACTGATTTCCAGTTTAATGCATCAGCAACAACATTAGCCTTTTGAGGATGATCTTTGATTTCTAGATTATAGTCTTCTAGCAACTCCATCTACCTGTGCTATCTCATATTGAGCTCTTTATGATTGTATAGGTACTTTAAGCTCTTATGGTTGCAGTTTAACTCTATAGTTTCACCATAGAGGTAATGTCTTCAGATTTTCAAAGCAAACACAGTTGCCGACAACTAAAGATTGTGAGTAAGATAGTTCAATCCATGAGGTTTCATCTGACGAGATGTATATGCAACCACTTAACCATGCTATATTTACACACATCCCAATCCATGCCCATTGCCATCTGTATACATAACATACGTAAACTGTGGATCTGGAATCGTCAGCACTGGGGCTGTAGTTAACCTCTACTTCAACTCTAGGAAGCTCTTCTCACAATTCTCATCCCACACAAAATGTTGAACTTTCCGCATCAATTTCGTTAAAGGCAAAGCAATTCTGGAGAAATTCTGAATATATCTTCTGTAATAGCCAACTACACCCTAAAAATTGCGCACTTAAAATATAGGCTTTAGTCTCTTCCAGCTCAGTACTGCTTCTACCTTGCAAGGATCAATAGAGACTCCTTGCTGTGAAACAACGTGGCCTAGAAACTTTACATCTGAAAGCCAAAATTCAAACTTACTCAGCTTGGCATAGAGTTGCCTATCCCGCAATATATTCAAATCAGTTCTCAGGTGATTCTTTTGTTCAGCTTTACTTCGTGAATACACCAGTATATCATCAATAAAGACTACTACAAACTGGTCCAAGTTCAGACGAAAGATTCAATTCATGTAGTCCATTAATACAGTAGGTCTATTGGTCATCCTAAATGGCATTACAAAGAACTCGTAATGGTCATATCTGATCCTGAAAGTAGTCTTTGATACATCTTCTACTTTTACCTTTAATTGATAGTATCTTGATCACAAATCGATTTTTGAGAATACATAGGAACTAGATAATAGATAGAGTAGATCATCAATTTTAGGGAGTGGATACTTGTTCTTGATGCTTACCTTGTTAAACTCTCGATAATCAATATGGAGACTCAGGCTTCCATCTTATTTCTTGACGAAGAGCCCTAGAGCACCCCAGGGTGAAACACTGGGACGTATAAACCCTTTCTCGAGTAGCTCCTCAATTTGCTTCTTTAATTCCACCATTTCACTCAGAGCCATACGATATGGAATTTTGGAGATTGGTCTTGCTTCAGGCCTCAGATCAATGGAGAACTTTGCTTCCTTATCTGGAGGTAATCAGCCAACATCCTCTAAAAATACATCAGGGAACTCATTCGCTACAGGAATATTTTCTAAGGCTACACCATCCTCTGAATTTATAGAGCAAAATACCATGTATCCTTGACAACCTTTCTGCAAATATCTCTCAAACTTAACTGCAGGGAGAAGGTTAAGAGTGATTTCTTTGTTAGCTCGCGGTTATGGATTCGAATATATAACTCTCTTCTGTCTCCAATCCAGTAACACATCATTCACTGTCAACCAGTCAATCCCCAAAATTACTCTAACCCTTGCAGTAGCAAATAGATTAGATTTACAGTTGACTCGTGCCCCTCGGTGTTTACCCCGCAATTCAAACATATGCCAGTCATCACAATTTGAGTGCCCGTGGGTGTAGATACAACTATATCATATGAGGATTTACGCACATGCAAATTCAATCATCTCATGCAGTCATATACGATGAAGAAATGACTAGCAACCGAATCATGCATAACGTGTACTAGACTGCCGTTAAGAGAAATCATACCTTGAATCAGCTCTGTAGATTTTTTGGCTTCCACTTATGTCAGCGTGTAGACCTTGCCTTGAACCCTGGGCCTAGTCTCCTCTGATTGTCATTTCTGTGTGCATTCTTTAGACATAAGCCCTGGCTTATCACAATTCAAACAAGTGAGTGGTTTACTAAGATCCATTCTCAATAGGGCTCCACTACAAGTCTTGCAAAAATGGAACAGTTTGTAGCAATACCGACATAGTTTGGTTCCCGAGGATCCCTGACCTCCGAGGCATCCAACTTGATTCGGTCTCTTGGCATCTCCTTCAAAAAATCCACCCTATTCCTTTTGCTTCTACCCTGAGCTACCACTTCTAAAGGCATCCTTATTCCTAGTTTAAACAGCTTAGCATAACAAACATCTCTCAAGATACTGGCATTCATCCACCACTTTATTAAAGTCAGTAAAATATTGTGAAAGCGATTTTTCTTTCATTTCTGGTCTTAGCCCCTCAATAAATATATCAGATCTCCATTCATCGCTATAAAGAAGCCCATCGTAGTATAGGCCCAGCACTCATCTGAAAAGCACACCTCCATATCAGCCTGTAGTCGATACATTGCCTCAATGCGTCTCAAGAATGCAAGGCACCGACCGCGGGGGATGACATGTTCTTTCCCCGCTATTCATCTAGGATACGTTGCGCCGGTGAACTCTGGTTTATCGATGGTTGACCCGTAGATACCTCACTTGAACTGTCACTCATGATCCTACTATTGTGCAAACAAAACCATATCATTATATAATTTTGATAATGCATAACTGCTTATTAACTCTGCTAGAACCAGTTGGGTTCCTTCAGAACCACTTTGGGCTTTGATACCAAAAATGTCAAGTTCACTCGTTTCCATTTTGATATGCGCAGGGCAATAATGAACAAGTTCCATAGGCAAACAAAAAAGTACAATTACATTGATAAAAGTTTTTGTTTACAAATAGGCATTTGCAAGGCAGAATTCACAAATATCTACAATTATGTCCAGAATATCCCAAAATAAACCTAGTACAGACTATATAACCATAGTCCTCACCTTGGAAAACATGCTAATCAGTTTCCCTTATCTACATCCTTTCCTTTCGATCCGCTAGCAACCACTAAGACATTTTGATTTAGAAAAAGGGGCGAGATTCCAAGGAATTTCAGTAGAAACATACGATCAATATATAAAATGTGAAAATTAAATATGCAATGCACCATATCGAGTAAAATAAAAATTCATATTATTTGTGTCTGGACACAAAGTTCAGGGCTAAACACCAAGTTACAACCCCTACATATACCTCAGCCGAGTCCTTGACTACAGCTAGTTGAGACTAGTGTACCTCAGCTAAATACTAGACCACAACTAGGTAATATGCTTCCAACATGTGTTCAAGTCTTAAAATATAGTAACACACATCATACAAATAGTCACATAGTATATGATAGATAGTGTCCCTACCTGAAATTTTTCCTAGTCCCAAACGGTCTGCTTCGTTAAACATGCCAACTACAGGTGTCCAATTTGGTCCTAAACCATCAAAATGTACATGAAATAGGTTAAAACCTATCCATGTATCATTTTAGACACTTCCACAATGTTTATTATGGTTATAATATCCTTTGGAGAAAATTTACCAAAATGTCGTCGGCCCGGCTGTACTTTTTTCAAAATTTTATCATGGGCTATTCTAACATATTTTTGCCCAAGGAATCTATTTCTAGACACAAAATTATCAAATTCAATGTCACATTTCAAAACTGCCCTTGGCAGCCCTCTATTTTAGGGTTCAGGGGTGTTTTCATAATTATGATTTTTCAAGCTTTTCCGAAAAAGTAACCAACTATAACCCATCTAATTTTTCCTCTTGAACTCAATGGAATCATCAAATCATTGAAAATCCAACTCTGAGGCCCTTAACAGCCTTGGCTAAAATACTCAGGTATTTCAGGGAAAATTGGAGTTTTTCTGTTTCGGCTCCGCATACATGTTTCTCTCTACTCCTAACTACTTTGTTAAATACTTAATAAGGTTACAACTTCCATTTTAACCAAAGTTGGGTAGCATAACACTTAGGCCTACCCATTTCCAAAATTCAAGACCAACAACAATCTGGTGAAATTTCACAGATAATTGCCCATAACATCCAGAATAAGCAATATACAAAGGTTTGGAGGTTACCTTTTGCTTCCTTCTAGCTTTTCTCAAAGTGGCTGAACCCTAGCTCTCTTCAACACAAGAAACTGGCTCCAAACTGTAAATTACACAGAAGAGTGGCAGAGGAATGGAGTTATGCGTTAGAAATCGATTTACCGAAGAAATCATTTACCTTGACAAGTTTTTCCTTCTCCTTTTCTCTCTCTCTAGTTCAGATATGTTAGGGCATAAAATGAGCTGAAGGAAGATGATGGAAATGTGTTTTTAGCATATTATATGATTTTTTAATGAATTATGGAATTTCCAAAAATTCCAAAATTTAGATTTTCATGCAAAATTCCTATCTTCATCCAATTGTGTCATAAACTCAACCAACATATATCTAATAGTTCCCTCCTTATACTACATGTAAGAGATACCTAAAGATCCCTTCCTTTGGCTTCAATTGGCTTCACAACTTGTTCTAGTTACGTATATGCGTAAAGTCTCAATTTTGGTCAAATTTGCACCTTTTGCTCAAATTTTCCATAAATTCACAATTAATTGATGAAAATATTCTACATATGTTTTTCCCTTTTATTTTTCTTAATTAATTGAAATTAACTTCAATGAATTAGAAAATAATTAATTTTATGATAAATTGGCAAAATTAGGATTTTGCCATTACACTACTACAAACAGGGCTTTTAACGTCCCTATTTTAGCACTTTTAACATCCAAAAATAGAGGAATGTCTATGTGAGTGATGTAGTATATATTTTAGAAATAATGTCCCTAAAAAAGGGATATCTAAATTGAGACTTTAGACGTCCCAATTTTAAAAAGGGGACGTCTCAAGTGGGTCTTCAGACTTCCCAAGTTTGAAAAAAGGATGTCTAAAGTGAGGACTTTAGACCTCCCAAATATAGAAAAGAGATGTCTAAAGTAACTGTGTAGGGACTTTAGATGTCCCTATTCTCAATAGGGACATATAAAGTGAGGACTTTAGACCTCCCTTTTCTCTATTTGGGACGTTAAAATGTTTTATTTTTTTAAAAAAAATGATTATTTATATTCTTCATTACCCAGCAACTTAAAATTGCAGAAACAGAATTGAAGATGGATTCATAAACCATAATGTCCCTTACTAAGGACATCCATCTTGACTATATATATCTACAATAACAACTCATACAACCTAATACTATATATGTACAATAAAACAAAAACATTAGTATTACTATATATATATAGATGTTGTTCTTTTCATCAAAATCAATCAAAAGCTCTGTTTATTTATAATATACATATGTATTTCCCTTAATTTTCAAGCTCCAAACATATAAAACAAAAACATTAGTATTGCATAACTACTAATAACGAGTTTATGATTCTGGCAAAAAAAACCAATCAAAAGGAAAAATCACTCTAGTAACTAGAATCATATAAATAAATTAAAAGCATTATAATAATTTCACATTAAAAGTTTAAATTAATTCTTCATGTAAATTTATATTTAAAAAAACAAACCTGATGAAAGGAGGGAGAGGGCCAACAATGACGGTGTCTATGTGCCCAACCAAGGTAGAGAGAAGACGTTGGAGGAGGTACACCAATGGGTGGAGGAAAGCAAGAAGGTGGAGTAGGTACACCAAAGGGTGGAGGAAATTAAGCAAGAAAATAGTGTGGAGGAGGTGTGTGCTGACAATGGAAGGAGGTGGAGGAAAAAAGCAAGACAGTGTGGAGTGTCGACAATGGAAAGAAGGAGGAAGAGTAAAGTAGGAAATGTGAATGAAGAGAAGAAGACGAAGTGGGAAAAATAAATAAAGTGATAGGAGTTGTTGGTAAAGTGGGAAATGGGAATGAAGAAAATATGGAAAAGAAAGGAGGGGTAGGGCACATGTAAAATTGTCTGACATGCGCAGGGGACGCCTAAAGGTTGGGTTTAGGCATCCCAAAATTCATTTGGGAGGCTTAAAGTTTTTCTTTAGGGGTCCCAAAAGCATTTGGGACACCTAATATAGCATCCAAAAGCCATTTGGGACTCCTGAAGTCCAGACTTTAGGTTTTGGGAATCCTCAAGTCCAGACTTTAGGTGTCCTAAAATCTAGTTGGAACGTCTAAACTAAGTTAAAATTTTTTTTTTATTTTTTAATTTTGGGGCCATGGGGAATCTTTAGTTGTCCCAAAATCTATTTGTGATGCCTAAAGTAAGTCAAGTTTTTTAAATTTTTATTTTTGGTGCCAGGGGGAATCTTTAGGCATCCCAATTGAAATTTGGGACGTCTAAACTCTACTTTAGGCGTCTCAATTCAAATTTGGGACGCCTAATGTTTCGATTTCGTTGCTTTATTTACAAAAAACCACTGCCTTTATGTTTTTACCTCCCTCTTTGAAAAAGGGACGTCTATAAGGGTAGTAATATCTTCAACCTGTAGTAGTGTTACCTTTTCATTCTAATTTATTTTCTCATTTTTATTTGGCCAATTTCCATCAATTTTTGGACCAAATTTTTTTGTTATTATTTCTCCATTTTTGGACCTTAATATTGGGCTTTCTAAATTACCTAAATTAATTCCATAATTATTTTTGCCCAATTTCTCATGAAAATGAACATTTATAAATTCATAAATTCTAAAGTCATGAATATTCACAATTTTGTTGAATTTCTCAAATAGTTACAATATTTTTGGTGAATATAAATTTTAGGGTGTTACAAACAACACTGTAAGAAGGACTAGGGAGTGACACTGTGAGGAGGATTGGAGCAAGCAACACTATGAAAGACTAGAGGCGAGGAGAGGAAGACCAATGAGCAACGTCGTGCAAGACCATAGGTGAGGAGAATAAGAATAGAGGCTGCGGTGAGGAGAGGAAGACCAAAGGCAACAAAGAGGATTAAGGGTGAAGGACGAGAGGTTGCACTCAGGTTCTCTTTGAATATGGTCACATGCAAGTAGAACTAGGAATATGGGCTAGCCCATACTTTTGCAGGCTGACAAAATGGCAACCTTAACCCTCTGTGGCAGGTTGGCAAGCTAGCTTGCGTGCTCATGTTTTTTTTAAAGAAAATTCCTATTTTCTTAGGATGGCTGAAAGTTTGAGACACATATATATGAGTCATCAAATTTGCCTTCCTAGTATCAACCATTCCACTTGTAAAAATTCAAAAAAAATATAATTCACAATTCAAGAGATAAAGTTATTAAATTTGCCAAACTTTACAAATAAAAAACATCAAATCATCCTTAAGAAATCAAGGTATAATAATTTGGTTTAAAGAAGGAGGAAGGAGGCTAAGTTTGCCCAAACCCACATGTTCAGTCTTTATTACCAACTCTATGTGCAAGAGTGAGAAATGAGTGTGGAGTGTTTAGCCACTCAATTATTTTTTAATTTTGAAAAAAGAAATGACTTTAGCCATGCCAGACTAGACCATGTGGACTAAGCCCCTGGTCTAGTCTGATTAGTTGGTTTGGTTTGGTCCGATCCTTTTATGCTATAAGGTTGCTTCTTACTGGACTGAATTGGACCTAGTCACCTCGGGTTAAACCAGGTTACTTGGACTGCCAGGTTTTTTTGCACATCCCTATGCCAAGTATTCTTATTCAAATAGCATATGAATCCATGAACATGTTAATTGGACAATCTTAGTTTTTGAATTTTTTTTTATGTTTTTAGTACACATCTAAATGTTTTTGATCCTAAAGATAATTAAAGATTATGATTGAAAACATGGAAGACAATCTATAAAATATCTTATTAATGAAAAAACTAATAAATATTATTGAAAATGTTAAAGATGATAATTAATAAAGATTATTGAAAATGTTAAAGATGAAACAAAATATTAGTATTGAAAATATGAAAAATAATAGAGTTGATAAGTAAAATATTTGCATATTTATTTTTCCTTATATGATGATTTTGTGGATGATATTTGAGCCTAATTTAATGAATTTGCGTGTAATTAATAAATAAATAATGATTTTGGTATAAAATAGAATTTCATAAAAAATACTAAATCAGACCCTCTTTTAGTTTTCAGGCAATATATGGAGCTCTAAATGTCAAATTGGGTCACACTTTATATGGATAAAAAGCTAAGAAAGAGCACTACAACTTTTATGTTGAGACCAAAATTCAATTTTATCTCCAAGAGTTGCGAATTTTGCTTGGAAGTTGAGGACATGAATTTGTTCAAGTCTGACCTTTGCCCACTAATTTGACCATAACTAGAACTGCAAATATTGAAATGAAGAGTTTTCACTTGCATCTCAAGCTAAGATCCAGAGCTACAACTTTCATGCAGATCAAAATGTGAAATTCTACCAACCATTCCATCTACCATTTCATCTTCTATTTCACCTACCATTTCACCTACTCCATTTTTTTCTATATATAGCCATCCTCTCCCTCACATTTTCCACACATAATTTCACATCCATTACTTTCCTCTCTTCTCCACATACACCATCTTAGAGTAGTTTAATGTATTGTATTTGCTTCTTGCATGCCTCTTTCATGGAAGGCTTAGGTAGTCCTCTTTTATGGACGGTATAGGTTGCCGCCTACATAGAAGGTTTTATCGCCTAAAGGGATTGCTAGATTTCTCCATTTTCTTGCATCTGGTGGTTGTATTTTTATGTTTTAGAATTTAATAATCAAGTTTTATACAATGTTTATAAAGTTTTTAATTTATTTTGGTTTTGTTTTTATTTCATCATGAGCTAAATTTTCATTTTTCTAGGGTGATGATGTAGCTTGCTAATGACGGATTGAATCTTAACTTATTAAATCTAGTTTTAATTATTATTCTTAATGCTTTTGATTGATTGACCATCTTTTGAATGGTTTCAATATGCATGTTGAGACCAGAAGGAGATGCATTTGTGTGGATCTTATAATTAAAACCATAGCTTGCATATGAAATAGGAATATATTCATATGAGTTTTGTAGTCTTAATGAGTTCCATAAATCTTAATGCATGATTAATTGCTTGAATTCATATAGGAATATATTATATTAGCAATTAATTATAGAATTGCTTGACCTTGAAAGATGTTAGTAATTAAATGAGGAAAACTCGGCTATCAATTATGTGGAATAAATTGGACTAGAATATATAGGTAATTCAATCCGGAATTTCCTAAGTGAAATCTGATCCCTATGACCTTTTCTTATAGTTGTTTCATATCATTCAGGAAATTGTAGAAACAAGATCTTTAAGACCTTTCCATTCCAATTATAGTTCGTTGGGACCATAGTCTATCAACCTTTTCTGTCCTGCCGTCTTTATCTTCAAAGCACCAAAGGAAGCATCAACATTTTCTCTTATAACCGTCCTTATCATAGTTGCTTTGTTCTTCATCGCTCCTATCCGCGCCATTCCCGATGGCATCCTCTCTTTCAATGGCTTCTATTGAAGGCAAGCTAGCATTTCGCCACTTACAAGCGTTATCCCCACTAACCCATGAGTCACCCACCTTAGTTCCTCCACCATATCCATATCATAGAGACCACTATGTTCTAGACTAGTATCGGCAAATATGTTACCTTAAAAAATCTCCTTGATGAAGGCTTCCCAGATCGTGACTCGCCCCTCCTTCACCATTCTGACGCTGATTTGCCATGCTCCTAAATCATCTCCTTTGCATGATGCACCAACCTAATCCCACGTCCAACGGTAGATGGGGAAGACTACTCTTACCTGACAGCCACCAATGAGAGATATTCAAACACCATGCCACAAGTGAGGGAGGTGAAACCCCCACCGAAAAGGGAAGAACTTTAACCCCTTGCCTTTAACCACGTAATTCTAATTCGATATCACATAATTAAATTGGTTTAAAGACCGTCGGATAGCTTAAACTCATTTCAAGTTCCTACACTATAGTAGGGTTTTCACCAAAAACTTTCGAAAACCCTTCTCTATCCTGGTCTCAATTTCAACATTTGAATATAATTACCTGCGCAGTTAGTTTACATTCATACACATCAGAGTGTATAACCAAATCCCCGGCAACTCCCGGGTTCTATACATATATAATCTGAGGGTTTAAAAGTCTCCACTAGGGGATTACATAACCAAAATCAACAGTAATATTTACATCTCCAAAATATATAGTAATCCCAAGTTCAAAAGAAGATACTCAACACCCTACAATCAAATATACCCCGAAGGGGTTCTAATCGCTCCGGGTTGCCCACTTCTCTTTAGCACTACTAGCCCTGTCTGAAATGTTAGTCATTGGAAAGAATGAGATTCAAGAGAATCCCAGTAGTAACAAATCACTCATACAGTGCATAAACACAAAGCATATAAGGTCATTTAGCAGCAATACAATGTAACGTGGTTCACACCACAAACGACAACACTCATGGTTGTAAACTCTAAGCGTCAGCTTTCGCTGCGATCTCAATGTATTCACAAAGTATTTACTAGGCGTCATCTTTCGCTGCGATCACAAAGCATCACAATGTCACAATGTATTCTCAATGCACGACAAACATACATACAATGTTTCACACAAAGTATAAGAGAGGAGTTACTACCTTGTTCTTTCTGATTGTGCTCTAGCGCAGGTGGATCACGAACAGGGCAAATATCAAATCCTACAATTCCAAATGCACCATTTAGACACTTCCATAGTGTTTCTTGGGGTTATATGAGTCTATAATGAAAATTTACAAAAATGCCCCTGGGGACCCGGCCTGGGCCCGCCGTACCCGATCCGGTTGCACTTTTCCCAAAATTCTAATCTGGGCTATCCTAACATATTTCCGCCCAAGGAATCCATTTCCATATTCGGAATTATCAAATTCAATGTTAAATTACAAATTTACCCTTAGCAGCCCCACTTTAAAGGTTTTAGGGGCGTTTTCGTAATTATGTTTTTTCGGCCTTTTCTGAAAAAGTGACCAACTGTAACCCCACCTAATTTTCGCCCCTGAGCTCAATGGAACCATCAAATCATTGAAAATCAAACTCTAAGACCAGTTTCTAGAGCTGGCCGAAATTTATGAGTTCTCCGGGGAAAATCGGGGTTTTACGATTTCGGCTCCGTAAACGCGTTCCTTTCTACTCCTAACCACTTTATTAACCATTACATTAGGTTACAACTAACATTAAGACCCAATTTAGGCAGTATAACCTCTAGGCCATATCATTTCCAAACTTTAAAACCAATAGCAATCCGGCGAAATTTCACCGATTAAATTGCCCACAACAGCCAGAATAAGCATATACGAAAGTTTAGAAGTTACCTCAAGCTCCTTCTTGCTTTTCTCAAGAGTAGCTAAAAACCCTAGCCCCTTGAACACAAAATTTGCTTCTCAGACACCTTAAATAACATCAAGGAACGAAAAACCGGACCGGTCAATGAACCGGTCACGGCACAGGTTCAACGGTTAATGGGTCAACCGAGGTCGGACCGGTGGTCGAACCGGTGGTCGAAACGGTTATATTAAAATATTATAATTTAATTGACAATAACAAAATAATCAACATTCATAAGTCATAAGTCATCACCAACATCAAAATAGTTAAAATACCTAGTTAGTTCTTCAAAGCAAACCCATAACTAACATCAAAATATAGTCAAAACATAACAATATCAATCATCATTCATCAAACAAGCCAATAGCATCAAAATAGTCACAAAAATAGCCAATAACATCATCCATCAACCATAGCCAAATGAGTAAATCATCACTCAACAAACTCTACAACTCATCAAGCTGATCTATTAGAGATGAGTCAATAGGTACTAGATTTGGGAAAGGGTAAGTAGTAGTGACATCATCATTCAAAGCCGGGGGTTCGGGAATGTCCCTATCTTCGTCACCTATCCAAATGCACAACAATAATGAATATCAATGATTACGTATAACAAATAATTATATGAATGGATAATAAATTAGTAACAGGATATTAGGATATTAATAGGATATATAATTATATAAACCTTCATTAATCCTATCCAGAGTTGATGAAAGTGCAACGCCTTCATTATTAAGAACACTTTCAAGATTTTCTGCATCTTCATCATTAAATTTTGGAATGGGATCTTCTTCCGTCACCCAAAAATCTACCTCATCAATGGACTCATAGTTAATGGGATCATAACTTGGCTTCTTTTTATTCAATACACTCCTTCAATTTTCCAATGATAAATGATTTCAGTTAAAATTTAAAACTTAATCCATATTAATTAAAAGCATTTTTCATAATATCTAAAAGTACTTATGCTTCAATCGCAAGTTATAGTTAGTGTAAACCAAATCATTCAGCCTTTGATGCTGCAATCTATTTCTCCTTTTTGTATGGATGCGCTCAAATAAGCTCCAGTTTCGCTCACAACAAGAAGAAGCAAATGTTTGCCTAAGAATACGTGTTGCAACACGTTGCAATTCTGGAACTGAATAGCCATAGTATATCCACCATTCATCTACAAAATAAAAAATATACATAATATTAGTTACAATCAATTAATATGTTGTTAATTGAATATTAAACAATAGAGATGAATACTTAATTACTTACAAGGATCTAGTTTTTCAGCCCCTTTTTTGCATGTCTCTCTGCTGAAAGATTCGTTGCCATCAAGATATAATGTCACTTGCTTCATTACCTTATAATAATCAACATTTTCATCTGAGTTAGCCTCCACCACGTCAATCAAAGATTGCATTAACCCTCCCTTGTGAACAAAGGCTGGACCATATACGAATGCCGGGTTCAATAAATAAGCAGATGCATGGAGATTGGTCTTCAGATGTTTATCCCATCTCGCTTGAATGATACTTGTGTGGGGCTTGTAATGATCCTTATTCCTCTTGAACATCTCCTTAATTCTACTTTTTGCCCTTTGCATGCCTTCATAAACATATGGAAGTGAGGGCTTCTCATCCGAGTCAACAATTCTCAACAATTTTATCAGAGGAGTTACAATCTTCACAATTTGGTAGCACTCATTCCAAAACCGGCTATCTAATATGATTGCACTAAAAATTTTTCCCGGAGTAGTCTTAGATAGCCTATGGTCCACAAAATGCTTATCGACAACAAGGGCTTGCAAGTCATGTTTGTGCATGTAAAAGCTGTGGAATGTAATAAAGGTAGTGGCAAACCTTGTAGCACCATGACGTATAATTTCTTTCCAACACGTCCTCTTCCTCAACCAAGACAAGAATATCATGTGATTGTAAGCAAATACCGTTATCTTTGATGCCTTTGCTGCAATGTCCGACACATGAGGCATGCTTGTAATGTCTTTCAATACAAGATTTAAACAATGAGCAGCACAAGGAGTCCAATAAATATTTTTATATTTCTCCTTGATCAATCTTCCACATGCCACATAGTTGGCAGCATTGTCAGTCACCACATGGACAATATTCTTCGAACCAACCCACTCAATCACTTCAGAAAATAGCGAGAACAGAGTTTTAGCATCTTTGACTAAGTCTGATGCATCAACAGACTTAACAAACACCATTCCATGGGTAGAATAAACTAAGAAGTTTATCAAAGTCCGTTGTCTCACTTCAGTCCATCCATCCACCATAAGTGTGCAGCCGTTTTGCTTCCATTTAGCTCTATGACCATCAATAAGTAACTACCATTCCTTTTTCCAATCTCTTAACAAATTGGTTTTAAAATCATAAGCACTAGGGGCTTTAAACCCAGGCCCTATAGAGCACATTCCATCTACAGCTCTTTGAAATAAAGGGCACTCTAATGCTTTAAATGGAATACAGTTGACTATAGCCAATTCAGCAATAAGCATTTTCACAATGTGTTGTGCTTCTTTTGATGCTAAGGCACTCTTGATGGTTGGCTGAGCTCCAGGAGTTGTCCTAGGAGCGAAATATTTATCCATCGTCCCAGTTTGCTACAAGGTAAAAACATAAGTTAATTATATTTGAAGCAATAAGAATAAAGATATATATACAGATATATTGAAACTTATATACTAAAAGTTGTTGCCAAATCAAGTCTTTCATTTTTTGTGGAACCAACTTCCAATTATCATAGGTAATGCGAACTTTGCTTGTACCCAAAAAACCTAAGTAGCTAATGAAATGGTCTTCCTCCGAACCAATTGGTTTCATATCGTCATCAAAGTCAATATGCAACCTCTCCTGTTGATGGTGATGACTTGCTACCAATGTAGGCATTTTTGTACTGCCTCTAACCCTTCTTCTCGCAACAGGTTCAGGCCTATTCATTTCATTATCCCTATCACTTTGTGAGTCACTAGAATTGTCCATATTCCTATAAGCACAAAAATCATTGTCAAATAGATGAATAAATTGTAAGTAAATGAATAAACTGAGATGTTATAAAACAAACAGCACACATTACTATTTTCTAAGTTAAGCTCGTACTCTAAATTGTTTCCCATATTCCTTCACCATGATCATTTCTTACAACATATTCTTCATCATCTACCAATTCTACTATACTTGTTGTAGGTGGATTAATTGTGAAAGGTGGTATGTTGTCAAGTTTGAAGGTCGGGTCACCATGCTTCTGTTTTTTACTTTGAAGCACAATGGAAATTTTTTTATTTGCAGGATATGTGACATAAAACACTTGTTTTGCCTGGCTTGCTAGAATGAAGGGCTCATCCCTATAACCTACTCTTTCAAGATCAACTGAGACAAATCCAAATTGTTGATCTATTATCACAACATTATTGCTAACCTACTTACATTTGAATAAAGCAATTTTGAACTTGTTGTAAGTGATTTCTCATATTTCTTCTATCACTCCATAATAGGCCATGGATGCTAATATGGGGTTTTTGTCTTTCTAACTGGAAAAGTACATAGCTTCAGCTTCTACCATCACCCCACTATTTTGTATGGTACTTCTGTCATCTTGGTCTTTTGTGTAGAAAGAATACCTGTTTATATCATAACCGCTCCAAGTAATGATCTGAAATGAAGGCCCCCAGGCTAGCCACTCTATTATCTCAGACACACTGGTCTCATGCAAAACCTTTTCCTGAACCACTCTATGAATGTCTTGTTTTGCTCAATAGCAATCTGCATGTCACTCTTCCGCAGATTCATATTCATCAATCTCTTTCTGTGTTCATCTATGTACGGTTGAACTTCTGCCATATTATTCAGGATATAAAGGTGTATTTGCAACACCTCTTCACGAGGCATGGTCTTCACTTTCAGTCCTCGTGTTCCCTTGCTCCTCCCCTCTTCATGCCTAGATTGATTCTTCTTCCTTGATAAATAATCACTGCAGAAGTCCATAGCCTCTTCAACTACATACCTTTCTACTATTGAGGATTCTGGTCGATAGGGATTTTTAGAGTACCCTATTAAGATCTTCATGTATCGCTCAAAAGGGTACATCCACCTCAGGTAAACTAGACCACAGAGACTTACCTCCCTTACCAAATGAACTATCAAATGCACCATTATATCAAAAAATGAAGGAGGAAAGTACATCTCTAATTGGGACAATATAATATAACCCTCAGCTTCTAGTTCATCCAGCTTTACAGTGTCAATGACTTTGTTACATATAGCATTAAAGAAAACACACAATCTTGTCACAATACTTCAAACTTCATCTTTCATAATGCCTCTAATAGCTACTGGTAATAGTTGTTGCATCAGCACATGATAATCATGGGACTTCATTCCCACTAACTTCAAATCCTCCATTGACACACACCTTCTCACATTTGACGAATATCCTTGTGGTACCTTAATTTCATTTAAACACCCACACAAACTTCTTTTCTCCGCTTTTGATAGTGTATGCGCTGCTAGCTCCATGTATGACCTCCTACCATCATCTCTTAGCTGTGGATGTAACTGTTCTCTTATTCCCATATCAATAAGGTCTAGTCTTGCACTAATCCCATCCTTGGTGTTCCCTGGAATATGCAAAAGCGTACTGACAAGGCTATCACAAACATTTTTCTCTACGCGCATCACATCAATACTGTGTCTCACGTCAAGCCTTCGCCAATATAGAAGATCAAAGAAAATTGATCTCTTCTTCCACATGTTCTTCTCACCTGCAGTCTTCTGATTCTTACTGAGTAAGACATTGATATGTTCAACCTGACTGTAAACTTCCTCTCCAGTTAATGCCTTTGGAGCCAGTCCATGCTCCGGCAAGCCGTTAAAACGCTTTCTTAACCTACGATACAGGTGGAACCTAGGAAGGAACCTCCTGTGACCAAGGTAGACCATCTTTCTTCCATGTTTAAGTTGGTGGAAGTGAGTGTCTGCTTCATAGATTGGACATGCTTTATGCCCCTTCACACTGTACCCTGAGAGGTTTCCGTATGCAGGGAAGTCATTTATCATGGTGAAAATCATTGCACGTAGCTTGAAGGACTCATTCTTATATGCATCACACACATCTACACCTTCCTCCCACAACTTCTTCAAGTTCTCAATGAAAGGCGCCAAGTTGACATCGATATCGTTTCCTGACTGTTTTGGTCCAGAAATCATCATAGAAAGCATCACATACTTGCATTTCATACAAAGCTAGGGAGGCAAGTTGTATATTACAATGAGTACTGGCCAAGCACTGTGTGTGCTATTAAGAGTTCCATACAGATTGATGCCATATGTACAAAGCCCAAGCCGAAGGTTTCTCGGCTCCCTGCCAAATTCAGGGAACATTTCATCTATTTTCTTCCACTGTGGAGAGTCAGCTGGGTACCGAAGATATTTTGCGTTGGATATTCTATCATCTGAATGCCATCTCAACTTCTTCACTTTTTTTGCAATGGTAAACAAACGCTTAAAGGGCGATATTATTGGAAGATGCCACAAAAATTTTACAGGTTACCTTTTAGTTGTCCTATAACCACAACCACCATCTTTCTTCACTTTGTATCATGCAGTTTGACACTTAGGGCACTCACTCAGACCTTCATACTCCTTTCTGTACAGTACGTAGTAATTAGGGCAAGCGTGTATCTTTTTATACTCCATACCCATTGTAGATAGGATTTTCTTGGCCTCATACATACGATTTGGAAGTACATTATCATCTGGAAACATATCACACAACAGTTCAAGAAGCATTGTGAAACTACTATTGGCCCACCCACAAGTTGCTTTTAAGTTAACCAAATGTAATGTTCCTATCAGCTGTGTGTATTTACTCCCTGGGTACAACGGTGTCTCTGCATCACTCCGCAGGTTGTCATATTCATGCAACTGTGCAAAGGATTCTACCTCAACATCGTGAATCATTCTCTCCATTCTATCTTCATCTATGACATCCACAGCTTCCTTCTTATGCGACGGACAATCAGTTACTTCCTTACCATGCCATATCCACCTTGTGTACCAAAAATTTATTCCATCACAAAGTAGGTGATCCCTTATAACTTCAAAATCCTGTCTTCTCTCATTTAAACAATTGACACAAGCACAAAAATACATCCCATTTTTGGCTAGAGCGTTCCTTCTAGCATATTCAATAAACTCTTCAACCCCATTCTCATATTCTTCACTTGTTCTCAAAGCATTCATCCAACTATGATCCATTTTATTACCACCTACGCCATTCCCATTTACACTCAAGTTTAGAATAATTGTCAACATGGGGAATTACCTTTTACACGCATGTTTTTCAAAATTTTGGCAGCATTTCCTCTTAAAAGTAAGACATCCCAAAATCAAAATAACAAACCATCTCAGCTTAATTTAAACGAAACTAAACCAATTAAGGTAGTTCATATTCAGGACAATGTCATATTAAATACGTGCTTTTCATTTAAAACTAAAAAAAATAATGAAACAATAATAATTAAACAAATAACAACTTCAATTTATCAAGTGATTGAAAAAAATTACATTGGCCATGCATGTATAGTTAATAACTCTATACTTTACTTTACTAAGATATTTTGTATATTACATTGTTAAGAAAAATCTACAATTGCTAGAAATTGATTAGTTTCTCAAAATGGAAGGATCATGCCTTAATGTATAAAATACTTGAAATAAATATGTAGACTTTACTACTAGACTTCGCAATATATAAGATATAAATATTATCTTCAATATTAGCATAAAACTAATTTTCAACATAGAACCTAAGGGGGAGTATTAAATATAATAGGTGCTGAGTTATGGCAAAACAAAAAACAAAAAAAAAATCAAATACCCCTAACATAATGTATGGGTGAATGCATTCACAAGTTTTAATTTCCATACAATAATAAACAATAATTTATTTGGCAAGAAGAAAAAAAGTCTGGTAGTCTTGTTTTAATTTTTTTTTTTTGCTTCAAAAGAAAATAGACTACGCCAATCAGCAGCAGAGAGAGCAGAAAAGAATGATGTACACAAACATTGCCATTAAATCCAATTAACATAGAAACAAACATTTTCCTGAGTCTATGCTACTATTACTATGCGCTTTAGCTTTTAGAGAGAGGTCAATTAAGAGAAACATAGGATTGCTAAGATATATCCTACCATGCATATTTCATATTTCTGTTATAAACCCTCAACTGAACTGAAAAAGAATGGTTAAAAAACGTACATTAAAATGGCTATAATCCTAACTAAGTAACTAATTCTTAGACTAACTAACTCTCAAGACTCTCCCATCATCGTCATCATTATTATCATTATATAACACATAGTAACAATATGGGTGAGCTCAATAACGAACCTACCAAACTCTGAAGCAACACAAATATAGTAGTAATACATAATGCATTGCACAATATATATACCGAGCCATATTTAATTCAGCAAAAAAGAAACTGCTTTAAGAAACCCATAACGCACCTGATTTAAGAAGCCCAGCAACCACGCATCTGATTCTGAGAATGCAAATGCAACAACGGAAAGCAACGACGCACCTGATTCAATGAAGAAGAGAGTTAACCAGACACGACGCACCTTATTAAAGAAACCCAGCAACCACGCACCTGATTCTGAGAATCCAAATGCAGCAACGGAAAGCAATAAGAAGAGAGTATGAGAGAGTTAATGAGAATTTTAGATTTGAAATGTTGTGGAGGTGAGATGATGAGCTTTGCATCAATGGAAATTGCAGGGAAAACTCACGGGAGAGGGAAAATAGGGGAGACGTGACTGAATGCAAGGGGAAGAAGAAGTTAAAGCTGCAGCAGCAGCTCCATGATGGGACAGGTGAGGGCCTCTTTCATGTCCCTAGTCAAACTGGGGACGTCTAAAGTAAGCTTTAAAGGTCCCCAGTCAAAATAGGGGCGTCTAAAGTTCACTTTAGACATCCCCATTTATGCAGGGGACATCTAAAGCCCACTTTAGACGTCCCCAGTTTTTCTGGGGACGTCTAAAGTGGTGAATTTTTTTTAAAAAAAAAATTTCATCTAGCGCCAAAGCTTCCCGCCATATATTGAACTTTGGACGTCCCTAACTTAAAAAGGGACGTCCTTTACGGTAGTAAAAAGTCCAGTTTGTAGTAGTGAATTAAGATCCCTATATAGTTTGCAGTAACCAGGGTGTATGTGGTATTACCAATTCGATAAATGTCTATTAAAGGAAGGATATAAAATATCCAATTTGTCAATGTATTTTTACAAAAAGATCTGAAAGTGAGTTTACTAAAATTGTAGTTTATGTTGAGGAATTTAAATATCTTTGGAACTCTTGAAGAATTTATAAAATCTATGATTTGCTTGAACTCTTGAACAACTTGCAAAGCTGCGAATAGCTTAAACTCTTGAAGAGCTTGCTAAAGCTATAAATTGCATAAAGAAAGAATTTGAAATAAAGGACTTCAATAGAATAAAGAGTTTTTCTATGGATAAATCACCATGTGCTCCAATAGTTTTAAGATCTTTGAAGGTGGATAAAGATTCTCTTATATCTCAAAGGGGTCATGGAGAAATGCTTGGTCCAGAAGTACTATGCCTTTAGACTTCGAGAAGGAGATGAAGAAATACTTGATCTAGAAGTGTTACATTTTAGTGTGATTGGAGCACTTATGTGGATCTACTTTGTCACACATGACTTAATATATCATTTTCTTGATAGCATGATATAGTTATTCACCAACACAAAGAAATCTTTAGTGGACAACATCAACAGAAGAGAGTGAAATTAGCATCCAGCAAATCCATTCCAATGAAATATAGCTTATTTGTTCACCAAGTCTCTTCATACAACAATATCTAGAAAGCTTGTTTGTGATATCAAACTTTGTAGATTCAAAGGTATCAACTAAAGTTGTCAAGAGGGGAAGTTGATGTGCACTTTACTCTTTTTCCCCTTGTATATAGTTTTATCTCACTGTGTTTTCCTAGCAAGGTTTTTAGTAAGGCAGCATTGGATAGCGTATCAACAAATGATGTACTCTTTTTCTTCTACTAGGTTTTTGTCCCACTGGGTTTTTCCTAGTTGAAGCTTTTTAATGAGGCACATTTATATATAATATTCATCCAAAGGGGAGTTTTATGAATATAATATTTGTGGAGATGTCCATATCTCCCCATTACCTCACACCTTGATTGTAAATAAGAATTATCCTCTCTTCTCTTATATTCTCTCTTTCTCTTATTATCTTTCCCTTTTATTTATAACAATATATAATTAATCATGGCCTACAAAACCCTCTAAATAAATCTATTGAAATTAATGACCATTTTTTTAAGCACAGGTACCCTCGTGTTGGAGGAAATTAATGACCATTTTGTTATACGTGATCAAATACTTGGAAACCATCACAATTCAAACTTTTATATTAGAGTAAAATACACTAACTGCCAATATGTTTTGCCTAAATTACATATACATACCCTCTATTTTAAAAACGTACATAAATCTCATTTAAAATTAAAATGTATGTTGTATAAACCTCCCTTATATATTTGAGATTTTATTTCCATCCACCTAAACTGTTAATTGACTACCAAAGTTTCGTTTTGACCAAAATATACCTTTTTATTATAAGAATTATTTAAAACATTTATATATTTGACCAAACAATTAATATTTGTACGACATAAAATAATATTAATACATATATTTTCAATCTTTCTAATAGGTTATTGAATTTATTAATTTTCATATATGATAAATTTTACAACTTTAATTTTTCATCACATTTATTGAAATTTACTTATTTAAATTTCTTTTAAATGACTAAAAACTTATTTTAGACACATGTTTTGGCCCATCATATAGTATATTGATTATAATTTAAAATTCTTAAATAAAATTTTGTTACAAACATTTACAAAAATTTAGTTAAATATATATTTATTAATAAAATTAAACAAATCCTCAATCAATTTTTTTATGCTTACATTAACTAAATTACTATAGCTTCTATCCAATATAATAAAAACAATAAGCAAATAAATATTTGACAAGAAATTAAAGAAACGAGAAAAAAGAAAAATCTTCAAAATCTTTTTAGTCAAAATTAAGAATTTAAAATGATGAACGGTAGATTAGTAAATAACATTTATTTTAATATCTTTTTAGAATATTTTTAACGGTGTTAATGGTTTGGACTAAGGTGTATGTTTTCAAAATAGAGAGGAGATCCCTATAATTAAGATGAAATGCAAGGTAGGTTAGAGTATTTTACTCTTTATATTATAATCATCACACCACTAATTTTATTGTGTGTTTCACGTTGTATATATATTTTTTGTGTTCCTTTTTTTTTGGTACTTTCAAGTTGTATATTTTTTTCGGGACTGAATTCACGTTGTATATTGTATGTCAGACTTTATACACATATAATGGAAAATATTTTTGCATATTTACAATTGACCTTCGGTTCATCAAGAAATTAAGAAATCATATGCCTGTAAAAGTGTTTACATATTCACATATTCTAATGTTCATTGGTATGCTTCAACCTGGCTTCAACTACCACAATGTAGTTTTTTTTTTTTTTTTTTTTTTTTTGTGAATAATTTGTTGAATACTGTATATAATAAATATTATATATAACCAAAAATTTTAATTAAATTAATATATTAATATTTTTGTAATAAAGAACACGTTATGGGCTCTTTTCGTAGCATGCATCATGACTGCATAAGGTAATTGATATAAATCAAATTGCTTATATCATCAAACTAAGTCCATTTGGTTGCATTTTTGTGGTATATAATTAATGTTAAGCCTGAATAAATCTCATAATCCTTCGTCATCGATATGTCTTCTTGCTAGCTACCGTTTATTGCTTCTAAATAATTTTAATATAATCATGATTAATTCATCATATTAATATCTTCATGATTAATCCATTATATTAAATAGGAAAATTTTCAATTAAATCGAGTTGAAATACTAAAATCTAAATTTAGGTTTGCAATTGGAAAATTTCTAACAAGCAAAGGGATCTAGTTAAGCGTTTTTGAATGTTGTTAAAAGATCCAAGAGAAAATGACACAAAAAGAACATTAAAAATAGCAAAGGATAAATGGTGTTTCAAATATTCATAATACCAGAGAAGTATTAGGTCTGATTTGTCTTTTTTGAAATAAAAATGAAATGACACAAATGCCCTCAAAAATATTTTTTTTATAAAAAAAGTAACCCCCACCCGGGCAATGACATACCTCTGCCGGCACCGAAGCTCTGGTGGCCAGTTGGCCGGTTGCCGGAGCTTGGGTGGAAATAATTAGTGGCAAAGTAAAAAGTTTTATTAAGGAATTTATGACATTTCATTAGGTTTTAATAACTTTAATTTACCAAGTAATAAATATAGGCTATTAGGTTTGTTTTTTGACAACTTTCGTTAAGGAATTCACGAATTTCATTAGGTTGTAACAACTTTCATTTGTCAAGTAGCAAATATAAACTATCAGGTTTTTTCATTAGTTTTCCTAAGAAATTCACAACATTTCATTACGTTTTAACAACTTTTGTTTATCAAGCAACAAGTTTAAATTATAAGGTTTTTCACAAATTTTATTAAGGAATTCATGACATTGCATTAGGTTTTAACAAAACGTGGGGTGTTTGATATGCTTTGTGTGATGCGGCCGATACCCCAAATCACAACCCTTCAATTCATCCTATATTTCATTGAGCAAAACGGTGTGTTTTGAATTAGTTTTCTTGCGGCTGGGAAGTAGGTGACTCATTCTCCCTTAACTTGTAGAGCTGTATGAACTATGAAGCCTAAAGAACCCAAGTCTGAGCACTCTCTCGTACACACACGAAGAAGATGAAACCATGGGCTTTCAAGAACGTTGCTTTACATATCTTCTTCTCCTTCTACATTATGTCCCACGCTTTCCCAGTCCTTCCAGCGACTTCATCTACCCCTACCTCCACCAATGCCAGCGGTGAAGGAAGCAACCACTGGAGAAGGTGAGGCTGCTGGGTTTTCAAAAGAGAAAATATTTAAAAAAAAAAAAAAAAAAGGTTGAGACAGAGACCCATTTAAAGGGATTGAAGGAGGATCAAATTAAAACGGATTGAGTTTGTATTACCCAATGATACAAGTCGCCTCTGTCCCTGCCACAAAAATTAATTCAAAACACACCATTTTGCTCAATCAAATATCAGTACCCTTGGATGAAATGAAGGGCTGTGATCTAGGGCATAGGGGGTGCATCACACAAAGCACATCAAACACCTCAAGCCCATTTTAACAACTTTTGTTGACCAAGTAATAAATTTACACTATCAAGTTTTTCATAAGTTTTATTAAGGAATTCACAATATTTTATTAGGTTTTAACATCTTTCATTTACCAAGTAACAAAATTAAACAAAAGTTGTCAAAACCTAAAAACAATGTTGTGAATTCCTTAACAAACTTGTAAAAAACCTGATAGTGTAGATTTGTCACTTGGTAAATGAAAGTTATTAAAACCTAATGAAATGTCATGAATTCCTTAACAAATCTTGTTACTTTGCCAATAATTATTCCTGCTAGGACTCTAGTGCCAGCGACCAACAAGGGTACGTCACCAGCGGTCACTGGGCGCCGGCATGGGTATGTGCTAATCTCTGGAAATTCTTATATTTCATCACAATTTTGTTTATATATTTGTTGGTTTTGAACTCAAATGGTGCATAAAATTGATACATACAAAGAAAAATGTGATGTGATAAAAATGCTTTGGCAACTATAAAATTTTGAGCTAAATGTATAGAAGCTTTGATTTAAATGAAGTAAATAGAAAGCTCATAAATTCCTTAGGAGGATGAGGTCAAGATGTAGAAGCTTACAAGGATCTTTAGAAAAGGAGAAAAAGAAGAACAAGATATAAAATAAAGATAAACAAAAGTAGCTTGAAAACACTCTTAGTCACTTTTAATTCGCTACAGCAACAAAAAAGTAAAAAGACCCCCCAAGAATGGACCTTTCTATCATATTGCGTTCGTTGTTGCTTTGCTACAGTGAAGCAAAAATGAAGGTGCGAAGTTGATATTGTGCATTTTGAAAAAGTGATGGATCTAAGGGGTTTTCACCTAAGAGGAGGTGCCAAAATTGGACATTCTTGACTCAAGAAAGGCTGGGCATGAAGGGAAACTCCTTTGGAGAGAGTTCTTGGTGATGATTGGGAGCTTAGAGGAAGATTCTTGAAGAGATTTGGGAACTTTCTTTGGTTTTTCTTTCTCTCCCTTTTCTTTCTATTTTGCTAATATGAACATGAGTTTTATGTTTAGTTTGAGTTTGTTTCTTATCTTCTTTCAAATCATGTCTAGCTAACCCTTTCATTTATGATTACTTTTACTCATTGTATGGATTGAAACTACTAGATTTTCTTACTTTTGTTAGTTAATGAGAGTATATGCTGATTTTTCTTTATAGTTAATGCTATCTTGTGCTTGATCACCACAACTAGATTAGTTCAATTGCATGATATTTGTGAAAGCTATTTTGATTATAGAACTTGAGAGAATAATTGCGCTAGACTTGAAGTTTATGGATTAAATGGATGGTTTTTGTTAAAATAGAGATATATCTAACAATCTAACATAGTCTAATGGAGGATTGGTTTGAAAGATGGCTTTTATTCATTATAAACAAGAGATTGAATATGTTTAATAAAGATTACAAATCAATCTTGACTTGAGAAAGCTTGGTTAGTGATTTTAGAATCTTTGACCTAGCATATAGACTTATTTAACTAGCATAAGTGATTGAATTGCATAGTTCCATGACATACAATAGGGAAGAAGTAATTCTAAGCATTTAATATCTTGAAGTTAGAATCAATTTTCCAATTTCCGTTGCTCAACTTTATTTGTTTTCATAAAAATTCCCTATTCAATTCAATTAATATCAAATGATTTCGTTCAACCGAATTAATAACACGATTACATTAATTAGCTCACATTTGTCATAGTCCTTGTAGAATGATACTCTTTTATCACTATACTATTATTTCTGACTCATGCACTTGCCACAAAATGGTAAACAATATGTCACCATAGTCATTGGGTGCCGACGGCTAGCTAAGGTGGGGGTTACTTTATTTTAAAAACAAATGTGTTATAGCATTTGTGCCATTTCCTTTTGATTTCCAAAATGACAAATTAGGCCAACACTTCTCTGGTATTATAAATATTCCAAATACCTTTTTGTCTTTTTCTATTTTTAAAGTTCTTTTTTGTATTTTTCCCAAGATCCAAATGCCCTTCTTTAGTTAAAAAGAAAAATTGAAGGTAGATGTGGACTTAATTTAGGTTTTAATGATCTCACTAATAAAATTTTCAATGGGATATTTTTCTCCAAATTTTCCATAAATTTATCCACGTATACCCTGATCACAGCAATTATTTTTATTTTTTGTTTCTTCTTTCTTTTTTTAAATTTTTCAAACTCATTCCTGCAACAATAATCACAATAGAAAATAACTTGGTGGTCTTTAAACCAAATGAAAAGTGTAGAATCACTCAAGAATTAACACGGACGCCATCAAATTATCAAGAATAAATAATTACACATGAAGGATAAAGATTTCTCTTTCAAATTGGGCGCATGTTTTAACAAATACCTACATAAAACAATCCAAATGCCCCTCTAAAGCAAGAAGTAATAAATATCAAAAGAATTTTATGGTAATATATATATATATATATATATATATATATATATATATATATATATATATATATATATATATATATATATATATATATATATATATATATATATATATATATATATATATATATATATATATATATATATATATAAGAGAGCTAAGTATACGAATCCGGAGGGGCAACTCTTGTCAGTGATCGATGAGTTTGATTTAGCCACATGGCGTATCAGAATTCGTACTTCGGAAAAGATGAAGCTCATAGGCCAGCTAAAGAAGGAGTTGTTTGGGAATCGGATAAAGAGAAGCAATTTTTTTATATATATATATATAAAAAGAAAGAAACAAAAACAAAAACAAAAAGTTGTTGTGATTAGGATACATATAGATAAATTTAAATAATTTTTTAAAAAATAATTTATATTATATATTAAATATATATGTATAGAGATAAACATTTGTTTGATTTTTAACCACATAAAACAAACTAAAAAAAAAAAATCACAGTTAAATACAATTGAAATTATTAAAATCGAAATGAGGCCCACATCTATCTTCCATTTAATTTCCTTTTAACTATAAAGTGACATTTTGGTCTTTTAATAACATTTTGAAATTTTTAATTAAGCCTTTTGGCTTCATTAAGATTTTATTAAAAGTATAGTATATTATAATTTTGGCATTTTAACTTAATTTAATCAATATTTCCCTATTAAATTTCCTGTTTTTTCCTTTTAGTTTTGGTATTTTAGCTGAATTTTAATTTATGAACTCATTCATTTTTGGGGCGTTAAAGAACAATTTTTATACACAATACATTGATGGATATTACTTTACCTCTTTCGAATTGCAAAATACATGATCTTGTAGTTTCACATTCAGGCATTCATCTCTTTTATATTTATTGAAGAATGATAACACAAGCAATATAATCTTCTTAAATTAAGTTGATTGAAACGTTAAATATCTTAAATATTTCAGATTTCCCTTACTGTATTGCACAATTAATTGTTGGCATTATAACTAATGTTACATTTACACTAGTTTTTTTTTTATTACAAAGGAAAGTCAAAAAACACTACAAAAAAAACATGTTATTACCGACGAAATTACCCACGGAATTATTTTCGACGGTAATTTCCTACAATTTACCGACGGATTTTCTGTCGGAAAAATTACCGACGGATTACCCACGGAATTTTTTCCGTCGGTAATTACCCATGCCTTACCCACGGAATTCCATGGGTAATTTGAATGAGAAATTACCGACGGAATTCTGTGGGTAATCCGTCTCTAATAACCGACGGAAAAATTTTCCGTGGGTAATTTCCGTCGGTAATTACCCACGGAATTTTTTCCGTGGGTAATCCGTCGGTAATATCCCACAATACCAAAATTCCATCGGTAAATTTGACTTTTACCCACGGAATTTTTTCCGTCGATAATTGCTCACGCCTTACCCATGGAATTCTGTGGGTAATTTGAATGAGAAATTACCGACAGAATTCCGTGGGCAATCCGTCGGTAAAACTAATAATTTTTTTATCATCTTTTAATAATTTATATAAAATAATAAAAATAAAAATAATCTATAACAAATAAAAATTTAAATATCATAAAATTAATATTTAATATAATATATTAAATATATATAATATTAATAATAAAAATTTTAAATGAAATAAAAAAATTAAATATTTTAAACTTTATATCATAAAAATAAAATATATAATTATATATAAATATATATTTAATATTATATATATTTATATTAATATTAAATATTTAAATGAAATAAGAAATTTAAAAATTTAAAATTTATATTATAAAAAACGAAATATATAATTATTTATAAGTATATATGTAATATTGTATATATTTATATTAATATTAAATATTTAAACGGAATTAGAAATTAAAAAATTTTATATTATAAAAAATGAAAAATATAATTATATATATATTTATCTTAATATTATATTTGTTTTTAAATTATTACATTATATATATTATTACGTGAATAAATAACGCAAGGTTAAAGCAGCTCAACTGGCAAAGGCATCAGAACACATACCAAAAGGTCCAAGGTTCAAATCCCACCTTCGTCACAAAATGCAACAATTATCTCACAGAGACACGTGGCGCAAGGTTAGAGGGACACGTGGCCCTTGGTCTGGGGCTGCCGGGGCCAGATGCGGGGGCAGGCGGTGGGGGGCTTTCGGTGTTGTCCACGTGGCCTCTTTTAAGGTCGCCACGTGGAATTTTTTTTTTTTTTAAATTATATTAAATTACCGATGGAATTTTTTCCGTGGGTAATCGCCAACGGAATTTTTTCCTTGGGTAAATTCCGTGGGTAATTACCGACGGAATTTTTTCCGTGGGTAATCCGTCGGTAATTTCCGACGGAATAAAAATTCCGTCGGTAAATCAATTTACAACGGATTTTTTAGAGACGGAAATAATTCCGTCGGTGATTCCGTTTCCGTCCCTAATCCGTAGGTAATTTGATTTCAGAGACGGAATTCCGTGGGTAATATGCTGTTTTTTTGTAGTGAAACAAGGCTTAAAAAACTAAACGCAATGCTGCACCAACTGCATAAAACTAGCTAGCGTGCGAGGACCCATAATAGTCAATCCAGGGTTACCGTTCAAGGCCGACTTATAGCAAGAAGATCAGCTCTGGAATTATTCTCCCTCACGATGTATTCCGTCTACACATCCCAATCGCAGTGCAACTTCTCTTTCACTTCCATGATGAGTGACCAATCTTCATGCATATCAGGGAAATCATTCTGAATAAGGTGTAACGCCTTCTGTGAGTCGCTCCTCAAGCGAACTAGTCTGTGGCCTCGTTCCCACACTCTCTTCAAAACCATCAAACAACCCTAGATTATCCGCTATTAGTGAATCACCTGTTTCAAGCCTAGGCGAAAGCCTTCGGTATATTGTGAATTTGTGAGTATACATTCTAATTAGTTTCAATCTAATCAGATTTATTTCTTATTTGGAATGTTAATTAATAAGTAGCCTTTTTTACATACGCAATTTTTAATCTTTACACTCCCGCACGGCTTACATGCTAGATTACTTTGTAAATAATCAATGAAAAAACTGAGATTTAAGAAGGAAAAAAAACACTGCTATGAATACAAGATATATAATTTCAAGGCTCCAATAAGTTATATAGGAAAATGAAATCCAATTTCAACAATATTCCAATTAAAGTGTGTATAGATCCAACAAATCCAATTCTAAATTAAATCTAATCAACCAACTATACCAAGATTCCAACAACGTGAACTATGTATAGATCTTTCAGACCAAAAAAAAAACAAGAAAAAGAAAGAAAGCTATGTATAAATAAAAATAAAATGGACAAAACAATAACCAACAAAGTCCAACTCACTATTATTGTATATGCTCTACAAAGTAGTCAACTCAACGTTGGTAGATGTCGTCAGTTTCTTCTTGAGGAAATGGATCTCATGGTAATCTTAAGACATGAAGATCGAGAAGAAACTTTCCATGAGTGAAAAAGCAGTAACATCTTATCTTAATTAATTTAAAGATTGGATTATTAATAATGGAATTATATTAGTTATATCATTATATTTTTGGGTCTCATAATTTTCATTACTATATTATTCTTGTCATCTTTAAACGATGTGGTCTTATGATTCTCCTTTTATAGTCAGCAAAGAAGGCTCGTTTTAATTGGGTCATTTCTTCTCTTTAACTAAAGTTTTGTACTACGCATACTTTATTGATCAAGAAATTAAGAAATAAAAACTGATGACTAATATATATATATATATATGGACAAAGGTGATGCCTCCCATCGCTTTTTTTTTTCCTTTAAAAAAAGTGGTTTTGTCATAAAAGATTTTAAAAAAATGTGATTAAATAATGGACTTAGTTTTATTATTATTATTATTATTATTATTATTATTATTATTATTATTATTATTATTATTGTGGCCTGTTTGGTTGGAAGAAAATTGTGCTTTGGAAATGGAAAGGCAAAGGAAATTGCCAGATTCTCATGTTTGCTTCATCTGAAAAATGTTCCCGTTAATCTTTGGAAAATATCTTCTAGAGGGGATAGTCTGAAAAATTTCGGGTTCCTTTGCATCAGGGCATTATAGCCTCCTCAACGTCTCTGGCTTCTTTTCATGCTTAATTTCACATGTACGAAATAAAAGTCATATCAAGATTTCATTAATTTTTTCTGTCATAGTAAACATATTTTTCAAACTCATTCCGATTCTCTTTCTTGTTCCCTTTCCCATTCATTTTCATGCATGTTTCCTCTCCAATTCCCTTTCCTATTCCATTTTCATAACAAATCCTTCCAATAAACCAAACGAACGTGATAGAGGGCTTGGAATTAATTTCTGGTGGGGAACATACAGTGGAGATAGATTTGTTACACTTAAAAGTTCACAAGGACATCTTCACGAGATAATATCATAACAGACTCAAAGTTATTTTTTTTCTTTTCTTTTCCTCTCAACGATCAAAAGTTATTGTAAGAATTTCAGGCCAATATGAAATCCAATTGATTCATTGAAGTACTCATACAAAAGTGGGAGCACCGATTGGACTCTGATCTTACAAAACAAATTCACAATAGAGAGGAAGATAAGAGAGCACTTTTATGAGATAACCTTTTCAGAAGGAGGAGAGCATTATTCTGCGTGTGTGTTATTATTTAGATTACTTATTCTTTCAATGCTACATTTTGTTATCCCCTACATATGGTTACACCGAATAGGCATAACTATTAAACATAGTTATGTGGTAATAAACATTTATAACTCTTAAACGATAAATGAAAAGTTTTCTTTATGAACTCATATCTCTCCATAATTTGCAGCCCCACTTAAATTAGGTTTGGGCCCTAATCCATTAAGTGTGGATTAAACATATTCCAACAGTTATTGTCATTGGAAAACATACAGTGAGCGAGTGTTTAAGCACTCAAATTCTATATTACAGTAATTCCTTTGTCCCTTTTTTTTGACAACCAATTCCCTTCCTTTTCATTTCTTCTTTTCTGTCAAAGTTCTAAGACCACTTGTTTATTAATTTGTTTCAATCGCTTATAATTATAACATCTTTATTGAACAAACAAATTAAAGGTACAGCTGGAGCTATGTGATGTGACTATAAGAGATTATGTAAAATATGAGAGAACTAAAGTGCTAACCATTGTGTAGCTGGCATCCCTTGTTTGTATTTGCACCAAGTGCCTTAGATTTAGTTCGTGTGATTTTATAAATGTGAGACCAGCTGACATGATAAATTAGAGTTATTAATAAGATACATATTTAAAAAATTAGTGTAAAGCTGAAAAACTACCCATAAACTTTTATTTAAAGTGCTCCAAATGCCATGAACTTTTCTCAGGTGAACAAGTACTTATAAAATGGAGTAAAAGTGAGAAGGTCATTAAGCTAACTAATGTAGACCGTTTAAAAAATATGCAGTCAAGAAAATGGTACAAAAATACACATAAAGTTTCTAAATGTTGCAAAAATATCATGGCTGTTAAGTAAGCCATGTCTACGGTTAAACAAATAGTCCCCACAGGCATTGTACATCATTTTAGCTCCCAACGATCGTGTCCGCCGTTGTGAAGTCTTCTGCACGTAATGGCTGCACAAAAGGATTTGGATGTGTTAATTTTTGTGACGATGAGCGAGTCATCATCAACCTCATTTATGTCTCCTTCCAGCATATGGCTATTTTATAATGATGCTGCCCTGGATTCGTAGGTGAGGTGGCTAGAGGAGGGTTAGGTCTGGCCAAGGAAGTGTAGCCATTGTGTCATGTAGAATACCCTGTAGTGGTGGATAGGACCATTGAAAGCCAAAATGCTATGCAATGTGTGTGGAGACTGTTTGTTAAACAGTCAATGTTGGTCGACTTAATGACTGTGATGTTTTTGCACTATTTAAAAATTTTATATGTATTTTTGCAACATTTATTGACCAACATGTTTTTAAACGCCAGTCAACATTAGTTGACTTAATGACTATCATTTTTGTACTATTTTAAAAATTTCATTAGTAGTTTTACCCTCCAGCAAAGTTTATGGTGTTTGGAACAACATTGGGTAAAAACTTATGGTAGATTCGCACGTTTACTGCAAAAGCTAATATAAATAAATAAAGCACGTAGTATTAAAAAAATATATTCATTGAATATTTCAAATATTATGTAAAGTTACCTCTGGTGCTTAATATAAGGTTTACTTAACCAATTTGGGTAGAATTAAGGAAATTAGAATGTTATGTTCATATCTATATTTAATATATTAAAATATGCACTGATATTCAACATATATAAACACTTCTCATCAGTACCAAATATTAGCTCATAGCATATATGACGCATCAATATTCGAAAGTTCTTAAAGCTTGACTCAAATTAACAAGACCTTTGCAAAAAATTTGCTCATAGCATATATGACGCATCAATACTCTTATAGTGTGTTTGGATGGAGAAAAAATTAGAGGAGGAGAAAAGTAGGGGAGAAAATGGAAGGAGAAATGGATCTTCTCTTGTTTGGTTTAGGGGAGAAAATAAGGGGAGGAGAAAAGTGAGGAGAAAAAAATGATGTGGGACCCATGCAATTTTACACCCAAATTTTCTCCCCTAAATTTACCATGCTGCACATTCATCTCCACCTGCGAGTGCGAACGTTGAATAGTAAGCGAACAGTGGCGCAACCACGTTTGTTTTCCCCCTGGCCCAGACCACGTTGATTCTTGTAACGGCAATTTATTTATTTGCTCGTTTTCTGATATAAGAGCCTAAGAGGATGAGTTCAGCATTACTAATATTAAATGAAAACAATTAATTTTCCGGCAAAAAAAGAAAACAATTAATTTATAATATTTAAAAACAGTAGTTATAATATTTAATTCATTTGATAATTTTTTTATTAATTATTTTTTTAACAAATAGTTTTTAAGAAATTCAAAATAGTATTTATTAACATATTTTATTATATCCTTATTTATCACAAAAAAATGCTAAATTTATTCATACATAATAATAAAGGACAATTTTGATAATATAATGTAGTTTATATTTAAAATGAAATATAAAAAATAATTTGATTTCAATATTTAATCTGACGGTGTTAGTTTTTTTGAATTTATTTTTCATTGCATTATTTGAAATATGGGCTAAAATTTCAATGAAGACATTATTGTCATTTTATATGTCATATATTTTCTTTCCCCTCTCTTTTCTCCCCTTTATCCAAATACTGGGATAATATTATTTCTTCACTTTTCTCCTCTTTCTCTTTTCTCCTCCCTCTGTTTTCTTCTCCCCCTAGTTTTCTCTGCAATCAAACACAATGTTATTAGCGTGCATTATAGTCTCTCATATCATATAATCTATGGTCACGTAACTGATTTTAGAACAGTTAGGTTTTTAAAGCTTGACTCAAACTAACAACACAACCTTTGATGATGATAATATAAGTGATATATTTAATGCAGAGACATGTAATTAATGAGGTAAAAATTAAAAAGATTAATCAATATTTCATACTTATATAGGGGTGGAAACATTCCTACAACAAGTAAGCCGGGTCCGGGTTCTCTCAGAGTCTTTTTCTCCTTTTCTTCTAAGAAGCACATCTCCACCATCAAATTTAAAAAAATGGATGGTCTAGATTTAATATTTTATAAAACCATTATTTTAAACATAAATAAGTAAACTTACACTGTTAAAACTATGATCTACACAATTCATAACTGTAATACAAACATAAGTAATGGAAAAATTAATTTATAAAACACTATAATTATAGTTTTAGAAAATATTAAATCTAAACCATTCATTTTTTAATTTAAGGGTGGAGATAAGATTCTGAGAAGAAAAGGAGAAAAAAGATTTTGAGAATTTCTTCTTCCAAGTAAGCTTGAGCCTAACCTATGGCATGTTATAGGTCCCTTTTTCAACCTGAGCCTGGTCTGAAGCTTATTAAAAAAAACCTGCATTTTTTTAAACAAAATTGTGATTCTTTTATCTTATATTATTTTTATATATTTAAAATTTATTTTTTCATTATGTTTTTTTCCAATGTCTTTTCTTTTTGTTTTTCAACCCTTTTTTAACTTTTCCTTTTCTATTATAATTTTTTTATTTTATTATGTACAAGGTGACCACTATCTAGACTAGTTTTATTTTAACTTTTCCTTTTTTATTTTATTCTTCACAAGGTGGCCTTCATACCCCAAACCTTTTCACTTAACAATTATTATTTTTCACTGCATTCCAATATAATTCAACCAAATAAAGTTATAGTTTAAATAGTTTTTCTATAATTATATTATTACTTTATATTTATTTTTATAAATTTATTATAGGCCCAAGCTGCCTCACAAGCCTGCTACCCTAACAGGCTTTAAAATGTGCCTAGCCCCAATAAATAATCCTTTTAAAAGGCATGAGTCTATTCTTGTTATTAAACAGGCCAAATCATAGGCAAACTAGCCTATTTCCACCCTTATATATATATATATAAAGTGTAACTTATAAAAAGACCACTCCTATCCCAAAAGTTGTCATTTATATATAGTACTGAAGGGAGTAATATGAGAAAGATCAATACATCCACACATATCTGAGCACACAGTAGTTAGAATTGTCTCTCAAGATTTCACAAACACACTAGATTAGCAACACTGAAATAAACATAGCCATTTTCTCATATTTGAGGGATTACTATAGGACTTCTCACTTTGTGCTTGCCGTAAGTCCAAGTCAACTCTCCAAATGAAGCCTCTGGAGTTTTGGCTGAACGTGTTGCCTGCAAAATAACCCTATAGCTCTTCTGTTGTTTTTTCCTCTGAAAGGTCAAAGTTGTTGGTAGAACAACAACATTAACTCCTTTTGGAGCTTTAACATTCACAGTATATGTGCTTTGTTGGAGTTTTAACATGCAAGTGGGTGTGTCAAATGGAACAAGTCCCACATTGCTTCGAAGACAGAAAATACTAGTGTATATATTATACCTTGTGAATTTGAGCTAGCAAATGGGCCAAGAGGAAGAGTGGGCTCGTGCGCACAACAATGGGCCACTAGGAGGCAAATGTAGTGGAAATCTGGCCATTACCCCCTGTGCGCGAGTTAAATATTGATTGGGCACTTTTTACCAAATATTTTTTTGGAAAAATCTCAAAAATTATTTTGTGAAGATGGCTTACTGGAAAAATCAAGTTTTGATGTATTTGAATTTGAGCCCTCAATATTTCGGTTACAAGGGCATTAACCAGATTTTATTTTGTTTAACTAGCCATAGTTACCAATGTTCAAGTTGCAGGCCATTATCTCCATATTCCGAAAAAAATTATTTTGTGAAGATGGCTTATCGGAAAAACCAAGTTTTGATGTAATTAAATTTGAGTTCTCAATATTTCGGTTACCAAGGCATTAACCATATTTTATTTTGTTTAACTAGCCATTGTTACCAACGTTCATGTTGCAGGCCATTATCTCCATATTCCGAAACTGGTCAATTAAATATTTTGATGGCCTTCAATGTTCAAAACTGCTGGTTTAATCATGTTTATTGCCATTGATATTTGCCCAATGTTCAAGTGCATGAGAGGCCTATAAAAAGCATTGCTTGTAAGAGGTTTAGGCATCTCGCTCAGAAATCTCGACCACTCTCTTCCTCTCTGGCTTTTCTCTTCGTCTCATGTTCTCTCTACCTTCTAGTTGCTCTATATTTTGCAGTTCTGTTCACCGGAAGAGTCCGTTTTATCCTAGGGAGTGCCGCTTCTAGTCAACCGGTGGTTGCGGAATAGCTCTTAAAGACAGCATTCTTGGACATAACTCAGATTACACAGTGTTTTTGCAAGATCTTCAACTACACTTGGAGGTCCAACATTTGTTACTGTACGAGTAACATTTATAGGTTTCACACCTAGGTAAGGCACCATGATAGAAGGGTAGTTGAAATCTTCTAGTATGTAAGAACTTGGGCATTTGTGTAGCTTATTATCATTAATGGCTTCAATTATTCTTTCCTCGTAAGCATAAGCACATAACAAGTTGAGGTAATCAGAAGGCTTCAGATCATAAACAAGTACAGGGTCTATTGCAAGGTTGGGTCTGACATAGCCTGAACCATAATGAAATGGAGTTGCTTCTCGACCATCTTGTTCTTCCAGAATTGGTCTATTGGTGTTACCCATTATGCTAGCTATGACAACATATTTTTTTTATATACTTGCTAGAAAAGGAGAGAAAGCAATTGGAAAACATGAAAACAGATTAATGTATATATGTCATACATACCAGTGGTCATGATTGCGGACTTGATCATTGCAGGACTCCAATTAGGATGATGAGTTTTAATAAGACCAGCAATGCCAGAAACATGAGGACTTGCAATGGAAGTTCCTGATTGAATATTATAGTCAAAATTACCTGCAGCAATTATATCCTAACCTGGTCCGGTTGCATCTGGCTGTAGAAAGTAAAAAAAACAGGTTAAGAATTACTATACTTGATAACTGGGGAGTTTTTTTTTGTTAGGATAGCTAAACTAAGACGGAGTGAGAACGAATATAACCTTGAGGATTGAGGGAAGAATCAGGTTGGGTCCCCTTGATGAGAAAGCAGAAAGTCTTGGAGCTGGCCTTATTGGTACAAATGTTTTAGCATTATTCAATGATGCAACCGGGTTCCTGCAACACATGAATATATAGAAATGGAGGCCAATCACTAAAAATATTTTAGTGAAACTCAAAATGGATTGGGGGACGAGAAAGATGTATAATAATTACTTTATGTTGTTGAAATTTTGGCTGCGTGTCCCAGACTCGCTATCAGGTCTATTTTGAGGAAGATTAGAAGAATCAATAAACCTCCCAAATGTTGAGTTTGTCGTAAGACTTGTGCCCTGATAATAAAATTGTTAAACTCATGGACTTGGGCTGAATAACTTCTTTATTTTATTAATAACTATATGGACAGAGTTCTCAATACATGGACCTTATGATATATAGGCCCTGAATTGTATCAGATAACTAACTATCCTTCCTAAAGATAATCAAGAACAAGAAAACAACACTGCTGACCACCAAGACTCATACTCTAACAAAAATCATAATAAATGTTATAGGTGAACATGTAGACGTTAATATTGTTGAAAGAAGAGAGAAGCCATACGAACCTTAATGGATTGGCCATCACCAAGAGTGATAATATTGGTGAATTCCTTGTCTATGGAGCCAGAAGCAACAGTGAAGATCCAAGTGCCACATTTGTGACAGTCTCAAGTCCTGGTCTGTCGTTACCCGTCGAGACAACAACTAAGATTCCCCTAGAACCTGCATGGAAGGATCCTTTAAAGATTCCATTGGTCAACATATTACTATCATTCGACACAACACTCTGACCAATTGAAATTGAGATAATATTGTTACACTCTTATCTTATTTTCAGCTTTTACAGAGCTTTTGTAGAAAACGATAAGCAGTTCGGTGGGTAACACAGGAATATCATAAATATATTGATAATAAGTGCATGATTACAGAAATTCCCCATAGGGTTTTGTATAAGATAATTACCACCAGTGTAGCCACATAGGACTACTTGGGTGACTAAACCCGTACTATTGAAATGGAGACATCTTCTCGTCTTCATTCTACCACTGCAATCCTCTCGTGTAGTTCTCTTCTCTGATCACTGCATACCTTCTGTATTCACTTGTCTAAATTATTGATAGAGGAGGGTGAGATTCAGAAGAATCTCAATAGGAAAACAACTACCTTAATGCATGCAAGATATATGTTGTGTGCATGACATGTTAGTTTTAACTAGATGCATGCCCCATAATGACATTTCTGCATACTCAATATTTCAAGCAACAAAACTATGGCCAAAGTATAAACAGAAACAGAGCTTCATTCACTACTAGAAAAAACGGTTTTAACATCCCTTTTTTTGGCCTTTTAACGTCTGAAAACAAAGGGACGTCTATCTGAGGGTCGTGAAAAAAAATGTCAATAACGTCCGTATAATAGGGGACATTAAATAGGACTTTAGACGTCCCCACTTCATATTGGGGACGTCTAATATGTGCGCTTTAGACGTCCCCAGTTCAGACTTGGGACGTCTAAAATAGATCTTTAGACGTCCCCTGTTTAGAATGAGGACATATAAAGTGGACCTTTAGAAGTCCCCAGTTTGGACTGGGGACGTCTAAAGGTTACTTTGGACGTCCCCAATACAAACTGGGGACATCTAAAGTGTCGCCCCCCTCTCCTACATCCCTTTTAATTTAAGGACGTTGAAAGTTTTTTTTTAAATGGCCTTTTTATATATATATTTCACTATCTAGAAAATGTAAACTGCAGAAATAGGATGGAAACAACAGAATAAAACAACAGCAGTTCAGCAGAATAGAAACAACAACTTGAAACACAGTGATCAACCCAAGGCTCTACTACATGCAATAACTTTAAGGAGTAGCAAACTAATTAACTAACAAACCACACAAACTACACAACAATCTATATCCAAGTCTGTTATTGCACTAAAAAGACTATTTCCAAGTCCCCAGTTTGTACAATAACCAAAACTAAATCCAATATATATCCAACAACAACAACGCTAATTATATGTATAATATATAGATGTCCAGCCAAAAAGTCTCTGATCATATTTATGTCTTCATATGAGTAGGCATCTTCATTGTCAAAAATATGTAAATTAGAAAATAAGCTTAGATGAAATAATGAATCAAGTGAATGAATTGCCATTGAATTACAACACCAAGAATATTATCCTCTGAGAATGAAGAAGCGATTACTTGTTCAAAATCTGTCGTAATGCCACTCTTAATTATGTTAAACATATAAAGTAAGGCATAGTATCCACATTCCCAGCCGCCAGGTTGTTGAGGGCACTATAAATCAAAAGGAAATGGTTAAAATCAATAAAGGCATATCTAAAATGACCGTCAATCAAAAGAACTTGATTTGAAACTACGACCCTTTGGAAACAACCATCTCAGGTCTTTACCACCTTTACGATCGCATGGCCCGCCAAGCGCTCGATACGTCATGCATGCCCTATCATTAAAATGAAAATCAACATAAATTAGAATAATTCATTTAAGTTAAGAATCAAGAAGCAATGAAATACAAAAAAATAACTTACGTGTTGAAGGCGCTTTTAGTTTCTGTCTGGGCAAGCGTGTATCTTTTTATACTCCATACCCATTGTAGATAGGATTTTCTTGGCCTCATATATACGATTTGGAAGTACATTATCATCTGGAAACATATCACACAACAGTTCAAGCAGCATTGTGAAACTACTATCAGTCCACCCACAAGTTGCTTTTAAGTTAACCAAATGTAATGTTCCTGTCAGCCGTGTGTATTTACTCACTACTACAAAAAGGGGTTTTAACGTCCCAAATTTGGCACTTTTAACATCAAAAAATGGGGGGACGTATATGTTGGGGGCATAGTACTCTGGAGGACTTTAGACGTCCCAAATACGTCCCAAATATCAATTTGGGACATCTGAAGTCCCCCGTGGTTGACTTTAGACGTCATAATTCTTAATTTGGGACGTTAAAAGGTTAGGTTTTTTTATACCATCATTTACATTCTGTATTACCCAATGAATTCAAACTGCAGAAACAGAATAGAAGATGGATTCATAAACCACAATGTCCATAACAAAATGGTAAGGACATCTAGCACTACAATCTTTACTATATATACATACAATAACAACTCATACAACCTACTACTATATATATCAACAATAACAATCAGAAAGTGTCAAAACGCTGTCATCACACAACTACAAACTGATATAAATAAAAATTTTACTGCTCTATATGTTGAAGAAGATGTCCAGCCAAAAGATCTCTCATCAAATCAAGGTCTTCACGTAGGTAGGCATCTTCATTATCAAAAATCTGAAAATTAGAAAATAAGCTTTGATGAAATGAATCAAGCAAATGAATTAATTAGCATTTCAATTAGAACACCAAAAATATTATCATTTGAGAATGAAGAAGCGACTACCTTTTCAAAATCGCTAGTAATTCTACTTTGAGTGATGTTATACATATAAAGTATAACATAATATCCGCATTCAGTATTTCCAGGTTGTCGAGGGCACTTTAAATCAAAAGCATGCAATTGGTTGTTAAAATCAGTAAAGTTATGTCTAAAAGGACCGTCAATGAAACAATTAGGATCGAAACTACTTACTATCGGATAAAACCACTTTGGCTTTTTAACAACTGTACCCTCACGTGACCCGCCTAGGACTTTATATGTTTGACAAGCACTATCATGAAAATCAAAATGAATAGAAATTAGAACTATTCATTTTTTTTAACAGTCAATGAAATACAAACAGAATAACTTACGTGTCGAAGACGGATTTTGTATCTTTGTCTAGCTTTTTACTCAAGGGATCAAACCAATAGACTACGTTGCGGCGAGGACATATAACACACAAACTTCAGTGGTAACTATAACAACATGTACACATTAAAATGAAGTTAGATGACAAGACAATTATTTATTAAACTTCTTAAATTGACAAAATGAAAATACGAACCGTTGAACAATGGGTGCTAGATAACAATGAAGTTTGGTCTCTCCTATTGTGTAGCCGACATAGTGAGTCCTATGTGCCACAGTATTGGTATCCCCTGTCGTATTTGTAGGACAAAAGAATCCATACCACTCACGTCTTTCCATGTTTGTGTAGAGACCGTGAAAGGTGCTATAATAGAATTAAAATAAGGAATGAATTATTGAATGTATGAAATCAAAAAACCACTAAATGAATTCTATGGGAAAATTGAAAAAAAAACTTACCGGACTGCAAATTTCACCCAGCCTGCATCTATCTCCTCCAACCTGATAAGCTGCTTGAGATCTGTATTGTCAATCATGTAGAGATACTCCAATGTAAGGCCCACAATCCCTTGAGGCATCTTCAGGTCAATCTGTTTAATGCCCTTATAGATCTGTTGCAGCCGTGCTAAGTAGGGCCATTTCCTCGCATCTTCGTCATTCTTTTAGAACATCAAAAAACAAATTGTTATTAGGATGCCAACAGATTTTCAGTAATAGTAAGGTAATTCCTACTATTGGAGGTGTTGCATCTGAACCAATAAGATTGTGAGGCCAAATGATGAAAGATCCTATCGCCTGACCTAACGTGCTAACCTCTGGATCAGGAACAGGGATGGTTGTACCTTCTTCCCCCTTTCTAACACTCGTCACATTCACCCTACAAAAATCCTGCTAAATTTGCTGATGATGGTAGGTGGTAGCACGTATGTGAACGAGAGCATCGGCAATAACACACAACAGTAGATCATCCAAATAGAGGGTGGAAGGGTCTCCCGACACTAGAGTGGGAGAAGGGTCACCAAGTGGTTCCTCCAGAGGGTTGTAACTTCCTTTGGAGCTATTAAAGGCCGGGGATTCCTGAGTTCTATGTCCGTCCCTTTCCCTTTACGCTTCAAACATATTTGCCATTTCAAGTTGAAGCTCTGGCAACAGCTCTTGTCAGAGCTTGTCGCGAAGGTTGGCCTCGAGCTCTCGTTCGAGGTCCTCTCGAATCTTGGCCACAAGGTCCTTACTAAGTCCAGCTTGTGACGAATAACGTGAGTCTCGTCCAAAATACCTCGCAGCACTAACTCCCCGTGTCTCTCCTTGAACATGACCAAGGTCATCTGCCTTCCCAATAGCCGTTGACAAGATGTCCATCCATCTACTTGGATTGAATGAACCTTGGCTACTCTGATCTTCCAGTTCATCCTGTAGCATACAGTTTATCGTAAATGTATCGAAACCACTAGCGATATGCAAAAAATTAGGTACTTATGGTATAACTACTTACAATCCTGGCAGCAACCTCAGTAACAGCCAGATTTATGTACTTCCCAGCCTTAATCCTCCCTGCTTTCTTTTTTTTGTGACGTGGAGGAGGTGCCGGTGGCTGGATAACAACGCTAGGATCAAATTCCGCTGCTTCCTTCATTTTCTCTAACTCTTCTTGCATCATTTGCCGCTCAAGCTTCTGATATCCACCACAAGACATGTAATGTTGATATTTATTTTCTGATTGCCTCTGTGCATTTGCTGCACTTAATTTCTATGAATGAAAAATAACAAAAAATAAATCAACGATATCAAGTAGATGAAAATTAAAAGCTCTATATCATGATGACAGAAATCTTAACAAAAACTCAGGATCTGCCCATGATGCCGCAAACAACCTCCAGTCCTCTAGAGACAAATACGAATAATGTGTACATGGATCCTGACCCCTAAGGGCCCCTTGAATGTACCATGCTATTAGCTTGTTCTTGAAACCTTTCCATCATACACGAACCTCATCCATCCAGTGCCTATACATCTCCCTGGTGTCTGGGACATCGTATGTTTGCTGCAAGGTAAAACATAAGATTATTATATTTGAAACAATAAGAATAAAACTACAATTACCATAGATGCATCAAAACTTATATACCAAAAGTTGCTGCCAAATCATGTCTTTCATTTTTGGGGGAACCAATCTCCAATTATCGTAGGTAATGCGCACTTTGCTTCGACCCAAAAACCCTACGTAGCTAATAAAGTGGTCTTCCTCAGGACCAACTGGATTCAGATTGTCATCGAAGTCTATATGCAGCCTCTCCTGTTGATGTTCATGACATGCAACCAATGCTCCCATCTTTGTACAGCCTCTAACCTCCTTCTTGCAACGGGTTCATCTCTAGGCCTTTCATCACTGCTAGGGCTTTCGTCATCTCTATGCCTTTCGTCATCACTAGAGTTGTCCATATTCCTGTTAACACAAAAAGCATTGTCAGAAACGTAAATAAATTGCAATAAATATATATACACTACACGAATAATAATCATACTACTTCCTATTTTACTATATTAAGGAAACTACATTAATAATCTTACCAATTTGTTTAATTGTTGTTAATTTCATCAAAATCATTCAAAAGCTCTATTTATTTATAATAATATATATACATTGCCTTTAAATTACATGGAATGGCTGTGTATGAAAAAAATAATTAAAACCATGAATAGTAGCTTATTTTAAGTTCTATGCAAAACATGAGTCCATATAATAATTTTCTATATAAAACAGAATACTTTTTTTTCCCAAAGATGACAAACGAAGACATGAGGATAGAACATATACATATATGTAGTTGCAGTTTTATTATAAAATTCTCAAAAAAAGGGTGATTTGATTAAAATTAAAATAACCCCTACTCATTATATTTAGGTCATGTTAAGTCATGAGACAATAATCATTAATATATCATACTATTATAAAGTTTATAAAAAGCCACACTAATGATTCATCTAAAAATGTTCCGTTTGCAGTACACCAAGAAAAATACCATGTTAACTTTTGTGAATGAGAAAGACTTGAAAATTTAAATTAGTAGAAGCATCATTAAAAAAAAAGTAAAAAGTGTTAGATCCCATATGTTTTGATGATAACAAAGATTGGATTAATAATATGAAAAGTTTTTAACAAACAAATGGATTTGAACAAAGTAGCATAGCATCACTTGGAGTCAGCACTGGAAGTAATCAACATCACTTGGAGTCAGCACTGGAAGTAAACAACATCACTTAGAGTCAGCACTGGAAGTAATCAACAATTTTTAAGAAGGCTTACTCAGGTAGCCACTCGAGTAACAGAAGCCATTACTCGAGTAGTCACTCGAGTAAGCAAACAGAATTTCATCCAGTGAGGCACTGCCAAATTTTGAATGAAGTTGCTTGAGGGTCTACTCGGGTAATCTGTAAAGTTATATAGCCCATCACTTGAGTAGCCACTCGAGTAAGCAATGAGAAAATAACATTACTTGAGGGACAACCCGAGTAATCTGCAGAGTTATTTGAAGTGACACTCGAGTAACCACTCGAGTAACCAGATAGTAAACTCTCGGCCAATAATTTGATGCCATTACTCAAAGGAGTAATTGAGTAATATGCCTTGTTTTTTCAAAGCCAATCGAGCGATTACTCCAGTAAGGTGTGAAGTCAAATGATGCCCACTCGAGTAAGTAGTTTACCACAGTGATCACCCGAGTAACCAATGAAGGTAAAGACATGGCCACTCGAGTAGCCACTCAAGTAATCAGGTATTTTCAAGGTTTGTAATATATCACTACATGTCTTACCCGAGTAATTCTTGATTTAAAATGTTGATTTGTTCACTGCCATATTTTTGACATGTTTACTCGAGGGACCACTCGAGTAACAAACTTGATCACTCGAGTAAGGCAGTTCAGAAATTATATTTTCATCTAATGTCTCTTGATTTGTTATCTATATGATTAACTCTTCATTGTATTAGTATTCTATGTACATTTACAGAGAAACAATGAAAGAGTATGACAGATTTGAGAAGTCAAATAAAAGTTCAAACGTTCACCTAACGCTACCTACCGCCAACGGATAGTTTTCAAATATGAAGAATAGTCAACCGTTGTTGTGCGACTCTAACAGACAAGTTTGAAATTGCTTCCAACGGACACTACAAATCATCTATATATATGGAGCATTCAAAGAGAAGAAAATAAGTAGATACGAACTGAGATCACACATCGATCAATACACTTAGTGCTTTATTTCCATATACTCATTCATTTGTACTTCAGTGAATATATATTTGCTCTGTGAAAGCGTTTTTTATCACAAATTCAATATTTGTTATTGAGACAACTTAAGGTAGTGGAACCTTGAGTTGGGGATTTGATTGCAACGTGTACGGGGAAGCGAGTGTCCAGGTGTAGGAACTTGCTATGTACTGAGGTGCCAAGAACCCATTGAATCTTGGAGAATATAGTGAAAACTCTCAGAGACGCTCTGAGGATTGGACGTAGGTCAAAGTGGTTGTGGCCGAACCAGTATAACTCCCGGTGTACACTACGGTGATATTTCTCCTTGCTCTTAACTATTTTAATATTCTGTAGATTTCCTTATACACGACGAAATTTTTGGAATCACCCAATTCACCCCCCTCTTAGGTGAAACGCTTGAACTAACATTTGGTATCAGAGCGTAGGTCTTCTTGTTAAGGTTTAACAACCTAAGAAGGATCTAATGGCAAGTATGGGTGAAGGCATTCTTCCCGACGGAGCTTCTATCACAAGACCTCCAGGTTTCAATGGCGAACACTTCTCATTCTGGAAAGCAAAGTTTAGAGTCTTTGTAATGGCTACTGAATATGGGCTATGGGATGTGTTTAGGAGTGGAAACTACAAACCTGAAAAGATTGTAGACTCACAAAGAGTTCCCAAGACACCAGCAGAATATGATGAGAATGATAAGAAACTCATCACCCTCAACAACAAAGCAATTTTAATGATTCAAAGTGCCTTGAGTCAAAATGAGTACTTCAAAATCTGCACACTCCTAACAGCTAAAGAAATATGGGAAGCATTGGAAATAGCTCATAAAAGAACTTTTGGAATAAAAGAAAACCAGATTAATACTCTGGTTACTGAGTTTGATTTACTTCGAATGAAGTCAGGTGAGTTGATAGCTGAATTTGAACTTAGATATACTCACCTTGTTAATCAACTTGCAGCACTTAGAAAAGTCTATGATCAACATACCCAAGTACAAAAGATTTTAAATATTCTTTCTAAAGACTGGGAGGCAAAGGTCACTGCAATTGAGGAAGCAAAAGGTGAATCAATGCAATTAGTTGATTCTCTATTCGGAAGTTTTTCTGAATATGAAAGCAAATTAAAGTTCAAACGAGAACTAGATGATATTGGTGACAAGAAGAAAAGAGGCCTAGTACTGAAAGTTAAAGAAGAATAACAAGATAAAGATGAATAGCTTGATGATGATGAAATGGGCCTAATCATGAAACGGTTCAGAAAGTTCTACAAGAAAGGCCAAGGATTCAAAAACTTTCAGAAAGGAGGAACAAGCAATAAAGAACACATCATCTGCTATGAATGTGATAAGCCAGAACATTTCAAATCAAAATGTCAAGAGTTGATTCAGAAGAATAAAGAAAAGAGAAAAGGCAAATTCTATAACAAGAAGAAAGCTTTTGTGTCTGCCATATGGGGAGATAGTTCTTCTGATGAAGAAAGCGATGAAGAGGAAGTAGCCAATATATGTATAGTTGCTCAAGAGGAAACAGAGGAAGAGGTAACTAATTATGATACTACCTATGATGAATTACTTTCTGAATATAATGCTTTACATTCTGAGTTCATCAAAGTAGTTAAGAACTAGTTGTTTTCAAAAAGAAAAACAAAATTCTTGAAGTAGAGATTAAAGAGAATTTTGAAAAGGATTGTGAAAATTGCACTTCTTTGAAAAAGAAAAACACTGATCTTACTAAATCTCTTGAAAAATTCACTAAAGGAAGTGAAATGCTAAATGTGATTCTAAAAGCTCAACGATTTGTAAATGATCGATCTGGAATTGGATATGATCCAAAATCAGACAAAAGGAAAGGAAGAAAGAAAGCAGGAGGTAAATCATACTTAAATTATTTTCAGCATCTGTGCATACATCAAATCCTTTTGCTCATTGTAATTATTATAATAGAAAAGGTCATTATACTTCACCATGCATTCATAAGAAGAAAGGAACGATAAGAACCTACAAATGGGTACCTAAAGGCTCATATGTTTCAAAAATTTCTTGTACTAACCCAAAAGGACCCAAAAAGAAGTGGGTAATCGTATTTAATTGCAGATATGTCTCAAAGCATCCAAAAACAACAAGTGGTACATAGACAGTGGATGTTCTAGACATATGACCGGAGATTTCGAAAGTTTTACCACATTGCAACCTAAGGAAGGTGGAAAGGTAAAATTTGGAGGAAATCAATTCGGAAAGATAGCAGGAATTGGTGAAATCAAAAATGACAAAGGAATACAAGTCAAATATGTATATTACGTTGAAGGCTTGTGTCATAACTTGCTGAGCGTAAGTCAAAGTGCAGATAAAGACAACTGGATAATATTTGATTCAGAAGAATGTTTGATTGTCAACAAGAAAGACTTACAACTTGATAAGAAAAATATCAAGGCAAAGCTCAGAGCAAAAAGGGAAGGTAATTGCTATACACTTGATATAAATAGAAATAATTCTGAAAATTGTTCTCTGAGTAATGCTGATGAAAGTTGGTTATAGAATAAGAGGCTAGCTCATGTCAACATGCACCAACTAGGCAAACTACTCAAAAAGGATTTAGTTCTTGGTTTACCTAAAGTAAGTTTTAAAAATGATTTGATTTGTGACGCATGTCAAAAGGGTAAAAAAACTAAATCATCTTTCAAATCGAAAAATGAGATCACAATAAATCGACCACTTCAATTAATACATATGGATTTAGTTGGTCCAACTAGAGTTAAAAGCCTTGGTGGCAACTTATATTCATTGGTCATTGTTGATGATTTCTCTAGATTTACATGGACTATTTTTCTGTCATCAAAGGATGAAACCTTTGCAGAATTCATTGTTTTTGCTAAGAAAGTGCAAAATGAGAAAGGCATGTCCATTACAGGTATCAGGACAGATCACGGTGGAGAATTTGAGAATCAAGCCTTTAAAGAATATTGTGATACTAATGGCATTGATCATAATTTCTCTGCTCCAAGGACACCACAACAAAATAGAGTCGTGGAACAAAAGAATATAGTCCTCACTGAAATGGCTAGAGCAATGCTAAATGAAAAGAACGTGTCTCAAGTTTTCTGGGCCGATGCAATCAGCACAGTGTGCTATATTTCAAACAGAGCCTACATTAGAACAAAAATTGGAAAGGCACCATACGAGTTATACAAAGGAAGGAAGCCAAATCTTGCTCATTTACACATCTTCAGTTGTAAGTGTTTCATTCATAATAATGGTAAAGATAACTTAGGAAAATTTGATTCAAGAACAGATGAAAGAATTTTCCTAGGATATTCTAACCGAAGTAAAGCATATAGAATTTTCAATAAACGAACATGTGTTATTGAAGAATCTATTCACGTTGTATTTGATGAATTTGAATCCTCTGACAAAACCATTGATGATGAGCAGGAAGATGTTTTAAATCAAGAAAATGGTCAATCTATTTCTTAATCTCTTATTCCAAAAGTTGATCAAACCAAGGATAAAGAACAGTCACTAGGTCAACCTAAGCCTGGAAATACAATAGGAGTCATCCCTTAGATCAAGTCATATGAGATGTGAATGAAGGAGTCAAAACTAAAAATAGAATTTTCAATGCAGTAAGTTTTTCTGCATTTATTTTTGAGATTGAACCTTCTAACATTGACGAAGCCGTATCAGACAATGATTGGGTTATAGCAATGCAAGAAGAACTAAATCAATTTGAAAGAAATCAAGTTTGGGATTTGGTACCCCGATCTAAGGATCATCCGATCATTGGCACTAAATGGGTATTCAAGAACAAACTTGATGAATCAGCAATTATTGTCAGAAACAAGGCAAGATTGGTGGCCAAAGGCTATAATCAGGAAGAAGGAATTGATTATGTGGAAACGTATGCTCCAGTAGCTAGATTGGAAGCTATACGTGTACTCTTAGCCTTTGTATACATCAAAGGATTCAAACTTTATCAGATGGATGTAAAGAGTGCATTTCTAAATGGCTACATCATGGAAGAAGTATATGTAGATCAACCTCCAGGTTTCGAAGATGTAACCAAACCTGGCCATGTTTTCAAACTCAAAAAGGCTTTATATGGTTTAAAACAAGCTCCTAGAGCATGGTACGAAAGGCTCAGTAAATTTCTTATTGATCAAGGTTTTGTACGAGGAAAAGTTGATACAACACTTTTTACAAAACAAAAATGTGATGATATATTAATTGTGCAAATATATGTTGATGATATAGTTTTCGGTGCTACTAACGAAACTATGTGTAAAGAATTTTCTAAGATAATGCAGGGGGAGTTTGAGATGTCAATGATGGGAGAATTAAATTTCTTTCTCGGTTTGCAAATCAAACAAAGAAAGAATGGAATCTTCATATCTCAAAAAAAATATTTGAAAGAGCTATTGAAGAAGTATGGATTGGATGAAGCAAATGGAATGGACACACCCATGAGCTCAACCACATTGCTTGATGCAGATGTCAAGGGAAAAGATTACAATATCACAAAATATAGGGGAATGATTGGATCATTACTCTATCTCACTGTAAGCAGACCTGACATTCAATTCAATATGGGTATGAGTGCAAGATATCAATCAGCACCAAAAGAGTCACATGCTGAAACCGTCAAACTTATCTTTCAATATCTTACTGACACACAAGAATTGGGTCTATGGTATCCCAAGGAACAAGTGAATATCTAGTTGCTTACTCAGACTTTGATAATGGAGGATACAAGATGGACAGAAAGAGTATAAGTGGACAAGGCCAGTTTCTTGGAGGCTCACTTGTATCATGGTTTAGCAAGAAACAAACTACAGTGTCCCTTTCGTCAACGGAAGCTGAGTATGTTGCAGTATCAAGTTGTTGTGCACAAGTAATATGGCTAAAGCAACAACTCCAGGATCTTAGTGTTTATCTGAAAGAAACACCAATATATGGTGACAACACTAGCACGATAAGCTTGGCAAAGAATCCTGTTCAACATTCCAGAACCAAGCATATTGATGTTAGACATCACTTCATTAGAGATCATGTCCAAAAGAAAGGGACTATAGGTTGTTTGCTTCTTTCCTTCTCCAAGAGCAAAAAGACTTGGGAGAATATATTTTTGTAGAGATGCAAAAATACAAGACTGAAGGGAAGCCATCCACTCCTATGCCATATCCTCAGCTCATATCTCTGATTCTGAAGAAGAACAAGATTTGGTATCTGGAGAATAAGGAACCAATTGAGAGGATAACTCCTGTTGGGAGGAATCAAATTGGGAAATTGAACCTTGAAATACCTCTCAAGAGTCCTCTGGAGTCAGGCCCCAGAAAGAAGAAGACTGAGACTGAGACAAGTAGAATGGATGACACACAGTCTTTTGCTCTAGCTGGCACTACATCCTCACCTTCATTCATGCATGCCAAACTACAACATTTTATGGAGAATATGCTAACGGGATTTCATATCGACATTGTAAATACCAATGTCGAGTTGATCACTCACATGAATGACAAGAAGGGACAACTTATGGAAAGGATGGATAAGAGGCACGAAGAGTTGTTAGCAGAACAACATGCCCAGGGAGAGCTTCTGAGGTCGATTGTAGCCAGACTTGATGCTATGGTATCTGGCCCCTCTACCTCTGGTACCTTTAAACCTTCTGAGCCAGAGTCTCCTCCTGAACCCAGACCATTTGAGGCACCATATTCTGAGTTGTGACCTCCTGAGTTTGTCTCAACTACTCATCCTGAACCTTCTTAGCGAATATCTTTTAAGCCTAAGCTTTTTTAGGCTGGTCTTTCTTCTATTCCTCCTCCTACATTACCTATCACTATCTCCAAGAACCTTTTGTTTTCCTTGCCTGACCCAGAAACACTTCAGTTGGTTCATGTCACCCTTAATGATCCAGTTCAGCCAGCTCAGCCTATCCAACCTAAGTCAGTGTCTACTCCAGTTGCCTCACTACTCACACTGAGGAGGTTCTAGTTACTTCACCTGTTGGTACAGAGGAAGTAGAAATTACTTCTCTGCATCCATTAAATCCTCCAAAGGATCTTCAGACACTCTTCTAGTTCAGATAGTTCATATGAGTCATTGATTTTTCCTGTCAATCCCATCTCAGCCGCCAAGCCATCTACTCCTCCTCATGATTGATTCCACCTTTGTGATGAAGACAAAAAGGGGGAGAAGAACTTGAGTGATTTTGTGAAGAATGGCTGAGTCTATAGATTGGGATTTGGGTGTATGGGGTTTTAGGGTGCTTTGTTTCTTTTTGTTCTTGAATGATTTTAAGTTTAAAGTTTGATTATGTATTGAATTCCTCATTATGCAATGTGTTCCTTTATGATATTTCATTGAAATTATATTGCATTTTTGGACTAAAAAGTTTTTGATTGTGTATGCAAGGTGAACAATTAATCATAAGAACAAAACTTTGAAAAGATCTCTAATAAGTTATTTCAAAAAGAGTTTTCAATGTTAAATTCAACAAATGATTTCATATGAAAAGAATATGAGAAGCATATGTTTGAAAACTCAACTTCAAAAACTTTGTTCAAAATCACCAAGTTTTGTCATCATCAAAAAGGGGAGAATGTTAGATCCCATATGTTTTGATGATAACAAAGATTGGATTAATAATATGAAAAGTTTTTAACAAACAAATGGATTTGAACAAAGTAGCATAGCATTACTTAGAGTCAGCACTGGAAGTAATCAACATCACTTAGAGTCAGCACTGGAAGTAATCAACAATTTTTAAGAAGGCTTACTCGAGTAGCCACTCGAGTAACAGAAGCCATTACTCGAGTAGCTACTCGAGTAAGCAAACAGAATTTCATCCAGTGAGGCACTGCTAAATTTTGAATGAAGTTACTCGAGGGACCACTCGGGTAATCTGCAAAGTTATATAGCCCATGACTTGAGTAGCCACTCTAGTAACAAGATTTTCACAAGTATCACTCGAGTAGCCACTCGAGTAACCAGGTCCAACATCTTCCAGTGACTCTCGGCCAAGAAATACAGCCCATCACTCGAGTAGCCACTCGAGTAAGCAATGAGAAAATAACATTACTCGAGGGACAACCCGAGTAATCTGCAGAGTTATTTGAAGTGCCACTCGAGTAACCAGATAGTAAACTCTCGACCAATAATTTGATGCCATTACTCGAGGGAGTAATCGAGTAATCTGCCTTGTTATTTGGAAGCCACTCGAGGGATCACTTCAGTAGGGTGTGAAGCCAAATGATGCCCACTCGAGTAAGCAGTTTACCACAGTGATCACCCGAGTAACCAAAGAAGGTAAAGACATGGCCACTCGAGTAGCCACTCGAGTAATCAGGTAGTTTCAAGGTTTGTAATATATCACTCCATGTCTTACCCGAGTAATTCTTGATTTAAAATGTTGATTTGTTCACTCCCATATTTTTGACATGTTTACTCGAGGGACCACTCGAGTAACAAACTTGATCACTCGAGTAGCCACTCAAGTAAGGCAGTTCAGAAATTATATTTTCATCTAATGTCTCTTGATTTGTTATCTATATGATTAACTCTTCATTGTATTAGTATTCTAAGTACATTTGCAGAGAAACAATGAAAGAGTATGACAGATTTGAGAAGTCAAATAAAAGTTTGAACGTTCACCTAACGCTACCTACCGCCAACGGATAGTTTTCAAATACGAAGAATAGTCAACCGTTTCTGCGCGACTCTAACGAACAAGTTTGAAATTACTTCCAACAGACGCTACAAATCATCTATATATATAGAGCATTCAAAGAGAAGAAAATAAGTAGATACAAACTGAGATCACACATCGATCAATACACTTAGTGCATTGTTTTCATATACTCATTCATTTGTACTTCAGTGAATATATATTTGCTCTGTGAGAGAGTTTTTCATTACAAATTCAATATTTGTTATTGAGACAACATAAGGTAGTGGAACCTTGAGTTGGGGATTTGATTGCAACGTGTAAGGGGGAGCGAGTGTCCAGGTATAGGAACTTGTTGTGTACTGAGGTGCCAAGAACCCACTGAATCTTGGAGAATATAGTGAAAACTCTCAGAGACGCTCTAAGGACTAGACGTAGGTCAAAGTGGTTTTGGCCGAACCAGTATAACTCCCAGTGTACACTACGGTGATATTTCTCCTTGCTCTTAACTATTTTAATATTCCGTAGATTTCCTTATACGCGACGAAATTTTTGGAATCAACTAATTCACCCCCCTCTTGGGTGAAACGCTTGAACTAACAAAAAGTATTACAGTGATAGATTTCCCCAGTACAATTTAAGCAATATATAAGCATACCAAACACACCAATCTCCACCATCTCAATATAAGCAATATATAGCACAATTAACGTGATATTTCCTATTGCCTAGGCTTTTCACATTGCAAGTTTTACTTTAGTTTATTCAAGTAAAGTTATATTTCAAAAAGAAAATAAACCATTCTGTTACAAAAAAAGAAGAAAATAAACTAACCTGATGAAGGGGGCGCCGATGGCTATGTATGCTGGAGAGGTAGTGAGAAGACGTTGGAGATCAGAGGTGTATGCACAGTGGGGAGGTACGCTGGAGGGTGGAGAAAGCAAAGAACCACGTTGTGTGGAGGTGTGGACGACAATGGAAGGAAGGAGGTAGAGGAGAGCAAAAACCTACATTGTGGAGGAAGGGGTGGCCTGGTTCATGCGTCCTTCAATGGATTTTAGGTGGATGAAGTAAAGTTGCAGAAGGGAGGAGTTGAAGAAGTAGAGTAGAAGGAGTATAGTCGACGGACAAGCAAGGAGGGAGGAAGAGTAAAGTAGTTTGGTCAAAAAAGGAGGGAAGAGGAGTGAAGAATGGAGAAGACGCATGTCAGACACTTGTCTGGCATGCGCAGGGATGCCTTTAGGCGTCCCAAATACCATTTGGGACGCCTAAAGTCTGACTTTAGGTGTCCCAAATCCTAAAGTCTAGGTTTAGGCGTCCCAAATGGCATTTGGGACGCTTAAAGTTTGGGTTTAGACGTCCCAAAATTATTTTGAGACGTCTAAACCCAGCTACTGGCGCTAAAAAAATTTGCAAAATTTATATTTCGCGCCTAGAAGAACTTTAGGCGTCCCAAATTCAAATTTGGGACGTCTAAAGGTTTCCCTACATACATATAATTACGAAATTGCCACCGCCTGCCTTTTTAACCACCCAATTTTAAATTTGGCACGTCCTTTGGGGTGGTTATATCCTAATTCTGTAGTAGTGACTCCTTGGGTACAACAGTGTCTCTGCATTACTCCGCAGGCTGTCATATTCATGCGACTGCGCAAAAGATTCTACCTCAACATCGTGAATCATTCTCTCCATTCTATCTTCATCTATGACATCCACAGCTTCCTTCTTGTGCGACGGACAATCAGTTACTTCTTCACCATGCCATATCCACCTTGTGTATCGAAGATTTATTCCATCACAAAGTAGGTGATCCCTTATAACTTCAATATCCCATCTTCTCTCATTTAAACAATTGACACAAGGACAAAAATACATCCCATTTTTGGCTGGAGCGTTCCTTCTAGAATATTCAATAAACTCTTCAACCCCATTCTCATATTGTTCACTTGTTCTCAAAGCATTCATCCAACTATGATCCATTTTATTACCACCTACGCCATTCCCAATAACACTCAAGTTTAAAATAATTGTCAACACATGGAATTGCCTTTTACTATTTTGTTTTTCAAAATTTTGGTAGCATTTCCCCTTAAAAGTGAGACATCCCAAAATCAAAATAACAAACCATCTCAGCTTAATTTAAACAAAATTAAACTAATTAAGAAGAGTAAAATAAAATTTCATAGCACTAAAACAAGAGTAAAAAGAAGGAAGCTAGCATTAATTCTTCTAACCCAAACAAAAATTCATAGCTTCATTTTCTCTACTTTGGAGCATTAGGTAAATGCAAGGAAAGAAAGTACCATAATCTCATGTACCAGAAGCATAGAGAACAAGATTATGGTTTTCAAGAATTCCAATTCAAATTCTACCCATTTTCCTATGTTCTTGAACGCTAAAGGAAGCACCAAGTTTAACTAAACATTAAAAAAAATTGGCGCCACAAAATTGGCACCAAGTTCTTGACTAGCAAGTTCTAGGCCCTTTTAAAATTTTCAATATTTTTTACTTATTTTCAAATAGAAAAAAATAGAAGAAAATATCTCATAAATTTTTTTATTCAAATAATAAATATTGGCAAACTAAAGTAGCAAACTAAATTTTTTATTATTTTTGAATGATTTATGAAGGAATATAATTAGATGTGTGTGTGTAGAGAGAGAGAGAGAAAGAGAGTTTAGTGTTGTTGTAGTTGTAACTGGAGGGGCACATGATCATTGGAATGATTGCATGCCTTGAAATATCTCTGTAAATATACTCCCCATTCCCTATCTCCCCATTATCCTCTTCCTGTCGCTCCCCTTATGCTTCTAAGCATGCACGCATAATTATATATATATATTCATCATTAATATCTAATACTACTGACTCATCTAGCTAGGTTCGAACATTGTTGAGATGCCAATACAGAAATAGTTATTCTCCCAACATTACACACTCACATCATTCATAAAAATTAAATTATAAATCCTTGTTCATGATATATATCATTATATTATATATATATATATATATCTCATCTAGCTTGATCTAACTATTACTGGTGTGTGCGTATATAAAACTTCCAGATTCTTTAGCCATTCACAGTCACACATTAATTTATTCTTTTATTAATCACCAATTAAACTCAATAGCAAGCAAGGTGTACAGATCCAGCACAAGTCAAACTTTAAATTCACAGCTCACGTTGACAACAATTGTCTCAGCAAGTCTACTACCAAAACAGCAAAGATAAAGCTTAAGCACAAATCACACTTAAATTCCAGCCTAGAATCAAATGCATTTTTGCTAAGCATTCATACGTTTAGTTAGCTAACCTGTTGTTGAAACTTTAAAGGGAGATGGCCCACGGTGGTAAGAGGGAGGATGACATTGGCGAGAATGAGAGAAAATGGTGCAAACTCAGCTGAGCAAAGACGGTGACGAGCAGGATGGAGGACCAAGAAGAAACAGGGGATAGCCGTATAGAAAGATTTGGAAAAAGAAGAAAAAAACAAGAAGCCACTACTACAAAAAAGTAAAGCTGTGGCGCTTATAATTGCATTAACTGTGGCGCTAGAGAAGTGCCACATATCTAGACGCCACTAAAAAAAGCTGTGGCGCTTGGAAGCGCCACAACATTTTAATTTTTTTTTTTAAAAAAAATACCCTCCTGTGGCGCTTGTTTGAGGAAGTGCCACAGGAGGGGGGCCTCCTGTGGCGCTTCCTCAAACAAGCGCCACAGGAGGGTCCCTTTTTTCTTTTTTTTTCCTTTTTTTTTTCTTTCTTCTTCTTCTTCTTCTTTTTTTTCCTGTGGCCCTTTTTTATGCTTTCTGATTGTGAAGTTTTATATAAAATGAGTGGCTTTCGTGTTTATCATCTCCACAAATTGTCAATCTTTCTATTTTATATTTCAACCTATTATATATATATATATATAATTTTCACATTTAAAATTCAAGTTCCCCAACAATAATGTTCTTACATTAATACTCTCCAAAACTAACATAAAAAATATCACAATACAAGAACTTGATATGTGAACACAGTACATCAACAACTAATTAAGTAAATTAAAATATTACTAAAAAACACAAGCTTGTTGGCAAAAAAATTTAAACAAAGCAAAAAGGCAAACGAAACAAGGTAGGTTTTCATTCTTTTCTATTAAATTAGGAACAAAAAGGCAAATGTTATATTACGGTTTATCTTGACTAAAAAAAATTAAACAAAGCAAGCTAGAATGAAATAGTCTTCTTCTTACAAATCTATTAATTGACAAGCGCAGAGAGTGGGAGACCACGTTGGTGATGCTAGCTTGAGTGGCGAGTGAGCGTGTGGGTATGTTTTTTAGTGTGAAGATGATAGAAAATGGAGGGAGGGGGCCGACGAATCCACTAAAAAGATGAGAAAGGAAAAGTAGTTTAATGGAGGAGAGAGTAGTTAAATAATTAAAGTGGAGTAGTAGTCAAAAAGAAAAGGAATGGGGGGCGGACACAGAACCACTACGCGGGAAATGAAATAATTAAGAGCTACACCATCAATTTGAATTTTTTTTTTTTTTTAAAAGTGAGCAATTGTGGCGCCTAAATAATTAGGCGCCACAATTGCCTCTTCTCAGCTGTGGCGCCTAATGTTTAGGCGCCACAGCTGAGAAATATATTAACATGTGTGGCGCCTATTTATTTAGGCGCCACACATGTCTACTAAAAAAAAAATATCAATGCTGCAGCTGTGGCGCTTGGTGGGTTAGGCGCCACAGCTGCTTTTGTGACCTCAAGTGTGGCGCCTGTGTAGGCAGGCGCCACACTAGGCCTCCTCAATTGTAGCACTTAATCTATTAGGCGCCACAGCTGGTACCTAAAATTAAAAAAAAAATTATAGACGTAAAAAAAAAAATAAGAGAAGCTGTGGCACTTGTTTAAAGAAGTGCCACAAAATGTGCGCCACCTTTTATCCTTTTTGTAGTAGTGAGCCCAGGGGAGAGGAGAGCACAAAGAAGGGGATGACAGAAGTAATGAAGATGGGAGTAGTGAAAGAGTAAAGCAGAGGACTTTTCTGACACTGCACATGCACCGGTCAAGTCGACCAGGGCATGTGATTCAGCTTTAGACATCCCCAGCAAGGCTGCGAACGTCTAAAGGTACCTTTAGACGTCCCCAACCCTGCTGGGGATGTCTAAAGCTTGACATTAGACGTCCCCAGCTGGGCTGGGGATGTCTAAAGGTTTTCTAATTTTTTTTAACTGTATATGATATCCTGGTCTGATTTGGGGGTCTTTAGACGTCCCCATTTTGATTGGGGACATCTAAAACACTTTCTAGCCCCTCCTGGCACGAGATTCAATTATTTTTGACGCCCAATCTTTCCAATTTTCATCTATAATTACATATATGCCACCCACCAATATTTTGGGTATCCCTTTTTCAAGAAGGGACGTCCTTTAGGATAGTTATAAGTATATTCTGTAATAGTGATTTATTCAAATATGCTCTCTGGTCTCTAAGTCATTCTCTTGTATTTCTTTTAACTCGTAAAAATGTTTCTCGAACTTCATGCAACAGCTCAGCTATCAATCAGGTCCTTTGGATTTCCTCTTCTCTCTCTAGCCGAAATGCACTCCCCCTCAATCCTTGAAATTTTGTTTGCTTGGATTTGTCTCCTCCTTCTCTCTAGAACCTTTTAAACTCTCTCTCTCTCTCTCTCTCGTTCTTCTTTGGTCTGCAAACAATAAGGAAAGATGACGGGCAAAGTTGTCATAAATATCTCCCTTTTTCCTCAATTATCTTATTACAAAAATTCCCAAAATTTTGACTTTTTGGTCATAAAGTTCTTGAGCTTATCTACATGTAATGGTGACATAAATTCTAATCAAATTGAAACTAATTCCTCTTCCCTTTCTTCAGCCCATAAAGTACGTGACGTCCCAAGCCCATTAGAGGTGTAAAATAGGCTACTGGATTTTATTCCAAAATTGCAAGTGTGCCATAGCATTTTTTTCCCCATTTTCGGATTAGTTGGCATATTTTTTTATTAAACTTTAAAAAATCATAACTTTATTTGTGGAACTTCAATTAGACTCCTTTCAAAGGATATAGAACCCTTATTGAATCTAATTTCAAGAAAAAATATAGTCTTTAGCCAATAGGAAGCTGAAAATTCCTAGATTTTAAGTTTTTGGACGTTGTTCCAGAAAATAGACAGTTTCACTGGGTAAACTTCAAAAATTCACAACTCTTTGTATACAGCTCCAAATAATTTATATGACCTATCAAATTAAAGCTTAGGATGTCTACTTTCATTCTATAAAATTTTAGAATTTGTAGACATCATTTAGTTATCCAAATACACCTGACAAACTTACTACCTCATAGAAAATTTGCATTGGCAGCATATCAAATTCCTCAAAATTCACTCTTCCATTTCACTAAATGCCCCAAATACTTATAAGGAATATTGGGGAATAAAATTTGGGGTGTTTCAAATATGAGCACTGTCATGAATGGCTTGATCCAAAGCAAAAATGAGATCTTCATCAGTGCAATCTTCAGAACTATCACGACCCCAGCAAACCTGATACACTGCAAGACGGGCTCTTGGAGACCCTCCCTTGGCTGTTCCTTTTCCGTTGTTCCGAACGCTGACATTTCGCACTAAGTTGCCACCAGCTATGGACAATGTTTGGGTCCCGTGCCCCATTATGTCTCGAGCGCTGATACCAATTGTAAGACCAAGGCTCCCGTGTTTCATCCCATAGCCTTAATAGAACGTTTTTGCCCCAATCAGCTTCCTATTTCATACACATACATGCTTCATCTCTTGAGTTTGTTCACTTTAGACTTCACATATCATAATGTCGTATATTTTAATTATAAAAAACTAAAGTTTTGACGAAACCTGTTGCATAAAGAGTTGTGTTACGTGTGCCGGACATACTATAAAGCTTGCATTTTGAACCTTCATGCCATTTCTTTGGAACCGGACCGTACCCGTCATCTCGGAAGCTTTTGGATTCTAGCGAAACACCTATCCAATATAACAACTCAATAATCAAAATTCTTAAGTCTATTGTCAATGTTCACAGATCAACATAACTTTATGTACGTGCAGGTTGATTTCATTTCACATGCAAATAGTAGTTACCGGTATCAAGACTTCCAATAATCACATTTTGACAAATCTTCCTTTGACCCAAGCTGAGTCAGCTCTCACTCTTCCATTTCTTTCTTGCCCTAGAAAACCCCATGACCAGGTTGTGTGCAGATTATGCAATTGGCTCAAGAACACCGACACTACTCTTGGACTTTCTGCGTCCATTTTCCAACCATTTTATATCAATAATCAGTGTCAATAATATTTAATATAAGACTTATATAGATATATCATATATATATAAGGGTTTGAGTCTCTCACTCCTGATCTCTGCTGCCTCATCCTCTTCAAGTAATGCGGTAAAGCCATTGATGTGTTGGTTATATGAGTAAATGATGGCCTCCTTGGCCTTTTTCTGGCTGTCAAATCAATCATGTAACTATCCAAATAAGTATTGTGGACTTAGCATTCTTTAAAGAAAGAAAAGACAGAGAGAGAAATGGTAACTTTGAAAATGAGTCAAAAAGCTCCGTGAAACATGCGGACACGGCTTTCCTCCTTTTCGTATATCATCCGTTGCGCTCCTTTGCTTTAAAACGGTGCCGTTTGGGCAAAAAATTCAGGCCCCTCACCTTTATTTTTTTTTTGAAACTAGTATTCACCATCCTAAAATATTTTTTTAGCACAATCAGTTTCTTAAAATATTTTGTTAAGATCCTAAAATAATTTTTCAGTATTATCCAATATCCTAAAGTATTTTTTTAGTGTCAGTCAGTACTCTGAAATATTTTTGGTGCAATATTTAAGAATGTTGGGTAAACGAAAAATTAGTTCATGATACTGGATAATACTAAAAAAATATTACAAAGTACTAAATTGTACTTAAAAAGCACTTCAGGATGTCTAAAATATTTTTTTAAGATCCTAAAATAATTTTTCAGTATTATCCAATATTCTGAAGTATTTTTTCAGTCCCAGTCAATACTCTAAAATGTGTTTGGTGCAATATTTCAGGATGTTGGATGCACTAAAAATTAATTTAAGATATTGAATAATACTGAAAAAATATTATAGAGTACTGACCGGTACTAAAAAAATACTTCAGAATGGTGAATACTATTTTTCAAAAAAAAAAAGAGGTGAGGAGCTTGATTTTTTGCCCAAAACGGCACCGTTTTAAGGCAAAGGAGCGCAGCGGACAATAAGCGAAAAGGAAGAAAGCCACGTCCGAAACATGCACGCACGAACCTTCCTAATACAGAGGCAAGCAAATCATTATGGGAATTTGGAGCAAGGTCCATATCAGCAGAGGAAGGTTTTGGAACAAGAGAATGTGATCCCAAGTATACAACGTACGATTGCAGGATGAAAATGATTCAGGTGGTTGACCACAATGAGGAAGAGAATAATACTACTGCATGTGATTCTTAATATAAGAGATAGTTAAGGGTTGACTTCAATCCATTGTATCTCCCAAATTTATAATTCTTTTTTTAGAATGTCCTAATCGATTACATAGCGGCTTTCATCTAAGGGTAAGGAAAATTAATTCATTTGTTACAAATACTAACTAATTTAACTAATTTCTTTAATTCATTCAAATTAGTTAAATAGATTTTATATTAAGGATCAAAGGTAGTATCATTAATTTCGAACCATATTATGCACTTGCTTACCTTTTAAAGGCAGGTTGCTGCAGTTGTATGAAGCTGCAGAGCAGAAATGACGAAAGAAGAAGCTGAAACATAGTTGAGCCTCTAAATTTGCTTCACCTTAATGTTGAGCGAGAATGGCGACTCTAGTTCATTAATCGTCTCTTTATAATGGATGAGTGGAACTTTCCTTTCTTCTTCTTTTGTCATGTTCTTTTTTTTTTAAAACTATGCCTTACTCAAAAGTACACAAATTGCATGTCTAACAAATATCCCGTACCTAACACGGCGGAGGAGTGGAAATTGTTAAAATAAGAGGATTTTGCATCCTTGAGTTCAAACTGTAGTCACTTTTGTTGTCAACTTTAACTTTTTAGTTTTAATTATTGCTTTTTTTTTTTAAGTTTAGATACATAGAATATAAAGCAAAGACGATTTCTTAAGTTTAAATTGCTTTGACACTTTTCGGCGAAAAAAAAAAGGTTATGTTCAGACTTGTTCGCTAAAAAGGGTTTTCATATTATTTTGTATTTTAGACTAATCAAATACACGGTTAATTAATCACTATAATTAGGAAAAAAACAAAGCTCGCGGTAGAAAATTCACACGGTTAATTAATCAGTATAAATGTGTCTTTCTTCCTTTATAAAACTACGTCTCATCCACCAATTCCTCAACTATTGCCACGTGTAAGCATATACTTCGAGAACCTTGTGATACACTCTAGTCTTTTTATAACAGACAAATAAACCAAGACTACAGAATGTAGTAGATAAAATTAATTAAAACCGCTAAATATGTTACAAATATAATATTTTAAAAGATACCTTCATTTAAAAAATTGATAATAAGTGGTTTTTATGATTTCTTGTCCAAGAGATTGTAATCTGTTGCTTGGATTTTTGGTTTGTTAGTTGTGAACTTTTGTTTGGATTATATACTTGTGATTGGGGTCGGTAATTGTGAGTTTAATAAGTACTTAGTTGTGTGTGTGTGTGTGTGTGTTTGTTTGTTTGTTTTTAGCCTATATGAGTTCTTTAATTGTTAGTACGATTTCTATTCATATTAGTGTTAGATAAATATACTTGAAATGACCTTGCATGTGGTCATTGTAACCGGGTAGTGCATTAATCTAAATGGAATAACCACAATCACCCAATCCTAATTCCACTATAAAGACTCCAATATCAAATTGAGCTAGGATATAGTCACCTAACCAATAATTCAAGAGGTTCATCATTCACATTTTAATCCAATTTCATTCCATTCACTCATGTTAATTAAAAAAGCCAAAAAATCAGTATTTTAATTACATCATGGTAGCTATAGCTAAAATGAATTTCAACACTAAATCAAGTTTTCTAGTAATTTCAGGATACTTAGTTAATAAGGAAGTTATAATGGCTCCCACAAGTAAGACGACCTCTGTTTGTTTATACTACACATAACAAAAGGCTCTTGGTGTAACCCCCTGCCTTAATTAGCATAATTATAATTCGATGTCGCATAATTAAAATGAATTAGAGACCGTTGGATAATATAAACTCATTTCAACTTCCTATATTACAATAGGATTTTCACAAATCTTTCAAAAACTTTTCGCCATCCTGGTTTTAATTTCAAAAATTGAATATAATCACATGTGCAGTTAATTTACATTCATTCATATCAGAGTGTGTAATCAAATCCCCAGCAATTCCCAGGTTCTATACATATATCAACTAGGTGTTTGCAATGCTTACTAGGGGATTACATGACCAAACTCAAGTATAATAATATTTATATCTCAAAATATACAGTAATCCCAAGTTCAAAATGGATAACCAACACCTCCAAAATCAAATATACCCCGAAGGGTCCTAATCGCTTCAGGTTGCCCGCTTCTCTTTAGAGCCACTTGCCCTGTCTAAAATGTTAATCATTGGAAATAATGAGATTCAAGAGAATCCCAGTAGTAACAAGTCACTTACACAATGCATGAACACAAAGCATATATGATTATGTTAAGCAGCATCACAATGTATCATGGCTCATGCCACAAACGACAGCACTCATGGCTGTAAACTCTATGCGTCAGCTTTCACTGCGATCTCTATGTATTCACAAAGTATCATAATGTAGCACTATGTGTCAGCTTTCGCTGCGATCTCAAAGCATCATAATGTATTCACAAGGTATTTTCAATGCATGACAAACATACATACAACATTTCACACACGGTATAAAAGAAAGAGTCACTACCTGGTCCTTTCCTGACGTTCTTCGGCACTGCAGGCTCTCGAGGGCGGCAAATATCAAATCTCATAAATCAAGTTAGAGACAACCCGTCAATCTCTTTTCCAAGTTCTTAATTCTATAATACTTTAAATTGGTTATCATCTAAACTTCTTGGGTGACTATAAGAAACCCAAACATACTTCTAAAGGGTTGGGAGAAGCTACCCCAAGGTTCCCTCTTTGGAAGACAACACTGATTTTTGGTCGACGCACTCGAGTGAAGATGACCTCACTCGAGTGATGAAACACTTATGCTCGAGTGAGAGGGATTCTCATTCGCGAGTGTTTGGCAGAGAGCAACATCTTCGGTCAAGAAGTACTCACTGCACTCGAGCACAAGGAAGTGCAACACAGGAAGTGTTTGCCCGAGAGCACAACCACTTCTAAAGGAGAAATCTCACTCGAGCACAGCCATATGTACTCGAGTGAGAGTTCAGCACTTGCGAGTGTTAGGACACACTCTTGGACATCAACCTGTGAGTGACTACCCGAGACGCAACCCTATAGCTCCAAGACCTCATGCACTCAAGCACACCATGCTCACTCGAGTGGTATCATATTTCACTCGCAAGTCGAGAAGTGCACTCGTGCATCTTGCATGAGATTTCTACTCAAAACGCTGGAGAGAAAGGAAAATATCCAACATCACTCGAGTGAGACCCAACCTTGCTCGAGTGATGCTTATCAGCAGCCAGTTCGCAGCTGCTGATATGAGTTTCCAAACTTGATCAAGTTACTCCCAAAGGCTCCAAAACTCATACCAAAGTGCATTCTCACTCAAAATTCCCTAAGAAGCCTATTGGTAAACTCATAACAACCAAATTCCTTCCCAATCAATTCATACCCTATTTTACCCAAATTGCATTCCGAAACCACCAATAATCAATTTCACTCCCACAATTTCCCAATCACTTCTAATAACTCAAGGTCATAATTTGGTACCAATTCTTCCACTAAACACTAACCCATTCATATCTTCCAAAATCACAAGAAATAAAGGCAAGAATCCAGAATTTACAAAACCAAACCAATGATCAAAGCAATTGCACTAAACTACATTAAATACTCACCTCTTTCACTTCTCAAAGTTGGTTTCTTGTTTCTTCAACTTCTCAAACTTCACAATCTCTCAAACACCACCAATGAAAATTATGAAACCATAGAAGTCAAGCTCTCAACCTCTTGAATAATATCAATGAAGAGTGTTTGAGCATGTGAAGTCATTTAGGACACCTACCTCAAATTTTCTTCTTTCTCTTTCCTTCCTTGCACAGCAAAAATGGAGAATGGTGAGAGAGAGGAGAGATGATGATGATGATCTCATTTTCCCATTTTCCATGCTTCTTCACCGACTTGAGAGAGAGAGGGAAGAGTGTTTGAAAATTTGACCTCATCTATGGTTCATATTTTGCCACTTGGCACCATCTCTTCTCATTCTTTCATGATCTCATATTCTCCCACACACACTTGATTCCACCCTATTAATTACTCAATACTAGCCATTGATCTCAATTACCAAGGAGTTTCCTCTTCGTTAACCGGCTAATCTGTCGGTAAATTTACCATCTTACCCCTGATTACCACAATGCTTATTAAACCATCACTAAGCACATTTTATATCACTTTGCACATTATATACTTCAAAAGTGCTTAATTATCATTAGTTACATCACTTTGAAGTTATTAGCCCTTAATTACAATTTAGGATATTACACTTGGTCATGAAGCAATGCATGATGTTGAGTCCCTGAATAATATTGTCCGATTACATAAGAATAGTTAATTATACCTAAACTCTGAATTAAAGTCAAAAAGTAACGCTGGCTATGTCTAAAAGAGGTGAGAAAAGCAAATGGACCGTGTGGACAGTGTGCTATGTGATGGTCAAGTGGTTTCTAAAAGTTCATAAAGTTTGGGAAAACAATAAAAGATAAAAAGCGGTGAGAAAAACCAAATGGACGGTGCGTTATGCGATGGTCAAGTTGTTTCTAAAAGTTTATGAACTGTTGGGAAAACAAAAAAGATGAGTTCCTTTGGCTTTTGAATGCAACAAGCCCACAAAGTCTACAGCAAAACATTGACTTATACTGAGAAACTATTCCCTGCAAAGCCAATCTCCACAGTATTTATAAGAAGCTCTGCATCATCAACTTAAGCATAAGAAAAACTCACATAAACCACCATTTACAAGAACAACCACCATCTCGATCATCCTGCCCAACTAATACAGTCTGTGACTGAAAAATTCACCAAAAAACCATGTCTGAAGGTGAATACTCCACTAATAAGCTGCTAGCATTATGGTGTATAATTCTCTTCATATTTTCTTGTGTTGATTCCTTTGCTTCTGCTGCTGCTGGAGATAGCGAAGCGAATTGAAAGCTCTGTTGAAGTGGAGAGCTAGCTTTAACGACCAAAGCAAAGCCACCTTGTCCTCTTGGAACAATCACACTAATCCTTGCAGAAACTGGAAAGGGATTTCATGTGACAAATCCATGTCTGTGATCAACATAAATCTGTCAAATCTTAGCCTCCAAGGTACACTTTCCAGTCTCAATTTCGCTGCCTTTACTAATCTCTTCTACTTCAACATAAGTCACAACCAATTTTCTGGATACATTCCCCACGAAATTGGTTATTTGTCACCTGTTTTGAAGTTGAATTTGTCAAATAATCCAATTACGGGTCCCATTCCTCCTGAAATATGGAACCTGACCAATCTTAATCATCTTGATCTTACTACATGTAATCTCACAGGGAAAATTTCCCATGAAATTGGGAATCTGAGGGATTTGAATCTCCTATGGCTTGGAGAAAATTCCCTTTCTTGTCACATTCCTCAAGAGATTGGAATGTTGAGCAATCTTGTAGAGCTTTTCTTGGGAACCAACCCTCTTTCAGGGAGAATCCCATCATCAATTGGAAACTTGACCAAGGTACAAAATCTTTATCTTTATTAGAACAATCTCGAGGGTCCTATTCCTACTGAATTATGGAAACTCTCTTCTCTCATTAATATCCAGTTATATGATAATAGATTTTCTGGGCCAATCTCACCCTCTGTAGGAAATCTAACAAATCTTGAACAACGGTCCTTCTCATATAACAGATTTTCTGGTCCAATTCCTCAATCCATTGGTAACTTGATCAATTTACAAGAAATCTATCTAGAATCTAACAATTTTTCAGGCCGTATTCCTTCCACTATTGGAAACTTGACAACGCTCAATTCGCTAGTATAGATGATGAACCATCTCAGTGGTCAACTTCCACGAGAAATGAATAAAATGACAAATTATTCTAATCTACAACTGGGTGATAATCATTTCTCTGGCCATTTGCCACAACAGATTTGTCAAAGTAAGAGGTTAGTCAAGTTTGCTACTTATCATAACATTTCACTAGTTCTATCCCACCAAGTTTGAAGAATTGTTCTAGCCTAGAAAGACTCAGGCTTGATAATAACCAAATAGTTGATAATATAATAGATGCTTGCGGAGTATATCCTTATTTGGATTACATTGATCTAAGTGAATCAATTGTATGGCTACCTTGCATCCAGGCAGGCGGGGGAAGTGTCAAAATCTCACACAATTGGTTATTCACAATAACAAGCTTTCTGGTGATATACCAGCAGAACTAGGAGGGGCGACTAAGCTTAGTTTACTTAACTTGTCTTCAAATCATTTGTGTGGAAAAATTCCAAAAGAATTAGGAAATTTGACAAAGCTGATGCGACTCTCTTTGAGCCACAAACTTCTCTGGTACTGTCCCTTCAAATATAAGATCACTTGGTACGCTTCAAATTTTGGAGTTTGCAGCAAATAATTTGAATGGCTCAATCATGAGAGATCTTGGGGAATTAAAAAGTTTAAGGGTCTTGAACTTGAGCAAAAACAAATTTGATGAAAGCATCCCCCTTGAGTTTGGGGAACTCCAAGACCTTGAACAACTTGATCTTAGAGACAATTTGCTAGTTGGAACAATACCATCAAGGCTTGGAATGTTACTCAAATTGCAAGTATTGAATCTCTCATATAATAATCTCACTGGCACCATTCCTTCCAGTTTCAGTGGATCAATGTCAGCTTTGTCTATTGTTGACATAACATACAATCAATTAGAAGGTTCCGTTCCAATCAAACCAGCTTTTCACAACTTTGATGTGTTGAGGGATAATATAGGTTTGTGCGGTAACATCAGTGGTTTAAGTCCATGTGGCAATTCGCAAACAAACAGACGTGGCCATAAGAGCAAAAAGTTTTTGATAATATTCCTCCCATTGGCCATAATGCTATTAGAACTTGTTGAAGCATCTTTTATTTGTTATCGAACAGCAAGAAAAGCAAAAACCAAAGATGGAGAAACGCCACCAAAAGATGCTTATTTTGCATGAGTTTTGAAAGAGTGATATTGTACAAAGATGTCATCAAAGCCACAGAGGAGTTCGATGACAAATATCCTATAGGGAAAGTGAGCCAAGGAATTGTTATTGGGTCGAGTTGCCTACAGGTGACATTTTTGCTGTATAGAAGCTTCATTCAATTTCAAGTGGGGAAATCTCTAATCAAAAAGCGTTTACAAGTGAGATTCAAGCTTTGAGAGAAACCAAACATCGTAACATTGTGAAGTTGTATGGGTTTTATTCGAATTCACAATTCTCCATTTTGGTTTATGAGTTCTTGGAAGGTGGAAGCTTGTATAACATACTAAGGAATGATGTACAAGCCACTAAACTTGATTGGAGTAAGAAGGTGAATGTTGTTAAACGTGCGACTAATGCTTTATTCCATATGCATCATGGTTGTCCTATTCCTATTGTTCACCGTGACATATCAAGCAAGAATGCTATTCTGAGCTCTGAATATGAAGAGACTCATATCATTGATTTTGGAGCTGCAAAGCTTTTGAATCCTTACTCAAACAATATGACCACATTTGTTGGCACATTTGGGCATGCTACACCAGGTATGACATTTTTTCTTTTCTTTCGAAAATACCACTCTTTGGAATATTATGAATATACATAACACTAAATATATTGCAGAGCTTGCTTTTATCGTGGAGGCCAACGAGAAATGTGATGTATATAGCTTTGGAGTGTTGATTTTTGAAATCATTATGGGTACACATCCAGGAGAGCTCATTTCATACTTGGGAGAGAAACCAACCAATAACAATTTATTATTCAAGGATGCGATGGACACACAACTTTCTCCCTTGGGAAGGCCAATTCCAGATGAAGTCCTCTTAGTTGCAAAAATTACATTTTCTTGCTTGAATGAGAATCCCCGATCTCGTCCAACCATGGAGCAAGTATCTATATACGGAGCTTGCAAGGCCTCCAAAATGTCATTTACAAGATCAATTTCACACTATCACAATTGGACAACTAATGAGGGATTGAATTTCTTTTGCAAGAGCATTGGCATTTTAATGTACACGTTGTAAACTTGTGGTTTTTGGATCACGAATGTTTGTATGATCTTTTTGGGGCTTGAATTGAAACTGAAGTGTTTGTTTGGTGTGGAAAGCTAATAAGTGAAATCACTGAACATTGTGTTGATTAAATCTCCCGCATACATATATGTGTGTGTGTATTACACGCAACACTGTTATATCGTAGTTCGGCGAGTTTGCCCTCTTGTAAAATATCAACAGGTATTTCACTTTATTAGTTTTCGTTGTTTTGACATATTAATATTTAAATAAAATATAACATTTAAAACACTTGGAATAAAGAAATTGTAAGTTAATATTTCCTTATTTCAAATAGGTGTAAAAAATTTTTTAAAATATTTAGAAGATGATACTTATCCTTTCAGCTGCTGCATTATATTGTGTGGATCACTAGGCATTGTTCCCATCCTCATGTTTTGCTGAAAATAGCACAGCTATAATTTTGAATCATCTTAAGCAAGATTTCAAAACTATACCAAAATGAAATTTTTGGTTGGAATCTCTTGATACCACAAGAAATTCGGAATGAAGATTGAAAGAAAGAAGTCTTATTTCACTTAATGAGGTTGGATCACATGATATCATTATACTCCATCAATAACTAAATCTTCATTTTTCACCATACCCGAGCCATTCAACACGTTATTTCCGAACGACCTTATATTTGCACAATTTTTTTGTTAATCAATATCATACTGATTTGATAGAGTTTTATGTAGGCTGTGGAGAGCCTAATAAGATAACCCTCCTCCATTATATGAGCTTAGGGCTGACTATAAACATAAGTGAAGTTGAATGAAAGATCATTTAACAATAAAACAAAATTTTCTAAGTTCTATATATCTGAAATTCGGTTTTACCAATCTAAATTTCACCGACTTCATACCTTGTACGAGAGAAAACTCCCAACATAATATTTTATTCATATGACTAAACTCAAGACTAAACAATTATTAAATACTGATCTAATCATAGTTGGTTAGATTGTACAAATGATCAATTTCGAAGTTGAATCTCTTACACAATGACACAAAAATGTCAGATTGTTATATATGTACAACCTACGTCTCATCTTTACCGTAATTATTTTTCTCTTCAAATTTTGCTATACTTGATTACTTTTATGAAACTATAATTTGGGATTTAAAGTTGGGAATTGAAAAAGAGTAGATTATTTTAGTCGTATTTATTTCAAGGGATGGGGTGTGGGATTCCTTCAGTTAAAGAGACATCATGAACATAAAGTGGGGGTAACCAAGATGAGGATGCAAAGATGAACAAGTGATTATACAAGAAAAACTAAGATTCATAATAATCATATATGTGAATGAGTTGGAGTGGCAGCATTACAGAAAAAATGGTGAAAAATTGTATGATGTCATTTGGACATGTTCAAAAGGTCATTGGATGTGGGTGTGAGGAGGATTAATCAAGCACTATAGAGTCATTTGAAAATAGATAGAGGAAACCGAAGCGAATACCCAATGAGGTTATAGAACAAGATCTTTTAGTTAATAATCTATCTACAGATTTGGTTTTTAATCGAACATAATGCTATATGATCTATATAGCCGAATTCACCTAGTGAAACAAGACTTTGTTGTTATTGTATTTGATTTTTGGTATGTGATGACATGGCACAACATGAGTCAATCAATCGGTCATGTTTTGGGGCGCTGTTTGATTTTTGAGAAAACGTTTGATTTTCTTTTTCCTTTGATAAATGGGAAAGCAATTATCATTTTGTTCTAGTAAAATAGACTGTTTAAATGCCACATCCTATCAGTACCAACAAAAAGTGCAAGATCTTATCTTTCAATGATATTTTCAAGAGATAAAAAATAGACATTCTTTCTACCATAAAACAAAGTATTTTGATTATTCTGCTCCTTCTTGTTTTTTTGCCAGATATTATTCTGCTTCTCCTTTTTTTGTTTTTTATGCTAGATATTATTCTGCTCCTTCTTACTGGGTGTTTGATTTACTTAATTCTAAATGATTCTACATTGTACATTGTAAAAATACAAGAGGAGACGAGGAGTTTTATATCGTAAAATGTATTTTTTTTAAAAAACAAAAACAACCTCAAATAAAAGCCAGCCACGTTATATAATTGGGCCTAATGGGCTTAATACTTGTTCCCATTCTTGGCCACGAGTTGCTTCGGCTACACCCCAATGGGTTTAGGGCCTATAAAACTTTTTGGCCCAAGCTAATGAAAATTATTATTAAACTAAAGCGCAGGGTCATAGACTATATACATAATGTTTATCTGGCCGAAAAGGTCATATACATGGTTGTTAAGTATAAATTAAGTTAAATATATAGTTAATGAAGGCTTACAAAACCTTCTGTATAAATATATTGACATTGACGACTATTTTTATTTGTACGCGAACACATACTTACGAACGATCACATATATCAAAGTTTTATATTATAATCCTCCACCACTAATTTTATTCTATATGTTTCACAATGTATATTGTATGTCAGACTTTATACATAACACGAAACATATTTTTACATAATTACATTAACCTTTTGTTCATGGAGAAATTAAGATATCATTTCCTGATTTTTTTTTTCGACAAAATAATTATCCTGAATGAGTGGTTGCATATTCACATATTCTATAAATTTTGAATTGGCAGTGCTTTGACCTGTCTTTAACAATTTTAAAATACATGTGCACACAAACATGTCAATGTTGGGTTCTATTCTAAAACCTTATCTAAGCAAAATAGATGGCATTGCCGATAAGTCATTATTTCTTCTCTAAATGACTCAGACTCCCTACTTTTAGAAAACCATACATTAATTTCATTGGCCTGAAGGGTGTTTACATATTTAAATTCTTCAAAATTCCAGATTAATTGGTGTGCTTTCGGCTTCTGTCCCCCCACCGACTCTAGCCGGGTTTCCACAATGCTTTTGTTTATTGTTTTTGGCTCAGTGTTTTTTGAATTGTGATATACTTTCCCGTTCATCTAAGTATAGTTGGAATATTATTCATATGAATGAACAATCACGCGTGGGATGATAATTAAGTCAAAAGTGAAGGTATCATTGTATTCTTTGTATCCATAAAATAATTGATAAAGGTGTTTGATTCTTTTCACCAAACACGTTACTAATTTTGCAATAATGAACGTTAGTTGCAGCCAGTTAACGTTGGTAATTATATATTGTAACTTTAAGTAGAGCATAATATTTTAAAATGTTTAAGATGTTTCACAAATTTTTAGGGGAAAACATATACGGTAGTGTTAAATCTTATACACAAATAAACACGCAACAAATTCGATCGAAAAAAAAAACACAATACAAAGATAATCAATGTCATTCTATAAGAGTGAAATAAAATATTCACTTATTGTTCAAAAAAAATAAAACATTCACTTTATTTAAGCAACAAGCTAATTGTAGCGCCCGGAATTTAGAAAAACATGGAGCCGCCACCAAAATTTTCGAAAATAGGATAATTTTGGAAACCTTTTTAAAAATGGAAAACTGGTCTACAAAAACCATTTAGGGTTCGGGAGTCGATTGTGTGTGGGGAAGGTGTTAGACACCCCACAACACCCATTCATAAGAATGGTTACCCTAAATTAATTATTTAAAAATATTATGGCCTTTAACTTTATTATATTTACCCAAATAAAAAAAAAAAAGAATATTTACAAAACTAAATGAAATGAAAACTAAAGAAGAAGAAAAAAACACTTATTTACAATAAGAAAAAAAATATATTTATTTAAAAAAAGACATTTATTTACAACAAGAAAATAAGAAAAAATATATTTATTTACAAAATTGGACTTGACCTAGGATGAAAACCTAGGGCCTACGTACCCTTTAGACGGATCAAAGCCCACGTAGTTCGGGGGGTAGAAAAGCGTGTCACTTGGTTGGTGGTTTTTAGAAAAATTTTATTTAATTTATTTAAGAAAATGATTTTTTTGTTTGGTTTGTATTTTTTTTTATTATTATTTTTTTAAAAAACGTTTTTTTTTATTTTCTTGTAAAAGAGATTTTTTCCATTTTATTTTCATTTATCAAAATGTGTTAAAATGTTTTTTTTTTCTTTTTCATTTTTTGAAAGAGAACCTAAGAAGGAGGAGGAGGAGGAGGAGGAGGAGGAAGAAGCAGCAGAAGAAGAAGAAGAAGAAGAAGCAGAAGAAGAAGAAGAAGAAATAGCACAAGTTAAAAGAAAAGGAAGTCAAAGGTGAGGAGATTTATGCGTACCTTTTAACATTTAAACCCGCTACAACAAGAGATATGGTGATAGAACCATATAATAAATAAGAAGCAAGTATAGACAAAGTGGCACATACCTCTTGAGCTCAAACACAAACATGTTCAGCAATGTTAATGTCAACCGTACAAGTGCTCCAAGGAATAGATGATTCACGTCCAGCAATGTAATATCATATATCAAGGTAGGTGGAGTGATTCATGCAATTGTTGGGTCATCAAGATAAACACAAAGCCAAATACAAAGTCATAAAATATTACAGTGGTGAGGAGAGTTAGTCAAATTCATCATTTTGCACATATGGCTAAATATTATAAAAAAGAAGGGCATGCAAATTTAATCACAATCAAAGAGTAGTGAGCAAAATAAGATGGGCTCTTATGTTAACTACCCTTCCCTATGAGAATTATGTATGAGCAATAAAATTAACTCTCTACCTTGCCTCCCTCTTTCTCCCAAAATTTTTGTCTCCTTTGCTTCAACCCTTACATTCCTATTTATAGTCTCAAGGTAGGGTTTTCTTCATAAATGCTATTTTTTTTTTTCGTTTTTTTTAATTTTTTTGTATTTTATGTTAAGAACTACCTAACTTGACCCAATCACCATCAATGGAGATTTTTTTTTTAATTTTCTTTTTTTTTTATTTTTTTGTATTTTCTATTGATAAAACTTCCTAACTTGACCTAATTACCATTAGTGGAGATTTTTCCGTTTTTAATTTTTTCATTATTCTCCCCACAAGTAACTTCCTAATTTAAACCTATCAACATAAATGAGATTTTTTTATTTTTAATTTTTTTGTTTTTGTTTTTTTTTATTATTTTCCCTTAATGAATGACAATGTCAATCATATCAATTAGGGGATTTAATTTTCGTTTTTTTTTTAATTTTTCCCTTTCAATGATGATTGCCTATTTAGACACCGATCATTATCAATAGGAGGATTTCCTTATTTTTTCTTATTTTCGTTTTTTTTATTTTTTCTTTTAATGATGATTGCCAATTTGGACACCAATCATTATCAATTATTTTGTATTTTTTTAGTGGGGCCCAGACAAAATAGGGTGTTCACAGTTGCCCCTCTTTACTTGTTTCGTAGCTGATGAGAAAAGTGAGATTCTCGTCTATGAAGCAAGTAAAGATAAGAACACGTATTTTGTCCGCCCAGAGAACAAGGTGCCCCTTCCTTGGAACTAAAGAGCGTTTGGACAAAATACAGTGTCCATGCCCCTCTTTACTTGGTTCATAGGGGAGAAGAACGCAAGTGGAGATAGATTATTACCTGGAATGGAAGTGAAGCGCCTAGTAGCATAGGACTTTGGTGGGGCGTAAAAGAATTGTGCCAGCCGGTAATGGGCTTTGAGAGTGCCTGCTGATACAGGGCTTTGAAAGAATAGTGCCTGCCGTTACAGGGATTTAAAAGAATTATGCCAGCCGTTACTGGGCTTTAAGGGTGCCTGTTGGTACAGGACTTTGAAAGAATAGTGCCTGTCGATACAGGGCTTTAAAAGAATTGTGCCAGCCGTTACTGGGCTTTGAGAGTGCCTACTGATACAGGGCTTTGAAAGAATAGTGCCTGCCGTTACAAGGCTTTAAAAGAATTGTGCCAGCCGTTACTGGGCTTTGAGGGTGCCTGTTGGTACAGGACTTTGAAACAATAGTGCCTGCCGGTACAGGGCTTTAAAAGAATTGTGCCAGCCGTTACTGGGCTTTGAGGGTGCCTGCCGATACAGGGCTTTGAAAGGGTGCCAGCCGTTACTAGGCTTTGAGGGTGCCTGCTGGTACAGGGCTTTGAGAGGGTGCCAGCCGTTACTGGGCTTTGAGGGTGCCTGCCGTTACAGGGCTTTGACAGGGTGCCAGCCGTTACTGGGCTTTGAGGGTGCCTGCCGGTACAGGGCTTTGAAAGGGTGCCAGCCGTTACTGGGCTTTGAGGGTGCCTGCCGGTACAGGGCTTTGAAAGGGTGCCAGCCGTTACTGGGCTTTGAGGGTGCCTGCCGGTACAGGGCTTTGAAAGGGTGCCAGCCGTTACTGGGCTTTGAGGGTGCCTGCCGGTACAGGGCTTTGAAAGGGTGCCAGCCGTTACTGGGCTTTGAGGGTGCCTGCCGTTACAGGGCTTTGAAAGGGTGCCAGCCGTTACTGGGCTTTGAGGGTGCCTGCCGTTATAGGGCTTTGAAAAGGGTGTCAGCCGTTACTGGGCTTTGAGGGTGCCTGCCGGTACAGGGCTTTGAAAGGGTGCCAGCCGTTACTGGGCTTTGAGGGTGCCTGCCGTTACAGGGCTTTGAGGGTGCCAGCCGGTACAGGGCTTTGAAAGGGTGCCAGCCGTTAGTGGGCTTTGAGGGTGCCTGCTGTTACAGGGCTTTGAGGGTGCCAGCCGTTAGTGGGCTTTGAGGGTTCCTGCCGTTACAGGGCTTTGAAAATCGTGCCAGCCGTTACTGGGCCTTGAGGGTGTCTACCGGTACAGGGCTTTGAAAGGGTGCCAGCCGTTACTGGGCTTTGAGGGTGCCTGCCGATACAGGGCTTTGAAAAGGGTGCTATGAACATGTGATACCCCTTGGAGTAATGCTCATAAAGATGATGACATTGATAATAATGATGACAGTGATGATGACAACGATGATGATGAAGAGGATGATAATGGCCATGATAATTAAGGGAATATCAGAATAGTGATATCATGATGGAGGTGAGGACACTAATAATGATGATGACAGTGATGATGGAATCCTAATAAGGATGATAAATACAATGATAATGCTAATGATGATGATGATGATAGTAGTGATGATGTTGATGTTAATGGTGATGTGGATAATGGAGGTGATGACATGCTAATGAGAATGAGTGCAATAATTGTGGTGTTAAAGAAAAGCCTGGCAGGTGATATTGCTCCTTCTTCGTCTAGGTGCCTAACCAGTACCCCGTTACTTGCGCAGTCTTGTCGGAGGTATGAAGATGTGTATAATGAGATTCACATAGATGCCACAGCCTAGAACCCTCAGTTTAGATTGTGTCCCCTTGTCAACTGTTTGACCCCACAACAAAAATTCCAGTTGGGACCTTCGCTAATGATCCTGAAATTACACAAGTTAAATGGGAGTAGAGGACACCATGTATATCAACGTGAGTGTTTATCCAGACAAAAGTTGTGCTTTCATTAAAAAGAGTTACCCTTATACAAATCATGGCACAAAGTTTGACATGCGATTTAATAGAAGGGAAAGAGATACTAAGGATGAAGATTCATTTAAAAGAAATGATCTTCCCATATTCAAGTGGATGCATGATGATGATCATATATTGGTGTAGACATGATGTTATTAGGAGGTCCTTCGCTTTTAGTTCCATGTAGTCCCCCTGATGGTGCCTTGCTTAATTACTAGAGATATGCACTTTTCGATGAATGATTACGGAGTCTTCCAAATAGACAAAGTAAAGAGAGTCATGGGGCTAGGACTGATAACTTTCTTTGTTTAACCCACCCTTTGAGGTTTTTGACTTAACAGCTCCCAATTTTGTGCTCTAATTTTCGCCTAAGCCGCCCTTTCGGGTTTTCAACTTAGCAAGCCCTTTTTTTTTCCTCTAACTTTTGCCTAAGCCGCCCTTTCGGGTTTTCAACTTAGCGAGCTTTCTTTTTCTTTTTCTTTTTTCTCTAACTTTTGCCTAGGCCGCCTTTTTGGGTTTTCAACCTAGCGAGCTATTTCTTTTTTTTTTTTTTGCCTTTTTTGTTTTTGTTTTTTTTTTGGCTCTAACTTCTGCCTAAGCCGCCCTTTCGGGTTTTCAACTTAGCGAGCCTTTTTTCTTGTTTTGCTCTAACTTTTGCCTAAGCCGCCCTTTCGGGTTTTCAACTTAGCGAGCTCTTTTTTTTTAGGCATAGTATTTCTTTACAGCATCTGAATTAATTGGTCTTGGTAAATCTTGGCCATTCATGATTGTCAATATCAATGGCCCTCCAGAGAAAGCCTGCTTAACAACATATGGGCCTTCATAATTTGGAGCCCATTTACCTCTGTCATCTTCTTGATTTGGTAGGATCTTTTTGAGAACTAGGTCTCCTACTTTAAACCCCCTGGGTCGTAGTTTCTTATTAAAGGCTCTCGCCACTCGTGACTGATATAACTGCCCATGACATATTGCTGTGAGCCTTTTTTCTTCAATCATATTTAATTGTTCAAATCGAGAACGTATCCATTCGCTTTCATCTAGGTCTGATTCAGCCAAAATTCTCAGGGATGGTATTTCCACCTCAATTGGAGTAACAGCCTCCATGCCATAAACTAAAGAGTAAGGGGTTGCCCCAGTTGAAGTACGCATTGTGGTACGGTATCCGTGTAATGCATATGGAAGCATTTCGTGCCAGTCCTTATAGGTTACTGTCATCTTCCTGAGGATCTTCTTAATATTCTTATTGGTTGCCTCAACTGCACCATTCATCTGTGGCCTATATGGTGCAGAATTATGATGTTTGATCTTGAATTGATCACATAATTCTTTAACTGCTGCCCCGTTGAGGTTTGGTGCATTGTCAGTTATGATCCTCTCTGGTAACCCATATCTACAGATGATATTAGCCTTTAAGAATTTGATGAAGGCCTTCTGAGTAATACTGGCAAAGGAATTGGCTTCTACCCACTTAGTGAAATAGTCAATAGCAACGAGGATGAAACGATGACCATTCGAAGCTTTTGGGTTAATCGGCCCAATGACATCTATTCCCCACATGGAGAACGGCCATGGAGATACGAGACTATGCATCATAGTCTGAGGGGCGTTAGCTTTGTTGGCATATATCTGGCACTTATGACACTTTCTAACATAATTGATACAATCCTTCTCCATAGTTATCCAGTAGTAACCAGATCTTTGAGCTTGTTTAGTTAATGAGTGGCCATTTGCATGTGTACCGCATACGCCTTCATGGATCTCTGCCATAATCTTATGCGCCTCCCTCATGTCTACACAGCGTAGCAATGTCCCATCAAAGCTTCTCTTATATAGGACGTTATTACTAATAAAAAAGCCCATGGCCAATCGCCGGATGGTCTTCTTTTCATTATGTGTCGAGTCTGGAGAGTAAGTACCATGCTCCATATACATCTTAATACTATGGTACCAAGGTTGCTCGTCGTGCTCTCTTCCAATATTGAAGCAAAATGCTAGCGATCTTCTAGTCTCAAACTGTATTGGTTGAACTTGGACCCCACAATCAAGTTGGATCATAGCTGCTAACGTAGCTAATGCGTCAGCGAAGCGATTCTTTTCTCTAGCCATGTGATGAAAATTGATTACTTCAAAGTTTTTGATCAACTCTATCAAATACTCTTGATAAGGGATCAACTTTGGGTCTTTAGTACGCCATTCACCAGTCACCTGATAAATTATGAGAGCTGAGTCACCATAGACTTTTAGATTTTTAATCCCAAGATCTATGGCAGCCTGGAGACCATTAATACAAGCTTCATATTCTGTCATGTTGTTGGTGCAGTCAAATCCTAACTTTATAGCAATCGGAAATTGCCTTCCATCTGGGGATATGATTACTGCCCCTACACCATTGCCATGAATGTTTGCTGCCCCATCAAAATACATTTCCCACTCCTTCGATTTGCTTTCCTCGATCGGATCTTCTGTAGCACATATGTCTTCATCTGGAAATTTGAAATCTAGTGGCTGGTATTCATCTATGGGGTTTTCCGCTAAGTGATCTGCTATTGTACCACCCTTAACGGATTTTTGAATGACGTATCTTATATCATATTCAGACAATATTACTTGCCACTTAGAGACTCTTCCGGCTACATGCGGGCTTTCAAAGATGTACTTGAGTGGGTCTACTCTAGAAATTAACCAAGTGGTGTAGTAAAGCATGTATTGCCTCAACCTTCTTGTAGCCCAGACTAAACCACAACAAGTTCGCTCGATCATCTGGTAACGTGACTCACAATCATTAAACTTCTTGCTCAAGTAATAGATCGCTTGTTCTCTTCTCTTAGATGCATCTTGTTGCCCCAGCATGGCTCCCATGGAATTTGGTCGTATTGTTAAATACAAGATTAAAGGTCGTCCTGGTACAGAAGGAACCAAAATTGGGGGATCTAGCAAATAATCCTTGATTCTATCAAATGCCTGTTGGCAATCTCCATCCCACTTCCTGGTGCAGTTCTTCTTTAAAAGCTTGAATATCGGCTCACAAGTTGCAGTCAGGTTGGCAATGAATCGTGCAATGTAATTCAGTCGCCCCAAAAAGCTTCGAACTTCCTTTTCTGTTTGAGGAGGGGGCATTTCCCGTATTGCTTTTACTTTGTCTGGATCTACTGTAATCCTTTTTTGGCTTACAATGAAGCCCAATAATTTTCCAGATAAAGCTCCAAAGACGCATTTGTTAGGATTTAGTCGTAGCTTGTACTTGCGTTGCCTTTCAAACAGCTTTCTTAACACCACAACATGGCTTTCTCCCTCAGAAGATTTAGCTACCATATCATCTACGTATACTTCAAGTTCTTTATGCATCATATCATGGAAGAGTGCCACCATGGCACGCTGATAAGTTGCCCCAGCATTCTTTAGCCCGAATGGCATGACGCGGTAACAATAAGTGCCCCATTGTGTAATAAATGTGGTTTTTTCTTTGTCCTCCCTATCCATAGGGATTTGGTTATACCCTGAGTACCCATCCATGAACGAGTACCTATAGCTACGGGCTGTATTATCAACCAGGACATCAATATGAGGCAATGGAAAATCATCTTTTGGGCTAGCTTTGTTCAGATCTCGATAATCCACACACATTCGAATTCTGCCGTCCTTCTTTGGGACAAGAACGATGTTTGCTATCCATTATGGGTATTTAGCTACTTCTAGGAAACCCGCTTCTAATTGCTTCATCACCTCCTCTCGAACAACTAAGGACATATCGGAAGTGAGCCTCCTCAATTTCTGCTTTTTAGCCTTAGTGTCTGGGAATAAGGGGATCTTGTGAGAAGCAATCCCTGGATCAAGGCCTGGCATGTCTTGATAAGACCATGCGAACACATCTATGAATTCTTTGAAGAGTTCAACCATTTGCTCTCTTTCGGGGTTATCTACTATCTTTAGTTCTCTCTTTTCTTCCTCCGTGCCCATATTTATTACTTCAATTACATCTTCATGTGGGCCCATTCTATTGTCATCGGATTCAAGGATTTTTTTGTATACTTGAATGATCTCATCATCATCATACTCGTAATCATGCATATCAATGGCAACAAGCGTATCATCATTCAGGGATTCAGGAACCTTCGCGTTTGACAAGAGTTCCGAGGAAATCGATTTCCTGGAGGGCGAAAAATGAACAACGAATGAATAGAAGGAAAAAAAAAGAAGGAATGGATATAAATAAGTGAATTTTATTCGCATATCATTCTTTATTCATGGTTCATATAGGAGCTCGCCTAAAGGCGTATACAAAGCATAAAAAGACAACTTTTAGCTAGGCATGTTACTCTAAAATGATAGAATTGAAGGTGTCCTCGAACTCCCAATTTTCCAAAGCCCTTCCAGAATCATCAGCTAAAATCCATGTGCAGGTCTTTTTGGTTATTGTTGAAACCATTGCAATAGTCGGCTTGTTTAGCACTTCAGAGGATGTCGGGAATGTCTTCTGTATGTGGGGGATTTCAAAGTGCTCGTCATCCTTCTCTATCTTCAAGCTTGCTTTCTCTTTCAATTGCATTTCCAATGGTGGTTCGTATCCTAACCCTTGGCGCTTGTGATTCTCTTGCAGATTTATAGGGGATTTGATGCCTTGGAGGTGAGTGCCCAATCCTCCGCCATGCTTAAACCCATTCTTCTCCATTATCTTGGTTACTATGGAGTTGACATTTTTATATCCCTTGGGTCCATCGACTTCGAAACCTTGGAAAACCATTCCCTCCTCGTGCTCGGCAGCCTCAATGTATTGAAGGGAGCTTGGCTTGCTCACCATGATTTCTTCTTCGCCCTTGATTATCACTATCTTCCCGCTATCAACGAACTTTACCTTCTGGTGCAAGGTAGAAGGTACTGCCCCAGTTGAGTGTATCCACGGCCTCCCCAACAGCATAGAGTAGGACGGGTCAATGTTCATAAGCTGAGAGTCTATTGTGAATGAAGTTGGTCCAATCTGTAAAGGCAAACGGACCATTCCCAACACACCTCTCCGAGTACCATCGAATCCTCTAACTACCATGTTACTCTTTTCAACCTCTGACGCCTCTACTGACAATTGCTCAAATGTGGATAGCGGTAAAACATTTAACGTTGATCCTCCATCTATCAATACTTTGGCCACAATGAACCCTTTGCACTTCAGGGAAATGTAGAGGGCTTTATACTGATCAACGGTTGATTGAACAACTTCTTCTCCTGAAAATGAGATGGTAGAGAATGCCCTTACCACATTCATAATGCTTGCAACCTTCTCCGGGGTCACACTGGACTGCACATATGCTTCATCTAGCGCCTTTTGTAGTGCATGACGATGCAGTTCAGAACTCAAGATCAAAGAGAGAATTGAGATCTTGGCCGGAGTTTTGTTTAATTGGTCTACTATGCTATATTCACTTTGCATCATGATTTGAAGGAATTCTTCATCTTTATTTTCTATGCCTTTTAGACCAGAGCTTGATGGAATATCAACATTGGCTTGTTTTCCCTTCTTCGACAATCCAACATTTTGTGGCAGATAAGATTTCCCACTCCGTGTTATTCCTGTTGGGCGAACCAATGTTTCGTTGCTGGCCTCGGCTTCCATTACTTGTCCTGAGGGATTCTCGACAATACCTTTATACCTCCATGGTATGGCACGATTACTCTGATATGGAAAAGGGGTGGGTACCTTAATGGTCATTGCAGGCTGTTGCAATGGAGTCAAGATGGTGAAAGAGACAACATGAGAATTTCTTTTTTCATACGGTTCCTTTTCCTTAATGACGAACTCGACATGTCTTTTCTCCACCATGCCTACTTCTTTCTCTTCTCGAGGAATATAACCTGCTGCCTTTAAACAAGCATGGATATCTTCTCCTATTAGTAGAGGATCGTTGGAGAACTCAATTTCATCAACAACATTTACTTGGTTTTCATAACTTGGAAGAGGATTGGCATTGATAGTGGAGTTGTCGTTCCTCTTCAATTGAATGTGATTAAAATCAATTAAATCTAATACATTCCTTTTGAATGTCGCACAGTCCTCTATTGAGTGTCCCAGGGCGCCTATATGGTATTCACATCGGGCATTAGAGTCATACCAAGCGGGGAATGGTGGTTGAGGCTGTTTGTAAGTACGTGGCCCTAACAGCTGAGATTCCAAAAGTTGGCGATATAGCTCAGTATTTGTCATGCCAAAATCTGGCCACTGTCGACTATCTCGTTGCTGCCAATTCCTTCGTCCTCCAGCTTGACCTTGCCTATTTTGTGTCAGATCATTCTTCGTCTGTCGAAACCCATCATTACCACCTGGATGTACTGCTTGGGGTTGTCTAGTGGTTTGGATGAAGCTAACATCGCCTTCCCTCTTCTTCCCGTTGTTTCCCTTTTTGGTGATGCTCTCACTTTGAAGAATCCTACCGTCGCGTATGTCAGCATCGATTCGCTCACCAATCTCAATCAAACTAGAAAAATCGGTGACATGCGTCCCAACCATGTATCTGTAATAAGGTTCTTGTAAAGTATGGATGAAATAAGAACTGAGCTCAGATGGTATAAGGGGAGGTTGAACTTGTGCTGCGACCGTCCTCCATCTTTGGGCATAATCTTTGAAAGCTTCAGTGGCTTTCTTGCTCATTGACTTCAGTTGTTCCCTGGTGGGGGCAGTGTCAAGATTGAACCTGTATTGTTTCATGAATACATCAGTCAAATCTCTCCATTTCTTGATCTTCGTCTGGTCAAGTTGCATGTACCATTCCAGTGCTGGCCCTTTCAAGCTTTCATGGAAGAAGAGTAGCAAAAAGTTTTCATCTTGTAACCATACAAGCATCTTGGTGCAATAGGCCTTAAGATGGTATATCGGATTCCCTGTGCCGTTGTACTTATCAAAGTCTGGCATCTTGAATTTCTTGGGAATTGAAACATGTGGGGCCAAGCATAAATCTTTTAAATCAAGTAAACCCCAAATGTTTGGTCCTTGGAGGGCTTTTAGTTGGTCTTTCACTTCACCTAACTCTTCCTTCCACCCCTCCTTTTCAGCTGATAGGGAGGGAATGTTGAAAGTGTATGTTGAATCTTCACTTGGCTGTTCCTCCTTACTGCTCAGAATTTGAGGATTCTGTTTACTTTGAGGCTCTTCTATCATTTTTTCTTTCTTGCCATTTTCTGGTATGCTTATCTCAGCATTTTTCAATGGATCAGATGTTCCTGACTCTTTTTCATTATTCTAGGCTTGAAGAGCTATAGTCAAGGTGGAAATCATTTCTTTCAAATCTGCCATTTGTGCCTCCATATGAGACATCCGATGATTCAGATTAGATTCGGCTTCACCGGGATTAGCTGCCATCTGACGACTACGTGAGCACGTGTTGCATGAATGCACAGGGGTAGCTGGTTAGGACGTTTAGACGGAGCAATATTGTATCACCTGCTTAGGAAGGAATAAAATATCATTAGTTTATTTAAACCTACAATTTCGAGCGGGCATGGCGAGTTATCACGACGTATTGGCATAAAGGTCTTCTAGCACAAGTATCCTCTAGCTTCCTCAGGGAATCTATTATTCCACAGGGAGAATCTAGAGTTGATCACTAAATAGGAGGGACCTTAAGTCCCATCCTAATCAAGATCTTTTTTATCTGGTGAGTGTTTTAGTCGGCGCATAGTCTTCTGGAACGAGTGTCCTCTAGCCTCCTCAGAGAACCCATTATTCTATAGGGAGAACTAGAGTTGATCATTAGATAAAGGGGACCTTGAATCCCACCCTAGCCCAAGATCTTGTTATTGATCGTAGTAATAAGCATAAAAAAATGACAGTAAAAGGAGATATGCTTTTATTTGATAATATCAAAATTTGGTTACAATTTTGAGTTCCTCTACTATTTGATTACATAAGTTGAAGAATTCAACAATCTCTTCTGGCGGATTCAAAGGGATGATCATGCCTTCAGCGCGCTTGAATGTGCTAGCAAATTCTGGGATTCTGGTGTTAGCAAAGCTGATTAAGTTACCACACCTCTTTACCCATTCTTCTGTCACAACAACTTGTCTGTGGTAGAGGAGTTCCCAGTTGGCTAAAACTTTCCTTTCGTGATTGAGCTTGTCCACGAGGTTCTGGATGGTTTCAGTACTACTGGCCCTTACAGCAACCAATTCACCCTTCTTGTTTTCTAGGAGTTGAGTAAGAATATCAACTTCCCCTTGCAATTTCTTAAGAGGGGCATTGTCTTGCAGTTTCTCTTCGAGCAACTCTTTTGCTGTAGTCATCTTCAATAGTCGAACTCTATTATTCTTCATTTGCCTATCGTTCTCTTGCATAGCCCTTTTTAAGCTTTTGTTTTCTTCTTCCAGCTTCATGATCCTTGAGCGTTCTTCTAATTCTCTTTCTCTTTCTCTTTTCTGTCAGTTTTTCTTCAAGGGATGCACATTTATCCTCTAGCTGACTCATCTTTCTCTTATTTTGTGATTCCATCATAGACAACTCCTCCAGCTCCTTTTCTCTTGTTTCCAGGCGCCTTGCCAATTCTTTGTTTACTTCTTGGGCATCATTTCCTAACAAAGGATCTTGGGGGGAATAAGATGGATTGGCTCCTTTGATTCTGTCCTTGAGCCAGTCCTTATAGCCCGGAGTTGCACCTATTTCTCGCTTCCCCAGTTCAGCCTTTCCCTTGTATGTTATCTTGCTCCAAGCTTCTTTGATTTCTCGACATAAGTCCTTCCCATTATCTTCTCCGTATGAGAAGTGTATGGCTTGCACTTCTTCCTGAGAGGGAACTTTTTGCCGAAATGCTAATTGTCTTAATGCTAAAGACGGGTTGTAGTTAATACATCCTCTTGGTCCCATGAGAGGCACATTAGGAAAGTCCCCGCAGTGATGGATGATCTCTTCATCCTCCCACCATTCTATTTTCCATAAGAGAGAATCTTCTGTTAACTATGAGAACTCCTTCCTCCAATCATTTTTGTTTAATTGAAGATGATTGAAAGCCATAAGTGGATTAGTAAACTTGTCATGCCTTTCTCGAAAGTACTTCTTCTTTCCATATACGTGACTCAGCATCCATACCTCAAGCAATGCAAGATAGCATTTTATTCGACCTTCTTTCTTTAGGTGGCATTGAGATAATGACATGTAGGTCTCTGCTAAAACTGTGGGTACCGGGTTAATTTGGTAGTGTTTGACTAATTGAAAGACATTGATAGCTCCCAAGTCGATTATTCCCGCTGATGAAGGAAAGAGGATCATGCCATAAATAGCCAAGGCAAAAACCCTACAAAAACTCTCCCAATCTTTATTTTCTGCTAATCTTGCTAGGCGAGCTTCCACTATGGTCCTTTTAATCCCCTTGACCTGTCCAGTGCCTACAATCTATACTTCTTCCATGTGAACCCCTAACAGCTTCGCTATTCCTCCCTGAGAAGGTAGCCAGCCTGGATAATGGTAGATCTTATCACTCCTCTTAATTGGCATCCTAAGGATTTCCCCGTATTCTTCAAGGGTTGGGGCTAGTTGAAAATCAGAAAAAAAGTGAAGCATCTCAAAGAGGCATCCCAATACTGGCCCAGTTCTATGATAGCCTCATTATGCACAGGCACGTGTAATAAATCAATGATATTTCCATACTTCTTCATGAAACCCAATTTGACTGAACCTTAAATGTAGCGACTTAATCGAATTAGGCCTTCAAGTGGCTCTGCTCCAGTAGTCAGTCTGATGCCCTTCCCTCTATATACCTTTCCTGTAGGAACTTGATTTAGACTTGGTTTTTGTGCCATTTAACCTTTATGCCAAATTTTCGGTTGTCGGATAACTCGTTTGCCCTTCATTAAAGAAAAGAGAAGGAAGAGTCAGAAAGTATTTTCAAATGCATGCTATGCAGATGATTACATGTGCTTTCTAGCCTTGATATGAGTGACGGACATTAGGAAAAAGAATTTCACCTCCTCAAGAGATCTATTACCTCATAGGGAGAATGAAGTGCCCATTAACCTGCGAATGGCCCAAACCATCACGCGGCTAAGGGTTTTTTTTAAAATGATGATTATGTCCAAGACCCATATCAAATGAAAAATGCTAATGGATGATGCAAGGCTACCTCATGAGACGTGAAAGAGTGATGACTTATACTTCAAGTTTTGATATGGGTGATGGACATTAAGAAAAAGAACTTCACCTCCTCAAGAGATCTATTACCTCATAGGGAGAATGAAGTGCCCATTAACTTGCGAATGGCCCAAACCACCACGCGACTAAGGGTTTTTTTAAAATAATGATTATGTCCAAGGCCCATATCAAATGAAGTTAAAATGCTAATGGATGATGCAAGGATACCTCATGAGACGTGAAAGAGTGACGACTTATACTTCAAGTTTTGATATGGGTGATGGACATTAATAAAAAGAACTTCACCTCCTCAAGAGATCTATTACCTCATAAGGAGAATGAAGTGCCCATTAACCTGCGAATGGCCTAAACCATCACGCGGTTAAGGTTTTTTTTTAAAATGATGATTATGTCCAAGGCCCATATCAAATGAAGTTAAAATGCTAATGGATGATACAAGGATATCTCATGAGATATGAAAGAGTGATGACTTATACTTCAAGTTTTGATATGGGTGATGGACATTAAGAAAAAGAACTTCACCTCCTCAAGAGATCTATTACCTCATAGGGAGAATGAAGTGCCCATTAACCTGCGAATGGCCCAAGCCATCACGCGGCTAAGGGTTTTAAAAAATGATGATTATGTCCAAGGCCCATATCAAATGAAGCTAAAATGATAATGAATGATATACTAATACCTTATGAGTCCTAAAGGATTATCTCTCATTGAGATGTTTTCTAACATGATTGATGTGATGAGATAATGGTCTTTTAGGGTCATAGACCCTTAGACTAAGGTTGGCTATCTATTGTATACACTGTCCTTGTGTTGTATCTTTATGTGAAGTGATGTTAGATACATACTCAGGTGAAGCGATAGTTAGTCACTTAGTCCTAGGGGTTCCATTGATTATGCATGGATGACAATAAAGATTATTAACAATAAATAAAGATATGCCCTCCAGTGTCCTATTTTAGGAATGACCCTAGGTTAGTAGTATCTATCCTAAGAAAGGCAGGTACTAATTAATTAGGTAGGTCTATAATTTCTACTAATAGGTGCGATGGTTTCAAGGTGGTTCTAATTCTCATAGATAAAGGTCTCCTAACTGCCCCCATCGTAAAGATGAAGACCCCATTTGATGAAGTTAACCTTCAGGGGGTTCTGAAAACCCCACAGGGATCAACCTCACTAAATGAGTAACAGCTAGGATGAAGTCTTCACAGTAACCTCAGGGGGTTCTTAAAACCCCACAGGGAGACCGCTAGAAACTTCCACTCACCTAAGGAACTCACAGACCCGGGTATAGGGCCCAAAATGTGTGTGAGGAGAATAGTGGATGTGTTCAGTGTGTGTGGAGAGCATACCAACCTATGGGCCTAGGTTCTACCCAACCCTCATCTGCTAACCAGATCACAAGATAGACAGAAAAAAGGAGAAAAAAAACAAACAAATAGATGAATAAGGAATTTAATAAATAAAAACAACTATTCACAAAAAAAAAATAAGAAAAGGGTAATTAAAATAAAATTAAGGCCAAATTATTTTTAAACACTTAATTAAATGGGCTTGACTCTCAAACTATCCCCAGTGGAGTCACCAAGCTGTAGCGCCCGGAATTTAGAAAAACATGGAGCCGCCACCAAAATTTTCGAAAATAGGATAATTTTGGAAACCTTTTTAAAAATGGAAAACTGGTCTACAAAAACCATTTAGGGTTCGGGAGTCGATTGTGTGTGGGGAAGGTGTTAGGCACCCCACAACACCCATTCATAAGAATGGTTACCCTAAGTTAATTATTTAAAAATATTATGGCCTTTAACTTTATTATATTTACCCAAATAAAAAAAAAGAATATTTACAAAACTAAATGAAATGAAAACTAAAGAAGAAGAAAAAAACACTTATTTACAATAAGAAAAAAAATATATTTATTTAAAAAAAGACATTTATTTACAACAAGAAAATAAGAAAAAATATATTTATTTACAAAATTGGATTTGACCTAGGATGAAAACCTAGGGCCTACGTACCCTTTAGAGGGATCAAAGCCCACGTAGTTCGGGGGGTAGAAAAGCGTGTCACTTGGTTGGTGTTTTTTAGAAAAATTTTATTTAATTTATTTAAGAAAATGATTTTTTTTGTTTGGTTTGTATTTTTTTATTATTATTTTTTAAAAAAAAGTTTTTTTTTATTTTCTTGTAAAAGAGATTTTTTCCATTTTATTTTCATTTATCAAAATGTGTTAAAGTGTTTTTTTTTTCTTTTTCATTTTTTGAAAGAGAACCTAAGAAAGGGATAAAGGAAGAAGAAGAAGAAGAAGAAATAGCACAAGTTAAAAGAAAAGGAAGTCAAAGGTGAGGAGATTTATGCGTACCTTTTAACATTTAAACCCGCTACAACAAGAGATAGGGTGATAGAACCACATAATAAATAAGAAGCAAGTATAGACAAAGTGGCACATACCTCTTGAGCTCAAACACAAACATGTTCAGCAATGTTAATGTCAACCGTACAAGTGCTCCAATGAATAGATGATTCACGTCCAGCAATGTAATATCATATATCAAGGTAGGTGGAGTGATTCATGCAATTGTTGGGTCATCAAGATAAACACAAAGCCAAATACAAAGTCATAAAACATTACAGTGGTGAGGAGAGTTAGTCAAATTCATCATTTTGCACATATGGCTAAATATTATCAAAAAGAAGGGCATGCAAATTTAATCACAATCAAAGAGTAGTGAGCAAAATAAGATGGGCTCTTATGTTAACTACCCTTCCCTATGAGAATTATGTATGAGCAATAAAATTAACTCTCTACCTTGCCTCCCTCTTTCTCCCAAAATTTTTGTCTCCTTTGCTTCAACCCTTACATTCCTATTTATAGTCTCAAGGTAGGGTTTTCTTCATAAATGCTATTTTTTTTTTTCGTTTTTTTTTAATTTTTTTGTATTTTATGTTAAGAACTACCTAACTTGGCCCAATCACCATCAATGGAGATTTTTTTTTAATTTTCGTTTTTTTATTTTTTTGTATTTTCTATTGATAAAACTTCCTAACTTGACCTAATTACCATTAGTGGAGATTTTTCCGTTTTTAATTTTTTCATTATTCTCCCCACAAGTAACTTCCTAATTTAAACCTATCAACATAAATGAGATTTTTTATTTTTTATTTTTTTTTTGTTTTTTTTATTATTTTCCCTTAATGAATGACAATGTCAATCATATCAATTAGGGGATTTAATTTTCGTTTTTTTTTTTAATTTTTCCCTTTCAATGATGATTGCCTATTTAGACACCCATCATTATCAATAGGAGGATTTCCTTATTTTTTCTTATTTTCGTTTTTTTTTATTTTTTCTTTCAATGATGATTGCCAATTTGGACACCAATCATTATCAATTATTTTATATTTTTTTAGTGGGGCCCGGACAAAATAGGGTGTTCACACTAATCATACATATGGTACGTTATGATCTTTGAGAGCTTACAATTAATATATACATCAACATGTTAACAGAGACAAAAATGACTGATTAAGGAGTTTAATTCTCCATTAGTTGTCCAATTGTGATGGTGTCAAATGGATCTTCCACGTGAGACTTTGGTCTCCGTTCCAGCGTTGTAGATACTTGTTCCATGGTTGGACGAGATCGAGGATTCTCATCCAAACAAGAAAATGCTATTTTCACAACAGCGACAACCTCATCAAGGACTAGTTTTTTAGGTGATGAAAGTCGTGGATCTAACACATCCTTTAACAACAAATTAAAGGTGGTTGATTTCTCTATCAAAGATGAAACAAGCTCTCCTAGATGCATTCCCATAATAATCTCCAATATCAACACTCCAAAGCTGTAAACATCACATTTCTCATTCGCTTCCATAATGTAAGCAATCTCTACAAAAATATTTAATGTTACAAATCCTTAATATAGCAAAGAGTATATTAATTTTAGGATAAAACAAAAAAAAAGGGTCTTACCTGGAGCAGCATACCCAAATGTACCAGCAAATATAGTCATGTTGTTTGAGTCAGGATTCAAAAACTTTGATGTTCCGAAGTCAATGATGTGAGCTTCTTCATATTCTGAAGTTAGAAGAACATTCTTGCTTGATATGTCTCGGTGAACAATTGGAAGTGAACAGCCATGATGCATATGGAATAAAGCATTAGCGACACCTTTAACAACATTCACCCTCTTATGCCAATCAAGCTTAGTGGCTTGATTCTCATCCTTCAGTATGTTGTCCAAGCTGCCACCTTCCAAGTACTCATAAACTAAAAAGGAGAATCGTGAATTGGAACAAAACCCATACAACTTCACAATGTTCCGATGTTTGATTTCGGTCAAAGCTCGAATCTCACTTGTGAAAGCTTTCTGACTGTAGATTTCCCCATTTGGTATTGAATGAAGCTTCTTTACAGCAACAATGTCACCTGTAGGCAATTCTGCCCTGTAAACACTTCCTTGACCCCCTTTACTGATGAGATATCTATCATCGAACTCCTCTGTGGCTTTGATGATATTTTCATACAATATTTTTCCATTGGAACTCCACACAAAATAAATATCATCTGATTGTTCTTCTTCATCTTTGTTTTTTGTATTTCTCGCACGCAGGAGAAAAATACAAATAGTTCCAACCACTACAAGTAGTAGTATGGTCAATGGGAGGAATATTATCAAGAACTTTTTGCTCTTATGGCCATACCCATTTGTTTTCGAATCACCACAAGGACTTAAACCAGTGACGTTACCGCACAAACCTTTATTATTCCTCAATGAATCAAAGTTGTGAAAGGCTGGCTTGATTGGAATGGGGCCTTCTAATTGATTGTATGTGTAAAATAAATAAAGTCATTTTTGTGTACATTTGTATATTAGTTAAATATAGGATAGAAATATGTAATTACATGAATGTCCTAACTTGGGACAGTTTCAGCCTATATATATACAAGAGGGCTGTGATATGTTGTAAGAATGAATCTTCATCAGGTTAATAAAAAGTTGTTGATTTCTCTGTAAAATCTGGGCCTGTTTTAACATGGCATCAGAGCCCACGGGTTCACAATGAATTTGGTTAGAGTTTGAGACCTGACCCGTACAGGGATTCTCTCAACTCTTTTGTTTCCTTCCACCTGTCTGAAGCGAAGTTAGGGCACGAAAAACACGATCTCACCGCACAGAAAAAGACGAGTTCCTGGCACCATGATTTTCTTCAGCCATCAACGGATTTCATGTGGAGCAAATCTGAAACCGATACTCAGGCCGTGATTCTTGCGCGTTTAGAGTCGGTGATCAAGATTCTTGGAGATTTCAGGAGCCGATCTGTGCAATTTCTGCAGATTCTTGGTTGATAGATCGAAGTTTTTGAAGCCATAGCACCGAAGGAAGATACGACCTGGGAAGTTCCTGGTAATCTGAAGTTTTCTGGTATTTGGCATAAACTTCAGTCAATTTGTCTTGTTCATAATTTCGAAGTGAATCCGCGATTTCAAATGGACACTTCAGCATTCAAATTGTGATTCTTGCAATTTCGACGACTCCTTTCTCGTTTTATAATCTTTTCCATCGAGGCTCGTTCAGTGTTGAGGAATTTTCCCCTGCCCTCTACGAAATCTTGAACGAGATTATCTTTTGGATATTGTTTGCAACACAAAAATGGCAGAATCGACTGAAGCAAAATCCACCACCGTAGATTTTCAACACCCTCTGTACCTACATCCTACGCACACCCTTGCGGTTACTCTGGTGTCACAAGTTTTGACTGGAAGCCAAAATTATGCAGTCTAGAGCAGATCAATGAAGCTGGCACTTCATGGTAAAAACAAGCTAGGCTTTGTTGATGGGACTTGTGTTCGTGAAGACCAAGAACCTTCTCATAGGAGTTAGTGGGATCGGTGCAATTCAGTAGTATTATCCTGGCTAATCAACTTTGTGGATAAAGATATTGCCAGTGGAATGGTATTTTCACAGAATCCACACCTGGTATGGATAGATTTAAAAGAGAGGTTTGATATAGTAGATGGGGCAAAGATATTTGGCCTTTATCGCTCTATTAGTTCTCTGAGTCAGGGTTCTCTTTCAGTCCCTGCGTATTATACCAAATTGAAGGAACTATGGGATGAACATGCAACCCTTGTTCCCATTCCAAGCTGCCAGTGTCGTTCTTCTCAGGATTACTCCAAAATTATTCGGGAGCAGTGACTGTTTCAGTTTCTAATGGGCCTAAATGAGGGATTTCACCATGTTCGTAGCCAAATCCTTCTCATGAACCCACTTCCATCATCCAATCAGGCGTGTTCAATGATTGTTCAGGAGGAAACCCAAAGAAACCTATCCTACCAAACTCCACTTAATAATTCTGAAGGTACTATCATGACCACTGGAACTAACAGAGGAGGCAGAGGTCATGGGAGAGGACGTTCCCTAGATGTTTGTACCCACTGCAATAGAAGAGGACACAAAAGGGAAACATGTTACCACCTCGTTGGATTCCCACCTGGCTTTCCTACACCCAAATTCATCAAGAATTCAGATGACTCCGCTTCTGTAGATAATTCTACTGCTAAGGGAAATAGTGCAAGTGATAATTCAGCCGCTATCCAAAGTACCTCATCCACTTCCATGTTCACTCCCACTCAATACAAGCAAATTCTGGAAATGCTGAAGAAGGACTTGGAACCTTCAGAGGCTGCTGTGAGTATTCAGGCTGCAACTTCAGGTTTGTTTGCTCCCTCTAATCATGCATGGATTTTAGATTCAGGTGCTAGTTGTCATATAGTAAGTAGCCTAACAATGTTAGATACAAGTAGACCATACCTTGGTTTACCCAAATGGGTTAGAGTACCTAGTGGGGAAAGGATTCGTATAACTCACATAGGAGAAATTAGAATCAATGAAAATATTTTTCTGAAAAATGTTTTATATGCAAAGGAATTTTGTTACAACCTAATCTCTATTGCTAAACTTGCACTAGATAGCAAACTTGTTGTTTCCTTCTTCCCTCATTTTTGTCTAATGCAGGACATACACAATGGAATGACCAGAGGGACTGGTAGACTCTCTAGGGGCTTATACTTTCTACAAAAGGAATGTAATACTGAAAATGTAAATGTTTCCAATAAATATGACCCCATAGGTTCTAGGAATAGTTTCCTTTGGCACTGTCGTTTGGGGCATGCTCCTACTGATGTTTTGAAGCATTTGAGTGATATACAATCAGATACATGTACTGATTTTCATGATAAATGTGAAACTTGTATCCAAGCTAAAATGACTCGCTTACCATTTCATACTAGTTTTTCCACATCTGATTGTTGTTTCCAATTATTGCATGCTGATGTGTGGGGACCTTATAAAACCCCCACACATCAAGGGCATAGATATTTCTTAACACTAGTCGATGATTTCTCAAAAGGAACCTGGATTTTCCTGCTGCATCATAAGTCTGAAACTGTGAGACATTTGAAAACGTTTATTTCATATGCTGAAAATCATTTTACTACTAAGATTAAGACCTTAAGAACTGATAATGGAACTGAGTTCACTAATCGAGAACTTGGGGAATTTTTAGAAAGTAAGGGAATCATCCATCAAAGATCTTGTCCTTTTACACTCCCCCTTGATGATTTGCTTCCAGATCACGAAAAGGGAATTTATCCTCAATAAATGTTGCATGCCTAGTGATAATAAGGGATCTAGTTCTGATTTTATATAAGATATATCCCTTTTGTGTAGTTGGATATCCTAAAAACACACATGGGTCAGCCCTTGCTTGAAATTTATCTGTGTTAGTCAAGTTGGCAGCAAATACAAGACATCCAAAAACTCTCAAATGATGCAAATCAGGCTGTTTATGATGCAGAAGTTCATAAGGGGTGAGATTATGCAGTCCTTTAGAAGGTGTTCTATTAATGAGATAGGCTGCAGCTCTTATTCCTTCACGAAACTAAGTATAAATCTGATGGTACATTGGATAAATTCAAAGTTAGATTGGTAGCAAAAGGATACAATCAAAAGGAAGGTATTGATTTTTACGAAACCTTTTCTCCGGTTGTAAAAATTGTAACTATTAGAACTATTTTGAAGTTAGCTGCTGTCTATCATTGGTCTTTACACCAAATGGATGTAGAAAATGCATTCTTGCAGGGAGATTTGCATGAGGAGGTCTATATGACTATACCTCAAGGTTTTGAAGTTAAAGGAGACCACTACAAGGTATGTAAGCTTGAAAAATCATTGTATGGTTTGAAGCAAGCTTCAAGACAATGGAATGAGAAACTAACTCAGTCCTTAATCAAAGGAGGTTTTAAGCAAAGTAAACATGATTATGCTCTTTTTCAAAAACAAACTAATGATTCTATAGTGTTGGTACTTGCTTATGTTGATGACTTGATGATTACTGGTAATAGTGTAGAGGCCATAAACAATGTAAAGAAGTTTCTTCATAATGAATTTAGAATAAAAGACCTTGGAACGCTAAAGTATTTTCTTGGCTTAGAAATTTTGAGATCCAAGTATGGGATTCTTCTTAATCAAAGAAAATATGCAAGTGAATTGATTGATGAGATAGATTTAGAAGAAGATGAAATTGCAACCACACCTATGGAACAAAACCTGAAGCTCTTAGCTGCATAAACGAAGACAGATCACTACATACAGCGTCCTGGAATCTACCGAAGACTGGTTGGTAAGTTACTCTACTTAACTTTAACCAGACCTGACATTTCATTTACTGTGCAGGTGCTGTCCCAGTTCATGCAAGAGCCTAAGGAGTCTCATATGAAGGCTGCATTGAGATTGGTAAGGTATGTCAAAGATAGTCCAAGTCGAGGAATATACATTTTAGTGGAAACTCCCCTAAATGTTGAATGTTTTTGTGACTCGGATCATGGAGCAAGTTCTGATTCGAGAAAATCTGTCACTGGCTTCTTGGTAAGGCTGGGAGGATCATTAATTTGCTGGAAATCTAAGAAACAAACTGTTGCTTCCATATCATCTGCTGAGGCAGAGTATAAAGCACTATTAAAAGAGTTGCATATTCAGCATGTAGAACCTGTAAGAGTACATTGTGACAGTAGATCAACTATTCACATTGCAACAAACCCTGTGTTTCATGAGCGAACCAAACACATCGAGATAGACTGTCACTTTGTGAGGGAGAAGTTGATGGAAGGCATGATAGAGTTCAAACATGTTCGTTCAGAGGAGCAACTTGGAGACATTTTAACGAAAGCACTTGGAAGATCGCAACATGATTACATATTGGGCAAGATGGGTACTTGTGAATATAAAGTCCCCAACTTGAGGGGGAGTGTAAAATAAATAAAGTCATTTTTGTGTACATTTGTATATTAGTTAAATATAGGATAGAAATATGTAATTACATGAATGTCCTAACTTGGGACAGTTTCAGCCTATATATACAAGAGGGCTGTGATATGTTGTAAGAATGAATCTTCATCAGGTTAATAAAAAGTTGTTGATTTCTCTGTCAAATCTGGGCCTGTTTTAACAGTATGATATGTCAACATTAGACAAAGCTGACATTGATCCACCAAAACTGGAAGGAATGCTGCCAGTGAGATTGTTATGTGAGAGGTTCAATAGTTGCAATTTGGGCAATATTCCAAGCATTGATGGCATTATTCCAATTAGCAAATTGTCACTAAGGTCAAGCTGTTCAAGTTCTTGGAGTTGACCAAACTCAAGGGGAATGCTTTTGTCAAATTTGTTTTTGCTCAAGTTCAAAAACTTTAAGCTTTTTTAGTTCCCCAAGCTCTCTTGTGATTGAGCCATCAAAATTATTTGCTGCCAACTCTAAAGTTTGAAGCTGATTAAGTGATCTTATATTTGAGGGGACATCACCAGAGAAGTTATTATCACTCAAATTAAGTTTTGTCAACATGATCAACTTCCCTAGTTCTTTTGGAATGTATCCAGACAAATTATTTGAAGACAAGTCAAGTAAACCAAGCTTAGTTGCCTCTCCTAGTTCTAGAGATACATCACCAGAAAGCTTGTTATTGTGAATAATCAATTGTGTGAGATTGTGACACTTGCCCCATTTGGATGAAAGGTGGCCATACAATTGATTACCACTTATATCAATGTAGTCCAAAGAAGGATATACTCCAAAAGCATCTGTTATATTATCAACTATTTAGTTATCCTGGAGTCCGAGTCTTTCTAGACTAGAACAATTCTTCAAACTAGTTGGAATAGGACCAGAGAACTGGTTACTTTCAACAACAAACCTAAATAACCTCCTGCTTTGACAAATCTGTTGTGGCAAATGGCCATGGAAATGATTATCACCCAATTGTAAATTATACCAACTCATGGTATTCATTTCTTGCGGAAGTTGACCACTGAGATTGTTCCCCATTAATACTAAAGTGTCAAGGTTTGTCAAGTTTCCTATAGTGGCAGGAATAGGTCCTGAAAGATTGTTATATTCTATATAGATTTCTTGTAAACTGATCGCATTACCGATGGATTCAGGAATTGGACTAGAAAGACTGTTATTTGACAGGACCAACTTCTCGACAAGTGTCAAGTTTCCTATAGAGGGGGGATTGGCCCATCAAGTTATTGTTGCCTAAATCAATGTGTGTGAGAAAATTGAGTTTTCCAATTTCATTGGGTAAAGGACCAGAGAGATTGCAATCATTGAGATAAAAATCTTGCAACTTGTTCAAGTTTCCAATTGATGATGGGATTCCACCAGATAACACTGAGTTTTCTGACAAATCAAGATGCAAGAGATTACTCAATGTTCCAATCTCTTCAGGAATGGGACCAGAAAGAGAATTTGCGGCAAGCACTAGAGTCTTCAAGTTCCTCAAGTTCCCAATTTCACTGGGAATTGTCTCTGTGAGATCACACGCACTAAGATCAAGAACACTTAAAGTGCTCAAGTTTCCTACTTCTTTAGGAATGGGACCACTAATTGAAGGATTCTCCGACAAACTCAACACCAAAATACTAGACAAGTTACCAATTTCGTGGGGAATGTTTCCATGAAACTGGTTGTAACTAAGATCAAAATATTGGAGATTAGGAAAGGAAGCGAAGTTGAGACTGTCAAGTATACCTTGAAGGCCAAGATTTGAGAGGCTTATATTGGTCACAGACGTGGATTTGTCACATGAAATGCCCTTCCAGTTTCTGCAGAGATTAGTACCATTGTTCCATGAAGACAAGGCAGCTTGGCTTTGTTTGGTAAGGCTGGCTTTCCAGTTCAACAGAGCTTTTGCTTCGCCATCTTCAGAAGCATCAGCAGAAAACGTGAAGGAAACAACAATACAAAAGAATATAGAGAGATTAATACACCTTAATGCTAGATGCTTGGTGAAGTATTCACTTTCAGACATGGTTGCTTTGATGGGTGCGTATATGTGAAGCTTGGAACGAAGAAGTTGATGATAATTCATAACTTGTTATCCTTTCTATAAATGGATGGCCCTTGGCAGGAAATAATTTCAAAATATATTATTTTTTATCAGTTTATTATTATCGTTTGGTCAAATTTAAACATCACTGTTCTCAGAGAAGATTAGCTTGGAGATGCATCAATGGAGTTTCGGTAATCACACTTGGAATATTTTTAATGTTGTTCCTTTGTAGTGGGTGAGTGATAGAGAAAGATTAGGATTATATATGTATATAGTCTTTATTTTTCTACTCAAATACTATATTTAATAAACATGGAAAACGTTGGGACCAAGATATTCTTGAAGTATCAGATAAAAGGAGGGGAGGAATGGACATTCACTACAAAAAAAAACATGCTATTATCGATAGAATTACCCACATAATTATTTCAATTGGTAAAATTTCCAACAGATTACTGACGGATTTTCTGTCTGTAAAATTCCGTCCAAAAATTCTGTCAGAAAATAAATTTTCCGATGGGATTACCGATGGAAAAATATCCGTTTGTAATTATCGACAGATTACCCACGAAATTTTTTCTGTCGGTAATTATCAACGGCTTTCTGTGGATAATTTTAAAACTGAAATTACTGACGGAATTCCGTAGATAATAATAGGTAAAATTAATAAATTTTTTAATTTTATTTTGATAATTTATATAAAATAATAAAAATAAAGAATCTATCAAAAATAAAAATATTCAAATATCATAAAATTAATATTTAATATAATATATTTAATATTATTAATAAAATTTATAAATGAAATAAGGAATTAAAAAATTAGAATTTTATATTATAAAAAATGAAATATATAATTATATATAAATAAATATATATATATATATATATGTAATATCATATATATTAATATTAATATTAAATATTTAAATGAAATAAGAAATTAAAAATTTTTAAATTTTATATTATAAAAAATGAAATATATCATTATATATAAATATATATGTAATATCATATATATTTATATTAATATAAAATATTTAAATAAAATAAGAAATTAAAATTTTTTACATTTTATATTATAAAAAAAAGAAATATATAATTATATATTTAATCTTATATATATTTATCTTACTATTATATTTTTTTTAATTATTTCATTATATATATTATTATGTGAAAAAATAACACAAGGTTAAAGCAGCTCAACTGGCAAAGGTATCAGAACACACACTAGAGGTCTAAGGTTCGAATCCCACCTTTGTCACAAAAATGCAACAATTATCTCACAGAGACACGTGGCTCAAGATTAGAGGGACAAGTGGCCCCCGCTCAGGGGCGCTACGTGAATTTTTTTTAAAAAATAATATTAAATTACCAACAGATTACCTATGAAAAAATTCCATCAGTAATTTCTGATGAAAATGTTCCGTCGGAAATCTGTCATAATTACCGACAGAAAATTTTCTGTTAGAAATCTGTTGGTAATTATTGACGGAATTTTTCCGTGAATAATCCATCAGAAAATTTCATCTGTCGGCAAATCAATTTGCCACGTACTTTTTTGAGATGGAACGTATTCCGTCAGTAATTCCGTTGGAAAACTGAAATTCCATCGGTAATTCTGTGGATAATTTCGTCGGTAATTTGATGTTTTTCTTGTAGTGATTCAAGAAAACGATGATGATCACACTGATTTGTTAAATAATATTGCCTGAAATTTCTTTATTTACTGAAATTCAATGGACCATAATTTATGGGTCCCCCAACACCGTGCATCAAGCTATCAACAACAGACAAATATATATGGCCAAAATAATCTAACATTTCAAAATATTTAAATTTTGACCTAACAATTTTAAATCTTAAGCACTTGATTATCTACTAGAACGTTAAAACAATGAGATGGATGTCATGCATGATGTGTGTTGCTGGAAAGTCGTAAATGGAATTTCTATATATATTGACTTTTGATTTAGAAAGACCCTATGGTCTCAAATTTTATTACCTTCTTATAAAATTATGATGACGACTTTGAGAATTTTAAAGTAATGGGATTAGTCCCCTGTTGCTTGGTTGTTAAACAGGGTGTTTGATGGGAGATTATAATTAATTATATTTATGAAATTTAAAGTAAGTGGAATATACATAAATTTCCTCAATTTGTTACAATCACATACCTAGGTAAAGCACGAAATTTGGAGCTAATTCCCGCGTGAATAGTGCTCCACTGCTGCCAATGACCGAGTCATACCAATGTTACCCAAACGCAGTATGTGCCCCAACCCCTGTCTAAAATGTGTTAACAAAACAAATGCAATATTAGGAGGCTTAGTCGACAACACTACACTAGCACCGAGCCTATATATGTGCTTCTCCCTTGCATTCGTACAAGCTCAAAAGACGTTGCCAACGAGGTGAGATTGTAAAGTCTCAATAACCAATGGCTAATTCCCGGCAATGCATGCATATTAAGGTTTTATAAACTAGTGAAATGAGAATAAAAAACATAGCTATTGATTCCAACCTTCTAAATTTCATGTAGTTCTCAAATTCAAATTTCTTTTCAACATGATTGATCATATGGCTTTTCCTAACAAATTTAGTTTTGAGACAAAGTATATCTGTCAAACCCCTTAACATTTCGATATTCATAGATTAATAAACGCATACTTCTGTAAGACGTACAGAAATAGCGGAAACATACTAACATTAAGTACTTATTTACAATACTAGAAATTTCTCGTAGGTCTTGAAAAATATACACAAATGTACAAAGTGTTCAAAAGAAAGCAAAAGTACAAATATAAATAATCGCAGCCGCTATGGTATACACCGGGACTCTACGCACTAGTAACCCCTGTCTTTCCTTTCGAGCCACTAGCTTCTGTTGGAATGTTTTCAAGTGTAATAAAAAAAATGAGATTCGAGCGAATCTCAATAGTAACATGTTTTTCAGACGTATAAAATGTGAAAATAAATATGTAATATACCATGCCATATAAGATGATAAACTATTGTATATGATAGAATGTTGTGTGTACATTTGTTCAATGCCAAATGACTGTTTATAACCCTGGCTGAACTCTACGCCTCCGTTGAGCCCTAAACCACAAGTAGGCTAATGTGCGTGTCCAAGATACTATGCTCATATTACAAAGAATGGCATACTCAAACATATAATATTCACATAGTATATGTAAGAAAAAGTTACTACCTGAACGCTTTCTCAGTTCCATTGTCCGTCCTATACTCCTGTTCTGGCTCAGGCTATTACCAATTCTTATAAATTAAAATTAACAAGTAACTGGTTATTACTTCTGCTATTACTTCCTTTAAATCAAATTATGCTGGTTATCAATGTAGTTATAACAGTTTTTGCACAGTACAATTTTGCACAGTGCAGTTTCACTGTTTTTCAGAAACTGACAGATTTTCAGTCAACTTTGAAAATTCATAATTAATTTTAGAAAAATCCAATTTCACTGATTCTAAAGCGTAAGTGAAGCTCTTTATGTGCATTTTCATGGAAAAATACCTAAGTCTGATAATCACAATCACATTATTAACAGCAATTTGTCAAACCTCTACTGTTCCTGATTGCATTTCAAAAATAGAGCACAAATTTGAAAAATCATATCTTTTAATCTACTAATCCAAAAATTATGTTTTACCCATCAAATTAAAGTTCTGAATGTCTACTTTAATTTTAGAAAGTTTCATAATTTTTTGTCAAGGTTTAATTTTCCAAAATTTCGCCATATCCAATCTGACTTCCAGAAACATAATATGACAGCAACTAACTTCAAAAATTCATATATCTTAATATACTAATCCAAATAACACATATTATATATCAAATTAAAGCCTAGCATGTTTACTTTTGTTCTGAAAAGTTTTGTGGCCATTGGACAAGATTATATTACTCAAAAACATAACACAACCAATTGCTAGAAACTAGATGTCCAAAATTTCCCTTGTTTGACTTAAATTTCAACAATCATAATTTTCTCTCTAGGTATCCAATTGACACATTCTTAGACTCATTTTAAAGCTATGGATGTCTACTATTTTCCTGTAAAAGTTCATAGTCATTGGATAAGATTTGTCTAGTCAAATCTCAACATGAAACTGGCTATCTTCCAAAAACATCAGTTTTGACAGTCTGAGTTTAAAAATCAAGAACTCATTCATTTTCAATCCAAATTGTACTCTTCTTGATTCTATCACCTAGTACACATCCTAAAATTTCTATACCAAGAAGACCCAGAAAAAAACTGCATCTACAGCCTTGGTTTAAGCTTCTACAACTTTCAGGCAAAACCTCTGTTTTTTGGCGAGCAGAACAGGGTGATGAAAACTAACATGCTTCTATGAATTTATACTCTAAACCTCACGAATTTTAACTCTATAGTCTCCTACACATACATCCTAAGGTTGATGATCCAATTTCAGAACCAAAGGGACCAGAAATCCCACCCAAAATCGACATACAAACTCTAGTTTAAAACTAATTAGTTGACAGAATTTTTCCGGCAATGTTTCTCACTTCCAGCAATGATACAGCCCATAAAACAGCCTGAAATCCGCTGGAAAAAGCAAGCTTAAGGTGTAGGAAACTCACCTACACACGTTTATGGTGTTGCATGTGAGGTTTAACGCTTTCTTCTTCCTCTTCTCCGATTGTCTTCTTCCTCTTCTCCGATTGTCTTCTTCCTCCTGTTTCACTCTCTCTCACTCACGTCTCTCTTTCTCTATTCTGTTTCTTTCTTTTGCTTTGGCTGACTTGCAGAATTGAGAGTGAGAGGGAGTGCTTTATTTATTGACTAATTGGGTTCTGAATGTGTGTGTGTGTTGTACGTATTTGGGTGGAGTGTGTGTGTAGTTTATTGGTTTATCCTATATGTGCTGTCCAATTCTAAGTGAAGTATGTGTGTGCGTTGAAGAAGCCTCCATGTGGGCCAAACGAGAAGAAGATTGAGTGATTGATTGTTAGTGTGAGTCGGCAAGTTTATATATATACATATAGCTATATTTTTATCCTATTAATTATACACACTAGGCCCAAATGTTTTCCCCTTTATCTAATTTAAGATTTCTTAAATTTCATAGGTTCCATAATTTGACTTATTATCTAACTCCTACAAATTAATCCTTAAATATTTTTAAGGACTCTCTTCCATAATTAACTTCATAACGTCTTAAGATAATTTTTCAAAAATGCTTAAGTCAAATTATGATATCTAATTATTATTCCTCGAATTTTTTGGGAAAATAGGCATTTAATTCTCAAGATTAATCTCTAAAACCATTTAAATTTTCTTTTAGGAAAATTTAACCTTTTGCTAAATTTTGTTATATTACAATGTCATTCAACACTGTATTTTTCAAACACTGTGCATCCAAAATGCCTAGCATTTATTCCAACTATGTTGTCATGTGGGAAATGAATGTCTCCATTTATTTCTCTCTCAATCTCTTTTCTGTTGATAGTATCCACCATTAGATCAAGTTTCATGGTTGAGATTTAATACTATTTAAAATAGTGTTAAGTCTCAACCATTGAAACTTGATCTAATAGTAGATATATTCAATGGAAAAACAAATGCTGTCCAAACACAATCTATTTCCAATAATATATATAAATTTAGTTATTCAAAAACAATAGTAGCATGGTTTCCAAACACGTAAGGTTCCAAATTCAATTTTATGCATAATCAATAATATTCATCCTTATCTCACTCCCCTTATTACTCCTGATTTTAACAAGTCAATTGCCAAGATGCTAACTCCCCGGCCGAAAGAATAATAGCTTGACCTTTATACGACCACCGTTAGCGCCAAGTGGCGTAAAACCGCATGGTACCATAAATAAAACTACACAATATCTCCTAATAGTCTACACAAAATTATGATTCTGCAAACAATAAAAAAAAAAAATCATTTCATAATTCAAAATACATGTGTGTGTATAATGGTACAACACTTTTTCTCAAATTCAAACTTTATTATATATCTATAATAATCTTAGAACATTACAATGACCTTTAGAAAAAGTATTATTAAGATATGTGCTCGACACTTGCGGCATTGAAAATGGAAAGCAGAATACAATAAAATGAGGCGTTATGCTTTACAGCTCACTATCGATAAATCAGTCAAGATTTAAATTTGGAAAACGATAAATAAATACAAAAAATGATATTCTTTAATTTTCAGGACAAACATTCACATGTGGCACATGGGACCACTTCATAAATTTAAGTATAATTTAGGACCAAAATATTCTAAAATTGTAATTAAAAAAATAAAGGCTTTTATAATCAGATATAATTATTTCATTATTTGTATTTTTAATTTTTCATATTAAAATTTAAAAGATAAGTTGTAAATTATTACTATATAATTCATAATAATAAACTGCAAAAGAAAAGTTTGAGATGTTTACAACAATATATAATAGCTAACTAGGTTTTTATTTCATCTTCTATATTTAGAGTTGACAGATCAATTACAAATCTTCATATATAATTTTCAAATTTTATAAATTTAGCGTGAAATTTTACACTTATTATATGAATTGGTTAGACAACATTTTTTATTTTGGTTATAATATAATTCAATTGGCGCTGATGGATTACTCACAAAACCGTTGTTTTTCATTAATATATAAAAGAATGCTTTTCATTAATATTGGATAAATATATTGGGTTCAAAAATTGATAATGTTATTTTTCTTTTGAAAATCTAATCTATGATTAGCTTGTCTGTGCCCCCCTGTGCAGTCATTTATAAGGACAAGGGTCCTCTAATGCCCCCATCTTCTAATGTTCTGTAATGCCCCTTGTAATATTACAACTTCTTAAATATTTTTCCGTTTTCTATTAATTGTTAGATTCTACCGTGACTGACGTTCTGATGGGCAAAAAATGATGTAACTTTTAAATTATTTATGATTTTTTAAAAAATAAACAGAACGGTACAATTTTAGTGTATTTTTCTTTAAAAAATTATTTTAAAAAAATAAAAATTGTACCATTTTTTATCCATAAGGGTCTTTTTGGTATCAAGGATTTGGAGGGAAGGGGAGAAAAAAATTTTATGAGATGGATTTAAAAATATTGGAGAAGTAGGGTTACAAAATTTTAATATAAGAGAATATGTAAGACGAAATAGTAAGAAAAATTAATTTAAAATTTTGAACCCCTCTTCTCTTATTTTCTTAAATCCAATTCAAAAATTTTTTTCTTATTTTCACTTTCCCTCCCCTCTCCCCATACTAAACAGGCCCTAATATATCAAAATGTTAATTATATAGAATCAAATGAACAAGAGGAAAAAAATATTTAGGTGGTTAGGGCATTAAAAGCCCCTTGCCCCATTCATAAAGGGAAAATTGTATTCAATTTCTAAAAAATTTATAATTCATTCATGTTGGAATTTAAAAGGAGTGTCTACATTTGGTGTTAAACCGTAGCGAATACAATTGTATTCAACAAGATAATTACCCTTAGCCAAAAAAATGTTGCTCCATTTTATATGGTTCATGGTTATTTTTGCTCCAAAAAATAGTTCATAGCTATTTTAGCACCTTTGAAAATAGTTCATGGCTATTTAAGCACCTTAACCCATTTTGTAAGGTATTTTTATTTCAAAATGCGAATTCCTAACCCTATTTAGAGAATAATGAATCATTTCATTCAACCTAATTACGTCATTTCAGTTGTTTTACTATTTATCTCTCTCATACGCTTATATTAGATATCCAATTAAATCCCCTACTTTATTTGTTGATTAAATATGTCCTTTCTTCATGTACTACATGAATTATGGAGAAGGAGAATATATTATTTGTTTCGTTTTACGAAATTTTTAAGATAACATTTTACTTAAATAATAAAATATAAATTTTCAGATGAAATAGTATAAACAAATTTAAAAGAAGATAGGCCCACTTATAACCCTGATTTCTTCCATTGCGTGAAAAACGCATTGGAATTTATGGTGACAATTAGAATAATGAAACATTGGAATCAAAATCTCTGGCAACCCATTGTCTTATATTTACATTATAAATTATATTAGTGTCGCTTTCCAACAACCACATGAGTATTAATTTATATGAAAAATATATTAAATGATTTTGAAACTTGATGTCTTAATATCTTTTAACAACCACCTTTTAAATAAAATAAAAATAACAATTCTTTTACCAATTCTATTTTTCCCCGCGCCCTCACATATTTCTTCTTGTTGTTCAAACTAGTGGGACTTATAAATTTGATACATGATTCAGCATGTTTATGACTTCCTAACCACGTTGCATATTATAAATGTTTTTTTCATCAGGTCAAAAAAATGGTTTTTTTCCAAATATATTCATGATAATTAATAATTATTCTTTATTTATTGATTCTGAAAAATAATCATGTAATGATGAATAAAGATATTTATGAAAAAAAAAAAAGAGTGTTTTATAGTATAGAAATCAACCACACGTAAAAACAGAGATCTTTGTTGGTAGCGGTTGCTATAAATCACTAAAGCAAAAATTTTAGTTTCGGGTGCCAACATGGGATCTGGATTCTCTTCTTTTCTTTTTCCATCCACTACCATCCTTTCTCCCAAAACTACATAGTTTTGGGGTACATAAAATAAGAGGAGAACTGTTTTTTTTTAAAAAAAAATCCATCACTCCGAAATATTTTTTAGTAGATCCTAAATTAATTTTTAGTAAACAACACTTTAAAATATTTTTTGGTGGCACCAATATCTGACAGTCATGACACTGAAGTATTTTTCAATATATACAGGGTATCGGTAAAATATATTTTATGATGTTAAGTGCACTAAAAATTAATGTAAAATATTAAATGTTTTTGAAAAAATATTTCAAAGTACTACATGCTCCTTTTTTTTTTAAACAAAAATAGTGCTTCCCTTCTTTATTTATCCCAAAACTATGTAGTTTTGGGGAAAAGGATGACAGCAGACGGGGAAAAGAAAATGAGAGAAGCCAGATTCTTTATCGGTGGTAGCATTTTGGAATCGCTATCCACTATCCACCATTTTTGTGAGATATTAGTGTATTTTTTGTAGTGATTTAGAACTGTTATGAATGTCATTTTTATGATTCAATGAGTTATCAAACTTTGTAAAGGTTTATTATACTACTACAAAGTTAGGCTTGGCCTATGATGATAGTGATTCTGCAAAACGCTACTAAATCAATTGTCACAACTATTTTAGTAGCATTTTTCTAAACCGCGACGCATGCCAGGCATAGTGTTTACAACCGCTACAAGCCTATACCCCTAATTTATTTTTCTATTAACTGTTATTTTCTTGAACATCTTATTAAAGTATATATTTTAAATAGGAATGAAGTTGAAAAGTTATTATATTTTAAGACAAAGGTAATGAGGTCCAAACTTTTTATTAGAAACTAAGGGTATTTGTGTAAATTTGTAATAGTTATTTTCTGTGATTGTATGTCGGTTAGTCAGCATATAAAGGTCACATGAGCAATGGCCTTTGCATAGATTTACATATGATATTACGTTATGAAAAACATACAGGATGTATATATAATTCTTGATTCAATAGAAATTGTAGCAATTTCCCCATATGATGTTTCCAGGTTTTTGGGCTATACTGTTCAACATGGCATCAGAGCACCGGGCTGGATCCATATAATCCAATCGGATTTTTCAAGAAAAGCCCATCTACCTCACCTGATCCGCTTCATTGCCCAATCGGATTTTCAAGAAAAGGTCATCGCACTGCCCCTGATCCGTTTCATCGCGTCATCGCACGGTCCTTCATTCTCAACCTATATGCCGATCGGGGAATAGGGCTCAATCACTCTCACAGTGGATTTTCGAGACAACTCGATCCCCTCGATGCCGATTGTGGCCTAAGGCTCAATCGGTCTGCCGATCGTGATTCTTGCTTTCTTCGTCTTTCACCTATCACCAAGCGTGGATCTGCTGGCTCAATCTCGCTGCCGATCATGATTCTTGCTTCATTCGTTTTTCAAGAATTTCACCTGCCACCACCGATTCGCCATGGGAGATTCCAAATCGCCGGCTGACTCGCTTTCATTCACTCATCCTCTTTTTCTCCATCCATCCGACACCCAGGGCGCCACCATCATTTCTCACGTCCTCACCGGTGTTGATAACTACACCGTGTGGAGTAGATCGTTGAGCCCTCAAAGGCAAGCACAAACTGGGATTCGTAGATGGCAGTTGCAGAAGGGAATCTCAGCCTGCAGAGCTTCGAGAACAATGGGACAGATGCGACACCGTGGTTCTTTCGTGGTTATTGAATTCAATATCCAAAGAATTGGCCAGCGGAATCATTTTCTTTGAGAATGCGCACCATGCCTGGACTGATCTGAAAGATAGATTCGACAAGAAATCAGGTTCGCGTATCTTCGCTTTACACCGTGAAATCAACTGTCTCCGGCAAGGATCTAGTTCTGTCACTTCCTACTACTCCAAATTAAAGGAGTTATGGGAAGAACAATCGGCTATTTTTGCTATTCCTACTTGCACTTGTGACACCTCCAAGGCATATGCGGACATGGTGCAACAGTAGAAGCTCTTGCAATTTCTCATGGGTCTTAATGACTCTTACTCGCAGGCACGTAGCCAGCTCCTTCTTATGTTGCCTATGCCTTCCGTTAATTATGCATATGGGATGATTCTTCAAGATGAGACCCAAAGGTCTTTGGCAAATGGCGACAAAATTGCCCCTGTCGAAGGTATTGCCATGATAGCAAAGGGCAGAGGCTGTGGCAGAGGACGAGGCCATGGAGACACTGGAATTGAATGCTCTCACTATTCAAAACGAGGGCATTCAAGGGAGAATTGTTATGAATTGGTGGGATATCCACCCAACTATAGAGGACCCAAGGCGAGGCAGAACAGAACTGCAACTGGTGGCGGAGCTGGTATCCTAAGTGACGCTGAAGTACATGCCAGCGACACAAGCACTGCAACTCCAACATTCACCAAAGAGAAGTATGATCAGATATTACAGATGCTGAAGCAATCTGCCGAGCCCACTGTACATGCCTTAACTGGTACAGATTTGGCTATTCCCCTAGATAAAATGTCTTCTGCTAATAATATGCTTTCTGATGTTACTTGGATTCTGGACTCTGGAGCCACAACCCATATGGTTGGGGATTTGGCCTTGTTAGATAGTCATAGACTATATACTGGACCCATCAAGTCCATAAGGATACCAGATGGTAGACGAGTTCCGGTCACCCACATAGGGTCTGTTAAACTGACAAATGACATAGTTTTAGATGATGTACTATATGCTCCCTTACTTCAGTTTAATCTAATATCAATCTCTAAAGTAACTAGAAAACATAATTGCTTTGCATCTTTCTACCCTGAACTCTGTTTGATGCAGGGCCTTCAGGGTGTGAAGATGAGGATGATTGGTAAACAAGTTGGTGGACTATACATCTTGAAAATTCCAAGAAAATGTGACACTGTCAATGTAGTTCAGAGTAGAGACAAAACTCAAGATAATGATGATTGTTACATGTGGCATAGGAGAATTGGTCATGCGCCACCTTCTATTATGAAACATATGCACATTCCCAATGTAAAGAATTCTAATATGATACAATGTTGTGAAATTTGTATTCGAGCAAAACAAACTAAGTTTCCTTTCAATTCTAGTTGAATAAAGACCCAACATTGCTTTGAATTGATACATGTTGATGTGTGGGGACCTTACAATACCCCAACACATCAAGGCTTTCAATATTTTTTGACTATTGTTGATGATTTTTCTAGGGGCACTTGGGTATTCCTTATGAGGTCAAAATCTGAATCCTTAATGCATATTAAGGCCTTTTATGCGTATATTGAAACCCAATTTTCTACTAAAATAAAGTGGATTAGAAGTGATAATGGAAATGAATTTGTGAATCATGAATCTGCACAATTCTTTAGAGAAAAGGGAATAATTCATGAAACTAGTTGCCCCTATACCCCATAACAGAATGGAGTTGTAGAAAGGAAACATAGGACAATTATGCAAATAGCTAGAGCATTAATATTACAGAGCAATATTCCAATAGAGTATTGGGGGGAAACTGTAAAGATGGCAGCTCACCTACTGAACAGATTGCCTTCTAAGATATTAGGTTTTAGAAGCCCATATGAAAGGATATATGGTTCTGTACCTTCTTTGAATTCATTACGTGTTTTTGGTTGTAAGGCATATGCTACTAATTTAAAAACTAATGATAAGTTGCAAGCCAAATCTATTCCCTATGTGTTTCTTGGATATCCTGACAATAAAAAGGGATTTTTACTTCTGGATATCAACAACAAAATCATATTTGCAAGTAGACATGTGAGATTCCTTGAAAACCAATTTCCCTTTGCTGACTTGGAACCAAAACAGCAAGGGGGAGCACATCATGAGGGTAAGAACATATTTTGGTTTGACTCATTAGATCAATCACAATTCTATAATAAAAGGCCAAGTTCCATTCATTCTGATCCTAGTCCACAGGAAAGGTCAGATTCAACCTTAGATTCTAATAATGTTAATGTGCCTATTGAGTCAAACAGAATTAGGCCTGTAAGAGATAGAAGGCCCCCAATCTGGTCCAATGATTTTGTTTGCTCCATGCTCACATCTGAACCTTCACAAGGTAAAATAAGTAAGTGTCTCTATCCTATAGAAGATTACATGTCATATGATCATATTTCTGCCAAACATCTATGTTTTCTGTGTTCAATATATGCTGTTGTAGAACCATCCAACTTTTATCAAGCTGTTAAGAGTGCAGAATGGGTTAAAGCCATGCAAGAAGAAATGGATGCACTTGAGGCAAATAACACATGGACAATAATGGAACTACCCAAGGATAGGAAACCCATAGGTTGCAAATGGGTGTTCAAGGTAAAATATAACTCTGATGGTAGCATTGTAGATATAAAGCTAGACTTGTTGCTAAGGGATATAGCCAACAAGAAGGCATCAACTATCATGAAACCTTCTCGCCTGTCATAAAAATGATTACAGTTCGAATAGTTCTGAAACTGGCAGCAGTTAATAATTGGAATATTTATCAAATGGATGTGAGTAATGTGTTTTTGCAGGGAGATCTTGATGAAGAGGTGTACATGAATATGCCTCAAGGGTATAAGAGTAAGGGGGAGCGTATGGTTTGTAGGTTAAATAAATCCCTTTATGGCTTAAAGCAAGCCTCAAGACAATGGAATCATAAATTGTCAGAGGCGTTAGTCAAAGGGGGTTTTGAGCAAAGTAAAAATGATTATTCTCTATTTATATCTAGTGATGGTAATGATATTGTGTTGGTGTTAGTTTATGTTGATGATTTGTTAATAACTGGAAATTCAGAAATGGCTATTTCTAGGACTAAGAAGTTGTTGCATGATAATTTTAAAATCAAAGATCTGGGAAGCATGAAATACTTCTTAGGGATTGAGGTAGCCAAATCCAAAAATGGAATAGTGCTGTCACAGCGAAAATATGTGCTTGATCTATTATTTGAGACAGGATTAAGTGGTTGCAAACCAGAAAATCTGCCTATGTCACCCACCTTGAAGCTGTCGCCATTTCAAGAGAAGGTTAATAAGAGGGAAGAGCTGCTGAAAGATCCAGAAAGATATAGACGGTTGGTTGGTAAGCTAATATACTTAATAATGACAAGGCCTGACATCTGTTTCTCTGTGCAGGTTCTTTCCCAATTTATGCAAACACCAATGAAGGTGCATATGGCAGCTGCTTTGAAGGTGGTCAAAATATTTAAAAGGGACTCCAGGATTGGGCATTCTCCTGAGTGCAAAGGGAGCTCCAGAACTGAAGTGTTTCTGTGATTCCGACTGGGCAGCATGTGCAACAACAAGGAAGTCAGTAACTGGGTATCTGTTGAAGCTTGGAGACTCACTCATTATGTGGAAAACCAAGAAACAAAGTACTGTTTCAAAATCCTCAGCTGAAGCGGAATACCAGGCACTTAGTATGGCGACTTCAGAAGTGGTTTGGGCATTGAGGTTGCTGAAAGATTTGTACATTGATCACAAAGCTCCAGTAGACACGTTTTGTGATAGCAAGGCAGCAATACATATTGCTGCAAATCCAGTGTTTCATGAGCGCACCAAACACATAGAGATAGACTGTCACTTTGTGCGAGAAAAATGGGCACAAGGAGTGATTGATTTAAAGCATGTAAGGTCGAGCGATCATCAAGCAGATCTTCTCACAAAAGCAGTTGATAAGAATATACAGAAGAATCTATTAGACAAGTTAGGGACTGTAAATATATATGGCCCCAAACTTGAGGGGGAGTATTAGAAACTAAGGGTATTTGTGTAAATTTGTAATAGTTATTTTCTGTGATAGTATGTCGGTTAGTCAGCATATAAAGGTCACATGAGCAATGGCCTTTGCATAGATTTACATATGATATTAGGTTATGAAAAACATACAGGATGTATATATAATTCTTGATTCAATAGAAATTGTAGCAATTTCCCCATATGATGTTTCCAGGTTTTTGGGCTATACTGTTCAACACTTTTCTTTCTTTGAATAAAATATGTTGAAAGGATCTTATAAATAGTATAAAAGAAGTATATATTGCTGTTTGAAACATAGTTAGCCACTTGCCTATCACAGTGAAAATTTGAATACTGATTCGTACGAGAGAGTAGCTTCTTTCGCTCAACTCACCCGCTTTGGATAACAACTATTTATATTTTAAATTAAAATTTTCGGAAAATTGACTTATTACATTATTTAAATTGACTTGTACTGATCTGATATGGAGGTAGTAATGAGTTACACGACTCATATATAAAAAAAAAGCTGTAAATGCATATATTATGAATACGACAACTCATCTCTACAATTTTATAGGATTTTGTTGGCAAAAAATAAAATCTAGGATTTCGCCAGGATGTAATATTTTTGTGGGATACATATATATATATATATAACTAGGAAGAAGGAGCAGCAGACCTCGCCATTCTCTGGCTTATCACTGTATTTCTCAACAATGTTTCAGCTTCTTCTCTCATCCTTTCTTCTTTGCTTCTCCCTCATACAGCTTCAGCAGCCTGCGTATGCCACTAAAAAGGCAAGTGTGAGCGTGTGTGTGTCTATGTCGATATATATATATATATATATAAGCTTTATCAATAATATGGTTCCTAATTAATGTTCTTCTCATCGTGGTCTCTGGTTGGCAACGTCCTTCATTAATTGCATCATTTGCAGTCATACGTTGTATACCTGGGATCACATTCGCACGGCCCACAACCTTCTTCTGCTGATATGGACTCTGCGACAAACTCTCATCATAGTTTGCTCGCTTCTGTTCTGGGAAGGTACTATTTAATTTTTACAATTTAATCTCAATAATGGTTTCATTAATTATTGTTGGCGTGTGTGTGGTATTGTGCTTGGCAGCCATGAGAAGGCGAGAGAAGCTATGTTTTATTCATACAATAAACACATCAATGGCTTTGCAGCATTACTTGAAGACGAAGAAGCACAAGAGCTCAAAAGTATGATTTTTTTTTTTCCGGTTAATTATTTCTTTACTCCATCAAGTTTGCCCTCATTTTAATTTTTATCCCCCAAGTTTTAAATTATGGGTTTTGATCTTCCAAGGGGCCAAATGATCCCGATTTTTATTAAATTATAGAGATCAATATTTTAAATAAACTGGAATTAGGGACTAAAACCTATTATTTTAAATTTAAGAGACTAAAATTAAAATGAAAACAAATTTAATAGACTAAAAATTATAGTGACCCCTTTCTACTTCATATGGACTCATCATTATCATCATCCTCATCTTCTTCGACACACTCTGTTTCAGATCTGTTTTATTATCAAATTACTGGATCGGTCTGGACAAATGAGCATTAGTTGTCTAATTTTTTTTTTTAAAAAAAGTTGCATAATATTTTTATATTAGTATATATTATATTGGTAATATTGATAGTGACTGATGGAAGCAAATGGTTGGGAAATGGATGATGCAGAAAATACAAAAGTGGTGTCGGTGTTCTTGAGCCAATCACATAAGCTTCACACAACCAGGTCATGGGACTTTCTGGGACAAGAGAGAAATGGACGAGTAAGATTAAACTCTGCTTGGGTGAAAGGAAGCTTTGGTCAAAATATCATCATCGGTAGCATTGATACAGGTAATAATTGCGTGTAAATTTATGCTTGTGTTAACTTTTCGCCATTCTTACTCTATTATTTAATTTCCTGCAAGGACACTTGCCGTGGTAAAGTTGAAAAAATTGTTCATTGTCTAACAAAATTAATAATAAGCAAACCGTCTCTTCTTAATTCTAGTTTGTTAATTCATCTCTTCTACAATATAAGTCATTTTTAGAAAAATTCATTGGTTCACAATATAAGCTATTTGGAGAGTAACTAATATTTTTTTTTATCAATTTTACTTGTGTTATTAATGCTTGACTATGACTTTTTTTTTTCTCTCTCTCGTTCAAAACACAAATTTAATATTCAGACTAGTCCTTATTATCAAACACCAATTAACAAATATTAGATATCCTTTTTATATGACACTTGTTAGTTTCCAAATGGCATAAATATTTTTTCCATGTATACCTATATTTAATAAAGGTAGTGACAGAGAGTAATAACTAATATGATACAAGAGTTTAGTATAGTTAGTAAAGGTAATATTAAAAATCACTTAAATTTTAGAATAAATTAAATGATGTTAACTGTTTTTATTGGTATGTGAGAATTGATAGTTAGTGCTTTATAATAAGAACAAAAAGGAGTATGAGTAAAGTTAGAACAAAATTAATTTAAGACATAGTTAATGAATTAACTATTATTTATTGGTTCTGAATAAGTAGATGAAGTGATTTGCATTATGGATTAAAAGGAATATAGTTAGAAGTGACTTGTAATAGAGACTGGTTTTCTACCTAGTTCATAAAAATTAAGAAAGGAAGTTAGATTAATTATTAGCAAGTTAATGAGGTATGGCATCACAAATCAAACCAGAGTTTTCAACGTACTTCTAAGGTCAGATGGAGTAATTTTCAAAAGTCGCAGTAAGCGTCGGCTAATCTAATTGATTCAGAACAAATAATATCAACAACACATTTTTCTCTATAAAATATATATTATTTGAGTAGTTGACATTAAATATTTCATGCTTTTTTGTTTAATTAACAAGTTAGGGGTAAGACATGCTTTTAACAATATTATAAATATAAATAATTATTTTTTTAAAGGAGCAATTATATTTTTAAAGTTTAATTAATATTTTGATTATGAGGAGCGCCTTTTTTGTGGAATAGGTGTATGGCCAGAATCCAGAAGCTTCCGAGACAATGGATATGGGCCCATACCGAAAAAGTGGCGTGGTGGATCAAGCTGTGAGCTGTTCAGTTTGTCTGGCCCTTTTAATAACACTCTTTGCAACAGGTTGGTTTCATCACATTTTAATTTTTAAATGCATGATTTAATTATAAACTATATTTTCCATTAATGTCTTTACCAAAAAAACATCGGACAAGAAAATAGACAATTCGTCAACGGCTAATAAGAGCAAGAAATCCCCATGCCTCACCATCTAAATTCTAAACAAATATAATATATTTAATTAAATATCATATACTCATTGCACGCAATATATATATATGTACTCATTATGGGAAGTGACCAAGAATTGGACAATTGGTTCATCTCCATGTCAGTTCACATGGGGGGAAGCACGTGCGCACAACTTCCAATTATTGTTACACATTTCTTTATTTTGTTTGCAAAAAAAAAAAAATTAACATTAATTTTAGGCCTCCATATTCAATGAAATTTTCATTTTTGCCCCCGTACCATATGTATCACTTTGGAGCCTAGATCCGAGGCTATTTTTTTGGGCCAGCAGATCCACGGCTATTTCATCTTAGATTATATATCAATACTATGTAGTGTTAGAGCAAGCGTTTCATCCAAGATGGGGGTGAATTGGGTGATCTTAAAAATTTCGTTGCAAATATAAAATTTGACGTTGAAATTAAAACATGAAAGAGTAAGGAGAAATATCACCGAAGTGTACACCGGGAGTTATACTGGTTCGGCCACAACCATTTTGACCTACGTCCAGTCCTCAGAGCTTCTCTGAGAGTTTCACTATAACTTCCAAGATTCAGTGGGTTCTTGGCACCTCAGTACAAGCAAGTTCCTACACCTGGACACTCGCTCCCCCTTACAAGTTGTAATTCAATCCCAACTCAAGGTTTCACAAACTTAAGTTACCTCAACAACAAATATTGAGTTTGAATGAAATATCTCTCTCACAGAGTAAATAAGAATCACTGAAGCATATAATCACAAGTATAATGAAAACAGAGTAATGAACTTGATGATACGTTCGTGAGTGTGTTCTTATGTATATCTCTGTTCAGATGTTCTCATATATATAGATACGTTGGTAATGATTGTTGGAACATATTTCTTCATGTCCGTTGGAGCGTGCGCAGCCATTATTGACTTTTCCAGTTTTTGAAAAACATACGTTGTGGTAGGTGACGGTCAGTGACATTTGAGCGTTGCTTATGACTTTCCTTATTTGGTAAGATCTCTTTATTATTTATCTGTAAATAGACTAAGAATGCTAATACAATGAAAGGTTAATCATATAGGAAACAAATCAATGAACGTCTGAATGATTTCTAAAATTCTGGGTTTGCTTACTCGAGTAGCTACTCGAGTATCACATGAAGTTTACTTAAGTACATACTCGAGTATCATCGGGAAATCTTTGATCCACTGCAAGTTAATGAATAAATACAAGATTACTCGGGTAGTGCATGGAATAACCAATTCTTAAACCTTTGAAAATATATGTTTACTCGGGTACTTACTCGAGTAATGCACTCACAACTTTATGAGTTACTCGGGTACCAACTCGAGTAAATCTTTACAAAAACTTTTGGTTACTCGATGCTTTACTCCAGTAATGTTGCAGGATTTCAAGGCCGAGAGCACTTACCTTGTTACTCGGATACGGACTCGAGTAATGCATTCATTTTTGCATAGGTTACTCGGGTACCACCTCGAGTAAATATACTTTTTGTGCTTAACTTACCCGGGTAATGACTGGAGGTTTACCTTCAGAATATCTCTGTATACTCGGGTACCTACTCGAGGAATCCACTTAAAATAGATCATTAAATACTGGCATATCAGAGGAATGACTCGAGGAAATTAGATAAAAATATATCAAGTTAATCGGATACCACCTTCAAGTTTTTACTTACTTCAGTGCATTACTCGAGTACTTACTCGAGTAACATTGGCAGTAGTACAAAGTGCCGAGAGCAACACATTTTCAGAAACAGAGTTACTCGAGTACCTACTCGAGTATCATTGACAACCTGAAGGCAACTGGAAGTTTTTCATATGGTTACTCGAGTAGCTCCTCGAGTAACATTGGCAGGCCGAGCGCAACTCCAAGTATTTACCTGGTTACTCGAGTATCTACTCGAGTAACATTGGCAGGCCGAGAGCAACTTGAAAATACTTACACTATTACTCGAGTACTTACTCAAGTAACTTTGGCAGGTTACTGGAAGGTGCCTCTGTTTACTTCAAGTTTTGGCTCATTACTCGAGTACCGCCTCGAGTAATGCCTTAGAAAACTTGCTTCTGATCAAGTTTATCAGCTTTTTCTCTTGGCCTTTCTTCATTACTCCAATGCTTACTTCAAGTGATGCTTATCCCTGTTATTCCTTTGCTCAAACTTATTTATTAATCACTTCTTTTTCATGCCATTCTTTTGTTATCATCAAAACATGAGATCTAACATTCTCCCCCTTTTTGATGATGACAAAACTTGGTGATTTTGGACATGGTTTTTCAAATTGAATTTTCAAATGAAATATGTCTTATTAAGTTTAAATTCATAGCACACACCTTGCATTCACAGTCAAATTCATTAGTCCAACAATGTATCATAATTCAAAACTTAAATGGACTTAAAATAAATTCATAACTTAAACACACTTCCGTTAAACTTAAAATTTTCAAATTACAAGATAAAGTTCAAAATGCTCCCTAGAACCCAAATACACCCAAATACCCAAAATAAACTAGGACACATCCACAAAATCACTCTCAAGCTCTTCTCCCCCTTTTTGGCTTCATCAATCAAGTGGAGAGCTAGGAGGCTTGACCACGGAAATGGGTGTCACTGGAAGAACTGTAGAATCATCTGAGCCCAAAGATTCAAAGGAGCTAGAGGGGACTGGGTTAGGCAGATGAATTGGAGGGATATGGATGTCATCGCCGGGAGGAGAAGGTTGGAAGACAACCATAGTAGAGGTTTCTCCTTCTGGGGTGGTCTGAATCTCAGGGGTGGTCTCACCCTCTGGAGTAAGATGTTCAGAGGAGGATGAGGAAGGAGAGATTTCCTCTGTGGGGGCAGGTGATGGAGTCGGTTTAGGAGCGGTGTCTGGCTGAGGTTTTGGAAGAGAATCATCAATGACAATGTGAATAGTCTCATTGGTATCTGGGTTGTCCACTGTATACATAATGTCTTTGGCTTGAGTCTCAGGTGGATTAGATACCAGAGGGGTAGATGGTTCATCCTCAGGGATAGGAGTGTCAGAAGGAGGGTTCACTGGAGGTGGTGGTGGTGCAGAAGAGGAGGGACCGGCTGAAGGTCCGGGACCCAATGAGTCCAAGCGTGCCAGAATCAATCTCAGTGTCTCACCCTGGGCACGTTGCTCTGCTAGCAACTCCTCATGCCTCTTGTCCATTCTCTCAACCAACTCTCCCATCTTAGTATTCATGTGGGTTATCAGTTCTGCGTTCGTGTTGGCAATATCCACATGGAAACCTCTGAGCATGTTCTCCATGAAGTGCTGGAGAGTGGCATTGAGGAAGGATGGCGATGATGTGGTAGCAGCTGGAGCCGATGACTGAGTGTTATCCAACTTGCTGGTCTCTGCCTCAGTGGTCTTCCTCTTCTTCTTGGACCCAGACTCCAGAGGGTCTTTGAGAGGGATTTCAATGTTTAATTTCCCAATTTGGTTTCTCCCAACCGGAGTCAACCTCTCAATGGGCTCCTTGCTATCCAAATACCATATCTTGTTTTCTTTCAAGATCAGTGACACGATCTGAGGATATGGCATTGGTGTTGTAGCCTTCCCATCCACCTTATACCTTTTCATCTCCGAGAAAATATATTCCCCTAGATCCTTCTGTTCCTTCAAAAGCAGTGAAGCAAACCACCTAAAGTCCCTATCGGAGAAGTGGGTATAGTTGTTGGCTTTGTTCACTAGGGACCTAGAGTATATGTACCAAAGGACCCTATGATGATCACACATATCACTGGGCTTGAAATTTAGAGGGCCAACTAACTCTCCGGGTTTGAGAATAGTGAAGATTTGGTTTGGTTCAAGTTCAGAATAGGTATCATCTGGGGGGTTTTCAATTCCTAACCACAAGTTAATCCTAGAGGGAGATATAAGTATCTTTTGGCCTCTAACTGTGGTGGTCATCTCTTCCTCAACTGAGGTTCGGTTAGGCTCATCTATGATTTCTAAGTTACAATAAAAGTGGGTAATCACTTTAGTACAGAATGGTAATCTAATAGATAGCCAAGGCATAAAGGGATCTAAATAAGGACTTAGGTCATGCTTCACTACCTCTTGAAGTAACCTCAGATCAACATAGTGTGTCTTACACACCTTCCTTCTGGAGAATTGAGACAAGTACTTCGGAGACTCCACCAATTTGCTAACATTGAATCCCTTTGGTGGATTGGTGATCTCTGCTTCCGGTATTTTAGACTTCTTGGAAGATTGTCCCTTCTCCATTTGATCAATTATGTTTGCCATAGCTGCAGCCACATTCCTATCATATTTAGGCTTTTTGGGTGGCTTAGGAGTGAAAGAAGGGGTAGAGGAATCAGAGGGAGGAGGTGAGGGAGATTTGGCACTCTTCCCTCTTCCGGTTGAGGTACTCTTCTTGGATTGAGCCCTTGTAGCAATAGGCTCTTTAATCACCACACTTTTGGGTATTTGGTTGAGATTGAGGTTGAAGAGGAATTTTGGCTTTTGATCTTGGAGTTAATTTTCTTCTCTTTTTGGGAGGAGAAGAAAGAGGATAGAGTGTTGTTGGGATTCAGAGGAATCTATGGGAGTAAGGTTTTTGGTTCTCATTTTTCTGAAGAATTGAAAAACTGAGATTTTCAGAAAAAACAGAGTAAGTGACGCGAATTAGGGCACAGAGAATCTGAGAAAAATAGGAAGTTTTAGGAACTGAAATCTCTTGGGTTTTGACGGAAATGAAGTAGGGAATCACTTGTGAAAAATTTTTGTGAGAGAGAATAGTGATTTACTCGAGGAGATTTTGTGGAAATGACCGAGTTCGCGACAGATAAAGCCCTAGAACCCGACGTTACTCGAGGCCTTACTCGAGTAATGTTCAAGTTTACTCGAGGCCTTCCTCAAGTGTTCATACAGAAAAACTCTAAAATGATTTATTTAAAATGCGTACCTGGTATGAATAATATTGTAATTATCCATTGATGTTCCCTCGATCATTTAGAACCCATTCTGAGCAGATTTGAGTCATTATTCATCAATTTTGAAAATCTGGACTTGCAGTTACTCGAGGCCTTACTCGAGTAAGCTTCAAGTTTACTCGAGGCCTTCCTCGGGTAACCTGAGTTTTCAACTTGTGACTCTTCATTTCTTTGTAACTGAACCGTTAGATTTGAAAATCAAGTAACTTGATCCGTTACTTCCAGTTTTGAAGTCCATTACTCGAGTACATACTCGAGTAAAGTGTTTCTTTACTTCAAGTTGTTCCTCGGGTATTGCTTCTCTGTCACACATTACTTCAAGTTGGTACTCCAGTAAATGTGTCCTCTGATTACCTCTGTTTTTGTTTTTCAAAACAGAGTTTCAGCCTTCCTGCAAAACAAATTTCTATATATTCCGATGCTTAAGTTAGTAATCATCAAAACTTCAACAAGTGACTTCATCTAATATTATGAGAAACTGAAATAACTTACAACTCATTGGGATTTACCATTCCCAATTCTCTTCTAATGTATAGAAATTGATCTTTTACAAGAGGTTTTGCGAAAATATCTGCTATTGAAGATGAGTAGGAATAAATATCACTTTCACATCTTTCTTTTGAACATGATCTCTGATGAAGTAATGTCTGACATCGATATGCTTGGTTCTAGAGTGTTGAACTGGATTCTTTGCCAAGCTTATCATACTAGTATTGTCACAATAGATTGGTATTTCTTTGAGATAAATACCAAGATCTTGTAGTTGTTGTTTTAACCATATTACTTGTGCACAACAACTTGAGACTGCAACATATTCGGCTTCCGTTGACGAAAGAGACACTGTATTTTGTTTCTTGCTGAACCATGATACAAGAGATCCTCCAAGAAATTGTCCTTGTCCACTGGTGCTTTTTCTGTCTGTCTTGTATCCTCCATGATCTGAATCTGAATATGCAACAAGATATTCACTTCTTCCTTTGGGATACCACAGACCCAATTCAGGCGTGTCAGCAAGGTATCTAAAGATTCGTTTGACCGTTTCAACATGTGATTCTTTTGGTGCCGATTGATATCTTGCACATATGCCAACACTAAATTGAATGTCCGGTCTACTTGCCGTGAGATAGAGTAATGATCCAATCATTCCTCTATACTTTGTTATGTTGTAGTCTTTCCCTTTGACATCAGCATCAAGCAACGTAGTTGAGCTCATAGGCGTGTCCGTGCCATTTGCTTCATCCATTCCATACTTCTTCAATAGCTCTTTTAAATACTTTGTTTGAGATATAAAGATTCCATTCTTTCTTTGTTTGATTTGTAAACCAAGAAAGAAATTCAATTCTCCCATCATTGACATCTCAAATTCTCCCTGCATTATCTCAGAAAATTCCTTACACAGAGATTCATTAGTAGCACCGAAAACAATGTCATCAACATATATTTGAACAATTAAAATATCATTGTGTTTTCGTTTTATAAAGAGTGTTGTATCAACTTTTCCCCGTACAAAACCTTGATCAATAAGAAACTTACTGAGCCTTTCATACCAGGCTCTAGGAGCTTGTTTTAAACCATATAAAGCCTTTTTAAGTTTGAAAACATGGTCAGGTTTGGTAACATCCTCAAAACCTGGAGGTTGTTCTACATACACTTCTTCCATAATGTAACCGTTTAGAAAAGCACTCTTTACATCCATTTGATAGAGTTTGAATCCTTTGATGCATGCAAAGGCTAAGAGTACACGTATAGCTTCCAATCTAGCCACTGGAGCATACGTTTCCTCATAATCAATTCCTTCTTCCTGATTATAGCCTTTGGCCACCAATCTTGCCTTGTTTCTGACAATAATTGTGGATTCATCAAGTTTGTTTTTGAATACCCATTTGGTTCCAATGATCGGATGATCCTTGGGTCGGGGTACCAAATCCCAAACTTGATTTCTCTCAAATTGATTTACTTCTTCTTGCATTGCTATAACCCAATCATTGTCTGATAGGGCTTCATCAATGTTAGAAGGTTCAATATCAGAAATAAATTCAGAAAAACTTACTTCATTGAAAATTCTATTTCTAGTTTTGATCCCTTCATTCACATCTCCTATGACTTGATCTAAGGGATGACTTTTATTGTATTTCCAAGCTCTAGGTTGACCTAAGGATTGTTCTTCTTCCTTAGTTTCATCAACCTCTGGAATAAGAGATTTAGAAATAGATTGACCATTCTCTTGATCTAAAACAACTTCCTGTTCTTCATCAATGGTTTTGTCAGAGGATTCAAATTCATCAAATACAATATGAATTGATTCTTCAATAATACAGGTTCTTTTATTGTAAACTCTATATGCTTTACTTCGATTAGAATATCCTAGGAAAATTCCTTCATCTGTTTAGAATCAAATTTTCCCAAGTTATCTCTACCATTATTATGAATGAAACACTTACAACCGAAGATGTGTAGATGAGCAATGTTTGGCTTTCGTCTTTTGTACAACTCGTATGGTGTCTTTCCAAGTTTTGTTCTGATATATACTCTATTTGAAATGTAGCATGTTGTACTCATAGCATCAGCCCAGAACACTTGAGATACATTCTTTTCATTCAACATTGCTCTAGCCATTTCTGTGAGCACTCTATTCTTTCGTTCCACGACCCCATTTTGTTGAGGCGTTCTTGGAGCAGAAAAATTGTGATCAATACCATTAGTATCACAATATTCTTCAAATGCTTGATTTTCAAATTCTCCACCATGATCGGTCCTAATTCCTGCAATGGACATACCTTTCTCATTTTGCACCTTCTTGGCAAAAACAATAAATTCTTCAAAGGTCTCATCCTTTGATGATAGAAAAATAACCCATGTAAATCGAGAGAAATCATCAACAATGACCAATGAATATAGGTTGCCACCAAGGCTCTTTACTCTTGCTGGACCAACTAAATCCATATGCAATAATTGTAATGGTCTATTTGTAGAAATCTCATTTTTCAATTTGAAAGATGATTTAGTTTGTTTACCCTTTTGACATGCATCACAAATCAAGTCATTTTTGAAATTTACTTTGGGTAATCCAAGCACTAAATCCTTTTTGAGTAATTTGCCTAGTTGATTCATATTGACATGAGCCAATCTCTTATGCCATAGCCAACTTTCATCGGCATTACTCATAAAACAATTTTCAGATTCATTTCTACTAATATCTAGAGTATAACAGTTACCTTCCCTTTTTGCTCTGAGCTTAGCCTTGATATTCTTCTTATCAAGCTGTAAGTCATTCTTGTTGATAATTAAGCATTCTTCTGAGTCAAATATTACCCAGTTGTCTTTATCTGCACTTTGACTTACGCTCAGCAAATTATGACACAAGCCTTCAACATAGTATACATCTTTGACTTGTATTCCTTTGTCATTCTTGATTTCACCAATTCCTGCTATCCTTCCGGATTGATTTCCTCCAAATTTTACCTTTCCACCTTCCTTAGGTTGCAATGTGGTAAAACTTTCGAAATCTCCGGTCATATGTCTAGAGCATCCACTATCTATGTACCACTTGCTATTTTTGGATGCTTTGAGACATACCTACAATCAAATGACTAGGTCTTAGGTACCCACATCTTTTTGGGTCCTGTTGGGTTAGTACAAATAATTTTCTGAAGATATGAACCTTTAGGTACCCATTTGTAGGTTCCTATTGTTCCTTTCTTCTTATGAATGCATGAAGATGTATAATGACCTTTTCTATTACAGTAATTACAAAAAGCAAAAGGATTTGATGTATGCACAGAATGCTGGAAATAATTCAAATATGACTTACCTCCTGCTTTCTTTCTACCTTTCCTTTTATCTGACTTTGGATCATATCCAATTCTAGATCGGTCATTTACAAATCGTTGAGCTTTTAAAATAACATTTAGCATCTCACTTCCTTGTGTAAATTTTTCAAGAGTTTTTGTGAGATCAATGTTTTTCTTTTTCAAAGATGAACAATTTTCACAATCCTTTTCTTTAAGTTTAGTTTCAAGAGCTTTGTTTTTCTTTTTGAAAACAATCAATTCTTTAACTACTTTGATGAATTCAGAATGTAAAGCATTATATTCGGAAAGTAATTCATCATAGGTAGGTTCAGAATCATTTACCTCTTCTTCTGTTTCTTCTTGAGTGACGAGGCATATATTAGCTACTTCCTCCTCATCACTTTCTTCTTCAGAGGAACTATCACCCCATATAGCAGATACGAAGGCCTTCTTTTTGTTGAAGAATTTACCTTTTCTCTTTTCTTTGCTCTTTTGATTCAGTTCTGGACATTCTGATTTGATATGTCCTGGTTTTCCGCATTCGTAGCAAATGATATGATCTTTGCTGCTAGTTCCACCTTTTTGAAAGTGTTTGAATCCTTGTCCTTTCTTGTAGAACTTTCTGAATCGTTTTATAATTAGGCCCATTTCATCATCGTCAAACTCCTCATCCTCATCTTGATTCTCTTCTTTTACCTTTAGTGCAAGACCTTTCTTTTTCTTGTCACCAATGTCATCTAGTTCTCGTTTGAACTTTATTTTGCTTTCATATTCAGAAAGACTTCCAAATAGAGAAGCAACTGATCTCATTGATTCTCCTTTTGCTTCTTCTATTGCAGTGACTTTGGCCTCCCACTCTTTAGAAAGAATATTTAAAATCTTTCGTACTTGGGTATGTTGATCATAAGATTTCCCAAGTGCTGCAAGTTGATTAACAAGATGAGTATATCTAAGTTCAAATTCAGAAATTGGTTCACCTGATTTCATTCGAAGTAAATCGAATTCAGTGACTAAGGTGTTGATCCGATTCTCCTTTATTCCTGAAGTTCCTTCATGAGCTATTTCCAGAGCTTCCCACATTTCCTTTGCTGTTGGAAGTGTGCAAATTCTGAAATACTCACTTTGACTCAAGGCACTTTGTAACATTAGAATTGCCTTGCTGTTGAGAGTGATAAGCTTCTTGTCATTCTCATCATATTCCGCTGGCGTCTTGGGAATTTTCTGAGAATCTATAGTCTTTGTAGGTTGAAAGTTTCCACTCTCAATCACATCCCATAGCCCATATTCAGTAGCCATTACGAATACTCTGAACTTTGCTTTCCAGAAAGAAAAGTGTTCGCCACTGAAACCTGGAGGTCTAGTGATGGATGCACCGTCGGGAAGAATTCCTTCACCCATGCTTGCCATTGGATCCTTCTTAGGCTGTTATACCTTCACAAGAAGACCTACTCTCTGATACCAAATGTTAGAGCAAGCGTTTCACCCAAGAGGGGGGTGAATTGGGTGATCTTAAAAATTTCGTTGCAAATATAAAATTTGACGTTGAAATTAAAACATGAAAGAGTAAGGAGAAATATCACCGAAGTGTACACCGGGAGTTATACTGGTTCGGCCACAACCACTTTGACCTACGTCCAGTCCTCAGAGCTTCTCAGAGAGTTTCACTATAACTTCCAAGATTCAGTGGGTTCTTGGCACCTCAGTACAAGCAAGTTCCTATACCTGGACACTCGCTCCCCCTTACAAGTTGTAATTCAATCCCAACTCAAGGTTCCACAACCTTAAGTTACCTCAACAACAAATATTGAGTTTGAATGAAATATCTCTCTCATAGAGTAAATAAGAATCACTGAAGCATAGAATCACAAGTATAATGAAAACAGAGTAATGAACTTGATGATACGTTCGTGAGTGTGTTCTTATGTATATCTCTGTTCAGATGTTCACATATATATAGATACGTTGGTAATGATTGCTGGAACATATTTCTTCATGTCCGTGAGCGTGCGCAGCCATTATTGACTTTTCCAGTTTTTGAAAAACATATGTTGTGGTAGGTGACGGTCGGTGACATTTGAGCGTTGCTTATGACTTTCCTTATTTGGTAAGATCTCTTCATTATTTATCTGTAAATAGACTAAGAATGCTAATACAATGAAAGGTTAATCATATAGGAAACAAATCAATGAACGTCTGAATGATTTCTAAAATTCTGGGTTTGCTTACTCGAGTATCACATGAAGTTTACTCGAGTACATACTCGAGTATCATCGGGAAATCTTTGATCCACTGCAAGTCAATGAATAAATACAAGATTACTCGGGTAGTGCATGGAATAACCAATTCTTAAACCTTTGAAAATATATGTTTACTCGGGTACTTACTCGAGTAATGCACTCACAACTTTATGAGTTACTCGGGTACCAACTCGAGTAAATCTTTACAAAAACTTTTGGTTACTCGATGCTTTACTCCAGTAATGTTGCAGGATTTCAAGGCCGAGAGCACTTACCTTGTTACTCGGATACGGACTCGAGTAATGCATTCATTTTTGCATAGGTTACTCGGGTACCACCTCGAGTAAATATACTTTTTGTGCTTAACTTACCTGGGTAATGACTGGAGGTTTACCTTCAGAATATCTCTGTATACTCGGGTACCTACTCGAGGAATCCACTTAAAATAGATCATTAAATACTGGCATATCAGAGGAATGACTCGAGGAAATTAGATAAAAATATATCAAGTTAATCGGATACCACCTTCAAGTTTTTACTTACTTCAGTGCGTTACTCGAGTAACATTGGCAGTAGTACAAAGTGCCGAGAGCAACACATTTTCAGAAACAGAGTTACTCGAGTTCCTACTCGAGTATCATTGACAACCTGAAGGCAACTGGAAGTTTTTCATATGGTTACTCGAGTAGCTCCTTGAGTAACATTGGCAGGCCGAGCGCAACTCCAAGTATTTACCTGGTTACTCGAGTAACATTGGCAGGCCGAGAGCAACTTGAAAACACTTACACTATTACTCGAGTAACTTTGGCAGGTTACTGGAAGGTGCCTCTGTTTACTTCAAGTTTTGGCTCATTACTTGAGTACCGCCTCGAGTAATGCCTTAGAAAACTTGCTTCTGATCAAGTTTATCAGCTTTTTCTCTTGGCCTTTCTTCATTACTCCAATGCTTACTTCAAGTGATGCTTATCCCTGTTATTCCTTTGCTCAAACTTATTTATTAATCACTTCTTTTTCATACCATTCTTTTGTTATCATCAAAACATGAGATCTAACATGTAGGCCCAATCTATTTGTTATCATGTTTTTTATACATTTAATTTATACTATTTTTCCAAGAGGTTTGATGTAATGAAAGAGGCTAATCCCTCATGTCACCACATTTAATCAAGGTTCTAAAACTTGGACCAGGTACCAAACTGATCGAGGTAGTGGTTCAAGGGTTAATAGGTCAGATCGAAGTCAAACCGGTCATATTAAAATAATATAATTTAATAGATCATATTTTATTTTATTAGTCATTTTGTATTTTATAAAAATTAATTGGTTAAATCATGGATATATATGATTAAATTTTTTATTAATTAGTATTTTTATACATGTGGTTACTAAGTATTATTTTATTTTAAACATGTTTTTAAAGTTTAATTAGATATTAATGAAGAAAAAGAAAACAATGGGGCATAAATGAATACGTAGGAATTGGGGAATAAACTGGAAGTTTGGACATTATATTTTTTAATAATAGCCTATTAGATATTTAGGTTGAACTTTGCGTGTGTGAAGGAAAAGTCGTCATCTTTGTCCTCTCAGCACTGTACGCTTCTCTTCCTCTTCTTTCTTGACGAGGGCAATGACAGGAGAAACATGGTGAGTTCTTGAAAAATCAACTCGGGTGACTGGATCTACTCGTTTTCTTCTTCAACCTCTATCGTTTTTGTTTTAGCCTCCGATTTAGATCTACTCTTCCCTTCTTCTTCAACCTTCAATTTGGATCTCCTCTTTCCTTTTTTTCTTTGGTTTTTGATTTGGATATGCCGATCTGATGATTTAAAACAGATAAACTTGGTTGACTCGGCCGAGTTAGTCCCGAGTCATCCGAGTTAGTACTGAGTCTGAAGTGACCTCGAGTTGAGCCTTCACCCAGACCAGTTTTGTCCCCGGTTCATCGGTTTCCGAGTCAAATCGGCTAGTCCGAACCGAGTTTAAGAACATTACATTTAATACCTAAAAGTGTTTTGAATAAAATTGCCTTCCATAAAAAGATACAGGTGCCTAGAAAACAAAACCAAAAAAAAAAAATACAATTTCATATTGGACAAACCCATCATAATTGTTCTTACGTTTTTCTTAGACAACTATATTACAGGAAATTCAATCATTGTCAAACAAATTAAGTTTATTTCACTCGATTGACTAAACTTTTGCTAGCTGTTTTTGTTATTGCTATTAAGTACACATGGTATGCCAATTATATCACAATTAAAATTTCTATTATTATTTTTAAATTATATTAACTTCCCTCCAAGTTTACTAAAATTATTAAATTCTTCTCAATAGCATAAAAATATATATTCCAAAATTTAATAAGAAGAAAATCTATATCCATATATGACCATATCCATGCTCACGTGCTATGAGCATGAAACAGGAAGATAATTGGAGCAAGAACCTTCTTTAGAGGCTACGAGACAAAACATGGATCCCTTAGCCAATCTACTCGAATTAGTGCTCGTGACATCGTGGGCCATGGAACCCATACTCTGTCAACCGCCGGCGGCGACTTTGTGCGAGCGGTGAGCGTTCTCCGAAATGGCAACGGCACCGCGAAAGGAGGATCTCCGAAAGCTCGTCTTGCAGTGTACAAAGTATGTTGGGGTCGTGATAACTCTGAAGAGTGCACTGATGAAGACTTGCTTAGAGCTTTTGATCAAGCCATTGATGATGGTGTCGATGTGCTCTCTGTTTCCATCGGCCGGAGCACCGTCCCGAATGTCAACGACATGTTGACCAATGGGATCTCTATTGGCTCCTTTCATGCAGTTTCAAGAGGTGTATTAGTTGTTGCCTCTGCTGGTAATGATGGACCTGAGCTTCAGACTGTTTCAAATGTGGCACCTTGGATCTTCACTATTGCTTCTATCTCCATAGACAGAGAGTTCAGTAATAATATTACTCTAAGCAATGGCCAACTTATGAAGGTAATACATTTTTAAAAAATTATTCATTGTCTAACAAAATTAATAATAAGCAAACCGTCTCTTCTTTTTAATTCTAGTTCGTTAATTCATCTCTTCTACAATATAAGTCATTTTTAAAAAAAAATCATTGGTTCAAAGTATAAGCTATTTGGAGAGTAACTAATGTTTATTTATCAATTTTGCTTGTGTTATTAATGCTTGACTATGACTTTTTTATTCTCTCTCCTTCAAAACACAAATTTAATATTCAGATTAGTCCTTATTATCAAACACCAAATAACAAATATTAGATATCCTTTTTATAAGACACTTGTTAGTTTCCAAATGGCATAAATATTTTTGCCATGTATACCTATATTTAATAAAGGTAGTGACAGAGAGTAATAACTAATATGATACAAGAGTTTAGTATAGTTAGTAAAGGTAATATTAAAAATCACTTAAATTTTAGAATAAATTAAATGATGTTAACTGTTTTTATTGGTATGTGAGAATTGATAGTTAGTGCTTTAGAATAAGAACAAAAAGGAGTATGAGTAAAGTTAGAACAAAATTAATTTAAGATATAGTTAATGAATTAACTATTATTTATTGGTTCTAAATAAGTAGGTGAAGTTATTTGTATTATGGATTAAAAGGAATATGGTTAGAAGTGACTTGTAATAGAGACTGGTTTTCTACCTAGTTCATAAAAGTTAAGAAGGGAAGTTAGATTAATTATCAGCAAGTTGATGAGGTATGGCATCACAAATCAAACCAGAGTTTTCAACATACTTCTAAGGTCAGATGGAGTAATTTTCAAAAGTCACAGTAATAAGCGTCGGCTAATCTAATTGGGTCAGAACAAATAATATCAGCAACACATTTTTCTCTATAAAATATATATTATTTGAGTAGTTGACATTAAATATTTCATGCTTTTTTGTTTAATTAACAAGTTAAGGGTAAGACGTGCTTATAACAATATCATCAATAATTATTTTTTCAAAGTAACAATTATATTTTTAAAGTTTAATTATGAGGAGCTCTTTTTTCTGGAATAGGTGTATGGCCAGAATCCAGAAGCTTCCGAGACAATGGATATGGGCCCATACCGAAAAAGTAGCGTGGTGGATCAAGATGTGAGCTGTTCAGTTTGTCTGGCCCTTTTAATAACAGTCTTTGCAACATGTTGGTTTCATCACATTTTAATTTTTAAATGCATGATTTAATTATAAACTATATTTAATATTAATGTCTTTAACAGAGAAACATCGGACAAGAGAATAGACAATTCGTCAACGGCTAATAAGAGCAAGAAATCCCCATGCCGCACCATCTAAATTCTAAACAAATATAATATATTTAATTAAATATCATATACTCATTGCACGCAACATATATATATATATATATATATATATATATATATATATATATATATATATATATATATATATATATATATATATATGTATATTTATATAATATACTCATTATGGGAAGTGGACAATTGGTTCATCTCAATGTCAGTTCACATAAAATAAAATGTCAGTTCACATGGGGGAAGCACGTGCGCAATACTTCCAAGTATTTTTACACATTTCTTTATTTTGTTTGCAAAAAAAAAAATTAATATTAATTTTAGGCCGCCTCCATATTCAATGAAAGTTTCAATTTCGCCCCGGTACCATTTGTGTCACTTTGGAGCCTAGATCCGCCAATATTTTTTTGGGCCAGCACATCCGCGGCTATTTCGTCTTAGATTTTATATCAATCAATACTATGTAACTAACAGGGGTTGGTTCGAGTGGTAAGCGGCTCAATTTCGCTTAAGTAAGGTCTCGGGTTCGAGACCTGATGAACGCAGAAAACCCCCGTTGGGAGACTCACCCACCATACCAGGTGCGCGACGCCGGTCGGATCCGGATTAGTCAGGGCGAAGCTCTTGATACCGGGTGCGCTACCGAAAAAAAATACTATGTAGGCCCAATCTATTTGTTATCATGTTTTTTATACATGTAATTTATACCATTTTTTCAAGGGGTTTGATCTAATGAAATAGGTTAATCCTTCACGTGCTTACATTTAATGCCTAAAAGTGTTTTGAATAGAATTACTTTCCATTAAAAGATACAGGTGCCTAGAAAGCAAAACAAAAAAAAAAAAAAACACAATTTCATATCGGACAAACCCATCCTAATTGTTCTGACGTTTTTCTTATACAACTATATTACAGGAGGTTCAATCATTGTCAAACAAATTAAGTTTATTTCACTCGATTGACTAAACTTTTGCTAGCTGTTTTTGTTATTGCTATTAAGTACACATGGTATGCCAATTATATCACAATTAAAATATTAACTTCCCTCCAATTTTACTAAAATTATTAAATAGTTCTCATTAGCATAAAAATTTATATTCCAAAATTTAATAAGAAGAAAATCTATATCCATATATGACCATATCCATGCTCACGTGCTATGAGCATGAAACAGGAAGATAATTGGAGCAAGAACCTTCTGTAGATGCTACGAGACAAAACATGGATCCCTTAGCCAATCTACTCGAATTAGTGCTCGTGACATCGTGGGCCATGGAACCCATACTCTGCCAACCGCCGGCGGCGACTTTGTGCCAGCAGTGAGCGTTCTCCAAAATGGCAACGGCACCGCGAAAGGAGGATCTCCGAAAGCTCGTCTTGCAGTGTACAAAGTATGTTGGGGTCGTGATAACTCTGAAGAGTGCACTGATGAAGACTTGCTTATGGCTTTTGAGCAAGCCATTGATGATGGCGTCGATGTGCTCTCTGTTTCCATTGGCCGGAGCACCGTCCCAAATGTCAACGACATGTTGACCAATGGGATCTCTATTGGGTCGTTTCATGCAGTTTCAAGAGGTGCATTAGTTGTTGCCTCTGCTGGTAATGATGGACCTGAGCTTCAGACTGTTTCAAATGTGGCACCTTGAATCTTCAATATTGCTTCTAGCTCCATAGACAGAGAGTTCAGTGACAATATTACTCTCAGCAATGGCCAACTCATGAAGGTAATACATTTAGTACCTATCAGTGTTTTAAATAGGATTGCATTTAATAGAGGAACAAGTTTCCCTACTCAGCACTTTGATTATATTGCTTAGCAGGGAAAGCCTAATTGGATCTGGGTCATTCATATCTGATCAAAATGGTTTAAATTTAATATTTTTAAATGATGATTTTTAAAATAAAAAATATTTTTTTAAAAAAAATAATACTTCAAGATTTTATACGCATTAAAATAATTTATTTTAAAAATATAGACTTTTTAAAAAATTGTGATATGGATTAGCTCTCTGCTAAGCAAAGTATGAAAACTTATTCCATTTAATAAGAGAATAGACGTGTCTATATAAAAATATCAAAGCGCACACATATAAGCTTATTAACAGTTCAGCTCATTTCTCAACAAGGCAACAATACCAATGTCATATGCTTTTTATTGATTATTTCTAATTCCTTGGATAATCAGGGGACAAGTCTTGCCACATACTCAACATCTCGACAGTTAGTTCCAGTACTGATTGCTGGTAATGCTAGGCTTCCCAATGTGACATTTGATGATGCGTAAGAACAAATTCCCCCATTCTTGATTACATTTTTGTTTTTGAGCGTGTTAATCTATCAAATGTTTATAATCCAGTTTGTACACAAACATTTTGTCTCCTATCACAGTGATCATTGCAAGCCTGGAACACTTGATCCCAACAAAGTAAGAGGCAGTATATTGGTATGCCGAAGAGGAAGAACCCTAAGGCCTGTGGATAAGGGACAAGAAGCAAAGCGAGCAGGTGCTTTGAAAATGATTTTGCAAAATGACGAGGACTTGAACACAGCCACAGCTGATGCTCAAGTTATAGACACTTCCAATGTTCCAACATATCAACATAAAGAGAAGTCAAAGAATATTTCCCAGCAGGGCAAGATTCCTTTGACGTCAAGTAATTATTATACATCTTCCTCATGCTGCACCTATCCTTTTACGAATTGCTTTGAAATTATTTGTCATAATTAACATGGCTATATTTATACATGCATTGCAGGAACCTCACCGCTTTTTTGAATAACGCAAAAACATTTGCCCCAATAAAGCCAGCTCCAAAAGTTTCTGCATTCTCATCCAGGGGACCTAACTTGATTCTCCCATCAATCCTCAAGGTAACATATCCATTCTCAAGCCATCTAATTAAATCGGACGGGGGTTTTTGCTGCCCCTTGGGTTCTGGTCCCCAAAATATCCCCCCTTTCCAAATGTTTTTTTGGGTATTTTGTCATTAGATTTAAGTGATATTTTAATATTTTATGGGCAAAAAATGTGTTGTTTTGAATTTTTTTATGATTTTTTAAATATTTAATACTCTTAAAGCTTCATCGCGAGTACTAAATCTTTGATTACACCAAGAGTATTAAATGTTTGAAAAATCATAAAAAAAATTGAAAATAACATTATTTTTTGCCTATAGACAAGGTGGATTTTTTGGGGGCAGTACCCAAGGAGTGGTAGACACTCCCTGCCTGATGTAACTGCCAGATCTAAATCCCTCAATCAATTACATGATTCAGGAGTTTCTGGGATTCCTAACAATTTCTTTTTTTTTTCAATTTTAGCCTGATGTAACTGCACCAGGTCAGGATATGATTGCTGCTTATTCATCTGGGGCAAGTCCTACCAACCTAGATTTAGATGTAGGTCTCTTTGACTATAATATTCTATTTGGAACCTCCATGGCATGTCCTCATGTTGCCGGCGTTGCGGGTCTTCTCAAAACTGACATCCTAAATGGAGTCCAGCTACTATTAAATCAGCAATTATGACCTCTGGTATGAAATAAATCAAGTGCTGTCGTCATGTGTACAGTTTCCTTCTTTTGTTAATTTCTTACTACTAAAGCATTTCAAAAATCTTTGACCATCCAGCATCCACACTGGATAACACCAATAAGCCAATTGTAGATGAACAAGATAATGCAGTAGCAACTCCATTCCATTATGGTTCAGGACACATTAAACCTAACCTTGCAATGGACCCTGAACTAATTTATGATCTGAAGGCTTCTGATTACCTCAACTTGTTATGTGCTTCTGCTTATGAGGAACGAATAGTTGAAGCCATTAATTTTAACAACCCATGCAAATGTCCAACGTCTTACAGGCTAGAAGATTTTAACTACCCTTCTATCACAGTGCCATTCTTAGTTGTAAAACCAATAAATGTTACTCGTACAGTAACAAATGTTGGGCCTCCAAGCACATATACTGTGAATGTGAAAGCCCCAAAAGGAGTTAAGGTTGTTGTTCTTCCAACAACTTTGACCTTTCATAGGACAAACCAGAAGAAGAGCTATAGGGTTATTTTGCAGGCAACACGTTCGACCAAAACTTCAGAGCCTTTGTTTGAAGGGTTGAGATGGACTGATGGCAAGCACAACGTGAGGAGTCCTGTAGTAATTCCTCAATCTGCGAAAACGGCTATGTAGATTTCAATGTTTCCAACCCAATGAGTTGTGTGTTAATCAGATAGTGCACGACAGCGTTAGTAGAGTGATTGTTTTCAGATGTGTGGATATATTGAACGTTGTTATATTAAAATAAAGTGATCACGGTTTCTGCCATAAAAAATAAATTAATGAAGTGATAGTTCTACCCTCTAGGTCCTCCCAACCAAGTTTAACTTCTGATTTAATACTATGGTTTCTACTTTCTTCTGTTTAGATCCTATTGGGTTTCTTCTGTTTAAATTCAATATAGCAAGATCATTAGGATGGAGTATATATATTTTTAGAAGTGATAGGCTGATACATTGGAGGCTTTAACCCACATCCTATCTTTTGGTTTTTTTTTTTAAAGGCAATGGCTATGCTACACACCTAGCATTTACTCCTTTCAATCTACCATATAATAAGTCATCCATAAACTAATTCATCGGAATTTCAAAAAAAAAAAAAAAAAAACCGACTATTAACTCATTACATCTATTTCAAATTGCAAAAAATGTTTCAACTTTTTTTATATTAAATGATATTTTAAATGATAGCGAAAAATATAAGAAATCATATTTAAACATTAATTAATTAAACAAAATTTATATTATTTAATAGGTAATTGACTTATATCATCGACAAGAAAACAATTTTTGAATGTATAAAGGCAAGCAGCTGCTTGAAATTTATATTATATTTCTAGCCCTTAAAGTGTGTGTGGTGGGTTTGTGCTATGAGTACTAATAATATTGAAAATATATAAATCTATATATAAAGAGTTATGAAAAATGCTTTAAAAACAAAATTGCACAAAAAAATTTCTATAGATTGTTGAGTGTTAATGAAAAAAAATACTTTATGGTGGTGGATGCACCTTAACTTAATAGACTTTTGGGAGTCAATGGCAAGGGCAAAATTGCATCTGAAGAAATATACAAAACTACAACTAAAAATGCTTTAATGGCAAAATTGTACCGCAGATAAGATTTGGATGGTGAATGCAATTGAAAAATAACATGAGAATGTTGGAAGCTGCTCGAACCTATATTTTTTTTAAAAAAACATAAATTTTATTTTTGTTTAGACATGAAAAGAAATAATACAAACTTCTTTCAAAAACAAAAAAAAAATTAATTTACATAATTTTAAGGGAAAATTCCAGAAAACTACAAACAAAAATAGAAAAGGACAGAAAGGTTGGGTGAAAATAAGAAATCCCAAATCAGTGAGGTATGAGGAATCTGGCATTTGAAATTTTAACAAAATGACCTACATTCCCTCGTAATAGACACAAAAAGGAAAAAGGTCAGCATAAGCAATGTGCAGTGTTGTGGCGCCAAAAAGTGATGAAACAGGAGGAAAAGCTACGGAAATCAGAGGCAAGCCACGGGTAAATAAATTTGAGAGATAAATGATCATTACGCTGTGTTTCTTGAATGTTAATGGAAAAATGTTTATGTGGTTTGTGGTTGCGATTTACGAAATCGGAGTGGACGCATTATAGGTAAGAGGGTGTTAGATGATCGGACATAAAAGTAGTGGTTTTAAGGTAATGGGACAATGTTGATGGTTGTGCGATGGATTCGATTGCGTTTTGTTGAGTGATTGATGAAGCTTTTGCCATTTTTGTTTACTATGAGTGCTTACGGGATGGGTGTTGAATCAGGGGAAAGGTGGGCTTGCGGTGGATAGTAAGGTTGGGTGAGGGTGGTGTTATTAGTGAGTATGAAGATGAAAGACCTATTGGCTGGGCGTTAATAATTAAGGCAGAGTGACGACATGGGCAGTGTGTTGTTATTTGTGAATATAGAGATGTAAAAGTAATTATGTTGTTGTTAATATGAGATAGAGGGTGATGATTTGTTGGTGTTGTTAACAGTGAATATCGAGATGTTAAAGAACATTATGTTGTTGTTAATAGGACATGCAGGGTAAAGATTTTTGGGTGTTGTTAATAGTGAGGATTGAGATGTTAAAACATATAGTATTGTTGTAAATTCAGGTGGTAGGTGATGGCAGGGAAGTTAGTCGGTGTAATAATAAATTTTTGTCCAGACAAGCTTACTGGTGTGAGATTATAAAGAGTGGTGTAACTTTAATTTAATTATTTTTTTTTTGTTTTTCAGGTAAGAATGCAAAATGACATGTAATGAAGGTTCATCATCTTTGAAGGAACTATTTTGTTTTTTTCATGTTGGAGGCAAATTAGTGTGTAATGATGAAGGTAAAATTCAATATGTTGGAGGTTATGTGAACGCGAAGTGGTGAAAACTGCTGATAACACTAAAAGATTTGAGGTTGATGATATCATCATGGCTTGGGATTGATTGTAACATGTGTGAGATGAAATATACAGTGAGCTTTGATGAGAAGACACTAATAGATTTAAATGATGATGGTGAAGTTAAGAACTTGTATGACTATAATAAAAGGAGTGGGCATGTGTATATAGCAAAAAAAGGGAATGATAATGTGTCAGATATATCAGTTGAGGCAGACATGTAAGTGTAAACTTTTGTAAGTTTTATGGTTGTTATTTATGAAGCTCTTGTTGGTTATTAACGAACTGCAGTTGTTATTCACTGCAGGGTTGAAGATCTACTGGGACTGTCACAACAAACATCCACTTAGTGTCGAAGCATTGTGGAAAATGATTATGAACCAGTCAGTTATGAAAGTGTTGCTGCTTGTTTGACGGCTGAAATTGGTGGAGGATGTAATCAGCTGCCCTGTGGAGTAGAGAGTGCACCTACACCAATGCCGGAGTTGAACTGTATGAAATGGAGGGGATTACTTCCAAGAGTCATGCAGAGTTTTGCACATGCAGAAGCTTTTAAGAAGGCGCTATACAAGTACAGCATAGCACACAAGTTTGAGTTTGAATATGTGAGAAATAGCAAGGACAACATTTCAGTTAAATGTAAGATTTTTGGATGTCCTTGGAGGGTAACAGCAAATGCTATTGGTAAGACGAGCCCATTACTATGGGTAATGACATTCAGAGATGAACATTTTCATAGTGCCCAAGACAATCTTCAGGTTAGTCATAGTGGAAGATCTAACTTGACATCATCAATTATAGTTGATGAGGTGAGAAATCACATTGAGAAACGTCCAAATGAAATAAGAAAGACGTTGCAAACAGAATATGGTGTAACTCTTACGTACAAGCAAGCATACCGGGCGAAGGAAAAAGCCATGGAAGACATACAAGGAAGACCGCAAGATTCGTATATGTTGATACCTTGGATTTATGACTGATTGAAGGAAGCAGATGAGAGGATTGTTGCTGAATGGGAAGCAAGCATGAATAACATATTTGAGTGAGTATTTATTGCATATGGTTGCTGTATTGACGGATTCATGACTGGTGCTAGACATGTGCTATACATTGATGGCACCTACTTGTCTAGACCATACAAGGGAACGATGCTTTCAGCTTCTACGTATGATGCGGACAATGAAATGTTGCCCTTTGCAATCGCTATTGTGAAGGGGGAGACATTAGAGGATTGGTCATGGTTTTTACACAAGATAAAAGAAATAGTTGGGTCAATTGAATTAACAATCGTGTCTGACCGTCACAATGCAATTAAAGGGGCGGTGAGGACAATTTTTTGGGGGGAAAGACATGCTTATTGTTATAGGCATGTGAAGGAGAATTTTAGTTCAGAATTGCTAAAAGTAAATAGAGGCAAGAGGAAGACTAGTGGGTGTTCAAAGGAAGATGCATTACGGTTGCTTGATAATATTGCATATGCAAGGTTGGATGCCAATTTCAATAAGGCAATGGACTATATGCAAAATTCCTATCCAGAGATGTATGAGTGGCTGAATCAGCAAGGGGATATTGATAAATTGGCATTGAGCAAGTTCCCCTTTCGAAGATGGGATAACAAAACTACTAACATTGCTGAATCATTTAACGCGTGGATGGTGAAGGAGAGGAAACACAATGTGGCCCAGCTTATTCATGAACATCGTGAGAAGGTTGCCAAGAAGATGTATGCATCTAGTATGGCAATGAGTAAGTGGAAAAATGAGATAGGCCCCAACATAGAGTCAATGCTGAAGCAAAATGTTGCTCATGCTGAACATATGTCCCCTGAAAATTATGGTAGCGGTAGCCTTTGCGTTCATACCAAATATGGATCATTAAGTGTTGATCTTTGTTTACGTCTTTGCAGTTGTCAAGTGTGGCAAATGTCGAGGATCCCTTGTGCACATGCTTGTGTAGCCATAAAGCATGTTCATACCAATGTGTATGAGTACATTGAAGAATGCTACAAAATCACATCCCAACAAAAGATTTATAGCCATAGTATGGTTCCAATTGTGACAATCAACAAACCTGACACAAACAACTATATGTTGGAAAATTTTGCAGGTCAAACTTTTTTGTTGCCCCTAAGGACCAGCCGACCTTCAAGTAGGCTAAGAACCAAAAGGCGTGAATCGTAATTCCAAAACAAGAAGATATACCACTGTGCAAGTTGCCATGAAGCCGGTCACACTAGAAGGACATGCAAAAATCCAAACCCAGGCTGATATTGGATGAAGTGAAATTGTCAACATGAAGGAGTTGTAATATTATGAAGTGAAACATTTTGATTATGGTTTTGTAAAGGTGTTGTCAACCCACTCATGGTTTTTTCGGGAGATGGGTTGTTGTCAATTGTGTACTCCAATAGGTAGTTACTGTAATTAATGTTTTATGTAATCCAATGTTTGTGACAAGGAAACATTATGTACTAGTCCACAGATAATGTTCCCTTGTCATGAAATATGTCAACGTGTACAAGGGGCAGTGTGTAACTCTTTTTTGGGCTTTATATGGTTGTTGGATGTAATTATGAAGATTGTGATCTGACAGGAACTGATACATATATAAAGTTGTTAATCAACATAACCATGTTGTTATTATAGAGGAAAATGGTGTTATTATGCTGGTAACATCTTTTTTTGCAAACTTGTTCCTTCACACATCTTCTGTTGTCCGTGTGAATGGAAGATGTGAAAGGTGTTGCGATAAGGCAGCGATGCTAAAAAGTTCACATTTCTTGTTGGGCAGATGTTAATGAACGAAATAATGTTGTTAATATTAAATATAAAGTTGTTAATAAAGAGAAGAATGATGTTATTAGGGGTATAAAAGTTGTGTTTTCCCATCTACATGACACCGTCCTAACTTGTTATTGGAAGATGTGAATAAGCGAGGCATAGTCATTAACAATGAAAGCAAAGATGTTATTAGGCGGACACAAGTTGTGTTTTCCCATCTACATGATGCCGTCCTAACTTGTTATTGGAAGATGTGAATAGGCGAGACATAGTCGTTAACAATGAAAGCAAAGATGTTATTTCGTGGACACAAGTTGTGTTTTCCCATCTACATGATGCCGTCCTAACTTGTTATTGGATGATGTGAACAGGCGAGGCATAGTCGTTAACAATGAAAGCAAATATGTTATTACATGGACACAAGTTGTGTTTTCCCATCTACATGACGCCATCCTAACTTGTTATTGGAAGATGTGAATAGGCCAGGTATAGTCGTTAACAGCGAAAGCAAAGATGTTATTACGCGGACACAAGTTGTGTTTTCCCATCTACATGACGCCGTCCTAACTTGTTATTAGAAGATGTGAATAGGTGAGGCATAGTCGTTAACAGCGAAAGCAAAGATGTTATTACGCGGATATAAGTTGTGTTTCCAATTTACATGACGCCATCCTAACCTGTTCATTTGATGCTATTAATTACCGAGGCCAAGTCGTTAATAACGAATGTAATGATGTTAATAGCAGGCAGAGTTGTAAACTCGACATGTGATGTTATTTTAGAGGTTTGCGCTGTTAATGTACGGGTTGCTGGTGTTAATAAAAACTGTACATCAGGTGAGACAATAAAGTCAAATAATGAACAAACATACGACACATCATCACATTGCACTTTCAATAGCAGCAAAGTAGCGTCCAAACTGGGCGACAAAAAGGCACAACATATGCACACAACTAGCATGCTTTTCACAAAATAACGTTGCCCATAACAAAAAGGTATATGCCAACATGTTCCTATTGTGGCAGACAATATCACTAAAGTCTACTATGTAAACAGTTATCGTTTAGTGGGTGGCTTTGCCAACAGACTAAGAGCGTCAACTCGAGATGAATTTCGAGGATGATTGACCAGCCACCATAAAATATCCTTCCTGTACTGTGTAACTTGATCCTACAGAAAATGAAGTACACATCAAAAGTAGAGAACATTTTCATAAAAAGTAAAGTGCACATGAAAAGTTGAGTGCACATGTAAAGTGCACATGCAAAAGTCCATACATTTGTGTAATCGAGTGTCACATTTGGGCTCCATTGAAACAACCATATCAACACGTGGACACCACAGTCTTTCCTATAATTGCAAACAACAGTCACTTCCTTCATAACACAAGTGAAAAAAGTCAAATTGTGATACACAGCAGATAAGGTAAGACATACAGATTATTTTGATGTGGTATAGGCGCCCGAATGATATTAGCCTTTGGATTCTTGCCATGCCGATTGTGACTGACAAATTGAACTATATCATGAAACCTGTTCTGCTGAACCCGAAAAAAATAATAACATCAGTGGAGTTGTGATCTGTACATATTAAATGAAAGGAAACAGTAAGTGATAAAGCACAGTACACATGTCTCCACTGCGTAGTCTTGGGGATTTTCAAACATGCTATTTTTCTTTGTTTTTTTATTGCAACTGTCGGTTGCATAGAGTCCAGAACAAAGAAATTCATGGTTTTCGGCTCTAAGGCAACACAAAACCAATGTTCACGCACAAATACGGGGCCAATAACCAATTCACAATCTGCTATATTGTAGCCTATTCGCTCTGGCAGTAAGTGACCCTTGTAATCTGATGGTCTCCAATTCTTACCTTTGCTGACAACGAGCATCTACAAAATATACATATTAGTATCAATAAAAAAAGGCACAACCCCTGATTTCCTCATAATATACTGACCATAAAGTCGGCATCAAAAATGTGCCTCTTAATGACTCATTGTTCCTTCATATCTGCCATCAAAGTCTAGCAAACAAGCGACACCACCTGCAATCCAGAATGACATAATCAAACATTGGACATTTAGTAAACAATATACATCATATCATCTACATTTGGTCTTACTTACCCTATTGTTCACCTTATGAATTCTCCCTAAAGAGTATAGCTCTTCTCGAGTGACATATTCGTCACACATGGTCACCATTTCCCTATCATTACATTCAATAACAAGGCAACAACAAAACAAATGTTACAAAACATTATTCAATTGCTCTAAAATACAAATGACAAGTAAGGCAAACATCGATCACTCACATATCTCCACCTATGCTTGGAGGGAGCTGGGAAATTATATGGAAAAACCTTTCCTTGTCGTCCACTTCCTTCTTTTTCCGCTTAATTTCCTTAGGCATAACATACGGGGATTCTATTTTCTTCTCTTTTCTAACCCTACATGATCTGCGCAACACTTGACCCATGCCAACCTCTTCGTCCTCCACAACGTCCCCTCCTTTTCCTCCACTATTTGATATGCTAATGGGAGAATCACCAATATCACTTTCAGAGGCCTTCTCTTCCTCCTTATCATTTTCTTCTACTTTAGCAGAAACAACATTATCATTATCGTGTGCATGAGGGTCCATTTCCTTCTTGTGATCTTCTTGTCCTTTGATCTTTTCCTGCCCCCTCTCTTCACTTGGACTTTTATCAACTCCTCAGCAATGACCCTCATCAATCTTCTATACATATCTTTCAGGTCCTAATCACGACAAATGAAATGTCAATGTTATGAATTTTTTAGTAACGTACAACTACGGGAAGTTAGATACAAATACCTGGTCCAAATGGTCAATTCCTATGTTGTCCTCTGGCTGCACATATGTTTGGGAGGTCGTTCCTCCAAATAGTATGCCCATATTGCTTTCCCTATCTAATTTAACCATTTCTTTAAATCTCTCCTCAATCCAATACTTAATAGCATTGCCATATTAGTGTCTCTCAGTTGTCACCATTGTGAAGTGCTCACCGAAATATACATGCCCATTCAATCACATATTATCAGCTAAATCAATTGGCAATTGAAGCATATAAATTGGAAAAAAAATATAAATACGTATCAACAATAAGTACACGCATCCACCGACATTCGTGTTGGTAGTCTTCTTCTTCCTAACAGCTCTGACATAGTCTTCCATCTCTTTCCACAACTCTTGAATTATGAAGGTCGCCCAATCAAATTTTTGAAAAACTTTTATGGTCGCACTCATCACCTTCAGTACCCAATAACTGACCTTTGGACTTGCAGTGGGAGATAGAAACGTTCCAAGTGTGTACAACATGAACAAGAACTCGAAATGATCATTTTCTCCCCCCCATAATGGCCTAAAAAATCTTGCTATATAGGCGTCTTGAATACTCACTCTTTAGCTTTGTGTACACTGGGTCATCATCATCCATATCAGCACAAATAAGTTCACCTCCGTGCGGCACACCAAGTAACTGGTGCACATCAACCGCTGAAATTTCCCTTGTCTTGCCCCTAATTCGGAATTGGTGAGTTGGTGGATCATATGACCGGAGCATTGACGCAATAAGATCTTTCGGTAACCGATTGCAACCTCCAACCTCAAGCAACTTGCCGAAACCTAATCTCTCAACCCTATCCTTCAGACTTGTGTCTTTGCTTATGAAGTCAGCCAATTGCTTGAATTGTCGGATTGAGGAACGTGTGATAAAAGGTATTTTCCTCTTCATAATCTTCTTCTCCATTATTGATTTCTTTTCATTCTGAGTATATTTTGCCTTCTCACAATATTCCTTTCTCTCTTTGTCACTCAATGCTCTCCATTCTTGTAGCGCATCATTAAAGGGTAGAACACATTTATCACCTTTTTTCCCCTTCAATTTGTTGAAAAACTCTATTTTAAACAACACTAAGCCATTTTTCAATGCTTTAGTTGTCTGCCCTTTTCACACCTCCTTGTTCCCTTGTTCATCCAAATTCTGCCCTCCTCCCACAACCTTATGCCCTTCTTCAATGATCTCATGGCCTTCTCCACCAACATTTTGCCTTTCCCCTCCTCCCTCCTACCCTTCTTCAACCACCATGTTCTACTGCAAAACAACTTTCAACATCTAACTACAGGGGCCTTAACAAAATAGACCCTAAACCAAACATGTATCCAATTATACAATCCAATAAACTCTATGCATGAGAATACAAACCTCTACAATGTTACACTCAATCAAATTAGTCATATTCATAAACACATTCAAACCTCATGGCCATCGATCTAATTCCTATTTCTATCACTACAGGAATAACTGCAAAGCTTACAGTTTTTAATCACAAATTTTTAGTTCTTTGTTATGCCTGAAAACAACATCTCTCTCACTATTAACAACATCAGCTTCTTTATTAACAACATCCCTCTCACTATTAATCAAAAGAAATCAACATATGCACATGTAAAATATATAAATGTACTAGTGCGAGTCAATGAACCAAGCAAAGATTAACACTACAAAAAAAATGAAAATTAGCGACGGAATTTAGCGACGGAATTTCATTCCGTCGCTAATCCGTCCCTAATCCCTCACAAATTCCGTCACTAACATTAGCGACGGAATTTAGCGACGGAATTTTTCCGTCCCTAAATTAGCGACGGATTAGCGACGGAATCAATTTCCGTCGTTAAATTCCGTCCCTAATCCGTCTCTAATTCCGTCCCTAAAATTAGCGACGGAATTTAGCGACGGAATTTTTCCGTCACTAAATTAGCGACAGAATAGAGACGGAATCATATTCCGTCACTAAATTCCGTCCCTAATCCGTCTCTAATTCCGTCATTAAAAATTAGCGACGGAAATTAGCGACGGAATTTTTCCGTCGCTAATTTAGCGACGGAATAGAGATGGAATTACATTCCGTCTCTAAATTCCGTCCCTAATCCGTCTCTAATTCCGTCATTAAAAATTAGCGACGGAAATTAGCGACGGAATTTTTTCGTCCCTAATTTCCGTCTCTAATCCGTCTCTAATTTCCGTCACAAATAATTAATTTTTTCAATAATTATATTTTTTTTATAATTATAAATTTATAATACAAATATTAAAATAAATAAATAAAATAATTAATTCAAATTTATTTTTGAAATTGAAATTATAATATAATATATTTGAATTTTTAATAATATATTATATACAAATAAAAACATTTTATAAATGCAAAAAAAAATAAAATATATCATAAAATGAATAAAAAAGATATTAATAATAAAAATTTAGGTAGAAAAAATACATAAAATAAAATAAGAAAACTAAATTCAAATATTTAATAATAGATTAAATTTTGTATTCCTAATTTTGTTCACAAAGAAATATATATATATATATATATATATATATGATTTTGCATTTAAATTACACAGGTTCTTCTTAGCTCAACTGGTAAAGGCACTGGCACACGCGTGGGAGGTCAAGGCTTCGAATCCCAACTTGGTCACAAAATGCAACCAATTTGTGACTTGGACACATGGCGCGCGATGGAGGATGACATGTGGCCCACGCTGGAGGGTGACACGTGGCGGTAGAGCTGGACACGTGGAGGGCGAAGGCGAGGCGGCGGCGGCTGACGGGGACACGTGGCCGGCGGTGGGTACACGTGGCGGCCGTCGGCGAGGGACATGTGGAGGCTCATTGTGAGGACATGTGGCAATTTAAATTATATAAAAAAAATATTTTGAGACGGATTAGAGACGGAAATTCCGTCGCTAATTAGAGACGGAAAATTCCGTCGCTAAATTCCGTCTCTAATTAGTAAATTCCGTTTCTAATTAGAGACGGAATTTTCTGTCTCTAATTTAGCGACGGAAAATTCCGTCACTAATTAGTGAATTCCGTCTCTAATTAGAGACGGAATTTAGTGACGGAATTTTCCGTCTCTAATTTAGCGACGGAATTTCCGTCGCTAATCCGTCTCTAATTTGCGACGGAATTTAAAATTCCGTCCCTAATTAATTAGTAACGGCCTTTTTACCGACGGAACAAATTCCGTCGCTAATTCCGTCTCTAATTTGTTTCCGTCGCTAATCCGTCGCTAATTTCCGTCGCTAAACTAATTAGTGACGGAAATTCCGTCGCTAAATTCCGTCGCTAATCCGATGATTTTTTGTAGTAAGGATTAGTACAAGCAAATCTACTAGTGGAATGGCACTGGCCATTAGTGTGCTTATCGTTCATTATGGTGGTTTGCATTGAACTACATGACAGTGCATACTTTGGCAGCATTAGTACAGTCACTAGAAGTCCTACTGTCCATTACTTCCCCATTACCATCCTTTCAGTACTAATTTCAACCTATTCTAGCTCAATTAATCAAAGTTTTTGCAATCTCTATTTATGTTTAAATGTGGAAAAATCTGTATGTGCATATCAATTCTTGTTGCACGGGTTAAAGAAGATTGGGATTATATTCACCTACTGACAAATGCCAAAAAATCATACCACAGCCATGAACATTATTGGCAATACCTATAGCATACGGGTATGAGGTCCTTCCGATTCCAATTCAGCTTTTCTCTTCACCTTCTTTGATTAACCAACAACAGAGGGGCTCTGCCGCTCCGTACCGCGCCTCGCCGTGCTGCTCTGCCCCGCCTTCCCACACCCCCACACTCGTCTCGCCTCGCCGCTTTGCCTTCCCACACCCCACACTCGCCTGGCCTTCTTCTCACCGCACCGCTCCGCACCCCATACTCGCCGGACCTTCGTCTCCCTTCGCCGCGCCGCCCAACGTTCCCTACCGCACCCTCAGTCCGATCTCCTGTCTCCTGTTTCCCTCAGCCGGCGCTCGTGTGTCCTTGTTTCCCTCAGCCCGACATCGTGCCCTCCTCCTTTCCGTTTTGAATCGTGTCTCTTCCTTTCTCTCCCTCCCTCCTTCACTCTCTGCTCGTGTCTATAGTTCCCCTTTTTAGGAGGGTATCTTGGTCATTTTGCTAACATTTCAAATGCCAGATTCCTCATGCCTTACTGATTTGGGATTTCTTATTTTCACCCAACCTTTCTGTCCTTTTCTATTTTTGTTTGTAGTTTTCTAGAATTTTCCCTAATTTTAAAGTTTTTTAGTTAAAGTTTCGAAGTTGTAGTTAAAAAAATACGCAAGTATTCGAGTACGTTTCTGAGAAATATTTTAGTACAAATAACTTAAAATTAGAAAAAAAAATTATTGTAACAGTGACAATTAATTTTTTGTTAAGAAATCCTAGTTCATGATACGCATTTTTGGTTGTGAGAATATTTAGAGAAATGCTTATAAAAATTGTTACATTGATAATAGAATATTCAAACATAAACTTGTAGAGTATGGGTTGTATATTTATCAATATAACTTATAGGGAAAAGTACATTCAAGTCCCGTTTAAGAAAAAGAAAAAGAAAAAATGGTCCCTTGAAATCTCAAAACTGCCAAAAATTCCAATGGGACTTTTTTGTAATAAATTTCATACATGACTTGTCAATGGATGCTCATGAACTTGTCAATGAATGCCCTGAACTTATCAATGACGCACACATGGACTTATTAGTAGAATTGGTATTTATTGCCAAAAAGTCCTAGAACTTTTTGGAAATTTGGAGATTTTAAGGGATCATTTTTTTCATTTTTCCTTTTGTCCGGGACCCAAAAGTAATTTTTCCTAATTTATTTATATAATCAATCAAAATAATTCAATTAATTACTATTTTATTTATATTATATTTTATGACAAAAAATTTAGGTGAATTTCACACTAAAAATTTAGTATGCCTGCTAGTTAACGTTACTAGTTATATAGCTTTAACTAGGGCATAATAAGGTTTTAAAATATTTAAAGTGTCTCACAAATTTTTAGGATAAAACTTATGGTAGTGTTAAATTTCATGTACACAAACACACACAACAAAGATAATCATTATCACATAAGAGTGAACAATATAATGCTTAGACCAAATGAAGGAAGCGTGTTGGAAACTATTTCAAAAAATAATCAAGGATTGAAATATAAGGTATAATTTTGGATCATTTCTTGAGGAGCCTTTTATTAATTACTTATTAACTAAATGTGATGATTAGCATAAAAACAATGATTTGAGCTTCTTATCTAACAATTAGATTGCAAATAATCAAATTAAAATGCTTTTAAAATAAATATTTGTTGTTTTTTGGGATGAAAAAGAATGATGAAATGAAAATTTGTTTTGAAAATTATAATAAAAACCTCCTAGAACATTAAGTTGTTATCTATTGCATTACTTCAAAAGATAATAAGAATGTGCTAGTTCAACAAATTTTCTCAAAAAATCCTTTAAGTTGGCTTGAGTTAAGTAAATTAATTCTCCCACCCCAGGCAAAACTTTATCTTTCTAACCAAAACCCAATTTAAACTCTAGCAATTTGAATCAATGAAATACAATAACATAAATAAATAAGAACCCTTACATTACAATCACAATTAAATATTCATAATAACTTCAAGCAAAAGCTATAACAAGTCAATTACATAAAATTGCCATTAATGAAACACAAGATGTCAAATACATAACATTATAATCCAAATAAATCAAATCTCCTAAATTGTATGGAATCTCAATACAAAATACCAAACCATCACAATAATCAAACCTAAACCTAGAATTCAATTATTAAAATGGAAAGAGTAAGAAATTAGATACACAACACTCTTCTTTGAAGCTCCAAGCTCAAGAATCAAGCCATTGTTCTAGGAGAAAAGAGATTCTGCTACTGTAATTTATCATCACATGCAACTCCACCAAACATATTCAAAGATTCAGCCATTAAAGAACACCAAAGGAAGAAGGGTGAAACAGGGCAAGCTCTAGCAGTGGTAATGGAGGACAAAGGTTGCCGGCGACGAGGAAGAACGTTGAAGGTGCGGAGAGGAAAAGTGGCGTCGGTGCTCTTGAGCCAATCACATAAGCTGTACACAACCAGGTCATGGGACTTTCTTGGACAAGAGAGGAATGGAAGAGTGAGATTAGACTCTGCTTGGGTGAAAGGAAATTTTGGTCAAAATGTCATCATCGGTAGCATTGATACAGGTAATAGTTGTGTGTAAATTAATACCCATATTTATAAAGATAGTGGGAGAAAATAATACGCAGTATGATATTAGCAGTTATTAAAGGTAATATTGGAATTCATGAGTTTTTGCACAAATTAAATGATTTTAACCATTTTTATTGATATGTGAGAATTAATAATAGGGCCTTATAATAAGAATTAGGGGAGTATGGGTAAAGTTGGGAAAATATTAATTTAAGATATATTTAATGAGTTAATTATTATTTATTTATTTTAATGAACTAGTTAAAGTGACAAATATTATGAATTAGAAGAAATATGGTTAAAAGTGACTTATAATATAGACTGATTTTATACCTAGTTCATAAAAATTACGGAGAGGAGTTAGATTAATTATTTGCAAGTTGATGAGGTGTTACATAACAAATCAAACGAAAGTTTTCAACACACTTCTAAGATTAGATGGAGTAATTTTTAAAAGTCACATGAAGCGTCAGCTAATCTAATTGGGTCAGAACAAATAATATCAGCAACACATTTTTCTCTATAAAATATATATTATTTGAATAGTTGACATTAAATCTTTTATGTTTTTTTGTTTAATTAACAAGTTAGCTAGGGGTAAGACGTGATTTTAACAATATCATCAATAATTATTTTTTTAAAGTAACAATTATATTTTTAAAGTCTTAATTAATATTTTGATTATGAGGAGCAATGTTTTGAGGAATAGGCGTATGGCCAGAATCCAGAAGCTTCCGAGACAATGGATATGGCCCCATATCAAAAAAGTAGCGTGGTGGATCAACATGTGAGCTGTTCAGTTTGTCTGGCCCTTTTAATTGCACTCTTTGCAAGAGGCTGATTTGATCACATTTTAATTTTAAATGCGTGATTTAATTAAAACCTATATTTTGTATTAACGTCTTTACCCAAGAAACATATCGGACAAGGAAACAGACAATTTGTCAACGGCTAATATAAGCAAGAAATCCCCATGCCTCACCATCTAAATTCTAAACAAATATAATATATATAATTAAATATCATATATTCTTCCCCTCAATATATATATATATATATTCATATAATATACTCATTGTAAGAAGTGACCAAGAATTGGACAATGGGTTCATCTTAATGTCAGTTCACATGGGGCAATCACGTGCGCACAACTTCTAATTATTTTTACACATTTCTTTATTTTGTTTGTCAAAAAAAATTAAAATTAATTTTAGCCCCCATATTCTCTGAAAATTTCAATTTTGCCCCCATACATATGTGTCACTTTGGAGCCTAGATGGGCCGCTATTTCATCTTAGATTTTATATCAATACAATATAGGCCCAATCTATCTGTTTTCATGTAGTTTATACATTTAAGTTATACTATTTTTCCAAAAAGTTTGATCTAATCAAAGAGACTAATCCTTACAACGTGCCCACATTTAATACCTGAAAGTATTTTGGATAGAATTATCTTCCATAGGAAGATACCTATACCAAAAAAAAAAAAAAAAATCATTTTATATTGCACGAGGTTCACTTATTGTCAAACCAATTAACTTTACTTCACTATAAACAAATATAATATATCTAATTAAATATCATATATTCATTCCACTCACTATATATATATTTCATATAATATCCTCATTCCAGGAGGGGATCAAGAATTGGACAATTGGCTCATCATAATGTCAATTCACATGGGGGAAGTCCGTGCGCACAACTTCCAATTATTTTTACACATTTCTTTTTGTTGTTTGCAAATAATAATAATAATAATAATAATAATAATAATAATAATAATAATAATAATAATAATAATAATAATAATAATAAATAACATTAATTTTAGCCCCCCATACATATGGGTCACCTTGGAGCCTAGATCCGCCGCTATTTCATATTGGATTCTATATCAATACTTTATGGACCCGATGTGTTTGCTATCATGTTTTTTATACATTTAATTTATACTATTTTTTCAAGGGATTTGATATAATAGAAGAAGTTAATCCTTCATTACATGCTCACATTTAGTGCATGAAAGTATTTTACATATACCAACGCGGGCTGGTGTAAGTGATAAGGGATTTACGTTCCTTTAAACGTTCTAGTCCTGGGTTCGATCCTTGGGGCGGCGTGTATGGAGAAAATCCGGTTGGGAAGGTCACCCTCATCTTGGTCCCGACAGTACCTGAGGGATTAGTCATCGAGCTTATTCCGATGGATTTCCTGTATAGCCAAAAAAAACGTATTTGGGATATAATTGCTTTCCATCGAAAGACACCTGTATTTAGGGGGAAAAAATCAATACTATTTCATCTTGGACAAACCCATCCTAATCGTTCTTATGTTTTTCTTATACAACTATATTACACCAGGTTCAATTATTGTCAATCCAATTAAGTTTATTTCACTCGATTAAGTTTTGCTAGCTGTTTCTGTTATTGTTATTTATTTAAATGTAAGTACACTGTTTACATATGGTTTCCCAATTATATCACAATTAAAATTTCTAGTATTATTTTTAAATTATATTAACTTTCCTCCAATTTTGCTAAAATTATTAAATAGTTCTCATTAGCATAAAAAATATATTCCAAAATTTAAAAAGAAGAAAATCTATATCCATATATGACCATATCCATGCTCATGTGCTATGAGCATGAAACAGGAAGATAATAGTAGCAAGAACCTTCTTTAGAGGCTACGAGGCAAAACATGGATCCCTTAGCCAATCTATTCGAATTAGTGCTTGTGACGCCGTGGGCCATACATGGAACCCATACTCTGTCAACCGCCGGTGCGACTTTGTGCCAGCGGTGAGTGTTCTCAGAAATGGCAACGGCACCGCGAAAGCAGGATCTCCGAAAGCTCGTGTTGCAGTGTACAAAGTATGTTGGGGTCGCGAAAACTTTGAAGACTGCACTGATGAAGACTTGCTTAGAGCTTTTGATCAAACCATTGATGATGGCATCGATGTGCTCTCAGTTTTCATTATTGCTTCTAGCTCCATAGACAGAGAGTTCAGTGATAATATTACTCTCAACAATGGCCAACTCATGAAGGTAATACATTTATTACCCAACAGTTTCCTACTACACCCTTTACTTGCTTAGCAAGAAGAGCTAACCAGATTTGAGCTATCTATATGATCTTGATAGTTTAGATTTTTATTAAAAAATGATGATTTTTTGAATAAAAAATAATAGCTAAGAGATTATTTTTATTATATATTTTATACGCATTAAAATAATTTATTTTCAAAATATAGACTTTTTTAAAAATTCATATCTAGATTACCTCTCACTACTACATAAAACACAAGCTGTGACACTTAATTTAAAAAATACTATGGTACTTGGGAAGCGCCGTAGCTTCCAACACCATTAAAATAAGTTACAACCCTTCTTGAATATATAGAAGCATCATAGTTTAATTATTATTTTTTAAAAAAAAAAAATATCACTTCCTACGGCGCTTCTCCAGGGAAGTGTTCGCCACCGCAAGTGCACGGATCGCATCAAGTAATAAAGTGATAAATAAAGATCGTTCCCTCGAGGATTTGAGTAACAAATTAGTCAAGCAATAGGTTTGGTGAATTCGAATAAGTTGAGCCAAAACATGTTATTGTGTGTGGAAAAAGGAATTTCAAAAGATATATTTGAAAAGCTAAAAGTAGCTGGACAAAACTCAGAGTTGTATGATTTCAATCAAGTATAATAAGCCTAGGATTGCTCAACCCCTTTAGTATTTCATAAATTCACTTCTTTTCCTCTCCAAGGATCCTTTTTATGGGGTATATATATATATCAGTTTAAGATTCTAAAGCGTATGATTAAGCTCTCTCAAGTCATAACCAGTTGCATATCGTCTATTAGCATGCACAATCTCTTGCTACAGCTAAGAGAAGATATTCATTACATACCAATATTAATTTCACAATGCTAGATTAATAACTATATCTCTATGTTACTAACAAACCATCCATTTAGTTATAAACTTCAAGTCTAGCATGATTTCACTCTAGTTCTGTAATTAAATTAACTCTCTCAAGCTTAATTTAATTGAACACATCATCCACAGTGATGGCCAGTCATATACAACAATAAAACGGAAGGAAATCAACATATATATGCCATTAGATCTTTAGAGAAGAAAAGAAACAAGTTTAATTCATACAAAGGTTCAGAAACAATCCTAGAAAGGGATTCTAGTTATCCATGTTCACAAATGGTTCACAGACACAAGTTCTCATTACAACCATATCAGAATTACAGAGAAGAAATGGAAGAAATGCAGAAAAACCAGAGAATCTGAGCTGAAATCTCTACAAATCCTCAATCTCTCCGTGATTCTCCTTGATTTAAAGCAAGCCCAAGCTCAGAGGAGAATGTTCTTAGCTGCCTCCTAGGTCTTTCCAAATCGAGGATCCTCTCTTCAGCCTCTGGTTTTCGCTTTTATAGTTCCTCAGATGACAAAACGCACAACAGCATTTTCGGGGATTAGCCGCGGCCAGGCAATCTATGGGCCGCAGCCAGTGAGCTTCTGTCCATCTTTGGGCCGCGGCTAGTAACTGTCTAACCTCCTCTTGGCCGCGGCCCATGGATGCTTGGCCGGGCCCAGAACTTTCTGTCCCCTTGTTGGCCGCGGCCCATCAATAGGTTGGCCATGGCCAGTCATCTCTGAAGTTCAATTTCTTCTCTTTTATGCTCTGTTCTCATCCTTTCTTGTCTTTCCTCGGCATGGTTGATGGCTCTAGCTTCCTTTTACCTCCTTCTCATTGCATTTGGCTTTCTCTGGTCCAACTATGACCGAATATATATCCTTTTAACACAAAGAACTCATAAACAATCACAGTTGAATAGTCATAGCAGTTAGTGATATATTTCCTCCACATTTGCATTCTTTTTGTGCCTAGCATGAGTAAAGCACATTTCATCAACTTTAACATTCTCGGACGCCCACTAATATACCCAAAGTGAGGAAAAATAGGATGAAATGTGTAATTCAGATAAGAATTTCATGAGGCTAACAGGAAGCACCATAGGAAGTGTTTTATTTAACCAAAAAAAATTATGACTTTCTACGGCCCTTTCCTGAAGAAGCGCCATAGGAAGTCTTTCATTTAACAAAAAAAATGACTTCCTATGGTACTTCTTTGGAGAAGTGCTATAGGAAGTCTTTTATTTAATCAAAAAAAATTTTATTATTATTTTATTTTCTTGATGAAAACCTCTATTTACGGTTTAAAATTCATAGCAATTTACAATACAATCCACAACAAAATAAAATAACATAGAACATATCTTTTCTAATATTGTGTCTTCATGTATCAAGCATAAAAGAACTCTAGCATTTAAGTTACTTAAATTTGAGTCATACACACTACTTCTATGGAGGATTGAACTAAGTATTATTATATTTGTAAACTCAAAAATTAAAAAAGTTATTACAATGTATAGAAAATTCAAGAAGACAGAGTTGAAGCTTCAAATAAATACTTGAAAACAAAATTATGAGCATATATACATGTGAGATTCATGATAGATTTAAACTTAAAAAATAACATGGATCAAATGTTGGGGAAAAAACCATTTAGATGCTAGGGAGCTTCTGAAAGAAGCCGAGATAAGAAGAAAAACAACAGGTGGGAGAGGAAGTTTTGTATTGCAACGGAATTTTGGGAAATGAGAGAGCTAGAGGGAACACGGGAAGATAAAAATGAAAACAAAAATGGCGGGCTGTGGAAATTATATAACACCTTGTCATGTGGTAGAAATGATCAATTTCGAAGTTGAATACTGATCTAATCATAGTTGGTTAGATTGTACAAATGATCAATTTCGAAGTTGAATCTTTTACACAATGACACAAAAATGTTAGATTGTTATATGTATAACCTAATGGCAAAAAAAAAAAAAAAAAAGTTATATGTATAACCTACGTCGTCTCATCTTTACCCTAATTATTTTTCTTATTTTTCTCTTCAAATTTTGCTATACTTAATTACTTTTATGAAACTATATAATTTGGGATTTAAAGTTGGGAATTGAAAAAAAGAGTAGATTATTTTTGTCGTATTTATTTCAGGGGATGGGGTGTGGGATTCCTTCAATTAAAGAGACAACATGAACATAAGGTTGGGATAATCAAGATGGGGATGTCAAGATGGACAAGTGATTATACAAGAAAAATTAAGATTCGTAATAATCATATACGCAAATGAGTTTGAGTGGCAGCATTGCAGAAAAAATGGTAAAAAATTGTCTGAAGTCATTTGGACATGTTCAAAAGAAGGCTATTGGATGCAGGTGTGAGGAGGGTTGATCAAACACTATAAAGTCATTTGAAAATAGATAGAGGAAACCGAAGCGAATACCCAATAAGATTATAGAGCGAGATCTTTTAGTTAATAATCTATTTAAAGATTTGATTTTTAATCGAGCATAATGGCGCCATATGATCTATGTAGTCGAATCCAGTTAGTGAAATAAGACTTTGTTCTTATTGTATTTGATTTTTTATATGTGATGACAAGGCACAACATGAGTCAATCAATTGGTCGAGTTTTAGGGCGCTGTTTTATTTTTGAGAAAACGTTTGATTTTTATCATTTTATTCTAATAAAATAGACTGTTTAAATGCCACATCCTATCAGTACCAACAAAAAGTGCAAGATCTTATCTTTCAATGATATTTTCAAGAGATAAAAAATAGACATGCTTTCTACCATAAAATAAAGTATTTTGATTATTCTGCTCCTTCTTACTGGATGTTTGGTTTACTTAATTCTAAATGATTTTATATTATACGATGTAAATATATAAGAAGAGATGAGGAGTTTTATTTCGTAAAAAAAAAAAAAAAAAAAAAACTTTAATAAAAGCCAGCCACTCTATATAATTGGGCCTAATGGGCTTAAGACTTGTTCCCATACTGGGCCACGAGGTGCTTCGGGTATACCCCAATGGGTTTAGGGCCTATCAAACTTTTTGGCCCAAACTAATGACAATTATTATTAAACTAAAATGCAGGGTCATAGACTATACATAACGTTTATCTGGCAAAAAAGGTCATATGCATGTTTGTTAAGCATGAATGAACTTAAATATATAATCAATGAAGGCTTACGAAACCTTCTGTATAAATATATTGACATTGACGACTATTTTTCTTTGTACGTGATCACATACTTGCGAACGATCACATATATCAAAGTTTTATATTATAATCCTCCACCACTAATTTTATTGTATATGTTTTACAATGTATATTGTATGTCAAACTTTATACATAACACGAAATATATTTTTACATAATTACATTAACCTTTGGTTCATAAAGAAATTAAGATATCATTTCCTGATTTTTTTGTCGAAAAATCATTGTCCTGAATGACTGTTTGCATATTCACATATTCTATAAATTTTGAATTGGCAGTGCTTTGACCTGTCTTTAACAATTTAAAACTACATGTCAATGTTGGGTTCTATTCTAAAACCTCATCTAAGCATAATAGATGGCATTGCCTATAAGTCATTATTTCTTCCCTAAATGACTCAGACTCCCTACTTTTAGAAAAGCATACATTAATTTCATTGGCCTGAAGAGTGTTTACACATTAAATTCTTCAAAATTCCAGATTAATTGGTGTGCTTTCGGCTCCTGTCCCTCACCGGCTCTAGCCGTGTTTCCACACAATGCTTTTGTTTATTGTTTTTGGCCAAGTGTTTTTTGAATTGTGATACTTTCCCGTTCATCTAAGTATAGTTGGGATATTATTCATATGAATGAACAATCACGCGCGGGATGATAATTAAGTCAAAAGTGAAGGTATCATTGTACTGTTTGTATCCATAAAATAATTGATAAAGGCGATTGATTCTTTTTACCAAACACGTTACTAATTTTGCAATAATGAACGTTAGTTGCAGCCAGTTTACGTTGGTAATTATATATTGTAACTTTAAGTAGAGCATAATATTTTAATATGTTTAAGATGTTTCACAAATTTTTAGGGTATAAAACATATGCGGTAGTGTTAAATCTTATACACAAATATACACACAACAAATTCGATCGAAAAAAAAAAATACAAAAAACAAGATAATCATTGTCATTCTATAAGAGTGAAATAAAACGTTCACTTTATTTAAGCAACAAACTGATCATACATATGGTACGTTATGATCTTTGAGAGCTTACAATTAATATATACATCAACATGTTAAAGGAGACAAAAATGACTAATTAAGGAGTTTAATTCTCCATTGGTTGTCCAATTGTGATGGCGTCAAATGGATCTTCCACATGAGACTTTGGTCTCCGTTCCAGCTCTATAGATACTTGTTCCATGGTTGGACGGGATCGGGGATTCTCATCCAAACAAGAAAATGCTATTTTCACAATTGCGACAACCTCATCAAGGATTAGTTTTTTAGGTGATGAAAGTCGTGGATCTAACACATCCTTTAACAACAAATTAAAGGTGGTTGATTTCTCTATCAAAGACGAAACAAGCTCTCCTGGATGCATTCCCATAATGTACCAGCAAATGTAGTCATGTTGTTTGAGTCAGGATTCAAAAATTTTGATGTTCCGAAGTCAATGATGTGAGCTTCTTCACATTCTGAAGTTAGAAGAACATTCTTGCTTGATATGTCTCGGTGAACAATTGGAAGTGAACAGCCATGATGCATATGGAATAAAGCACTTGCGACACCTTTAACAACATTCACCCTCTTATGCCAATCAAGCTTAGTGGCTTGATTCTCATCCTTCAGTATGTTGTCCAAGCTGCCACCTTCCAAGTACTCATAAACTAAAAAGGAGAATCGTGAATTGGAGCAAAACCCATACAACTTCACAATGTTGCGATGTTTGATTTCGGTCAAAGCACGAATCTCACTTGTGAAAGCTTTCTGACTGTAGATTTCCCCATTGGGTATTGAATGAAGCTTCTTTACAGCAACAATGTCACCTGTAGGCAACTCTGCCCTGTAAACACTTCCTTGGCCCCCTTTACCGATGAGATATCTATCATCGAACTCCTCTGTGGCATTGATGATATTTTCATACAATATTTTTCCATTGGAACTCCATACAAAATAAATATCATCTGATTGTGCTTCTTCATCTTTGTTTTTTGTATTTCTCGCGCGCAGGAGAAAAATGGAAAATGCTCCAACCACTACAAGTAGTAGTATGGTCAATGGGAGGAATATTATCAAGAATTTTTTGCTCTTATGGCCATACCCATTTGTTTTTGAATCACCACAAGGACTTAAACCAGTGACGTTACCGCACAAACCTTTATTATTTCTCAATAAATCAAAGTTGTGAAAGGCTGGCTTGATTGGAATGGGGCCTTCTAATTGATTGTATGATATGTCAACATAAGACAAAGCTGACATTGATCCACCAAAACTGGAAGGAATGCTGCCAGTGAGATTATTATGTGAGAGGTTCAATAGTTGCAATTTGGGTAATATTCCGAGCATTGTTGGCATTGTTCCAATTAGCAAATTGTCACTAAGGTCAAGCTGTTCAAGTTCTCGGAGTTGACCAAACTCAAGGGGAATGCTTTTGTCAAATTTGTTTTTGCTCAAGTTCAAAAACTTTAAGCTTTTTAGTTCCCCAAGCTCTCTTGTGATTGAGCCATCAAAATTATTTGCTGCCAACTCTAAAGTTTGAAGCCGACTAAGTGATCTTATATTTGAGGGGACATCACCAGAGAAGTTATTATCACTCAAATAGAGTTCTGTCAACATGATCAACTTCCCTAATTCTTTTGGAATGTGTCCAGACAAATTATTTGAAGACAAGTCTAGTAAACCAAGCTTAGTTGCCTCTCCTAGTTCTGAAGGTACATCACCAGAAAGCTTGTTATTGTGAATAATCAATTGTGTGAGATTGTGACACTTGCCCCATTTGGATGAAAGGTGGCCATACAATTGATTATCACTTATATCAATGTAGTTCAAAGAAGGATATACTCCAAAAGCATCTGTTATGTTATCAACTATTTGGTTATCTTGAAGTCCAAGTCTTTCTAGACTAGAACAATTCTTCAAACTAGTTGGAATAGGACCAGAGAACTGGTTACTTTCAACAATAAACCTAAATAACCTCCTGCTTTGACAAATCTGTTGTGGCAAATGGCCATGGAAATGATTATTACCCAATTGTAAATTATACCAACTTATGGTATTCATTTCTTGTGGAAGTTGACCACTGAGATTGTTCCCCATCAATACTAAAGTGTCAAGGTTTGTCAAGTTTCCTATAGTGGCAGGAATAGGTCCTGAAAGATTGTTATATTCTATATAGATTTCTTGTAAACTGATCGCATTACCGATGGATTCAGGAATTGGGCCAGAAAGACTGTTACTTGACAGGACCAACTTCTCGAGAAGTTTCAAGTTTCCTATAGAGGGAGGGATTGGCCCATCAAGTTCATTGTTGCCTAAATCAATGTGTGTGAGAAAATTGAGTTTTCCCATTTCATTGGCTAAAGGACCAGAGAGATTGCAATCATTGAGATAAAACTCTTGCAACTTGTTCAAGTTTCCAATTGATGATGGGATTCCACCAGATAACACTGAGTTTTCTGACAAATCAAGTTGCAAGAGATTACTCAACATTCCAATCTCTTCTGGAATGGGACCAGAAAGAGCATTTGCGGCAAGCACTAGAGTCTTCAGGTTCCTCAAGTTCCCAATTTCACTGGGAATTGTCTCTGTGAGATGACACGCACTAAGATCAAGAACACTTAGAGTGCTCAAGTTTCCAATTTCTTTAGGAATGGGACCACTAATTGAAGGATTCTCCGACAAACTCAACTCCAAAATACTAGACAAGTTACCAATCTCGTGGGCAATGTTTCCATGAAACTTGTTGTAACTAAGATCAAAATATTGGAGATTAGGAAAGGAAGCGAAGTTGAGACTGTCAAGTGTACCTTGAAGGCCAAGATTTGAGAGGCTTATATTGGTCACAGACGTGGATTTGTCACATGAAATGCCCTTCCAGTTTCTGCAGAGATTAGTACCATTGTTCCATGAAGACAAGGCAGCTTGGCTTTGTTTGGTAAGGCTGGCTTTCCAGTTCAACAGAGCTTTTGCTTCGCCATCTTCAGAAGCAGCAGCAGAAAACGTGAAGGAAGCAACAATACAAAAGAATATAGAGAGATTGATACACCTTAATGCTAGATGCTTGGTGAAGTATTCACTTTCAGACATGGTTGCTTTGATGGGTGCGTATATGTGAAGCTTGGAACGAAGAAGTTGATGATAATTCATAACTTGTTATCCTTTATATAAATGGATGGCCCTTGGCAGGAAATAATTTCAAAATATATTATTTTTTATCATTTTATTATTATCGTTTGGTCAAATTTAAACATCATTGATCCCAGAGAAGATTAGCTTGGAGATGCATCAACGGAGTTTCGGTAATCACACTTGGAATTTTTTTAATGTTGTTCCTTTGTAGTGGGTGAATGATAGAGAGAGATTAGGATTATATATCTTTATTTTTCTACTCAAATACTATATTTAATAAACATGGAAAACGTTGGGACCAAGATATTCTTGAAGTATCAGATAAAATATAGTGTATCATTTTTGTGCAATTTTATATTTCAACTTGTCGGTTAGCTCCTCAAGTGCGCGTGAGAATAATAGATATTTTACAAAAAAAAAAAAAAAAAAAAAGGAGGAGAGGAATGGGCATTCACTATAAAAAAAATGCTATTATTGATGGAATTACTTACGAAATTATTTCTGTTGGTAAAATTTCCGATAGATTACTGACGGATTTTCTGTCAGTAAAATTCCATCCAAAAATTCTGTCAGAAAATAAATTTTCTGATGGGATTACCGATGGGAAAAAAAAATTTCATATGTAATTATCGACAAATTATCCACGAAATTTTTTCTGTCGGTAATTATCAACAGCTTTCCGTGGATAATTTTAAAACTAAAACTACTGACGGAATTCCATGGGTAATAGTAGGTAAAATTAATACATTTTTTATTTTATTTTGATAATTTATATAAAATAATAAAAATAAAAAGAATCTATCAAAAATAAAAATATTTAAATATCATAAAATTAATATTTAATATAATATATTTAATATTATTAATAAAAGTTATAAATGAAATAAGGAATTAAAAATTTTAGAATTTTATATTGTAAAAAATGAAATATATAATTATATATAAATATATATGTAATATCATATATATTAATATTAATTATTTAAATGAAGTAAGAAATTAAAAAATTTTAAATTTTATATTATAAAAATGAAATATATCATTATATATAAATATATATGTAATATCATATATATTTATATTAATATAAAATATTTAAATGAAATAAGAAATTAAAATTTTTTAAATTTTATATTATAAAAAACGAAATATATAATTATATATTTAATATTATATATATTTATCTTACTATTATATTTGTTTTTAAATTATTTCATTATATATATTATTATGTGAAAAAATAATACAAGGTTAAAGCAGCTCAACTGACAAAGGCATCAGAACACACACCAGAGGTTTAAGGTTCGAATCCCACCTTTATCACAAAACGCAACAAGTATCTCATAGAGTCAGAAATCTGTCGATAATCACTGATGAAAAATTTTCTGTTAGAAATTTGGCGATAATTATTGACGGAATTTTTCCGTGGGTAATCCATCGGAAAATTCCGTCAGTCGGAAAATCAATTTGAGATGGAATGTATTCCGTCAGTAATTCCGTCAGAAAACTGAAATTCCATTGATAATTCTGTGGATAATTCTATCGGTAATTTGATGTTTTTTTTTTGTAGTAATTCAAGAAAACGATGATGATCACACTGATTTGTTAAATAATATTGCCTGAAATTTCTATTATTTACTGAAATTCAATGGACCATAATTTATGGGTCCCCCAACACCGTGCATCAAGCCATCAACAACAGACAAATATATATGGCCAAAATAATCTAACATTTCAAAATATTTAAATTTTGACCTAACAATTTTAAATCTTAAGCACTTGATTATCTACGAGAACGTTAAAACGATGAGATGGATGTCATGCATGATGTGTGTTGCTGGAAAGTCGTAAATGGAATTTCTATATATATTGACTTTTGATTTAGAAAGACCCTATGGTCTCAAATTTTATTACCTTCTTATAAAATTATGATGACGACTTTGAGAATTTTAAAGTAATGGGATTAGTCCCCTGTTGCTTGATTGTTAAACAGGGTGTTTGATGGGAGATTATAATTAATTATATTTATGAATTTTAAAGTAAGTGGAATATACATAAATTTCCTCAATTTGTTACAATCACATTCCTAGGTAAAGCACGAAATTTGGAGCTAATTCCCGCGTGAATAATGCTCCACTGCTGCCAATGACCGAGTCATACCAATGTTACCCAAACGCAGTATGTGCCCCAACCTCTGTCTAAAATGTGTTAACAAAACAAATGCAATATTAGGAGGCTTAGTCGACAACACTGCACTAGCACCGAGCCTATATATGTGCTTCTCCCTTGCTTTCGTACAAAGCTTAAAAGACGTTGCCAACGAGGTGAGATTGTAAAGTCTCAATAACCAATGGCTAATTCCCGGCAATGCTTGCATATTAAGGTTTTATAAACTAGTGAAATGAGAATAAAAAACATAGCTATTGATTCCAACCTTCTAAATTTCATGTAGTTTTCAAATTCAAATTTCTTTTCAACATGATCGATCATATGGCTTTTCCTAACAAATTTAGCTTCCAAACAAAGTATGTCTGTCAAACCCCTTAACATTTCGAATTAATAAACGCATAGTTCTGTAAGATATACAGAAATAGCGAAAAACATACTAACATTAAGTACTTGTTTGCAATACTAGAAATTTCTCGTAGGTCTTGAAAAATATACACAAATGTACAGAGTGTTCAAAAGAAAGCAAAAGTACAAATATAGATAATCACAGCCGCTATGGTATACACCGGGACTCTACGCACCAATAACCCCTGCCTTTTCTTTCGAGCCACTAGCTTCTGCTGGAATGTTTTCAAGTGTAATAAAAGAGTGAGATTCGAGCGAATCTCAATAGTAACATGTTTTTCAGACATATAAAATGTGAAAATAAATATCTAATATATCATGCCATATAAGATGATAAACTGTTGTATATGACAAAATGCTGTGTATACATTGTTCAAGGTCAAACGACTGTTTACAACCCTGGTTGAACTCTGCGCCTCCATTGGGCCCCAGACCACAAGTAGGCTAATGTGCGTGTCCAAGACACTATACTCATATTACAGAGAATGGCATACTCAAATATATAATAATCACATAGTATACGCAAGAAAAAGTTACTACTTGAACGCTTTCTCAGTTCCACTGTCTGTCCTATACTCCTGTTCTGGCTCGGGCTATTACCAATTCTTATAAATTAAAATTAACGATTAACTGGTTATTACTTGTGCTATTACTTCCATTAAATCAAATTATGTTGGTTATCTAATGTAGTTATAACAGTTTCTGCACAGTACAATTTTGCACAGTGCAGTTTCACTATTTTTCAGAAACTTTTCAGTTAACTATGGAAATTCATAATTAATTTTAGAAAAATCCAATTTGACTGATTCCAAAGCGTAAGTGAAGCTCTTTAAGTGCATTTTCATGGAAAAATACCCAAGTCTGGTAATCACAATCACATTATTAATAGCAATTCGTTAAACCTCTACTGTTCCATATTGCATTTCAGAAATAGAGCACAAATTTGAAAAATCATATCTTTTAATCTACTAGTCCAAAAATTATGTTTTACCCATCAAATTAAAGCTCTAAATGTCTACTTTAATTTTAGAAAGTTTCATAATTTTTGGTCAAGGTTTAATTTTCCAAAATTTCGCCATATCCAATCTGACTTCCATAAACATAATCTGATAGCAACTAACTTCAAAAATTCATATCTCTTAATATACTAATCCAAATAACACAAATTATATGTCAAATTAAAGCTTAGCATGTATAATTTTATTCTAGAAAGTTTTGTGGCCGTTGGACAAGATTATATTACTCAAAAACATAACACAACCAATTGCTAGAAACTGGATGTCTAAAATTTCCCTTGTTTGACTTAAATTTCAACAATCATAATTTTCTCTCTAGGTATCCAATTGACACATTCTTGGACTCATTTTAAAGCTATGGATGTCTACTATTTCCCTGTAAAAGTTCATAGTCATTGGATACGATTTGTCTAGTCAAAACTCAACATGAAGCTGTCTGTCTTCCAAAAACATCAGTTTTGACAGTCTGAGTTTACAAATCAAGAACTCGTTCATTTTCAATCCAAATTGTACTCTTCTTGATTCTATCACCTACTACACATTCTAAAATTTCTATACCAAGAAGACCCAGACAAAAACTTCATCTATAGCCTTGGTTTAAGCTTCTACAACTTTCAGGCAGAACCTCTGTTTTTCAGCGAGCAGAACAGGGTGATAAAATCTAACATGCATATATGAATTTATACTATAAACCTCACGAATTTTAACTCTATACTCTCCTACATATATATCATAAGGTTAATGATCCAATTTCAGAACCAAAGGGACCAGAAATCCCATCCAAAATTGACATACAAACTCTGGTTTAAAACTAATTAGTTGACAGAATTTTTCCGGCTATGTTTCTCACTTCGAGCAATGATACAGCCCATAAAACAGCCTGAAATCCACTGGAAAAAGCAAGCTTAAGATGTAGGAAACTCACCTATACACGTTTATGGTGTTGCATGTGAGGTTTAACGCTTTCTTCTTCCTCTTCTTCGATCGTCTTCTTCCTCCGGTTTCACTCTCTCTCACTCATGTCTCTCTTTCTCTATTCGGTTTCTTTCTTTTGCTTTGGCTGACTTGCAGAATTGAGATTGAGAGGGAGTGCTTTATTTATTGACTAATTCGGTGCTGAATGTGTGTGTGTGTTGTACGTATTTGGGTGGAGTGTGTGTGTAGTTTATTGGTTTATCCTATATGTGCTGTCCAATTCTAAGTGAAAAATGTGTGTGCGTTGAAGAAGCCTCCATGTGTGCCAAACGAGAAGAAGATTGAGTGATTGAGTGTTAGTGTGAGTCGGCAAGTTTATATATATACATATAGCTATATTTTTATCCTATTAATTACACACATTAGGCCCAAATGTTTTCCCCTTTGTCTAATTTAAGATTTCTTAAATTTCATAGGTTCTATAATTTGACTTATTATCTAATTCCTACAAATTAATCCTTAAATATTTTTAAGGACTCTCTTCCATAATTAACTTCATAGCGTCTTAAAATAACCCTTATAGTTTGAACGGTTTTGCTCCATTTTATATAGTTCATGGTTACTTTTACTCCAAAAAATAGTTTATAGTTATTTTAGCATTTTTGAAAATAGTTCATGACTATTTAAGCACCTTAACCCATTTTGTAAGGTATTTGTATTTCAAAATGCGAATTCCTAACCCTATTTAGAGAATAATGAATCATTTCATTCAACCTAATTACGTCATTTCAGTTGTTTTACTATTTATCTCTCTCATACGCTTATATTAGATATCCAATTAAATCCCCTACTTTATTTGTTGATTAAATATGTCCTTTCTTCATGTACTACATAAATTATGGAGAATATATGATTTGTTTCGTTTTACGAAATCTTTAAGATAACATTTTACTTAAATAATAAAATATAAATTTTCAGATAAAATAGTATAAACAAATTTAAAAGAAGATAGGCCCACTTATAACCCTGATTTCCTCCATTGCGTGAAAAACGCATTGGAATTTATGGTGACAATTAGAATAATGAAACATTGGAATCAAAATCTCTGGCAACCCATTGTCTTATATTTACATTATAAATTATATTAGTGTCGCTTTCCAACAACCACATGGGTATTAATTTATATGAAAAATATATTAAATGATTTTGAAAATTGATGTCTTAATATCTTTTAACAACCACCTTTTAAATAAAATAAAAATAACAATTCTTTTACCAATTCTATTTTTCCCCTCACATATTTCTTCTTGTTGTTCAAACTAGTGGGACTTATAAATTTGATACATGATTCAGCATGTTTATGACTTCCTAACCACGTTGCATATTATAAATGTTTTTTTCATCAGGTCAAAAAAATGGCTTTTTTCCAAATATATTCATGATAATTAATAATTAATCTTTATTTATTGATTCTGAAAAATAATCATGTAATGATGAATAAAGATATTTATGAAAAAAAAAGAGTGTTTAATAGTATAGAAATCAACTACACTAAAAACAGAGATCTTCGTTGGTAGCGGTTGCTATAAATCACTAAAGCAAAAATTTTAGTTTCGGGTGCCAACATTGGATCTGGATTCTCTCATTTTCTTTTTCCATCCACTACCATCCTTTCTCTCAAAACTACATAGTTTTGGGGTAAATAAAATAAGAGGAGAACTGTTTTTTTTAAAAAAAAAAATCCATCACTCCGAAATATTTTTTAGTAGATCCTAAATTAATTTTTAGTAAACTCAACACTTTAAAATATTTTTTAGTGGCACCAATATCTAACAGTCATGACTCTGAAGTATTTTTCAATAGATACAGGGTATCGGTAAAAAATATTTTATGATGTTAAGTGCACTAAAAATTAATTTAAAATATTAAATATTTTTGAAAAAATATTTCAAAGTATTACATGCTCCTTTTTTTTTTTAAACAAAAATAGTGCTTCCCTTCTTTATTTATCCCAAAACTAGGTAGTTTTGGGGGAAAGGATGACAGCGGACAGGGAAAAAAAAATGAGAGAAGCCAGATTCTTTATCGGTGGTAGCATTTTGGAATCGCTATCCACTATCCAGCATTTTTGTGAGATATTAGTGTATTTTTTGTAGTGATTTAGAACTGTTATGAATTTCATTTTTATGATTCAATGAGTTATCAAACTTTGTAAAGGTTTATTATACTGCTACAAAGTTAGGTTTGGCCTATGATGATAGTGATTCTGCAAAACGCTACTAAATCAATTGTCACAACTACTTTAGTAGCATTTTTCTAAACCACGACGCATGCCAGGCATAGTATTTACAACCGCTACAAGTCTATACCCCTAATTTATTTTTCTATTAACTGTTATTTTCTTGAACATCTTATTAGAGTATATATTTTAAATAGGAATGAAGTTGAAAAGTTATTATATTTTAAGACAAAGGTAATGAGGTACAAACTTTTCTTTCTTTGGATAAAATATGTTGAAAGGATCATATAAATAGTATCAAAGAAGTATATATTGTCGTGTGCACGTAGATATTCTCCCATGGGAGACATTGCTGTTTGAAACATAGTTAGCCACTTGCCTATCACAGTGAAAATTTGAATACTGATTCGTACGAGAGAGTAGCTTCTTTCGCTCAACTCACCCGCTTTGTATAACAACTATTTATATTTTAAATTAAAATTTTCAGAAAATTGACTTATTACATTATTTAAATTGACTTGTACTGATCTGATATGGACGTAGTAATGAGTTACACGACTCATATAAAAAAAAGCTGTAAATGCAAATATTATGAATACGACAACTCATCCCTATAATCTTATAGGATTTTGTTGGCAAAAAATAAAATCTAGGATTTTGCCAGGATGTAATATTTTTGTGGGATACACACACACATATATATATAATTAGGAAGAAGGAGCAGCAGACCTCGCCATTCTCTGGCTTATCACTGTATTTCTCAACAATGTTTCAGCTTCTTCTCTCATCCTTTCTTCTTTGCTTCTCCCTCATACAGCTTCAGCAGCCTGCGTATGCCACTAAAAAGGCAAGTGTGAGCGTGTGTGTCTATATATATACATATATATAAGCTTTATCAATAATATGGTTCCTAATTAATGTTCTTCTCATCGTGGTCTCTGGTTGGCAACGACCTTCATTAATTTCATCATTTGCAGTCATACGTTGTATACCTGGGATCACATTCTCATGGCCCACAACCTTCTTCTGCTGATAGGGACTCTGCGACAAACTCTCATCATAATTTGCTCTCTTCTGTTCTGGGAAGGTACTATTTAATTTTTACAATTTAATCTCAATAATGGCTTCATTAATTATTGTTGGCGTGTGTGTGTGGTATTGTGCTTGGCAGCCATGAGAAGGCGAGAGAAGCTATGTTTTATTCATACAATAAACACATCAATGGCTTTGCAGCATTACTTGAAGACGAAGAAGCACAAGAGCTCAAAGGTATGATTTTTTTTTTTTTTTTTCCGGTTAATAATTTCTTTAGTCCATCAAGTTTGCTCTCATTTTAATTTTTATCCCCCAAGTTTCAAATTATGGATTTTGATCCCCCAAGGGGTCAAATGATCCATATTTTTATTAAATTATGGAGATCAATATTTTAAATGAAATGGAATTAGGGACTAAAACCTGTTATTTTAAATTGAAGGGGTTAAAACTAAAATAAAAACAAATTTAATAGACTAAAAATTATAGCGACACCTTTTTACTTCATATGGACTCATCATTATCGTCATCTCATCTTCTTCCACACACTCTGTTTCAGATCTGTTTTATTATAAAATTACTGGATCGGTCTGGACAAATGGGCATTAGTTGTCTGAATTTTTTTTAAAAAAAGTTGCATAATATTTTTATATTAGTATATATTATATTGGTAATATTGATAGTGATTGATGGAAGCAAATGGTTGGGAAATGGGTGATGCAGAAAATCCAAAAGTGGTGTCGGTGTTCTTGAGCCAATCACATAAGCTGCACACAACCAGGTCATGGGACTTTCTGGGACAAGAGAAAAATGGACGAGTAAGATTAGACTCTGCTTGGGTGAAAGGAAGCTTTGGTCAAAATATCATCATCGGTAGCATTGATACAGGTAATAATTGCGTGTAAATTTATGCATGTGTTAACTTTTTGCCACTCTTACTCTATTATTTAATTTCCTGCAAGGAGACTTGCCGTGGTAAAGTTGAAAAAATTGTTCATTGTCTAACAAAATTAATAATAAGCAAACCGTCTCTTCTTAATTCTAGTTTGTTAATTCATCTTTTCTACAATATAAGTCAGTTTTAGAAAAATTCATTGGTTCACAATATAAGCTATTTGGAGAGTAACTAATATTTATTTATCAATTTTACTTGTGTTATTAATGCTTGACTATGACTTTTTTTTTTCTCTCTCTCATTCAAAACACAAATTTAATATTCAGACTAGTCCTTATTATCAAACACCAATTAACAAATATTAGATATCCTTTTTATATGACACTTGTTAGTTTCCAAATGGCATAAATATTTTTTCCATGTATACCTATATTTAATAAAGGTAGTGACAGAGAGTAATAACTAATATGATATAAGAGTTTAGTATAGTTAGTAAAGGTAATATTAAAAATCACTTAAATTTTAGAATAAATTAAATGATGTTAACTGTTTTTATTGGTATGTGAGAATTGATAGTTAGTGCCTTATAATAAGAACAAAAAGGAGTATGAGTAAAGTTAGAACAAAATTAATTTAAGACATAGTTAATGAATTAACTATTATTTATTGGTTCTGAATAAGTAGATGAAGTGATTTGCATTATGGATTAAAAGGAATATAGTTAGAAGTGACTTGTAATAGAGACTGGTTTTCTACCTAGTTCATAAAAATTAAGAAAGGAAGTTAGATTAATTATTAGCAAGTTGATGAGGTATGGCATCACAAATCAAACCAGAGTTTTCAACGTACTTCTAAGGTCAGATGGAGTAATTTTCAAAAGTCACAGTAAGCGTCGGCTAATCTAATTGGCTCAGAACAAATAATATCAGCAACACATTTTTCTCTATAAAATATATATTATTTGAGTAGTTGACATTAAATATTTCATGCTTTTTTGTTTAATTAACAAGTTAGGGGTAAGACATGCTTTTAACAATATTATAAATATAAATAATTATTTTTTTAAAGGAGAAATTATATTTTTAAAGTTTAATTAATATTTTGATTATGAGGAGCGCCTTTTTTGTGGAATAGGTGTATGGCCAGAATCCAGAAGCTTCCGAGACAATGGATATGGGCCCATACCGAAAAAGTGGCGTGGTGGATCAAGCTGTGAGCTGTTCAGTTTGTCTGGCCCTTTTAATAACACTCTTTGCAACAGGTTGGTTTCATCACATTTTAATTTTTAAATGCATGATTTAATTATAAACTATATTTTCCATTAATGTCTTTACCAAAAAAACATCGGACAAGAAAATAGACAATTCGTCAACGGCTAATAAGAGCAAGAAATCCCCATGCCTCACCATCTAAATTCTAAACAAATATAATATATTTAATTAAATATCATATACTCATTGCACGCAATATATATATATATATATATATATACACACTCATTATGGGAAGTGACCAAGAATTGGACAATTGGTTCATCTCAATGTCAGTTCACATGGGGGGAAGCACGTGCGCACAACTTCCAATTATTTTTACACATTTCTTTATTTTGTTTGCAAAAAAAAAAAAAACATTAATTTTAGGCCTCCATATTCAATGAAATTTTCAATTTTGCCCCCGTACCATATGTATCACTTTGGAGCCTAGATCCGCCGCTATTTTTTTGGGCCAGCAGATCCGCGGCTATTTCATCTTAGATTTTATATCAATACTATGTAGGCCCAATCTATTTGTTATCATGTTTTTTATACATTTAATTTATACTATTTTTCCAAGAGGTTTGATGTAATGAAAGAGGCTAATCCCTCATGTCACCACATTTAATCAAGGTTCTAAAACTCGGACCGGATACTAAACTAATCGAGGTAGTGGTTCAAGGGTTAATAGGTCAGATCAGAGTCAAACCGGTCATATTAAAATAATATAATTTAATAGATCATATTTTATTTTATTAGTCATTTTGTATTTTATAAAAATTAATTGGTTAAATCATGGATATATATGATTAAATTTTTTATTAATTAGTATTTTTATACATGTGGTTACTAAGTATTATTTTATTTTTAAACATGTTTTTAAAGTTTAATTAGATATTAATGAAGAAAAAGAAAACAATGGGGCATAAATGAATAAGTAGGAATTGGGGAATAAACTAGTAGTTTGGACATTATATTTTTTAATAATAGCCTATTAGATATTTAGGTTGAACTTTGCGTGTGTGAAGGAAAAGTCGTCGTCTTTGTCCTCTCAGCACTGTACGCTTCTCTTCCTCTTCTTTCTTGACGAGGGCAATGATAGGAGGAACATGATGAGTTCTTGAAAAATCAACTCGGGTGACTGGATCTACTCGTTTTCTTTTTCAACCTCTATCGTTTTTGTTTTAGCCTCCGATTTAGATCTACTCTTCCCTTCTTCTTCAACCTCCAATTTGGATCTCCTCTTTCCTTTTTTCTTTGGTTTTTGATCTGGATATGCCGATCTGATGATTTAAAACAGATAAACTTGGTTGACTCGGCCGAGTTAGTCCCGAGTCATCCGAGTTAGTACCGAGTCTGAAGTGACCTCGAGTTGAGCCTTCACCCAGACCAGTTTTGTGCCCGGTTCATCGGTTTCAGAGCCAAATCGGCTAGTCCGGACCGAGTTTAAGAACATTACATTTAATACCTAAAAGTGTTTTGAATAAAATTGCCTTCCATAAAAAGATACAGGTGCCTAGAAAACAAAACCAAAAAAAAAAAAAAAAATACAATTTCATATTGGACAAACCCATCCTAATTGTTCTTACGTTTTTCTTATACAACTATATTACAGGAGTTTCAATCATTGTCAAACAAATTAAGTTTATTTCACTCGATTGACTAAACTTTTGCTAGCTGTTTTTGTTATTGCTATTAAGTACACATGGTATGCCAATTATATCACAATTAAAATTTCTATTATTATTTTTAAATTATATTAACTTCCCTCCAAGTTTACTAAAATTATTAAATTCTTTTCAATAGCATAAAAATATATATTCCAAAATTTAATAAGAAGAAAATCTATATCCATATATGACCATATCCATGCTCACGTGCTATGAGCATGAAACAGGAAGATAATTGGAGCAAGAACCTTCTTTAGAGGCTACGAGACAAAACATGGATCCCTTAGCCAATCTACTCGAATTAGTGCTCGTGACATCGTGGGCCATGGAACCCATACTCTGTCAACCGCCGGCGGCGACTTTGTGCGAGCGGTGAGCGTTCTCCGAAATGGCAACGGCACCGCGAAAGGAGGATCTCCGAAAGCTCGTCTTGCAGTGTACAAAGTATGTTGGGGTCGTGATAACTCTGAAGAGTGCACTGATGAAGACTTGCTTAGAGCTTTTGATCAAGCCATTGATGATGGTGTCGATGTGCTCTCTGTTTCCATCGGCCGGAGCACCGTCCCGAATGTCAACGACATGTTGACCAATGGGATCTCTATTGGCCCCTTTCATGCAGTTTCAAGAGGTGTATTAGTTGTTGCCTCTGCTGGTAATGATGGACCTGAGCTTCAGACTGTTTCAAATGTGGCACCTTGGATCTTCACTATTGCTTCTAGCTCCATAGACAGAGAGTTCAGTAATAATATTACTCTAAGCAATGGCCAACTCATGAAGGTAATACATTTAGTACCTAACAGTGTTTTGAATAGGATTATATTTAATAGAGGATCAAGTTTCCCTCCTAAGCGCTTTGATTGCTTAATGGGGAAAGCTTGATCAGATTTGGGCCGTTCATATTTTATCTAGACAGTTTAAATTTAATTTTTTTAAATGATGATTTTTAAAATAAAAAATCAGTTTTTTAAAAAACATAATAGTTAAAGATTTTATACGCATTAAAATAATTTATTTTAAAAATATAAACTTTTTAAAAAATTCATATATGTATTAGCTCTTTTTGCTAAGCAAAGTATAGAAACTAGCTTGTTCCATTTAATAAGAGGATACAAGTGTCTATGAAAAAATATCAAAACACACACATATAAGCTCATTAACAGTTCAGGTCATTTCTCAACAAGACAACAATACCAATGTCATATGTTTTTTATTGATTATTTCTAATTACTTGGATAATCAGGGGACAAGTCTTGCCACAAACTCAACATCTCGACAGTTAGTTCCTGTGCTGATTGCTGGTAATGCTAGGCTCCCCAATGTCACATTTGATGATGCGTAAGAACAAAATTCCCCCATTCTTGATTACATTATTTTTTTTTTTTTTGAGCGTGTTAATTTATCAAATGTTTATAACTCAGTTTCTACACAAACATGTTGTCTCCTATCACAGTGATCATTGCAAGCCTGGAACACTTGATCCCAACAAAGTAAGAGGCAGTATATTGGTATGCCGAAGAGGAAGAACCCTAAGGCCTGTGGATAAGGGACAAGAAGCAAAGCGAGCAGGTGCTTTGAAAATGATTTTGCAAAATGACGAGGACTTGAACACAGCCACAGCTGATGCTCAAGTTATAGACACTTCCAATGTTCCAACATATCAACATAAAGAGAAGTCAAAGAACACATCCCAGCAGGACAAAAATCCTTTTGACGTCAAGTGATTATTATACATCTTCCTCATGCTGCACCTATCCTTTTAAGAATTGTTTTGAAATTATTTGTCATAACATGGCTATATTTATACATGCATTGCAGGAACCTCACTGCTTTTTTGAATAACGCAAAAACATTTGCCCCAATAAAGCCAGCTCCAAAAGTTTCTGCATTCTCATCCAGGGGACCTAACTTGATTCTCCCTTCAATCCTCAAGGTAATATATCCATTCTCAAGCCATCTAAATCGGACAGGGGTTTTTGCTGCCCCTTGGGTCCCCCCCCCCCAAAAAAGCCCCCTTTCCAAATGTTTTTTTTTTTTTTGGTATTTTGTCATTAGATTCTATATAAAACGAGTGACATTTTGATATTTCATAGGCAAAAATGTGCTGTTTTCAATTTTTTATGATTTTAAAAAAATTTAATACTCTTAAAATTTCATCCAAAGTACTAAATCTTTGATTAAATCAAGAGTATTAAATTTTTTGCCTATTGAGAATATGGAATTTTTGGGGGCAGTACCCAAGGGGTAGTTGACACTCCCTGCCTGATGTAACTGCCAGATCTAAATCCCTCAACCAATTACATGATTCATGAGTTTCTAGGATTCCTAACAATTTCTTTTTTTCTTTTTTTTCTTTTTTTTTTCAATTTTAGCCTGATGTAACTGCACCAGGTCAGGATATAATTGCTGCTTATTCATCCGGGGCAAGTCCTACCAACCTAGATTTAGATGTAGGTCGCTTTGACTATAATATTCTATCTGGAACCTCCATGGCATGTCCTCATGTTGCCGGCGTTGCGGGTCTTCTCAAAACTCGACATCCTAAATGGAGTCCAGCTGCTATTAAATCAGCAATTATGACCTCTGGTATGAAATGAATCAAGTGCTATTGTCATGTGTACAGTTTCCTTCTTTTGTTAATTTCTTACTCACTAAAGCATTTCAAAAATCTTTGACCATCCAGCATCCACACTGGATAACACCAATAAGCCAATTGTAGATGAACAAGATAATGCAGTAGCAACTCCATTCCATTATGGTTCAGGACACATTAAACCTAATCTTGCAATGGACCCTGGACTAATTTATGATCTGAAGGCTTCTGATTACCTCAACTTGTTATGTGCTTCTGCTTATGAGGAACGAATAGTTGAAGCCATTAATTTTAACAACCCATACAAATGTCCAACGTCTTACAGGCTAGAAGATTTTAACTACCCTTCTATCACAGTGCCATTCTTAGGTGTAAAACCAATAAATGTTACTCGTACAGTAACAAATGTTGGGCCTCCAAGCACATATACTGTGAATGTGAAAGCCCCAAAAGGAGTTAAGGTTGTTGTTCTTCCAACAACTTTGACCTTTCAGAGGACAAACCAGAAGAACAGCTATATGGTTATTTTGCAGGCAACAAGTTTAGCCAAAACTTCAGAGCCTTTGTTTGGAGGGTTGACATGGACTGATGGCAAGCACAACGTGAGGAGTCCTATAGTAATTTCTCAATCTGCGAAAACGGCTATGTAGATTTCGATGTTTCCAACCCAATTTGTTGTATGTTAATCAGATAGTGCACGCAGCGTTAGTAGAGTGATTGTTTTCAGATGTGTGGATATATTGAACTTTGTTATATTAAAATATAGTGATCACGCTTCCTGCCGTAAAAAATAAATTAATGAAGTGATAGTTCTACCCTCTAGGTCCTCCCAATCAAGTTTAACTTCTGATTTACTACTATGGTTTCTACTTTCTTCTGTTTAGATCCTATTGGGTTTCTTCTGTTTAAATTAAATATAGCAAGATCATTAGGATGGAGTATATATATTTTAGAAGATAGCATGGAGGCTTTAACCCACATCCTATCTTTTTCTTTTCTTTTTTTCAAAGACAATGGCTATGCTACACACCTAGCATTTACCCCTTTCAATCTACCATACAAGTCATGCGAACTAATTCATCGGAATAAAAAATGGACTGTTAACTCATTAAATCTATTTTAAATTGAAAAAATATTTCAACTTTTTTTATATTAAATTAGATTTTGAATGATAGAGAAATTACAAGAAATCATATTTAAACATTAATTACTTAAACAAAATTTATTTTAATCTGTAACTGACTCATATAGCAGACAAAGAAAACAATTTTTGAATGTATAAAGGCGAGCAACTGCGTGAAATTTATACTCCCTCCGGTCCTAATTATAGGACAAAGTTCTAATTTTTGTCAATTTCTTCCCAAAATACCCCCTATTGATATTTTCTCAATAATAATTAAACGCAATAATAATTTAATAAGAGTAGATCAGAAGTTGTTGAGGGAGATTGACAACGCCGGATTGTGTGAGAGCTTGGAGAAGTCGTGTGTAAGGCAGGAGAGGTACAAGAAAAAATAGAGAATCAACGTAATTGGATGCCATTTTAAATTTTAAATAAAGCTATTTTAGGAAAATAAATATGATTAACTAATTTAACTATTATCCTTAATTTCTCCAAAGTTAGGTAAATATGTCCTCTAATTAGGATTGGAGGGAGTATTATATTTCTAGCCCTTAAAGTGTGTGTGGGAGGTTTGTGCTATGAGTAGTAATAATATTGAATATGTATATATACAGATATATATATATATATATATATATATATATATATATATATATATATATATATATATATATATATATATATATATATATATATATATATATATATAGAGTTATGAAAAATATTTAAGAACAAAATTGCACCAAAAAATTACTCTAGATCATTGAGCGTTAATGAAAAAATACTTTAGGGTGGTGGATGCACCTTAACTTACTAGACTTTTAGATGTCAATGGCAAGGGCAAAATTGCATCTAAAGAAATACACAAAACTACACCTGAAAATGCTTTAATGGCAAATTGTACCACAAATAAGATTTGGGTGCTGAATGCAATTGAGAAATAATATGGGAATGTTGTAAGCTACTCGACCTATATTTTTTTTTATAAAAAAGAACATAAATTTTATTTTTGTTTAGACATGAAAAGAAATAATACAAACTTCTTTTAAAACAAAAAAAAAAAACTAATATAATTTACCATAATTTTAAATATTTTTAATTAAAATTTCTATGTTGCAGTTAAAAACATACACTAGAATTTGAGTACGTTTCTGAGAAATATTTTAGTACAAATAACTTTAAATTAGAAGAAAAAAATATTGTAACGGTGACAATTAATTTTTTGTTAAGAAATCCAAGATCATGATACGCATTTTTGGTTATGAGAATATTTAGAGAAGTGCTTATAAAAATTGTTACATTGATAATAGAATATTCAAGCATAAACTTCTAGAGTATGGGCTGTATATTTATCAATATAATTTATAGGGAAAATTACATTCAGGTCCCGGACAAAATAAAAAAAGAAAAAATGGTCCCTTGAAATCTCAAAATTGCCAAAAAGTCTTATTTATAAGGAAAATTACATTCAAGTCCTAGACAAAAGGAGAAAAAAGAAAAAAGAAAACAAGTCTCTTGAAATCTCAAAATTGCCAAAAAGTCCCATAGGATTTTTTTGCAATAAATTCCAATCATAGACTTGTTAATGGATGTTCATAGACTTACTAATGGACGCCTTTAAACTTGTCAATAGACGCCTCTAGACTTGTCAATGATGCATCCATGGACTTGTCAGCCGACGCCCATGGACTTGTTAGTGGAATTGAAGTTTATTGCAAAAAAAGTCCCACGGGACTTTTTAGTAATTTTGTGATTTTAAAGGACCATTTTATTAATAATTCAATTAATCACCATTTTATTTATATTATATTTTATGATAAAAAATTTAGGTGAATTTCACACTAAAAATTTAGTATGCCTGCTAGTTAACGTTACAAGTTATATATTGTCACTTTAACTAGGGCATAAGGTTTTAAAATATTTAAGATGTCTCACAAATTTTTTGGATAAAACATATGGTAGTGTTAAATTTCATGTACACAAACACACACAATAAAGATAATCGTTATCACATAAGGGTCAAAAACATAAGGCTTAAACCAAACGAAGGAAACATGTTGGCTTATGTCTTGGTAACTATTTCAAAAAATAATCAACGATTGAAATATAGGGGACAATTATGGATCATCTTTTAAGGAGCCTTTTTTTAATTACTTACAACTAAATGCGATGATTAGCATAAAAACAATTATTTGAACTTTTTTTTTTCTAACAATTATATTGCAATTAAATTAAAATGCTTTTAAAATAAATATTTGTTGATTTTTGGGATGAAAATAGATGAAATGGAAATTTGTTTAGAAAATTATAATAAAAAAACTCCTAAAACAATAAGTTTTTATTTATCCTTGCTTCAAGAGATAATAAGAATATGCTAGTTTAACAAAATTTTCTAAAAGATCCTTTGAGCTAGCTTGAATTAGGTAAATTAATTCTCCCACATTGGGCAAGACTTTATCCCTCTAACCAAAACCTAATTTAAACCCTAGCAAATTGAATCAATGAAATGTAATGACATAAGTAACCAATAACCCTTACATTACAATCATAATTAAATATTTATAACAACTTCAAATAAAAGTTATACCAAGTCAATTATATGAAATTGCTATTAATGAAACACAAGATATCAAATGCATAACATTAAAATCGAAATAAATGTAATCTCCCATATTATATATATGAAATCTCAATACAAAATATCAAACCATCATAATAATCAAACCTAAACCTAGAATTCAATTATTAAAAAGAAAGAGTAAGAAATTAGATAAACAACACTCTCTTTTGAAGCTCCAAACTCAAGAATCAGGTCATTGCTCTAAGAGAAAAGAGATTCAGCCACTGTAATTTATCATCACAACTCCACCAAACATATTCAAAGATTCAGCCATTAAAGAACATCAAAAGAAAAAGGGTGAAACAGAGCAAGCTCCAGCGGTGGTAGAGGACAAAGGTTGCCGGCGATAAGGAAGAACGGTGAAGGAGTAGTAAGGAAAAGAGAATCTGACAGCGGCTATAGAAGTTGAGGACCGTGGTGAACGAAGGTGGAGGGACGGTGCTTTTCGACAACCTAGAAGATGAAGTTGGAGGAGCGATTCCAACAGTGTAGGACAAATTTTGGCGATGAGGAAGAAGGTGGTGCACAGTGGCGGAATGAAGAAGGTTTGCCAGTGGTTTCCAAGGAGAAGGTCGTCGGTGGTAGAATGAAGAAGGTTCGCCGGCGCTCTTCCCTCTCGACCTAGTCTCTGTCTCATTGATGTGTCTTGGTCCTCGCCGCTGCAACTATCAACTTGGGATGATGAAGGTCATCGCCGGCGACAATCGAGGGACAAAAGTCGTCGGCAATGGAGAATAGAGAGTGAAAGTGGAGGTGATGAGAGAGGATGACGATCAAAGGTTATGGTCTGCAGGTTCCGCAGCACAACTTCGTCTCTGATAGGTCGAGCTGCCACTGAAATCTGACCTAAGTCTCAGCTCAAAACACAATTTTTGACTAGGGACTTATTGCAAAATATAAAAGTTTGTGGAGGGACTAAAAATTTTAAAACATTTGTATGGCAAATTGTTGTTTTCATACAATATGGGCATTTTCTGTAATTTTATCTAGTCCTTTTCTTCTTGATTTGTAGTTTCCAGAAACTCTGGGTCCTTTTCTGTAATTTTTTCTAAATTGATCTACAAAGATAGTAAACCCAAAACATAATATCTTATATTCCAAAATCAATCAATTAAGGTAAATCATGAAATATATGACATTTTTGCCCCCTTTTTAACCCTATTTCCATGAAATCACTCCTTATATCAAATTATCATAAATTGTGCAATAATAGCCGAAATATTGTTAATTACCCCCAACTTAAGATATAAAATGTATGTAAATAATGTGACTTATCACCAAACATTCATTTTATTCAAGCGACAAACTTTTCATACATATGGTACATATGATCAATGAGAGCTTAAAATTAACATGTTTATCAACATGGCAAAGGAGACACAAATGACGAATCAAGGACTTTTTTTTTTTTTTGAAATACAAAGGCAAGCAAAGCTTGATGGAATTACAAAATCAAGGGCTGGATCCCAAAGATTGCTCAAGTGGCTGCAAGCCACGTTCTAACACAAAAAGATGGACACATTCCGCTGGGGGTGATCCTAATTCTGTATAAATCTGGTGGCTATAGTGAGCCGATCGTGCAAGGAAGTCCGCACAGCGAGTATTCTCCCTATGCGCATGGGAAATCTTCAAGTCCCAATCAGCAAAGATAAGGGAATTGGTATCAAAGATGACGTCGTGCAACGGATGATCATTCCCACATTGAGTTGACAATAAGTGAATGGCCTGAAGTGAATCACTGAACAGTTTGATTTTCTTGAAACCCAACTGTTTACAAAGCTATAGACCACGATGGATTGCATGGATTTCCGTAGCAGTTGGGACAGAGATACCTAGCTTCTGCTGAAATCCACAAATCCAGTTGCCTTGGTGATCGCGGATGACTCCTTTACAGGTTGATTGACCATCACTAGCAGTTGAACCATCAACATCGATTCTAATGTAACCCTCCTCTGGGGGAAGCCAGTTGAGTAGACCTCTCACTGGAGCTTGGAAGATCTGGTGATGAAAACGACCCATCTCCACACCTTCCGAGAGATGAAAGATGCATTTATGAACCAGCTCCTTTGGATTAGTAGCTTTACCTTCAAATGCCTGACAACACCGGTTCTTCCAGAGGAGCCAGCATGTGGTACTGAAGACTTGTTGCCATGACCATCTAGCCACTCTTTTGTTCCCTGGGGAATGCCGAAGATTCCAATTAAGCCAATCCTGCAAATTACCAGAAGCAAATATAGTAGAGTATAAATGGTTAGTTAAAGAAAGCCAAACTCTCTGGGCCTGCTCACAGTCTCTCAGAACATGAATGATGGATTCCTCACTTTCACACTGAAAGGGACAAGTGTTTAAGGTACTTGGATTAAATCTCGCTCTAATCTCATTAGTCGGCAACCTCTCATGGAAAACTTGCCACATAAAGTGCTTGACTCTTTCAGGAACACCCCAGTGCCAAAGATGCCGCCAGGAAGAGCAATGAGCTGGGGATTGTTGGTGATAAATAACATCGTAGGCAGATTTCACACTGAAATTACCATCAGGAGAATTGCGCCAACAAACAAAGTCATCAACAGTGCCCATAGGAGGGGGGAGCATCATGATTTTATCAACCACCCAATGAGGAAGGAAAGCCTCCCAATGCGCCCTGTCCCAATGTCCAGATGGGGAGGTGAAGGAGCAAACAGGAGCTTCCATATCAAGAAGGTGAAAATTCCTATCCACAAAATGCTTCAGAGGTTTATCCAGAGGGGACCAGCAGTCCTGCCAAGCATATGTGTTCCTACCACTTCTGAGCTTCTTGCCTAGACCTCTTTGGAAATCCTCCCAGACCGTTACAATTTCACTCCACACGGCCGATTGACTATGCCACTTTTGCACTTGAGGGACCAAGGATGAGCCACAAGAGTAATTGTTGCGAAGACATTTCACCCAAGGACTTTAATCCTTCAGTAGTTCTCCAATTGTGATGGTGACAAATGAATCTTCTATATGAGACTTCGGTTGCCGTGCAAGCTTTGTAGATACTTGTTTCATGGTTGGACGTGATCGAGGATTTTCATTCAAACAAGAAAATTCTATTTTCACTAATGCAATAACCTCATCAAGAATTGCTTTTCTAGGTGTTGGAAATCGCGGATCCAACACATCTTTTAACAACAAATCCTAGGTAGTTGATTTATCTATCAAAGATGAAATAAGCTCTCCCAGATGTATTCCCATAATGATCTCCAAAATCAATACTCCAAAGCTGTAAACATCATATTTCTCATTCGATTCCATAATGTAAACAATCTCTGCAATAGGTTCAATGTTACAACCTTAATATAGCAAAGATTATAGTACTTTACGAGAAAACAAAAGTAAACTATTCTTACTTGGAGCAGCATACCCAAATGTGCCTGCAAATGTGGTCATATTGTTTGAGTCAAGATTCAAAAACTTTGCTGTTCCAAAGTCAATGATGTGAGCTTCTTCATATTCAAAAGTCAGAAGTACATTCTTACCCGATATGTCACGATGAATAATAGGAATTGAACATTCATGATGCATATGGAATAAAGCATCAGCCACACCTTTAACAACATTCACCCTCTCTTTCCAATCAAGCTTTGTGGCTTGGTCCTTATCCTTTAGGATGTTGTCCAAGTTGCCACCTTCCAAGTACTCATAAACCAAAAAACAGAATCGTGTATTGGAACAAAAGCCATACAACTTCACGATGTTGCGATATTTGATTTCTGTCAATGCTCGAATCTCACTTGTCAATGCTTTCCGGCTATAGATTTCTCCATTTGATATTGAGTGAAGCTTTTTTACAGCAACAATGTCACCTGTAGGCAACTCTGTCCTATAAACACTTCCTTGGCCCCCTTTCCCAATGAGATATCTGTCATCAAACTCCTATGTGGCTTTGATGATATTTTCATACAATATTTCTCTATTGGAGCTCCATACAGAATAAATATCTCCTGATTGTGCTTCTTCATCTTTGTTTTTTGTATTTCTCGCTGGTAGGAGAATAATACAGGAAGCTCCAACCACTACTAGTAGTAGGGTGGCCAATGGGAGAAATATTATCAAGAACTTTTTGCTCTTGTGGCCATGTCCATTTGTCTTTGAATCACCACATGGACTTAAACCAATGACGTTACCACACAAACCTTTATTATTCCTCAATGCATCAAATTCATGAAAGGCTGGTTTGATTGGAATGAGGCCTTCTAATTGATTGTATGATATGTCAACAACAAACAAAGCTGACTTAGATCCACTGAAACCGAAAGGGATGGTGCCAGTGAGAATATTATGTGACAGGTTCAATAATTGCAAATTGGGTAACATTCCAAGCTCTAATGGTATTGTCCCAATTAGCAAATTGTCACTAAGATCAAGTTGTTGAAGTTCTCGAAGTTGACCAAACTCAAGGGGAAACCTTTCATCAAATTTCGTTTTGCTCAAGTTCAAGAACATTAGGTTTTTTAGTTCCCCAAGCTCCCTTGTGATTGAGCCATTGAAATCATTTGCTGCCAACTCCAAAGTTTTCAGCTGACTAAGTGATATTATTTTTGAGGGGACATTTCCAGATAAGTTATTATGGCTCTAGAGAGTTTTATCAACATCATCAACTTCCCTAATTCTTCTGGAATTTGTCCCGACAAATGATTTGAAGACAAGTCAAGTTCAACAAGCTTAGTTGCGTTTCCTAGTTCTGGTGGGATACCACCAGAAAGCTTGTTATTGAGAATAAACAATTGACTAAGATTTTGACACTTGCTCCAATTGGATGAAAGGTGGCCATATAATTGATTGCCACTTAGGTCGATGTAGTTCAAGTTAGGATATACTCCAAAAGCTTCTGTTATATTATCAACTAATTGGTTGTCTTGAAGCCCAAGTCTTCTTAGACTAGAACAATTCTTCAAACTAGTAGGAATAGGACCAGTGAAATGGTTACTTCGAGCAATAAACCTAACTAACCCCACCTTGACAAATCTGTTGTGGCAAATGTCCGTGAAAATTATTATAACTCAGTTGTAAGTTATACCAACTTGTCATGTTATTCATTTCTAATGGAAGGCGACCACTGAGACTGTTCCCCATCAATAATAGAGTGTCGAGGTTTGTCAAGTTTCCCATAGTGGAAGGAATAGGTCCTGAAAGATGGTTATAATTGAGATAGATTTGTTGTAAATTGATCATGTTACCAATGGATTGAGGAATTGGACCTGAAAGGCTGTTTTTTGACAAGCCCAACGTCTCGATAACTGTCAAGTTTCCTATACAGGAAGGGATTGGCCCATAGAGTTTATTGTTTTCTAAATCAAAAAATGTGAGAGTTGAGTTTTCCAATTTCTTTCGGTGTGGGATCAGAGAGATTGCAAAAATTGAGATAAAGTTCTTGTAACTTATTCAAGTTCCTAATTGATGATGGGATTGTACCAGATAACATTGAGTTTCCAGTCAAATGAAGGATTGAAAGATTACTCAACATTCCAATCTCTTCAGAAATGGGACCAGAAAGAGAATTTTCAGCAAGCCCGAGATACGTCAGGCTCCTTAAGTTCCCGATTTCACAGGGAATACTCTCTCCAAGATTACATGCACTAAGATCAAGAAGAATCAGAGTGCTTAATGCTCCTATTTCTTTAGGAATGGGACCACTAATTGAAGGATTCACAGTGAAACTCATGTTCAAAACACTGGACAAGTTACCAATCTCGTGGGGAATGTTCCCATAAAATTGGTTGTAGCTTAGGTCAAAATATAGCAGATTAGGAAAGGAAGCGAAGTTGAGATTTTCAAGTGTACCTTGTAGGCTAAGGTTTGAAAGACTTTTACTAATCACAGTCATGGATTCATCAGCACATAAAATGCCTTCCCATTTTATGCAAAGATTAGTGCCACTGTTCCATGAAGACAGTGTAGCTTGGCTTTGTTTGGTAAGGCTGGCTTTCCAGTTCAACAGAGCTTTTGCTTCGCCATCATCTTCAATAGCAACAGCAGAAAATGTAAAGGAAACAACAATACAGAAGAATATGGAGAGATTAATAGTACACCTTAATGCTAGAAGCTTAGTGGATGACAGATCACTTTCAGACATGGTTGTTTTGGGGAATTATTACTGAAGTGAACGAGTTTCTGTAAATGATGGGTATGCGTGTATATTAAGCTTGGGACGAACAACATGACGAAGATGCAGAACTTCTTATCCTATAAATGGATGACCCTGGAAGGCAATAATTTCTGAATATAAAATTTTTGGTTTATTATCTATTGGTCAAAAAAACATCATTCAACTCAACAAGGATTAGTTAGGAAAGGCGTCAATGGAGCTTCGATGAATAATGATGCATACAATGTTTTTTTATCCTAAATGGTAGATGTGTGTAATAGAGACATTAGGATATTTTATATCTATATATGTAGTCTCTCTTTTCTCCCCTCCTTTTAAATATTATAATTCAACATTTAAAACGTTGCGACGATAATATTCTTTAAGTATCGGATAAAATATAGGCTATCATTTTTTTTTTTGTGCAATTTTATATTTCTAAACTTTCGGTGAGCACTTCAAGTTTTTTGCAAAGAATGAATATTTTTCAGAGAAAAGAATGGGAGGAATGGACATTCAAGAAAACGATGATGGTCTCAAATTGATTTGTTGGATATATAATTTATACTGCTTAACTTCATCATGGACCATAATTTACAGGTCCCCGCCCCCAACATCATGCACCAACAACAGACATCGATTAAAGTGATAGTAATATCTAATATATGGCCAAACATAATCTAATCTTTCAAAATTTTTAAATTTAAACTATAGATTTTAAATATTAAACACTAGATTATGAGAGAACAAAAGAAAATAACAACGAGATGGATGTATGTCATGCATGATGTGTTGCTGGAAAGTAGGGAATCGCTCGCCTATATTGACTTTTGGAAGACCCAATCCCTGTGGTCCCAAATTTTACCTTATAAAATTTATAGTGTCACTCTTTTGATGACTTTGAGTATTTTAAGGGAATGGGATTTATTCTCTTGATGGTTTTTTTTCATAAAATGGTCGAATATATTTATACTTGTAAAAGGTTAGTACAACATAACAGAGTACAGAAATTTAAAACACACAAGACAATAGCACATACCAAACACCAATATCTAAGAGAGTTCACAATAAAGAAGAAGAAGAAGAAGAAGAAGAAGAAGATACCAACATTATCACTACAACCACTATAACCAACAATAAAATTAAGCCTAAACTATACAAAAACCCCCTTAAATTTTGGGTAAGTTGTATGTAACCCTGACATTTCAAACTTCAAATTTAACACCTTGACCTTTTATTTTTTTAATTATTAACCCACTGTCGTTAACTGACTGTTATCTTTTTTAACGGAAATTGTCACATCAGATTAATAGATAACACATGACATCCTACATGGCATCCTATGTAAATTACTAATTTCAGAAAACCCCTCAAACTATGACCAGTTACTAATAACCCCTTGAAATTTTAAAATTTAAATTTAACTCTCTTAAAATTTTGATTTATAATATAAAACCCCATATGATTACCTTTATCATTTAAATAAATTTATTAAGATTCTTATTATCATTTATCAATTAAAAAATTGTATGGAAAAAACTATAAGAATAATATTAAAAAAATGAACGTTGAACTTCTGATTCAAGAAAAAATATGCATTACTGCTAAATAATTAATGAGGGCAAAAGCTATCCTCTAACACAAATGTAACATTTAGGCTCTCAGTGCTCAATTATCCCAAGAAAATAAGTACATGTTATACAAATTATGACATTTTTATTTTTTTATTTTTAAATATTATTTTTCTAGTTTTTGCCATACAAAAAAAAAGCTATTTTAAATGACAAATGATAGTAAAAATCTTAATAAATTTATTAAAATGATAAAAACAATGACATTGAGTTTAATATTATAAATCAAAATTTTAAGGGAGTTAAATTTAAATTTTGAAATGTCAAGGGGTTATTTGTAACCGATTAAAGTTCATGAGGGTTATCTATAACTAGGCAAAGTTCAAGCAATTTTATAAAATTAGTAAGTTACATAGGATGACACGTGTCATCTGTTATTCTGATGTGACAATTTCTGTTAAAAAAATAATGATCAATTAATGACAAGGGGTTAATAATATAAAAATAAAGGGTCAAGGGGTTAAATTTAAACTTTAAAATATTCCGATGGGCGGTTATATACAACTGACCTAAAATTTAAGAGGATTTTGTATAATTGAACTTAAAATTAAAACCTCCAACACCTTAAAATGAGGAAAAGGATGGAGTGGCATATGACTTGGCAACATGAGAAACATTTCAAGTCACCAAGAAAAAGTTGGTGATCCATCAGCACAACAAAAGCAAGTAGAGCGCTTGGTGGTTACACAAGGAGTTTGATGGAATATATACTCCCTCTGGTCCTTATTATAAGGCACCAACTGCCATTTCTCTTAGACCAAGGAAGAGAAGTTGAGTCATTAAATTGGTGTACAGTTGATAAAAATTTCCACCTTTACCCCTACTTTAATGATGTGGATTTAAAAAAATTAATTTTCAGATTTGCCATATGTTTCAACTTAGCATACTCTCTCATTGCTCCTTTCTCCCCCCCCCCCATAGTTATAACCTCTATTCCCAAATCCCAATGCTTGATGTAAAATCCGATGGATGACAAAATTTGCCCAAATAGATAAAGAGAGATGATTGAGAAATGAAATAATGAAGCGAAGGATATAGAGTTGAACCCCTCGGAAAATGGAAACCTAATGGGGGGTGAGAGAGAAACATGCTTAGTGGATTGGAAATACAACATGCACTAAAAATAATATGCAACGTTAACGGTATAGGAAATAAAAATTTATGACCTTCAAGAAGTTATTCAAAAAAATGAAGTCCCATTAAAAATGAGGGCATAATAGGAAAAACATAATAAATGAGTCAGTTAGAAGCAGTTGGTGTCTTATAATAAGGACCAAAAATTGTTGGCAGTTGGTGCCTTATAATAAAGACCAGATGGAGTAATTAATTACATTTATGTTCTTTGTCTTATTAGAAATGATTTCTTAGATTTACTATTATCTTGTTTGAATTAGTATGATCTTTCACATTACTAGTTTTCTCTTTAGATTTTTCTAGAATTTACATTTAATTCTTAGATAATCAAGAAAATTCATATTTACTTTTTGGCCTTAGGACTTAGGTGTAAGATTTTATAAATATGCTTTAATCTTTTTTTGTATGTTTTGTCTTGAATAAATTGCATAAAATTTGATATTAGTTCCCTTTCCTTTTTTCTTTTTTTTTTTTGGTTTTGTTTTCTCCATATTCTATCTCCCCTCCCCTTCCCCTTCCCCTCCTTGAGTGGACCGGTATGGCTGTTATTGAATATATATTCAAAACTTTGTTATGTCCATTGAGAATTTCTCTCTTTCTTGGGTCTCAGATTCTATGGAAAAGAATGCGGATTGGCTTGCTAAATATAGTCTTCTAGTAGATGAGCCTCCAAGATTATTGGGTTATTAAACCCCCATCCACCCTTTGTAATATCTTTTGCACGGTAGTAAATCAATCCAACTTGAGATAGTAAATATCTTAATAAATATATTCTCATAGTTTTTGCCATACAAAAAAGCTATAAAAATCAATCCACCCTTAATATTAAAACTGTTGACGAATGTGAACAATGAATTGGTGAATCAATCCCTTAGTCAGTCTGATCAAGAGTTTTAAATGGATCTACTGAGTTGAATTTTTTTTTTCTCGCTCAATTAAGCTCTAAACGATGTCAATTTGAGTTTTAAAAAAAAGTCCACCAGATTTGTACTTCAATAACCCTATTTTGGTAGATTATGTATTGTGTGTTTTACATGAATGTACTTGGGTATTAACTAATACCTTTTATTTAGATATTAATCTTTTCAGGATTACATATGAATATGTTTAAATATTTTAATTAAATTATATTATTTCAATTATGATTGGGTTGAAACCGGTTTTAACCATAATTTCGACCATGGACCCTGAATAACTGCCTCATTCAATTTGATGTTTGATGATAGTGTAATTGTCTTTCTTTTATTGACTTCCGCTTTTATCTCCAAAATTAAAAAGAAATAAAAGAAAGCCTAAATTGCAGTTTTCTATATCATATATATCATGATAAGTAAAAGGAAGCCCGTATTACCAACTGAGGTTGGTGCTAGCTTCGGAAGGTTAAGCACAAAATATTGAGTTTGAGTTCATGTGAATGCCAAAAAAGGCATTTAGGAAAGTTACTCCCAATTAGCCCAACAAATGAAAATGTTTGAATATAACACATTCAAATAGTCATATAAAAAAAGGAAACCCATATTATGGTATGAGTAGAAAGAAACGGAGAATGATTAGGTATCAAAACTAAAATAAGGATAAACTATAAAGAATGTATTGACTTAAAATGTTATCAACAAGAGCGAGCTAAAAATTGCTAGTGACCAACGACCAATTCACAACCGTACATGCACATTAAGGTTCATATAGCTATAGTGAACTGGGACCACAAAACAAGGTTATTGATTCGAAGCTTCTAAATTCCATGTAGTTTTCAAATGCAAATTTCTTTTCAACACGATATCGCTTTTCCCGATAAATTTGGTTTCCAAACAAAGTCTGTCTTCCAGCACTATATTTTCCAAGCACAATATGTATCCAAATGCCTTGCATTTATCCAAACATAGTGTGTGTTTGGAACAGCGATAGGAATGTTTAAAAACAGCTTTTTAATCGTGATTCACGGTATATGAAATAAATATGTAAGAGGAGTTTTATCTCGATTTACGTGAAAAGCAGCTTAATTAAACGCCACCAAATCGCGGATCCAAACACTCACATAATGTATTTCCTCCATATATGTATAAATAAAGTTATTCAAACACAATAGCATGTTTCCCAACATATAATGTTCCAAACTCAATTTTATGCATTACCAATAACATTTACTTTAATCAGTCAATTGCTACTATGCTAACTCCTATCGACAGCCAAAAGAAAAATAACCCGGTCCTTATAAGTCCACCATTAGTCTTAAGTGGCCGTATACAACATGGTACCATGCATAGATAAACCTGCACAATATCTTCCAATAGTCCATACTTAAAAATGTGTGTGAATGATTATGCATATATATACAAGAAAAAAATGTTCATAATTCAAAATACATACTCCCTCCGGTCTTTAATATAAGACATATTTAAGTGTAAATCTTGGTTCTAAATATAAGGTGTAGTTTTTAAATTTGTCAAACCTTTTCTAATTCACCTCTAATGCTCCCTCAACAGTAACTAAATTAACCAACTTCTTTAATCTAATCAAATTTGATAAATATGTCTTATATTAAAGACCGGAGGAGTAATATGTAACAATACAACACTACTTTTTTCTCAAGTTCATTTATTATCACATATTCATAATAATCTTAGAACATTGCAATCAACTTAGAAAAAAGAATTATTATTGTTGTTGTTGTTAGGATATGTGCTTGCCCCTTGCGGATATTAAAAAAAGGAAAGCAGAGAGTAATAAAATGAGGCGTTATGCTTTACAGCTCATTATATAAGTCATTGAAGATCTAAATCTTGAAACCATTAAATAAAAATAATGAGATTCGTTAATTTTCAGGAAGGCATATAGACATACACATGGCACACTTTGGGACCATTACATAAGTTTAACTATAATTTATGACCAAAATATTCTAAAATTATAATTCAAAAAAATTAAATGTGCTCATTATAAGGTATAATTATTTTGTTACCTTTGTCTTTTAAACTTTTCGTATTAGAAGTTAAAAGATAAGTTGTAAACTATTTACTATATAGTTCATTATATAAACTGCAAAAGAATAGTATGAGATCCTTTCAACAATATATAATAGATAACTAGGTTCTTTTTTCATCTTCTATATTTAAAGCCAACTAAAAATTTTAATATATAATGATCAAATTTTATAAATTAATTCAGCACAAAATTCCGACACTTATATGTATTAGTTAGACAGTATTTTTCATTTAGGAATTATAATAATTATTATGGTCATGAGGAATTATAGGTTACCTTAATTTAATCGGCTCAATACTGTGACGTGAAAGTGGACAAAAACATTGTTTCAATATCTCCTCTCTACCTATTGTTATCTACTACAAAATGATATAAATAATAAAAAGATGTCTTTTCTGGTGGAAATGCTAGGGCACTAAATCCCTTTCTTAATGCTATTTCTTGTAATGATTAATTTCTCACAAGCCCTTGTTTTTTATTAATATATAAAAATAATAATACTTGTCAATAATTCAAATAAGTATATTATATTTATTTTATAAAAATGATAATTTCATTTTTCTTTTGAAAAGCTAATGTAGATTAGCTTGTATGTACAGTCATTTATAAAGGAACAATTGCACTCAAATTTTCTATAAAAGTGTCGCTTTCCCACAACCACGTGAGGATTAATTTATATATATATATATATATTGCCAGAAGTAAGGATTAATTTATATGAAAAGTATTCTTTTGAAACAATTCTTTCGTCAATTATATTTTTACAAAGCATCCATATTTCTTCTTCTTGTTCAAACTAGGCGGACATGTAAAATTTGACACATGAGTCAGCATGCTTATGACTTGCAGACCACGTTGCATATTATATTCCTTTTGTTGATATTAGTTGCATATTATATTCGATATAAAATTTATTCTGTATAAGACCCTAAATATAAATTATAAGTTACAATTACTTACTATACTATCTAATATAATTTTTTTTTGGATAAAAAAGAGTAATTTTTTTCAAGTTTGTTCTTAATCATTAATCATTAAATTTTTTTTTTTTCACTTATTGATTCTAAAAATAAGCATTTAATGATACACACACACACACACACAGTTAATAACACAGAGACACGCCCCACACACACACATGTATGGTGCTTGCGCAGCACTTTCTATTGGATACTATATATGAAACACAGTTGGCCACTAATCTTTTCTAGCAAAAGCAGGGAGTTATGATGGCATCGGCGAAACTTAATCCTCTGCTCCTTAATATAATTAAAACCTAATTAACTATTATTTTCAGTCTTTAATATAAGACCCAGTTAGCTAATTGAAGAAGAATATAGAAGCTAAATAAATTACTTAATTATAATATCATTATTTTATATATTAATTTATAAGCCAAGCACATTAGCTTGAAGAAAAAATAAAATATAAATACTTTAAAATAATTTTTAGCTTTCTTAATCTCGCCAAATTAGTCAATAAGATCATATAGATCAAAGGTAATAATTTGAGTAGATTAATGATGTTAGTGAGGTTAGTTAATATAATATTTTTTCTAAAACATTATAATCATCTTCCTTAATTACCTCGCTCCTTCCATCACCTACTTGATTATAGTTGAAGGAATGTCAATATAGTTAATTTAGGAAAAAATTGATAAACATTTAAAATAGGCTCTACATTTAGGACTAATATTAACTCCTTAGTTAGGTCCTACATTAGGGATCAGATGGGTATTTATATTTTAAACTAATATTTTCAAAAAATTGACTTGTTCTATTTAAAATGGCTTGTACTCTCTTTTTTTCCGATAAAACCATAAAATTGTATTTATGCAATAAAGGAGTAAAATACAAAAGATTGTAACATATTACACACATCTTGTAAATTATAGGAAAGGCTCAACGGAATTAACCTAGTTTTAGTAAATATTTTGACGTGCAACTTTCTGACAAGATGACAAAAAATAGTGCTGGATCGTAATAAAGTTTAGAGCATCCCTTATAGCCACTAGTTGTAACTGTAGAGTGCCTAGACAAACAGGAGGCGCAGTAGTCCAGGTATTATATATGATCTGATTGAAGTAGACTTGAACACAAACACAATGATTTCCAGATTTGAGCTTTTGAAGTTTGAATCATAAAATCCAAGATTGTAGAGTATATTCTGGCACTATTGTTTGGAGAACGGCAGATCTTAGTTCCTCCTGTGTTATGTTATCGAATTCCATCTGCTGTTTGGGAGTGGTAGTAAATGCAATAGCTCTTGCCTGGGCCATGTAAATGACTCGTATAGGAGAAAATCTCTTTCCTGCATGACAGATACTATTTCGTGCATACCAGAGAGACTCAAGTAATTGAAAAGGCAAGAAAGATAAGAAATTACTATTATCTTTATAATCATGTAACCATATAACTATCCACTGCAATAGCGATATTAAAGGGAATTCATCAACTCTAGTTCCCTAATTACCACCAAACCAACAAGCTTTAGCAAAAGAACAGTGAAGAAATAACTAAAGACTCATTGTCGGAGACACAGAAGGAACATAACCTAAGAAACAGTCAAGTGTCTAAGTTTAAGCATATGAGTAGTTGGCAAAATACATCTTGCAATCTTCCAGAGAAGTAAGCAGATCCTTGGGGGGAGTGATGTTCTCCGAATCATGTGATAAACAGCCTACACATTTGTTACGATTCAATGGCTTGTACTATCTGATCTGGAGGTAGCTATTAAAAATAAGTTACACGATATATATATATATATAAACTATAAATATTATGTTGAATACACACTCGTCCCGACAATAATGTAGAAGTTCACTGGGATTAATAATTAGTAGGATTTATATATAAACCAGCCCTTCTAGCTCATCATCAATGTATTTCTCATCAACAAGGTTTCAGCTTCTTCTCTCATCCTTTCTGTTTTGCTCGTCCTTCATACTGCTTCAGCAACCTGCATATGCCATTAAAAAAGGCAAGTGTGTGCGTGTGTCTATATATATATATATGCTTTATCAATCTGGTTCCTAATTAATGTTCTTTTCATCGTCGTCTCTGGTTGGCAATAACCTTCATTAATTTCACCACTTGCAGTCATACGTTGTATACTGGGATCACATTCTTGTGGCCCACGACCTTCTTCTGCTGATATGGACTCTGCTACAAACTCTCATCATGATTCGCTCGCTTCTGTTCTGGGAAGGTACTATCTGTTCAATTTAACTCAACATTTGTTTGAATAATGTTGGTAAATATATGTGCGCGCGCGCGCGCGTGTTGTGAGAGAAGCCATGTTTTACTCATACAACAAACACATCAATGGCTTTGCAGCATTAATTGAAGGCGAAGAAGCACAAGAGCTCACAAGTATGAATTATTTTTTACTTCATATGAACTCATAACCATTTGGCTAGAGCCAGGAAACGAGCTAAATTAAACCCATCGGGAAGCCTGTTTAAGCCTGACCTCGTCAAAAGTTGGCCCTACAGGGTCAAATGTAAGAATTATTGTTTACTTTATTATCTAAACTCATCATTATGGTCATCCTTATCATCTTCCACACACAAGTGTTTGGAACGCTCCCCCGCCCCACATGGGCATTGAGTTGTTTGATAATTAAACAAGTTGCATGATTTTGCTTTTATATAATTTTATATTATTGTATATTGATATAATTAATATTAAGAGCGATTGATAAAATTAAAAAAAAAATGGTTGGTTAGGAAAATGCATGGTGCAGAAAATCCAAAAGTGGTGACAGTGTTCTTGAGCCAATCACACAAGCTGCACACAACCAGGTCATGGGAATTTCTTGGACAAGAGATAAATGGAAGAGTGAGATTAGACTCTGCTTCCATGGCAAAAAGAGATTAGACTCTGCTTGGGTTAAGGGACATTTTGGTCAAAATGTCATCATCGGCAGCCTTGGCACTGGTAATTGCTTAAAAAAAAAAAAAAAATACATGTCTTAACTTTTTGCAAGTACTGTTCATATTACAATTTACTATTAGTAGAGTTAAGTTTAATGCACTACTCTTTTCCTATTCATATTTGTAAGGTAGAGTGTATTTGTAAGGTAGAGAGAGAAGTTTTTTATCCTAATTATTTACATCATGAAAGGTTTTACAAGAATGTATAATTTTATGCTTCATTTATTATTGTGTAGATTTATATATTGGAACTGTCATATTATGGTGGAGGCCCCTTACCATACTCAATCAATATAGATAATTCTAGGGTAAAATATTATAAATATGAAAAAAAAAGTGGATTGAGGTTATATATTTAGGTTCAAAGTAAACTCCTTATCTAATTCATACTTAAGATGAGAGGTAGTAATAATTTCATTTGCAATAAAAAATGGTGCATTAATTAAGAGTATTCTTCAAAAGAAAAAAAAATTTAATGTGGTTGATAGCAATGGATGAGATCTTATATTAAGAATCAAACCCAAAATTTTTAACAAATCCTTCCATTTAGAACCAGAAAAAATAATTTTAAAAATTGTAACAAGCAATCTAGATTAGGTCAGGTCGAAAATAATAATAACAATTTTTTTCTGTAATATATATTAATATATATTCCCTGTTGAATAGTTTATATTAGATTTAGATGACATATTTTATGTTTTTTTATTTAATTAACAGATTAGGTGTAAGAAGTGCTTTCAGAGATATTATTAGTCAAATTATTTTAATCTTAAGTGCAAATAGTATATTTTAATGTTTAATATTTTGATTATGGAGAGTATTATAATGTTTAATAGGTGTATGGCCCGAAAAATCCAGAAGCTTCCGAGACAACGGGTATGGCCCGAGAACAAAGAAGAGGCGCGGCGGATCAAAATGTCAGCTATTCAGTTTGTCCGGTCGTTCTAATACTTTGCAACAGGCTTGATTACATTATCACATTTTAATTTATTCTCTTTTTTCTTTTTTCTGTCTATCATATTTTATTTTAAACGCATGCTTTAAAATGTATATTTCGTATTTTGTTGAAATATTTCGTATCAATTACCCCAAAAAAAAAAAACCAACAATAAAATAGACCATTCGTCAAAACTTCTAATAAGAACTTGGGATATGAGAGCAATTGCAACAAACTCCGGTATAAATTACTTTAAAGTAATTATATTTATTATTTTTATATCAAATTAATTTGTCTAACAATAAATTAATATATAATCTAATAATATACCGCATATACTATAATTAAATTATTTATTTTAACTCCTTAATTTTTTCAAAAAAAAAAAATTAACTGGATCTTATATTAAAGATATGAGGGAGTATATCTATTTTACCTTTAAAAACAAAATATAATATACTCCTCCGGTTCTTAATGTAACATTTAATTGAAGAGTTAGTCTTGATCCTTAGGGGCTGATTGGTATGAGGGATTTCAAGGAGAGTGGAGGGGAGGGGAAATCGTTAAGAGTTGGATTTTAAAAAAATGGAAGAAATATGGTTATAAAATTTTAATAAAATAGAAGATGTAAGATAAATAAGTAAAAAAAAAATCAATGGGTTCAAGTCCAATTTTGTCCTAGAAGTTGTTACAAAAAGCAATGTTGCTCTAGAAGATTTTTTAGGAGCAATGTCACCTCGAAATTTCTAAATCATAGCAATTTTATCTTGGTTATTTATTTAGGTTAAGTTTACCTATAAGTTGGCCAAAATACACTTTTCTAGTATGTTTATGTGTCATCCATTTCATTTTCTTCCAAGTTAGATTCATAAATAAGGAAAAAAATTTTAAAAACAAATGTATCATGTCTGAAAGATTAGAGAAAATCAAAGAGGTGAAAACATACTGTGCAATAAAGAGAAAATCGAAAAGGTACCTATCTATCTCGACATCATTAGGGTACAACAGCGAAGGGTTTCTGGTGGCCTTGTCCTAGGTAATCTTCCTCAGTTTGTCCTACATCTGGTTATTGAATCTTTTTCTTTGTTACTTTCTGGTGAACGTGAACTACTCCTCCATCTATGGCTTCTTCTTCAAGATTGTTCACTCTGCTAGCTCAACATATTTGATCAACTAATAATCAAACTTAACCTAGATAATAGTAAGTATGATATTGCTATGATTTGAAAATTTCTGGAACAATATTCAACCCAACAAATTTTCAGGTCATTATTTCTATTGAATGAAAACTTTCGGAAAAAAATTGCACTTTGATAAAAATGACGTGGATGACATACATAATTGCTAACTCAGCATATTTGATCAACTAATAGTCAAACTTAACTTAGATAATGGTCGAGGCAAAATTGCTACAGTTTGGAAACTTCCGATGATACATTGCTCTCTCGTAACAACTTTCAGGATAAAATTGGTCCTTAACCCAACATTAATTTAAAAATTTTATCCCTACTTCTCTAATTTTTTAGAAAAATCTAACTCAACAGAGCTTTCACTCCCCTCCCCCCATATCCAATAACCCCTAAATGTATGACACATTTAGCATATTTGTTACTTTTTCCCTAAACTACCCTCTATTAATACTATCTTACCTCCAATAAATTGTTAGTTGAAGTGGTAAGCAATCATCTCCTCATAAGGGGGAGAATACAAGTTCAAATCCTAAAAAACGCATTTGTTGGGAGAGACAAAAACTTGTTGTACTCTAAGCCTTGAAAGAACTTATAACCTTTATCAAATAAAAAACTATTATCAATAATTAAACACAACTATTAATTAAGTAGAACTATGGCATTGTAATTATCATTTTATTTTATATATTGAACTTTTTATTAATGAATAGTTTGTATATACTCCCTCCGGTCCTAAATATAAAACATAGTTGACTTTGTTTAGAGCAATTAAGGAAGCTAAATAAGTTACGTAGTCATATCATATGTTATGTATTCTTAGATTATATATTAGTTTATAAGTTAGGTAAGATAGTTTGGAAAAAAAAATATAAATATTTTAAAATAATTTAATTAGCTTTCTTAATATCTTCCTTATTTAGTTGAACTACAAACTAGATCTTATATTAAGAGCGTTTAGCTTCTCTCCCATACATTCTCATCCATTGCCTGTACCTTACTAAAAAATGATGCCGTTTTCAACCTTAAAATTAGATCCCTTCCTAACTCAACAAAACCACCGTTTCATTTTGCTAAAGTAGTGTGGTCCGCTCACCACATTCCCAAAAAGGTTCCAATTTCAATTTTGACGCATCTCTCCACCTGGCCTCCGCTAGTAACACAAAAAAAAAAAAAAAAAATCAGTTTCTCAATCTTCTTCTTCGTCTTTCAACTCATTTTCAATTTCAACATCACATAAAGAGTCTTTTAGGTCATCACATTCCCATAAAGGTTTCAATTTCAACAAATTCCTACCCATCTTTTAAGAAAAGGTTTTCTGATCCCACGTTATTAGCGGGGAATTGATCGGAACCATCTGATCAGTGTACTTCTGGAAATGGTGAAGGAGTTGATGCGCACGATGACAATACAATTTCCTGGATTGGGTGTGAAGAAATTGAAGGTCAATTCGGAATATGAAGAGACTCATATCATTGATTTTGGCAAAGTTTTTGAATCCTTACTCAAACAATATGACCACATTTGTTGGCACATTTGGGCATGCTACACCAGGTATGACATTTTTTTCTTTTCTTTCCAAAATACTACTCTTTGGAATATTATGAATATACATAACACTAAATATATTGCAGAGCTTGCTTTTATCGTGGAGGCCAACGAGAAATGTGATGTATATAGCTTTGGAGTGTTGATTTTTGAAATCATTATGGGTACGCACCAGGAGAGCTCATTTCATACTTGGGAGAGAAACCAACCAATAACAATTTATTATTCAAGGATGTGATGGACACACAACTTTCTCCCTTGGAAAGGCCAATTCCAGATGAAGTCCTCTTAGTTGCAAAAATTACATTTTCTTGCTTGAATGAGAATCCCCGATCTCGTCCAACCATGGAGCAAGTATCTATATACGGAGCTTGCAAGGCCTCCAAAATTTCATTTACAAGATCAATTTCACACTATCACAATTGGACAACTAATGAGGGATTGAATTTCTTTTGCACGAGCATTGGCATTTTAATGTACACATTGTAAACTTGTGGTTTTTGGATCACGAATGTTTGTATGATCTTTTTGGGGCTTGAATTGAAACTGAAGTATTTGTTTGGTGTGAAAAGCTAATAAGTGAAATCACTGAACATTGTGTTGATTAAATCTCCCGCATGCATATATGTGTGTGTGTATTACACGCAATTGATGCAGCACTGTTATATCGTAGTTCGACGAGTTTGCCCTCTTGTAAAATATCAACAGGTATTTCACTTTAATAGTTTTCGTTGTTTTGACATATTAATTTTTAAATAAAATATAACATTTAAAACACATGGAATAAAGAAATTGTAAGTTAATATTTCCTTATTTCAAATAGGTGTAAAAATTTTTTTAAAATATTTAGAAGATTATACTTATCCTTTCAGCTGCTGCATTATATTGTGTGGCTCACTAGGCATGGTTCCCATCCTCATGTTTTGCTGAAAATAGCACAGCTATTTTCAACATAATATTTTATTCATAATATTTTATTCATATGACTAAACTCAAGACTAAACAATTATTAAATACTGATCTAATCATAGTTGGTTAGATTGTACACATGATCAATTTCGAAGCTGAATCTTTTACACAATGACACAAAAATGTTAGATTGTTGTACGTATAACCTACGTCTCATCTTTACCCTAATTATTTTTCTTATTTTTCTGTTCAAATTTTGCTATACTTGATTACTTTTATGAAACTATAATTTGGGATTTAAAGTTGGGAATTGAAAAAAAAGAGTAGATTATTTTAGTCGTATTTATTTCAAGGGATGGGGTGTGGGATTCCGACAATTAAAGAGATAATATGAACATAAAGTGAGGGTAACCAAGATGAAGATGTAAAGATGCATGGACAAGTGATTATACAAGAAAAGCTAAGATTCGTAATAATCATATACGAGAATGAGTTGGAGTGGAAGCATTACGGAAAAAATGGTGAAAAATTTTCTGATGTCATTTGAACATGTTCAAAAGAAGGCCATTGGATGTGGGTGTAAGGAGAATTGATCAAGCACTATGGAGTCATTTGAAAATAGATAGAGGAAACCGAAGCAAATACCCAGTGAGATTATAGAACAAGATCTTTTAGTTAATAATCTATCTAAGGATTTAGTTTTTAATCGAACATAATGGTGCTATATGATCTATGTAGCCGAATCCACCTAGGGAAACAAGACTTTGTTGTTATTGTATTTGATTTTTCGTATGTGATGACATGGCACAACATGAGTCAATCAATTGGTCAAGTTTTGGGGCGCTGTTTGCTTTTTGAGAAAACGTTTGATTTTTTTTTTTTTCCTTTGATAAATGGGAAAGCAATTATCATTTTGTTCTAATAAAATAGACTGTTTAAATGCCACATCCTCTCAATACCAACAAAAAGCGCAAGATCTTTTCTTTCAATGATATTTTCAAGAGATAAAAAATAGACATTCTTTCTAACATAAAATAAAGTATTTTGATTATTCTGCTCCTCCTTGTTTTTTTGCCAGATATTATTCTGCTCCTTCTTTTTTTGTTTTTTATGCCAGATATTATTCTGCTCCTTCTTACTGGGTGTTTGGTTTACTTAATTCTAAATGATTTTACATTGTATACGATGTAAAAATACAAGAGGAGACGAAGAGTTTTATATCGTAAACTGTATTTTTTTAAAAAAAAAAAAAAACCTCAAATAAAAGCCAGCCACTAGATATAATTGGGCCTAATGGGCTTAATACTTGTTCCCATACTCGGCCACGAGGTGCTTGGGCTACACCCCAATGGGTTTAGGGCCTATCAAACTTTTTGGCCCAAACTAATGAAAATTATTATTAAACTAAAGCGCAGGGTCATAGAGTATACATAATGTTTATCTGGCAAAAAAGGTCATATACTTGGTTGTTAAGTATAAATTAAGTTAAATATATAGTTAATGAAGGCTTACGAAGCCTTCTGTATAAATATATTGACATTGACGAATATTTTTCTTTGTACGTGATCACATACTTTCGAACGATCACATATATCAAAGTTTTATATTATAATCCTCCACCACTAATTTTATTGTATACGTTTCACAATGTATATTGTATGTCAGACTTTATACATAACACGAAACATATTTTTACATAATTAAATTAAACTTTGGTTCATAAAGAAATTAAGATATCATTTCCTAATTTTGTGTCAAAAAATCATTATCCTGAATGAGTGTTTGCATATTCACATATTCTATAAATTTTGAATTGGCAGTGCTTTGACCTGTCTTTAACAATTTAAAACTACATGTGCACACAAACATGTTAATGTTGGGTTCTATTCTAAAACCTCATCTAAGCATAATAGATGGCATCGCCGATAAGTCATTATTTCTTCCCTAAAAGCATACATTAATTTCATTGGCCTGAAGAGTGTTTACATATTTAAATTCTTCAAAATTCCAGATTAACCGGTGTGCTTTTGGCTTCTGTCCCCCACCGACTCTAGCCGGGTTTCCACAATGCTTTTGTTTATTGTTTTGGGCTTAGTGTTTTTTGAATTGTGATACTTTCCCGTTCATTTAAGTACAGTTGGGATATTATTCATATGAATGAACAATCACGCGTGGGATGATAATTAAGTCAAAAGTGAAGGTATCATTGTATTCTTTGTATCCATAAAATAATTGATAAAGGTGTTTGATTCTTTTCACCAAACACGTTACTAATTTTGCAATAATGAACGTTAGTTGCAGCCAGTTAACGTTGGTAATTATATATTGTAAATTTAAGTAGAGCATAATATTTTAAAATGTTTAAGATGTTTCACAAATTTTTAGGGTAAAACATATACGGTAGTGTTAAATCTTATACACAAATAAACACACAACAAATTCGATCGAAAAAATAAAAATACACAATACAAAGATAATCATTGTCATTCTATAAGAGTGAAATAAAACATTCACTTTATTTAAGCAACAAGCTAATCATACATATGGTACGTTATGATCTTTGAGAGCTTACAATTAATATATACATCAACATGTTAACAGAGACAAATATGACTGATTAAGGAGTTTAATTCTCCATTAGTTGTCCAATTGTGATGGTGTAAAATGGATCTTCCACATGAGACTTTGGTCTCCGTTCCAGCGTTGTAGATACTTGTTCCATGGTTGGACGAGATCGAGGATTCTCATCCAAACAAGAAAATGCTATTTTCACAACAGCGACAACCTCATCAAGGATTAGTTTTTTAGGTGATGAAAGCCGTGGATCTAACACATCCTTTAACAACAAATTAAAGGCGGTTGATTTCTCTATCAAAGACGAAACAAGCTCTCCTGGATGCATTCCCATAATGATCTCCAATATCAACACTCCAAAGCTGTAAACATCACATTTCTCATTCGCTTCCATAATGTAAGCAATCTCTGCAAAAATATTTAATGTTACAAATCCTTAATATAGCAAAGAGTATATTAATTTTAGGATAAAACAAAAAAAAAGGGTCTTACCTGGAGCAGCATACCCAAATGTACCAGCAAATGTAGTCATGTTGTTTGAGTCAGGATTCAAAAACTTTGATGTTCCGAAGTCAATGATGTGAGCTTCTTCATATTCTGAAGTTAGAAGAACATTCTTGCTTGATATGTCTCGGTGAACAATTGGAAGTGAACAGCCATGATGCATATGGAATAAAGCATTAGCGACACCTTTAACAACATTCACCCTCTTATGCCAATCAAGCTTAGTGGCTTGATTCTCATCCTTCAGTATGTTGTCCAAGCTGGCACCTTCCAAGTACTCATAAACTAAAAAGGAGAATCGTGAATTGGAACAAAACCCATACAACTTCACAATGTTCCGATGTTTGATTTCGGTCAAAGCTCGAATCTCACTTGTGAAAGCTTTCTGACTGTAGATTTCCCCATTTGGTATTGAATGAAGCTTCTTTACAGCAACAATGTCACCTGTAGGCAATTCTGCCCTGTAAACACTTCCTTGGCCCCCTTTACCGATGAGATATCTATCATCGAACTCCTCTGTGGCTTTGATGATATTTTCATACAATATTTTTCCATTGGAACTCCATAGAAAATAAATATCATCTGATTGTGCTTCTTCATCTTTGTTTTTTGTATTTCTCGCACGCAGGAGAAAAATACAAATAGCTCCAACCACTACAAGTAGTAGTATGGTCAATGGGAGGAATATTATCAAGAACTTTTTGCTCTTATGGCCATACCCATTTGTTTTCGAATCACCACAAGGACTTAAACCAGTGACGTTACCGCACAAACCTTTATTATTCCTCAATGAATCAAAGTTGTGAAAGGCTGGCTTGATTGGAATGGGGCCTTCTAATTGATTGTATGATATGTCAACATTAGACAAAGCTGACATTGATCCACCAAAACTGGAAGGAATGCTGCCAGTGAGATTGTTATGTGAGAGGTTCAATAGTTGCAATTTGGGCAATATTCCAAGCATTGATGGCATTGTTCCAATTAGCAAATTGTCACTAAGGTCAAGCTGTTCAAGTTCTCGGAGTTGACCAAACTCAAGGGGAATGCTTTTGTCAAATTTGTTTTTGCTCAAGTTCAAGAACTTTAAGCTTTTTAGTTCCCCAAGCTCTCTTGTGATTGAGCCATCAAAATTATTTGCTGCCAACTCTAAAGTTTGAAGCTGACTAAGTGATCTTATATTTGAGGGGACATCACCAGAGAAGTTATTATCACTCAAATTAAGTTTTGTGAACATGATCAACTTCCCTAGTTCTTTTGGAATGTATCCAGACAAATTATTTGAAGACAAGTCAAGTAAACCAAGCTTAGTTGCCTCTCCTAGTTCTGGAGGTACATCACCAGAAAGCTTGTTATTGTGAATAATCAATTGTGTGAGATTGTGACACTTGCCCCATTTGGATGAAAGGTGGCCATACAATTGATTACCACTTATATCAATGTAGTCCAAAGAAGGATATACTCCAAAAGCATCTGTTATATTATCAACTATTTGGTTATCCTGAAGTCCGAGTCTTTCTAGACTAGAACAATTCTTCAAACTAGTTGGAATAGGACCAGAGAACTGGTTACTTTCAACAACAAACCTAAATAACCTCCTGCTTTGACAAATCTGTTGTAGCAAATGGCCATGGAAATGATTATCACCCAATTGTAAATTATACCAACTTATGGTATTCATTTCTTGCGGAAGTTGACCACTGAGATTGTTCCCCATTAATACTAAAGTGTCAAGGTTTGTCAAGTTTCCTATAGTGGCAGGAATAGGTCCTGAAAGATTGTTATATTCTATATAGATTTCTTGTAAACTGATCGCATTACCGATGGATTCAGGAATTGGACTAGAAAGACTGTTATTTGACAGGACCAACTTCTCGAGAAGTGTCAAGTTTCCTATAGAGGGAGGGATTGGCCCATCAAGTTCATTGTTGCCTAAATCAATGTGTGTGAGAAAATTGAGTTTTCCAATTTCATTGGGTAAAGGACCAGAGAGATTGCAATCATTGAGATAAAAATCTTGCAACTTGTTCAAGTTTCCAATTGATGATGGGATTCCACCAGATAACACTGAGTTTTCTGACAAATCAAGATGCAAGAGATTACTCAACATTCCAATCTCTTCAGGAATGGGACCAGAAAGAGAATTTGCGGCAAGCACTAGAGTCTTCAGGTTCCTCAAGTTCCCAATTTCACTGGGAATTGTCTTTGTGAGATGACACGCACTAAGATCAAGAACACTTAGAGTGCTCAAATTTCCTACTTCTTTAGGAATGGGACCACTAATTGAAGGATTCTCCGACAAACTCAACACCAAAATACTAGACAAGTTACCAATCTCGTGGGGAATGTTTCCATGAAACTGGTTGTAACTAAGATCAAAATATTGGAGATTAGGAAAGGAAGCGAAGTTGAGACTGTCAAGTGTACCTTGAAGGCCAAGATTTGAGAGGCTTATATTGGTCACAGACGTGGATTTGTCACATGAAATGCCCTTCCAGTTTCTGCAGAGATTAGTACCATTGTTCCATGAAGACAAGGCAGCTTGGCTTTGTTTGGTAAGGCTGGCTTTCCAGTTCAACAGAGCTTTTAATTTGCTTCGCCATCTTCAGAAGCAGCAGCAGAAAACGTGAAGGAAGCAACAATGCAAAAGAATATAGAGAGATTGATACACCTTAATGCTAGATGCTTGGTGAAGTATTCACTTTCAGACATGGTTGCTTTGATGGGTGCGTATATGTGAAGCTTGGAACGAAGAAGTTGATGATAATTCATAACTTGTTATCCTTTATATAAATGGATGGCCCTTGGCAGGAAATAATTTCAAAATATATTATTTTTTATCATTTTATTATTATCGTTTGGTCAAATTTAAACATCATTGATCTCAGAGAAGATTAGCTTGGAGATGCATCAAAGGAGTTTCGGTAATCACACTTGGAATTTTTTTAATGTTGTTCCTTTGTAGTGGGTGAATGATAGAGAGAGATTAGGATTATATATCTTTATTTTTCTACTCAAATACTATATTTAATAAACATGGAAAACGTTGGGACCAAGATATTCTTGAAGTATCAGATAAAATATAGTGTATCATTTTTGTGCAATTTTATATTTCAACTTGTCGGTTAGCTCCTCAAGTGCGCGTGAGAATAATAGATATTTAAAAAAAAAAAAGGAGGGGAGGAATGGGCATTCACTATAAAAACAAAATGCTATTATTGATGGAATTACTTACGAAATTATTTCTGTTGGTAAAATTTCCGATGGATTACTGACGGATTTTCTGTCGGTAAAATTCCGTCCAAAAATTCTGTCAGAAAATAAATTTTCTGATGGGATTACCGATGGAAAAAAAATTTCCATATGTAATTATCGACAAATTATCCACGAAATTTTTTCTGTCGGTAATTATCAACGGCTTTCCGTGGATAATTTTAAAACTAAAATTACTGACGGAATTCCGTGGGTAATAGTAGGTAAAATTAATACATTTTTTTATTTTATTTTGATAATTTATATAAAATAATAAAAATAAAAAGAATCTATCAAAAATAAAAATATTTAAATATCATAAAATTAATATTTAATATAATATATTTAATATATTTAATATTATTAATAAAAGTTATAAATGAAATAAGGATTAGAATTTTATATTGTAAAAAATGAAATATATAATTATATATAAATATATATGTAATATCATATATATTAATATTAAATATTTAAATGAAGTAAGAAATTAAAAATTTTTAAATGTTATATTATAAAAATGAAATATATCATTATATATAAATATATATGTAATATCATATATATTTATATTAATATAAAATATTTAAATGAAATAAGAAATTAAAATTTTTTAAATTTTATATTATAAAAAACGAAATATATAATTATATCTTTAATATTATATATATTTATCTTACTATTATATTTGTTTTTTAATTATTTCATTATATATATTATTATGTGAAAAAATAATACAAGGTTAAAGCAGCTCAACTGGCAAAGGCATCATAACACACACCAGGGGTTTAAGGTTCGAATCCCACCTTTATCACAAAACGCAACAAGTATCTCATAGAGACACGTGGTGTAAGGTTAGAGGGACAAGTGGCCACCGCTTGGGGGGCGCTACGTGAATTTTTTTTTTAAAAAATAATATTAAATTTCTGACAGAAGAAAAATTCCATCAATAATTTCTAACGGAAATGTTCCGTCAGAAATCTGTCGATAATCACTGACGAAAAATTTTCTATTAGAAATTTGGCGATAATTATTGACGGAATTTTTCCGTGGGTAATCCATCGGAAAATTCCGTCAGTCGGAAAATCAATTTGAGATGGAATGTATTCCGTCAGTAATTCCGTCAGAAAACTGAAATTCCATTGGTAATTCTGTGGATAATTCTATCGGTAATTTGATGTTTTTTTTTTTGTAGTAATTCAAGAAAACGATGATGATCACACTGATTTGTTAAATAATATTGCCTGAAATTTCTATTATTTACTGAAATTCAATGGACCATAATTTATGGGTCCCCCAACACCGTGCATCAAGCCATCAACAACAGACAAATATATATGGCCAAAATAATCTAACATTTCAAAATATTTAAATTTTGACCTAACAATTTTAAATCTTAAGCACTTGATTATCTACGAGAACGTTAAAACAATGAGATGGATGTCATGCATGATGTGTGTTGCTGGAAAGTCGTAAATGGAATTTCTATATATATTGACTTTTGATTTAGAAAGACCCTATGGTCTCAAATTTTATTACCTTCTTATAAAATTATGATGACGACTTTGAGAATTTTAAAGTAATGGGATTAGTCCACTGTTGCTTGGTTGTTAAACAGGGTGTTTGATGGGAGATTATAATTAATTATATTGATGAATTTTAAAGTAAGTGGAATATACATAAATTTCCTCAATTTGTTACAATCACATTCCTAGGTAAAGCACGAAATTTGGAGCTAATTCCCGCGTGAATAATGCTCCACTGCTGCCAATGACCGAGTCATACCAATGTTACCCAAACGCAGTATGTGCCCCAACCTCTGTCTAAAATGTGTTAACAAAACAAATGCAATATTAGGGGGCTTAGTCGACAACACTACACTAGCACCGAGCCTATATATGTGCTTCTCCCTTGCTTTCGTACAAAGCTTAAAAGACGTTGCCAACGAGGTGAGATTGTAAAGTCTCAATAACCAATGGCTAATTCCCGGCCATGCATGCATATTAAGGTTTTATAAACTAGTGAAATGAGAATAAAAAACATAGCTATTGATTCCAACCTTCTAAATTTCATGTAGTTTTCAAATTCAAATTTCTTTTCAACATGATCGATCATATGGCTTTTCCTAACAAATTTAGTTTCCAAACAGAGTATGTATGTCAAACCCCTTAATATTTCGATATTCACAGATTAATAAACGCATAGTTCTGTAAGACATACAGAAATAGCGAAAAACATACTGACATTAAGTACTTGTTTACAATACTAGAAATTTCTCGTAGGTCTTGAAAAATATACACAAATGTACAGAGTGTTCAAAAGAAAGCAAAAGTACAAATATAGATAATCATAGCCGCTATGGTATACACCGGGACTCTACGCACTAGTAACCCCTGTCTTTTCTTTCGAGCCACTAGCTTCTGCTAGAATGTTTTCAAGTGTAATAAAAGAGTGAGATTCAAGCGAATCTCAATAGAAACATGTTTTTCAGACATATAAAATGTGAAAATAAATATCTAATATATCATGCCATATAAGATGATAAACTGTTGTATATGACAGAATGCTGTGTATACATTGTTCAAGGCCAAACGACTGTTTATAACCCTGGTTGAACTCTGCGCCTCCATTGGGCCCCAGACCACAAGTAGGTTAATGTGCGTGTCCAAGACACTATGCTCATATTACAGAGAATGACATACTCAAACATATAATAATCATATAGTATACGCAAGAAAAAGTTACTACCTGAATGCTTTCTCAGTTCCACTGTCTGTCCTATACTCCTGTTCTGGCTCGGGCTATTACCAATTCTTATAAATTAAAATTAACAATTAACTGGTTATTACTTGTGCTATTACTTCCATTAAATCAAATTATGCTGGTTATCTAATGTAGTTATAACAGTTTCTGCACAGTACAGTTTTGCACAGTGCAGTTTCACTATTTTTCAGAAACTGACAGATTTTCAGTCAACTTTGGAAATGCATAATTAATTTTAGAAAAATCCAATTTGACTGATTCCAAAGCATAAGTGAAGCTCTTTAAGTGCATTTTCATGGAAAAATACCTAAGTCTGGTAATCACAATCACATTATTAATAGCAATTCATCAAACCTCTACTGTTCCATATTGCATTTCAGAAATAGAGCACAAATTTGAAAAATCATATCTTTTAATCTACTAGTCCAAAAATTATGTTTTACCCATCAAATTAAAGCTCTAAATGTCTACTTTAATTTTAGAAAGTTTCATAATTTTTGGTCAAGGTTTAATTTTCCAAAATTTCGTCATATCCAATCTGACTTCCATAAACATAATCTGACAGCAACTAACTTCAAAAATTCATATCTCTTAATATACTAATCCAAATAACACATATTATATATCAAATTAAAGCTTAGCATGTATGCTTTTATTCTAGAAAGTTTTGTGGCCGTTGGACAAGATTATATTACTCAAAAACATAACACAACCAATTGCTAGAAACTGGATGTCTTAAATTTCCCCTGTTTGACTTAAATTTCAACAATCATAACTTTCTCTCTAGGTATCCAATTGACACATTCTTGGACTCATTTTAAAGCCATGGATGTCTACTATTTCCCTGTAAAAGTTCATAGTCATTGGATACGATTTCTCTAGTCAAAACTCAACATGAAGCTGGCTGTCTTCCAAAAACATCAGTTTAGACAATTTGAGTTTAAAAATCAAGAACTCGTTTATTTTCAATCCAAATTGTACTCTTCTTGATTCTATCACCTACTACAAATTCTAAAATTTCTATACCAAGAAGACCCAGACAAAAACTTCATCTATAGCCTTGGTTTAAGCTTCTACAACTTTCAAGCAGAACCTCTATTTTTCGGCGAGCAGAACAGGGTGATAAAAACTAACATGCATCTATAATTTTATACTATAAACCTCACAAATTTTAACTCTATACTCTCCTACACATATATCATAAGGTTAATGATCCAATTTCAAAACCAAAGGGACCAGAAATCCCACCCAAAATTGACATACAAACTCTGGTTTAAAACTAATTAGTTGACAGAATTTTTCCGGCAATGTTTCTCACTTCCAGCAATGATACAGCCCATAAAACAGCCTGAAATCCACTGGAAAAAGCAAGCTTAAGATGTAGGAAACTCACCTATACACGTTTATGGTGTTGCATGTGAGGTTTAACGCTTTCTTCTTCCTCTTCTTTGATCGTCTTCTTCCTCCGGTTTCACTCTCTCTCACTCAGGTCTCTCTTTCTCTATTCTGTTTCTTTCTTTTGCTTTGGCTGACTTGCAGAATTGAGAGTGAGAGGGAGTGCTTTATTTATTGACTAATTGGGTGCTGAATGTGTGTGTGTGTGTGTTGTACGTATTTGGGTGGAGTGTGTGTGTAGTTTATTAGTTTATCCTATATGTGCTGTCCAATTCTAAGTGAAAAATGTGTGTGCGTTGAAGAAGCCTCCATGTGTGCCAAACGAGAAGAAGATTGAGTGATTGAGTGTTAGTGTGAGTCGGCAAGTTTATATATATACATATAGGTATATTTTTATCCTATTAATTACACACACTAGGCCCAAATGTTTTCCCCTTTATCTAATTTAAAATTTCTTAAATTTCATAGGTTCTATAATTTGACTTATTGTCTAATTCCTACAAATTAATCCTTAAATATTTTTAAGGACTCTCTTCCATAATTAACTTCATAGCGTCTTAAAATAATCCTTATAGTTTGAACGGTTTTGCTCCATTTTATATAGTTCATGGTTACTTTTTCTCCAAAAAATAATTCATGGCTATTTTAGCACTTTTGAAAATATTTCATGACTATTTAAGCACCTTAACCCATTTTGTAAGGTATTTGTATTTCAAAATGCGAATTCCTAACCCTATTTAGAGAATAATGAATCATTTCATTCAACCTAATTACGTCATTTCAGTTGTTTTACTATTTATCTCTCTCATACGCTTATATTAGATATCCAATTAAATCCCCTACTTTATTTGTTGATTAAATATGTCCTTTCTTCATGTACTACATGAATTATGGAGAATATATGATTTGTTTCGTTTTACGAAATTTTTAAGATAACATTTTACTTAAATAATAAAATATAAATTTTCAGATAAAATAGTATAAACAAATTTAAAAGAAGATAGGCCCACTTATAACCCTGATTTCTTCCATTGCGTGAAAAACGCATTGGAATTTATGGTGACAATTAGAATAATGAAACATTGGAATCAAAATCTCTGGCAACCCATTGTCTTATATTTACATTATAAATTATATTAGTGTCGCTTTCCAACAACCACATGAGTATTAATTTATATGAAAAATATATTAAATGATTTTGAAAATTGATGTCTTAATATCTTTTAACAACCACCTTTTAAATAAAATAAAAATAACAATTCTTTTACCAATTCTATTTTTCCCCGCGCCCTCACATATTTCTTCTTGTTGTTCAAACTAGTGGGACTTATAAATTTGATACATGATTCAGCATGTTTATGACTTCCTAACCACGTTGCATATTATAAATGTTTTTTTCATCAGGTCAAAAAAATGGTTTTTTTCCAAATATATTCATGATAATTAATAATTATTCTTTATTTATTGATTCTGAAAAATAATCATGTAATGATGAATAAAGATATTTATGGAAAAAAAGAGTGTTTAATAGTATAGAAATCAACTACACTAAAAACAGAGATCTTCGTTGGTAGCGGTTGCTATAAATCACTAAAGCAAAAATTTTAGTTTCGGGTGCCAACATTGGATCTGGATTCTCTCCTTTTCTTTTTTCCATCCACTACCATCCTTTCTCTCAAAACTACATAGTTTTGGGGTAAATAAAATAAGAGGAGAACTGTTTTTTTTTTTAAAAAAAATCCATCACTCCGAAATATTTTTTAGTAGATCCTAAATTAATTTTTAGTAAACTCAACACTTTAAAATATTTTTTAGTGGCACCAATATCTGACAGTCATGACTCTGAAGTATTTTTCAATAGATACAGGGTATCGGTAAAAAATATTTTATGATGTTAAGTGCACTAAGAATTAATTTAAAATATTAAATGTTTTTGAAAAAATATTTCAAAGTACTACATGCTCCTTTTTTTTTAAAGAAAAATAGTGCTTCCCTTCTTTATTTATTCCAAAACTATGTAGTTTTGGGGAAAAGGATGACAGTGGACGGGGAAAAAAAAAATGAGAGAAGCCAAATTCTTTATCGGTGGTAGCATTTTGGAATCGCTATCCACTATCCACCATTTTTGTGAGATATTAGTGTATTTTTTGTAGTGATTTAGAACTTTTATGAATGTCATTTTTATGATTCAATGAGTTATCAAACTTTGTAAAGGTTTATTATACTACTACAAAGTTAGGTTTGGCCTATGATGATAGTGATTCTGCAAAACGCTACTAAATCAATTGTCACAACTACTTTAGTAGCATTTTTCTAAACCGCGACGCATGCCAGGCATAGTGTTTACAACCGCTACAAGTCTATACCCCTAATTTATTTTTCTATTAACTGTTATTTTCTTGAACATCTTATTAGAGTATATATTTTAAATAGGAATGAAGTTGAAAAGTTATTATATTTTAAGACAAAGGTAACGAGGTTCAAACTTTTCTTTCTTTGGATAAAATATGTTGAAATGATCATATAAATAGTATCAAAGAAGTATATATTGTCGTGTGCACGTAGATATTCTCCCATGGGAGACATTGCTGTTTGAAACATAGTTAGCCACTTGCCTATCACAGTGAAAATTTGAATACTGATTCGTACGAGAGAGTAGCTTCTTTCTCTCAACTCACCCGCTTTGGATAACAACTATTTATATTTTAAATTAAAATTTTCAGAAAATTGACTTATTACATTATTTAAATGGACTTGTACTGATCTGATATGGACGTAGTAATGAGTTACACGACTCATAAAAAAAAAGCTGTAAATGCAAATATTATGAATACGACAACTCATCCCTATAATCTTATAGGATTTTGTTGGCAAAAAATAAAATCTAGGATTTTGCCAGGATGTAATACTTTTGTGGGATACACACACACACACACATATATATATAATTAGGAAGAAGGAGCAGCAGACCTCGCCATTTAATGTCCTTTTTAGTCATTTGACCATGAAAAAAGTTATTCTGATAAAATCATCCAAACATTCTCATTTTATCAAAATTACTTTTTCTCATAATCTATTTTCCTATAATCTATTCTCCAAAAACTATTCTCTTCAGAATCTATTCTCTAAAAGCTAACAAGAACACACCCACAATTGGTTCATCTCAATGTCAGTTCACATGGGGGGAAGCACGTGCGGACAACTTCCAATTATTTTTACACATTTCTTTATTTTGTTTGCAAAAAAAAAAAATTAACATTAATTGTAGGCCTCCATATTCAATGAAATTTTCAATTTTGCCCCCGTACCATATGTGTCACTTTGGAGCCTAGATCCGCCGCTATTTTTTTGGGCCAGCAGATCGGCGGCTATTTCATCTTAGATTTTATATCAATACTATGTAGGCCCAATCTATTTGTTATCATGTTTTTTATACATTTAATTTATACCATTTTTCCAAGAGGTTTGATGTAATGAAAGAGGCTAATCCCTCATGTGACCACATTTAATAAGGTTCTAAAATTCGGATCGGGTACCAAACCGGTCGAGGTAGTGGTTCAAAGGTTAATGGGTCATATCGAAATCAAACTGGTCATATTAAAATAATATAATTTAATAGATCATATTTTATTTTATTAGTCATTTTGTATTTTATAAAAATTAAATGGTTAAATCATGGATATATATGATTAAATTTTTTATTTATTATTTTTATACATGTGGTTATTAAGTATTATTTTATTTTTAAACATGTTTTTAAAGTTTAATTAGATATTAATGGATAAAAAGAAAACAATGGGGCATAAATGAATAAGTAGGAATTGGGGAATAAAATGGTAGTTTGGACATAATATTTTTTAATAATAGCCTATTAGATATTTAGGTTGAACTTTGCGTGTGTGAAGGAAAAGTCGTTGTCTTTGTCCTCTCAGCACTGTACGCTTCTCTTCCTCTTCTTTCTTTGCGGTGTGCTTTTATGATTCCGGTCCTCCACTATCTTCCTCTTTGCGATCTTGACGAGGGCAACGATAGGAGAAACATGGTGAGTTCTTGAAAAATCAACTCAGGTGACTAGATCTACTCGTTTTCTTCTTCAACCTCTATCATTTTTGTTTTAGCCTCCGATTTAAATCTACTCTTCCCTTCTTCTTCAACCTCCAATTTGGATCTCCTCTTTCCTTTTTTTTTTCTTTGGTTTTTAATCTGGATCTGCCGATCTGATGATTTAAAACAGATAAACTCGGTTGACTCGGCCGAGTTAGTCCCGAGTCATCCGAGTTAGTACCGAGTCTGAAGTGACCTCTAAGCCTTCACCTAGACCAGTTTTGTGCCTGTTTCATTGATTTCCGAGCCAAACCAGCCCGGACCGAGTTTAAGAACATTACATTTAATACCTCAAAGTGTTTTGAATAAAATTGCCTTCCATAAAAAGATACAGGTGCCTAGAAAACAAAACCAAAAAGAAAATATACAATTTCATATTGGACAAACCCATCCTAATTGTTCTTACGTTTTTCTTATACAACTATATTACAGGAGGTTCAATCATTGTCAAACAAATTAAGTTTATTTCACTCGATTGACTAAACTTTTGCTAGCTGTTTTTGTTATTGCTATTAAGTACACATGGTATGCCAATTATATCACAATTAAAATTTCTATTATTATTTTTAAATTATATTAACTACCCTCCAATTTTACTAAAATTATTAAATTCTTCTCAATAGCATAAAAATATATATTCCAAAATTTAATAAGAAGAAAATCTATATCCATATATGACCATATCCATGCTCACGTGCTATGAGCATGAAACAGGAAGATAATTGGAGCAAGAACCTTCTTTAGAGGCTACGAGACAAAACATGGATCCCTTAGCCAATCTACTCGAATTAGTGCTCGTGACATCGTGGGCCATGGAACCCATACTCTGTCAACCGCCGGCGGCGACTTTGTGCCAGCGGTGAGCGTTCTCCGAAATGGCAACGGCACCGCGAAAGGAGGATCTCCGAAAGCTCGTCTTGCAGTGTACAAAGTATGTTGGGGTCGTGATAACTCTGAAGAGTGCACTGATGAAGACTTGCTTAGAGCTTTTGATCAAGCCATTGATGATGGTGTCGATGTGCTCTCTGTTTCCATCGGCCGGAGCACCGTCCCGAATGTCAACGACATGTTGACCAATGGGATCTCTATTGGCTCCTTTCATGCAGTTTCAAGAGGGGTATTAGTTGTTGCCTCTGCTGGTAATGATGGACCTGAGCTTCAGACTGTTTCAAATGTGGCACCTTGGATCTTCACTATTGCTTCTAGCTCTATAGACAGAGAGTTCAGTAATAATATTACTCTCAGCAATGGCCAACTCATGAAGGTAATACATTAAGTACCCAACGGTACTTTGAATAAGATCACATTTAATAGAGGAACAAGTTTCCCTGTTAAGCACTTTGATTGCTTAGTATGGAAAGCCTAATTAAATTTGGGTCATTTATATCTTGATCAGAGACGGTTTAAATTTAATTTTTTTAAATGATGATTTTTAAAATAAAAAATCATTTTTTTAAAAAACATATTAGTTAAAGATTTTATACGCATTAAAATAATTTATTTTAAAAATATAGACTTTTTAAAAAATTCATCTATGTATTTGCTCTTTTTGCTAAGCAAAGTATAGAAACTTGTTCCATTTAATAAGAGGATACATGTGTTTATGAAAAAAATATCAAAACACACACGTATAAGCTCATTAACAGTTCAGCTCATTTCTCAACAAGACAACATTACCAATGTCATATGTTTTTTATTGATTATTTCTAATTACTTGGATAATCAGGGGACAAGTCTTGCAACAAACTCAACATCTCGACAGTTAGTTCCTGTGCTGATTGCTGGTAATGCTAGGCTCCCCAATGTCACATTTGATGATGCGTAAGAACAAAATTCCCCCATTCTTGATTACATTATTTTTTTTTTTTTTTGAGCGTGTTAATTTATCAAATGTTTATAACTCAGTTTCTACACAAACATGTTGTCTCCTATCACAGTGATCATTGCAAGCCTGGAACACTTGATCCCAACAAAGTAAGAGGCAGTATATTGGTATGCCGAAGAGGAAGAACCCTAAGGCCTGTGGATAAGGGACAAGAAGCAAAGCGAGCAGGTGCTTTGAAAATGATTTTGCAAAATGACGAGGACTTGAACACAGCCACAGCTGATGCTCAAGTTATAGACACTTCCAATGTTCCAACATATCAACATAAAGAGAAGTCAAAGAACACATCCCAGCAGGACAAAAATCCTTTTGACGTCAAGTGATTATTATACATCTTCCTTATGCTGCACCTATCCTTTTAAGAATTTTTTTGAAATTATTTGTCATAACCTGGCTATATTTATACATGCATTGCAGGAACCTCACTGCTTTTTTGAATAACGCAAAAACATTTGCCCCAATAAAGCCAGCTCCAAAAGTTTCTGCATTCTCATCCAGGGGACCTAACTTGATTCTCCCATCAATCCTCCAAAAGTTTCTGCATTCTCGAAAAGTTTCTGCCCCTTGGGTTTTGCCCCCAAAAATGCCCCCTTTCCAAATGTGTTTTCCTTTTTTTTTGTTGTTGGTATTTTGTCATTAGATTCTACATAAAACAAGTGACATTTTGATATTTTATGGGTAAAAATATGCTGTTTTCAATTTTTTATGATTTTTAAAAAATATAATACTCTTAAAATTTCATCAAGAGTACTAAATCTTTGATTACATCAAGAGTATTAAATTTCTTGCCTATAGAGAATGTGGATATTTTGGGGGCAGTACCCAAGGGGTAGTAGACACTCCCTGCCTGATGTAACTGCCAGAGCTAAATCCCTCAATCAATTACATGATTCATGAGTTTCTAGGATTCCTAAAAAAATTTTTTTTTCTTTTTTTCAATTTTAGCCTGATGTAACTGCACCAGGTCAGGATATAATTGCTGCTTATTCATCCGGGGCAAGTCCTACCAACCTAGATTTAGATGTAGGTCGCTTTGACTATAATATTCTATCTGGAACCTCCATGGCATGTCCTCATGTTGCCGGCGTTGCGGGTCTTCTCAAAACTCGACATCCTAAATGGAGTCCAGCTGCTATTAAATCAGCAATTATGACCTCTGGTATGAAATGCATCAAGTGCTATTGTCATGTGTACAGTTTCCTTCTTTTGTTAATTTCTTACTAACTAAAGCATTTCAAAAATCTTTGACCATCCCGCATCCACACTGGATAACACCAATAAGCCAATTGTAGATGAACAAGATAATGCAGTAGCAACTCCATTCCATTATGGTTCAGGACACATTAAACCTAACCTTGCAATGGACCCTGGACTAATTTATGATCTGAAGGCTTCTGATTACCTCAACTTGTTATGTGCTTCTGCTTATGAGGAACGAATAGTTGAAGCCATTAATTTTAACAACCCATACAAATGTCCAACGTCTTACAGGCTAGAAGATTTTAACTACCCTTCTATCACAGTGCCATTCTTAGGTGTAAAACCAATAAATGTTACTCGTACAGTAACAAATGTTGGGCCTCCAAGCACATATACTGTGAATGTGAAAGCCCCAAAAGGAGTTAAGGTTGTTGTTCTTCCAACAACTTTGACCTTTCAGAGGACAAACCAGAAGAACAGCTATAGGGTTATTTTGCAGGCAACAAGTTCAGCCAAAACTTCAGAGCCTTTGTTTGGAGGGTTGACATGGACTGATGGCAAGCACAACGTGAGGAGTCCTATAGTAATTTCTCAATCTGCGAAAACGGCTATGTAGATTTCGATGTTTCCAACCCAATGTGTTGTATGTTAATCAGATAGTGCACGCAGCGTTAGTAGAGTGATTGTTTTCAGATGTGTGGATATATTGAACTTTGTTATATTAAAATAAAGTGATCACGCTTCCTGCCATAAAAAATAAATTAATGAAGTGATAGTTCTACCCTCTAGGTCCTCCCAATCAAGTTTAACTTCTGATTTACTACTATGGTTTCTACTTTCTTCTGTTTAGATCCTATTGGGTTTCTTCTGTTTAAATTCAATATAGCAAGATCATTAGGATGGAGTATATATATTTTAGAAGTGATAGGCTGATAGCATGGAGGCTTTAACCCACATCCTATCTTTTTCTTTTCTTTTTTTCAAAGACAATGGCTATGCTACACACCTAGCATTTACCCCTTTCAATCTACCATACAAGTCATCCGAACTAATTCATCGGAATAAAAAATGGACTGTTAACTCGTTAAATCTATTTTAAATTGAAAAACTTTTTCAACTTTTTTTATATGAAATGAGATTTTGAATGATAGAGAAAATTACAAGAAATCATATTTAAACATTAATTACTTAAACAAAATTTATTTTAATCTGTAACTGACTCACATAGTAGACAAAGAAAACAATTTTTGAATGTATAAAGGCAAGCAACTGCGTGAAATTTATATTATATTTCTAGCCCTTAAAGTGTGTGTGGGAGGTTTGTGCTATGAGTGGTAATAATATTGAATATATATATATATATACATATATATATATATAAAGAGTTATGAAAAATATTTAAGAACAAAATTGCACCAAAAAATTACTCTAGATCATTGAGCGTTAATGAAAAAATACTTTAGGGTGGTGGATGCACCTTAACTTACTATTAGGAGTCAATGGCAAGGGCAAAATTGCATTTGAAGAAATACACAAAACTACACCTGAAAATGCTTTAATGGCAAATTGTACCACAAATAAGATTTGGGTGGTGAATGCAATTGAGAAATAACATGGGAATGTTGTAAGCTACTCGAACCTATATTTTTTTTTAAAAAAATAAATTTTATTTTTGTTTAGACATGAAAAGAAATAATACAAACTTCTTTTAAAACAAAAAAAAAACTAATTTAATTTAGCATAATTTTAAATATTTTTAATTAAAATTTCTATGTTGCAGTTAAAAAATACGCAAGAATTTGAGTACGTTTCTGAGAAATATTTTAGTACAAATAACTTAAAATTAGAAAAAAAATATTGTAACGGTGACAATTAATTTTTTGTTAAGAAATCCAAGTTCATGATACGCATTTTTGGTCATGAGAATATTTAGAGAAGTGCTTATAAAAATTGTTACATTGATAATAGAATATTCAAACATAAACTTCTAGAGTATGGGTTGTATATTTATCAATATAATTTATAAAGAAAATTACATTCAGGTCCTGGACAAAAGAAAAAAAGAAAAAATGGTCACTTAAAATCTCAAAACTGCCAAAAAGTCTTATTTATAGGGAAAATTACATTTAGGTCCCAGACAAGAGAAAAAAAAGAAAACAAGGTCTTTTGAAATCTCAAAATTGCCCAAAACGTCCCATAGGACTTTTTTGTAATAAATTCCAATCATAGACTTGCTAATGGACGCCTTTAAACTTGTCAATAGACGCCTCTAGCCCTGTCAATGATGTCAATGATACACTCATGGACTTGTCAGCGGACACCCATGGACTTGTCAGCGGACACCCATGGACTTGTCAATGGAATTGGAGTTTATTACAAAAAAAAGTCTCACAGGACTTTAGCAATTTTGTGATTTTAAAGGACCATTTTTCTCATTTTTTTCTCTTGTCCGGGACCTGAATGTAATGTTTCCTAATTTATTTATATAATCAATCAAAATAATTCAATTAATTACCATTTTATTTATATTATATTTTATGATAAAAAATTTAGGTGAATTTCACACTAAAAATTTAGTATGCCTGCTAGTTAACGTTACAAGTTATATATTGTCACTTTAACTAGGGCATAATGTTTTAAAATATTTAAGATGTCTCACAAATTTTTAGGATAAAACATATGGTAGTGTTAAATTTCATGTACACAAACACACACAATAAAGATAATCGTTATCACATAAGGGTAAAAAACATAAGGCTTAAACCAAACGAAGGAAACATGTTGGCTTATGTCTTGGTAACTATTTCAAAAAATAATCAATGATTGAAATATAGGGGGCAATCATGGATCATCTCTTAAGGAGCCTTTTATTAATTACTTACAACTAAATGTGATGATTAGCATAAAAACAATTATTTGAGCTTTTTTTTTCTAACAATTATATTGCAATTAAATTAAAATACTTTTAAAATAAATATTTATTGATTTTTGGGATGAAAATAGATGAAATAGAAATTTGTTTAGAAAATTATAATAAAAAACTCCTAAAACAATAAATTTTTATTTATCCCTGCTTCAAAAGATAATAAGAATATGCTAGTTTAACAAAATTTTCTGAAAGATCCTTTGAGCTAGCTTGAATTAGGTAAATTAATTCTCTCACACTAGGCAAGACTTTATCCCTCTAACCAAAACCTAATTTAAACCCTAGTAAATTGAATCAATGAAATGTAATAATATAAGTAACTAAGAATTCTTACATTACAATCATAATTAAATATTTATAACAACTTCAAATAAAAACTATACCAAGTCAATTATATGAAATTGCTATTAATGAAACACAAGGTATCAAATGCATAACATTAAAATCCAAATAAATGCAATCTCCCATATTGTATGAAATCTCACTACAAAATATCAAACCATCATAATAATTAAACCTAAACCTAGAACTCAATTATTAAAAAAGAAAGAGTAAGAAATTAGATAAACAACACTCTCTTTTTAAGATCCAAGCTCAAGAATCAAGTAATTGCTCTAAGAGAAAAGAGATTCAGCCACTGTAATTTATCATCACAACTCCACCAAACATATTCAAAGATTCAGCCATTAAAGAACATCAAAAGAAGAAGGGTGAAACAGAGCAAGCTCCAGCGGTGGTAGAGGACAAAGGTTGCCGGCGATAAGGAAGAACGGTGAAGGAGCAGTGAGGAAAAGAGAATCTGAAAGCGGCTATAGAAGTTGAGGACGGTGGTGAACGAAGGTGGAGGGACGGTGCTTTTCGGCAACCTAGAAGATGAAGTTGGAGGAGCGATTCCAACAGTGTAGGACAAATTTTGGCGATGAGGAAGAAGGTGGTGCACAGTGGCGGAATGAAGAAGGTTCGCCAGTGGTTTCCAAGGAGAAGGTTGTCGGTGGTAGAATGAAGAAGGTTCGCCGGCGCTCTTCCCTCTCGACCTAGTCTCTGTCTCACTGATGTGTCTTCGTCCTCGCCGCTGCAACTATCAACTTGGGATGATGAAGGTCATCGCCGGCGACAATCGAGGGACAAAAGTCGTCGGCAATGGAGAATAGAGAGTGAAAGTGGAGGTGATGAGAGAGGATGACGATCAAAGGTTATGGTCTGCAGGTTCCGCAGCGCAGCTTCGTCTCTGATATGTCGAGCTGCCACTGAAATCTGACCTAAGTCTCAGCTCAAAACACAATTTTTGACTAGGGACTTATTGCAAAATATAAAAGTTTGTGGAGGGACTGAAAATTTAAAACATTTGTAGGGAAAATTGTTGTTTTCAAACAATATGGGCATTTTTCTGTAATTTTATCTAGTCCTTTTCTTCTTGATTTGTAGTTTCCAGAAACTCTGGGTCCTTTTCTGTAAATTTTCTAAATTGATCTGCAAAGATAATAAAATGGTCGAATATATTTATACTTATAAAAGATTACTCAACATTCCAATCTCTTCAGGAATGGGACCAGAAAGAGAATTTTCAGCAAGCCCGAGATACGTCAGGCTCCTTAAGTTCCCGATTTCACAGGGAATACTCTCTCCAAGATTACATGCACTAAGATCAAGAAGAATCAGAGTGCTTAATGCTCCTATTTCTTTAGGAATGGGACCACTAATTGAAGGATTCACAGTGAAACTCATGTTCAAAACACTGGACAAGTTACCAATCTCGTGGGGAATGTTCCCATAAAATTGGTTGTAGCTTAGGTCAAAATATAGCAGATTAGGAAAGGAAGCGAAGTTGAGATTTTCAAGTGTACCTTGTAGCCTAAGGTTTGAAAGACTTTTACTAACCACAGTCATGGATTCATCAGCACATAAAATGCCTTCCCAGTTTATGCAAAGATTAGTGCCACTGTTCCATGAAGACAGTGTAGCTTGGCTTTGTTTGGTAAGGCTGGCTTTCCAGTTCAACAGAGCTTTTGCTGCGCCATCATCTTCAATAGCAACAGCAGAAAATGTAAAGGAAACAACAATATAGAAGAATATGGAGAGATTAATAGTACACCTTAATGCTAGAAGCTTAGTGGATGACAGATCACTTTCAGACATGGTTGTTTTGGGGAATTATTATTGAAGTGAACGAGTTTCAGGCAATAATTTCTGAATATAAAATTTTTGGTTTATTATCTATTGGTCAAAAAAACATCATTCAACTCAACAAGGATTAGTTAGGAAAGGCGTCAATGGAGCTTCGATGAATAATGATGCATACAATGTTTTTTTATCCTAAATGGTAGATGTGTGTAATAGAGACATTAGGATATTTTATATCTATATATGTAGTCTCTCTTTTCTCCCCTCCTTTTAAATATTATAATTCAACATTTAAAACGTTGCGACGATAATATTCTTTAAGTATCGGATAAAATATAGGCTATCATTTTTTTTGTGCAATTTTATATTTCTAAACTTTCGGTGAGCGCTTCAAGTTTTTGCAAAGAATGAATATTTTTCAGAGAAAAGAATGGGAGGAATGGACATTCAAGAAAACGATGATGGTCTCAAATTGATTTGTTGGATATATAATTTATACTGCTTAACTTCATCATGGACCATAATTTACAGGTCACCGGCCCCAACATCATGCACCAACAACAGACATCGGTTAAAGTGATAGTAATATCTAATATATGGCCAAACATAATCTAATCTTTCAAAATTTTTAAATTTAAACTAAAGATTTTAAATATTAAACACTAGATTATGAGAGAACAAAAGAAAATAACAACGAGATGGATGTCATGCATGATGTGTTGCTGGAAAGTAGGGAATCGCACGCCGATATTGACTTTTGGAAGACCCAATCCCTGTGGTCCCAAATTTTACCTTATAAAATTTATAGTGGCACTCTTTTGATGACTTTGAGTATTTTAAGGGAATGGGATTTATTATCTTGAAGGTTTTTTTTAATAAAATGGTCGAATATATTTATACTTATAAAAGGTTAGTACAACATAACAGAGTACAGAAATTTAAAACACACAAGACAATAGCACATACCAAACACCAATATCTAAGAGAGTTCACAATAAAAAAAAGAAGAAGAAGAAGAAGATACCAACATTATTACTACAACCACTATAACCAACAATAAAATCAAGCCTAAACTATACAAAAGCCCCCCTTAAATTTTGGGTAAGTTGTATGTAACCCTAACATTTCAAACTTCAAATTTAACACCTTGGCCTTTTATTTTTTTAATTATTAACCCACTGTCGTTAACTGACTGTTATCTTTTTTAACGGAAATTGTCACATCAGATTAATAGATTACACATGACATCTTACATGGCATTTTATGTAAATTATTAATTTCAGAAAACCCCCCAAACTATGACCAGTTACTAATAACCCCTTGACATTTTAAAATTTAAATTTAACTCTCTTAAAATTTTGATTTATAATATAAAGCCCCATATGATTACCTTTATCATTTTAATAAATTTATTAAGATTCTTATTATCATTTATCAATTAAAAAAAATTGTATGGACGTTGAACCTCTGATTCAAGAAAAAATATGCATTACTACTAAAGAATTAATGAGGGCAAAAGCTATCCTCTAACACAAATGTAACATTTAGGCTATCAGTGCTCAATTATCCCAAGAAAATAAGTACATGTTATACAAATTATGACATTTTTATTTTTGTCTTTGTAAATATTATTTTTCTAGTTTTTGCTATACAAAAAAAGCTATGTTAAATGACAAATGATAGTAAAAATCTTAATAAATTTATTAAAATGATAAAAACAATGACATTGAGTTTAATATTATAAATCAAAATTTTAAGGGAGTTAAATTTAAATTTTGAAATGTCAAGGGGTTATTTGTAACCGATCAAAGTTCATGAAGGTTATCTATAACTAGTCAAAGTTCAAGCGATTTTATAAAATTAGTAACTTACATAGGATGACACGTGTCATCTGTTATTCTGATGTGACAATTTCTGTTAAAAAAATAACGATCAATTAATTACAAGGGGTTAATAATATAAAAATAAAGGGTCAAGGGGTTAAATTTAAATTTTAAAATATCCCGATGGGCGGTTATATGCAAATGACCTAAATTTCAAGAGGATTTTATATAATTGAACTTAAAATTAAAACCTCCAACACCTTAAAATGAGGAAAAGGATAGAGTGGCTTATGACTTGGCAACATGAGAAACATGTCAAGTCACCAAGAAAAAGTTGGTGATCCATCAGCACGACAAAAGCAAGTAGAGCGCTTGGTGGTTACACAAGGAGTTTGATGGAATATATAATTAATTACATTTATGTTCTTTGTCTTATTAGAAATGATTTCTTACCTTTGAAGGATCATCAGACAATCCAAAAGGAATAGTCCACAGATGTTTATACCATCTCTCGGAAGGGGTGGAGAATGGCAGGTATCGACATCAGATATTCCAAGTTCCAGATCGAGGTCTTCTTCATTGGCATCCCCCGGACCCGGGATTTCATCGCCTTGATGTAGACGGTTCGGCGATTAGGGAAGGTTAGGCTGCTTGTGGGGGTGTTATCCGGGATCGCAAAGGTAACTGGATTCGCGGATTCCAACAGAAGTTAGGTCATACCTTCCCAACTGCTGCTGAAATCCATGCAATCCGTCGAGGCCTTCTACTATGTAAAAAGCTGGGGCTCAAGAAAATCAAATTGTTTACAGACTCTCTACAGGCAGTCCATCTATTATCCACTCATTGTGATCCTGATCATCCTTTGTATGATGTTATTTTAGATACCAGATCTCTTGTTTACAGCGACTGGGAGCTGGAAATTTCCCACACTCATAGGGAAAGCATTCCTTGTGCAGACTACCTGGCAGGAACGGCGCATAGGATTCCACAAGACTACGTGGAATTAGGGCTTTCTCCAATGGAATGTATTCATCTTTTTGCTTTGGATTGTGGATTGTTACCACATGATCACTCTGTAGGGACTAGCCTATAGATTTTGTCACCTACAAGCTTTGCTTGCCCTTGTATCAAAAAAAAAAAAAAGAAAGAAATGATTTCTTAGATTTACTATTATCTTGTTTGAATAAGTATGATCTTTCACATTACTAGTTTTCTCTTTAAATTTTTCTAGAATTTACATTTAATTCTTAGATAATCAAGAAAATTCATATTTACTTTTTGGCCTTAGGACTTAGGTGTAAGATTTTATAAATATACTTTAAAACGTCTTTTTTTTTTGTATGTTTTGTCTTGAATAAATTGAATAAAATTTGATATTAGTTCCCTTTCCTTTATTTTCTTTTTTTTTTTTTGGTTTTGTTTTCTCCATATTCTATCTCCCCTCCCCTCCCCCTACCCCTCCTTGAGTGGACTGGTATGGCTGTTATTGAATATATATTCAAAACTTTGTTATGTCCATTGAGAATTTCTCTCTTTCTTGGGTCTCAAATTCTATGGAAAAGAATGCGGATTGGCTTGCTAAATAGTCTTCTAGCAGATGAGCCTCCAAGATTATTGGGTTATTAAACCCCCATCCACCCTTTGTAATATCTTTTGCACGGTAGTAAATCAATCCAACTTGAGATAGTAAATATCTTAATAAATATATTCTCATAGTTTTTGCCATACAAAAAAGCTATAAAAATCAATCCACCCTTAATATTAAAACTGTTGACGAATGTGAACAATGAATTGGTGAATCAACCCCTTAGTCCGTCTGATCAAGAGCTTTAAATGGATCTACTGAGTTGAATTTTCTCTCTCGCTCAATTAAGCTCTAAACGATGTCAATTTGAGTTTTAAAAAAAAAAAAGTCCATCAGATTTGTACTTCAATAACCCTATTTTGGTAGATTGTGTATTGTGTGTTTTACATGAATGTACTTGGGTATTAACTAATACCTTTAATTTAGATATTAATCTTTTCAGGATTACATATGAATATGTTTAAATATTTTAATTAAATTATATTATTTCAATTATGATTGGGTTGATACCGGTTTTAACCATAATTCGACCATGGACCCTGAATTACTGCCTCATTCAATTTGATGTTTGATGATAGTGTAATTGTCTTTCTTTTATTGACTTCCGCTTTTATCTCCAAAATTAAAAAGAAATAAAAGAAAGCCTAAATTGCAGTTTTCTATATCATATATATCATGATAAGTAAAAGGAAGCCCATATTACCAACTGAGGTTGGTGCTAGCTTCGGAAGTTTAAGCACAAAATATTGAGTTTGAGTTCATGTGAATGCCAAAAAAGGCATTTAGGAAAGTTACTCCCAATTAGCCCAACAAATGAAAATGTTTGAATATAACTCATTCAAATAGTCATATATAAAAAAAGGAAACCCATATTATGGTACGAGTAGAAAGAAACGGAGAATGATTAGGTATCAAAACTAAAATAAGGATAAACTATAAAGAATGGATTGACTTAAAATGTTATCAACAAGAGCGAGCTAAAAATTGCTAGTGACCAACGACCAATTCACAACCGTTCATGCCTATTAAGGTTCATATAGCTATAGTGAACTGGGACCACAAAACAAGGTTATTGATTCGAAGCTTCTAAATTCCATTTGTTTTCAAATGCAAATTTCTTTTCAACACGATATGGCTTTTCCCGATAAATTTGGTTTCCAAACAAAGTCTGTCTTCCAGCACTATATTGTCCAAGCACAATATGTATCCAAATGCCTTGCATTTATCCAAATATAGTGTGTGTTTGGAACAGTGATAGGAATACTTAAAAACAGTTTTTGAATCATAATTCACGGTATACGAAATAAATATATAAGAGGAGTTTTATCTTGATTTATGTGAAAAACAGCTTAATTAAACGCCACCAAATCGTGGATCCAAACACTCACATAATGTATTTCCGCCATATATGTATAAATAAAGTTACTCAAACACAATAGCATGTTTCCCAACATATAATGTTCCAAACTCAATTTTATGCTTTACCAATAACATTTACTTTAATCAGTCAATTGCCACTATGCTAACTCCTATCCACAGCCAAAAGAAAAATAACCCGGCCCTTATAAGTCCACCATTAGTCTTAAGTGGCCGTATACAACATAGTACCAAGCATAGATAAACCTACACAATATCTTCCAATAGTCCATACTTAAAAATGTGTGTGAATGATTATGCATATATATACAAGAAAAAAATTTTCATAATTCAAATACATGCTCCCTCCGGTCCTTAATATAAGACATATTTAAGGGTAAATCTTGATTCTAAATATAAGAAGTAGTTTTTAAATTTGTCAAACCTTTTCTAATTCATCTCTATTGATGCTCCCTCAACAATAATAAAAAAGGAGAGGGGATAAGGGAATTAAGGAAGATAACTGAGGTGTTTTAGAAAATATTTGTTATATTAACCAAATTAACCAACTTCTTTAATCTAATCAAATTTGATAAATATGTCTTATATTAAGGACTGGAGGAGTATTATGTAACGATACAACACTACTTTTTTCTCAAGTTCATTTATTATCACATATTCATAATAATCTTAGAACATTGCAATCACCTTAGAAATAATAATAATAATAATAATAATAATAATAATAATAATAATAATAATAATAATAATTATTATTATTATTATTATATGTGCTTGCCCCTTGCGGATATTAAAAAAGGAAAGCAGAGAGTAATAAAATGAGGCGTTATGCTTTACAGCTCATTATATAAGTCATTGAAGATCTAAATCTTGAAAGCATTAAATAAAAATAATGAGATTCGTTAATTTTCAGGAAGGCATATAGACATACACATGGCACGCTTTGGGACCACTACATAAGTTTAATTGTAATTTATGACCGTTGGCAAAAAAAAAAAAAAAAAAAAAAAGTAATTTATGACCAAAATATTCTAAAATTATAATTCAAAAAAATTAAATGTGTTCATTATAAGGTATAATTATTTTGTTACCTTTGTCTTTTAAACTTTTCGTATTAGAAGTTAAAATATAAGTTGTAAACTATTTACTATATAGTTCATTATATAAACTGCAAAAGAATAGTATTAGATCCTTTCAACAATATATAATAGATAACTAGGTTTTTTTTTTTCATCTTCTATATTTAAAGCCAACTAAAAATTTTCATATATAATGATCAAATTTTATAAATTAATTCAGCACAAAATTCCGACACTTATATGTATTAGTTAGGCAGTATTTTTCATTTAGGAATTATAATAATTATTATGGTCATGAGGAATTATAGGTTATCTTAATTTAATCGGCTCAATACTGTAACGTGAAAATGGACAAAAAAATTGTTTCAATATCTCCTCTCTACCTATTGTTATCTACAACAAAATGATATAAATAATAAAAGGAACAATTGCACTCAAATTTTCTATAAAAGTGTCGCTTTCCCACAACCACGTGAGGATTAATATATATATATATATATATATATATATATATATATATATATATATATATATATATATATATATATATATATATATATATATATATATATATATATTGCCAGAAGTAAGGATTAATTTATATGAAAATTATGCTTTTGAAACAATTCTTTTGTCAATTCTATTTTTACAAAGCATCCATATTTCTTCTTCTTGTTCAAACTAGGCGGACATGTAAAATTTGACACATGAGTCAGCATGCTTATGACTTGCAGACCACGTTGCATATTATATTCCTTTTGTTGATATTAGTTGCATATTATATTGGGAAAATTCCAAAAAACTACACTCAAAATATCCAAAGGACAAATCAGTACAACGAAATTCAGAAATGACAAATCAGGCGGGTGTCAGAAAAATGTGCAATCTGTCCTTTTGAAATTTCGGCCAAATTACCAAAATGCCCTTCAGCCCTCAGTCGTAATAACAACATCAGAGTTGTTAATGGCGAATCATGAGTTGTTAATGGCGATGTGAATGTTGTTATTGGCCCTGAAACTTGTTAAATGTTGAAAGAAGAAATTGGAGTTGTTAATATCGAATCCGAAGGTGTTAATGGCGAGATATGTGTTGTTATTGGTCCTGAAATTTGTTAATTGTAAAAGAAGAATTGCAGTTGTTAATACCGAATCTAAAGGTGTTAATTCCGATGATCATGTTGTTATTCTGAAGAGTGCATGAAGGGCATTTTGGTAATTTGACCGAAATTTCAAAAGGACAGATTGCTCATTTTTCTGACACCCGCCTGATTTGTCATTTCTGAATTTCGTTGTACTGATTTGTCCTTTGGATATTTTGAGTGTAGTTTTTTGGAATTTTCCCTATTATATTCGATATAAAATTTATGCTGTATAAGACCCTAAATATAAATTATAAGTTACAATTACTTACTATACTATCTAATATAATTTTTTTGGATAAAAAAGAGTAATTTTTTTCAAGTTTGTTCTTAATCATTAATTATTAAAAATTTTTTTCACTTATTGATTCTAAAAATAAGCATTTAATGACACACACACACACACACACACATAATAACACAGACACGCCCCACACACACACATGTATGGTGCTTGCGCAGCACTTGCTATTGGATACTGTATATGAAACACAGTTGGCCACTAATCTTTTCTAGCAAAAGCAGGGAGTTGAAATTTTATTCCCCATGTTATGATGGCATAGGCGAAACTTAATCCTCTGCTCCTTAATATAATTAAGACCTAATTAACTATTATTTTCAGTCTTTAATATAAGACCTAGTTAGCTAATTGAAGAAGAATATAGAAGCTAAATAAATTACTTAATTATAATATCTATATATTAATTTATAAGCCAAGTACATTAGCTTAAAGAAAAAATAAAATATAAATACTTTAAAGTAATTTTTAGCTTTTTTAATCTCGCCAAATTAGTCAATAGGATCATATAGATCAAAGGTAATAATTTGAGTAGATTAATGATGTTAGTGAGGTTAGTTAATATAATATTTTTTCTAAAACACTATAATCATCTTCTTTAATTACCCCGCTCCCTCTATCTCCTACTTGATTATAGTTGAAGGAATGTCAATATAGTTAATTTACGAAAAAATTAATAAACATTTAAAATAGGCTCTATATTTAGGACTAATATTAACTTCTTAGTTGGTCCTACATTAGGGACCAGAGGGGTATTTATATTTTAAACTAATATTTTCAAAAAATTGACTTGTTCTATTTAAAATGGCTCGTACTCTTTTTTTCGATAAAACCATAAAATTGTATTTATGCAATAAAGGAGTAAAATACAAAAGATTGTAACATATTACACACATCTTGTAAAATATAGGAAAGGTTCCACGGAATTAACCTAGTTTTAGTAAATATTTTGACGTGCAACATTCTGACAAGATGATAAAAAATAGTGCTGGATCGTAATAAAGTTTAGAGCATCCCTTATAGCCACTAGTTGTAACTGTAGAGTGCCTAGACAAACAGGAGGCGCAATAGTCCAGGTATTATATATGATCTGATTGAAGTAGACTTGAACACAAACACAACGATTTCCAGATTTGAGCTTTTGAAGTTTGAATCATAAAATCCAAGATTGTAGAGTATATTCCGGCACTATTGTTTGGAGAACGGCAGATCTTAGTTCCTCCTGTGTTATGTTATCGAATTCCATCTGATGTTTGGGAGTGGTAGTAAATGCAATAGCTCTTGCCTGGGCCATGTAAATGACTCGTATAGGAGAAAATCTCTTTCCTGCATGACAGATACTATTTCGTGCATACCAGAGAGACTCAAGTAATTGAAAAGGCAAGAAAGATAAGAAATTACCATTATCTTTATAATCATGTAACCATATACCTATCCACTGCAATAGCGATATTAAAGGGAATTCATCAACTCTAGTTCCCTAATTACCACCAAACCAACAAGCTTTAGCAAAAGAACAGTGAAGAAATAACTAAAGACTCATTGTCGGAGACACAGAAGGAACATAACCTCAGAAACAGTCAAGTGTCTAAGTTTAAGCATATGAGTAGTTGGCAAAATACCTCTTGCAATCTTCCAGAGAAGTAAGCAGATCCTTGGGGGGAGTGATGTTCTCCAAATCATGTGATAAACAGCCTACACATTTGTTACGATTCAATGGCTTGTACTATCTGATCTGGAGGTAGCTATTAAAAATAAGTTACACGATATATATATATATATATATATATATATATATATATATATATATATATATATATATATATATATATATATAAACTATAAATATTATGTTGAATACGACACACTCGTCCCGACAATAATGTAGAAGTTCACTGGGATTAATAATTAGTAGGATTTATATATAAACCAGCCCTTCTAGCTCGTCATCACTATATTTCTCATCAACAAGGTTTCAGCTTCTTCTCTCATCCTTTCTGTTTTGCTCGTCCTTCATACTGCTTCAGCAACCTGCATATGCCATTAAAAAGGCAAGTGTGTGCGTGTGTCTATATATATATATATGCTTTATCAATCTGGTTCCTAATTAATGTTCTTTTCATCGTCGTCTCTGGTTGGCAATAACCTTCATTAATTTCACCACTTGCAGTCATACGTTGTATATCTGGGATCACATTCTTGTGGCCCACGACCTTCTTCTGCTGATATGGACTCTGCTACAAACTCTAATCATGATTCTCTCGCTTCTGTTCTGGGAAGGTACTATCTGTTCAATTTAACTCAACATTTGTTTGAATAATGTTGGTAAATATATGTGCGCGCGCGCGCGTGTTGTGTTTGACAGCCATGAGAAGGCGAGAGAAGCCATGGTTTACTCATATAACAAACACATCAATGGCTTTGCAGAATTAATTGAAGGCGAAGAAGCACAAGAGCTCAAAAGTATGAATTATTTTTTACTTCATATGAACTCATAACCATTTGGCTAGAGCCAGGAAACGAGCTAAATTAAACCCATCGGGAAGCTGTTTAAGCCTGACCTCGTCAAAAGTTGGCCCTACAGGGTCAAATGTAAGAATTATTGTTTACTTTATTATCTGAACTCATCATTATGGTCATCCTTATCATCTTCCACACACAAGTGTTTGGAACGCTCCCCCGCCCCACATGGGCATTGAGTTGTTTGATAATTAAACAAGTTGCATGATTTTGCTTTTATATAATTTTATATTATTGTATATTGATATAATTAATATTAAGAGCGATTGATAAAATTAAAAAAAATGGTTGGTTGGGAAAATGCATGGTGCAGAAAATCCAAAAGTGGTGACAGTGTTCTTGAGCCAATCACACAAGCTGCACACAACCAGGTCATGGGAATTTCTTGGACAAGAGATAAATGGAAGAGTGAGATTAGACTCTGCTTCCATGGCAAAAAAAGATTAGACTCTGCTTGGGTTAAGGGATATTTTGGTCAAAATGTTATCATCGGCAGCCTTGGCACTGGTAATTGCTTAAAAAAAATACATGTCTTAACTTTTTGCAAGTACTGTTCATATTACAATTTACTATTAGTAGAGTTAAGTTTAATGCACTACTCTTTTCCTATTCATATTTGTAAGGTAGACAGAGAAGTTTTTTATCCTAATTATTTACATCATGAAAGGTTTTGCATGAATGCATAATTTTATCCTTCATTTATTATTATGTAGATTTATATATTGGAACTGTCATATTATGGTGGAGGCCTCTTACCATACTCAATCAATATAGATAATTCTAGGGTAAAATATTATAAATATGAAAAACAAACACTAGAACAAAATTCCCTTTTTAGACCGCTATATTTAGACCGGTTATAGCGAATAAGGTCTAAAAAATTTGACCGGTGGCAGTTTTGTAATTATTTAGAACTTCTAAGACCGGTTCTCAAAAAAACCGGTGTTAAAAAAATTATTTAGACCTGTTATAAATAAAACCGGTATTAAAATATCAAAATATTTAAAAAATAAAAAATTTTAAACTTTTAAGACCGGTTGTTATAAACAACCGGTCTTAAATATCAAACATTTCAAGACTTTTAAGACCGGTTCTTAAAATAACCGGTCTTAAAAATCATACTTTTTAGACCGGTTCTTATAATAACCAGTCTAAAAATTACTTTTAAGACCGGTTATTCTAATAACCGGTCTAAAAAGTGATATTTTTAATATATATATATATATATGGATTTTTTTTAAATATGAAAATTTAAAAAAAAAATATTTTCACCCTTTTAAGACCGGTTTTATTTATAACCGGTCTAAAATATCAACCCTAAATTTTTGAATCTCCTCTTTGTCGCGCCTAATTTTCACTCTCTTAATCTGAAACCTCTCTTCTTGGTGCGATTACTTTGTGAGCTCGGTCATCTTGGCTCAATCTCATTCTCATGTTTGTTGCTGCGGTACTCTCATCCTCGCACTAAATGAGTTTGTCGCCGCCACAACCTTGCTTGCTCTGATATCCTTCGTCGTGACTTTTCACTGTAGTTGCTTTTCTATCTCTAGTATGGGTCTTGCTTTGCTTGGTCACATAGACTTGTACCATGAATGTGATTTGCAGACTCAGCATTTTAGAAAAGGTTGAAGAAGAGAACATCAACCTTGCGTTGTTGCGAAGGAAGCATCTTTTCGTCTTTTTAGTTTTAGTATACTGTAAGTGATGATAAGAAGGAGGAGGTTCCTGAAGTTAGTATTCTTCTTTCCTTTAATTATTTATGATTTTACAACGTTGTTCTGCTTTGTGTTTCATTTGATTAGCTATGCAAAGATTTTTTTTTGTTATGGTCTATAAGTTGTTATATTTCATGTTTCTACTCTCAGGCAACCCTATTCATCTGTTACCACTATTACCTGATACTTTAGTTGGTTCAAAAAGCACTCCCTTCTGAGGCCTTATTTGTTGAGTGGCAGATTGGCCCATTTGATCCTATGAAGAAGAAGAAGAAGAAGAAGGTTGCAATTATAGATCCTACTGATGATTTAGTTGACAACTTGGCTGAGAAGATAGAAAACTTGTTTGGTATCTAATTTAAACCAAAAGATATTTTTATTATTGTTGCCAATGTTATCATTTGAGGTATCTCTAACTGTGCATATGCAGAAAGTTGCAATTATAGATCCTACTGATGATTTAGTTGACAACTTGGCTGAGAAGATAGAAAACTTGTCTGGTATCTAATTTAAACCAAAAGATATTTTTATTATTGTTGCCAATGTTATCATTTGAGGTATCTCTAACTGTGCATATGCATGGTTCATTCTCATTTTTGCAGTTTCGGATGGGGCTGAGACTCCATTTGTTGGTTTAAAAAAGAAGAAGAAGACAATAAGTCATTCAGTATTTATGTAGAATATTTTTGCACACAATCTCTACCGAAGCCATTGGAATATATAATTATATGGGGGCAATATGATGCTTGTTTTTTTATTGAAGGTTGAAACTCAACTTTACTAATGAGGGTGGAGATGCTGCTGAAGATTTAGATGGTAAGCAGTTGTGTTATTTATTGATGTGTGATAAACTGAACTCAATGACTGTATGTGTGTTATACTCTTGATGTCAAGTGAAGTTAGTTGAATAAGCGATGAGCATCTAATAAATTTTGAACTCATTACATTGAATAAATCTAAGATAAGTTGCTCTTATCTCAGAAATATGGATTGGTAGAAAAGTTGAGTGAATATGAAAAAAAGATGATTCTTTCTTTTCTTTTTTTTCTTTGTTTTGTTCTGTTTCTCATTGCCCTTTGTTCAGAGTCTAGAGTAAAAAGGGTGATACAGGTAGAGCACTATAAAAAAAAAAGCCATATTTATTTATTTTTTTAAAAAATATCACTTTTTAGACCGGTTATTATAAGAACCGGTCTAAAAAGTATGACTTTTAAGACCGGTTATTTTAAGAACCGGTCTTAAAAGTCTTGAAAAAAAATTTTTAGACCGGTTTTTAAACAATCGGTCTAAAAAGTCTGGACTTTTTAGACCTGGTCTTCTAACAACCGGTCTAAAAAAGTGATTTTTAAGACCGGTTACTTAACCGGTCTAAAAATTAACAGACTTTTTAGACCGGCTGTATCAAGACCAGATCAAAAACTGGTCTAAAAGTCATTTTTAACCGATCTAAAAAGTCATTTTTCCACCAGTGAAAGTGGATTGAGGTTATATATTTAGGTTCAAAGTAAACTCCTTATCTAATTCATACTTAAGATGAGAGGTAGTAATAATTTCATTTGCAATAAAAAATGGTGCATTAATTAAGAGTATTCTTCAAAAGAAAAAAAAAATTAATGTGGTTGATAGCAATGGATGAGATCTTATATTAAGAATCAAATCCAAAATTTTTAACAAATCCTTCCATTTAGAACCAGAAAAAATAATTTTAAAAATTGTAATAAGCAATATAGATTAGCTCAGGTCGAAAATAATAATAACAACTTTTTTCTGTAATATATATTAATATATATTCCCTGTTGAATAGTTTATATTAGATTTAGATGACATATTTTATGTTTTTTTATTTAATTAACAGATTAGGTGTAAGAAGTGCTTTCAGAGATATTATTAGTCAAATTATTTTAATCTTAAGTGAAAATAGTATATTTTAATGTTTAATATTTTGATTATGGAGAGTATTATAATGTTTAATAGGTGTATGGCCCGAAAAATCCAGAAGCTTCCGAGACAACGGGTAAGGCCCGAGAACAAAGAAGTGGCACGGCGGATCAAAATGTCAGCTATTCAGTTTGTCCGGTCGTTCTAATACTTTTTTTATAGTAAAAGAAATTCTACAAACACATCAGAAGCTATCCTCCTGAGTCAACATGAAATCTCATCCTGTTAACATCATTAATTAAAAAGTTGGTAATAGTATCAGGGGGCGAATATGTGATATGAAGATCAATCGCCATATTCCAAGCTTCTTTTGCCATAGCGTCTGCAACTGTGTTAACATCCTGAGTGCAATGAGAAATTTCCACTTCCCAATCTCTATCCAGCAGCGTTTCAACCTCGACAATAAGCTGAAAATCATGGTGTTCCTGAGCTACCTTGTCTGAATTAGATCCAATACTTCACTACAATCAGACTCAATCATGATTTTCCTGTATCCTCTATCCCATGCAACTTTAAGTCCCCACAAAACACCCCAAGCTTCAGCAGATACTATCGTTCCTTGCCCAATCTGATACATAAACCCCATCAAAAATTCACCATTGTGATCTCTCAACACACCTCAACACGTGCAAGTGCCTGAGTTTTCACTCCTAGAACTATCGATATTAATCTTCACCCATCCAAGCGGTGGTGGCATCCACTGTTGTTGATTCCTTCCTGCACTTTTATCTTGAAGCAAGCTTATATTACCCCATGTTAAGCAGGCACGAGTACAAGCAAATATGGCCTGTCTACTCCAAGTATTATTTTTAAAACATGCCATTACGAGCCAACCAGATATGCCGGGATAGAACAGTAAACCAAAGGCAAAACTCGATACCCTGTATTATGTCTTTTCTTCCCACACACCATGTAAGCCAGTCATTTCTCTCAAACATGCCAAAAAATTGATCACGCCAATCCGGCGGTAAGAATCCTTTCCATAATTCAGAAGTGAATGGACAATCCCGCAAAACGTGGAGTATTGACTCGCGTGAGTTATGGCATATATCACAAGTTCCCGTCGGATGACTACCTCATTGGTAACGCATCATGTTAGTCATTAGACGACCATGAAAACACAGCCACAAGAAAATATGATACCTTTGAGGGACTTTCAATTTCCAAACACATCTCCTCCAATTAATACTGTGATGCTTTGGAGTGCCTACTAGATATTTGTAAGCGGATCTAATGATGAACGTTCCATCTGAAGACCATCTCCAAACCGGAAAATCCTCCCCATTCAGATAATTAATATTAACGCGTGCAATAACTGTACATACATGGCTTAGAAGTAGGTGATTAAACTTGCTCATATCCCACTGTCCGAATGAAGTGATACAATCAGCTACTCTCCATTCAGTAACATCTCTAGGCAGTTCACTGATTACCAAACTCTGAAGCTTGTCAAAATGCGGCACCCATATATCCTTCCGGAAAGAAGTGTTCTATCCATTGGCAACTCTCCATGTTAAACTATCTTTGATCTTGTCCCAACAGTTACGAATACCCCTCCACGTACTAGACTCAGACCGGCGCTTCTCAACTTTAGGAATAATATCATTACCAGCTTTATATTTTTCTCACAAAATCTTGACCCAGAACGAATATCTTCTATTAATTATATTCCATCCAAGCTTTATCATAAAAACCTGGTTCTGGTAACGAGCCAACCTAAGACCTAGGCCTCCATCCTCCTTATGCGCACACACGATGTCCCAGGAGACTAGATGAGGTTTTCTGCTAGCTGAACTACTACCCCAAAGGAAGTTACGACAACATTTGTCAATTTCATAACAAATTCCTAAAGGAAGAGGCATTGTCTGCATAGCATAAGCTGGCATAGCCGACATAATAGACGACACAAGAGTATGCCTGGCAGCTATCGATAACATGTTAGACTTCCAATTAGCCAGACGAGCATCCATCTTATCCAGGAGAAAACTATACGTTGCCTTTGATCTTCGTTCATGTAAAATAGGCATTCCCAGATATTTCCCCAGATTCTACGTTTGAGTAAAATTTAGGAACTCACTGATTTCTTTGCCTTTTATGTGATTTACATTCTTAGAGAAGTAAACTCTTGATTTTCCTGAATTAACTTTCTGCCCCGAAATGTCACAGAAGTCATCCAAGATAGCCTTAATAACCCCTGCGTTATCTAGATCTGCTTCTGCAAACAAAAAGAGATCATCAGCAAAAAAAAAATATGAGAGACAGGAGTACCTCGTTTGGAGAGCCTAAACGGTTGCCGAACACCCTCTTCTACTGTCGTTTGTATAAGATGCCCCAATCTTTCCATCATGATAACAAAAAGATACGGCGATATTGGGTCACCTTGTCTAACCCCTCTGGAAGGGCAAAACATGTTAGTAGCTTCTCCATTCAAAAGCAATTGCAATTGAGATGTCGACATACAAGCTTGAATAACTTTACTCAAATATTCAGGAATCTTGAGTTCTTTAAGACAGTCGTAGATAAAATTCCATCTCACACGATCATAAGCCTTCTCTAAATCAATCTTAATGGCCATGAAACCCTTTTTCCTTTTTAAGGACTTCATAGAGTGAATGATCTCCTGCACAAGTATAACATTATTTGAACTCTGACGCCCTTTAACAAAACTGCACTGATTCGGGGCTATCACCAAAGGCATGATTGTCTGGAGTCTTTTTGATATAACCTTTGTAACAATCTTGTAGACAACATTGCAAAGGCTTATAGGACGAAAATCACGAAACGTCTCCGAATGTTCCACCTTCGGTATGAGTACAATCTGAGTCCCATTGATTTGTCATATCCACCTCGGATCATTAAACACTCTTTTCACTAATTCAATCACAGACGGTCCTACAGTTTCCCATTGGCTTTGGTAAAATAGCGGATTGAATCCATCTGGGCCAGGAGCTTTCAATGGACCCATATCAAACAAAGCTCTTTTAATCTCTTGATCTTCAACCGATCTTCCCAGAATATGTAAATATACATCGTCAATTTCAGGATAAGTGCATCCAAAAACCAAAGATCCATTATAGTTATTGGTTTCAGTATACAAATTTTCAAAGAATTGGCTTCCCAATCTCATAATTTCCGTTGCATTATATGTCCATTCCCCAGATTCAAGCTTTAAAGCTTCAATTTTATTCCTTCTTCGTCTGCCATTAGCCACTGAGTGGAAGTATTTAGTATTACGATTACCATCCACATACCAATTAGCTCGAGAGTATTGAAGCCACATGACTTCTTCCCGTGCCAAGAGTTTCTCAAGATCTCCCCATAACTCCCCTCGTAACTTTTCAAGGTGCTCCGAGATACCTACCAAAGCCATATTTGTATTAATCCTATCTAATCTTCGATATAATCTGTCTTTCATATAGGATATATTTTTGAAAATGTCTTTATTCCATAACCTCAGATCCTCAGTAAATTGTTTAACAGATCCGCACCAGTCATCGTCCACCCCCTAGTGTGAGTGAACAAAATTCTTGAACTCATCATGCATAACCCAAGGTGTGAAAAATCTAAAAGGCCTTTGTGTCTTTGCCGTAAGAACATGAGATTCAGTATCAACCAACACTGGACAATGATCCGATTTATACTTTGGCAAATGTGCAACTGTGGCATTAGGATTATTCATAAACCAGCAGTTATTTACCAAGGCTCTATCTATTCTGCTTTGGCTATTGAGATTGCCCCAAGTAAATTGAGGCCCATCAAAACCAATATCAAGTAACTCGCTACTCAGAAGCCAATTCCGGAATGACCTATCAATGCCAATAGTCGTCCTATGATTCTTACTCCATTGTTCCTCGGGACGAGAAACAGCATTAAAATCGCCAATCACAACCCAGCCTCTAATAGTCAATTGCCTAATACCCTCAAGAGACTGCCACAGTTGATGTCTTATAACCATATTTGGGTGCCCATACACAACAGTTAGAGACTACTCATCCCTGGTACCTTTATTAACCACCCCATGAATAAATTGATCCCCTGAAGAAGTGACAGAGAAATTTAATGTAGAATCCCAGAACAACCACATACCTCCACTAAAACCACGAGCTTCAACCACGTGCATATTCATCCATCCCAACTTTCTAGCAATGAGCTTAGCTTTTAATCCTAGTTGTCTAGGCTCCAACAACGCAAATAAATTAACTCCATGTCTGGCAACAACATCACTAAGTAACCTTCGAAAGGATGCACCACCGGCACTCTGAGTATTCCAAGTCATAATAATCATTAAAAAATTAATAAAAGAATAGACCAACACAAACAAACCAGACATCATTGAGACATATGTCCCCTCTGTACATCCTCAATCCCATGCATCACCACGTCATCAACACCTCCAAGAGGACTAAGCCGAGTTACAAAATTCTCTCCTCCTTCTGCACCTGGATCAATAGGGTTGGAGGCTTCTAGACGAATAGCGAGGGAATTGGATCGTAGTTTCATAACATTCTTCTTTCTGCCTGACACCACTTCCCTACTTAACTTACCAGGCATTCCAATTTCATGTGTTTTCCCCGTACTCAATATTTCTAAGGAAGGTCCTTCCTCAAACCCTTTCTTCTTAACTACTTGGCTCCCACGTATTTGAGTCAACTTATTAAAATGCCCAACACTATTCACAACATCACAAATAACCTCCTTTTTTCTTACATTTGAAATATCCGATCTATTATTACCCTTACTCCCTTTATTTAATACAGGTAGAAGACCATTTTGACCTTGACTATCACGCGACCTATCTTCTGGCTTTGAACTTACACGAATCTTCCCCTGATATGCGTTATCACCATCACCGCCATCAATAATTGTCATGTCTTCAACATTTAGAGCCTCAGAGCGAGATCCACCTCCCATATTTCGAGAATGTATTTCACACCTATGCTCACAACTATAATTGCCATTCCTTGCATTCGAGTTCCATATTGCCCCCTTCTTCGACGTGGCGCCACCATCCACTCCCCGTTCATTCTAGCAGTTATTTCGGAAGACGTGGGCGATGGTGTTATAGTTGTAGAAGTCGACGTGTTATCCGTGCATGGTGACTTTGACGTATTTGTTACTTGATTATTTGTGCAATGTTCCGTATCATGGCCATACCTCCCACATGAGAAGCAAATTAAATGCAAACCTTCATAAACAATCTTCTTTTCTTTCCTATTAATCATCAAGGATGGAAGCAAAGGTGCATTCAAATCAACCTCAACACATATACGGGCAAAACGCCCTTTGGTCTGCCTAAGAGTATTAGTATCCACTTTTATAACCCTTCCTATTTGGTTACCCACCACATGTAAAATACCCTTATCATAGAAATCAACTGGGAATTTAGGAATTCTTACCCAAGTTGCAATTTTGGAAACCTCACCAGAATCTGGATCAAACTCTGACTTCCATGGCTGCACTGCTAGATAATGATCCATGTATAACTAAGGGCCTCCTGTTAACGCAAAATCATAGTCCTCCTCATTGTTCATACGAACCAGAAAATACCCGGAGCCTATCTCAATAGTTTCAACCTGCCCTCTATGTCCCCATAGTTGTTGCAATTTTTGACCCAATTGATCCTCCCTCACCATCCTGCCAAGTAGTCTAACAAACAACGACGTTGACCATTTCCGTGCTAGCTTCATTCTAAACTCCAGAGACACAATGATATTTGGACCGTTCTTCGTTATCTCGACCTCAATTCTGGACTTCCATCCGTTCCCTTTCCACCATTCTTCTTCTTCATCTGAACATTCCTCCCTTGTCTGATCTACGACACATGCCTCCTTGTATGACCTTTTTGGTGCTTCCGGAATAACGGTTTGCTTTTCAATATCCTCGTCATTCATCCAGTCCTCAACCCGTGGAACTAATGATTGCTTACCTATGAACTCTTCATTATCATCTTGAATTTTCTTTGTATTATGCTCCAAAGCATCACTCTTCTTCATCATTAGCTCTGAAACTATTCTCTCAGGACTACGTTCTCTCTCACGTTCAATCATGTCTAGCAGCTCCAAAGCCGTCCAGATGATAAAAAGTGTTCAATCCTGCAAAAAAAAAACTCAAACTTTCCCCCACCGACGGCCAACAACCAAGAACAATACAATATGATGGCGAAGACGAAACTAGGTGGAACTTGGAATTTTACGGTGCACCCTTGCAGATGTGTGATTACCACCCAAAAAACCGCTCACAGGTGACTGAAGATCATGGCCACTGAATCTCTGTAGAACGATAAGATCTGGCAGATAAACTAGAATTACAGACAAAATGACAGAATCACAGACATTCACTCACACATATCTCCTATCCCATTTCCGGCTCGGTCGACTGAAAAACATAACTAGAGAAATCAACGGACTTGGATCCCCGGAAAAACAGAAGCAGGTCGACTGAAAACGATCGACGGACCTAGATCAACATCCAACGGAAGAAACAGATCAATATAGAAGCAGATCAGATCGACAGAAGCCAGAGAAGACAGATCGATATAGAATCAGAGCAGATCGACAGGACCCAGAAAATCTCATCGGATCCGGAGACCGTTGCTGATGCAACGGTCAAAAACTCAGTTTCTCGACTTCACCTTTGCAACAGGCTTGATTACATTATCACATTTTAATTTATTCTCTTTTTTTCTTTTTTCTGTCTATCATATTTTATTTTAAACGCATGCTTTAAAATGTATATTTCGTATTTTGTTGAAATATTTCGTATCAATTACCCCAAAAAAAAACCAACAATAAAATAAACCATTCATCAAAACTTCTAATAAGCACTGGGATATGAGAGCAATTGCAACAAACTCCGGTATAAATTATTTTAAAGTAATTATATTTATTATTTTTATATCAAATTAATTTGCTAACAATAAATTAATATATAATCTAATAATATAACGCATATACTATAATTAAATTATTTATTTCAACTCCTTAATTTTTTTAAAAAAAATTAACTGGATCTTATATTAAAGATATGAGGGAGTATATCTATTTTACTTTTAAAAACAAAATATAATATACTCCTCCGGTTCTTAATGTAACATTTAATTGAAGAATTAGTCTTGATCCTTAGGGGCTTATTGGTATGAGGGATTTCAAGGAGAGTGGAGGGGAGGAAAAATCGTTAAGAGTTGGATTTTAAAAAAATGGAAGAAATGTGGTTATAAAATTGTAATAAAATAGAAGATGTAAGATAAATAAGTAAAAAAAAAAAAAAATCAATGGGTTCAAGTCCAATTTTGTCCTAGAAGTTGTTACAAAAAGCAATGTTGCTCTAGAAGATTTTTTAGGAGCAATGTCACCTCAAAATTTCTAGATCATAGCAATTTTATCTTGATTATTTATTTAGGTTAAGTTTACCTGTAAGTTGGCCAAAACACACTTATCTAGTATGTTTATGTGTCATCCATTTCATTTTCTTCCAAGTTAGATTCATAAATAAGGAAAAAAATTTTAAAAACAAATGTATCATGTCTAAAAGATTAGAGAAAATCAAAGAGGGTGAAAACATATTGTGCAATAAAGAGAAAATCGAAGAGGTACCTATCTATCTCGACATCATTAGGGTACAACAGTGGAGGGTTTCTGGTGGCCTTGTCCTAGGTAATCTTCCTCAATTTGTCCTACATCTAGTTATTGAATCTTTTTCTTTGTTACTTTCTGGTGAACGTGAACTACTCCTCCATCTATGGCTTCTTCTTCAAGATTGTTCACTCTACTATAGCTCAACATATTTGATCAACTAATAATCAAACTTAACCTAGATAATAGTAAGTATGATATTGCTATGATTTGAAAATTTCTGGAACAATATTCAACCCAAAAAATTTTCAGGTCATTATTTCTACTGAATGAAAACTTTCGGAAAAAAATTGCACTTTGATAAAAATGACGTGGATGACATACATAATTGCTAACTCAGCATATTTGATCACTAATAGTCAAACTTAACTTAGATAATGGTCGAGGCAAAATTGCTACAGTTTGGAAACTTCCGATGGTACATTGCTCTCTCATAACAACTTTCAGGATAAAATTGGACCTTAACCCAACATTAATTTAAAACTTTTATCCCTACTTCTCTAATTTTTTAGAAAAATCTAACTCAACAAAGCTTTCACTCCCCTCCCCCCATATCCAATAACCCCTAAATGTATGACACATTTAGCATATTTATTACTTTTTCCCCAAACTACCCTCTATTAATACTATCTTACCTCCAATAAATTGTTAGTTGAAGAGGTAAGCAGTCATCTCCCCATAAGGGAGAGAATACAAGTTCAAATCCTAAAAAACGCATTTGTTGGGAGAGACAAAAACTTGTTGTACTCTAAGCCTTGAAAGAACTTATAACCTTTAGCAAATAAAAAACTATTATCAATAATTAAACACAACTATTAATTAAGTAGAACTATGGCATTGTAATTATCATTTTATTTTATATATTGGACTTTTTATTAATGAATAGTTTGAATATACTCCCTCCGGTCCTAAATATAAAACATAGTTGACTTTATTTGGAGCAATTAAGGAAGCTAAATAAGTTACTTAGTCATATCATATGTTATGTATTCTTATATTATATATCAGTTTATAAGTTAGGTAAGATAGTTTGGAAAAACAAATATAAATATTTTAAAATAATTTAATTAGCTTTCTTAATATCTTCTTTATTTAGTTGAACTACAAACTAGATCTTATATTAAGAGCGTTTAGCTTCTTTCCCATACATTCCCATCCATTGCCTCTACCTTACTAAAAAATGATGTCGTTTTCAACCTTAAAATTAGATCCCTTCCTAACTCAACAAAACCACCGTTTCATTTTGCTAAAGTAGTGTGGTCCGCTCACCACATTCCCAAAAAGGTTCCAATTTCAATTTTGACGCATCTCTCCACCTGGCCTCCGCTGGTAACACAAAAAAAAAAAAAAAATCAGTTTCTCAATCTTCTTCTTCGTCTTTCAACTCATTTTCAATTTCAACATCACATAAAGAGTCTTTTAGGTCATCACATTCCCATAAAGGTTTCAATTTCAACAAATTCCTACCCTTCTTTTAAGAAAACGTTTTCTAATCCCACGTTATTAGCGGGGAATTGATCAGAACCATCTTATCAGTGTACTTCTGGAAATGGTGAAGGAGTTGATGCGCACGATGACAATACAATTTTCTGGATTGGGTGTGAAGAAATTGAAGGTCAATTCGGAATATGAAGAGACTCATATCATTGATTTTGGCAAAGTTTTTGAATCCTTACTCAAACAATATGACCACATTTGTTGGCACATTTGGGCATGCTACACCAGGTATGACATTTTTTTCTTTTCTTTCCAAAATACTACTCTTTGGAATATTATGAATATACATAACACTAAATATATTGCAGAGCTTGCTTTTATCGTGGAGGCCAACGAGAAATGTGATGTATATAGGTTTGGAGTGTTGATTTTTGAAATCATTATGGGTACGCACCAGGAGAGCTCATTTCATAGTTGGGAGAGAAACCAACCAATAACAAGTTATTATTCAAGGATGTGATGGACACACAACTTTCTCCCTTGGAAAGGCCAATTCCAGATGAAGTCCTCTAAGTTGCAAAAATTACATTTTCTTGCTTGAATGAGAATCCCCGATCTCGTCCAACCATGGAGCAAGTATCTATATACGGAGGTTGCAAGGCCTCCAAAATTTCATTTACAAGATGAATTTCACACTATCACAATTGGACAACTAATGAGGGATTGAATTTCTTTTGCAAGAGCATTGGCATTTTAATGTACACATTGTAAACTTGTGGTTTTTGGATCACGAATGTTTGTATGATCTTTTTGGGGCTTGAATTGAAACTGAAGTATTTGTTTGGTGTGAAGAGCTAATAAGTGAAATCACTGAACATTGTGTTGATTAAATCTCCCGCATGCATATATGTGTGTGTGTATTACACGCAATTGATGCAGCACTGTTATATCGTAGTTCGACGAGTTTGCCCTCTTGTAAAATATCAACAGGTATTTCACTTTATTAGTTTTCGTTGTTTTGACATATTAATTTTTAAATAAAATATAACATTTAAAACACATGGAATAAAGAAATTTTAAGTTAATATTTCCTTATTTCAAATAGGTGTAAAAATTTTTTTAAAATATTTAGAAGATTATACTTATCCTTTCAGCTGCTGCATTATATTGTGTGGCTCACTAGGCATGGTTCCCATCCTCATGTTTTGCTGAAAATAGCACAGCTATTTTCAACATAATATTTTATTCATAATATTTTATTCATATGACTAAACTCAAGACTAAACAATTATTAAATACTGATCTAATCATAGTTGGTTAGATTGTACACATGATCAATTTCGAAGCTGAATCTTTTACACAATGACACAAAAATGTTAGATTGTTGTACGTATAACCTACGTCTCATCTTTACCCTAATTATTTTTCTTATTTTTCTGTTCAAATTTTGCTATACTTGATTACTTTTATGAAACTATAATTTGGGATTTAAAGTTGGGAATTGAAAAAAAAGAGTAGATTATTTTAGTCGTATTTATTTCAAGGGATGGGGTGTGGGATTCCTACAATTAAAGAGACAAAATGAACATAAAGTGAGAGTAACCAAGATGAAGATGTAAAGATGGACAAGTGATTTTACAAAAAAAAACTAAGATTTGTAATAATCATATACGCGAATGAGTTGGAGTGGCATCATTACGGAAAAAATGGTGAAAAATTGTCTAATGTCATTTGGACATGTTCAAAAGAAGGCCATTAGATGCAGGTGTGAGGAGAATTGATCAAGCACTATGGAGTCATTTGAAAATAGATAGAGGAAACCGAAGCGAATACCCAGTGAGATTATAGAACAAGATCTTTTAGTTAATAATCTATCTAAGGATTTGATTTTTAATCGAACATAATGGTGCTATATGATCTATGTAGCCGAATCCACCTAGTGAAACAAGACTTTGTTGTTATTGTATTTGATTTTTGGTATGTGATGACATGGCACAACATGAGTCAATCAATTGGTCAAGTTTTGGGGCGCTGTTTGCTTTTTGAGAAAACGTTTGATTTTTTTTTTCCTTTGATAAATGGGAAAGCAATTATCATTTTGTTCTAATAAAATAGACTGTTTAAATGCCACATCCTCTCAGTACCAACAAAAAGCGCAAGATCTTATCTTTCAATGATATTTTCAAGAGATAAAAAAAAAGACATTCTTTCTAACATAAAATAAAGTATTTTGATTATTCTGCTCCTTCTTGTTTTTTTGCCAGATATTATTCTGCTCCTTCTTTTTTTGTTTTTTATGCCAGATATTATTCTGCTCCTTCTTACTGGGTGTTTGGTTACTTAATTCTAAATGATTTTACATTGTATACGATGTAAAAATACAAGAGGAGACGAAGAGTTTTATATCGTAAACTGTATTTTTAAAAAAAAAAAAAAAAACCCTCAAATAAAAGCCAGCTACTAGATATAATTGGGCCTAATGGGCTTAATACTTGTTCCCATACTCGGCCACGAGGTGCTTGGGCTACACCCCAATGGGTTTAGGGCCTATCAAACTTTTTGGCCCAAACTAATGAAAATTATTATTAAACTAAAGCGCAGGGTCATAGACTATACATAATGTTTATCTGGCAAAAAAGGTCATATACATGGTTGTTAAGTATAAATTAAGTTAAATATATAGTTAATGAAGGCTTACGAAACCTTCTGTATAAATATATTGACATTGACGACTATTTTTATTTGTACGTGATCACATACTTACGAACGATCACATATATCAAAGTTTTATATTATAATCCTCCACCACTAATTTTATTGTATATGTTTCACAATGTATATTGTATGTCAGACTTCATACATAACACGAAACATATTTTTACATAATTACATTAACCTTTTGTTCATAAAGAAATTAAGATATCATTTCCAGATTTTTTTTCGACAAAATAATTATCCTGAATGAGTGGTTGCATATTCACATATTCTATAAATTTTGAATTGGCAGTGCTTTGACCTGTTTTTAACAATTTTAAAATACATGTGCACACAAACATGTCAATGTTGGGTTATATTCTAAAACCGCATCTAAGCATAATAGATGGCATTGCCGGTAAGTCATTATTTCTTCCCTAAATGACTCAGACTCCCTACTTTTAGAAAACCATACATTAATTTCATTGGCCTGAAGGGTGTTTACATATTTAAATTCTTCAAAATTCCAGATTAATTGGTGTGCTTTCGGCTTCTGTCCCCCACCGACTCTAGCCGGGTTTCCACAATGCTTTTGTTTATTGTTTTTGGCTCTGTTTTTTGAATTGTGATACTTTCCCGTTCATCTAAGTATAGTTGGAATATTATTCAGATGAATGAACAATCACGCGTGGGATGATAATTAAGTCAAAAGTGAAGGTATTGTTTTCTTTGTATCCATAAAATAATTGAAAAAGGTGTTTGATTCTTTTCACCAAACACGTTACTAATTTTGCAATAATGAACGTTAGTTGCCGCCAGTTAACGTTGGTAATTATATATTGTAACTTTAAGTAGAGCATAATATTTTAAAATGTTTAAGATGTTTCACAAATTTTTAGGGTAAAACATATACGGTAGTGTTAAATCTTTTACACAAATAAACACACAACAAATTCGATCGAAAAAAAAAAATACACAATACAAAGATAATCATTGTCATTCTATAAGAGTGAAATAAAACATTCACTTTATTTAAGCAACAAACTAATCATACATATGGTACGTTATGATCTTTGAGAGCTTACAATTAATATATACATCAACATGTTAACAGAGACAAATATGACTGATTAAGGAGTTTAATTCTCCATTAGTTGTCCAATTGTGATGGTGTCAAATGGATCTTCTACATGAGACTTTGGTCTCCGTTCCAGCGTTGTAGATACTTGTTCCATGGTTGGACGAGATCGAGGATTCTCATCCAAACAAGAAAATGCTATTTTCACAACTGCGACAACCTCATCAAGGATTAGTTTTTTAGGTGATGAAAGCCGTGGATCTAACACATCCTTTAACAACAAATTAAAGGCGGTTGATTTCTCTATCAAAGACGAAACAAGCTCTCCTGGATGCATTCCCATAATGATCTCCAATATCAACACTCCAAAGCTGTAAACATCACATTTCTCATTCGCTTCCATAATGTAAGCAATCTCTGCAAAAAAATTTAATGTTAAAAATCCTTAATATAGCAAAGAGTATATTAATTTTAGGATAAAACAAAAAAAAAAAAAAAAGGGTTTTACCTGGAGCAGCATACCCAAATGTACCAGCAAATGTAGTCATGTTGTTTGAGTCAGGATTCAAAAACTTTGATGTTCCGAAGTCAATGATGTGAGCTTCTTCATATTCTGAAGTTAGAAGAACATTCTTGCTTGATATGTCTCGGTGAACAATTGGAAGTGAACAGCCATGATGCATATGGAATAAAGCATTAGCGACACCTTTGACAACATTCACCCTCTTATGCCAATCAAGCTTAGTGGCTTGATTCTCATCCTTCAGTATGTTGTCCAAGCTGCCACCTTCCAAGTACTCATAAACTAAAAAGGAGAATCGTGAATTGGAACAAAACCCATACAACTTCACAATGTTGCGATGTTTGATTTCGGTCAAAGCTCGAATCTCACTTGTGAAAGCTTTCTGACTGTAGATTTCCCCATTTGGTATTGAATGAAGCTTCTTTACAGCAACAATGTCACCAGTAGGCAATTCTGCCCTGTAAACACTTCCTTGGCCCCCTTTACCGATGAGATATCTATCATCGAACTCCTCTGTCGCTTTGATGATATTTTCATACAATATTTTTCCATTGGAACTCCATACAAAATAAATATCATCTGATTGTGCTTCTTCATCTTTGTTTTTTATATTTCTCGCACGCAGGAGAAAAATACAAATAGCTCCAACCACTACAAGTAGTAGTATGGTCAATGGGAGGAATATTATCAAGAACTTTTTGCTCTTCTGGCCATACCCATTTGTTTGCGAATCACCACAAGGACTTAAACCAGTGACGTTACCGCACAAACCTTTATTATTCCTCAATGAATCAAAGTTGTGAAAGGCTGGCTTGATTGGAATGGGGCCTTCTAATTGATTGTATGATATGTCAACATTAGACAAAGCTGACATTGATCCACCAAAACTGGAAGGAATGCTGCCAGTGAGATTATTATGTGAGAGGTTCAATAGTTGCAATTTGGGCAATATTCCAAGCATTGATGGCATTGTTCCAATTAGCAAATTGTCACTAAGGTCAAGCTGTTCAAGTTCTCGGAGTTGACCAAACTCAAGGGGAATGCTTTGGTCAAATTTGTTTTTGCTCAAGTTCAAAAACTTTAAGCTTTTTAGTTCCCCAAGTTCTCTTGTGATTGAGCCATCAAAATTATTTGCTGCCAACTCTAAAGTTTGAAGCTGACTAAGTGATCTTATATTTGAGGGGACATCACCAGAGAAGTTATTATCACTCAAATAAAGTTTTGTCAACATGATCAACTTCCCTAGTTCTTTTGGAATGTATCCAGAAAAATTATTTGAAGACAAGTCAAGCAAACCAAGCTTAGTTGCCTCTCCTAGTTCTGGAGGTACATCACCAGAAAGCTTGTTATTGTGAATAATCAATTGTGTGAGATTGTGACACTTGCCCCATTTGGATGAAAGGTGGCCATACAATTGATTACCACTTATATCAATGTAGTCCAAAGAAGGATATACTCCAAAAGCATCTGTTATATTATCAACTATTTGGTTATCCTGAAGTCCGAGTCTTCCTAGACTAGAACAATTCTTCAAACTAGTTGGAATAGGACCAGAGAAGTGGTTACTTTCAACAACAAACCTAAATAACCTCCCGCTTTGACAAATCTGTTGTGGCAAATGGCCATGGAAATGATTATCACCCAATTGTAAATTATACCAACTTATGGTATTCATTTCTTGCGGAAGTTGACCACTGAGATTGTTCCCCATTAATACTACAGTGTCAAGGTTTGTCAAGTTTCCTATAGTGGCAGGAATAGGTCCTGAAAGATTGTTATATTCTATATAGATTTCTTGTAAACTGATCGCATTACCGATGGATTTAGGAATTGGACCAGAAAGACTGTTATTTGACAGGACCAACTTCTCGAGAAGTGTCAAGTTTCCTATAGAGGGAGGGATTGGCCCATCAAGTTCATTGTTGCCTAAATCAATGTGTGTGAGAAAATTGAGTTTTCCAATTTTCATTGGGTAAAGTACCAGAGAGATTGCAATCATTGAGACAAAAATCTTGCAACTTGTTCAAGTTTCCAATTAATGATGGGATTCCACCAGATAATACTGAGTTTTCTGACAAATCAAGATGCAAGAGATTACTCAACATTCCAATCTCTTCAGGAATGGGACCAGAAAGAGAATTTGCGGCAAGCACTAGAGTCTTCAGGTTCCTCAAGTTCCCAATTTCACTGGGAATTGTCTCTGTGAGATCACACGCACTAAGATCAAGAACACTTAGAGTGCTCAAGTTTCCTACTTCTTTAGGAATGAGACCACTAATTGAAGGATTCTCCGACAAACTCAACACCAAAATACTAGACAAGTTACCAATCTCGTGGGGAATGTTTCCATGAAACTGGTTGTAACTAAGATCAAAATATTGGAGATTAGGAAAGGAAGCGAAGTTGAGACTGTCAAGTGTACCTTGAAGGCCAAGATTTGAGAGACTTATATTGGTCACAGACGTGGATTTGTCACATGAAATGCCCTTCCAGTTTCTGCAGAGATTAGTACCATTGTTCCATGAAGACAAGACAGCTTGGCTTTGTTTGGTATGGCTGGTTTTCCAGTTCAACAGAGCTTTTTCTTCGCCATCTTCAGAAGCAGCAGCAGAAAACGTGAAGGAAGCAACAATACAAAAGAATATAGAGAGATTAATACACCTTAATGATAGAAGCTTGGTGAAGTATTCACTTTCAGACATGGTTGCTTTGATGGGTGCGTATATGTGAAGCTTGGAACGAAGAAGTTGATGATAATTTATAACTTGTTATCCTCTATATAAATGGATGGGCCCTTGGCAGGAAATAATTTCAAAATATATTATTTTTTATCAGTTTATTATTATCGTTTGGTCAAATTTAAACATCACTGATCTCAGAGAAGATTAGCTTGGAGATGCATCAATGGAGTTTCGGTAATCACACTTGGAATTTTTTTAATGTTGTTCCTTTGTAGTGGGTGAATGATAGAGAGAGATTAGGATTATATATCTTTATTTTTCTACCCAAATACTATATTTAATAAACGTGGAAAACGTTGGGACCAAGATATTCTTGAAGTATCAGATAAAATATAGTGTATCATTTTTGTGCAATTTTATATTTCAACTTGTCGCTTAGCTCCTCAAGTGCGCGTGAGAATAATAGATATTTTTAGAAAAAGAAGGGAAGGAATGGGCATTTACTACAAAAAGAAATATGTTATTATCGATGGAATTACCTACAGAATTATTTCAGTTGGTAAAATTTCCGACGGATTACTGACGGATTTTCCGTCAGTAAAATTTGGTCCGAAAATGCCGTCAGAAAATAAATTTTCTGATGGGATTACCGATAGAAAAAACTTCTGTCTATAATTAACGACAGATTACCCACGAAATTTTTTCTGTCAGTAATTATCAACAGCTTTCCGTGGGTAATTTTAAAACTGAAATTTTCGACGGAATTCCGTGGGTAATAGTAGGTAAAATTAATAAATTTTTTTATTTTATTTTGATAATTTATATAAAATAATAACAATAAAAAGAATCTATAAAAAATAAAAATATTCAAATATCATAAAATTCATATTTAATATAATATACTTAATATTATTAATAAAAGTTATAAGTGAAATAAGGAATTAAAAAATTTATAATTTTATATTATAAAAAATGAAATATATAATTATATATAAATATATATGTAATATCATAAATATTAATATTAAATATTAAATATTTAAATGAAATAAGAAAATAAAATTTTTTAAATTTTATATAATAAAAAGTGAAATATATCATTATATATAAATATATATGTAACATCATATATATTTATATTAAAATAAAATATTTAAATGAAATAATAAATTAAAATTTTTTTTAAATTTTATATTATAAAAAACGAAATATATAATTATATATTTAATATTATATATATATCTTAATATTATTTTTTTAATTATTTCATTATATGTATTATTATGTGAAAGAATAATACAAGGTCAAAGCAGCTCAACTGACAAAGACATCAAAACGCACACCAAAGGTCCAAGGTTTGAATCCCACATTTGTCAAAAAACACAACAAGTGGTCCCCACTCGGGGGGCACCACGTGAATTTTTTTAAAAAAATAATATTAAATTATCGACGGTGTCAGTAATTACCGATAGAAAATTTTCTGTTAGTAATTATTGACAGAATTTTTCTATGGGTAATCCATCAGAAAATTCTGTCGGTCGGCAAATCAATTTGTCATTAAGAGATGGAACATATTCTGTTGGTAATTCCGTGAGAAAACTGAAATTCCGTCGGTAATTCCATAAATAATTCCGTCAGTAATTTGATATTTTTTTTGTAGTGATTCAAGCAAATGATGATGATCACACTGATTTGTTAAATAATATTGCCTGAAATTTCTATTATTTACTGAAATTCAATGGACCATAATTTTTGGGTCCCCCAACACCGTGCATCAAGCAATCAACAACAGACAAATATATATGGCCAAAATAATCTAACATTTCAAAATATTTAAATTTTGACCTAACAATTTTAAATCTTAAGCACTTGATTATCTACGAGAACGTTAAAACAATGAGATGGATGTCATGCATGATGTGTGTTGCTGGAAAGTCGTAAATGGAATTTCTATATATATTGACTTTTGATTTATAAAGACCCTATGGTCTCAAATTTTATTACCTTTTTATAAAATTATGATGACGACTTTGAGAATTTTAAAGTAATGGGATTAGCCCCCTGTTGCTTGGTTGTTAAACAGGGTGTTTGATGGGAGATTATAATTAATTATATTTATGAATTTTAAAGTAAGTGGAATATACATAAATGTCCTCAATTTGTTACAATCACATACCTAGGTAAAGCACGAAATTTGGAGCTAATTCCCGCGTGAATAATGCTCCACTGCTGCCAATGACCGAGTCATACCAATGTTACCCAAACGCAGTATGTGCCCCAACCACTACTACAGAATATACTTATAATTACCCTAAAGGACGTCCCTTTTTGAAAAAGGGACACCCAAAATATTGGGCGGTGGCATATGTGTAAATATAGATGAAAATTGAAAAGGTTGACTTGTCAAATATAATTGAATCTCGTGCCTGAATGTGTTTTAGACGTCCCCAATCAAGATGGGGATGTCTAAAGACTGTTTTAGACGTCCCCAATCAAAATGGGGATGTCTAAAGACTCCCATTTCTGCCCAGAATATCATATAAAGTAAAAAAAAAAATTAGAACACATTTAGACGTCCCCAGACCATCTGGGGACGTCTAAAGCTTTACATTAGACGTCCCCAGCTGGTCTGGGGACGTCTTAAGCTACCTCACATGCACTGGTCGACATGATCGGTGTATGTTCAGTGTCAGAATGAGTTTCTTACTTTCTTTACTTTACTCTTTCCCATCCTCATCACTTCCGTCTCCTCTCCCCTGGGCTTCTTGTTTTTTCTTCTTTTTCCAAATCAAAAACGGTTATCCCCTGTTTCTTCTTGGTCCTTCTTACCCTCTATTTCATCCATAGCATTGCTCGTCGCCATCTTTTCTCTGCTAGGTTTGCACTGTTCTCTCTCATTCTCGCCACTGTCGGCCTCTTCTTACCACCGTGGGTCATCTCCCTCTAAAGTTTCAGCAACAGGTTAGCTAACTAAACTTGTGAATGCTTAGCAAAATGCATTTGATTCTCGGCTGGAATTTAAGTGTGATTTGTGCTTGAGCTTTATCTTTGCTATTTTGCTGAATTTAAGACGTACCACATCAAGTTTTAATCTTTTACTTTTTTGCATTGTGATTGAGATCTTTATTTACCAAAAGATATCGAGTTGTGAATTGCTCATAACAGAAATATCAGCTTTAAATGGAGGAAATAACTATAAACAAAAAGGTCTGCCCAGCATATAATAAGCATGTTTATCTTTACATGTTCAATAGTTTTTTTTTCATTATTTAAAATGGATTAGGATCAACATCAATAATGAACCACCATTAATTTTAAATCTGTTTGAGCAACAAGGAAAATCTAGTTCAATTTAAAATCATAACAAGACAGTCAAAACTGAATTGTGTATGTTACTTTTACCTATTTACTGTGTCAAGTGCCTGACTTATAGAACAAAATCCACTTTTTACTAAAACGGATAGCCACATTGTATGAAGCCGCAAAAACAGAATTGTGTATGTAACTTGTAACTATTTACTGTCTACTGCCCCACTTACAGAACAAAATTCACTCTATACTCCGTAAAAACAGAATTGTGTATGTTACTTGTAACTATTTACTGTCTACTGCCCAACTTACAGAACAAAATTCACTCTACACTCCGCAAAAACAGAATTGTATATGTTACTTGTAACTATTTACTGTCTACTTGCCAACTTACAGAACAAAATTCACTCTACACTGAATGAACAACCACATTGTATGAAACAGCAAAAATATAAATCATGACCCATAGTTTTTGACTGTGGATGCAGTTCAAATCGCCAAACTTACAGAACAAACTTGATTATTGAATTTCTATAGGGAAAAGATCACTGCACCCTCTCTAGCAAATTATTCTCAAACAATTTCTAAAACTTTTTGAAAATTCATTGTACCCTTAGGTCTAAACAGAAATTAATTTATTTTTGTTGAAAAGACATTTAGGCCCTTGTCTTATATATGGTCGAGACGGTCTTATAAATTCCCACATGTGTCTCTTGTAAATACACATAGTTGATTTGTAAATTCCCACATATCTCACTTATAGTACATATCTAATTTAATATTTTGGTTTCTAAAATATAAGTGTATTCTGTTTGTGCTTGGTGCTAGAAGCTAAAGTTTAATTTCGTTTAAATTAAGCTGAGATGGTTTGTTATTTTGATTTTGGGATGTCTCACTTTTAAGGGGAAATGCTGCCAAAATTTTGAAAAACATGCATGTAAAAGGCAATTCCCCGTGTTAACAATTATTCTAAACTTGAGTGTAAATGGAAATGGCATAGGTAGTAATAAAATGGATCATAGTTGGATGAATGCTTTGAGAACAAGTGAAGAATATGAGAATGGGGTTGAAGACTTTATTGAATTTGCTAGAAGGAACGCTCCAGCCAAAAATGGGATGTATTTTTGTCCTTATGTCAATTGTTTAAATGAGAGAAACGGGATGTTGAAGTTATAAGGGATCACCTACTTTGTGATGGAATAAATCTTCGATACACAAGGTGGATATGGCATGGTGAGGAAGTAACTGATTGTCCGTCGCACAAGAAGGAAGTTGTGGATGTCATAGATGAATATAGAATGGAGAGAATGATTCACGATGTTGAGGTAGAATCCTTTGCACAGTCGCATGAATATGACAGCCTGCAGAGTGATGCAGAGACACCGTTGTACCCTGGGAGTAAGTACACACGGCTGATAGGAACATTACATTTGGTTAACTTAAAAGCAACTTGTGGGTGGACCGATAGTAGTTTCACATTGCTGCTTGAACTGTTGTGTGATATGTTTCCAGACGATAATGTACTTCCAAATCGTATGTATGAGGCCAAGAAAAGCCTATCTACAATGGGTATGGAGTATAAAAAGATACACGCTTGCCCTAATGACTGTGTACTGTACAGAAAGAAGTATGAAGGTCTAAGTGAGTGCCCTAAGTGTCAAACTGCATGATACAAAGTGAAGAAAGATGGTGGTTGTGGCGATGGGACAACTAAAAGGCAACCTGTAAAAGTTTTGTGGTATCTTCCAATAATATCGTGCTTTAAGCGTTTGTTTGGCACTGCAAAAAAGGTGAAGAAGTTGAGATGGCATTCGGATGACAGAATATCCAACGGAAAATATCTTCGGCACCCAGCTGACTCTCCACAATGGAAGAAAATAGATGAAATGTTCCCTGAATTTGGCAGCGAGCCGAGAAACCTTCGGCTTGGGCTTTGTACAGATAGCATCAATCCGTATGGAACTCTTAATAGCACACACAGTGCGTGGCCAGTACTCCTTGTAATATACAACTTGCCTCCCTGGCTTTGTGTGAAACACAAGTATGTGATACTTTCTATGATGATATCTGGACCAAAATAGCCAAGAAACGATATCGATGTCTACTTGGCGCCTTTGATTGAGGACTTGAAGAAGTTGTGGGAGGAAGGCGTAGATGTGTTTGATGCATATAAGAATGAGTCCTTCAAGATACATGCAATGCTTTTCACCACTATAAATGACTTTCCTCCATACGGAAACCTCTCAGGATACAGTGTGAAGGGGTATAAAGCATGTCTGATCTGTGAAGCAGACACTCACTTCTACCAACTTAAACATGGAAGAAAAACGGTCTACCTCGGTCACAGGAGGTTCCTTCCTAGGTTCCACCCGTATTGTAGGTTAAGAAAGCATTTTAACAGCTTGCCAGAGCATGGAATGGCTCCAAAGGCATTAACCGGAGAGGAAGTTTACAGTCGGGTTGAATGTATTAATGTCTTACTCGGTAAGAATCAGAAGACTGCGGGTGAGAAGAACATATGGAAGAAGAGATTAATTTTCTTTGATCTTCCATATTGGCGTAGTCTTGACGTGAGACACAGTATTGATGTAATGCACATGGAGAAAAATGTTTGTGATAGCCTTGTCAGTACTCTTTTGCACATTCCAGGGAAGACCAAGGATGGGATTAGTGCGAGACTAGACCTTGTTGATATGGGAATAAGAGAACCGTTACATCCACAGCTAAGAGATGATGGTAGGAGGGCATACATGGAGCCAGCAGCGCATACACTATCAAAAGCGGAGAAAAGAAGTTTGTGTGGGTGTTTGCATGAAATTAAGGTACCACAAGGATATTCTTCAAATATGAGAAGGTATGTCAATGGACGATTTGAAGTTAGTGGGAATGAAGTCCCATGATTATCATGTGTTGATGCAACAACTGTTACCAGTAGCTATTAGAGGCATTATGAAAGATGAAGTTTGAAGTACTGTGACAAGATTGTGTGTTTTCTTTAATGCTATCTGTAACAAAGTCATTGACACTGAAAAGCTGGATGAACTGGAAGCTGAGAGTTATATTATATTGTCCCAATTAGAGATGCACTTTTCTCCTTCATTTTTTTATATAATGGTGCATTTGATAGTTCATTTGGTAAGGGAGGTAAGGCTCTGCGGTCCATTTTACCTGAGGTGGATGTACCCTTTCGAGCGATACATGAAGATCTTAAAAGGGTACTCTAAAAATCCCTATCGACCAGAAGCCTCAATAGTTGAAAGGTATAATGTTGAAGAGGCTATGGACTTCTGCAGCGATTATCTATCAGGGAAGAAGGAACAATCTCGGCATGAAGAGGGGAGGAGCAAGGGAACACGAGGACTGAAAGTGAAGACTATGCCTCATGAAGAGGTGTTGTAAGCACACCTTTATATCCTGAATAACATGGCAGAAGTTCAACCGTACATAGATGAACACAGAAAGAGATTGAAGAACATGAATCCGAGGAAGAATGACATGCAGATTACTATTGAGCAAAACAAGACATTCATTCAGTGGTTTGAGGAAAAGGTTTTGCATGAGACTGGTGTGTCTGAGATAATAAAGTGGCTAGCCTGGGGGCCTTCGTTTCAGATCATTACTTGGAGCGGTTATGATATAAACGGGTATTCTTTCTACACAAAAGACCAAGATGACAGAAGTACCATGCAAAATAATGGGGTGATGGTAGAAGCTGAAGCCATGCACTTTTCCAGTTTGAAAGACAAAAACCCCATATTAGCATCCATGGCCTATTATGGAGTGATAGAAGAAATATGGCAAATTACTTACAACAAGTTCAAAGTTGCTTTATTCAAATGTAAGTGGGTTAGCAATAATGTTGTGGTAATAGATCAACAATTTGGATTTGTCTCAGTTGATCTTGAAAGAGTAGGTTATAGGGATGAGCCCTTCATTCTAGCAAGCCAGGCGAAACAAGTGTTTTATGTCACAGATCCCGCAAATAAAAAAATTTCCATTGTTCTTCAAAGTAAAAAAACAGAAGCATGGTGATCCGATCTTCAACCTTGACGACACACCACCTTTTACAATTAATCCACCTACAACAAGTGAAGTAGAATTGGTAGATGATGAAGAATATGCTGTAAGAAATGATCATGGTGAAGGAATATGGGAAACAATCTAGAGTAAGAGCTTAACTTAGAAAATAGTAATGTGTGCTGTTTGTTTTATAACTAGTTAGTTTATTCATTTACTTACAATTTATTCACTTATCTGACAATGATTTTTGTGCTTACAGGAATATGGACAATTCTGGTGACTCACAAAATGATAAGGATAATGAAATAAATGGGCCTGAACCTGATGCGAGACCTGAACCAGTTGCGAGAAGAAGGGTTAGAGGCAATACAAAAATGCCTGCATTGGTAGCATGTCATCACCATCAATAGGAGAGGTTGCATATTGACTTTAATGAAAATATGAAACCAATTGGTCCGGAGGAAGACCATTTCATTAGCTACTTAGGTTTTTTGGCTCGAAGCAAAGTTCGCAATTACCTATGATAATTGGAAGTTGGTTCCACCAAAAATCAAAGACTTGATTTGGCAACAACTTTTGGTATATAAGTTTCGATAAATCTGCATATATATCTTTATTTCTATTGCTTCAAAGATAATTAACTTATGTTTTTACCTTGCAGTAAACCTATGATGTCCCTGACACCACAGAGATGTACAAGGAGTGGATGATGGAGGTTCGTTTACGATGGAAAGATTTCAAGAACAGGCTTACACAAGATTACATTCGAGGGGACCTGAGGGGTCAGGATCCATGTCAGGAGTATACGTTTTTGTCTCCAGAGGACTGGAGGTTATTTATGGCATCACGAGAAGATCCAAACTTTTTGGTAAGATTTATGTCACCATAGTGTTTTATTTGAATATAGTTGACATTATTAATTCGGTGTTCGTTGTTTTCCTTTCACAGGCATTAAGTGTAGCAAATGCAAAGAGGCAAGCAGCTAATAACTATCAACATTGCATGTCTCGTGGTGGTTATCGGAAGCTTGAGCGAAAGATGATGGCAGAAGAGTTGAAGAAATTGAAGGAAGCAGCCACATCAGATCCTACCGTTGTGGTCCAGCCCCCGCCACCTCTTCCACGTCACAAAAAATGGAAAGCAGGGAGGCTTAAGGGTGGGAAGTACGTAAATCCGACTATTGTTGAGGTTGCCGCAAGAATTATAAGTAGTTAGAGCATAAGTACAAAGTTATTTTTTCATATTGAGAGTGCTTAATTTTCATTTACAATAACTTTTATGCTGTAGGATGAACTGGAAGATCATAGTAGCCAAGGTTCGTTCACTCCAAGTGGACGGATGGACATCTTGTCAACAGCGATTGGGAAGGTAGATCACCCTGGTCATGTTCGAGGGGAGGCAGGGGGAGTTCGTGTCGCGAAGTATTTTGGCCAAGCCTCACATCCTTATTCGTCACAAGCTGAACCCAATAGGGAGCTTGTGGCCAAGATTCGTCAGGAAATCTCACAAGAGCTTGAGGCCAACCTTTGCGACAAGCTCCGACAAGAGTTGTTTCCAGAGCTACATCTTGAGCTTATGCCTGAGCTACAAGCTGAAATGATAAAGATGTTTGAATCGCAGATGACAACTACCGAGCGTAGAACCCATTCATCCCCGGCCTTCCACAGCACCAAAGGAAGTTACAACCCGACGGAGGAACCACTTGGCGACCCTTCTCCCACTCCAGCGCAGGGAGAACCTGCCGTCCTCTCTTTGGATGCCCCAGTGCTGCGTGTAGTTGCAGATGCTCTTGTTCACATAGAAGTTACTACCCATCATAATCAGCAAATTCCACAGCATTTGCGTAGGGTAACTATGACGTGTGTTCGAGAGGGGGAAGAAGGGACAGCCATCCCTATTCCTGATGATGAGGTTGCCACGATAGCTCAGGCGAGAGGATCTTTCATCCTTTGGCCTGTACATCTTATTGCTTGTTACCACAAACACCTCCAATGGTATGGAACTACCTCACTTTTACTTGAGATGTGTTGACATCCTACTAACAATATGTTTTTTTATGTTCTAAAAGAACGAGCAGGAAGCAGAGAAATGGCCCTTCTTAGCACGACTGCAGCATATCTATAAAGGCATTCGCCAGATTGATTTGCATATGCCTATAGGGATTGTGGGCCAGGAATTAGAGTATCACTTCATAATTGATAAAGAAGATCTTAAACAGTTCATTCAGTTGGAGGAGCTAGATATTGGATGGGGCAAATTTGCAATCCTGTAAGTTTTTTATTTCCCATTTTTTCCTTCATTTAGTTAAGTTGATTTTAACTAGCTAATACATTCATCATTTTAATTCTATTATAGCTCCTTCCGTCGTATATGCATTGACTCTCAAAAAGTTAATTTATATGGATTCTTGTCTCCTGCACATACGACAAGGACTGGGAATACGTTGTTATCTAGCACCGATTGTTCAAGGGTACGCATTTTAATTTTGTGTATTTGAGATTTTTAATAAATAATTGCCTTGCCATCTAACTTCTTTTTAATCTGTATATGTTGTGATAGTTATCACTGGAGTTTGTGTGTTCTCTGTCCTCAGTCCCACGTTGTTTATTGGTTTGATTCCTTAAGTAGAAGACCAGACAAAGAAATTAAAAGCGTCTTCAACACGTAAGTTATTTTTTTGTATTTCATTGCTTCTTGATTCTTGACTTAATGAATTATTCTAATTTATGTTGATTTTCATTTTAATGATAAGGCATACACGACGTATTGAGCGCTTGGTGGGCCACGCGAACGTAGAGGTGGCAAAGAACCGAGATGGTTGTTTCCAAAGGTACGTAGTTTCAAATCAAGTTCTTTTGATTAACGGTCGTTTTAGATATGCCTTTATTGATTTTAACCATTTGCTTTTAATTTATAGTGCCCTCGACAACCTGGCGGCTGGGAATGTGGATACTATGTCTTACTTTATATGTTTAACATCATTCAGAGTGGCATTACGACAGATTTTGAACAAGTAATCGCTTCTTCATTCTCAGAGGATAATATTCTTGGTGTTGTAATTCAATGGCAATTCATTCACTTGATTCATTATTTCATCTAAGCTTATTTTCTAATTTACAGATTTTTGACAATAAAGATACCTACTCATATGAAGACCTAAATATAATCAGAGACTTTTTGGCTGGACATCTTCTTCAACGTATACCAGAGTAAAGTCTTTAGTAGTTTGTGTAAGACATACTTTTGTAGTCGTTCTATATATTGTACATATAATTAGCGTTATTGTTGTAGGATATAGATTGGATTTAGTCTTGGTTATTGTACAAACTGGGGACTTTGATAGTCTTTTTAGTGCAATAACAGACTTGGATATAGATTGTTGTGTAGTTTGTGTGGTTTGTTAGTTAATTAGTTTGCTACTCCTTAAAATTATTGCATGTAGTAGAGCTTGGGTTGATCATTGTGTTTCAAGTTGTTGTTTCCATTCTGCTGAACTGCTGTTGTTTTATTCTGTTGTTGGAATCCTATTTCTGCAGTTTACATTTTCCAGACATTGCAATATATAAAAAGGTCATTTTAAAAAAAATTTCAACATCCTTAAATAAAAAGGAACGTGGAAGAGGCGGTGGCGACACTTTAGACGTCCCCAGAAAAGATCCATCAGAAATTTGTCAGTAATTACTGATAGAAAATTTTCTGTCAGAAATCTGTCAGTAATTATTGACGGAATTTTTTTATGGGTAATCCATCGGAAAATTCCATCGGTCGGAAAATCAATTTGCCACATACTTTTTAGAGATGAAACATATTCCGTTGGTAATTCCGTTAGAAAACTGAAATTCCGTTGGTAATTTCATAGATAATTCCGTCAGTAATTTGATGTTTTTTTTGTAGTGATTCAAGCAAATGATGATGATCACACTGATTTGTTAAATAATATTGCCTGAAATTTCTATTATTTACTGAAATTCAATGGACCATAATTTTTGGGTCCCCCAACACCGTGCATCAAGCAATCAACAACAGACAAATATATATGGCCAAAATAATCTAACATTTCAAAATATTTAAATTTTGACCTAACAATTTTAAATCTTAAGCACTTGATTATCTACGAGAACGTTAAAACAATGAGATGGATGTCATGCATGATGTGTGTTGCTGGAAAGTCGTAAATGGAATTTCTATATATATTGACTTTTGATTTAGAAAGACCCTATGGTCTCAAATTTTATTACCTTCTTATAAAATTATGATGACGACTTTGAGAATTTTAAAGTAATGGGATTATCCCCCTGTTGCTTGGTTGTTGAACAGGGTGTTTGATGGGAGATTATAATTAATTATATTTATGAATTTTAAAGTAAGTGGAATATACATAAATGTCCTCAATTTGTTACAATCACATACCTAGGTAAAGCACGAAATTTGGAGCTAATTCCCGCGTGAATAATGCTCCACTGCTGCCAATGACCGAGTCATACCAATGTTACCCAAACGCAGTATGTGCCCCAACCTCTGTCTAAAATGCGTTAACAAAACAAATGCAATATTAGGAGGCTTAGTCGACAACACTACACTGGCACCGAGCCTATATATGTGCTTCTCCCTTGCTTTCGTACAAAGCTTAAAAGACGTTGCCAACGAGGTGAGATTGTAAAGTCTCAATAACCAATGGCTAATTCCCGGCAATGCATGCATATTAAGGTTTTATAAACAAGTGAAATGAGAATAAAAAACATAGCTATTGATTCCAACCTTCTAAATTTCATGTAGTTTTCAAATTCAAATTTCTTTTCAACATGATCGATCATATGGCTTTTCCTAACAAATTTAGTTTCCAAACAAAGTATGTCTTTCAAACCCTTAACATTTCGATATTCACAGATTAATAAACGCATAGTTCTGTAAGACGTACAGAAATAGCGAAAAACATACTGACATTAAATACTTGTTTACAATACTACAAATTTCTCGCAGGTCTTGAAAAATATGCACAAATGTATAGAGTGTTCAAAAGAAAGCAAAAGTACAAATATAGATAATCACAGCCGCTATGGTATACACTGGGACTCTACGCACCAGTAACCCCTGTCTTTTCTTTCGAGCCACTAGCTTCTGCTGGAATGTTTTCAAGTGTAATAAAAGAGTGAGATTCAAGCGAATCTCAATAGTAACATGTTTTTCAGACATATAAAATGTGAAAATAAATATCTAATATATCTTGCCATATAAGATGATAAACTGTTGTATATGACAGAATGCTGTGTATACATTGTTCAAGGCCAAACGACTGTTTACAACCCTGGTTGAACTCTGCGCCTCCATTGGGCCCCAGACCACAAGTAGGCTAATGTGCGTGTCTAAGACACTATGCTCATATTACAGAGAATGGCATACTCAAACATATAATAATCACATAGTATATGCAAGAAAAAGTTACTACCTGAATGCTTTCTCAGTTCCACCGTCTGTCCTATACTCCTGTTCTGGCTCGGGCTATTACCAATTCTTATAAATTAAAATTAACAATTAACTGGTTATTACTTGTGCTATTTCTTCCATTAAATCAAATTATGATGGTTATCTAATGTAGTTATAACAGTTTATGCATAGTACAATTTTGCACAGTGCAGTTTCACTATTTTTCAGAAACTGACAGATTTTCAGTCAACTTTGGAAATTCATAATTAATTTTAGAAAAATCCAATTTGACTGATTCCAAAGCGTAAGTGAAGCTCTTTAAGTGCATTTTCATGAAAAAATACCTAAGTCTGGTAATCACAATCACATTATTAATAGCAATTCGTCAAACCTCTACTGTTCCAGATTGCATTTCAGAAATAGAGCACAAATTTGAAAAATCATATCTTTTAATCTACTAGTCCAAAAATTATGTTTTACCCATCAAATTAAAGCTCTAAATGTCTACTTTAATTTTAGAAAGTTTCATAATTTTTGGTCAAGGTTTAATTTTCCAAAATTTCTCCATATCCAATCTGACTTCCATAAACATAATCTGGCAGCAACTAACTTCAAAAATCCATATCTCTTAATATACTAATCCAAATAACACATATTATATATCAAATTAAAGCTTAGCATGTATACTTTTATTCTAGAAAGTTCTGTGGCCGTTGGACAAGATTATATTACTAAAAAACATAACACAACCAATTGCTAGAAATTGGATGTCTAAAATTTCCCTTGTTTGACTTAAATTTCAACAATCATAACTTTCTCTCTAGGTATCCAATTGACACATTCTTGGACTCATTTTAAAACTATGGATGTCTACTATTTCCCTATAAAAGTTCATAGTCATTGGATACGATTTGTCTAGTTAAAACTCAACATGAAGCTGGCTGTCTTCCAAAAACATCAGTTTTGACAGTCTGAGTTTAAAAATCAAGAACTCATTCATTTTCAATCTAAATTGTACTCTTCTTGATTCTATCACCTACTACACATTCTAAAATTCCTATACCAAGAAGACCCAGACAAAAATTTCATCTATAGCCTTGGTTTAAGCTTCTACAACTTTCAGGCAGAACCTCTATTTTTCGGCGAGCAGAACAGGGTGATAAAAACTAACATGCATCTATGAATTTATACTATAAACCTCACAAATTTTAACTCTATACTCTCCTACACATATATCATAAGGTTAATGATCCAATTTCAGAAACAAAGGGACCAGAAATCCCACCCAAAATTGACATACAAACTCTGGTTTAAAACTAATTAGTTGACAGAATTTTTCCGGCAATGTTTCTCACTTCCAGCAATGATACAGCCCATAAAACAGCCTGAAATCCACTGGAAAAAGCAAGCTTAAGATGTAGGAAACTCACCTATACACGTTTATGGTGTTGCATGTGAGGTTTAACGCTTTCTTCTTCCTCTTCTTCGATCGTCTTCTTCCTCCGGTTTCACTCTCTCTCACTCAGGTCTCTCTTTCTCTATTCTGTTTCTTTCTTTTGCTTTGGCTGACTTGCAGAATTGAGAGTGAGAGGGAGTGCTTTATTTATTGACTAATTGGGTGCTGAATGTGTGTGTGTGTGTGTTGTACGTATTTGGGTGGAGTGTGTGTGTAGTTTATTAGTTTATCCTATATGTGCTGTCCAATTCTAAGTGAAAAATGTGTGTGCGTTGAAGAAGCCTCCATGTGTGCCAAACGAGAAGAAGATTGAGTGATTGAGTGTTAGTGTGAGTCGGCAAGTTTATATATATACATATAGGTATATTTTTATCTTATTAATTACACACACTAGGCCCAAATGTTTTCCCCTTTGTCTAATTTAAGATTTCTTAAATTTCATAGGTTCTATAATTTGACTTATTATCTAATTCCTACAAATTAATCCTTAAATATTTTTAAGGACTCTCTTCCATAATTAACTTCATAGCGTCATAAAATAATCCTTATAGTTTGAACGGTTTTGCTCCATTTTATATAGTTCATGGTTACTTTTGCTCCAAAAAATAGTTCATGGCTATTTTAGCACTTTTGAAAATAGTTCATGACTATTTAAGCACCTTAACCCATTTTGTAAGGTATTTGCATTTCAAAATGCGAATTCCTAACCCTATTTAGAGAATAATGAATCATTTCATTCAACCTAATTACGTCATTTCAGTTGTTTTACTATTTATCTCTCTCATACGCTTATATTAGATATCCAATTAAATCCCCTACTTTATTTGTTGATTAAATATGTCCTTTCTTCATGTACTACATGAATTATGGAGAATATATGATTTGTTTCGTTTTACGAAATTTTTAAGATAACATTTTACTTAAATAATAAAATATACATTTTCAGATAAAATAGTATAAAAAAATTTAAAAGAAGATAGGCCCACTTATAACCCTGATTTCTTCCATTGCGTGAAAAACGCAATGGAATTTATGGTGACAATTAGAATAATGAAACATTGGAATCAAAATCTCTGGCAACCCATTGTCTTATATTTACATTATAAATTATATTAGTGTCGCTTTCCAACAACCACATGAGTATTAATTTATATGAAAAATATATTAAATGATTTTGAAACTTGATGTCTTAATATCTTTGAACAACCACCTTTTAAATAAAATAAAAATAACAATTCTTTTACCAATTCTATTTTTCCCCGCGCCCTCACATATTTCTTCTTGTTGTTCAAACTAGTGGGACTTATAAATTTGATACATGATTCAACATGTTTATGACTTCCTAACCACGTTGCATATTATAAATGTTTTTTTCATCAGGTCAAAAAATGGTTTTTTTTTTCAAATATATTCATGATAATTAATAATTATTCTTTATTTATTGATTCTGAAAAACAATCATGTAATGATGAATAAAGATATTTATGAAAAAAAAAAAGAGAGTGTTTAATAGTATAGAAATCAACTACACTAAAAACAGAGATCTTTGTTGGTAGCGGTTGCTAAAAATCACTAAAGCTAAAATTTTAGTTTCGGGTGCCAACATTGGATCTGGATTCTCTCCTTTTCTTTTTCCATCCACTACGATCCTTTCTCCCAAAACTACATAGTTTTGGGGTAAATAAAATAAGAGGAGAACTGTTTTTTTTTTAAAAAAAAAAAATCCATCACTCCGAAATATTTTTTAGTAGATCCTAAATTAATTTTTAGTAAACTCAACACTTTAAAATATTTTTTAGTGGCACCAATATCTGACAGTCATGACTCTGCAGTATTTTTCAATATATACAGGGTATCGGTAAAAAATATTTTATGATGTTAAGTGCACTAAAAATTAATTTAAAATATTAAATGTTTTTGAAAAAATATTTCAAAGTACTACATGCTCCTTTTTTTTTTTAAACAAAAATAGTGCTTCCCTTCTTTATTTATCCCAAAACTATGTAGTTTTGGGGAAAAGGATGACAGCGGACGGGGAAAAGAAAATGAGAGAAGCCAGATTCTTTATCGGTGGTAGCATTTTGGAATCGCTATCCACTATCCACTATCCACCATTTTTGTGAGATATTAGTGTATTTTTTTGTAGTGATTTAGAACTGTTATGAATGTCATTTTTATGATTCAATGAGTTATCAAACTTTGTAAAGGTTTATTATACTACTGCAGAGTTAGGTTTGGCCTATGATGATTGTGATTCTGCAAAACGCTACTAAATCAATTGTCACAACTATTTTAGTAGCATTTTTCTAAACCGCGACGCATGCCAGGCATAGTGTTTACAACCGCTACAAGTCTATACCCCTAATTTATTTTTCTATTAACTGTTATTTTCTTGAACATCTTATTAAAGTATATATTTTAAATAGGAATGAAGTTGAAAAGTTATTATATTTTAAGACAAAGGTAATGAGGTCCAAACTTTTCTTTCTTTGGATAAAATATGTTGAAAGGATCATATAAATAGTATCAAAGAAGTATATATTGTCGAGTTCACGTAGATATTCTCCCATGGGAGACATTGCTGTTTGAAACATAGTTAGCCACTTGCCTATCACAGTGAAAATTTGAATCCTGATTCGTACGAGAGAGTAGCTTCTTTCGCTCAACTCACCCGGTTTGGATAACAACTATTTATATTTTAAATTAAAATTTTCAGAAAATTGACTTGTTACATTATTTAAATTGACTTGTACTGATCTGATATGGAGGTAGTAATGAGTTACACGACTCATAAAAAAAAAAAGCTGTAAATGCAAATATTATGAATACGACAACTCATCCCTACAATTTTATAGGATTTTGTTGGCAAAAAATAAAATCTAGGATTTCGCCAGGATGTAATATTTTTGTGGGATACATATATATATATATATATAACGAGGAAGAAGGAGCAGCAGACCTCGCCATTCTCTGGCTTATCACTGTATTTCTCAACAATGTTTCAGCTTCTTCTCTCATCCTTTCTTCTTTGCTTCTCCCTCATACAGCTTCAGCAGCCTGCGTATGCCACTAAAAAGGCAAGTGTGAGCGTGTGTGTCTATATCTATATAAGCTTTATCAATAATATGGTTTCTAATTAATGTTCTTCTCATCGTGGTCTCTGGTTGGCAACGACCTTCATTAATTTCATCATTTGCAGTCATACGTTGTATACCTGGGATCACATTCTCATGGCCCACAACCTTCTTCTGCTGATAGGGACTCTGCGACAAACTCTCATCATAATTTGCTCTCTTCTGTTCTGGGAAGGTACTATTTAATGTTTACAATTTAATCTCAATAATGGCTTCATTAATTATTGTTGGCGTGTGTGTGTGGTATTGTGCTTGGCAGCCATGAGAAGGCGAGAGAAGCTATGTTTTATTCATACAACAAACACATCAATGGCTTTGCAGCATTACTTGAAGACGAAGAAGCACAAGTGCTCAAAAGTATGATTTGTTTTTTCCGGTTAATAATTTCTTTAATCCATCAAGTTTGCTTTCATTTTAATTTTCGTCCCTCAAATTTTAAATTATGAGTTTTGATTCCTCAAGAGGCCAAATAATCCAGATTTTTATTAAATTATAAAGATCAATGTTTTAAATAAAATGGATCTTAGGGACTAAAAGCTATTATTTTAAATTTAAGGGATTAAAACTAAAATGAAAATAAATTTAATAGACTAGAAAATTACATTGACCCCTTTTTACTTCATATGGACTCATCATTATCGTCATCCTCATCTTCTTCCACACACTCTGTTTCAGATCTGTTTTATTATCAAATTACTGGATCGGTCTGGACACTTGGGTATTAGTTGTCCGATTTTTTTTTTTTTTTAAAAAAGTTGCATAATATTTTTATATTTGTATATATTATATTGCTAATATTGATAGTGATTGATATGGAAGAAAATGGTTGGGAAATGGATGATGCAGAAAATCCAAAAGTGGTGTCGGTGTTTTTGAGCCAATCACATAAGCTGCACACAACCAGGTCATGGGACTTTCTGGGACAAGAGAGAAATGGACGAGCGAGATTAGACTCTGCTTGGGTGAAAGGAAGCTTTGGTCAAAATATCATCATCGGTAGCATTGATACAGGTAATAATTGCGTGTAAATTTATGTGTGTGTTAACTTTTTGCCATTCTTACTCTATTATTTAATTTCCTGCAAGGAGACTTGCCCGTTGTAAAGTTGAAAAAATTGTTCATTGTCTAACAAAATTAATAATAAGCAAACCGTCTCTTCTTAATTCTAGTTTGTTAATTCATCTCTTCTATAATATAAATCATTTTTAAAAAAATTCATTGATTTACAATATAAGTTATTTGGAGAATAACTAATGTTTATTTATCAATATTGCTTGTGTTATTAATGCTTGACTATGACTTTTTTTTTCTCTCTCGTTCAAAACAAAAATTTAATATTCAGAGTTGTCCTTATTATCAAACACCAACTAACAAATATTAGATATCCTTTTTATATGACACTTGTTAGTTTCCAAATGGCATAAATATTTTTTCCATGTATACCTATATTTAATAAGGGTAGTGACAGAGAGTAATAACTAATATGATATAAAAGTTTAGTATAGTTAGTAAAGGTAATATTGAAAATCACTTGAATTTTAGGACAAATTAAATGATGTTAACTGTTTTTATTGATATGTGAGAATTGATAGTTAGTGCCTTATAATAAGAACAAAAAAGAGTATGAGTAAAGTTAGAACAAAATTAATTTAAGACATAGTTAATGAATTAACTATTATTTATTGGTTCTAAATAAGTAGATGAAGTGATTTGTATTATGGATTAAAAGGAATATGGTTAGAAGTGACTTGTAATAGAGACTGGTTTTCTACCTCGTTCATAAAAGTTAAGAAAGGAAGTTAGATTAATTATTAGCAAGTTGATGAGGTATGGCATCACAAATCAAACCAGAGTTTTCAACATACTTCTAAGGTCAGATGTAGTAATTTTCAAAAGTCACAGTAAGCGTCGGCTAATCTAATTGGGTCAGAACAAGTAATATCAGCAACACATTTTTCTCTATAAAATATATATTATTTGAGTAGTTGACATTAAATATTTCATGCTTTTTTTTTTAATTAACAAGTTAGGGGTAAGACGTGCTTTTAACAATATCATCAATAATTATTTTTTCAAAGTAACAATTATATTTTTAAAGTTTAATTAATATTTTGATTATGAGGAGCTCTTTTTTGTGGAATAGGTGTATGGCCAGAATCCAGAAGCTTCCGAGACAATGGATATGGGCCCATACCGAAAAAGTGGCGTGGTGGATCAAGATGTGAGCTGTTCAGTTTGTCTGGCCCTTTTAATAACACTCTTTGCAACAGGTTGGTTTCATCACATTTTAATTTTTAAATGCATGATTTAATTATAAACTATATTTTCTATTAATGTCTTTACCAAAAAAACATCCGACAAGAAAATAGACAATTCGTCAACGGCTAATAAGAGCAAGAAATCCCCATGCCTCACCATCTAAATTCTAAACAAATATAATATATTTAATTAAATATCATATACTCATTGCACGCAATATATATATATATTTATATATATATATATATATTTATATAATATACTCATTATGGGAAGTGACCAAGAATTGGACCATTGGTTCATCTCCATGTCAGTTCACATGGGGGGAAGCACGTGCGGACAACTTCCAATTATTTTTACACATTTCTTTATTTTGTTTGCAAAAAAAAAAAAAAAATTAACATTAATTGTAGGCCTCCATATTCAATAAAATTAAACTTTCAATTTTGCCCCCGTACCATATGTGTCCCCTTGGTTTGGAGCCTAGATCCGCCGCTATTTTTTTGGGCCAGCAGATCCGCGGCTATTTCATCTTAGATTTTATATCAATACTATGTAGGCCCAATCTATTTGTTATCATGTTTTTTTATACATTTAATTTAGGGTTAAGGTGCAAAAATACCTATAAATTTTTCTCAAAAGTGCATCCAACACCATAAACTTTTTTTAGGTGCAAAAATACCCATAAACTTCTCAAAATGGGGCAAAAATGTCAAACCGTTAATTGGTACAAACGTCCGTTTTGTGAGACCCACAATTTTAATTTTTGAGGTGCAAAAATACCCATGAACTTTTCAAAAGTTTATGGTGTTGGGTGCACTTTTTAGAAAAGTTCATGGGTATTTTTGCACCTCAAAAAATAAAATTGTGGGTCCCACAAAACGGAGGTTTGTACCACTTAACGGTTTGATATTTTTGCCCCATTTTGAGAAGTTCATGGGTATTTTTGCATCTAAAAAAAGTTTATGGTGTTGGATGCACTTTTGAGAAAAGTTTATGGGTATTTTTGCACCTTAACCCTTTAATTTATACCATTTTTCCAAGAGGTTTGATGTAATGAAAGAGGCTAATCCCTCATGTGACCACATTTAATAAGGTTCTAAAACTCGGACCCGGTACCAAACCGATCGAGGTAATGGTTCAAGGGTTAATGGATCAGATCGAAGTTAAACCGGTCATATTAAAATAATATAATTTAATATATCATATTTTATTTTATTAGTCATTTTGTATTTTATAAAAATTAATTGGTTAAATCATGGATATATATGATTAAATTTTTTATTTAGTATTTTTATACATGTGGTTATTAAGTATTATTTTATTTTTAAACATGTTTTTAAAGTTTAATTAGATATTAATGAATAAAAAGAAAACAATGGGGCATAAATGAATAAGTAGGAATTGGGGAATAAAATGGTAGTTTGGACATAATATTTTTTAATAATAGCCTATTAAATATTTAGGTTGAACTTTGTGTGTGTGAAGGAAAAGTCGCTGTCTTTGTCCTCTTAGCACTGTACGCTTCTTTTCCTCTTGTTTCTTTGCGGTGTGCTTCTATGATTCCAGTCCTCCACTATCTTCCTCTTCGCGATCTTGATGAGGGCAACGTCAGGAGAAACATGGTGAGTTTTTGAAAAATCAACTCGGGTGACTGGATCTACTCATTTTCTTCTTCAACCTCTATCGTTTATGTTTTAACCTCCGATTTAGATCTACTCTTCCCTTCTTCTTCAATCTCCAATTTGGATCTCCTCTTTCCTTTTTTTTTTCTTTGGTTTTTGATCTGGATCTACCAATCTGATGATTTAAAATAGATAAACTCAGTTGACTCAGCCGAGTTAGTCCTGAGTCATCTGAGTTAGTACCGAGTCTAAAGTGACCTCAAGTTGAGGCTTCACTGTAATATCCCAAATTCTGAGACTTGAGGCTAGAGAATAAGCCTGAGATTGGTGGATTGCTAAGCCCCGGCTTAGCAAGATCCCAAATTGTGATTAAGGGTTAATGACTCCAAAAGTGGATATGGTTAGTGATAAATAACCCTTTTGGAGACTATGGTGTGATTTGGCACCCGATGTGATTCATATGTGTTGTGAGCAGCGCCGAAACCCTGTATTTAAGTTCAATTATGGATTAACATCTAAATTGACTTAAAATAGAGGGAAGGGCGTATTGTGAAAGAAAATGAATGAGAAAAAGAATTTGGTGGCGATTCAGTGTGAATTTAGGGCAAAACGGTAAAGTTACCGACCAATTGGTCAGTTACCGAAGAGGAAACTCATTGGTAACTTCAAGATCAATGGTTGAGATTGATTTGTGTTGAGATCAAAGGGTGGAATCATGTGTGCAAGTGCTTATGTGAGCTCATGAAGATGGATCAAGATCATGACAAGTGGCAAGATTTGGACCCTTGATCTTGGGTCAAAGATTCAACACTCTTCCTCTCTTTTCTCTCTCTTACTTGGACGTTTTTTTGGCCCTAAAAATCTGCTCTCTTCTTCATCATCTTCATTTCATCATCTCATCTCTCTCTCTTGTGGCTCCATGGACGTGCAAGCTTGGAGGAAGAATGAGAAAGCTTAAGGTGAGATTTTACCTTGTTTGGTGACCTCTTTAGCTCTAGTCACCTTCTATAAAGTTGTTCATAGTGATGAGAGCTTCATTGCTATGGTTTTAGATTCTTGATTGAAGGTGTTTGATGGCTTGAGGAAATTTGGAAAGATGAAGAATCAAGAAATTGGTTTGGGAAAGAGGAAGAGGTGAGTATTTGAAGCCTTTTGATCTAAGTTTTGTGAATTATGGTTGAGTATTGTGAATTTCGAATTTTGCCCTGATTTTCTTGTGATTTTAGATTGGATGAATTGGATGTTGTTTTGTGTTGAAATGGTGCCATGTTGTGGTATTTGGTCATTGGAATTGATTTGGGAACTTGAATTGGAAGAGTTGTAATGTTGTGGTTTGAAATGTGATATTGTGTGACATGTTATGATTATTGGTAAAACATGTCAATGTAATGTGAATTTGGTTGATTTGGTACTTCCAATGGATTCCTTGTGAAATTTTGTGTGAGAATGATGTTTGATATGGAAATTGAACCATTGGAAACCAATTGGCAAAATCTGGAAAAGCTGTCCAGTGAATTTCTGTTTTGGGCAGTCTGTTTGTGTTGCCGTTTTGAATGGGCAAATGATGTTAGAAAATTCTGAAACTTTCCAGTCTTAAATTTCACCTCACAAGGTTCAAAATGGACATATAAGTTGTGCCATTTCGTTTTGGGAACTGGGAGTTATAGCTGTCCAAAGTCTGGCATCAAAACTGGATCCTGTTTTGGCACAATGTTAGGTTTTTTGTAAATCTGGACTTTTGTGGTGATTTCCAGTATTGTTCAGTATTTTTCCTGTGTAGAGGACTTGAATAGCTTTCATTTGGCTTTGGGATCACCTCATTTCGATTTTTGTGGAATTAGTTATGATTTTTGGAAGTTCAGCCAGAAACTGGATTTTCTTGGGCCGCGGCCCAAGGATGTTGGGCCGCAGCCCAAATGTTTCTGTGCGTCTCTGGACAGCCTTGGGCCGCAGCCCAAGGATTGTGGGCCGCGGCCCACCCCCAAAAATCAGTGTTTTGCATTTTTGAAAGGTGATCTTTGGTCAAGTGCTTCCCAAGCCTTTAGGCATATGTTTGGGCTTTAATTAGCCTCCTAAAGGTCATGAATGACAACCAACTTAAGTGTTTGAGAGTTAAAGAATTGGAAAAGGGATTTAACCCTATGTCCTTGTTTGGTTATAGGGTTTGATGTTCGCCCTGAACGTGGTTCGATATTCGCCTGGTCGTGAGTAAGCTGTGCTGGAGCTTACGTGGAAAGAGAGTAGGGAACATATCTCTTCTGCTTGTATTTGATATATGTGTTAATGTGTTGATGCATGTCTTAGCTTTGCATGGTTATGTGTTATTGAAGCTATGTTTCAATTTATGCTATGGCCATTAGTATATTCTTAGAAGCATTGAGCTTACAAATTTGTCATCATGATAGTTATGTGATGCAAGCATGTCATGCATTAAACATTTATCGTACATGCATATTGATATTGTTTTCCTACTGAGATTCTCTCGAATCTCACCCTCCCCTACTAACCTTTCAGACAGGGTAGTAGATCAAGGATATAGCGAGTAGCTAAGGGCGATGAAGACTTCTTCGGGATTGAAGTTGGTAGTTGGTTATCTTAGTTGGGATTTATATTTGGATAAAGGTTGTATATATATTGTGGAACATATATTTGAACATATGTTTGGATGAGAATGTTTGATTATGTATTCAGAATGAGTTCTTGGATATTTGTATATGTATGAGAAAGATTTGTGTAATCCCCATATGAGGGCTTGTAAGGGCGAATATGCCCTATAAGGCTTTGAGTTAATGTATGGAACCCGGGATTGCCGGGATTATTTTGTGTACTCTGATTTGTTATGAATGTGATATTCCGCATAGTAATTGTATTCGAAAAGTGATTATGAGATCACGTTTATAAATGATTTCGAAAGGTAATTTATGAAAACCCCGTTATGTGATGGGTTAGTAAATGTTATTTGTTTATTATGGGTCTCGATTTCACTTTAATCGCGTATTTCGGATATAATTACGGCAGGGGGTTACATTCACCTAGACCGGTTTTGTGCCTGGTTCATTGACATTCGGAGCCAAACCAACCAGTCCGGACCGAGTTTAAGAACATTGCATTTAATACCTAAAAGTGTTTTAAATAAAATTGCCTTCCATAAAAAGATACAGGTGCCTAGAAAACAAAACCAAAAAAATACATATACAATTTCATATTGGACAAACCCATCCTAATTGTTCTTACGTTTTTCTTATACAACTATATTACCGGAGGTTCAATCATTGTCAAACAAATTAAGTTTATTTCACTCGATTGACTAAACTTTTGCTAGCTGTTTTTGTTATTGCTATTAAGTACACATGGTATGCCAATTATATCACAATTAAAATTTCTATTATTATTTTTAAATTATATTAACTTCCCTCCAATTTTACTAAAATTATTAAATTCTTCTCAATAGCATAAAAATATATATTCCAAAATTTAGTAAGAAGAAAATCTATATCCATATATGACCATATCCATGCTCCCGTGCTATGGGCATGAAACAGGAAGATAATTGGAGCAAGAACCTTCTTTAGAGGCTACGAGACAAAACATGGATCCCTTAGCCAATCTACTCGAATTAGTGCTCGTGACATCGTGGGCCATGGAACCCATACTCTGTCAACCGCCGGCGGCGACTTTGTGCCAGCGGTGAGCGTTCTCCGAAATGGCAACGGCACCGCGAAAGGAGGATCTCCGAAAGCTCGTCTTGCAGTGTACAAAGTATGTTGGGGTCGTGATAACTCTGAAGAGTGCACTGATGAAGACTTGCTTAGAGCTTTTGATCAAGCCATTGATGATGGTGTCGATGTGCTCTCTGTTTCCATCGGCCGGAGCACCGTCCCGAATGTCAACGACATGTTGACCAATGGGATCTCTATTGGCTCCTTTCATGCAGTTTCAAGAGGTGTATTAGTTGTTGCCTCTGCTGGTAATGATGGACCTGAGCTTCAGACTGTTTCAAATGTGGCACCTTGGATCTTCACTATTGCTTCTAGCTCCATAGACAGAGAGTTCAGTAATAATATTACTCTCAGCAATGGCCAACTCATGAAGGTAATACATTTAGTACCCAACAATACTTTGAATAAGATCACATTTAATAGACGAACAAGTTTCCTGCTAAGCACTTTGATTGCTTAGCATGGAAAGCCTAATCAGATTTGGACCGTTCATATCTTGATCGAGACGGTTTAAATTTAATTTTTTTAAATGATGATTTTTAAAATAAAAAAATCATTTTTTTAAAAAACATAATAGTTAAAGATTTTATACGTATTAAAATAATTTATTTTAAAAATATAGAATTTTTAAAAATTTGATATATGTATTTGCTCTTTTTGCTAAGCAAAGTATAGAAACTTGTTCCATTTAATTAATAAGAGGATACATGTGTTTATGAAAAAAATATCAAAACACACACATATAAGCTCATTAACATTAACAGTTCAGCTCGTTTCTCAACAAGACAACAATACCAATGTCATATGTTTTTTATTGATTATTTCTAATTACTTGGATAATCAGGGAACAAGTCTTGCCACAAACTCAACATCTCGACAGTTAGTTCCTGTGCTGATTGCTGGTAATGCTAGGCTCCCCAATGTCACATTTGATGATGCGTAAGAACAAAATTCCCCCATTCTTGATTACATTATTTTTTTTTTGAGCGTGTTAATTTATCAAATGTTTATAACTCAGTTTCTACACAAACATGTTGTCTCCTATCACAGTGATCATTGCAAGCCTGGAACACTTGATCCCAACAAAGTAAGAGGCAGTATATTGGTATGCCGAAGAGGAAGAACCCTAAGGCCTGTGGATAAGGGACAAGAAGCAAAGCGAGCAGGTGCTTTGAAAATGATTTTGCAAAATGACGAGGACTTGAACACAGCCACAGCTGATGCTCAAGTTATAGACACTTCCAATGTTCCAACATATCAACATAAAGAGAAGTCAAAGAACACATCCCAGCAGGACAAAAATCCTTTTGACGTCAAGTGATTATTATACATGTTCCTCATGCTGCACCTATCCTTTTAAGAATTGTTTTGAAATTATTTGTCATAACATGGCTATATTTATACATGCATTGCAGGAACCTCACTGCTTTTTTGAATAACGCAAAAACATTTGCCCCAATAAAGCCAGCTCCAAAAGTCTCTGCATTCTCATCCAGGGGACCTAACTTGATTCTCCCATCAATCCTCAAGGTAATATATCCATTCTCAAGCCATCTAAATCGGACAGGGGTTTTTGCTGCCCCTTGGGTTTTGCCCCCAAAAATGCCCCCTTTTCAAATATGTTTTCTTCTTTTTTTTTTTTTTTTTGGTATTTTGTCATTAGATTCTATATAAAACAAGTGACATTTTGATATTTTATGGGCAAAAAGGTGCTGTTTTCAATTTTTTATGATTTTTAAAAAATGTAATACTCTTAAAATTTCATCAAGAGTACTAAATCTTTGATTACATCAAGAGTATTAAATTTTTTGCCTATAGAGAATGTGGATATTTTGGGGGCAGTACCCAAGGGGTAGTAGACACTCCCTTCCTGATGTAATTGCCAAAGCTAAATCCCTCAATCAATTACATGATTCATGAGTTTCTAGGATTCCTAACAATTTCTTTTTTTTCTTTTTTTTTTTCAATTTTAGCCTGATGTAACTGCACCAGGTCAGGATATAATTGCTGCTTATTCATCCGGGGCAAGTCCTACCAACCTAGATTTAGATGTAGGTCGCTTTGACTATAATATTCTATCTGGAACCTCCATGGCATGTCCTCATGTTGCCGGCGTTGCGGGTCTTCTCAAAACTCGACATCCTAAATGGAGTCCAGCTGCTATTAAATCAGCAATTATGACCTCTGGTATGAAATGAATCAAGTGCTATTGTCATGTGTACAGTTTCCTTCTTTTGTTAATTTCTTACTCACTAAAGCATTTCAAAAATCTTTGACCATCCAGCATCCACACTGGATAACACCAATAAGCCAATTGTAGATGAACAAGATAATGCAGTAGCAACTCCATTCCATTATGGTTCAGGACACATTAAACCTAACCTTGCAATGGACCCTGGACTAATTTATGATCTGAAGGCTTCTGATTACCTCAACTTGTTATGTGCTTCTGCTTATGAGGAACGAATGGTTGAAGCCATTAATTTTAACAACCCATACAAATGTACAACGTCTTACAGGCTAGAAGATTTTAACTACCCTTCTATCACAGTGCCATTCTTAGGTGTAAAACCAATAAATGTTACTCGTACAGTAACAAATGTTGGGCCTCCAAGCACATATACTGTGAATGTGAAAGCCCCAAAAGGAGTTAAGGTTGTTGTTCTTCCAACAACTTTGACCTTTCAGAGGACAAACCAGAAGAACAGCTATAGGGTTATTTTGCAGGCAACAAGTTCAGCCAAAACTTCAGAGCCTTTGTTTGGAGGGTTGACATGGACCGATGGCAAGCACAACGTGAGGAGTCCTATAGTAATTTCTCAATCTGCGAAAACGGCTATGTAGATTTCGATGTTTCCAACCCAATGTGTTGTATGTTAATCAGATAGGGCACGCAGCGTTAGGAGAGTGATTGTTTTCAGATGTGTGGATATATTGAACTTTGTTATATTAAAATAAAGTGATCGCGCTTCCTGCCATAAAAAATAAATTAATGAAGTGATAGTTCTACCCTCTAGGTCCTCCCAATCAAGTTTAACTTCTGATTTACTACTATGGTTTCTACTTTCTTCTGTTTAGATCCTATTGGGTTTCTTCTGTTTAAATTCAATATAGCAAGATCATTAGGATGGAGTATATATATTTTAGAAGCTAGTGATAGGCTGATAGCATGGAGGCTTTAACCCACATCCTATCTTTTTCTTTTCTTTTTTTCAAAGACAATGGCTATGCTACACACCTAGCATTTACCCCTTTCAATCTACCATACAAGTCATCCCAACTAATTCATCGGAATAAAAAATGGACTGTTAACTCATTAAATCTATTTTAAATTGAAAAAATATTTCAACTTTTTTTATATGAAATGAGATTTTGAATGATAGAGAAAATTATAAGAAATCATATTTAAACATTAATTACTTAAACAAAATTTATTTTAATCTGTAACTGACTCATATAGTAGACAAAGAAAACAATTTTTGAATGAATAAAGGCAAGCAACAGCGTGAAATTTATATTATATTTCTAGCCCTTAAAGTGTGTGTGGGCGGTTTGTGCTATGAGTAGTAATAATATTGAATATATATATACAGATATATATATATATATAAAGAGTTATGAAAAATATTTAAGAACAAAATTGCACCAAAAAATTACTCTAGATCATTGAGCGTTAATGAAAAAAATACTTTAGGGTGGTATATGTACCTTAACTTACTAGACTTTTAGGAGTCAAAGACAAGGGCAAAATTGCATTTGAAGAAATACACAAAACTACACCTGAAAATGCTTTAATGGAAAATTGTACCACAAATAAAATTTGGGTGGTGAATGGAATTGAGAAATAACATGGGAATGTTGTAAGCTACTCGAACCTATATTTGTTTAAAAAAAAAAACATAAATTTTATTTTTGTTTAGACATGAAAAGAAATAATACAAACTTCTTTTAAAACAAAAAAAAAAACTAATTTAATTTAGCATAATTTTAAATATTTTTAATTAAATGTTCTATGTTGCAGTTAAAAAAATACGCAAGAATTTGTGTACGTTTCTGAGAAATATTTTAGTACAAATAACTTAAAATTAGAAAAAAAAAATATTGTAACGGTGACAATTAATTTTTTGTTAAGAAATCCAAGTTCATGATACGCATTTTTGGTTATGAGAATATTTAGAGAAGTGCTAATAAAAATTGTTACATTGATAATAGAATATTCAAACATAAACTTCTAGAGTATGGGTTGTATATTTATCAATATAATTTATAGGGAAAATTACATTCAGGTCCTAAACAAAAGAAGAAGAAAAAAGTGGTCCCTTGAAATCTCAAAATTGCCAAAAAGTCTTATTTATAGGGAAAATTATATTCAGGTCTCAGACAAGAGAAAAAAAAGAAAAAGAAAACAAGGTCTCTTGAAATCTCAAAATTGCTAAAAAGGCCCATAGGACTTTTTTGCAATAAATTCCAATCATAGACTTGCTAATGGACGCCTTTAAACTTGTCAATAGACATCTCTAGACTTGTCAATGATACACCCATGGACTTGTCAATAGAATTGAATTTTATTGCAAAAAAAGTCCCACGGGACTTTTTAGCAATTTTGTGATTTTAAAGGACCATTTTTCTCATTTTTTCTCTTGTCCGGAATCTGAATATAATGTTTCCTAATTTATTTATGTAATCAATCAAAATAATTCAATTAATTACCATTTTATTTATATTATATTTTATGATAAAAAATTTAGGTGAATTTCACACTAAAAATTTAGTATGTCTGCTAGTTAACGTTACAAGTTATATATTGTCACTTTAACTAGGGCATAAGGTTTTAAAATATTTAAGATATCTCACAAATTTTTAGGATAAAACATATGGTAGTGTTAAATTTCATGTACACAAACACACACAATAAAGATAATCGTTATCACATGAGGGTCAAAAACATAAGGCTTAAACCAAATGAAGGAAACATGTTGGCTTATGTCTTGGTAACTATTTTAAAAAATAATCAACGATTGAAATATAGGGGGCAATCATGGATCATCTCTTAAGGAGCCTTTTATTAATTACTCACAACTAAATGCGATGATTAGCATAAAAACAATTATTTGAGCTTTTTTTTTCTAACAATTATATTGCAATTAAATTAAAATGCTTTTAAAATAAATATTTATTGATTTTTGGGATGAAAATAGATGAAATGGAAAGTTTTTTAGAAAATTATAATAAAAAACTCCTAAAACAATAAGTTTTTATTTATCCTTACTTCAAAAGATAATAAGAATATGCTAGTTTAACAAAATTTTCTAAAAGATCATTTGAGCTAGTTTGAATTAGGTAAATTAATTCTCCCACACTAGGCAAGACTTTATCCCTCTAACCAAAACCTAATTTAAACCCTAGTAAATTGAATCAATGAAATATAATGACATAAGTAACCAAAAACCCTTACATTACAGTCATAATTAAATATTTATAACAACTTTAAATAAAAACTATATCAAGTCAATTATATGAAATTGCTATTAATGAAACACAAGGTATCAAATGCACAACATTAAAATCCAAATAAATGCAATTTCCCATATTGTATGAAATCTCAATACAAAATATCAAACCATCATAATAATCAAAGCTAAACCTAGAATTCAATTATTAAAAAGGAAAGAGTAAGAAATTAGATAAACAACACTCTCTTTTAAAGCTCCAAGCTCAAGAATCAAGTCATTGCTAAGAGAAAAGAGATTCAGCCACTGTAATTTATCATCACAACTCCACCAAACATATTCAAAGATTCAGCCATTAAAGAACACCAAAAGAAGAAGGGTGAAACATAGCAAGCTCCAGCGGTGGTAGAGGACAAAGGTTGCCGGCGATAAGGAAGAACAGTGAAGGAGCAATGAGGACAAGAGAATCTGACAGCGGCTATAGAAGTTGAGGACGGTGGTGAACGAAGGTGGAGGGACGGTGCTTTTCGGCAACCTAGAAGATGAAGTTGGAGGAGCGATTCCAATAGTGTAGGACAAATTTTGGCGATGATGAAGAAGGTGGTGCACAGTGGCGGAATGAAGAAGGTTCGCCAGTGGTTTCCAAGGAGAAGGTCGTTGGTGGTAGAATGAAGAAGGTTCGCCGGCGTTCTTCCCTCTCGACCTAGTCTCTGTCTCACTGATGTGTCTTCGTCCTCGCCGCTGCAACTATCAACTTGGGATGATGAAGGTCATCGCCGACGACAATCGAGGGACAAAAGTCGTCGGCAATGGAGAATAGAGAGTGAAAGTGGAGGTGATGAGAGAGGATGACGATCAAAGGTTATGGTCTGTAGGTTCCGCAGCGCAGCTTCGTCTCTGATATGTCGAGCTGCCACTGAAATCTGACCTAAGTCTCAGCTCAAAACACAATTTTTGACTAGGGACTTATTGCAAAATATAAAAGTTTGTGGAGGGACTGAAAATTTTAAAACATTTGTAGGGAAAATTGTTGTTTTTGAACAATATGGGCATGTTCTGTAATTTTATCTAGTCCTTTTCTTCTTGATTTGTAGTTTCCAGAAACTCTGGGTCCTTTTCTGTAAATTATTCTAAATTGATCTGCAAAGATAGTAAACCCAAAACGTAATATCTTATATTCCAAAAATCAATCAATTAAGGTAAATCATGAAATATATGACATTTTTACCCGCTTTTTAACCCTACTTCCATGAAATCACTAATCTCAAATTATCATAATTGTGCAATAATTGCCAAAATATTGTTAATTACCCCCAAGTTAAGATATAAAATGTATGTAAATAATGTGACTTATCACCAAACATTCATTTTATTCAAGCCACAAACTTTTCATACATATGGTACATATGATCAATGAGAGCTTAAAATTAACATGTTCATCAACATGGCAAAGGAGACACAAATGACGAATCAAGGAGTTTAATCCTTCAGTAGTTCTCCAATTGTGATGGTGACAAATGAATCTTCTATATGAGAATTCGGTTGCCATGCAAGCTCTGTAGATACTTGTTTCATGGTTGGACGTGATCGAGGATTTTCATTCAAACAAGAAAATGATATTTTCACTAATGCAATAACCTCATCAAGAATTGCTTTTCTAGGTGTTGGAAATCGCGGATCCAACACATCTTTTAACAACAAATCATAGGTAGTTGATTTATCTATCAAAGATGAAATAAGCTCTCCCAGATGTATTCCCATAATGATCTCCAAAATCAATACTCCAAAGCTGTAAACATCATATTTCTCATTCGATTCCATAATGTAAACAATCTCTGCAATAGGTTCAATGTTACAACCTTAATATAGCAAAGTTATAGTACTTTAGGAGAAAACAAAAGTAAACTATTCTTACTTGGAGCAGCATACCCAAATGTGCCTGCAAATGTGGTCATATTGTTTGAGTCAAGATTCAAAAACTTTGCTGTTTCGAAGTCAATGATGTGAGCTTCTTCATATTCAAAAGTCAAAAGTACATTCTTACCCGATATATCACGATGAATAATAGGAATTGAACATTCATGATGCATATGGAATAAAGCATCAGCCACACCTTTAACAACATTCACCCTCTCTTTCCAATCAAGCTTTGTGGCTTGGTCCTTATCCTTTAGGATGTTGTCCAAGTTGCCACCTTCCAAGTACTAAACCAAAAAACAGAATCGTGAATTGGAACAAAAACCATACAACTTCACGATGTTGCGATATTTGATTTCTGTCAATGCTCGAATCTCACTTGTGAATGCTTTCCGGCTATAGATTTCTCCATTTGATATTGAGTGAAGCTTTTTTACCGCAACAATGTCACCTGTAGGCAACTCTGCCCTATAAACACTTCCTTGGCCCCCTTTCCCAATGAGATATCTGTCATCAAACTCCTATGTGGCTTTGATGATATTTTCATACAATATTTCTCTATTGGAGTTCCATACAGAATAAATATCTCCTGATTGTGCTTCTTCATCTTTGTTTTTTGTATTTCTCGCTGGTAGGAGAATAATACAGGAAGCTCCAACCACTACTAGTAGTAGGGAGGCCAATGGGAGAAATATCATCAAGAACTTTTTGCTCTTGTGGCCATGTCCATTTGTCTTTGAATCACCACATGGACTTAAACCAATGACGTTACCACACAAACCTTTATTATTTCTCAATGCATCAAAGTCATGAAAGGCTGGTTTGATTGGAATGAGGCCTTCTAATTGATTGTATGATATGTCAACAACAAATAAAGCTGACTTAGATCCACTGAAACCGAAAGGGATGGTGCCAGTGAGAATATTATGTGACAGGTTCAATAATTGCAAATTGGGTAACATTCCAAGCTCTAATGGTATTGTCCCAATTAGCAAATTGCCACTAAGATCAAGTTGTTGAAGTTCTCGAAGTTGACCAAACTCAAGGGGAATGCTTTCATCAAATTTGGTTTTGCTCAAGTTCAAGAACATTAGGTTTTTTAGTTCCCCAAGCTCCCTTGTGATTGATCCATTGAAATCATTTGCTGCCAACTCCAAAGTTTTCAGCAGGCTAAGTGATCTTATTTTTGAGGGGACATTTCCAGATAAGTTATTATGGCTCTAGAGAGTTTTATCAACATCATCAACTTCCCTAATTCTTTTGGAATTTGTCCCGACAAATTATTTGAAGATAAGTAAAGTTCAACAAACTTAGTTGCGTTTCCTAGTTCTGGTGGGATACCGCCAGAAAGCTTGTTATTGAGAATAAACAATTGACTAAGATTTAGGCACTTGCTCCAATTGGATGAAAGGTGGTCATATAATTGATTGCCACTTAGGTCGATGTAGTTCAAGTTAGGATATACTCCAAAAGCTTCTGTTATATTATCAACTAATTGGTTGTCTTGAAGCCCAAGTCTTCTTAGACTAGAACAATTCGTCAAAATAGTAGGAATAGGACCAGTGAAATGGTTACTTCGAGCAACAAACCTAACTAACCCCCCACCTTGACAAATCTGTTGTGGCAAATGTCCGTGAAAATTAACTCAGTTGTAAATTATGCCAACTTGTCATGTTATTCATTTCTGGTGGAAGGGGACCACTGAGACTGTTCCCCATCAATAATAGAGTGTCGAGGTTTGTCAAGTTTCCTATAGTGGTAGGAATAGGTCCTGAAAGATGGTTATAATTGAGATAGATTTGTTGTAAATTGATCATGTTACCAATGGATTGAGGAATTGGACCTGAAAGGCTGTTTTTTGACAAGACCAACGTCTCGAGAAGTGTCAAGTTTCCTATAGAGGAAGGGATTGGCCCATAGAGTTTATTGTTTTCTAAATCAAAAAAGGTGAGAGAGTTGAGTTTTCCAATTTCTTTCGGTGTAGGATCAGAGAGATTGCAAGAGTTGAGATAAAGTTCTTGTAACTTATTCAAGTTCCTAATTGATGATGGGATTGTACCAGATAACATTGAGTTTCCAGTCAAATGAAGGATTGAAATATTACTCAACATTCCAATCTCTTCAGGAATGGGACCAGAAAGAGAATTTTCAGCAAGCTCGAGATACGTCAGGCTTCTTAAGTTCCCAATTTCACAGGGACTACTCTCTCCAAGATTACATGCACTAAGATCAAGAAGAATCAGAGTGCTTAATGCTCCTATTTCTTTAGGAACGGGACCACTAATTGAAGGATTCACAGTGAAACTCATGTTCAAAACACTGGACAAGTTACCAATCTCGTGGGGAATGTTCCCATAAAATTGGTTGTAGCTTAGGTCAAAATATAGCAGATTAGGAAAGGAAGCGAAGTTGAGATTTTCAAGTGTACCTTGTAGGCTAAGGTTTGAAAGACTTTTACTAATCACGGTCATGGATTCATCAGCACATAAAATGCCTTCCCAGTTTATGCAAAGATTAGTGCCACTGTTCCATGAAGACAGTGTAGCTTGGCTTTGTTTGGTAAGGCTGGCTTTCCAGTTCAACAGAGCTTTTGCTTCGCCATCATCTTCAATAGCAACAGCAGAAAATGTAAAGGAAACAACAATATAGAAGAATATGGAGAGATTAATAGTACACCTTAATGCTAGAAGCTTAGTGGATGACAGATCACTTTCAGACATGGTTGTTTTGGGGAATTATTATTGAAGTGAACGAGTTTCTGTAAATGATGGGTATGCGTGTATATTAAGCTTGGGACGAACAACATGACGAAGATACAGAACTTCTTATCCTATAAATGGATGACCCTGGAAGGCAATAATTTCTGAATATAAAATTTTTGGTTTATTATCTATTGGTCAAAAAAACATCATTCAACTCAACAAGGATTAGTTAGGAAAGGCGTCAATGGAGCTTCGATGAATAATGATGCATACAATGTTTTTTTATCCTAAATGGTAGATGTGTGTAATAGAGACATTAGGATATTTTATATCTATATATGTAGTCTCTCTTTTCTCCCCTCCTTTTAAATATTATAATTCAACATTTAAAACGTTGCGACGATAATATTCTTTAAGTATCGGATAAAATATAGGCTATCATTTTTTTTTTTTTTTGTGCAATTTTATATTTCTAAACTTTCGGTGAGCACTTCAAGTTTTTTGCAAAGAATGAATATTTTTCAGAGAAAAGAATGGGAGGAATGGACATTCAAGAAAACGATGATGGTCTCAAATTGATTTGTTGGATATATAATTTATACTGCTTAACTTCATCATGGACCATAATTTACAGGTCCCCGCCCCCAACATCATGCACCAACAACAGACATCGATTAAAGTGATAGTAATATCTAATATATGGCCAAACATAATCTAATCTTTCAAAATTTTTAAATTTAAACTAAAGATTTTAAATATTAAACACTAGATTATGAGAGAACAAAAGAAAATAACAACGAGATGGATGTATGTCATGCAGGATGTGTTGCTGGACAGTAGGGAATCGCACGCCTATATTGACTTTTGGAAGACCCAATCCCTGTGGTCCCAAATTTTACCTTATAAAATTTATAGTGGCACACTTTTGATGACTTTGAGTATTTTAAGGGAATGGGATTTATTCTCTTGATGGTTTTTTTTAATAAAATGGTCGAATATATTTATACTTGTAAAAGGTTAGTACAACATAACAGAGTACAGAAATTTAAAACACACAAGACAATAGCACATACCAAACACCAATATCTAAGAGAGTTCACAATAAAGAAGAAGAAGAAGAAGATACCAACATTATCACTAACACCACTATAACCAACAATAAAATTAAGCCTAAACTATACAAAAACCCCCTTAAATTTTGGGTAAGTTGTATGTAACCCTGACATTTCAAACTTCAAATTTAACACCTTGGCCTTTTATTTTTTTAATTATTAACCCACTGTCGTTAACTGACTGTTATCTTTTTTAACGGAAATTGTCACATCAGATTAATAGATAACACATGACATCCTACATGGCATCCTATGTAAATTACTAATTTCAGAAAACCCCTCGAACTATGACCAGTTACTAATAACCCCTTGACATTTTAAAATTTAAATTTAACTCTCTTAAAATTTTGATTTATAATATAAAACCCCATATGATTACCTTTATCATTTAAATAAATTTATTAAGATTCTTATTATCATTTATCAATTAAAAAATTGTATGGAAAAAACTATAAGAATAATATTAAAAAAATGAACGTTGAACTTCTGATTCAAGAAAAAATATGCATTACTACTAAATAATTAATGAGGGCAAAAGCTATCCTCTAACACAAATGTAACATTTAGGCTCTCAGTGCTCAATTATCCCAAGAAAATAAGTACATGTTATACAAATTATGACATTTTTATTTTTTTTATTTTTAAATATTATTTTTCTAGTTTTTGCCATACAAAAAAAAGCTATTTTAAATGACAAATGATAGTAAAAATCTTAATAAATTTATTAAAATGATAAAAACAATGACATTGAGTTTAATATTATAAATCAAAATTTTAAGGGAGTTAAATTTAAATTTTGAAATGTCAAGGGGTTATTTGTAACCGATCAAAGTTCATGAGGGTTATCTATAACTAGGCAAAGTTCAAGCAATTTTATAAAATTAGTAAGTTACATAGGATGACACGTGTCATCTGTTATTCTGATGTGACAATTTCTGTTAAGAAAATAACGATCAATTAATGACAAGGGGTTAATAATATAAAAATAAAGGGTCAAGGGGTTAAATTTAAACTTTAAAATATCCCGATGGGCGGTTATATACAACTGACCAAAAATTTAAGAGGATTTTGTATAATTGAACTTAAAATTAAAACCTCCAACACCTTAAAATGAGGAAAATGATAGAGTGGCTTATGACTGGGCAACATGAGAAACATGTCAAGTCACCAAGAAAAAGTTGGTGATCCATCAGCACAACAAAAGCAAGTAGAGCGCTTGGTGGTTACACAAGGAGTTTGATGGAATATATACTCCCTCTCGTCCTTATTATAAGGCACCAACTGTCATTTCTCTTAGACCAAGGAAGGGAAGTTGAGTCATTAAATTGATGTACAGTTGATAAAAATTTCCACCTTTACCCCTACTTTAATGATGTGGATTTAAAAAAATTAATTTTCAGATTTGCCATGTGTTAGCAACTTAGCATAGTCTCTCATTGCTCCTTTCTCTCTCCCCCATAGTTATAACCTCTATTCCTAAATCCCAATGCCTGATGCAATATCCGATGGATGACAAAATTTACCCAAATAGATAAAGAGAGATGATTGAGAAATGAAATAATGAAGCGAAGGATACAGAGTTGAACCCCTCTAGAAATGGAAACTTAATGGGGGGGGTGAGAGAGAAACATGCTTAGTGGATTGGAAATGCAACAGGCACTGAAAATAATATGCAACGTTAACGGTATAGGAAATAAAAATTTATGACCTTCAAGAAGTTATTCAAAAAAAATGAAGTCCCATTAAAAATGAAGGCATAATAGGAAAAAACATAATAAATGAGTCAGTTAGAAGCAGTTGGTGTCTTATAATAAGGACAAAAAATTGTTGGCAGTTGGTGCCTTATAATAAGGACCAGAGGGAGTAATTAATTACATTTATGTTCTTTGTCTTATTAGAAATGATTTCTTAGATTTACTATTATCTTGTTTGAATAAGTATGATCTTTCACATTACTAGTTTTCTCTTTAGATTTTTCTAGAATTTACATTTAATTCTTAGATAATCAAGAAAATTCATATTTACTTTTTGGCCTTAGGACTTAGGTGTAAGATTTTATAAATATGCTTTAAAACGTCTTTTTTTGTATGTTTTGTCTTGAATAAATTGCATAAAATTTGATATTAGTTCCCTTTCCTTTTTTTTTTTTTTTTTGGTTTTGTTTTCTCCATATTCTATCTCCCCTCCCCCTCCCCTTCCCCTCCTTGAGTGGACTGGTATGGCTCTTATTGAATATATATTCAAAACTTTGTTATGTCCATTGAGAATTTCTCTCTTTCTTGGGTCTCAAATTCTATGGAAAAGAATGCGGATTGGCTTGCTAAATAGTCTTCTAGTAGATGAGCCTCCAAGATTATTGGGTTATTAAACCCCCATCCACCCTTTGTAATATCTTTTGCACGGTAGTAAATCAATCCAACTTGAGATAGTAAATATCTTAATAAATATCTTCTCATAGTTTTTGCCATACAAAAAAGCTATAAAAATCAATCCACCCTTAATTAATATTAAAACTGTTGACGAATGTGAACAATGAATTGGTGAATCAACCCCTTAGTCAGTCTGATCAAGAGTTTTAAATGGATCTACTGAGTTGAATTTTTTTTCTCGCTCAATTAAGCTCTAAACGATGTCAATTTGAGTTTTAAAAAAAAGTCCATCAGATATGTACTTCAATAACCCTATTTTGGTAGATTATGTATTGTGTGTTTTACATGAATATACTTGGGTATTAACTAATACCTTTTATTTAGATATTAATCTTTTCAGGACTACATATGAATATGTTTAAATATTTTAATTAAATTATATTATTTCAATTATTATTGGGTTGATACCGGTTTTAACCATAATTTCGACCATGGACCCTGAATTACTGCCTCATTCAATTTGATGTTTGATGATAGTGTAATTGTCTTTCTTTTATTGACTTCCGCTTTTATCTTCAAAATTAAAAAGAAATAAAAGAAAGCCTAAATTGCAGTTTTCTATATCATTTATATCATGATAAGTAAAAGGAAGCCCATATTACCAACTGAGGTTGGTGCTAGCTTCGGAAGGTTAAGCACAAAATATTGAGTTTGAATTCATGTGAATGCTAAAAAAGGCATTTAAGAAAGTTACTCCCAATTAGCCCAACAAATGAAAATGTTTGAATATAACACATTCAAATAGTCATATAAAAAAAGGAAACCCATATTATGGTATGAGTAGAAAGAAACGGAGAACGATTAGGTATCAAAACTAAAATAAGGATAAACTATAAAGAATGTATTGACTTAAAATGTTATCAACAAGAGCGAGCTAAAAATTGCTAGTGACCAACGACCAATTCACAACCGTACATGCACATTAAGGTTCATATAGCTATGGTGAACTGGGACCACAAAACAAGGTTATTGATTCGAAGCTTCCAAATTCCATGTAGTTTTCAAATGCAAATTTCTTTTCAACACGATATGGCTTTTCCCGATGAATTTGGTTTACAAACAAAGTCTGTCTTCCAGCACTATATTTTCCAAGCACAATATGTATCCAAATGCCTTGCATTTATCCAAACATAATGTGTGTTTGGAACAGCGATAGGAATACTTAAAAGTAGCTTTTGAATCGTGATTCATGGTATACGAAATAAGTATGTAAGAGGAGATTTGTCTCGATTTACGTGAAAAACAGCTTAATTAAACGCCACCAAATTGCGGATCCAAACACTCACATAATGTATTTCCGCCATATATGTATAAATAAAGTTATTCAAACACAATAGCATGTTTGCCAACATATAATGTTCCAAACTCAATTTTATGCATTACCAATAACATTTACTTTAATAAGTCCGCCACTATGCTAACTCCTATAATCCACAGCCAAAAGAAAAATAACCCGGCCCTTATAAGTCCACCATTAGTCTTAAGTGGCCGTATACAACATGGTACCATGCATAGTTAAACCTGCACAATATCTTCCAATAGTCCATACTTAAAAATGTGTGTGAATGATTATGCATATATATACAAGAAAAAAATTTTCATAATTCAAAATACATACTCCCTCCGGTCCTTAATATAAGACATATTTAAGGGTAAATCTTGATTCTAAATATAAGACGTAGTTTTTAAATTTGTCAAACCTTTTCTAATTCACCCCTATTGATGCTCCCGCAACGATAATCAAAAAGGAGAGGGGATAAGGGAATTAAGGAAGATAACTGGGGTGTTTTAGAAAATAATTGTCATATTAACTAAATTAACCAACTTCTTTAATCTAATTAAATTCGATAAATATGTCTTATATTAAGGACCAGAGAAGTATTATGTAACGATACAACACTACTTTTTTCTCAAGTTCATTTATTATCACATATTCATAATAATCTTAGAACATTGCAATCACCTTAGAAAAAAGAATTATTATTATTATTATTATTAGTACTACTACTACTACTACTACTATTATTATTATTAGGAAATGTGCTTGCCCCTTGCGGATATTAAAAAAGGAAAGCAGAGAGTAATAAAATGAGGCGTTATGCTTTACAGCTCATTATATAAGTCATTGAAGATCTAAATCTTGAAAGCATTGAATAAAAATAATGAGATTCGTTAATTTTCAGGAAGGCATATAGACATACACATGGCACGCTTTGGGACCACTACATAAGTTTAATTATAATTTATGACCAAAATATTCTAAAATTATAAGTCAAAAAAATTAAATGTGTTCATTATAAGGTATAATTATTTTGTTACCTTTGTCTTTTAAACTTTTCGTATTAGAAGTTAAAAGATAAGTTGTAAACTATTTAATATATAGTTCATTATAAAAACTGCAAAAGAATAGTTTGAGATCCTTTCAACAATAATATATAATAGATAACTAGGTTTTTTTTTTCATCTTCTATATTTAAAGCCAACTAAAAATTTTCATATATAATGATCAAGTTTTATAAATTAATTCAGCACAAAATTCCGACACTTATATGTATTAGTTAGGCAGTATTTTTCATTTAGGAATTATAATAATTATTATGGTCATGAGGAATTATAGGTTATCTTAGTTTAATCGGCTCAATACTGTAACGTGAAAATGGACAAAAAAAATTGTTTCAATATCTCCTCTCTACCTATTGTTATCTACTACAAAATGATATAAATAATAAAAAGATGTCTTTTCTGGTGGAAATGCTAGGGCACTGAATCCCTTTCTTAATGCTATTTCTTGTAATGATTAATTTCTCACAAGCCCTTGTTTTTTATTAATATATAAAAGAATAATGCTTGTCAATAATTCAAATAAGTATATTATATTTATTTTATAAAAATGATAATTTCATTTTTCTTTTGAAAATCTAATGTAGATTAGCTTGTATGTACAGTCATTTATAAAGGAACAATTGCACTCAAATTTTCTATAAAAGTGTCGCTTTCCCACAACCACGTGAGGATTAATTTATATATATATATATATATATATATTGCCAGAAGTGAGGATTAATAATTTATATGAAAATTATGCTTTTGAAACAATTCTTTGTCAATTCTATTTTTACAAAGCATCCATATTTCTTCTTCTTGTTCAAACTAGGCGGACATGTAAAATTTGACACACAAGTCAGCATGTTTATGGCTTGGGGACCACGTTGCATATTATAGATATTAGTTGCATATTATATTCGATATAAAATTTATGCTGTATAAGACCCTAAATATAAATTATAAGTTACAATTACTTACTATACTATCTAATATAATTTTTTTGGATAAAAAAGAGTAATTTTTTTCAAGTTTGTTCTTAATCATTAATTATTAAATTTTTTTTTTTTCACTTATTGATTCTAAAAATAAGCATTTAATGATACACACACACACAGTTAATAACACAGACACGCCCCACACACACACTCATGTATGGTGCTTGCGCAGCACTTTCTATTGGATACTATATATGAAACACATGTACAGTTGGCCACTAATCTTTTCTAGCAAAAGCAGGGAGTTGAAATTTTATTCCCCATGTTATGATGGCATAGGCGAAACTTAATCCTCTGCTCCTTAATATAATTAAAACCTAATTAACTATTATTTTCAGTCTTTAATATAAGACCCAGTTAGCTAATTGAAGAAGAATATAGAAGCTAAATAAATTACTTAATTATAATATCATTATTTTATATATTAATTTATAAGCCAAGCACATTAGCTTGAAGAAAAAAATAAAATATAAATATTTTAAAATAATTTTTAGCTTTCTTAATCTCGCCAAATTAGTCAATAAGATCATATAGATCAAAGGTAATAATTTGAGTAGATTAATGATGTTAGTTAATATAATATTTTTTCTAAAATATTATAATCATCTTCCTTAAATACCTCGTTCCCTCTATCTCCTACTTGATTATAGTTGAAGGAATGTCAATATAGTTAATTTAGGAAAAAAATTGATAAACATTTAAAATAGGCTCTACATTTAGGACTAATATTAACTCCTTAGTTAGGTCCTACAGGAGGCGCAATAGTCCAGGTATTATATATGATCTGATTGAAGTAGACTTGAACACAAACACAATGATTTCCAGATTTGAGCTTTTGATGTTTGAATCATAAAATCCAAGATTGTAGAGTATATTCTGGCACTATTGTTTGGAGAACGGCAGATCTTAGTTCCTCCTGTGTTATGTTATCGAATTCCATCTGCTGTTTGGGAGTGGTAGTAAATGCAATAGCTCTTGCCTGGGCCATGTAAATGACTCGTATAGGAGAAAATCGCTTTCCTGCATGACAGATACTATTTCGTGCATACCAGAGAGACTCAAGTAATTGAAAAGGCAAGAAAGATAAGAAATTACCATTATCTTTATAATCATGTAACCATATAACTATCCACTGCAATAGCGATATTAAAGGGAATTCATCAACTCTAGTTCCCTAATTACCACCAAATCAACATGCTTTAGCAAAAGAACAGTGAAGAAATAACTAAAGATTCATTGTCGGAGGCACAGAAGGAACATACCTCAGAAACAGTCAAGTGTCTAAGTTTAAGCATACGAGTAGTTGGCAAAATACCTCTTGCAATCTTCCAGAGAAGTAAGCAGATCCTTGGGGGGGAGTGATGTTCTCCAAATCATGTGATAAACAGCCTACACATTTGTTACGATTCAATGGCTTGTACTATCTGATCTGGAGGTAGCTATTAAAAATAAGTTACACGATATATATATATATATATATATATAAACTATAAATATTATGTTGAATATGACACACTCGTCCCGACAATAATGTAGAAGTTCACTGGGATTAATAATTAGTAGGATTTATATATAAACCAGCCATTCTAGCTCATCATCACTGTATTTCTCATCAACAAGGTTTCAGCTTCTTCTCTCATCCTTTCTGTTTTGCTCGTCCTTCATACTGCTTTAGCAACGTGCATATGCCATTAAAAAAGGCAAGTGTGTGCGTGTGTCTATATATATATATGCTTTATCAATCTGGTTCCTAATTAATGTTCTTTTCATCGTCGTCTCTGGTTGGCAATAACCTTCATTAATTTCACCACTTGCAGTCATACGTCGTATATCTGGGATCACATTCTTGTGGTCCACGACCTTCTTCTGCTGATATGGACTCTGCTACAAACTCTCATCATGATTCGCTTGCTTCTGTTCTGGGAAGGTACTATCTGTTCAATTTAACTCAACATTTGTTTGAATAATGTTGGTAAATATATGTGCGCGCGCGCGCGCGTGTTGTGTTTGACAGCCATGAGAAGGCGAGAGAAGCCATGGTTTACTCATATAACAAACACATCAATGGCTTTGCAGCATTAATTGAAGGCGAAGAAGCACAAGAGCTCAAAAGTATGAATTATTTTTTACTTCATATGAACTCATAACCATTTGGCTAGAGCCAGGAAACGAGCTAAATTAAACCCATCGGGAAGCCTGTTTAAGCCTGACCTCGTCAAAAGTTGGCCCTACAGGGTCAAAAGTAAGAATTATTGTTTACTTTATATCTAAACTCATCATTATGGTCATCCTTATCATCGTCCACGCACAAGGTGTTTGGAACGCTCCCCCGCCCCACATGAGCATTGAGTTGTTTGATAATTAAACAAGTTGCATGATTTTGCTTTTATATAATTTTATATTATTGTATATTGATATAATTAATATTAAGAGCGATTGATAAAATTAAAAAAAAAATGGTTGGTTGGGAAAATGCATGGTGCAGAAAATCCAAAAGTGGTGACAGTGTTCTTGAGCCAATCACACAAACAAGCTGCACACAACCAGGTCATGGGAATTTCTTGGACAAGAGATAAATGGAAGAGTGAGATTAGACTCTGCTTCCATGGCAAAAAGAGATTAGACTCTGCTTGGGTTAAGGGACATTTTGGTCAAAATGTCATCATCGACAGCCTTGGCACTGGTAATTGCTTAAAAAAAAAATACATGTCTTAACTTTTTGCAAGTACTGTTCATATTACAATTTACTATTAGTAGAGTTAAGTTTAATGCACTACTCTTTTCCTATTCATATTTGTAAGGTAGAGAGTGAAGTTTTTTATCCTAATTATTTACATCATGAAAGGTTTTACATGAATGTATAATTTTATCCTTCATTTATTATTGTGTAGATTTATATATTGGAACTGTCATATTATGATGGAGGCCCCTTACCATACTCAATCAATATAGATAATTCTAGGGTAAAATATTATAAATATGAAAAACAAAGTGGATTGAGGTTATATATTTAGGTTCAAAGTAAACTCCTTATCTAACTCATACTTAAGATGAGAGGTAGTAATAATTTCATTTGCAATAAAAAATGGTGCATTAATTAAGAGTATTCTTCAAAAGAAAAAAAAAATTAATGTGGTTGATAGCAATGGATGAGATCTTATATTAAGAATCAAATCCAAAATTTTTAACAAATCCTTCCATTTAGAACCAGAAAAAATAATTTTAAAAATTGCAACAAGCAATCTAGATTAGGTCAGGTCGAAAATAATAATAACAATTTTTTTCTGTAATATATATTAATATATATTCCCTGTTGAATAGTTTATATTAGATTTAGATGACATATTTTATGTTTTTTTATTTAATTAACAGATTAGGTGTAAGAAGTGCTTTCAGAGATATTATTAGTCAAATTATTTTAATCTTAAGTGCAAATAGTATATTTTAATGTTTAATAATTTGATTATGGAGAGTATTATAATGTTTAATAGTTGTATGGCCCGAAAAATCCAGAAGCTTTCGAGACAACGGGTATGGCCCGAGAACAAAGAAGTGGCGCGGCGGATCAAAATGTCAGCTATTCAGTTTGTCCGGTCGTTCTAATACTTTGCAACAGGCTTGATTACATTATCACATTTTAATTTATTCTCTTTTTTTCTTTTTTCTGTCTATCATATTTTATTTTAAACGCATGATTTAAAATGTATATTTCGTATTTTGTTGAAATATTTCGTATCAATTACCCCAAAAAAAAAAAACCAACAATAAAATAGACCATTCGTCAAAACTTCTAATAAGAACTTGGGATATGAGAGCAATTGCAACAAACTCCGGTATAAATTATTTTAAAGTAATTATATTTATTATTTTATATTAAATTAATTTGTCTAACAATAAATTAATATATAATCTAATAATATACCGCATATACTATAATTAAATTATTTATTTTAACTCCTTAATTTTTTTAAAACAAAAATTAACTGGATCTTATATTAAAGATATGAGGGAGTATATCTATTTTACCTTTAAAAACAAAATATAATATACTCCTCCAATTCTTAATGTAACATTTAATTGAAGTGTTAGTCTTGATCCTTAGGGGCTGATTGGTATGAGGGATTTCAAGGAGAGTGAGGGGAGGGGAAATCGTTAGGAGTTGGATTTTTAAAGAAATGGAAGAAATGTGATTATAAAATTTTAATAAAATAGAAGATGTAAGATAAATAAGTAAAAAAAAAAAAATCAATGGGTTCAAGTCCAATTTTGTCCTAGAAGTTGTTACAAAAAGCAATGTTGCTCTAGAAGATTTTTTAGGAGCAATGTCACCTCGAAATTTCTAAATCATAGCAATTTTATCTTGGTTATTTATTTAGGTTAAGTTTACCTGTAAGTTGGCCAAAATACACTTATCTAGTATGTTTATGTGTCATCCATTTCATTTTCTTCCAAGTTAGATTCATAAATAAGGAAAAAAATTTTAAAAACAAATGTATCATGTCTGAAAGATTAGAGAAAATCAAAGAGGTGAAAACATACTGTGCAATAAAGAGAAAATCGAAGAGGTACCTATCTATCTCGACATCATTAGGGTACAATAGCGAAGGGTTTCTGGTGGCCTTGTCCTAGGTAATCTTCCTCAATTTGTCCTACATCTAGTTATTGAATCTTTTTCGTTGTTACTTTCTGGTGAACGTGAACTACTCCTCCATCTATGGCTTCTTCTTCAAGATTGTTCACTTTGCTAGCTCAACATATTTGATCAACTAATAATCAAACTTAACCTAGATAATAGTAAGTATGATATTGCTATGATTTGAAAATTTCTAGAACAATATTCAACCCACAAAATTTTCAGGTCATTATTTCTACTGAATGAAAACTTTCGGAAAAAAATTGCACTTTGATAAAAATGACGTGGATGACATACATAATTGCTAACTCAGCATATTTGATCAACTAATAGTCAAACTTAACTTAGATAATGATCGAGGCAAAATTGCTACAGTTTGAAAACTTCCGATGATACATTGCTCTCTCGTAACAACTTTCAGGATAAAATTGGACCTTAACCCAACATTAATTTAAAACTTTTATCCCTACTTCTCTAATTTTTTAGAAAAATCTAACTCAACAAAGCTTTCACTCCCCTCCTCCCATATCCAATAACCCCTAAATGTATGACACATTTAGCATATTTATTACTTTTTCCCCAAACTACCCTCTATTAATACTATCTTACCTCCAATAAATTGTTAGTTGAAGTGGTAAGCAGTCATCTCCTCATAAGGGGGAGAATACAAGTTCAAATCCTAAAAAACGCATTTGTTGGGAGAGACAAAAACTTGTTATACTCTAAGCCTTGAAAGAACTTATAACCTTTATCAAATAAAAAAACTATTATCAATAATTAAACACAACTATTAATTAAGTAGAACTATGGCATTGTAATTATCATTTTATTTTATATATTGGACTTTTTATTAATGAATAGTTTGTATATACTCTCTCCGGTCCTAAATATAAGACATAGTTGACTTTGTTTGGAGCAATTAAGGAAGCTAAATAAGTTACTTAGGCATATCATATGTTATGTATTCTTAGATTATATATCAGTTTATAAGTTAGGTAAGATAGTTTGGAAAAACAAATATAAATATTTTAAAATAATTTAATTAGCTTTCTTAATATCTTCTTTATTTAGTTGAACTACAAACTAGATCTTATATTAAGAGCGTTTAGCTTCTCTCCCATACATTCTCATCCATTGCCTCTACCTTACTAAAAAATGATGCCGTTTTCAACCTTAAAATTAGATCCCTTCCTAACTTAACAAAACCACCGTTTCATTTTGCTAAAGTAGTGTGGTCCGCTTACCACATTCCCAAAAAGGTTCCAATTTCAATTTTGACGCATCTCTCCACCTGGCCTCCGCTAGTAACACCAAAAAAAAAAAATCAGTTTCTCAATCTTCTTCTTCGTCTTTCAACTCATTTTCAATTTCAACATCACATAAAGAGTCTTTTAGGTCATCACATTCCCATAAAGGTTTCAATTTCAACAAATTCCTACCCTTCTTTTAAGAAAACGTTTTCTGATCCCATGTTATTAGCGGGGAATTGATCGGAACCATCTGATCAGTGTACTTCTGGAAATGGTGAAGGAGTTGATGCGCACGATGACAATACAATTTCCTGGATTGGGTCTGAAGAAATTGAAGGTCAATTCGGAATATGAAGAGACTCATATCATTGATTTTGGCAAAGTTTTTGAATCCTTACTCAAACAATATGACCACATTTGTTTGCACATTTGGGCATGCTACACCAGGTATGACATTTTTTTCTTTTCTTTCCAAAATACAACTCTTTGGAATATTATGAATATACATAACACTAAATATATTGCTGAGCTTGCTTTTATCGTGGAGGCCAACGAGAAATGTGATGTATATAGCTTTGGAGTGTTGATTTTTGAAATCATTATGGGTACGCACCAGGAGAGCTCATTTCATAGTTGGGAGAGAAACCAACCAATAACAATTTATTATTCAAGGATGTGATGGACACACAACTTTCTCCCTTGGAAAGGCCAATTGCAGATGAAGTCCTCTTAGTTGCAAAAATTACATTTTCTTGCTTGAATGAGAATCCCCGATCTCGTCCAACCATTGAGCAATTATCTATATACGGAGCTTGCAAGGCCTCCAAAATTTCATTTACAAGATCAATTTCACACTATCACAATTGGACAACTAATGAGGGATTGAGTTTCTTTTGCAAGAGCATTGGCATTTTAATGTACACATTGTAAACTTGTGGTTTTTGGATCACGAATGTTTGTATGATCTTTTTGGGGCTTGAATTGAAACTGAAGTATTTGTTTGGTGTGAAAAGCTAATAAGTGAAATCACTGAACATTGTGTTGATTAAATCTCCCGCATGCATATATGTGTGTGTGTATTACACGCAATTGATGCAGCACTGTTATATCGTAGTTCGACGAGTTTGCCCTCTTGTAAAATATCAACAGGTATTTCACTTTAATAGTTTTCGTTGTTTTGACATATTAATTTTTAAATAAAATATAACATTTAAAACACTTGGAATAAAGAAATTGTAAGTTAATATTTCCTTATTTCAAATAGGTGTAAAATTTTTTTTAAAATATTTAGAAGATTATACTTATCCTTTCAGCTGCTGCATTATATTGTGTGGCTCACTAGGCATGGTTCCCATCCTCATGTTTTGCTGAAAATAGCACAGCTATTTTCAACATAATATTTTATTCATATGACTAAACTCAAGACTAAACAATTATTAAATACTGATCTAATCATAGTTGGTTAGATTGTACACATGATCAATTTCGAATCTGAATCTTTTACACAATGACACAAAAATGTTAGATTGTTGTACGTATAACCTACGTCTCATCTTTACCCTAATTATTTTTCTTATTTTTCTGTTCAAATTTTGCTATACTTGATTACTTTTATGAAACTATAATTTGGGATTTAAAGTTGGGAATTGAAAAAAAAGAGTAGATTATTTTAGTCGTATTTATTTCAAGGGATGGGGTGTGGGATTCTGACAATTAAAGAGACAATATGAATAAAAAGTGAGGGTAACCAAGATGAAGATGTAAAGATGGACAAGTGATTATACAAGAAAAACTAAGATTCGTAATAACATATACGCGAATGAGTTGGAGTGGCATCATTACGGAAAAAATGGTGAAAAATTGTCTGATGTCATTTGAACATGTTCAAAAGAAGGCCATTGGATGTGGGTGTAAGGAGAATTGATCAAGCACTATGGAGTCATTTGAAAATAGATAGAGGAAACCGAAGCGAATACCCAGTGAGATTATAAAACAAGATCTTTTAGTTAATAATCTATCTAAGGATTTGGTTTTTAATCGAACATAATGGTGCTATATGATCTATGTAGCCGAATCCACCTAGTGAAACAAGACTTTGTTGTTATTGTATTTGATTTTTGGTATGTGATGACATGGCACAACATGAGTCAATCAATTGGTCAAGTTTTGGGGCGCTGTTTGCTTTTTGAAAAAACGTTTGATTTTTTTTTCCTTTGATAAATGGGAAAGCAATTATCATTTTGTTCTAATAAAATAGACTGTTTAAATGCCACATCCTCTCAGTACCAACAAAAAGCGCAAGATCTTATCTTTCAATGATATTTTCAAGAGATAAAAAATAGACATTCTTTCTAACATAAAATAAAGTATTTTGATTATTCTGCTCCTCCTTGTTTTTTTGCCAGATATTATTCTGCTCCTTCTTTTTTTGTTTTTTATGCCAGATATTATTCTGCTCCTTCTTACTGGGTGTTTGGTTTACTTAATTCTAAATGATTTTACATTGTATACGATGTAAAAATACAAGAGGAGACGAAGAGTTTTATATCGTAAACTGTATTTTTTTTAAAAAAAAAAAAAACCTCAAATAAAAGCCAGCCACTAGATATAATTGGGCCTAATGGGCTTAATACTTGTTCCCATACTCGGCCACGAGGTGCTTGGGCTACACCCCAATGGGTTTAGGGCCTATCAAACTTTTTGGCCCAAACTAATGAAAATTATTATTAAACTAAAGCGCAGGGTCATAGAGTATACACAATGTTTATCTGGCAAAAAAGGTCATATACTTGGTTGTTAAGTATAAATTAAGTTAAATATATAGTTAATGAAGGCTTACGAAACCTTCTGTATAAATATATTGACATTGACGAATATTTTTCTTTGTACGTGATCACATACTTTCGAACGATCACATATATCAAAGTTTTATATTATAATCCTCCACCACTAATTTTATTGTATACGTTTCACAATGTATATTGTATGTCAGACTTTATACATAACACGAAACATATTTTTACATAATTAAATTAACCTTTGGTTCATAAAGAAATTAAGATATCATTTCCTAATTTTGTGTCAAAAAATCATTATCCTGAATGAGTGTTTGCATATTCACATATTCTATAAATTTTGAATTGGCAGTGCTTTGACCTGTCTTTAACAATTTAAAACTACATGTGCACACAAACATGTTAATGTTGGGTTCTATTCTAAAACCTCATCTAAGCATAATAGATGGCATCGCCGATAAGTCATTATTTCTTCCCTAAATGACTCAGACTCTCTACTTTTAGAAAAGCATACATTAATTTCATTGGCCTGAAGAGTGTTTACATATTTAAATTCTTCAAAATTCCAGATTAACCGGTGTGCTTTTGGCTTCTGTCCCCCACCGACTCTAGCCGGGTTTCCACAATGCTTTTGTTTATTGTTTTTGGCTTAGTGTTTTTTGAATTGTGATACTTTCCCGTTCATTTAAGTACAGTTGGGATATTATTCATATGAATGAACAATCACGCGTGGGATGATAATTAAGTCAAAAGTGAAGGAATCATTGTATTCTTTGTATCCATAAAATAATTGATAAAGGTGTTTGATTCTTTTCACCAAACACGTTACTAATTTTGCAATAATGAACGTTAGTTGCAGCCAGTTAACGTTGGTAATTATATATTGTAAATTTAAGTAGAGCATAATATTTTAAAATGTTTAAGATGTTTCACAAATTTTTAGGGGAAAACATATACGGTAGTGATAAATCTTATACACAAATAAACACACAACAAATTCGATCGAAAAAAAAAAAATACACAATACAAAGATAATCATTGTCATTCTATAAGAGTGAAATAAAACATTCACTTTATTTAAGCAACAAGCTAATCATACATATGGTACGTTATGATCTTTGAGAGCTTACAATTAATATATAAATCAACATGTTAACAGAGACAAAAATGACTGATTAAGGAGTTTAATTCTCCAGTAGTTGTCCAATTGTGATGGTGTCAAATGGATCTTCCACATGAGACTTTGGTCTCCGTTCCAGCGTTGTAGATACTTGTTCCATGGTTGGACGAGATCGAGGATTCTCATCCAAACAAGAAAATGCTATTTTCACAACAGCGACAACCTCATCAAGGACTAGTTTTTTAGGTGATGAAAGTCGTGGATCTAACACATCCTTTAAGAACAAATTAAAGGTAGTTGATTTCTCTATCAAAGACGAAACAAGCTCTCCTGGATGCATTCCCATAATGATCTCCAATATCAACACTCCAAAGCTGTAAACATCACATTTCTCATTCGCTTCCATAATGTAAGCAATCTCTGCAAAAATATTTAATGTTACAAATCCTTAATATAGCAAAGAGTATATTAATTTTAGGATAAAACAAAAAAAAAAAGGGTCTTACCTGGAGCAGCATACCCAAATGTACCAGCAAATGTAGTCATGTTGTTTGAGTCAGGATTCAAAAACTTTGATGTTCCGAAGTCAATGATGTGAGCTTCTTCATATTCTGAAGTTAGAAGAACATTCTTGCTTGATATGTCTCGGTGAACAATTGGAAGTGAACAGCCATGATGCATATGGAATAAAGCATTAGCGACACCTTTAACAACATTCACCCTCTTATGCCAATCAAGCTTAGTGGCATGATTCTCATCCTTCAGTATGTTGTCCAAGCTGCCACCTTCCAAGTACTCATAAACTAAAAAGGAGAATCGTGAATTGGAACAAAACCCATACAACTTCACAATGTTCCGATGTTTGATTTCGGTCAAAGCTCGAATCTCACTTGTGAAAGCTTTCTGACTGTAGATTTCCCCATTTGGTATTGAATGAAGCTTCTTTACAGCAACAATGTCACCTGTAGGCAATTCTGCCCTGTAAACACTTCCTTGGCCCCCTTGACCGATGAGATATCTATCATCGAACTCCTCTGTGGCTTTGATGATATTTTCATACAATATTTTTCCATTGGAACTCCATACAAAATAAATATCATCTGATTGTGCTTCTTCATCTTTGTTTTTTGTATTTCTCGCACGCAGGAGAAAAATACAAATAGCTCCAACCACTACAAGTAGTAGTATGGTCAATGGGAAGAATATTATCAAGAACTTTTTGCTCTTATGGCCATACCCATTTGTTTTCGAATCACCACAAGGACTTAAACCAGTGACGTTACCGCACAAACCTTTATTATTCCTCAATGAATCAAAGTTGTGAAAGGCTGGCTTGATTGGAATGGGGCCTTCTAATTGATTGTATGATATGTCAACATTAGACAAAGCTGACATTGATCCACCAAAACTGGAAGGAATGCTGCCAGTGAGATTGTTATGTGAGAGGTTCAATAGTTGCAATTTGGGCAATATTCCAAGCATTGATGGCATTGTTCCAATTAGCAAATTGTCACTAAGGTCAAGCTGTTCAAGTTCTCGGAGTTGACCAAACTCAAGGGGAATGCTTTTGTCAAATTTGTTTTTGCTCAAGTTCAAGAACTTTAAGCTTTTTAGTTCCCCAAGCTCTCTTGTGATTGAGCCATCAAAATTATTTGCTGCCAACTCTAAAGTTTGAAGCTGACTAAGTGATCTTATATTTGAGGGGATATCACCAGAGAAGTTATTATCACTCAAATTAAGTTTTGTCAACATGATCAACTTCCCTAGTTCTTTTGGAATGTATCCAGACAAATTATTTGAAGACAAGTCAAGTAAACCAAGCTTAGTTGCCTCTCCTAGTTCTGGAGGTACATCACCAGAAAGCTTGTTATTGTGAATAATCAATTGTGTGAGATTGTGACACTTGCCCCATTTGGATGAAAGGTGGCCATACAATTGATTACCACTTATATCAATGTAGTCTAAAGAAGGATATATCCCAAAAGCATTTGTTATATTATCAACTATTTGGTTATCCTGAAGTCCGAGTCTTTCTAGACTAGAACAATTCTTCAAACTAGTTGGAATAGGACCAGAGAATTGGTTACTTTCAACAACAAACCTAAATAACCTCCTGCTTTGACAAATCTGTTGTGGCAAATGGCCATGGAAATGATTATCACCCAATTGTAAATTATACCAACTTATGGTATTCATTTCTTGCGGAAGTTGACCACTGAGATTGTTCCCCATTAATACTAAAGTGTCAAGGTTTGTCAAGTTTCCTATAGTGGCAGGAATAGGTCCTGAAAGATTGTTATATTCTATATAGATTTCTTGTAAACTGATCGCATTACCGATGGATTCAGGAATTGGACCAGAAAGACTGTTATTTGACAGGACCAACTTCTCGAGAAGTGTCAAGTTTCCTATAGAGGGAGGGATTGGCCCATCAAGTTCATTGTTGCCTAAATCAATGTGTGTGAGAAAATTGAGTTTTCCAATTTCATTGGGTAAAGGACCAGAGAGATTGCAATCATTGAGATAAAAATCTTGCAACTTGTTCAAGTTTCCAATTGATGATGGGATTCCACCAGATAACACTGAGTTTTCTGACAAATCAAGATGCAAGAGATTACTCAACATTCCAATCTCTTCAGGAATGGGACCAGAAAGAGAATTTGCGGCAAGCACTAGAGTCTTCAGGTTCCTCAAGTTCCCAATTTCACTGGGAATTGTCTCTGTGAGATGACACGCACTAAGATCAAGAACACTTAGAGTGCTCAAATTTCCTACTTCTTTAGGAATGGGACCACTAATTGAAGGATTCTCCGACAAACTCAACACCAAAATACTAGACAAGTTACCAATCTCGTGGGGAATGTTTCCATGAAACTGGTTATAACTAAGATCAAAATATTGGAGATTAGGAAAGGAAGCGAAGTTGAGACTGTCAAGTGTACCTTGAAGGCCAAGATTTGAGAGGCTTATTTTGGTCACAGACGTGGATTTGTCACATGAAATGCCCTTCCAGTTTCTGCAGAGATTAGTACCATTGTTCCATGAAGACAAGGCAGCTTGGCTTTGTTTGGTAAGGCTGGCTTTCCAGTTCAACAGAGCTTTTGCTTCGCCATCTTCAGAAGCAGCTGCAGAAAACGTGAAGGAAGCAACAATACAAAAGAATATAGAGAGATTGATACACCTTAATGCTAGATGCTTGGTGAAGTATTCACTTTCAGACATGGTTGCTTTGATTGGTGCGTATATGTGAAGCTTGGAACGAAGAAGTTGATGATAATTCATAACTTGTTATCCTTTATATAAATGGATGGCCCTTGGCAGGAAATAATTTCAAAATATATTATTTTTTATCATTTTATTATTATCGTTTGGTCAAATTTAAACATCATTGATCTCAGAGAAGATTAGCTTGGGGATGCATCAATGGAGTTTCGGTAATCACACTTGGAATTTTTTTAATGTTGTTCCTTTGTAGTGGGTGAATGATAGAGAGAGATTAGGATTATATATCTTTATTTTTCTACTCAAATACTATATTTAATAAACATGGAAAACGTTGGGACCAAGATATTCGTGAAGTATCAGATAAAATATAGTGTATCATTTTTGTGCAATTTTATATTTCAACTTGTCGGTTAGCTCCTCATCAAGTGCGCGTGAGAATAATAGATATTTAAAAAAAAAAAAAAAGGAGAGGAGGAATGGGCATTCACTATAAAAAAAAATGCTATTATTGATGGAATTACTTACGAAATTATTTCGGTTGGTAAAATTTCTGATGGATTACTGACGGATTTTTTGTCGGTAAAATTCCGTCCAAAAATTCTGTCAGAAAATAAATTTTCCGATGGGATTACCGATGGGAAAAAAAATTCCATATGTAATTATCGACAAATTATCCACAAAATTTTTTCTGTCGGTAATTATCAACGGCTTTCCGTGGATAATTTTAAAACTAAAATTACTGACGGAATTCCGTGGGTAATAGTAGGTAAAATTAATACATTTTTTATTTTATTTTGATAATTTATATAAAATAATAAAAATAAAAAGAATCTATCAAAAATAAAAATATTCAAATATCATAAAATTAATATTTAATATAATATATTTAATATTATTAATAAAAGTTATAAATGAAATAAGGAATTAAAAAATTTAGAATTTTATATTGTGAAAAGTGAAATATATAATTATATATAAATATATATGTAATATCATATATATTAATATTAAATATTTAAATGAAGTAAGAAATTAAAAAATTTTAAATTTTATATTATAAAAATGAAATATATCATTATATATAAATATATATGTAATATCATATATATTTATATTAATATAAAATATTTAAATGAAATAAGAAATTAAAATTTTTTAAATTTTATATTATAAAAAACGAAATATATAATTATATATATTTATCTTACTATTATATTTGTTTTTTAATTATTTCATTATATATATTATTATGTAAAAAAATAATACGCAAAGGCATCAGAACACACACCAGAAGTTTAAGGTTCGAATCCCACCTTTATCACAAAACGCAACAAGTATCTCATAGAGACACGTGGTGTAAGGTTAGAAGGACAAGTGGCCCCCGCTTGGGGGGCGCTACATGAATTTTTTTTTTTTAAAAATAATATTAAATTTCTGACGAAAGAAAAATTCCATCAATAATTTTTGACGGAAATGTTCCGTCAGAAATCTGTCGATAATCACTGACAAAAAATTTTCTGTTAGAAATTTGGCGATAATTATTGACGGAATTTTTCCGTGGGTAATATATCGGAAAATTCCGTTAGTCGGAAAATCAATTTGCCATGTACTTTTTGGAGATGGAACGTATTCCGTCAATAATTCCGTTGAAAAACTGAAATTCCATTGGTAATTCTGTGGACAATTCTATCGGTAATTTGATGTTTTTTTTGTAGTAATTCAAGAAAACGATGATGATCACACTGATTTGTTAAATAATATTCCCTGAAATTTCTATTATTTACTGAAATTCAATGGACCATAATTTGTGGGTCCCCCAACACCGTGCATCAAGCCATCAACAACAGACAAATATATGTGGCCAAAATAATCTAACATTTCAAAATATTTAAATTTTGACCTAACAATTTTAAATCTTAAGCACTTGATTATCTACGAGAACGTTAAAACAATGAGATGGATGTCATGCATGATGTGTGTTGCTGGAAAGTCGTAAATGGAATTTCTATATATATTGACTTTTGATTTAGAAAGACCCTATGGTCTCAAATTTTATTACCTTCTTATAAAATTATGATGACGACTTTGAGAATTTTAAAGTAATGGGATTAGTCCCCTGTTGCTTGGTTGTTAAACAAGGTGTTTGATGCAATGTTTTAAAAATCGGACCGGATTTTGAGCCGGAAAAGCTAGTGGGTCATGGTTCAACCTGTTGGATCGGTCAGACCGTCCGGTCGAACCGTTGGCATAATAATTAAATAAAAATAATAATACTCAAATCTTAAATATAAGACTTATTTGACTTTTATTAAAGATATTAAGAAAGCTAATTAAATTACTTTAAAGTATTTATATTTATCTTTTTTTCTCCAAACTATTTTGCCTAATTTATAAATTGATAAATAATATAATAATACACTTTATATTATTTGATTAAATAACTTATTTAGTTTCCTTAATTTCTCAAAAACAATTAAGTGGGTTTTATATTTGAGACCAAAAGTAGTATTATATAAATATTAAATATATAAAATAATATAAGTATAAAAATTATTTATCAAAAATTAAATAATTTTAAATAATCTTGTTTAATGGGGAGTTAATTATCTTATTAATAATACACTTATGTCACCTATAATTAAAAATAATGAATGAATTTTTAATCTACTTATTAAAAATAATTTAAATAATATAAAATGTTTTTTTGCAAAAGTATATTCTTTTTTAAAATATGATTTATTATTTTTAAAAGAAAAATGAGCAAAAGTGAATTCACGTGATAAACTCTGACAAGTTTGGGAACTTGAAACTACACTCTTTTGTCCAATGGTTGTTATAAGTTAAAGCAATGAATTTTGTGTGTATTTGTTTCGGCGGTGTGTTTGCTTATAAGTTGCTTTTTACGTAAATCGAGACACAACTCTTCTCACATACTTATCTCGTATACCGTAAATCACAATTGAAAAGTTGCTTTTAAGCATTCCAATCGCTCATCCAAACGAGCACATAATATTCCATTGGACAATCAAATGTTTCCTTCCATCTAAACTTCTCTCTTCACCTGTCGTCTTTCTTCGTCTCTAGTTTTGCACTTCGGCGTCTCTGTTTCTATTCTCTTTTTCTGGCTTAAAAATCAAAACACAGCTCCTATGTGTCTTTCTTATGGGAGCTCAGGTTGGATATCATCTTATTACTATTGTTGGGTTGCTTGCTTCTGTTTATATTTTTCTCCGCTTTAATTTTTTTTTTTGTCCGATTTGAGCCTCTTCTTCTTCTTCTTTTCACTGGGTTGTTTATGAGCTTTTAGGCCGTCCGGTTGTTGAATACCCAGAACAGGTTCCGGCTTAAAGACGGGTTCCGACCTAAAAGCGGCTCAAAACGGCCTAACTCTCAGAACGGATCTCACCCAAAGCACGAACCGTTCCCACCTCCGGCCAACGGTTTGACCGGCCAGACCGTCCAGTCGGGTCCGGTTTTTTAAACATTGGTTTGATGGGAGATTATAATTAATTATATTTATGAATTTTAAAGTAAGTGGAATATACATAAATTTCCTCAATTTGTTACAATCACATTCCTAGGTAAAGCACGAAATTTGGAGCTAATTCCCGCGTGAATAATGCTCCACTGCTGCCAATGACCGAGTCATACCAATGTTACCCAAACGCGGTATGTGCCCCAACCCCTGTCTAAAATGTGTTAACAAAACAAATGCAATATTAGGAGGCTTAGTCGACAACACTACACTAGCACCGAGCCTATATATGTGCTTCTCCCTTGCTTTCGTACAAAGCTTAAAAGACGTTGCCAACGAGGTGAGATTGTAAAGTTTCAATAACCAATGGCTAATTCCCGGCAATGCATGCATATTAAGGTTTTATAAACTAGTGAAATGAGAATAAAAAACATAGCTATTGATTCCAACCTTCTAAATTTCATGTAGTTTTCAAATTCAAATTTCTTTTCAACATGATCGACCATATGGCTTTTCCTAACAAATTTAGTTTCCAAACAAAGTACGTCTGTCAAACCCCTTAACATTTCGATATTCACAGATTAATAAACGCATAGTTTTGTAAGACATACAGAAATAGCAAAAAACATACTGACATTAAGTACTTGTTTACAATACTAGAAATTTCTCGTAGGTCTTGAAAAAAATACGCAAATGTACAGAGTGTTCAAAAGAAAGCAAAAGTACAAATATAGATAATCACAGCCGCTATGGTATACACCGGGACTCTACGCGCCAGTAACCCCTGTCTTTTCTTTCGAGCCACTAGCTTCTGCTGGAATGTTTTCAAGTGTAATAAAAGAGTGAGATTCGAGTGAATCTCAATAGTAACATGTTTTTCAGACATATAAAATATGAAAATAAATATCTAATATATCATGCCATATAAGATGATAAACTGTTGTATATGACAGAATGCTGTGTATACATTGTTCAAGGCCAAACGATTGTTTACAACCCTGGTTGAACTCTACGCCTCCATTGGGCCCCAAACCACAAGTAGGCTAATGTGCGTGTCCAAGACACTATGCTCATATTACAGAGAACGACATACTCAAACATATAATAATCACATAATATACGCAAGAAAAAGTTACTACCTGAACGCTTTTTCAATTCCACTATCTGTCCTATACTCCTGTTCTGACTCGGGCTATTACCAATTCTTATAAATTAAAATTAACAATTAACTAGTTATTACTTGTGCTATTACTTCCATTAAATCAAATTATGCTGGTTATCTAATGTAGTTATGACAGTTTCTGCACAGTACGATTTTGCACAGTGCAGTTTCACTATTTTTCACAAACTGACAGATTTTCAATCAACTTTGGAAATTCATAATTAATTTTAGAAAAATCCAATTTAACTGATTCCAAAGCGTAAGTGAAGCTCTTTAAGTGCATTTTCATGGAAAAATACCTAAGTCTAGAAATCACAATCACATTATTAATAGCAATTCGTCAAACCTCTACTGTTCCATATTGCATTTCAGAAATAGAGCACAAATTTGAAAAATCATATCTTTTAATCTACTAGTCCCAAAATGATGTTGTACCCATCAAATTAAAGTTCTAAATGTCTACTTTAATTTTATAAAGTTTCATAATTTTTGGTCAAGGTTTAATTTTCCAAAATTTCGCCATATCCAATCTGACTTCCATAAACATAATATGACAGCAACTAACTTCAAAAATTCATATCTCTTAATATACTAATCCAAATAACACATATTATATGTCAAATTAAAGCTTAGCATGTATACTTTTATTCTAGAAAGTTTTGTGGCCGTTAGACAAGATTATATTATTCAAAAACATAACACAACCAATTGCTAGAAACTGGATGTCTAAAATTTCCCTTGTTTGACTTAAATTTCAACAATCATAACTTTCTCTCTACGTATCCAATTGACACATTCTTGGACTCATTTTAAAGCTATGGATGTCTACTATTTCCCTGTAAAAGTTCATAGTCATTGGATACGATTTGTCTAGTCAAAACTCAACATGAAGCTGGCTGTCTTCCAAAAACATCAGTTTTGACAGTCTGAGTTTAAAAATCAAGAACTCGTTCATTTTCAATCCAAATTGTACTCTTCTTGATTCTATCACCTACTACACATTCTAAAATTTCTATACCAAGAAGACCCAGACAAAAACTTCATCTATAGCCTTGGTTTAAGCTTCTACAACTTTCAGGCAGAACCTCTATTTTTCGGCGAGCAGAACAGGGTGATAAAAACTAACATGCATCTATGAATTTATACTATAAACCTCACGAATTTTAACTCTATACTCTCCTACACATATATCATAAGGTTAATGATCCAATTTCAGAACCAAAGGGACCAGAAATCCCACCCAAAATTGACATACAAACTCTGGTTTAAAACTAATTAGTTGACAGAATTTTTCCGGCAATGTTTCTCACTTCCAGCAATGATACAGCCCATAAAACAGCCTGAAATCCACTGGAAAAAGCAAGCTTAAGATGTAGGAAACTCACCTATACAAGTTTATGGTGTTACATGTGAGGTTTAACGCTTTCTTCTTCCTCTTCTTCGATCGTTTTCTTCCTCCGGTTTCACTCTCTCTCACTCAGGTCTCTCTTTCTCTATTCTGTTTCTTTCTTTTGCTTTGGCTGACTTGCAGAATTGAGAGTGAGAGGGAGTGCTTTATTTATTGACTAATTGGGTGCTGAATGTGTGTGTGTGTTGTACGTATTTGGGTGGAGTGTGTGTGTGGTTTTTTGTTTTATCCTATATGTGCTGTCCAATTCTAAGTGAAAAATGTATGTGCGTTGAAGAAGCCCCCATGTGTGCCAAACGAGAAGAAGATTGAGTGATTGAGTGTTAGTGTGAGTCGGCAAGTTTATATATATACATATAGGCATATTTTTATCCTATTAATTACATACACTAGGCCCAAATGTTTTCCCCTTTGTCTAATTTAAGATTTCTTAAATTTCATAGGTTCTATAATTTGACTTATTATCTAATTCCTACAAATTAATCCTTAAATATTTTTAAGGACTCTCTTCCATAATTAACTTCATAGCGTCTTAAAATAATCCTTATAGTTTGAACGGTTTTGCTCCATTTTATATAGTTCATGGTTACTTTTGCTCTAAAAAATAGTTCATGGTTATTTTAGCACTTTTAAAAATAGTTCATGACTATTTAAGCACCTTAACCCATTTTGTAAGGTATTTGTATTTCAAAATGCGAATTCCTAACCCTATTTAGAGAATAATGAATCATTTCATTCAACCTAATTACGTCATTTCAGTTGTTTACTATTTATCTCTCTCATACGCTTATATTAGATATCCAATTAAATCCCCTACTTTATTTGTTGATTAAATATGTCCTTTCTTCATGTACTACATGAATTATGGAGAATATATGATTTGTTTCGTTTTACGAAATTTTTAAGATAACATTTTACTTAAATAATAAAATATAAATTTTCAGATAAAATAGTATAAACAAATTTAAAAGAAGATAGGCCCACTTATAACCCTGATTTCTTCCATTGCGTGAAAAACGCATTGGAATTTATGGTGACAATTAGAATAATGAAACATTGGAATCAAAATCTCTGGCAACCCATTGTCTTATATTTACATTATAAATTATATTAGTGTCGCTTTCCAACAACCACATGGGTATTAATTTATATGAAAAATATATTAAATGATTTTGAAAATTGATGTCTTAATATCTTTTAACAACCACCTTTTAAATAAAATAAAAATAACAATTCTTTTACCAATTCTATTTTTCCCCTCACATATTTCTTCTTGTTGTTCAAACTAGTGGGACTTATAAATTTGATACATGATTCAACATGTTTATGACTTCCTTACCACGTTGCATATTATAAATGTTTTTTTCATCAGGTCAAAAAAATGGCTTTTTTCCAAATATATTCATGATAATTAATAATTAATCTTTATTTATTGATTCTGAAAAATAATCATGTAATGATGAATAAAGATATTTATGAAAAAAAAAAAGAGTGTTTAATAGTATAGAAATCAACTACACTAAAAACAGAGATCTTCGTTGGTAGCGGTTGCTATAAATCACTAAAGCAAAAATTTTAGTTTCGGGTGCCAACATTGGATCTGGATTCTCTCATTTTCTTTTTCCATCCACTACCATCCTTTCTCTCAAAACTACATAGTTTTGGGGTAAATAAAATAAGAGGAGAACTGTTTTTTTTTTTTTAAAAAAATCCATCACTCCGAAATATTTTTTAGTAGATCCTAAATTAATTTTTAGTAAATTCAACACTTTAAAATATTTTTTAGTGGCACCAATATCTAACAGTCATGACTCTGAAGTATTTTTCAATAGATACAGGGTATCGGTAAAAAATATTTTATGATGTTAAGTGCACTAAAAATTAATTTAAAATATTAAATATTTTTGAAAAAATATTTCAAAGTATTACATGCTCCTTTCTTTTTTTTTTTAAACAAAAATAGTGCTTCCCTTCTTTATTTATCCCAAAACTATGTAGTTTTGGGGAAAAGGATGACAGCGGACAGGGAAAAAAAAATGAGAGAAGCCAGATTCTTTAAAAAAAATGAGAGAAGCCAGATTCTTTATCGGTGGTAGCATTTTGGAATCGCTATCCACTATCCAGCATTTTTGTGAGATATTAGTGTATTTTTTGTAGTGATTTAGAACTGTTATGAATGTCATTTTTATGATTCAATGAGTTATCAAACTTTGTAAAGGTTTATTATACTGCTACAAAGTTAGGTTTGTCCTATGATGATAGTGATTCTGCAAAACGCTACTAAATCAATTGTCACAACTATTTTAGTAGCATTTTTCTAAACCGCGACGCATGCCAGCCATAGTGTTTACAACCGCTACAAGTCTATACCCCTAATTTATTTTTCTATTAACTGTTATTTTCTTGAACATCTTATTAGAGTATATATTTTAAATAGGAATGAAGTTGAAAAGTTATTATATTTTAAGACAAAGGTAATGAGGTCCAAACTTTTCTTTCTTTGGATAAAATATGTTGAAATGATCATAAATAGTATCAAAGAAGTATATATTGTCGTGTGCACGTAGATATTCTCCCATGGGAGACATTGCTGTTTGAAACATAGTTAGCCACTTGCCTATCACAGTGAAAATTTGAATACTGATTCGTACGAGAGAGTAGCTTCTTTCGCTCAACTCACCCGCTTTGGATAACAACTATTTATATTTTAAATTAAAATTTTCAGAAAATTGACTTATTACATTATTTAAATTGACTTGTACTGATCTGATATGGACGTAGTAATGAGTTACACGACTCATATAAAAAAAAGCTGTAAATGCAAATATTATGAATACGACAACTCATCCCTATAATCTTATAGGATTTTGTTGGCAAAAAATAAAATCTAGGATTTTGCCAGGATGTAATATTTTTGTGGGATACACACACACACACATATATATAATTAGGAAGAAGGAGCAGCAGACCTCGCCATTCTCTGGCTTATCACTGTATTTCTCAACAATGTTTCAGCTTCTTCTCTCATCCTTTCTTCTTTGCTTCTCCCTCATACAGCTTCAGCAGCCTGCGTATGCCACTAAAAAGGCAAGTGTGAGCGTGTGTGTCTATATATATATATATATATATAAGCTTTATCAATAATATGGTTCCTAATTAATGTTCTTCTCATCGTGGTCTCTGGTTGGCAACGACCTTCATTAATTTCATCATTTGCAGTCATACGTTGTATACCTGGGATCACATTCTCATGGCCCACAACCTTCTTCTGCTGATAGGGACTCTGCGACAAACTCTCATCATAATTTGCTCTCTTCTGTTCTGGGAAGGTACTATTTAATTTTTACAATTTAATCTCAATAATGGCTTCATTAATTATTGTTGGCGTGTGTGTGTGGTATTGTGCTTGGCAGCCATGAGAAGGCGAGAGAAGCTATGTTTTATTCATACAACAAACACATCAATGGCTTTGCAGCATTACTTGAAGACGAAGAAGCACAAGTGCTCAAAAGTATGATTTGTTTTTTCCGGTTAATAATTTCTTTAATCCATCAAGTTTGCCTTCATCTTAATTTTCGTCCCTCAAATTTTAAATTATGGGTTTTGATTCCTCAAAAGGCCAAATGATCCAGGTTTTTATTAAATTATAAAGATCAATGTTTTAAATAAAATGGATCTTAGGGACTAAAACCTATTATTTTAAATTTAAGGGATTGAAACTAAAATAAAAATAAATTTAATAGACTAGAAAATTACATTGACCCCTTTTTACTTTATATGGACTCATCATTATCGTCATCCTCATCTTCTTCCACACACTCTGTTTCAGATCTGTTTTATTATCAAATTACTGGATCGGTCTGGACACATGGGCATTAGTTGTCTGATTTTTTTGTTTAAAAAAAAGGTTGCATAATATTTTTATATTTGTATATATTATATTGGTAATATTGATAGTGATTGATATGGAAGAAAATGGTTGGGAAATGGATGATGCAGAAAATCCAAAAGTGGTGTCGGTGTTTTTGAGCCAATCACATAAGCTGCACACAACCAGGTCATGGGACTTTCTGGGACAAGAGAGAAATGGACGAGTGAGATTAGACTCTGCTTGGGTGAAAGGAAGCTTTGGTCAAAATATCATCATCGGTAGCATTGATACAGGTAAATTTATGCATGTGTTAACTATTTGCCATTCTTACTCTATTATTTAATTTCCTGCAAGGAGACTTGCCGTGGTAAAGTTGAAAAAATTGTTCATTGTCTAACAAAATTAATAATAAGCAAACCGTCTCTTCTTAATTCTAGTTTGTTAATTCATCTCTTCTATAATATAAATCATTTTTAAAAAAATTCATTGATTTACAATATAAGTTATTTGGAGAATAACTAATGTTTATTTATCAATATTGCTTGTGTTATTAATGCTTGACTATGACTTTTCTTTTTCTCTCCTTCAAAACACAAATTTAATATTCAGAGTAGGTCTTATTATCAAACACCAACTAACAAATATTAGATATCCTTTTTATATGACACTTGTTAGTTTCCAAATGGCATAAATATTTTTTCCATGTATATCTATATTTAATAAGGGTAGTGACAGAGAGTAATAACTAATATGATATAAAAGTTTAGTATAGTTAGTAAAGGTAATATTGAAAATCACTTGAATTTTAGGACAAATTAAATGATGTTAACTGTTTTTATTGATATGTGAGAATTGATAGTTAGTGCCTTATAATAAGAACAAAAAAGAGTATGAGTAAAGTTAGAACAAAATTAATTTAAGACATAGTTAATGAATTAACTATTATTTATTGGTTCTAAATAAGTAGATGAAGTTATTTGTATTATGGATTAAAAGGAATATGGTTAGAAGTGACTTGTAATAGGGACTGGTTTTTCTACCTAGTTCATAAAAATTAAGAAAAGAAGTTAGATTAATTATTAGCAAGTTGATGAGGTATGGCATCACAAATCAAACCAGAATTTTCAACATACTTCTAAGGTCAGATGGAGTAATTTTCAAAAGTCACAGTAAGCGTCGGCTAATCTAATTGGATCAGAATAAGTAATATCAGCAATACATTTTTCTCTATAAAATATATATTATTTGAGTAGTTGACATTAAATATTTCATGCTTTTTTGTTTAATTAACAAGTTAGGGGTAACACGTGCTTTTAACAATATTATCAATAATTATTTTTTCAAAGTAACAATTATATTTTTAAAGTTTAATTAATATTTTGATTATGAGGAGCTCTTTTTTGTGGAATAGGTGTATGGCCTGAATCCAGAAGCTTCCGAGACAATGGATATGGGCCCATACCGAAAAAGTGGCGTGGTGGATCAAGATGTGAGCTGTTCAGTTTGTCTGGCCCTTTTAATAACACTCTTTGCAACAGGTTGGTTTCATCACATTTTAATTTTTAAATGCATGATTTAATTATAAACTATATTTTCTATTAATGTCTTTACCCAAAAAACATCGGACAAGAAAATAGACAATTCGTCAACGGCTAATAAGAGCAAGAAATCCCCATGCCTCACCATCTAAATTCTAAACAAATATAATAGATTTAATTAAATATCATATACTCATTGCACGCAATATATATATATATATATATATATATATATATATATATATATATATATATATATATATATTTATATTTATATAATATACTCATTATGGGAAGTGACCAAGAATTGGACAATTGGTTCATCTCAATGTCAGTTCACATGGGGGGAAGCACGTGCGGACAACTTCCAATTATTTTTACACATTTCTTTATTTTGTTTGCAAAAAAAAAAAAAATTAACATTAATTGTAGGCCTCCGTATTCAATGAAATTTTCAATTTTGCCCCCGTACCATATGTGTCACTTTGGAGCCTAGATCCGCCGCTATTTTTTTGGGCCAGCAGATCCGCGGCTATTTCATCTTAGATTTTATATCAATACTATGTAGGCCCAATCTATTTGTTATCATGTTTTTTATACATTTAATTTATACTCTACCATTTTTCCAAGAGGTTTGATGTAATGAAAGAGGCTAATCCCTCATGTGACCACATTTAATAAGGTTCTAAAATTCGGACTGGGTACCAAACCGGTCGAGGTAGTGGTTCAAGTGTTAATAGGTCATATTGAAGTCAAATCGGTCATATTAAAATAATATAATTTAATAGATCATATTTTATTTTATTAGTCATGTTGTATTTTATACAAATTAATTGGTTAAATCATGGATATATATGATTAAATTTTTTATTTATTATTTTTATATGTGGTTATTAAGTATTATTTTATTTTTAAACATGTTTTTAAAGTTTAATTAGATATTAATGGATAAAAAGAAAACAATGGGGCATAAATGAATAAGTAGGAATTGGGGAATAAAATGGTAGTTTGGACATAATATTTTTTAATAATAGCTTATTAGATATTTAGGTTGAACTTTGCGTGTGTGAAGGAAAAGTCGCTGTCTTTGTCCTCTCACCACTGTACGCTTCTCTTCCTCTTCTTTCTTTGCGATGTGCTTCTATGATTCCAGTCCTCCACTATCTTCCTCTTCGCGATCTTGACGAGGGCAACGACAGGAGAAACATGGTGAGTTCTTGAAAAATCAACTCGGGTGACTGGATCTACTCGTTTCCTTCTTCAACCTCTATCATTTTTGTTTTAGCCTCTGATTTAAATCTACTCTTCCCTTCTTCTTCAACCTCCAATTTGGATCTCCTCTTTCCTTTTTTCTTTAGTTTTTGATCTTGATCTGCCGATCTAATGATTTAAAACAGATAAACTCGGTTGACTCGGCCGAGTTAGTCCCGAGTCATCCGAGTTAGTACCGAGTCTGAAGTGATCTCTGAGCCTTCACCTATATCGGTTTTGTGCCCGGTTCATCGGTTTCCGAGCCAATCCAACCAGTCCGGACTGAGTTTAAGAACATTGCATTTAATATCTAAAAGTGTTTTGAATAAAATTGTCTTCCATAAAAAGATACAGGTGCCTAGAAAACAAAACCAAAAAAAAATATATACAATTTCATATTGGACAAACCCATCCTAATTGTTCTTACGTTTTTCTTATACAACTATATTACAGGAGGTTCAATCATTGTCAAACAAATTAAGTTTATTTCACTCGATTGACTAAACTTTTGCTAGCTGTTTTTGTTATTGTTATTAAGTACACATGGTATGCCCATTATATCACAATTAAAATTTCTATTATTATTTTTAAATTATATTAACTTCCCTCCAATTTTACTAAAATTATTAAATTCTTCTCAATAGCATAAAAATATATATTCCAAAATTTAATAAGAAGAAAATCTATATCCATATATGACCATATCCATGCTCACGTGCTATGAGCATGAAACAGGAAGATAATTGGAGCAAGAACCTTCTTTAGAGGCTACGAGACAAAACATGGATCCCTTAGCCAATCTACTCGAATTAGTGCTCGTGACATCGTGGGCCATGGAACCCATACTCTGTCAACCGCCGGCGGCGACTTTGTGCCAGCGGTGAGCGTTCTCCGAAATGGCAACGGCACCGCGAAAGGAGGATCTCCGAAAGCTCGTCTTGCAGTGTACAAAGTATGTTGGGGTCGTGATAACTCTGAAGAGTGCACTGATGAAGACTTGCTTAGAGCTTTTGATCAAGCCATTGATGATGGTGTCGATGTGCTCTCTGTTTCCATCGGCCGGAGCACCGTCCCGAATGTCAACGACATGTTGACCAATGGGATCTCTATTGGCTCCTTTCATGCAGTTTCAAGAGGGGTATTAGTTGTTGCCTCTGCTGGTAATGATGGACCTGAGCTTCAGACTGTTTCAAATGTGGCACCTTGGATCTTCACTATTGCTTCTAGCTCCATAGACAGAGAGTTCAGTAATAATATTACTCTCAGCAATGGCCAACTCATGAAGGTAATACATTTAGTACCCAATGCTACTTTGAATAAGATCACATTTAATAGAGGAACAAGTTTCCCTGCTAAGCACTTTGATTGCTTAGCATGGAAAGCCTAATCAGATTTGGGCCGTTCATATGTTAATCTAGACGATTTAAATTTAATTTTTTTAAATGATGATTTTTAAAATAAAAAATCATTTTTTTAAAAAACATAATAGTTAAATATTTTTTACGCATTAAAATAATTTATTTTAAAAATATAGAATTTTTAAAAAATTCATATATATATTTGCTCTTTTTGCTAAGCAAAGTATAGAAACTTGTTCCATTTAATAAGAGGATACATGTGTTTATGAAAAAATATCAAAACACACACATATAAGCTCATTAACAGTTCAGCTCATTTCTCAACAAGACAACAATACCAATGTCATATGTTTTTTATTGATTATTTCTAATTACTTGGATAATCAGGGGACAAGTCTTGCCACAAACTCAACATCTCGACAGTTAGCTCCTGTGCTGATTGCTGGTAATGCTAGGCTCCCCAATGTCACATTTGATGATGCGTAAGAACAAAATTCCCCCATTCTTGATTACATTATTTTTTTTGAGCGTGTTAATTTATCAAATGTTTATAACTCAGTTTCTACACAAACATGTTGTCTCCTATCACAGTGATCATTGCAAGCCTGGAACACTTGATCCCAACAAAGTAAGAGGCAGTATATTGGTATGCCGAAGAGGAAGAACCCTAAGGCCTGTGGATAAGGGACAAGAAGCAAAGCGAGCAGGTGCTTTGAAAATGATTTTGCAAAATGACGAGGACTTGAACACAGCCACAGCTGATGCTCAAGTTATAGACACTTCCAATGTTCCAACATATCAACATAAAGAGAAGTCAAAGAACACATCCCAGCAGGACAAAAATCCTTTTGACGTCAAGTGATTATTATACATCTTCCTCATGCTGCACCTATCCTTTTAAGAATTGTTTTGAAATTATTTGTCATAACATGGCTATATTTATACATGCACTGCAGGAACCTCACTGCTTTTTTGAATAACGCAAAAACATTTGCCCCAATAAAGCCAGCTCCAAAAGTTTCTGCATTCTCATCCGGGGGACCTAACTTGATTCTCCCATCAATCCTCAAGGTAATATATCCATTCTCAAGCCATCTAAATCGGACAGGGGTTTTTGCTGCCCCTTGGGTTTTGCCCCCAAAAATGCCCCCTTTCCAAATGTGTTTTTTTTTTTTGGTATTTTGTTATTAGATTCTACATAAAACAAGTGACATTTTGATATTTTATGGGCAAAAATGTGCTGTTTTCAATTTTTTATGATTTTTAAAAAATGTAATACTCTTAAAATTTCATCAAGAGTACTAAATCTTTGATTACATCAAGAGTATTAAATTTTTTGCCTATAGAGAATGTGGATATTTTGGGGGCAGTACCCAAGGGGTAGTAGACACTCCCTGCCTGATGTAAATGCCAGAGCTAAATCCCTCAATCAAATACATGATTCATGAGTTTCTAGGATTCCTAACAATTTCTTTTTTTCTTCTTGTTTTTTTTTTTTCAATTTTAGCCTGATGTAACTGCACCAGGTCAGGATATAATTGCTGCTTATTCATCCGGGGCAAGTCCTACCAACCTAGATTTAGATGTAGGTCGCTTTGACTATAATATTCTGTCCGGAACCTCCATGGCATGTCCTCATGTTGCCGGCGTTGCGGGTCTTCTCAAAACTCGACATCCTAAATGGAGTCCAGCTGCTATTAAATCAGCAATTATGACCTCTGGTATGAAATGAATCAAGTGCCATTGTCATGTGTACAGTTTCCTTCTTTTGTTAATTTCTTACTAACTAAAGCATTTCAAAAATCTTTGACCATCCAGCATCCACACTGGATAACACCAATAAGCCAATTGTAGATGAACAAGATAATGCAGTAGCAACTCCATTCCATTATGGTTCAGGACACATTAAACCTAACCTTGCAATGGACCCTGGACTAATTTATGATCTGAAGGCTTCTGATTACCTCAACTTGTTATGTGCTTCTGCATATGAGGAACGAATAGTTGAAGCCATTAATTTTAACAACCCATACAAATGTCCAACGTCTTACAGGCTAGAAGATTTTAACTACCCTTCTATCACAGTGCCATTCTTAGGTGTAAAACCAATAAATGTTACTCGTACAGTAACAAATGTTGGGCCTCCAAGCACATATACTGTGAATGTGAAAGCCCCAAAAGGAGTTAAGGTTGTTGTTCTTCCAACAACTTTGACCTTTCAGAGGACAAACCAGAAGAACAGCTATAGGGTTATTTTGCAGGCAACAAGTTCAGCCAAAACTTCAGAGCCTTTGTTTGGAGGGTTGACATGGACTGATGGCAAGCACAACGTGAGGAGTCCTATAGTAATTTCTCAATCTGCGAAAACGGCTATGTAGATTTCGATGTTTCCAACCCAATGTGTTGTATGTTAATCAGATGGTGCACGCAGCGTTAGGAGAGTGATTGTTTTCAGATGTGTGGATATATTGAACTTTGTTATATTAAAATAAAGTGATCGCGCTTCCTGCCATAAAAAAAAAAAAAAAAAATTAATGAAGTGATAGTTCTACCCTCTAGGTCCTCCCAATCAAGTTTAACTTCTGATTTACTACTATGGTTTCTACTTTCTTCTGTTTAGATCCTATTGGGTTTCTTCTGTTTAAATTCAATATAGCAAGATCATTAGGATGGAGTATATATATTTTAGAAGTGATAGGCTGATAGCATGGAGGCTTTAACCCACATCCTATTTTCTTTTTTTCAAAGACAATGGCTATGCTACACACCTAGCATTTACCCCTTTCAATCTACCATACAAGTCATCCGAACTAATTCATCGGAATAAAAAATGGACTGTTAACTCATTAAATCTATTTTAAATTGAAAAAATATTTCAACTTTTTTTATATGAAATGAGATTTTGAATGATAGAGAAAATTACAAGAAATCATATTTAAACATTAATTACTTAAACAAAATTTATTTTAATCTGTAACTGACTCATATAGTAGACAAAGAAAACAATTTTTGAATGTATAAAGGCAAGCAACTGCGTGAAATTTATATTATATTTCTAGCCCTTAAAGTGTGTGTGGGAGGTTTGTGCTATGAGTAGTAATAATATTGAATATATATATATATATAAAGATATATATATATATAAAGAGTTATGAAAAATATTTAAGAACAAAATTGCACCAAAAAATTACTCTAGATCATTGAGCGTTAATGAAAAAATACTTTAAGGTGATGGATGCACCTTAACTTACTAGACTTTTAGGAGTCAATGGCAAGGGCAAAATTGCATTTGAAGAAATACACAAAACTACACCTTAAAATGCTTTAATGGCAAATTGTACGACAAATAAGATTTGGGTGGTGAATGCAATTGATAAATAACATGGGAATGTTTTAAGCTACTCGAACCTACATTTTTTTAAAAAAAAATAAATTTTATTTTTGTTTAGACATGAAAAGAAATAATACAAACTTCTTTTAAAACAAAAAAAAAAACTAATTTAATTTAGCATAATTTTAAATATTTTTAATTATAATTTCTATGTTGCAGTTAAAAAAATACGCAAGAATTTGAGTACGTTTCTGAGAAATATTTTAGTACAAATAACTTAAAATTAGAAAAAAAAAATATTGTAACGGTGACAATTAATTTTTTGTTAAGAAATCCAAGTTCATGATACGCATTTTTGGTTAAGAGAATATTTAGAGAAGTGCTTATAAAAATTGTTACATTGATAATAGAATATTCAAACATAAACTTCTAGAGTATGGGTTGTATATTTATCAATATAATTTATAAGGAAAATTATATTCAGGTCTTGGACAAAAGAAAAAAATAAAAATGGTCACTTAAAATTTCAAAACTGCCAAAAAGTCTTATTTATAGGGCAAATTACATTTATGTCCCAGACAAGAGGGAAAAAAAAAAAAGAAAAGAAAACAAGGTCTTTTGAAATCTCAAAATTGCCAAATGGGACTTTTTTGTAATAAATTCCAATCATAGACTTGCTAATGGACGCCTCTAAACCTGTCAATAGACGCCTCTAAACCTGTCAATGATGCACCCATGGACTTGTCAGCGAACGCCCATGGACTTGTCAGTGGAATTGGAGTTTATTACAAAACAAAGTCCCATGAGACTTTTTAGCAATTTTGTGATTTTAAAGGACCATTTTTCTCATTTTTTTTCTCTTGTCCGGGACCTGAATGTGATGTTTCCTAATTTATTTATATAATCAATCAAAATAATTCAATTAATTACCATTTTATTTATATTATATTTTATGATAAAAAATTTAGGTGAATTTCACACTAAAAATTTAGTATGCCTGCTAGTTAACGTTACAAGTTATATATTGTCACTTTAACTAGGGCATAAGGTTTTAAAATATTTAAGATGTCTCAAAAATTTTTAGGATAAAACATATGGTAGTGTTAAATTTCATGTACACAAACACACACAATAAAGATAATCGTTATCAATGATTGAAATATAGGGGGTAATCATAGATCATCTCTTAAGAAGCCTTTTATTAATTACTTACAACTAAATGCGATGATTAGCATAAAAACAATTATTTGAGCTTTTTTTTCTAACAATTATATTGCAATTAAATTAAAATACTTTTAAAATAAATATTTATTGATTTTTGGGATGAAAATAGATGAAATGGAAATTATTTTAGAAAATTATAATAAAAAACTCCTAAAACAATAAGTTTTTATTTATTCTTGCATCAAAAGATAATAAAAATATGCTAATTTAACAAAATTTTCTAAAAGATCCTTTGAGCTAGCTTGAATTAGGTAAATTAATTCTCCCACACTAGGTAAGACTTTATCCCTCTAACCAAAACCTAATTTAAACCTTAGTAAATTGAATCAATGAAATGTAATGACATAAATAACCAAGAACCCTTACATTACAATCATAATTAAATATTTATAACAACTTCAAGTAAAAGCTATACTAAGACAATTATATGAAATTGCTATTAATGAAACATAAGGTATCAAATGCATAACATTAAAATCCAAATAAATGCAATCTCCCATATTGTATGAAATTTCAATACAAAATATCAAACCATCATAATAATCAAACCTAAACCTAGAACTCAATTATTAAAAAGGAAAGAGTAAGAAATTAGATAAACAACACTCTCTTTTGAAGATTCAAGCTCAAGAATCAAGTCATTGCTCTAAGGGAAAAGAGATTCAGTCACTGTAATTTATCATCACAACTCCACCAAACATATTCAAAGATTCAGCCATTAAGAACACCAAAAGAAGAAGGGTGAAACAGAGCAAGCTCCAGCGGTGGTAGAGGACAAAGGTTGCCGGCGATAAGGATGAACGGTGAAGGAGTAGTGAGGAAAAGAGAATCTGACAGCGGCTATAGAAGTTGAGGACGGTGGTGAATGAAGGTGGAGGGACAGTGCTTTTCGGCAACCTAGAAGATGAAGTTGGAGGAGCGATTCCAACAGTGTAGGACAAATTTTGGCGATGAGGAAGAAGGTGGTGCACAGTGGCGGAATGAAGAAGCTTCGCCAGTGGTTTCCAAGGAGAAGGTCGTCGGTGGTAGAATGAAGAAGGTTCGCCGACGCTCTTCCCTCTCGACCTAGTCTTTGTCTCACTGATGCGTCTTCGTCCTCGCCGCTGCAACTATCAACTTGGGATGATGAAGGTCATCGCCGGCGACAATCGAGGGAAAAAAGTCATCGGCAATGGAGAATAGAGAGTGAAAGTGGAGGTGATGAGAGAGGATGACGATCAAAGGTTATGGTCTGCAGGTTCCGCAGTGCAGCTTCGTCTATGATATGTTGAGCTGCCACTGAAATCTGACCTAAGTCTCGGCTCAAAACACAATTTTTGACTAGGGACTTATTGCAAAATATAAAAGTTTGTGGAGGGACCGAAAATTTTAGAACATTTGTCGGGAAAATTGTTGTTTTCAAACAATATGGGCACTTTTCTGTAATTTTATCTAGTCCTTTTCTTCTTGATTTGTAGTTTCCAGAAACTCTGGGTCCTTTTCTGTAAATTTTTCTAAATTGATCTGCAAAGATAGTAAACCCAAAACGTAATATCTTATATTCCAAAAATCAATCAATTAAGGTAAATCATGAAATATGTGACATTTTTGCTCCCTTTTTAACCCTATTTCCATGAAATCACTCCTTATCTCAAATTATCATAAATTGTGTAATAATAGCCGAAATATTGTTAATTACCCCCAAGTTAAGATATAAAATGTATGTAAATAATGTGACTTATCACCAAACATTCATTTTATTCAAGCGACAAACTTTTCATACATATGGTACATATGATCAATGAGAGCTTAAAATTAACATGTTCATCAACATGGTAAGGGAGACAGAAATGACGAATCAAGGAGTTTAATCCTTCAGTAGTTCTCCAATTGTGATGGTGACAAATGAATCTTCTATATGAGACTTCGGTTGCCGTGCAAGCTCTGTAGATACTTGTTTCATGGTTGGACGTGATCGAGGATTTTCATTCAAACAAGAAAATGCTATTTTCACTAATGCAATAACCTCATCAAGAATTGCTTTTCTAGGTGTTGGAAATCGGGGATCCAACACATCTTTTAACAACAATCATAGGTAGTTGATTTATCTATCAAAGATGAAATAAGCTCTCCCAGATGTATTCCCATAATGATCTCCAAAATCAATACTCCAAAGCTGTAAACATCATATTTCTCATTCGATTCCATAATGTAAACAATCTCTGCAATAGGTTCAATGTTACAACCTTAACATAGCAAAGATTATAGTACTTTAGGAGAAAACAAAAGTAAACTATTCTTACTCGGAGCAGCATACCCAAATGTACCTGCAAATGTGGTCATATTGTTTGAGTCAAGATTCAAAAACTTTGCTGTTCCGAAGTCAATGATGTGAACTTCTTCATATTCAAAAGTCAGAAGTACATTCTTACCCGATATGTCACGATGAATAATAGGAATTGAACATTCATGATGCATATGGAATAAAGCATCAGCCACACCTTTAACAACATTCACCCACTCTTTCCAATCAAGCTTTGTGGCTTGGTCCTTATCCTTTAGGATGTTGTCCAAGTTGCCACCTTCCAAGTACTCAAAAACCAAAAAACAGAATCGTGAATTGGAACAAAAACCATACAGCTTCACGATGTTGCGATATTTGATTTCTGTCAATGCTCGAATCTCACTTGTGAAGGCTTTCCGGCTATAGATTTCTCCATTTGATATTGAGTGAAGCTTTTTTACCGCAACAATGTCACCTGTAGGCAACTCTGCCCTATAAACACTTCCTTGGCCCCCTTTCCCAATGAGATATCTGTCATCAAACTCCTATGTGGCTTTGATGATATTTTCATACAATATTTCTCCATTGGAGTTCCATACAGAATAAATATCTCCTGATTGTGCTTCTTCATCTTTGTTTTTTGTATTTCTCGCTGGTAGGAGAATAATACAGGAAGCTCCAACCACTACTAGTAGTAGGGTGGCCAATGGGAGAAATATTATCAAGAACTTTTTGCTCTTGTGGCCATGTCCATTTGTCTTTGAATCACCACATGGACTTAAACCAATGACGTTACCACACAAACCTTTATTATTCCTCAATGCATCAAAGTCATGAAAGGCTGGTTTGATTGGAATGAGGCCTTCTAATTGATTGTATGATATGTCAACAACAAACAAAGCTGACTTAGATCCACTGAAACCGAAAGGGATGGTGCCAGTGAGAATATTATGTGACAGGTTCAATAATTGCAAATTGGGTAACATTCCAAGCTCTAATGGTATTGTCCCAATTAGCAAATTGTCACTAAGATCAAGTTGTTGAAGTTCTCGAAGTTGACCAAACTCAAGGGGAATGCTTTCATCAAATTTGGTTTTGCTCAAGTTCAAGAACATTAGGTTTTTTAGTTCCCCAAGCTCCCTTGTGATTGAGCCATTGAAATCATTTGCTGCCAACTCCAAAGTTTTCAGCAGGCTAAGTGATCTTATTTTTGAGGGGACATTTCAGATAAGTTATTATGGCTCTAGAGAGTTTTATCAACATCATCAACTTCCCTAATTCTTCTGGAATTTGTCCCGACAAATGATTTGAAGACAAGTCAAGTTCAACAAGCTTAGTTGCGTTTCCTAGTTCTGGTGGGATACCACCAGAAAGCTTGTTATTGAGAATAAACAATTGACTAAGATTTTGACACTTGCTCCAATTGGATGAAAGGTGGCCATATAATTGATTGCCACTTAGGTCGATGTAGTTCAAGTTAGGATATATTCCAAAAGCTTCTGTTATATTATCAACTAATTGGTTGTCTTGAAGCCCAAGTCTTCTTAGACTAGAACAATTCTTCAAACTAGTAGGAATAGGACCAGTGAAATGGTTACTTTGAGCAACAAACCTAACTAACCCCCCACCTTGACAAATCTTTTTTGGCAAATGTCCGTGAAAATTATTATAACTCAGTTGTAAATTATACTGCTTAACTTCATCATGGACCATAATTTACAGGTCCCCGCCCCCAACATCATGCACCAACAACAGACATCGATTAAAGTGATAGTCATATCTAATATATGGCCAAACATAATCTAATCTTTCAAAATTTTTAAATTTAAACTAAAGATTTTAAATATTAAACACTAGATTATGAGAGAACAAAGAAAATAACAACGAGATGGATGTATGTCATGCATGATGTGTTGGTGGAAAGTAGGAAATCGCACGCCTATATTGACTTTTGGAAGACCCAATCCCTGTGGTCCCAAATTTTACCTTATAAAATTTATAGTGGCACTCTTTTGATGACTTTGAGTATTTTAAGGGAATGGGATTTATTCTCTTGATGGTTTTTTTTAATAAAATGGTCGAATATATTTATACTTATAAAAGGTTAGTACAACATAACAGAGTACAGAAATTTAAAACACACAAGACAATAGCACATACCAAACACCAATATCTAAGAGAGTTCACAATAAGATACCAACATTATTACTACAACCACTATAACCAACAATAAAATTAAGCCTAAACTATACAAAAACCCCCTTAAATTTTGGGTAAGTTGTATGTAACCCTGACATTTCAAACTTCAAATTTAACACCTTGGCCTTTTATTTTTTTAATTATTAACCCACTGTCGTTAACTGACTGTTATCTTTTTTAACGGAAATTGTCACATCAGATTAATAGATAACACATGACATCCTACATAGCATCCTATGTAAATTACTAATTTTAGAAAACCCCCCGAACTATGACCAGTTACTAATAACCCCTTGACATTTTAAAATTTAAATTTAACTCTCTTAAAATTTTGATTTATAATATAAAACCCCATATGATTACCTTTATCATTTTAATAAATTTATTAAGATTCTTATTATCATTTATCAATTAAAAAAATTGTATGGAAAAAACTATAAGAATAATATTAAAAAAATGAACGTTGAACCTCTGATTCAAGAACAAATATGCATTACTACTAAATAATTAATGAGGGCAAAAGCTATCCTCTAACACAAATGTAAAATTTAGGCTATCAGTGCTCAATTATCCCAAGAAAATAAGTACATGTTATACAAATTATGACATTTTTATTTTTGTATTTTTAAATATTATTTTTCTAGTTTTTGCCATACAAAAAAAAGCTATTTTAAATGACAAATGATAGTAAAAATCTTAATAAATTTATTAAAATGATAAAAACAATGACATTGAGTTTAATATTATAAATCAGAATTTTAAGGGAGTTAAATTTAAATTTTAAAATGTCAAGGGGTTATTTGTAATCGATCAAAGTTCATGAGGGTTATCTATAACTAGGCAAAGTTCAAGCAATTTTATAAAATTAGTAAGTTACATAGGATGACACGTGTCATCTGTTATTCTGATGTGACAATTTCTGTTAAAAAAATAATGATCAATTAATGACAAGGGGTTAATAATATAAAAATAAAGGGTCAAGGGGTTAAATTTAAACTTTAAAATATCCTGATGGGCGGTTATATACAATTAACCTAAAATTTAAGAGGATTTTGTACAATTGAACTTAAAATTAAAACCTCCAACACCTTAAAATGAGGAAAAGGATAGAGTGGCTTATGACTTGGCAACATGAGAAACATGTCAAGTCACCAAGAAAAAGTTGGTGATCCATCAGCACTACAAAAGCAAGTAGAGCGCTTGGTGGTTACACAAGGAGTTTGATGGAATATATACTCCCTTTGATCCTTATTATAAGGCACCAACTGTCATTTCTCTTAGACCAAGGAAGGGAAGTTGAGTCATTAAATTGGTGTACAGTTGATAAAAATTTCCACCTTTACCCCTACTTTAATGATGTGGATTTAAAAAAATTAATTTTCAGATTTGCCATGTGTTAGCAACTTAGCATAGTCTCTCATTGCTCCTTTCTCTCTCCCCCATAGTTATAACCTCTATTCCCAAATCCCAATGCCTGATGCAATATCCGATGGATGACAAAATTTACCCAAATAGATAAAGAGAGATGATTGAGAAATGAAATAATGAAGCGAAGGATACAGAGTTGAACCCCTCGGGAAATGGAAACTTAATGGGGGTGAGAGAGAAACATGCTTAGTGGATTAAAAATGCAACAGGCAATAAAAATAATATGCAACGTTAACGGTATAGGAAATAAAAATTTATGACCTTCAAGAAGTTATTCAAAAACAATGAAGTCCCATTAAAAATTAGGGCATAATAGGAAAAACATAATAAATGAGTCAATTAGAAGCAGTTGGTGCCTTATAATAAGGACAAAAAATTGTTGGCAGTTGGTGCCTTATAATAAGAACCAGAGGAAGTAATTAATTACATTTATGTTCTTTGTCTTATTAGAAATGATTTCTTAGATTTACTATTATCTTGTTTGAATAAGTATGATCTTTCACATTACTAGTTTTCTCTTTAAATTTTTCTAGAATTTACATTTAATTCTTAGATAATCAAGAAAATTCATATTTACTTTTTGGCCTTAGGACTTAGGTGTAAGATTTTATAAATATGCTTTAAAACGTCTTTTTTTGTAAGTTTTGTCTTGAATAAATTGAATAAAATTTGATATTAGTTCCCTTTCCCTTTTTTTTTTTTTTTTTGGTTTTGTTTTCTCCATATTCTATCTCCCCTCCCCTTCCCCTTCCCCTTCCCCTCCTTGAGTGGACTGGTATGGTTGTTTTTGAATATATATTCAAAACTTTGTTATGTCCATTGAGAATTTCTCTCTTTCTTGGGTCTCAAATTCTATGGAAAAGAATGCGGATTGGCTTGCTAAATAGTCTTCTAGTAGATGAGCCTCCAAGATTATTGGGTTATTAAACCCCCATCCAACCTTTGTAATATCTTTTGCACGGTAGTAAATCAATCCAACTTGAGATAGTAAATATCTTAATAAATATATTCTCATAGTTTTTGCCATACAAAAATGCTATAAAAATCAATCCACCCTTAATATTAAAACTGTTGACGAATGTGAACAATGAATTGGTGAATCAACCCCTTAGTCAGTCTGATCAAGAGTTTTAAATGGATCTACCGAGTTGAATTTTTTTTCTCGCTCAGTTAAGCTCTAAACGATGTCAATTTGATTTTTTTAAAAAAGTCCATCAGATTTGTACTTCAATAACCCTATTTTGGTAGATTATGTATTGTGTGTTTTACATGAATGTACTTGGGTATTAACTAATACCTTTTATTTAGATATTAATCTTTTCAGGATTACATATGAATATGTTTATATATTTTAATTAAATTATATTATTTCAATTATGATTGGGTTGATACCGGTTTTAACCATAATTCGACCATGGACCCTGAATTACTGCCTCATTCAATTTGATGTTTGACGATAGTGTAATTGTCTTTCTTTTATTGACTTCCGCTTTTATCTCCAAAATTAAAAAGAAATAAAAGAAAGCCTAAATTGCAGTTTTCTATATCATATATATCATGATAAGTAAAGGAAGCCCATATCACCAACTGAGGTTGGTGCTAGCTTCGGAAGGTTAAGCACAAAATATTAAGTTTGAGTTCATGTGAATGCCAAAAAAGATATTCAGGAAAGTTACTCCCAATTAGCCCAACAAATGAAAATGTTCGAATATAACTCATTCAAATAGTCATAAAAAAGAAAAGAAACCCATATTATGGTACGAGTAGAAAGAAACGGAGAATGATTAGGTATCAAAACTAAAATAAGAATAATAAACTATAAAGAATTTATTGACTTAAAATGTTATCAACAAGAGCGAGCTAAAAATTGCTAGTGACCAACGACCAATTCACAACCGTACATGCACATTAAGGTTCATATAGCTATAGTGAACTGGGACCACAAAACATGGTTATTGATTCGAAGCTTCCAAATTCCATGTAGTTTTCAAATGCAAATTTCTTTTCAACACGATATGGCTTTTCCCGATAAATTTGGTTTCCAAACAAAGTCTGTCTTCCAGCACTATATTGTCCAAGCACAATATGTATCCAAATGCCTTGCATTTATCCAAATATAGTGTGTGTCCATCCCAATCTTCCAGTTTCAACTATAGTGCCGAAAAAGATGAATCAGACCACCGAGGAGGAATTCGGACCATGGATGATAGTCGGCCGATCTAATAGAGCTCGACCTTCAAGAACATATGTCCCTCGGGAGGGTAAACTGGAACAAAACAGAGGATCTTGTGCCACAAAAAATGCAGAGAAGGGCAACGGCGCTAGTTCACGATTTGAAGCTCTAGTTGGGCTGGATGATGAAGAGGGGTCGCTAGGGGAAGACAAGATTGCCAGGAAGAAGCATCAGGTTTCAGAACGGGCAGGAGATGCACAGGCGGCTGGAGACTTGGAAGGGATGAGTGTCTCGAGAAAATGGGAACCGAGCAGATCTGATTTGACAAGAGAAGACAAAGCGCAGTTACCAAAGGAGAAGGTGGTGATGAAGAAAGCTCATGGGAAGGAGAGTGATAGACCGAGTGGGATTTGGATTGAACGCAAATCACATAACAGGAGAGGGCCTACCGAAAGTCAGGAGGTGACCAAGGACACTGCTGGGCCGAAAAATCATGGGCCTAAAAACAAAATACTGGGCCGTGGGGAGCATATATTGGTGGGAGGTAAAACTTCCCAATTGATTTCAAGCCAAATGCAAATTAGAAAGGAGGATGGACCACAACAAATAAATGGAATGTTCCTTCTTGAAGGACCTGGGATTAATTCAGAGAAGCAGTAGGATGACTTCATGAAGGGGAAATGTGAACAGAGTATGCAGGTTTCATCTTCTCATATTCATCCCTTGCATGATTCTTCACATTTTGAGGATAATGTTGGGGATGATTGTATGAATGCTAATCTTGAGGAGTACGCAAGGGAGGAGCTGAAAGAGGAGTACTACAGGGATGTCAACGAACATCTGGACCAGTAAGTCCCCTCTTGTTTTAATCCTTAGTGTCATCATGATTATCGCTTCATGGAACTGTAGAGGTGCTGGGGGTCGATCCTTCCCTAACACCATTCATGAAATTGTGAGTAAATACAAAGTTGATGTCTTATGCCTATTGGAAACTAGAATTAGTGGTTCTCATGCAGATATAGTCTCTTATAAATTAGGTTTTAGTAACTGGATTAGACTAGAGGCTTCGGGGTTTGCAGGTGGGATTTGGGTATTTTGGGAAGAAAGTAATACTCAGGTTGATTATTTATTTTCGAGTACCCAATTTATTCACTGCAAATTGACGGATAAGAGATCTCAAGAGTCTTTATTTACCACATTTGTCTATGGTGAACCTGTTGCAACTAGAAGAGAGAATCTATGGAGGGGATTAAAGAACATTGCGACCTCTATGCATGAGGCGTGGCTTGTTCTTGGGGATTTTAATTCGTTCCTGAACACTTCAGATAAAATAGGTGGATCTCAACCATCTCTTAGAATAATGAAACAATTTTCTGAATGCATTAGAGAATCCAGCCTTCTCGAAGTTCCTATTGTGGGCGAGCGGTTCACATGGGAAAAGCAGGGGTTGAAAGAGAGACTGGACTGGGCGTTTGGGAATTTAGCTTGGGAGCTTAAATTCTCAAGAAGCAAGGTTTTTCACCAGCTTCGCTATAAGTCTGATCACTGAGTTCTTGTAGTTGCTGAAGGCATAGGACTGTCTAACCAACGAACAAGGTCTCATTTTAAATATCAGCCGGTATGGGCTTTGGAGGCTATTTTTAAGAATGTGGTTTAGAAAGCGTGGGATAAATTTGATTGGTGTAGTGGGGTAAGGAGATTTGAAAAAGAAGCTACTGAGTGGAACCAAACGGTTCTTGGAAGTATCCCCAAGAGAAAGCATCAAATTTTGAGAAGATTAGAGGGAATTGATAGAGTTAGGAAGAATAATCTTGATAATGGTCTATTTAAGCTTGAACAGAGGCTTTGGCAGGATTATAGTAAATTATGTGCTCAAGAAGAGTTAATATGGTTTCAAAAGTCTAGATGCAAATGGTTGGAGTTGGGAGATAAGAACACTAAATTTTTTCACTTATCTGCTCTGCTTAAGAGGAAAAAACAGCATGTGGATGCTTTACAAGATGAGAATGGACTTTGGATCCAGGATCAAGAGCAATTGAGGCATATGGCTAGCCGCTTCTTTCAAGAGCTATACACTAAAGATGATCAAGTTATGGATTTATCGAATTGGATAGCCGAGTTCCCTCCACTACAAAGTCGAGACTTTGAGCTAATTCATAGAGATGTTTATGATACTAAGATAAAGAATGATGCATTCATGATAGGTGCTTTGAAAGCACCGGGACCTGACGGCCTTCAAGCTCATTTTTTTCAGACTCAATGGGACCAAGTTGGGGGTAAGGTGTGTGATATGGTTCGTGGAATATGGCAAGATCCAGAGCAAGTTAAGGCCATTAATCACACTAACATAGTGCTGATTCCTAAGGTGGATATTCCACATACTGTGCAAGATTTTCGACCCATATCTTTATGTAATGTAATCTTCAAGATTATAACGAAGATTCTAGCAAATAGGCTAAAGGGGGTCATGTCTTATCTAATTCAACCTCAACAGTGCAGTTTTATAGCAGGCAGACAAAGCTGTGATAATATCATCATTGCACAGGAGGCCATCCACACTATGCGGAATAAGAATAGGAAAAAAGGATATGTGGCTGTTAAAGTGGACATGGAAAAAGCCTATGATCGGCTTGACTAGGACTTTCCAAAAACCACCCTTGCTGGTTTAGGGTTATCTAACAGGATGGTGAAGCTCATTATGGCTTGTACATCTCAGGTGACCATGAAAGTACTATGGAATGGTAGTGAGTCATCCCCATTATGTCCTTCTAGAGGTCTTCGACAAGGAGACCCGCTTAGCCCCTACCTATTTGTCTTGTGTATGGAAAGGCTTGGTCAAATGATTAACCGTGAGGTTCTCAACGGCAACTGGAAGGGTCTCAAATTTAACAGGCGATCCCCTACAATTTCTCATCTCTTCTTTGCTGATGATCTCTTCTTCTGTTTGGGGAAGCGTCAACTGAGCAGATAGAGATCATGAAAGGAATTATGAGAGCATTTTGTGAGGTCTCTGGGCATAGGATTAACCTTACCAAGTCCAAAGTTTTTTGTTCTAAAAGTGTCCATATTAATAGGGCTTTGGATTTGGCTAATAGAGCGGGAATAGGTTTGACGGGGGACCTAGGGAAGTATCTAGGGGTTTCGCTTCTGCATAAGAGAGCCACTAATCTTCATTTCTTTCCCATCATCCAGAAGGCTAGGAAGAGGTTAGCAAATTGGAAAGGTAGATTCCTTACCATGGCTGGAAGAACCGTATTGATTAAATCAGTGTTGGATGCTCTTCCTAGTTACCAGATGCAAACCACTCTGTTGTCGAAAGGAATATTGAAGGATCTTGAAAAGATCAGTCGGTCTTTCCCTTGGAATTAGGGTCTAGAAGGAAGGAAGATGCATCTTATTGCATGGGACTAAATCAAACAGGATAAGGAAGTTGGTGGCTTAGGAATTAAAGATCTTCAAAAACAAAACATAGCTTACATAATGAAACTTTGTTGGGGTTTGCTAACTAAGCCTGAAGCCTTCTGGGTGAAATGCCTCAAAGGCAAATATGGCTGTGGCGATGGATTATACCCCATGGTCTGTAAGAAACAAAACCCATCTGTTGTCTGGCGGAGTATTACCAAGGTGTGGGATCAGTTCTACAAAGGAGTTGGTAGGTCCTTGAATGATGGTAAGAGTAGTCATGTCTAGTGGGATTTATGGTCTCCATTAAATGAGCTGCTCATTTATTATGTTGATCATAACATTCATAATTTGGATCCTTGTGCTAAGGTTAGGGATTTTGTATTGGGTAACGGGAGATGGGATACAGCTAAGTAGAGAGAGTTTCTGCCTCACTGGGTGATCAACATCATTGATAAAGTGCATCCACCACAGGGAAGTGACGCTGATTCATTCTCTTGGAGAAGTGCTTCTGATAATCGTTTCAGTGTCTGAGCCACTTATAAGTTTCTATCTACACAGAGGTTCCAGAATTCGCCGGTCCATTGGAAGAAAGTTTGGAAGTTACCTATACCAGAAAAAGTAAAATTTTTTCTTTGGCAAGCTATCCATGAGAGACTTCCTACTAATCTTCTCAGAGCTCAGAGAGGGTTGAATACCAGTGAGGAGTGTTCCTTTGAGTGTTAGAGAGCGGAGATTGTACTGCATATTCTTAGAGATTGTGAGGTTGCCAGATCAGTGTGATTATCTTTTGTTAAACCAATGTATCGCACCAGATTTTTTTGTTCTAACTTGCAGGTTTGGCTCGCGGAGAATTTGTCCAGTAATATGGGATTTGATAGACTTCGCAGATGGCCCTGGCAAAAAGTTTTCAGTCTCACATGTTGGCTTCTGTGGAAGAATAGATGCAAAGGGGTGATGGAAGGAACTCGTGCACAACCGAAGGAGATTGCTCATGGAAGCTTATTTCATTTGTTGGAGACTAGTGTGTTTGGAAATTTCAAGCATCAGTTCCTACAGCTCGGACGAGAGGAGGATAGCATATGGGAGATACCACCGGAGGGCTATGTTAGACTTGATTCGGATGGTTCGGTTAAGGCCAATCGAGCAGCAACATGTGGCGGGGTAGTTCGAGACGACAAAGGAAAATGGGTGCTTGGATTTCAACGAACGCTTGGAGTATAATCCCTAACCTCTGCAGAGCTATTCGGACTTCTGACTGGGCTTCAGCTATGTAAGCAACATCATTTCCAATATGTGAAGGCTTATACTGATTCTATAGAGGTATTACATCTGGTGATGCGAGATGGTGGACATAATCATCCTCTAAGAAATGAAATTAATGAGGTCAGAGAACTTATCTTTTCTGATTGGCATGTTGAGCTTTGCTATGCACCGGGAGAATCAATCCAGTGTGCCGACCTTCTAGCTAAAGAGGCTCACCATCTATTGGGTGGCCTAGTGATCCTTCCAGTTTCCCATCCAGGATGTTTGAGGATTTTGAGAGAGGACCTTGCCTGTAGAGGGCCTTCTGTATCCCCTAGACGAATGTAATTTCCATAGTATGGCCTTTTATATGTAAAAAAAAAAGTGTGTGTTTGGAACAACGATAGGAATTCTTAAAAGCAGTTTTTCAATCGTGATTCACGGTATACGAAATAAATATGTAAGAGGAGTTTTATCTCGATTTATGTAAAAAGCAACTTAATTAAACGCCATCAAATCGCGGATCCAAACACTCACATAATGTATTTCCGCCATATATGTATAAATAAAGTTATTCAAACACAATAGCATGTTTCCCAACATATAATGTTCCAAACTCAATTTTATGCATTACCAATAACATTTACTTTAATAAGTCAATTGCCACTATGCTAACTCCTATCCACAGCCAAAAGAAAAATAACCCGTCCCTTATAAGTCCACCATTAGTCTTAAGTGGCCGTATACAACATGGTACCATGCATAGATAAACCTACACAATATCTTCCAATAGTCCATACTTAAACATGTGTGTGAATGATTATGCATATATATACAAGAAAAAAAATTTCATAATTCAAAATACATACTCCCTTCGGTCCTTAATATAAGACATATTTTAGGGTAAATCTTGGTTCTAAATATAAGACGTAGTTTTTAAATTTGTCAAACCTTTTCTAATTCACCTCTATTGATGCTCCCTCAATAATAATAAAAAAGGAGAGGGGATAAGGGAATTAAGGAAGATAACTGGGGTGTTTTAAAAAATAATTGTCATATTAACTAAATTAACCAACTTCTTTAATCTAATCAAATTTGATAAATATGTCTTATATTAAGGATCGGAGGAGTATTATGTAACGATACAACACTACTTTTTTCCCAAGTTCATTTATTATCACATATTCATAATAATCTTAGAACATTGCAATCACCCCAGAGAAAATAATAATAATAATAATAATAATAATAATAATAATAATAATAATAATAATAATAATAATAATAATAATAATAATAAATAAATAAATAAAATTTATTATTATTATTATTATTATTATTATTATTATTATTATTATTATTATTATTATTATTATTAGGATATGTGCTTGCCCCTTGCGGATATTAAAAAAGATAAGGAATGAAAAACTGGACCGGGCAATGAACCGGTCACAGCACAAGTTCAAGGGTTAATAGGTCAACCGGGGTCTAACCGGTAGTTGAACCGGTAATTGAACCGATCATATTAAAATATTATAATTTATTAGTGGCAATATATATTAATATATTTTTAAACTTCTATAGATAAAAATGAAGATTTTTAGAAAAAAAAATACTTAAAATCTATTAGTATGAGTTATAATGCCTATACTTATGCAGTGATATCTCCTTTTCTATAATTATTATATCTTTTTAAATAAATTTTTTCATTATCTTCTTTATTTTTTTTAGATTTGTTCTTTCTTTACCTATTTTTCTCTTCATTTGGGTTTTCAACTTCCAATTTTCCCCTACAAAAGCGAAAAAAAAAATTAAAAAAAAAATGAAACTGGTCCAACCAGTTGAACCACCTGTTCGACCGGTTTCAGACCGGTTCAACCATCAAACCAGACCGGACCACTGGCCGGTTCCCAGTTCAACCGGTCGAACCGACCGGTCCAGTCCGATTTTTTATACCGTAAAAAAAGAAAAGCAGAGAGTAATAAAATGAGGCGTTATGCTTTACAGCTCATTATATAAGTCATTGAAGATCTAAATCTTGAAAGCATTAAATAAAAATAATGAGATTCGTTAATTTTCAGGAAGGCATATAGACATACACATGGCACGCTTTGGGACCACTACATAAGTTTAATTGTAATTTATGACCAAAATATTCTAAAATTATAATTCAAAAAAATTAAATATGTTCATTATAAGGTATAATTATTTTGTTACCTTTGTCTTTTAAACTTTTCGTATTAGAAGTTAAAAGATAAGTTGTAAACTATTTACTATATAGTTCATTATATAAACTGCAAAAGAATAGTATGAGATCCTTTCAACAATATATAATAGATAACTAGGTTTTTTTTTTTCATCTTCTATATTTAAAGCCAACTAAAAATTTTCATATATAATGATCAAGTTTTATAAATTAATTCAGCACAAAATTCCGACACTTATATGTATTAGTTAGGCAGTATTTTTCATTTAGGAATTATAATAATTATTATGGTCATGAGGAATTATAGGTTATCTTAATTTAATCGGCTCAATACTGTAACGTGAAAATGGACAAAAAAATTGTTTCAATATCTCCTCTCTACCTATTGTTATCTACAACAAAATGATATAATCATATAAATAATAAAAAGATGTCTTTTCTGGTGGAAATGCTAGGGTGCTAAATCCCCTTCTTAATGCTATTTCTTGTAATGATTAATTTCTCACAAGCCCTTGTTTTTTATTAATATATAAAAGAATAATGCTTGTCAATAATTCAAATAAGTATATTATATTTATTTTATAAAAATGATAATTTCATTTTTCTTTTGAAAATCTAATGTAGATTAGCTTGTATGTACAGTCATTTATAAAGGAACAATTGCACTCAAATTTTCTATAAAAGTGTCGCTTTCCCACAACCACGTGAGGATTAATTTTTATATATATATATATATATATATTGCCAGAAGTAAGGATTAATTTATATGAAAAGTATGCTTTTGAAACAATTCTTTTGTCAATTCTATTTTTACAAAGCATCCATATTTCTTCTTCTTGTTCAAACTAGGCGGACATGTAAAATTTGACACATGAGTCAGCATGTTTATGACTTGCAGACCACGTTGCATATTATATTCCTTATCATCTTCCACACACAAGTGTTTGGAACGCTCCCCCGCCCCACATGGGCATTGAGTTGTTTGATAATTAAACAAGTTGCATGATTTTGCTTTTATATAATTTTATATTATTGTATATTGATATAATTCATATTAAGAGTGATTGATAAAATTAAAAAAATTGGTTGGGAAAATGGATGGTGCAGAAATACCTCTTGCAATCTTCCAGAGAAGTAAGCAGATCCTTGGGGGGAGTGATGTTCTCCAAATCATGTGATAAACAGCCTGCACATTTGTTACCATTCAATGGCTTGTACTATCTGATCTGGAGGTAGCTATTAACAATAAGTTACACGATATATATATATATATATATAAACTATAAATATTATGTTGAATACGGCAAACTCGTCCCGACAATAATGTAGAAGTTCACTGGGATTAATAATTAGTAGGATTTATATATAAACCAGCCATTCTAGCTCATCATCACAGTATTTCTCATCAACAAGATTTCAGCTTCTTCTGTCATCCTTTCTGTTTTGCTCGTCCTTCATACTGCTTCAGCAACCTGCATATGCCATTAAAAAAGGCAAGTGTGTGCGTGTGTCTCTATATACATATATATGCTTTATCAATCTGGTTCCTAATTAATGTTCTTTTCATCGTCGTCTTTGGTTGGCAATAACCTTCATTAATTTCACCACTTGCAGTCATACGTTGGACAAGAGGTAAATGGAAGAGTGAGATTAGACTCTGCTTCCATGGCAGAAAGAGATTAGACTCTGCTTGGGTTAAGGGCAGGGTTATTAAACCCGGACCGGACCGGCCGGTCCGGCCCGGGAACCGACGCACCAGCCGATAAACCGGTCCGGTCCGGTTGGTATTTTTTTAAAATTTTTTTTTAAAAATTTTTCCTTTAGAATTTCATACTATAAGTATTAAATTTTCAATTTCTCACCGATTTGGTCCCGGTCTGACCCACTGACCCTTAACCCAGTACTCCAACCGGTTCAATGCCCGGTCCGAGTTTTAATACCTTGGTTAAGGGACATTTTGGTCAAAACGTCATCATCGGCAGCCTTGGCACTGGTAATTGCTTCAAAAAAAAAAATACATGTCTTAACTTTTTGCAAGTACTGTTCATATTAGAATTTACTATTAGGAGAGTTAAGTTTAATGCACTCCTCTTTTCCTATTCCTCTTTGTAAGGCAGGGAGAAAAGTTTTTTAACCTAATTATTTACATCATTAAAGGTTTTACATAAATATACAATTTTACCCTTCATTTATTATTGTGTAGATTTGTATATTGGAACTATCATATTATGGTGGAGGCCCCTTACCGTACACAATCGATAATTCTAGGGTAAAATATTATAAATATGGAAAACAAAGTGGATTGAGGTCATATATATAAATTCAAAGTAAACCCCTTATCTAACTCATACTTAAGATGAGAGGTAGTAATAATTTCATTTGCCATAAAAAATGGTACATTAATTAAGGGTATTCTTTAAAAAAAAATTAATGTGGTTGATAGCCATGGATGAGATCTTACATTAAGAATTAAAACCAAAATTTTTAACAAATCCTTACATTTAGAACCTGAAAAAATAATTTTAAAAATTGTAATAAGCAATCTAGATTAGGTCAGGTCGAAAATAATAATGACAATTTTTTTTCTGTAATATATATTAATATATATTCCCTGTTGAATAGTTTATATTAGATTTAGATGCCATATTTTATGTTTTTTTATTTAATTAACAGATTAGGTGTAAGAAGTGCTTTCAGAGATATTATTAGTTAAATTATTTTAATCTTAAGTGCAAATAGTATATTTTAATGTTTAATATTTTGATTATGGAGAGTATTATAATGTTTAATAGGTGTATGGCGCGAAAAATCCAGAAGCTTCCGAGACAACGGGTATGGCCCTAGAACAAAGAAGTGGCGCGGCGGATCAAAATGTCAGCTATTCAGTTTGTCCGGTCGTTCTAATACTTTGCAACAGGCTTGATTACATTATCACATTTTAATTTATTCTCTTTTTTTCTTTTTTCTGTCTATCATATTTTATTTTAAACGCATGCTTTAAAATGTATATTTCATATTTTGTTGAAATATTTCGTGTCCATTACCCCAAAAAAAAAACCAACAATAAAATAGACCATTCGTCAAAACTTCTAATAAGAACTTGGGATATGAGAGCAATTGCAACAAACTCCGGTATAAATTATTTTAAAGTAATTATATTTATTATTTTTTATATCAAATTAATTTGTCTAACAATAAATTAATATATAATCTAATAATATACCGCATATACTATAATTAAATTATTTATTTTAACTCCTTAATTTTTTTCAAAAAAAAAAGTTAACTGGATCTTATATTAAAGATATGAGGAAGTATATCTATTTTACCTTTAAAAACAAAATATAATATACTCCTCCAGTTCTTAATGTAACATTTAATTGAAGAATTAGTTTTGATCTTAGGGGCTGATTGGTATAAGGGATTTCAAGGAGAGTGGAGGGGAGGGAAAATCGTTAAGAGTTGGATTTTAAAAAAAATGGAAGAAATGTGGTTATAAAATTTTAATAAAATAGAATATGTAAGATAAATAAGTAGAAAAAAAAATCAACGGGTTCAAGTCCGATTTTGTCCTAGAAGTTGTTACAAAAAGCAATGTTGCTCTAGAAGATTTTTTAGGAGCAATGTCACCTCGAAATTTCCAAATCATAGCTATTTTATCTTGGTTATTTATTTATGTTAAGTTTACCTGTAAGTTGGCCAAAATACACTTATCTAGTATGTTTATGTGTCATCCATTTCATTTTCTTCCAAGTTAGATTCATAAATAAGGAAAAATATTTTAAAAACAAATGTATCATGTCTAAAAGATTAGGGAAAATCAAAGAGGTGAAAACATACTGTGTAATAAAGAGAAAATCGAAGAGGTACCTATCTATCTCGACATCATTAGGGTACAACAGCGGAGGGTTTCTGGTGGCCTTGTCCTAGGTAATCTTCCTCAGTTTGTCATGCATCTAGTTATTGAATCTTTTTCTTTGTTACTTTCTGGTGAACGTGAACTACTCCTCCATCTATGGCTTCTTCTTCAAGATTGTTCACTCTGCTAGCTCAACATATTTGATCAACTAATAATCAAACTTAACCTAGATAATAGTAAGTATGATATTGCTATGATTTGAAAATTTCTAGAACAATATTCAACCCAAAAAATTTTCAGGTCATTATTTCTACTGAATGAAAACTTTCGGAAAAAATTGCACTTTGATAAAAATGACGTGGATGACATACATAATTGCTAACTCAGCATATTTGATCAACTAATAGTCAAACTTAACTTAGATAATGGTCGAGGCAAAATTGCTACAGTTTGGAAACTTCTGATGATACATTGCTCTCTCGTAACAACTTTTAGGACAAATTTGGACCTTAACCCAACATTAATTTAAAACTTTTATCCCTACTTTTCTAATTTTTTAGAAAAATCTAACTCAACAAAGCTTTCACTCCCCTCCCCCCATATCCAATAACCCCTAAATGTATGACACATTTAGCATATTTATTACTTTTTCCCCAAACTACCCTCTATTAATACTATCTTTCCTCCAATAAATTGTTAGTTGAAGTGGTAGGCAGTCATCTCCCCATATGGGGGAGAATACAAGTTCAAATCCTAAAAAACGCATTTGTTGGGAGAGATAAATACTTGTTGTACTCTAAGGCTTGAAAAAACTTATAACCTTTATCAAATAAAAAACTATTATCAATAATTAAACACAACTATTAATTAAGTAGAACTATGGCATTGTAATTATCATTTTATTTTATATATTGGAATTTTTATTAATGAATAGTTTGTATATACTCCCTCCGGTCCTAAATATAAGATATAGTTGACTTTGTTTGGAGCAATTAAGGAAGCTAAATAAGTTACTTAGTCATATCATATGTTGTGTATTCTTAGATTATATATCATTTCATAAGTTAGGTAAGATAGTTTGGGAAAAAAAATATAAATATTTTAAAATAATTTAATTATCTTTCTTAATATCTTCCTTATTTAGTTGAACTACAAACTAGATCTTATATTAAGAGCGTTCAGCTTCTCTCCCACACATTCCCATCCATTGCCTCTACCTTACTAAAAAATGATGCCGTTTTCAACCTTAAAATTAGATCCCTTCCTAACTCAACAAAACCACCGTTTCATTTTGCCAAAGTAGTGTGGTCCGCTCACCACATTCCCAAAAAAGTTCCAATTTCAATTTTGACGCATCTCTCCACCTGGCCTCCGCTGGTAACACACACAAAAAATCAGTTTCTCAATCTTCTTCTTCGTCTTTCAACTCATTTTCAATTTCAACATCACATAAAGAGTCTTTTAGGTCATCACATTCCCATAAAGGTTTCAATTTCAACAAATTCCTACCCTTCTTTTAAGAAAACGTTTTCTGATCCCACGTTATTAGCGGGGACTTGATCGAAACCATCTGATCAGTGTACTTCTGGAAATGGTGAAGGAGTTGATGCGCACGATGACAATACAATTTCCTAGATTGGGTGTGAAGAAATTGAAGGTCAATTCAGAAATGAAGCTTCAAAGTTTCGTTTATGGCTACGGATTTGAGTTCACATGGCTCGAAGTATGTTGAGAATGGGGAATCTGAAATGGATGAGTATGATCTTAGAGAAGCAGTCGGAATTATAGAGGAGGTGTTGGCTATATTATTGGGAAAAAAGGGGATAAAAACCACAGACCATTGAAGGTAGTAGGAGAGAACCGGATATATTATTAATATAATTCCTTTGTTTAATTATGCTACTGCAATTTGAATTTAAACCTTCTGTGGCAATTTGGCATACCATACTTTATGTTCTCTCTGCAGATAAAGAACTCTTACAGTTGAAATGAGGGTTGCGTGTGGATCTTTGTGATGATAAAATTATGGAGTTACTCAAATTCAACAGTTTAGATGTAAGCAAAAGAGCTACTTGTCCATGTCTATGTCCGCTTTGTTAGTGTGTTTATCATTAAACTATATTGTAGCATGTTCTATTGTAAACTAATATATGTTCCTTAAGCAATTTCACCTCTACAGAATGCCTTGACTCAGTCACTTTTTAACATAGGAAATAGGATTACAAGGGATATCTTTGCAAGAAGGAATGAGGATGTGCCTCAAGTAAGAACCCATATCACTGTACAATTCTTTAAAGTTTACCATACAACAAAATAATCCAAATTTGTAACCTTAAAATTGAACATTACACTATTCATATTCATATATGTTGATATTCACACTATAAAAAAAATTGACTTTCAACGACCGCTTTCAACGGTGATTTAATTGTCACCACTGAAAGTGGGAGTTTCAGCGGCAACTGTTGATAGTCGCCGCTGAAAGTGGTACTTTCAGCGGTGACAAAAAATGTCGCTGCTGAAAGTCAATTTCAACTTATTTTATTTTTAAAATTTATTAAAAATTAAAATTTATTAATTTTATTTTTAAAATAATATTTATACTATTAATTATTAAATAATTCTATTTAATATTAATTATTACAATTATATTATTATTTATTAATAATATATTTAAAATTTTCTACAAAAACAATATTTATGACATTATTTATTTAATTTATCATTATTTTTGATAATATTATATATAATTAATAATTAATTATTATATATATAACTGATTAATTAATTAATTAATTAATTATATGTGTGTGTATGATAATATTATATATATAACAATATGTAATAATTTAACATAGGTTCATTTCGGCGCAATTGGCAAAAGCACGCGCGTGAAGGCGTCAGCACCATGAGGTTGCGGGTTCAAGCTAGAGGAGAAGCACTTTCAGGAATTATGTGACGTCGACATGTGAAAGCACGAGGAGCCGACACGTGGTAACGTGTGGAGATGACACGTGGCAACGAGTGGAGGAGAGAGACACATGGAATTTGTAATATTTTTTTAAAAAAATTGTGACGAAATTTGTAATTTAAAAAAAAATTACACTTTCAGCGGCGATATAAAAGCCATCGCTGAAAGTCATCTTTGTCGCCACTAAAACTTTCAGCGACAGTCGCATAGGCGGCGACTTTTTTTTCGCCGCTAAAAACCTTTAGCGGTGACTTTTAGCCTTTCAACGGTCACTTTTGTCGCCACCAAAAGTTATTTTTTTTGTAGTGTCAAAACATTTTCAATAATAAAAACACAGAATGAAGAGGCTGGTCATAATTTTTTTAGCAAGATTATAAAATAATAGTGGAAAAAGTTATAGAAGAAGGGAAGTATTTTCATGGAAAAAATATTGAATAGACTTTTTTATTCTGTTGCTAAAACTTTACAAACATATTAAACAGTTTAGTGGGTTTAATACAAGGAAACAAAAACGAACAAAAAAGCATTCTCTAATATTCAAGACCAGTAAATTCATTGAGTATTCAAGACCAATAAACAAGAAGTGTTCTCTAATTTTTCCTCTTTCATAGCCATTGAGTAGTTTTGTTTCAAGAACAGTAAGTGCATTCTTTGTTGAGGATATATTTATTCCAGCAACCAGAATAAAAACCAGAGGTGCAAGAGAACTCTAGAACACGTAGGAAAGGCAGAAAAGAGATGGAAGGAGAATTTTATTATTGTTATATACTCTGCTTCATCCCCATTACAGATTCAGTTCTTTTACAATAAATTGCAATGGTGACGATGAAGGATATCAAGCCAGAGAATGAGTTGCAATGATTGGTCACCAATCTTTAATATTCAATACCAATAGACCCTTTATTGATGGAATATTTCTCTGAAAATTTTTCCCTCCAGCACTTTCTACTTTTCTCGCTCTCGAAGACGAAGAAGAAGACTGAGAAACTGATTTTTTTTGTGTTACTAGCGGAGGCCAGGTGGAGAGATGGGTCAAAATTGAAATTGGAACATTTTTAGGAATATGGTGAGCAGACCCCACTTCTTTGGCAAAATGAAATGGTGGTTTTGTTGAGTTGGGGAGGGATCTAATTTCAAGGTTGAAAACAGAGTCATTTTTGAGTAAGGGAGAGGCAATGGATGAGAATGTATGGGAGAGAAGCCAAACGCATATTAAGGGTTGGAGCTGCTAGCTAGATTTGAATGCACTATCATGGCCTAATGTCTAATGTTCTCATTTTCATGTTAAGAATTTTAAGTCTCACTTTTTTACCCTTTTGATTTGTTTTGGCCTGAATAATTTAATACAACAATATCAAAGTATTTATCCCACTAGATGGAGTCGGCTACATGGATTGTATAGGATACATCTCTCATCCTTTTCCTGGATCTGGACCCTTGGATTAAGATCTCAACGGTCCAGACTTAATATGTTATAAAAATATTATTATTAGAATGATATTATAATAATATGAAAAAAAAAGGACCATCCTTTTCTTCCAGGAAAAGGATGGGAACCAGATCCGATTGCATGACGCCATTGTACTTTGTCAAAAATCAGATCTTTAGATATATTATTAACCAAAGATCCCTCTCTATGACCTCATTGAGTGTTTGCTTCAGCCTTCATCTACCTCTTCTTATAGGGCTCTATATTGCTTGATCAACCCTCATTATCGGTGCATTCAATGGCCTTCTTTAAACATGTCCAAACCACATCAAACAGTTTTCTAACATTTTTCTTCAATAGATGCCACTCTAACTCATTCACGTATATGAGCATTACGAATCTTATCTCTTCTTATATGACCATACATCCATCTCAACATCCTCATTTCAGCTGCCCCCATTTTATGTTCATGTTGTCCATTTAAAGACCAACACTCACTACCATATAGCATTGTTAGTTTTATAGCAGTGCGATAAAACTTTTCTTTTATCTTATTAGGTACTTTTCGATCACAAATAACTCAAATAGCTTTTCTCCATTTATATCATTCAGCTTGAATTTTGTGATTAACATCTCCATCAATTTTACCATTTTTGTTGTATAATTGATCCAAAATATCTAAACTTTGTCACTTGTGATATGAACCCCCCAAAATTTAACTTCCACTTTCACTTCTACCTTGTCTCTTATCAAAATTACAACGCATACATTCAGTTTTGCTCATACTCAAATGAAAGCCCTTCAACTCTAGAGTCTATCTCCATATCTTAAGTTTAGAATTAATTTCTTCCCTGGATTCAGCCAACAGAACTTATCATCCGCAAAAAGCATGCATTAGGAATCTTCTCTTTTATAAGCTCAATTTGAACATCTACCACTAGATTAAATAAATAAAGGCTCAAAGATAATCCTTGATGTAAATCAATCCTTATAGGAAAGTCCTTTGTATCACCTTCAGGCATTCTAACATTGGTTGTAACCTCTCATATATGTTCTGAATAGCTTTGATATATGCAATCCGCACCCCCTTTTTTCCTAAGGATTTCCAAAGTACATCTCTTGGTACACGATCATACGTTTTTTTTTTCAAATCAATAAAAATCATATGCAAATCCCTTTATTTACTCTGATACTTTTCAATTAGCAACCTTAAATAAATAATTTGCTTCTATTATGGACCTTCTTGCTTTGAATCCAAATTGGTTCTCAACAATACTAGTCTCCAATCTCAACCTATGTTCAATCATCTGTTCCCATAATTTCATTATATAACTCATAAGCTTAATTACTCTGTAGTTTGCACAATTCTGAATATCCCATTTATTCTTATAAATAGGGATCAAGGTTCTTTTTCTCCACTCATTTGGCATTTTCTTGGATCGTAAAATCTCATTAAATAACTTAGTGAGCCACAACACATCCTCTTCACCTAAATATTTCAAAACTTCAATAGGATTACCATCAATCCCAACTACTGTATCATTTTTCAATTTCTTAAGAGCTTCCTTAACCTCGCCAACTTGAATCCTACAGGTAAATGACAAATTGAGATCACCTTCTTGAGTTGTCAAATCTTACAAGTCACAAGGCAACCCTTCCCCTCCATCATTATATTGAATAGCTTATAAAAGTAGGCTTCCCACTTATTTTTAATATCTCCATCAGTAACCAAAATTTTACTTTTTTCATTCTTTATACATATCACTTGATTTAAGTCTCTTGATTTTCTCTTCTTATTCTTTTCTAGTAGGCCTGAATAATTTAATAGTTTGACTAAATTTAATCTCTATAATAAAGAATATTGAAATGTTGTATAAGTGTTGGCCAACCTCTACTAGTGCAGAATGAGTTAGGCACTGAAATCTGAACCGTCCGATGGGATTTGGGTGGTCCAGATTTAATTTTTTTTACTTTTATTTTTTTTTTTTGAAAATATTATTTTAATAGATGCAGAATCTAAAATAAAGATAATATCTTAACTAACATTTTTTCAAAAAAATGATTTTTTTAATTTAAAAATCAAGGGTTTTAAAAAAATTAAATCTGGACGGGCTAAAGGATAGGCACAAAACTGATCCCCTACTAGTGCACATACTTTGTGGATGTAACAATTTATAACAAAGCTATCTTAGAAAAGACATGTTAAATTTATTATACTTAACTTACCTACATTCCTTAATCTAATCAAATCAAGTAAAAAGGTAATACATTAAGGACTAAAGGAGCATCTAATTAAATATAAAATATCTCATTCTATATCTGTATGAGTTTGATACGAGGTTTATTTTTATTCTAAATATAAGACCTAATCCACTTTTTCTTCAAAATTTATAATTGTTTGTTAAAACATCCCTTGTAATTGCACATATTAAGAAGTTCTCATATAAGAGTAATTCCAATAAATATTATTATTACAAATAACTAACTTAACTAACCCGCTTAAAATAAATAAAACATCAATGTCACGTATTTGTATACACTATTCCAGTCGCACCAACAAAACATTCTTTGTACTGGTATGGCACAAAGAATCATAAGACCTTGATAGGAAACTTAAAAGCAAGACATTGGGAAAACCGGTATTCTTTGAAGAGAAAACAGGATTTATCAAAATTAATAGCTTGCATTAAAGCTTTACAGTAACGGTAAAAAATTCTCTTCAACACTCTGCAATTCTTCTTCCTTGCACTAACAAAGAAAAGAGCATCATCCGAGGAAAAACAATGAAAGAATAGGGGAAAGTCTAGCCAACTTCATCCCTCTCAATTTCCCCTTCTCCACGTGCCACTGCACCATTTTTTACAACACATCTCCAGTAAGGGAAACTAAAAAGAATTTGTGAATATTTTTGCAATATATATATATATATATTTCCAAAATTTATTAAGAAAAAAAATCTATATCCATATCCATGCTCATGTGCTATGAACATGAAACAGGAAGATAATAGGAGCGAGAACATTCTTTAGAGGCTACGAGAGAAAACATGGACCTCTTAGGCCATCAACTCGAAACAGTGCCGACATCGTAGGCCATGGAACCCATACTTTGTCAACTGCTGGCGGCGACTTTGTGAGAGATGTGAGCGTTCTTCGAAATGGCAACGGCACTGCAAAAGGAAGATCTCCGAAAGCTCGTCTTGCGGTGTACAAAGTATGCTGGGGTCGTAATAATTCTGAAGAGTGCACTGATGAAGACTTGCTTAGAGCTTTTGATCAAGCTATCAATGATGGTGTCGATGTGCTCTCTGTTTCCATTGGCCGGAGCACCATCCTGAATGTCAATGACATGTTGAACAACGGGATCTCCATTGGGTCCTTTCATGCAGTTTCAAGAGGTGTAATAGTTGTTGCCTCTGCTGGTAATGATGGACCTGAGCTTCAGACTCTGTCAAATGTGGCCCCTTGGATCTTCACCATTGCTTCTAGCTCCATAGACAGAGAGTTCAGTAATAACATTACTCTCAGTAATGGTCAACTCATGAAGATATTGCTCCTGGCTTAGCCTAAAACATCAATATGAATATCAAAACACACACACAATCTATTAGAAGCAGCACTATTAATAGTTCAGCTCATTTCTCAACAAGACAAAAATACCAATAATTTTATGCTATAATTTTTTATTGCAACAATCATATTATGCTTTTGATGTATTGTTTCTAATAACTTGGATAATCAGGGTACCAGTCTTGCCACAAACTCAACATCTCGACAGTTAATTCCTGTGATTATTGCTGGTAATGCTAGGCTTTCACATGCGACATTTGACGAAGCGTAAGATCAAATATTAATTCTTGATTAGATTTTTTTAGTGCGTTAAACTATCAAATGCTTATATCTCTGTATGAATACAACCATTTCGGCTCCTATGGCAGTGATCATTGCAAACCAGGAACTCTTGATCCAAACAAAGTAAGAGGCAGTATTTTGGTATGCCGAAGGGGAAAGAGCCTAAGGCCTGTGGACAAGGGACAAGAAGCAATGCGTGCAGGTGCCTTGAAAATGATTCTGCAAAATGACAAGGAATTTAATACAGCTACAGCTGATGCTCAAGCTTTGGATAGTTCCAATGATGGAACATATAATCCTGCAGAAAAGAATAGAGATACATCCAACCAGGAAAAAAATCCTTTTGGTGTCAAGTAAATTACTATACATCTTTCTCATGTACCAATCTTTTTAAAATTGCTCTCAAATTATATGTGATAACAGGGCTACATTTGTTCATACATTGTAGGAACCTTACTGCATTCTTGAATAACGCAAAAACATTTTTCCCAATAAAGCCAGCTCCTAAGGTTTCTGCATTCTCATCCAGAGGACCCAACTTGATTCTGCCTTCAATCCTCAAGGTTATCCATTCTCAAACCATCCATGTAATTCCCTCAATCAACTACATGGTTTATGAGTTTCTGTGATCCATAACAACTTTTTTTTTTTCTTTCCAAATTTTAGCCTGATGTAACTGCACCAGGTCAGAATATAATTGCTGCATATTCATCAGGGGCAAGTCCCACCAACCTGGATTCAGATGTGAGTCGCTTTGACTATAATATTCTATTAGGAACCTCCATGGCATGTCCTCATGTTGCTGGCATTGCTGGTCTTCTCAAAAATCGTCATCCTAAATGGAGTCCAGCTGCTATCAAATCAGCAATTATGACCACTGGTAGGACATGAATGAAGCACTATTGTCATGTTTACAGTTTCCTGCTTTTGTTTTCTTACTAACTAAAGCATTTCAAAATCTATATGCCCATCCAGAAACCACCCGGGATAACACCAATAGGCCAATTGTAGATGAACAAGATGGTGAAGTAGCAACTCCATTTCATTATGGTTCAGGACATATTAAACCTAACCTTGCAATGGACCCTGGACTTGTTTATGATCTGAAGGCTTCTGATTACCTCAACTTGTTATGTGCTTCTGCTTACGAGGAAAGAATAGTTGAATCCATTAATTATAACAAGCCTTACAAATGTCCAAAGTCTTATAGGCTAGAAGATTTCAACTACCCTTCCATCACATTGCCTTTCCTAGGTGTGAAACCTATAAATGTTACTCGTACGGTGACTAATGTTGGGCCTCCAAGCACATATATTGTAAATGTCAAAGCCCCAAGAGGAGTTAAGGTTGTTGTTCTTCCAACAACTTTCACCTTTAAGAGGACAAACCAAAAGAAGAGCTATAGGGTTATTATGCAGGCAACACATTCAGCCCACACTTCAAAGCCTTCATTTGGAGAGCTGACTTGGACTGATGGCAAGCACAAAGTGAGGAGCCCTCTAGTAATTCCTCAATCTGAGAAAATGGCTATGTAGATTTCATATGTTTCCAATCCAGTGTGCTGTGCTAATCAGATAGTGCAAGGCAGTGTTAGAGTGACGGTATTCAGATGTGTGAGAATATATTGCACTTTGTTATAATAAAATAACGAAACTTCAACTCCTAATATACTACTGTGGTTTCTACTCTCTTCTATTTGGACTGTATTTGGTTTCTATTTTGCCCCTTTTTTGTCAATGGTGTTCAGGCATTTGATCTGGAGAAAAATGATAGTGCCTATTTATTTTGATGCACACGAGGCACACATTAGCCAATATAAAAGGCAAAGTTGGGAAATAATCAAATTGAGAAATAGATCAATCCCCCTGCTGCACCAGACTTTGTGTAAAACACAAAAACGGCTGATTATCTACTTAATTCATTATTCTTAGCAATCATTATTTGACTTGCAAGTAGGAATGGTAAAGACCTGATATTTGAACTAGTAAGTTATACCATCCAAATACAAATCTAAAGCAAAGAAAACCAAATGATATATCTGGTTAAAATCTATAATGGTGCCACTCCATAAACCATGTGCGTGTGAAACAGAGCTAGTTAATTTACCAGTATTCCTTGCAATGGCAATTGAAAACTTACACTACCAAAACCGATCTCAGAAATTCAGAATACCACGATCATAGTTCAACATGAAGCTCAGAAATAAGCAATCATGCATATCCATTTTTTTTTTAATACAGAACTGGATATCATTCCTTAAGAATGAAATTACAGCAAAAAAAAAACCTACGGAAGCTTACACTCCTTCATCATGAACCACCTCTTGGTTGAGAGGTGGAGGATAATCAAAGATACAATAATTACCAGTAATGGTATGAGCTAACTTAGCCAATCTATCCGCAAAGAAGAGATCCTCCCTAGGAACATTTACAAATTGAACCTGTCAATCTCTATTCATAAGAGACCTCATCTCATCCATAAGATCTCTAAAAGGATAATCTAGATCACACCCTCTGACTGCAAAATTAACAGCTTCTACACAATCAGACAAAAGACATAATCAAGGACACAGTAATGTTTCTAACGATACTCTGGTCACTTGTTACCTTCGATTTTGAGCCAATCGACGACACTCAAGAAGCTTATTACACGGTAGTGCTGCAATTGCTCGGTTCGACGGTGAGATTGGGAGCATCTTCGATAGGCATGAAAAATTTGGAGGGAAGGGAACGAGAAGTTGAAACAGATAATTTGTGCTCCCTCCGGTCACGCAAAGTCACCGCTGGTCTTCCCTTTTTGTTTTTCTTTTTTGACTATCTCACCTTAATCTTTACATTAAAAAAAAATACCTATTATCTTTTTTAAAAAATGTTGCTAGCACCTTAATCAAACATTGGAGGTAAAAATACACATAAATTTTTTAAAATTGTACAAACATATTATATATGTTAACTCCATTAAACAGTCGCTAAATACCCTTAATCTTCTTCAGAAAGTTCCACCAGCTATATAAACAAACATCAGGTACAAAAGTGCCTACATGTCACCAGAATCAAAAGTTCTATATTTTTTATTTCTTTTAAAAAAAATAAACGAATTTCTCGTCCTCTTCTACAAGTCTTCTTTGCCTCCTCTGAACGGATGACTTTCTCCATCATCTTCATCAAGCCTACCCCCATCACCTTCATGTGTTCATAATGTACCACATCATTTGTACTTAAGCCATTTAAAACATGGCACCTCACTTAATTTTATTTTCTGTTGTAGCTCATTGTCATTTAAAAAAAATTCTTCTAAAATTCAATTTTGTTAAATGATTTAATCAATTTCAAAGGCGAGCTTGATGAAAAAAAAAACTTGATAGGAAAAAAATTATAACCTAAAATTCTGCAAGTACATGGGACGTATCAAGTAATAAAATGATAAGAAAAAGTATCGTTCCTTCGAAGACTAGATACCAACAATTCAATTGAGTAATGACTTTATACTTTTGCTTAAGTTGAGCCAACACAATTTGAATCAAAGATAGGAAAACAAGCTAACTAAAAAAGGAAAAAAAAATTAAATCTAACTAAAGCTAAGGATAAGGGTGATTATAGATTTTAAGCGATGAGTTGGATTATTATAGTCTTGATTACTTCTTAATGTCTAATTTCTCGCCTTAACTATATTTAAAGTTATATTTGTTAGTTTAGGACTCTTATTTACCTAAGAGTGTCTTTTGATCCACTAAAAAGCATTCAAATTATGTCAATCCCTAATTTCTTAAGCAATTAGTACTTAATTGGATTAATTTAAGTGTAAGCCTAATGACACTGTGTAGGATCAATAGGTATATATCTATCCTACAAGAAAATTAAATATAAAAGCTTAATCCTACACGATTCAATTAAAGATCTATTCTAAATTTTCCATGTCTACGCTCTTTTAGAACACCAAATAAAGTTCCAACCAAATTTCTCATCTTTCACAACAATTAAGCTCATAATTGAAACAATAAACATAACGTTATAGCAATTAAAAAGAAGAAATCATCATTCACTAATCCATGATCAAACTAAATAATCCAAAACAAAGGTTTAGCTACATAAATTGAACATTGTTATGAACAAAAGAATAGCTAACCAAAGATAAAATAAAAGGCAAAAGAAAGAAGAGAAAGAAAAACAAAAACTCAATGGTGAATTTTCATCCGTGTTTTGCATTTCCAAACTTTAAACTCCCTCCATCAAATGATGAGCTCTTGTCTTGCCGTCACCAACCTAAAAAATAGAACACACCATCTTCTCTTTACGACTCCCGTATATATAGGCATATATTGCCTCCTCCCAAAACTTCCAAAAATAGTGGCGTAGCTATCAATGAAAAGAAAAGGAAATAATAATGATGATAAATCTATTTTTTTTTTCATTTCTTATTTGAGAAAACATCCCTTATTATTTATTATGGCTAATTTCGTAAGTTTAAAAACTTCTATTTTAATTGAAATCCCACAAATAATGCACCCAATTTGATCACTTATAAAATCTCAAGAAATTCAATTCCTTTAATTTAGCATTGATGACTTCCCAAATATATCATAATATATCTCAAATATCTATTAAAAATGTGAAGTCATCAATGAAAGCAGTGGAGAACTCATTAAGGGAGGAGAAAGATCTGGAAAATAAGGAGAGAATTTTTTTAAAAAACATTAAAAATAATAAGAAGTAAATAATTCTAGAGAAGAGAGAGGAGATGCCATGTAGAATTAATATGATATAAGCACTCTTGCGTTCGAGGTTTGATTATGCTGTTAGAAGCATATTTTTGCAAAAAATGATGGATATTTTTTTGTACCTTTATAGAAATATGTTTTGAAAAGTGGCAGACATTCAATGAAGTTAGTAGAAATGGAATTTTTACTCAATTTTAAAAAGTTCATGTATATTTTTCCACCTGATATTTGATTATGATGGTGCCAGCAGAACTTTTTGAAAAGGATAATAGCTATTTTTGTACTTTTATCCTAGATTTGATTCTATTGTGCTACCACGAACTACCTTTACTGAGCCACAACCTATCTTGTTTGCCCCATCTCAGACCACAAACACAACGCCCAGTTTTGATCCTGCTCTTGAGACTCCTTCTCATAGCAATTTCTTGTTCTCTGTACATGATCCTTCTACCTCTACTCAGTTTGATGTGATACTTGACCTGGATTCTCATAATCATACCACTAAGCCTCTTAAGTACTAATCATTTTGGTTCTGATGATCTCCCTTATAAGGAGCCAGTACTTCAGTCTAGATCTCCTTCTCCTATTTCTAAAGATCATCAGTCTCACCATTTTGGTGATACTGATTCACATGTTGAAGAGGAGATTGAAGTCTCTGAGCACACTCTAGAGGAGTCTCAAGTCCCTTCTCACACTCCTTTTTATGTCCTTGATCTAAATGATGACATCATTATTCCTCCTCTCAACCTCCCTAATCAACCCCATTCTGATTTTATCACTTTAGCTCATCAGGATGCAAATATAACTGATGATGCTTCCACTCCTGTGTATGTTATCCCTCTCCAGACAATGGTTCTATGCTCTCCATCTTCTGTTATAATAGGTTGACACCTAAGAGGGGGTGAATTGGGTGTAAGATAAAAACTTGATAACTTTGAAAATCTTTTCACATCTTAGTGAAAGCAGTAAGTATGAAAACAATGAATTATAAATCAATGGTTAGATTAAGTTGTATAGGTTGGAAATATAAAAGCTTAGGGAAGAGAATATGCAAACTGTGATTTATCCTAGTTCGGTTCTATTCACGATGATCTACTTCCAGTCCCCAAGCTCCTCCTGAGATTTTCAATCCACTATTCTCTTGTTTAATCTGGGCATAAGAGAAGCCTCTACAATCCCACAAGTTTAACCAGGCAATTATGAAACCTTTTACAAATCTCTCACTGAGATACTCCTCCTTAAACACTGTAAAGATACAATCGAGTTACTCCCCCTTACATACCATAAGAATATAAACTTGATGATGAAGGATTACAATCAATCTTCTCTCTCAGAAGTAAATAAGATGAATACTGAAGTACAATACAAATAATCTCTTTCTCTAAGGTAAATGATATCGAAGGTAGATAAACAGAGAGTATTCGGGTAGGAGTGGAAGCTTCATGATCTTAGTATGTTTTCCGTTGTTGCTCTCTGCTTGAATCTTCTGTATTTATAGTTGAGTAGGATATGACTGTTATGAGTATTTCAACCTATCTGTTAAGTCTCATTGCTTCGGTTGACCACTTTTCATATTTAAAAAACTAGCCGTTACGTTCGGTGGACTTTCCATTCCCGTAAGGTGGTTTTTCTTCTCTTCGTATGATTTTCTCGTTGTTTTCCTGGAGAAGTACTTTAAATATTACTTTAATAAAGTGTTAGAGTGATTAGAAGCAAGAACAATGAATTACACAATTATTCCAATGATTTTTAGAAGTTACGATGCGTGCTCTGTTTTCTTGAATTATACATCACTAGAGTGGTTTAATTAAATTTTTAAATACAACCCAATTCACCCGCTCTTGGATTAAAGGCTTAAACTAATAGATAGTTCATGTCAACTAAAAAAATACAATGTTCATTTAATATTTATAAAACTGTTATTGTAATATTTAATAGATTTAATTTTTAATATTTTTATATTGTGGTTATGAATTGCACATATCAAATTTTAAAGGATTAAATTTATTTATTATGTTAATAATAATTATATAAAACATTAAATCTAAAACGCATATTTTTTATTTAAAGTGAATATGAGATTTTAAGGAGGAAAAAAATAAGAAAAAGTAAAAGGATATAAACCCTAGGCCCTAACCCCACATTCACTTCTAGAAAAATTGTCAGGTCCATGTTCTATAATATATGTCACTGTGAGTGTAATTAATCTTTATTTGTTAATTTTATCCCTCTAATTAATGCTTAAATGTAAATTTTTGTATTTTTCTCTCTCGTTTAAAATCTCATTTAATATGGATAAATTTATAAAATTTTTTCAATTTAAGATAAATTTAATGAGTTAACTGTCATTTCTTACTTTAAATAAATTAGCTAAAGTGACTTATATTATTAATTGGATGGAGCATGTATTTTCAAGAGAGACATAAATTTTATTTTTGTTTATATATGAAAAGAAATAATACAAAACTGTTTAAAAAAACAAAAAAAAAAATTAATTTGGCATAATTTTAAGCTTTTTTTTAATTAATTTTTTGAAGTTTAAGTTAATAATAAGGATTTCTTACTTTAAATAAATTGGTTACTTATATTATAGATTAGATGGAGTATATATTTTCAAGAAAGACGTAAATTTTATTTTTGTTTACATATGAAAAGAAATAATACAAAATTCTTTAAAAAAAAACAAAAAAATTAGTTTAGTTTGGCATAATTTTAAAATTTTTTTATTAAACTTTTGAAGTTGAAATTAATAATAAGTATTTATGTTTAGAGTACGAGTACGCTCAAAACCCTAAATTATTTTTAAAGGTGTATACAACATTCCAACATATATAATTAATGATGCAAATAGATATTTTCACTTACAAACACTCCGTTTATGCCTGCATAGGCTAGTAGCATATATATCAGACACAAATCCATCAACCTCGCACAAATTTATGATCCACCAGGCTAAACCGTTCTCCTTTTTCCCTCTATCTCATGTGTTTCACCTTTTCCCCTCCTTTCTTCTCATTCCATATCAAAATAATTGTATTAAAAAAATCAAAATTTAGACATGTTTTGTTAGCATTCAAATACTGATTCATTATTTTAAATCATTGAGTCAACATATTCCGTTAGTAAGATTAATCATGTTAAGTTCATAGAATTTAAAAATAAACTTAAATGACTAAATACATATTTTAACCTTATTAAAATTTTATAACCCCACTTTTTTAACCTTTTTTAAATCCAACTTATAAAATTTTTCCTCATTTCCAAATTCCTGGCACCAAACAAGTTGCAATTTTAACAAAAGTTTTTTTTGAGGGGCGTATGGCACAAATAAGTTTTAGAAGGGACAAAAATATCAATAAACAATTTAAAAGGGTGCAAATTCACCAAAAAGCTATTTGGGTTTTCTTTTCTTATAATTTAATGGACGCCTGGTCAAATTTAATGGCTTTTGTGAATTTACATCATTTTAAATTATGTATTGATATTTTCCCCCTTACAAAACTTAATTAAGACTCTCCTTAAAAAAAACTTTATTGATAAAATTGTAGCTTAACCCTAATCAAAAATCCACCTCGGCATGAGTTCCAACCTTCATAGCTCTCAAGTTAAGTTCACATAAGCATTTTTATAATAAGAAAATAACAAGTGCTCATATGAATTTTTTTTGTACTAATGAATTTACAAATTTCATATGGATACTTGTTATATTTCTATTGGGATTAAAATACTTATATACACCTATAAGCCAACCACTTAGCTCTGTTTCACTTGCCCACGCACTTTCTCCTTTCCTAAAAACAAAAATAAACACTTAGCCTGAGAAAATAATAATAAGCAGTTTATAATATTAAAAATATTTTTAAAATATCAAAATAAAACAAATCAAAAAAAAAAAGAAAAAAAAGTTAAAGAATGTTCAAAAGCTAGTAATAATCAAAATAAAGACGAGAGAGCCGACTTAAAATTTAGACATTATAACCACGAAGAAGAGCTTTGATCTCTATTTTTTGTATCTTCGGAGAAGATTGGAATCATAGGGTTAAATTAAGAAGTTGCAAACTTTCTGTTGCACATATCTGCTAGAACTTGTATTTTGATATTTCTAACTGTTTGAGAGGGACAAGATGAAATTCCCATACACAGTTTTCAAGGGGGGTCCCCTTGGTTTACCTATCTCAATAAAATCTATAATTTTGTTCATCTTAGGGTTAAAGTGCAAATTTAGCAACCAACTGTTTCTCTATGGGTACCCAAGACAACTTACTATTTTCGGGTACAAAAATAGACATAATCAATTTATTTGGGAGCAGATATAGCAATGTCATTAACCTAAGTTAACTTCTGTTACTTTTTGCATTGTGGGTCCCACCAATTCTATCACTCTATCATTTTAATATATTTTTAGAAGGATTAAGATGCAAATTTAGAAATGAACTATTTCTCTATAGGCACTCAACACAATTATTTTTCATAAGAGCATTTATAAGATAAATATGGGTATTTATAAGACAAATAAAGATATTTACAAGATAAATAAAGAGATTTAAACAAATATAAGGAGTTAAAAAATTTTGGTCATTCATATATTTGTTGTAATATCCCAATTTTTGATTAAGGGATAATCATGATTATTAATGATAATTATGAATTTATTGGAATTATTATGTGTTTTATGACTATATTAATTAATGTCATAATTAGTGGAAATTGGAAATATTAGTGTATATGTGTGGTATTTAAGATCAAGGGTGGTGATTCCTTGACCGTGGGTCGGAATCCAGTGCATTTAGCTTGTGTAAGCTTATTGAGGGAATGAAGGAGATGCTGACATGTGGCATTGTGGTGGCCATTGGATGAGATCATATGAGGACAAGGGAACACTTTTTCTCTTTTCTCTCTCTCACTCCATCTCTCCATTTCTTTCTCTCTCTCGTGCTCTCTCTCTCTCTCTCTCTTTTCTCTCTCTCATCAGTTTTGTGCCAAAGGAAGGAAGGAAAAGCTTGATCTTTGGGTAAGTAAATGATCTCCATTGCTCAAACACCATTCTTAAATGTTGATCCTTGAATCATGGGCTTCATTTTGGTGTGTATAGTGTGGCCATTTAGTGCTGATTTGTGCTACACGAAAATCTGGAAAGTGGTGAATCAAAGAGTGTCTTTGGAAAAGTGAAAGAGGTAAGGGAACCCAATCTATCTATCTATGTTTTATACCATTTGAAGTAGTTTATAAATTCTGGGAATTTTGGGCCTAATCATGAAAATGAGTGCCACTGTTCATTTGGTATGTTTATGGCATGAGAATGGCATTTTGGAATGAGTTTATGTTAGATAGATTGGTTAGAGATTGAAATATGATGTTGGGATGAAATGGGAATTTTGATGAAATTGTTGCCCAAAACCCAAAGCATGATAATGGAGTAGGATTTTGATGATTCTGAGTATTCCATTGAGTTTATTGGGTGTTTTTGTGTGGGAATGGCTTTGGGCTAAGTTTTGTATCCATAGGAATCAATTGGGTAAAGGTTAAGGAGAGTGCCTCTGTTTCTGCGTTTTCTGCTATCTGAGGGATTCACTCGAGCAGGGAGGGGTCTGCTCGAGTGAAGGATGAACATCACCCGAGCAGAGATGGGTCTGCTCGAGTGAGGGATGAATATCACCCGAGCAGAGATGGGTCTGCTCGAGTGCGGTAGTGCAATTCTCGTTTCTTGCTTTCTGTGTTCTTATCGTACTCTCTGGGTCATAGCAAGCATAGCTTCACTCGCGAGTGAGGGATGAACATTACTCGAGTGAGGATTTTGTGCTCGAGTGATGAGTGTATTTGACACCAAAGGGCTTGCTTCTCGGGTTGTCACTCGCGAGTAGGTGCACGGGTGTGCCTTCTCACTCGCGGGTATGGGCACCGTGCTCGAGTGAGCCGTGTGTGCTCGAGTGAGCTTGTGCTTCTAGTGTGGGATGGTGCTCTCGGGCGTGTGCTTTCTGTCTCACTTCCTTGTGCTTGAAGTGATTTCCGTACGTGTGCTCGAGTGAGGGCATTTGTGCTCGAGTGAGCCTGCTTCTGAAAACTCTCTTGTGCTCTCGGGTGTTCACTCGCTGCCTCTCACTCTCTCTTGTGCCCGAGTGATGTCCGTACCATCACTCGAGTGAAGCCGTTTTCACTCGAGTGTCCGTACATCTGTGCTCGAGCATGGTCATCTGTGCTCGAGTGAAACAGTGTAAAATCTCAGTTTTGTGCTTCCAAAAGGGGATCTTTGGGATAGTTATTCCTACTCTTTAGGAGTGTTGTGAGGGGTATTTATTGACTCCAAAAGAGCAATAATGATAACCAATTAAGCATTATAAAGCGAATTAAGTCTTGGAATAGAGAATGACTCTTCGTCCCTAATTGTGAAATAGGATTTGATATTTTCCTTCCTCGGGAGAGACCGGCGCTAGGACACGTCCGGAAGAACTCAGGTAGTGACTTTTCTCTCATATCTTGTATGATGTTTTGGTATGCATATCTTATCATTGAGCTTGTGAAATGTGTGCCATGGTCCATTACGGCGCGAGCAGGTCAGCGTGAGCCGTATAGGGAGTGACAGTGGTCATTTCTAGTTCGGCCGTTGGACTGCCGTCGTAATCGACATGGATCTTTGTGAATCCGACCCGTGGGGGCGGCGTATGTGAAAACCAGCCGTGGGCTGTGTGTGTGTATCTTGCCTATGTGGCTTGCGAATATGATATGCTTTATATGGATCCCAGCTGTGGTAAATTATAATGTGTTGACTGTTGTGATGCAATACAGCGTGAGCAATTCAGCGTGAGCAATCGTCAGGGATGACATGTGTCATACTAACCATTGCCGCTGTAACTGCCGTTGTAGTTGCTTGTGTGGATGATGATTTGATTACATGCATTATTGTTGTACATTATATGATTGACTTGTTACTACGGGGATTCTTTAGAATCTCACTCTCCCAAAATTAAACCTTTTAGACAGGGCCGAAGGATCGAGAGGCAAGCGGGCGACGAAGAGTAGTTAGAGCTCCTGTTTAGGAGTATATTTTGGAATTTATGGTTATCATTGTATATTTTGGAATTGTATATTGTGGATTTTGTGTAATCCCCAAGTTAAGGGTATTGAATTATGGCTTTGGGCCTTGTAAATCCCTTATCTAATGAATGGAACCCGAGTGAGTCGGGAATTTATTTGCACTCTGATATTTGTAAATGGAATCCACCTGTTCGGGCCAGTATTATTTTGTATTGAGAACTTGAGACCATTGTGAATAAGTTTAGAAAAATGTTTTTGCAAATCCAATTTTTGGGCAAAAGAGTATCTTATTAAGTCCCAATTTCATTATGGTCTCTGATTACAACTTAATTATGAGTTTAAGAACTTAATCTCGGCCTAAGGTGGGAAGGGGGTTACATTTGTCTTGTAAATACCCATATTCTTCTGTCCACTGAAAAAATTAATTTTATTTTGACCCAATGGGGTGTAGCAAAATTTTTTTTAACTCACTATATTCTTTTATATCCCTTTATTTGTTTTGTAAATGCTCTTATGAAAAAAATAAAGTAAGGGCATTAATGTAATTAAATGCTCTTATATAATTGCCCATATTTGTCTTGTAAATGCTTTAATGAAAAATAATTGTATTTGGTGTCTATAGAAAAGTAGTTCATTGCTAAATTTGAACCTTAACTATTTTAAAATTATATAAAAATAATAGAGAGTAAAAAGACTGATAGAACCCACAGTGAAAAAGTCACAAAAGTTAAGTCTCCTTAATGGCGTTGCTATATCTGCTCCCAAATAAATTGTTTATATTTATTTTTACACCCAAGAATATTTAGTTATGTTGAATGCGCATAAGAGAATAGTTGGTTGTTAAATTTGCACCTTCACCTTTCATTTTATTATTGCCTAACCATTGTGGACTAGGGTTCATTTCCTTGTCATGTGAAGATATCAGTCTTTAACATTTCATATGCATGTGTGTGTGTGTATTATTAATTAATGTTACATATATACATGCATCATCCAAGTATTATGTTAAGAGAAGTGAATATGACAATAACATTATATTGTCGCGTCAGAATATAACTATTTTGAAGACCCTCATATGAAATGTATGCAAAGACTTGTAGATAGTTTAGGACAATAGTAGATGGCAAAAAAAAAAAAAGTTTAGGACAATAGTAGGTTTTGAATGATAAGTTGGAAACAAATTTGAATTATGTTTTCCTAGTCTAACTAAAGTACTAAAAATCATATTAGTTAATAAATACAATGATTCAAATCGGAAGTTGTCAACAACCGTTTCCATTTCGATAATCGAAGAGTAATAAAGATGGAATTCAATGAGCATACAGAAAAGTACAGTTATACTGATAAAAATATTTGTTTACAATCTCATGTCATTCGTCAACGAAATACAGAAAATACAGCGGAAACTTAATATTTACATAATTCTTCCAAAATATTTAAACATAAACTAATTATAACCACGATCATGTCCTTGCCTCGTGATACGTGCAACCACTTCCTGGTGTCTACGCCTTTGCCCTTTGACCCACTGGCACCCGCTGAGATGTTTATTTAAAAATAGGGTGAGATTCCGAAAAATCCCAGTAGAAACATGCTATCATTCATAGACAATGCGAAAAGTAAATATGATATGCGCCATGTATGCACCAATTAATGAACAATATAAACACATCATCTGCATGTATACATGAGTAGAGCCCAGCCCCACTATTCTGCACTAGTTGGATTCTCACCAACTCCAGTGTAAGTGCCTCTGGCACTACTGGCCCCTCTCTAGGCAAAACATGTTGATTAATAAAGTGCATTTACAACAATGACAACCACACAATCATATAACCATGGTATGATATATGAAGGATAATATTCCTACCTCAAAGCTTTATAAACCCCTTTTTAAATGTGTCTCGTAAAACGTGTCGTGTCCATCCTCTGACTCGGTTCTAAAATATTAAATGTGCAAAAAATAGGTCATAACCTATCCGAGTATCATTTTAGACTCTTCCATATGTTTCTTGTGGTTATATAAGGTAATGGTGAAAATTTATTAAAATGCTACCGGGACCCCAGCCTGGCCCCGCCATACCCGACCCGATGACACGTTTTTCCAAAATTTTGACTAGAGTTATCCTGACATATTTTCACCCAAGAAATCCATTTGTGGGCTCGAAATTACCAAATTCACTGTCAAATTACGAAAGTACCCTTGACAGCCCTGATTTAGGGATTTCAGTGGTGTTTTTGTAATTATGCTTTTTCGGCCTTTTTCAAAAAAGTGACCAACTATAACCCCACCTATTTTTGCCTATTGAATCCAATGGAACCATTTATTTCATAAAAATCCAGCTCCTATCCCCTGAAACAGTGCTAGCCAACATATTCAAGAAAAATGAAAAAATTGGAGTTGTGTTTTAGCTTCCGAAACTTGTACTTTTTCACTTCTAATCCCTTATTAACTTACTTAAGCACATCTTAACCATGATTCAAATAAATTTGGGCAGCATAACCCTTTAAGGTTATAGCTTTTCTAATTTTCAACTCAACCAAAAATAACCAAACTAATGACAAACTTCAAAACCAACTTTATACAAGTATATATTTGAGTTTGATATAGTTACCTCTTAGGCTTCTTAGATCCTCTCTCTCTCTATATGTCCTCTCTCTCTTCTCCTTGAGCCAACAATGAGTCTTGAAGATCAATAATTCATGAAGAAACAAGGTTTAGAGGAGGATTTCATGCATGCTTACAAGAAGAACACTTAAAAGACAATACTTACCTTAGCTTCTTCTTCTTCATTCTCTCTAACTCTTCAAAGTTTCTCCAAGGCACTTTCTCTCTCTCTTCTTCTCTTGTGTTATGCATGAAGTGCATGAAGGGAAGGGAAGAGAAATGCTTAATAAACTTCCTCTCTTAATTCTACACCATTGATCTCATCAAGGGTTGATATAGTGATACTTGCTGACCACCATACTTCCCTCCATGCTTCCACCCATACTTTGACTTACTTGCTCCATTTGGTTTCCATTAGATTTGAACCACTTTCTTCCTCTTAGTTAGCAACAAAAAAAAAAAAAAAACGTGCTCCCTCTTGCTTCACTAAATCACTTGTCTTTCTCCAACTAAATCCAAACTTGTAGTCAATTTCATCCATTCCTTTACTGAAGCTAATTCCCATCATGCATCTTACCATACTTCATGAAATGTACACTCCACCCTTGTCATCATTACCATGTTCATAAAGCAATTAGGCATGTGCTCATGGAATTCAATTTTTCTCCCTCATTTTCATGTCATAGGTGAAATTACAAGAGTTTTGGAAAGGAAAAATGATTTCAACAATTCCATAATTCATTTAAATGAATTATGTATAATTCCCTCTAATTTCACAATTCTTGATTTATTCCATCAAGAATAATCAATTTATACATTTTCCTTTATTTTCCTTGGTTAATTGAAATTAACTCCAATTAATTGGAAAATAATTAATCTTGGCTAAATTGGCAAAATTATGATTTTGCTATCTCCTTTATAATTTAATTCCTTTCTTGAATTAATTTGCCCATTTTCTCATGAACATGAATATTTTAAAATTCATAAAATCCAAATTTCATGAATATTCACCATTTTATTGAATTTCTCAATTAATTACAACATATTTTTTTGTGAATATAAAATTTGGGGTGTTACAGAAGTGACTCACGATCAGACGGTCATAATCAAAACAATATTTAAATAAAAAAATATTAATATACAAGTAAATGAAACATTCATTTATAAACCAAATATAATCCAACGTAATAGGGTTACTAAAGCACATTTTGAAGGATTGCTATTTTTAGAATCGAAACGATGTCATTTGAGGCCCAATAAGCAAAGTAAAAAAACATACGAAATCTAACCCGCCAATTTTAAGATTTAAAATTTTTACTAAAAATTTAAAATATTTAAGTTGCAGTTAAAAAAAGCAGTTAAAAGTTCATGAGAAATATTTTAGTCAAAAGCACTTAAAAATAGAATAAAATTTAAATTATTTTAAAAAATGACAATTCTTTTTGGTTAAAAAAACCGGTGAATTGGATTTTGGGCCAGACCCACGACATGCCGAAGGGTATGCAGGGCCACATGGTTTTGAGAATATTTAGCGAAGGGCTTCTAAAAAATTTCTGCGTTGACAAATGTAATTTAAACATACATTTTTTTATTGTTTTATAAAAAGTTCAAATATCATATTAAGAAATTTAAAACAGTTTTACAGAGAAGCAAAGTAGCAAACTTAACAGAACAAATAAAATGCTGGAAATAAGAAAGACATATATCAGAAGGGACAAGGCGGACTTGGGGAATTCCAAACTTGCTTATAAGAGCATAAATTTATTGCATGATGATGTTGCTTCTGCCTTGAGTCTCTTAAGTGGATAGTCATGAAACATGTACCAGCACAAGTAATGGCTGCTTTCTGCGATGGCCCTCCTAAAAAGATTTCAGAATTAATTGCTCAAAGTAAAGCAGATCTCAAACATCTTGCACAGAATGGTAAACCAGCTTCACCAGTGTTTTTCCAAATAAATTGAATTAAAGGGGCGCCCATGTGACATATGTAACAAATGCAAAACCAGCATCTGTCCCTCTTGAGATTTTGAAAGCAAAAGTTCCATTGACCAGCCTCTATTTTATCAACCCTAATTGCGAGAATATGTGTATTTTAGTATGTGGGTTATGTAATTTGTATTGTAATTGATTTAGTTGTAAATTCTTGACAGATTGGGGCCATGATATGTATTTTCAGTTAGGCCCATGTTGGGTCCATATTATGTGAATATTGCATCAAGTTCTATTATAAACAACCAATGGGAGTTGATTCACGTGGTAAGCGGCTTGGTTCCGTTTAAGTAAGATTTTGGGTTTGAGCCTTGTGTATATAGAAAATTTCCATCGAGAGACTCTTCCACCATAGCCAGGTGCGCGATGCGGGTCGAATCCGGATGTAGTCAGGACAAAACTCCAATGAACGGAATGGACAACAAAAAATAAAGTTCTATTATAAACAAGAGTTGTCCTGGTCAATAACCGTTGGTTGGGCCTTTTCCACATTTGTCTCACTTGCCCTTGACTCTCATGGTATTAGAGTGGGTCCGTGTAAATCCCAGTCCAAGTGGTGGAATAATCTAGGATTCCATTTTCTCCGCCCTGTTAGTCATCACATGAGGGTGAGATTGGATGTGTGTTTGGATTAGCTTTTTTTAATAGCTTTTATAATTTAATAGGTAAGTATGTAAGAGGAGTTTTATTTCGGGTTACGCAAATCATGGTTTAAAACCATGATTTTGGTGTTTGGTTAACACACACTGCACACTAGATCTGAAGTTGTATGATTGTTTCTCATATCACAACCATGTCATTCATCATCCACCGTTGGATTGGTCAAAGAGGTCTTCGGTCCTTCCCACCGTTGGATTGCTCTTAGCCCAACATTCCAGATCTTGCGTTCATTTTCAACGAACTGCTTGTTTCACCCTAGTCGTTCAGTCTCTCTCTCTCTTCAACGCCGCCGCAAGAAGGCTTCATTGGATCCCTCTCTCCGTCGCAAGACTCGGCAACAGTCCGATACCGGCAGAGTCTCTGTCGTAAGTCTCAACACCAGTCAGATTTCTGTCGCAAGGCTCGACACCAGTCAGATTCTTGCATTCACCATCGGTTCTTCGGCCAACTTCGATCCAGCGCCCCTGTTCTTCGGCCATTGTTGCAATATTGGAAACTCGACGCCTAGCGTCCTTGGTACATATTTCCTCTCAATATCTTGAAGATTCTTGCATTTTTCTTTGGCTCGTCGGAAATTCCTACATTTTTCTTGAGATATCCGATTTTTATTCGGTGCGTCCAATCGACTGGTACATTCTTCTACCTCTCTACTCATCTTTTCTGAACTAGTGTAATGGCATCCACGAAGCACGAAATCGACGTTCATCATCCTCTCTACCTTCACCCGTCGGATACGCAGGCGACGACCTTGGTACTAAAATTCTCTCTAGCGCTGACAATTATATGGAGTGGTCATGAGCCATGAAAATTGCACTGCGAGATAAAAATAATCTGTGTTTCGTTGACGGTAGTGTTGGTCAAAACAAGCTTCCTGAACTTAAAGAATATTGGGATCGTTGTGATGCTGTGGTCCTATCCTGGTTAATAAATTCTGTGCTCAAGGACATTGCTTCTGGGATTGTTTTTGCTGATACGTCTCATTTAGTTTGGAAGGAACTCCAGGAACGATACCAGCAAACAGATGGCACAAAAATATACACCTTACATCGAAGCATCTCGACAATCAGCCAAGGGAATTTGAGTGTCTCTTCTTATTTTAGAAAATTAAAAGAACTCTGGGATGAGTATTCCTCTTTGGTGCCTCTTCCTTCTTGCAATTGTGACACAGCCCAAGAGTTTGTCAAAGTTACCCAACAGCAGCGACTGCTTCAGTTCTTAATGTGTCTCAATGACACTCACCAACAGGCACACTCCCAGATTCTTTTAATGACCCCATTACCTACTGTGAATCAGGCCTACTCCATGATCATTCAAGATGAAGATCATCGAAACATATCAACACCTAGCAGCAGTACTCCTCTTGAAAATGTCACCATGACTGGCAGGTCAGGACGCGGCCGGGGTAGAGGCAGATCTTAGGAGGTGTGTACCTACTGTAATCGAAGAGGCCAAAAGCGGGAATCCTGTTATCAGTTAATTGGCATTCCCACTGGCTCTAAGAATTCTAGGGAACCAGAAGCTTCAGCCAATCAAGCTATTATAGATAAATCATCTCTACTGTGAGTTTTGCATCTTTCCTTCAGCAGTCGCCATCCCTCACCCAACAGCAATATGATAAAATTCTTCGATTACTACAGAAGGATGATGAGAGGTAGCAGTTGGAGCAACAGCAGAGATTGGTGAGTCTGTATTAGGTATCATTAATACTATTCCTCTTGATTTGTCTTGTTCTCACTGGATTCTTGATTCTGGGACCATATGTCATATCTCTGGTAATTTGAATATGTTTAATACTGTTAGCCCGTATGCTGGTCCAGTTAGAATGATCAAAATGCCTAATGGGGATAGAATTCGTATTACACATATTGGGACAGTTGTTTTATTTGATGGCATTGTACTGAATGATGTGTACTATTACCGAGATTGCTGTTTTAACTTGATTTCTATATCCATGTTAACAAAACAAATGAATTGCACTATCTCCTTTTACCCTAAAATGCGCACTGTACAGGTAGTTACTACTGGGAAAACACACAGGTGATTGGTAAAATCTGTAATGGTCTCTATCTAGTTGAAAATGGACTAAAGCTTGAAGCAGTCATGAACATGCAAGATTCAAAGCATATTAATTTTGAGTTGTGGCACAATAGATTAGGTCATTCCCCTTATGATGTAATTCGGCATTTAGATGCACTTAGGGGTGAAGTCGATGTCTTACCTCCAAACACTTGTGATGTATCCACCCAAGCAAAACAAACTAGGTTGTCCTTCCCTTCAAGCAAGTCTATCACTCATTGTTGTTTTGAATTGATTCATGTTGACACATGAGGACCTTATAAGGAATCCACTCGTAACGGTCATCAATATTTTCTTACTGTAGTTGATGACTTTTCTCGCCGTACTTGGGTGTTCTGAATGAAAAATAAGAATGAATGTGTTCAACATGTAAAGAATTTTACGGCATATGTGTATACTCAATTTCTACTTCTATCAAACGAATTAGAAGTGACAATGGACTTGAGTTTCTTAATCATAATCTCACTTCCTACTTGAATAGTAAAGGTATATTACATGAAACGACTTATCCATACACACCTCAACAAAATGGAGTAGCTGAGTGAAACCATCATCATCTTCTCGGAGCCTTGTTTTTCATTCTTGTATGCTTCTTAAATTCTGGGTGAAAGTATAAATACAGCAGCTTTTCTCATCAACAGAACTCCTTCCAAAATTCTTGGTTATAAATCTCCATATGAAATGCTATATCAACAGCAGCCTGATTTATGTTTTCTTAGAATTTTTGGTTGTTTAGTTTTTTCTGTAAATCAAACTGCATGTGATAAATTTTTGCCCAGATCTGATCCGTCTGTCTTTATGGGATATCCGGCTAATGAAAAGGGTTATCTCTTGTATAATTTGCACTCTAAGTCTTTCCTTGTTAGTAGGCATATTTCTTTTCTAGAGACTAGATTCCCTTTTAAGGATTCCCTCCCTACTAATCAAAGGGGGTCATCCTTGGAAGGTCAAAACCATTTGATTTTGATATTCATATCCCTACTGCAAATTCTACCACACCAAGAGAACCTGGACTACCCAGTAATCACACAGATCAGCAGGATTCTGGCAGTGCATAACCTGAAATACTTCCAGAAGCTGCTGAAAACACTGAAACAGGTAGTGCAGAACCAGAAATAACCCCAAAAGGTGATGATTTTGGCAATGAAACTCCTGTAGATGTGGAGGAACATATCAAAAGGAGTGATAGGCCCCTAAGGAGTAAGAAATCACTGACATGGCTGAATGATTATATATATGCAGCTGCCATAAATACTCAAAGGGAAGTAAAGACAACCTGTAAGTATCCTATCCATAAATATATCACTTGTGACAATATATCTTCTCATTAAAAGGATTATTTGTTATCTACTGATATGATTCTTGAGCCCCAAAGCTTTCATCAAGCGTCACAGGACTCAAAATGGATGCAGGCTATTAGGGACGAAAGGAAAGCACTAGAGCAGAATAAAACTTGGGAAATAGTTGATCTTCCAAAGGGGAAGAAGCCAGCAAGATGCAAATGGGTGTACAAGGTGAAGTAGACATCTAGTGGTGAGGTGGAAAGGTATAAAGCAAGATTTGTAGCTAAGGGTTATAGTCAATAAGAAGGTATAGACTATTTTGAAACATTTTCCCTTGTAAAAATTGTTACCGTGCGAGCTATTCTGTCACTTGCAACAATGCATAATTGGCACATGTTTCAAATGGATGTCAATAATGCATTTTTGCAAGGAGACCTAAATGAGGAAGTGTATATGAAAATGCCTTAAGGATTTGATTATTTTGATAAAAATAAGGTTTGTAAATTACATAAATCCTTGTATGGTTTGAAGCAAGCTTCTCAACAATGGAATGCTAAGCTCACAGAGGTGTTGATACATGAGGGTTTAGACAAAGTAAATATGATTACTCTCTCTTTATAAGTCAAACTCAGACTAATGTGACTTTAGTCTTAGCCTATGTAGATGACTTGGTGATTGTTGGTAACAATATGGAAAAGATAAATGCCTTGAAAGCACACTTACATAACAGGTTTAAGATAAAGGATTTATGCTATTTGAGATTCTTTCTGTGTCAATGGAATATGCTTTAGAACTTGTTGTTTCAGACATAGGACTAAGTGGAGCAAAACCACTTTTGGTGCCTATGGAGCAAAATATTAGGTTGTCAGCTGATGGTAGATGAGATGACAGATTTAATAGAAGCAAGAAACAACACTGAAAACAGCAAAAGAGGATACAACAAGATCCTCTTCTACTTGAACCCAACATATATAGAAGATTGGCAGGTCGTTTATTATATCTTCTTGTTACTCACACGGAGGCTACCATTGGGTTGTACGATATCTTAGAGGGAATCCTAGTTCAAGAAAATTGTTGGACTCCAGGAAATGTTTTGATTAGAAGTGTTATGTTGATTCTGATTGGGCCACTTGTCCGGATACTCGAAGATCTATCATTGGCTATGCAATCAAGCTTGGGGGATCTCTAATATGTTGGAAGTCAAAGAAACAACGGATGGTTTCCAAATCTTCAACTGAAGTGGAATATCGAGCCTTGAGTGCGATTGTTTCAGAAATTGTATGGGTGTCACATATGTTAGGAGACTTGAACATCAATGGATTAAGACCAGCCTAGATCTTTTGTGATAGCAAGGCTGCTATCCACATTGCAACCAATCCCTTGTTTCACGAATGAATGAAGCATGTTGATATAGATTGTTACTTTCATGAAAAATTAGTAGAAGGTTGCATTACTTTACAACATGTCAATTCAAAACAGCAATTGGCTGATTTGTTAACAAAGCCACTTGGTCATGATGACTGCAAAAGGTTATTGTGCAAGTTGGGAACCATTAACTTGTATGGTCCTCAACTTGAATGGGGTGTTATTATATATGTATTTTAGTATGTGGGTTATGTAATTTGTATTGTAATTGATTTAGTTGTAAATTCTTGTCAGATTGGACCCATGACATGTATTTTCTATTAGGCTCATGTTGGGTCCATATTATGTGAATATTGAGTCAAGTTCTATTATAAATAAGAGTGGTCCTGGTCAATAAAGAGAGGAGATTAAAACCATCTTTTATAGTATAAAATATTTAGGTGAATTTTATTCTAAAACAAACCTCAATATCTACAAATTAACGATCATTAAAATCTTTGAATGGTTATGCAAACTTTTTTTATAAGGGGAAGGTAAAATATTTAGTTTCACTTGTAATGCATGGCCCTATATAAACCACCAGGAAAATAAAAACATTGAATTGTAATATATGTGACAGCCTATGGCTCAAAAATATGTGACAGCCCAACAGGTCACACTCTTTAAAAAATATTACTAATAAAATTAGAAAACTCACATTAAACTTAGAGACACACACACACATATATCATGAGACTGATAAATGTGTGAATTAACTTTTACCCTATATTTGAATGGAGAGAAAAGTGGGGGGAGAATAGGGGGAGGGGATATTAGGAAAGAAAACTTCCATAAATGATAAAAATATCTCCTATTTTTGGGAGTTTTCCCTCCTAATTTTCTCTCAATTCAAACATAGATTTAAAGGACATTTATGACATGCTACCTTTTCTTTGGATATGAGACATACTACCTTTAACCTTAAAAAACAAAGGGTTAAGGTACAAAAAAGCCTATGCACTTTTCCCATATGCCTGTTTGGCACCATATACAGTACCTGGATGCAAATATGCCCATGAACCTCTCTACATGAGGAAAAAAATGCCAACTCCGATAATCAAATCAAACATCCATTAACTTTTGGTTTTGTAGGCCCCATACTAATTATTTTTAAGGGTCAAGGTACACAAATGCATATATACTTTTTCCAAATATGCATCTAGTACCATATACATTTCTTGGGTGTAAAAATACACACCAACTTCTTCAAACAAAGCAAAAATGTCATGTCGAATGTAACTAGCTTTAACAACCATGCATGCATGTTAACACTAATTGATCCATTTTCGCATTTGTTGATTGAGAGAAGAAATAAGGAAGATATGTTTAGCCTGATAACACTATGAGAAACCGAGTTCATGGGTTTGAATTTGATCTAATTTTTTTAGTCTTTTTAAGTAATTAATGTCTCTTCCAATTAATTTTTTAAGTCTGATTCAACAATATTCCTACAGCAACCAAAGCGAGAACCAAAACAATAATCTGATAGTGTTAGGCAAGAGAGTTAGAGAGAGGGCAAAGAGAGGAAGGGTGAATGAGAGGAGAGAGAATTGACATAAATAAGAAAATATGGAAGAATGAGGGTTTGACACCAAGACAAAAAGCAACTCCATTCAAGTTGTCAACTGATATGGCATTTTTGTTCTGTTTGAAGAAGTCGGTGTGCTTTTTTTTTTTTTTGCACCCAAGAAGTGCATATAATGCTAGATGCATATTTAATAAAAGTACATGGGCATTTTTGCATTTTACTGGATTGAAACTTGAACAAAAATATGGGGCCTACCACTAAAAAGTAATTGTTGTCAGATCAAACAAATGGAGATGGCATTTTTGCAACTTTTTGTAATTATCATTGGCATTTTTGCACCTAAGAAATATATATGATGTCATGTGAACATTTGGGAAAATGTTCATGGACATCTTTGCCCTTTAACCTAAAAATAATTTATAGTTAATTTAACAATGATTTATTTCATATAAATAAGTTGGATGTAGTATTACTTAAAGGGTACAATTTTATATTTTTTTTAATCATCTACATTTAAGTTATCTAGACTAACTACAAGATCAGTCACTTGGGCCAGGATATGATAACCAACAAGGTAATTAAATCCGGACCGATCAGTGAATCAGTCAAGGTACTGGGTCAACAGTCGATGGGTCAGACCGGAGTCAAACCGGAGCTAAACCGGGACCAAACCGGTAAGAAATGGAATATTTTAGGCTTATAATATGAAATTTTAAAGGAAAAATTTTTTGAAAAAAATATTTTAAAAAATAAAAAAAATTTGACCCGGATCAGACCGGTTTAGTGGCCGGGTCACCGGTTTCCGATCCGGTCTGGGTTAGATAACCTGGATAACCATCCTTAAATGAGTAGGAATAAGAAGAGTAATCATTCCAATAAAAGCTATCAGGCAAATTCATCAAGGATACAAAGATTTCTGAGATTTCTTAAATAGTAGCAAGTGGATAAATATCATTTAGCAATGGAATATTCCAACTAATGGGATTCCAAGAAGAAGGGACATGTATTAATATATCTGATACTCAATGAAGCAATCCCACCGAGCTAGGATTCGACTGCATAGGCCACCATAGACGATGGTTGAAAGATATTGATAAACCATTACCCACCTGCCATTTTAATTTATCTAGGATGATGTTGATATGGAAAATCTCTTTACCTCATAAATTTATCTTTCTTCTATGGAAATTGCTTAATTATACAATGCCATAATGTGATATCCACTGTTATCATCATCTTTACATATCCGAGCTAGGATTCCCAATTTGGTTAAGGTAAAGATGAAAAAGGAATAAGAAGCAGAGGTGTTAAACTTTCTATCATCCTGGCGTCGAGCTATTTTTCTACAGGACCTCTTGAAGGGCTCTCACCCAACGAAGATTCTTTAAGTGTTTTGTGCGAGGGGCTCTAGATGGAATATTGAGGTTCGATTCCCCCTACCCCAAAAAATCATTGTTACACCATGTTTTCTTTTCACGTCCTTATGCAAGAGCCATATGGTTTGGACTACTTATGACAAGGGTCCCATCAATTGATGTTGAAAATATAAAAGCTTGGCTTAAGGAATTATTGATGGATCTTTACAACCAGGACAATCAAAAATTATTGTGCAGTGTCATTTGTTTATTACAAACTCCCTGGAGAAAAAGGAATTTTGCTTTGCATCATGGAAAAATTGATACTCTGACTGATGTGATTCAGGAAGTGAATAGTCTACTCCATGGTTATCAAATCAGGATACAAATCGTGAATTGAAACGTATCGTGAATCATAAGATTCATGATCACTTATTTAGAATGATATATATGTAATGTTCGTATAAGAGAAAAGAAAAAATTTGCAAATATTAGTAATTTAACATTTTAAAGTCAAATAACACTTCAAATTTCATAAAACTAACATTTAAAGAGCAAACATCAAAATGACAAATAGTCCTAAAGATCAATTGAAATCAGTTAAGTCACTATTATACTTCAAAACCCTAACTTAATAAAAGCTAAACATATCATTCATCACTCATGATCATTTATCTCCAAGATCAATGTCACTCAAGTCATCATCATCCTCCATTAACAATATCGCTTCTTCATTCTCATTCTCATCCACATCATCTTCAACATACTCTTCATTCACATTCTCTTGCCCTATTGTAGATTTCCCTTGGCTATTGGCTTTGGCATTCAAGTTCCTTTGACCTAGAAAAAAGAACTTAATAAGCATGACGGTAGATTTCTCTTCCTTTTCTTTACTTGGAGTTCCCTCATCAAGAGTGAAACTTTCATGGATGTCCATCTATGACGCATCAATTGGTAAACAATGATCTTCTCTTTCATGAATCCACTCATCATCAGACTCAATGTCTGATAAACATATTGGATCATAAGTCTCTCCCTTCTCCGCTCTTTTCTTCTGTCTCATCTCAAGTTGAAGGTTGTACTTGACAAACACAAGTGCATTTAACCTTTGTTACTCTAAACGATTTCTTCATTTAGTATGCACTTGATCAAAGATGCTCCAATTTCTTTCACATCCAGTAGCACTACATGTGAGACTCAAAACTCTTATGGCTACCTTTTGTAACTCCTTACCTTCTCCTCCATAACTTTCCCAACAAAGTGCTACCAAAACAATGCAATAATAATTTAGAAGTGCTTTCGAAAACTTAGATTTATATAGGATTAAAAGTTAAATTTTGAAAAATACTAGAGAAAGGTAAAAATCTACCAGACTGCTTTTTGTCTCTTGTATCTATTGCCTTGCTCCTTCCAAAAAGCCTATTGGCAGTCTTGAATGCTTCAAGTTATTGATCAATTTCAAATCTTATTCTCCTATCTGGAACCATTTTCTCAATGGTTTCATATAAACCATACATTATTTCTTTGTCTGCATTAAATTATTTGCTAAAATGAAACCTAAAAAAATTATAAAACAATAAATAAGATAAATTTTATTTTTCAAAGATACACTTAATAAATATGTTGTAAAGTACATGATAAAACTTACTTAGGATTGAGATAGTATGCGGTTGCGGCCTATGTAGTTGTCATTCCCAACAAATATCAATGATCTCCCACACCTTCTTATACTTTGATTTCTTATCTCGAAAATTTTTAGCAATTTCTTCTTTTGCTCTATCTATTGCTTCATAAATATATGGCATGGCAAGTCTAGAATCACTATCTACAAGCCTCAAAACTTTTACAAGCGGAACCACACACTTCAAACAATATATGATGGACTTCCAAAATTTAGAATCACTAAAAACCACATCCTTTACTTGCTTACCCTCACTTTTACTAGCATAAGAACTAGAAGTCCAATCTTCTGAAGCAAACATAGTACAAAGAGCACTCTTTTGCTTCAAAATGCAACTTAATGTAAGATAAGATGCTGCAAATCTTGTCACTACTGATCTAGCTAATTCTCTTCCCTTGGAATACTTTCTATACAAGTTAAGGACCAATGTATGCCTATAGATGAATGTTGTTATTTTCTTTGCACTTGTGATGGTACTATAAAAAACTGGAAGCTTCCCAATGTCCTCAAGGATTAAATCAAGGCAGTGTGCTGCACAAGGGGAACAAAATAATTTTTTTCTCTAGGGAACAAAATAATTTTTTTCTCTTCTCTTCTAACATCTTCCCTGCTAACACAAGATTTGCAACACCATCTGTCACAACTTGCACTACATTATCCTCTCCAATTTGCTCCATCATGTTATCTAGTAATTCAAACATTTGTTTGGCATCTTTAATCACACTACTTGTGTCCATAGATTTTAGGAAAAATATTCCACTAGGACTGTTTACCAAAAAATTAGTAAGAGACATCCCTTTACCATCAGTCCAATCATCACACATCAAGGTATAACCCCATTTTTCCCAGTCACTCTTATACTTCTCTAAACTTTCTTAAATTTGATCAACTGTCTTTTTTAAGTAAGAAACTCTCACCTCATGAAAAGTAGGAGGTTTCAAACCCCTACTATATTCACTAACAGATTTTAACATTTGTACAAACATTGGACTCCTTACCAAATTGAATGATAGAGCATTACCATATATGCACTTACAATTATCTTGAATTACTAAATCTCTATCTTTCAACATCTCATTCATTGTTCTCTATTTTGTAGATTTTGATGTTTCATCCTTCTCCTTAGCAACAAAAGAGTCCATTGTACCCTTATTTGCATTAGCATCCTGGGAAGTTGCCTCTTTAAACACTTCAAGACTAATAGCATTTTTACTTTTTTTTCTCTATTGTCTAGCATTTTAAGAAACAAATCCTTAACATCATCAGGAACACTTGTACAAGGGGCCACATTGTCTCTAGTTCAAGCCAAGTGATATTTAATCCTAGCCATACCACCCCAATATTCATGTGAACAGTATTTGCACTTAACCAAAAGTCTATGTGGAGGAACACTTTCACAATGACTCCATGTAATATCAACTTTCTTCTTTTTTTTTATTATGAGTCATTCTTCCAACAACAAAAATAACACAACAGCACCAAAATAACATAAGAGGAAAAATAACCAATTGAATTGCAATGTAAGAGGAAGATGAAGAGGAATAAGTATTACCCGGTTGGAATGAGTAAAATGCTTTTTTCACTGTGTGGAGAATGGAACAATCCAACAAAGAATATAATGGCAAGGATAAAGAGAAATACAAAATAGGGTTATGATGGGATAAAAGGAAATATATATGGCTCAATATCTTGATGTGATATTAAAAGGAAATACATATAATCTTTTTTCTACACAAAAAGATTAATTAATTAATTAAATATCTCTTAAATTATGAAAATCACTAAGTCTAAATAAAGTTCAGTTGAAATATATCAAATATCTTGAATTCATGATAATTGATAAATAGTACATTTAGATATTTTATATATAATAATTTATATATAATCTTTTTTCCTTGAAAACGTAATCATCTTTGATTTTTCTTCAATTTAGGTGTTACTGTTTACTTTATTCTTAAAGTCAAAAGGGCCATATAAAAAAGAAAAAAAAAAAAAGAAAAAGGAAAGAAGCTCTGAAACGGAAGAATCACGATATTCGTTGTCAAATAAAAGCAAAGAATCATAAGGAAAACGGAAGAAAAAAAAAAAACAGGGCGGTGGTAGTTGTCAACTTCCCTTTATGGTTTGGCACCTCCTGTTTGCATTCAGTGAAGAATATAGACAAGGATCATTGGAATATTTGCATTTATAAATTTAAAAGAAATAAATTTCACTGCTGTGAATGCTACATATTCTCCCAAGGTGTTTCCTTGATACAATTAATTTGGAAGAATGGTAATGTTCCCGGCATGCCTTTCTTATCAAAATCACACAACACATTAATAGTTACTTGTGTCAACAAAGGATTCATTATCCTTCCTTCAAAACCTCATCTTGCAAGCAACGTTACATAACAGGAAATTCTAGTTTTACTGAAAAATTTCACTTCTCAAACTGTTCAAGTCATTTCGACTTTTACTTTTAATTGTTATTTTAAATATTATGTTTGCCCTGCTAGCTTTGGTTCTTTATAAAACATTTTACTCATTTTAATATCATTTTGTCTTTTTATCTTAAAAGAAATAAATGTTAATTGAGCTAGACGGTGAAGGGGGCACCTAGCAATCATCATTTCTACGCTGCCAAGTGCCAACCATATAAGAATTTTTATTTAAAACTGCAGTTGGATCGCCTTGGGACTAGCTGGTTACAGTGTTCGACACTTAACTCCAAGGACCCAGTTCGATCCGCCTGTTTGGTACGAGGGAAGAATGAAATATGAGGTATTTGAAAATACCTCTCTTTTCCACATAACAATACACGCATATATTATATGAACGTAATGACACCATAATATATTTCATTTTTGACGAAAGAACATTATATATTTATATGATTACAAATGATCTGTAAATACATTATACTGTTTTAAATATGGGAAAAGTAGATATTATTAAATAAATATAAAAAATAGAAAAAGAAGAGGCCTGATTGATCTATAGAATTTTTTTATATAAATGTTTTTAGGCTAAAATACACATAGGTCCCATAATTTTAACTCAATTGCATATAAGCTCTCTCATCTTTAAAAGTTTTCATATCTTGATCTCCAAATCCTTACCGTTAGAGTGGCCGTTAAATTGAATGGATTTTGAGCCACATCAAATTATTTAAAATTATATGGCAATGACAAGTAATTTTTTTTTTTTTTTTTTTTTATATTTTGTTGATTTATCTTAATTAAAATTCAGAACATCAATAGAAGGAAAAAAATTTTTGAACAAAAAAAAAATAGAAGGAAAATTTTGTGATTTTACCAAGGTTCTAAAACCCAGACCGGTCACTGAACTGGTCGGGGTACTGAGTCAAGGGTTAGTGGGTCAGATCGGGGTTAAACCTGAGCTAAACCGGGGCTAGACCGGTGAGGAAGGGAAGATTTTAGAATTATTTATATGAAAAATTGAATAAAATATTAAAAAAAATAAAAAAAACCGATCAAACCGTGAGAAAACCGGTCAAACCACGTGAAACCCAATCGAAACAGGGTTAATAGCTAAACCGGACCGGTCGGACCACCAATCTGACAGTTTCTTGACCGGACCGGCCGGTCCGGTCCGGTCTTAAAAACACTGGATTTTACCCATTAGAATACCTAATTGCTAACTCCCATGTTCTACACCATCTGCCGCCTGAGCTCTGTGGTCCCGGCTACTCTCCTGCACATTGATGACTAAACAACTCACATCCCCTCTCATCTCTATCTTTTATATGTCTCCCTAGTTATGCTTTTCCATTCTCTGTTTTTCCTGTAACGTTGCCTTGAGCTTTTGATCATCATCATTCAAAAAATCATTCTTTTGCTTTTCATCTCAATCAAATTCGAAAAATCATCCTTATCCGTCTCGTCTTTTTCATTAAGATAAATCAATAAAATATAAAAAAAATGACATGTCATTGCCATGTAATTAAAAATAATTTGATGTGGCTCAAGATCTATTAAATTTTCCGGCCACTCTAACGGTAGGGATTTGGAGGTCAAGATCTGAAATTTGATGATGTTACTTTTAAAATTGAGGAAAATTATATACAACTGAGGTAAAATTGATAGGATTGTATGTATTTTAGCCATGTTTTTAATATAAAAATATTGAGTTGAATGAATTACCTTTGACCCACCTATTTACTTACCTGTTTGTGCAGTCTTTATAAATAACTCTGCTAAGGCTTTTTGACTCATCTCCATGGATTGGAAACTAATTAATTTGTTCGGTTTTGCATCCTAAGGATGGGGAAAAATGAAATCCAAAATATGTTTTGGTTATAAAATTAAATATATCATTTGTTAAAAAATCCACACCAGGTGACAGTGTTGGGTATGACTGATTGAGAGATCCCAAATTGAAGCCCGTAATGGTGATTTTTCTTTAGGGTTGGGTTTTGGTTGGGGGGTCTTTTTTTGTACATCTTAAACGTAGTTTGGTTTGTGAAGCGAGAGGCATGTTATAACAGTCAATTAGAAACACTTGTATAATTTTTTAGGCCGTTCAACCTATTTACAATTTTTATGGAGCTTTAATTTTAGTAACCATACTTTCAATGAGTTTTTTTTATTATTTCCTATAACGTGGTTAAACTCATATCAAAATACTTATAAAATTATAGGACTAACATTTTTTTACAGAAAAAACTATAGGGATGAAAAACTACAATTTAAAATTATATGGACCAACACCAAAATTTAATTAAGTAGTAAAGGCAAACAATAACATTAATCATTCTTTAGTTTATACTTCCTTTAATCCTTAATATAAAACATATTTATCTTATTTGATTAGATTAAAGTAATTAGTTGACTTAGTTAATGCGACATGAATTTTCAAATTAAAATATCCTAGTCATTTTTTTTATACTCATCCTACTAATTTTTCTTAATTCCCTTGTTCCATCTCCTCATTGATTATTGTTGAGGAACTATTATTAGGGGTAAATTAGCATAAAATTAACAAATATGAAATGTCTTATATTTAGGATTAAGATCAACTTCTCAAATATGTCTTATATTAAGGATTCAAGAGAGTATTATATTTCTAAGACTTAGAGGAAAAATATTTCAGTGCATAAAAAAAGAGGAAAAAATATTGGGAAATTTTAAGTCAAGGCCATTGTAGTGAATCAATTTTAGTTGGCCCCAAAGAAATCTAAAACTTCATTGCAGTTCATGGGGGCTAAAGTGAAATTAATTTGTAACGGTAAAAGATAGAAATGATCCTTTCACTAGTTCCCTCTCTCTCCCCATTAGTTCTAGCTCCTCTGTCGTCTACCTCCTCCCTCAGCTCACCTCCACCTCACTCGTCCAGTCACGACTCTGAAGCTCAGAATGGTGTTCCTTGATCTCTCTCCTAGTTCAGCTCGATGGCATCAACTTTGCTAGTCGATCTGGTGACTGCTCATTGCTCCCCTCTCTCTCAACCAGTCGCTCTATAAGAAGATGAAGGTTATCACGCCCTTATCTCAATTTCAACCTTTTCAGAGTATTTGCGGAAAACGATATGCGGTTCGGTAGGCAACACAGGAATAGCATAAATATACTGATAATATGTGCATGATTACATAAATTCTCCATAGGGGTTTATACATGATACTTACGATTAAGGTAGCCTCATAAGACTACTAGGGTGTCTAAACTCATCCCGGTGAAACGGAGACTTCTTCCCGTCTTCGTTCCACTACTGTAATCCCCTCGTATGATACTCTACATTGTTGTTTACATATCTTATGTCGTCTCCTGTCTAAATTGTTGGTAGGGGAGGCTGAGATTCGAGAGAATCTCAGTAGGAAATAGATACCATAATGCATGCATGATTGATGCTATGTGTATGGCATGTTAGCTTTATCTAGATGTATGCCCCATAATGACATTTCTGCATGCTCAATGTTTCATACAACAAGACTATGGCCACAGCAAAAACAAAAATAGAGCTTCATTTATTCAAATATGCTCTACACAATCAAGTAAAGCAATCACATACATCATTACACAAGCAAAGATATTAAATACATGCAAGTAAGGTAAGTTCCCTATCTTAACTCTTTTCCGCCTCGAAATGCGTGCCTCGATCTACATGCAAACAGCTTGGGCTCCATATTCAATCTTACAATGTCAAATGTACTATTTAGACACTTTCATAGTATTTCTGGGGGTTATATGAGTCTATATTGAAAAATTACTAAAATACCCCCGGGGACCCGGCCCCATCATACCTGATCCGACTGTACTTTTCTCGAAATTCTAACCTGAGCTATCTTGACATATTTTCACCCAAGGAATCCATTTCCGGACTCAGAATTACCAAATTCACTGCCAAAAGATGAAATTGCCCTTGGCAGCCCATATTTCAGTGTTTTAGGGGCATTTTCGTAATTATGTTTTCTCGGCCTTTTCTGAAAAAATGCCCAACTGTAACCCCACCTAATTTTCCCTTCTGAACTCAATGGAATCATCAAATCATTGAAAATCCAACTCTAAGACCCATTTACAGCCCTGACCAAAATATATGGGTTTTCCGGAAAAAATCGGGGTTTTGTGATTTCGGCTCCGTAAACGCGTTCCTTTCTACTCCTAACCACTTTATTGACTATTCCATTAGGTTACAACTACCATTAAGACCCAATTTTGGCAGCATAACCCCTATATCATCACATTTCCAAACTTTAAAACCAATGACAATCCGGCGAAATTTCAACCATTAAATTGTCCACAGCAGCCAGAATAGTCAATACACAAGAGTTTGGAAGTTACCTCAAGCTCCTACTAGCTTTTCTCAAGATGGCTGAAACCCTAACCTTGGTAACACCACAAATCTTGCTTCAAATACCTCAAGCAACATAAAAGAGAAGTTTAGGAGAAGGATTATACATGTTAGGTACAAATTCACCGAAGAAATCGACATATCTCGTGAGTTTTCTCCTCTCCTTCTCTCTCTAAACTCTCTCTATGTTCAGCTGCTATTTGCTTCAGTTTAAGCTGAAGGAAGAAGAAGGAATATGCTTATATAATAGCTTATGTTATATTTTAATCATTTTTCAAAAATTCGGATTAATTGGAAATTCTGGAAAATTTTGCCCAATCTTTGAAAAATCATAACTAATTCTAGAAAAATTGAATTAGAGTGATTCCAAAGCCCATAGAACCCTTATTGAGTCTAGTTTCAAGGAAAAATATAGAATTTTGCTGAATGGAATCACAAAATTCCCAGAATTTCAATCTTTGCATATTGTTCCAGAAATTACACAGTTTTTCTATACTGACTTCAAAACTTCATATCTTTTTGTATATAGCTCTAATTGAGTCATATGACCTATCAAATTAAATTTTAGGATGTCTACTTTCATCTTGTAAAATTTCATAATTGTTGCTCATCATTTGGTCATACAAAACATATGACAAACTCACTGCCTCATAGGCAATTTCACCGTAAGCATAATCACTTTCTTCAAAATTAACCATTTTATTTTCTTTAATGCCCCAAAGATATAAGGAACATTAGAGAATAGATTTGGGTCATCTACTAAATTGGGGCTTAGTAGTCCACTCAATTTAGGCTTATTCCCAAGCCTCCAATCCCAAAATCCGGGGTATTACAAAGGTCCCAGTTGCATCTCACCTCTAGTTTCTCATCTCCCAAACATTACAACGTTGCTTCATTCTTAATGATGAAGACGACACCAAAGATGATTCTACAACCTCAGTGCTATTGGCTCTCATCTCCTCATTCTCATATTTATGAGAGAAGTGATAACATTAAAGCCCCTCAAAAGTCAAAACACAACTAGTCACCGGCAGTCGCCTGGTCAAAGCGGCCTCTAATGGATTGCCATCGAAGCTTTGATGCTATCTACTAGAAATTAATGTGTATTGTTCATATGCTTATTCAACTTGTTCATGACGAGTTCCACACTTGCAAATGGAACTTATTCAATTTATATTGTTCATATGTCCATTTCATTTGTTCATAAGGAATTGGACAATTGTAAGTGAGACTTGTTGTCCAATGAATTTGTATCATTTATATGTTTATTCCACTTGTTCATGACGATTTGAACTCTTGCAAATGTTACTGGTTGTGTTCATGATTCTATGTTTTCCTGTTAACAAATTAATTTGTAATGTTCATATGTCTATTTCACTTGATGAGGAATTGGACACTTGCAAATGGGATTTGTTGTCCAATTAATTTATACTATTCATATGTTTATTCCACTTGTTTATGAGGAGTTGAACATAATTTGCAAATGAAACTTGTTCATGATCCCATATTTTTTTGTTAACAAATTTATCTTTGAGCTGCGACGGTGGCTTATTGGAAGGAATAGGCAGTGGGACTAAATCACAAGTAAGTGATAGACACTGACATTTCCTTCCAATGAGCTGCCGTCGCAGCTCAAAGCGGTATCAGAGCCTAGTAAAGTTAGAAAAATTTCTAATAAAGACAAAGAAGTCAAGTTTAATCAACCTTAAATGATTAATTTAAAGCAAAGAAAATTAGAATTAGAGCAAGAACTATCTAAAGTCAGAAAACAAGAACTAATTAACCAAGGGATACCGGTTAATTTAGAACAAATTAGTAATCACATGATCCTAATAAGACAAGAATTAGAACCAGTAAGTAATTAGATTAAAATTGAATTTGAACTAACTGGGGAAACCATAGCCGATGAGGGATCTAGTAAGACCACTAGACCTATTTATAAGCCTACGACTAAGCTCTCTACTTTTTCTCTAGAAATACCCAGTGCTATTGATAGAGAAATAGAGGAATTAAAACAACTTCTAGCCGAAAAAGAAAAAAGAAAAGCTGAGAGAAGAAAAAGGCGAGAATTAAAGAAAAAGGAAAAAGAATCAGAAGAAAAGAAAAGAAAGCTTCTAGAAGAGTTAAAACTCAAAATAGAGGAAGAAAGCGATGATGAATCAGAATCTTCTGTAGCTAGCTATAAGGAAGAAAAAGCCCTTATAGAAACCAAGAATTTAGAACTCTCATTAGAAGAGTATCTAGAAACCCAGTCTTCTTATAGTTTAAAAGAAGAAGAAATTACCCGAGAACTAACTAATCAGTTAGTATTAGATGTAAAACCATATGAATCATCAGTAACTCAAGAAAGGAATTATAGGGAAACTAGACCTCCACCTAATATTCCTGATAGAAACCGAGAATCATATACTTATAGAAATCTTGAGAGGGACTATAGGTATTATAGATATGAACCAAATGATAAACCCATGGAATTTGTTAGACCCAATGGAGTTATCTTAAACCTCGATTGTGAAATAGATCCAGAAGCAAAAATAAGTGCCTGGATAAAAGAAATTTAGTTGTGGCATTAACTAAACAATTTAATGTTTCACAAACATTAGATTATTTATTAATGACTACTAAAGGGCAAACCGATAAATATTTTCAGTCTATAAGTCAAGACATTTGAAATGATTTAAGATCATCCTCTAATATTCAAGAATTAGCCCATAAAATGGAGAATATTTTATTATGGGAATGGGTAGGAGATGCAAGACAAGCATCCAAGTTCGAATGGAATAACAGAAAAACTCAAGAAGAGATTAGAAGACTTAATCAATTAGCGATGTGTTCTCCGTGTTATTTGGAGCAATATATATGTAATTTCCAAGAAATCTTCTATGATGGAAGATTTGGAGACCCTGGAACACAAGAATATGATATATATATTCTAGATTGTTTTTCCAGAAAATATCTTAGCCTTGGGGATCTCAGATAGAAAGAGATTATTATACTTATTATAATAATAGGTAAAATACAACCGAGAATGATACTTTAGGTCAAAAGATAAAATTTAGTCGAGATTGGTTTAAAGATGTATGCCTAAAATATTTAATGAATAAAAAGATAGATAAGTGGAAACAAACAAAAGGATTGTGCTGTGACCAATTACTCGAGAAAAGATGGGGCTATAAACCACAGTTCTATGAAAAAAAGAAAAGAAGGAAAAAGAAATGGAAACCTAAAAGGGTTAAACATAAATCCAAGAAAGAATATCCAAAATATGGATATTGGAGAAAAAAGACAAGTAAATATAAACCCAAGAAAGTATGTACTTGTTACATATGTCAAGAAAAATGTCATTACGCTAATGAATGCCCTAATAAAGGGGAAAATAAAAAAGAAAATAAGGTATTCGAAACCTCAGAAGAACAAGGATATTTTCCATGTGAGGAATCCGAATACTTAATTTCAAAAAATGATTGTTCATTCTATGAAATTAGTAGTTAAAGTAAAACCGAGACAAAATCTGAATTAAATGACTAGTGAAAATCATATTTTCAATAGTCAGTCAGCATCCAAGATTCAAAAGGAAGAATTTGATCTTGAACCATCGAATATCTTTAAAACAAAAATTTTAAAAGATGTGTTTAAGAAAAATAAATCACAATATTTTGTGATAAGGAAAATCCAAGAATCAATAGGAGTTAATCAAGCTACCTCTGGATATGCTAATATACCCCTATTAACCAACGAAATCGTAGAAGAAGAACTTGCGAAAATAAATAATCTGAGAATTCAAAATATTTATATAGCAGCCGTACAAATCTTGATAAAAGCTTGCTTTAGATCAGGAATAGGTACACCAATCCAAGTATATTTAATGGATGATAGAATAATATCTAATATAAAACATACTATGATTGGTATAGTTTTAGGAGATTTAATCTATCAAAAACTAAAATTTGTAATTCAACCAAATTTTAGCTTAACAAGACTAGAACAGAATAAAGGAAGAGCTCTTAAACTTTGTTATAAGCTCTCTGAAATAGATATGATGGAAGGCAGCGATGTTATGGCCATTGAATCCAAGGTTCTGTATGCATTTACAGAAGATCATAAAATTAGTCGAAGATTTGAAGAGAGGGTAATGATCCCCTCAATATTTAGTTCTTTCCAGATAAATGAACCAATCCCTACGGATGAAAGGTTTATACCTCAAGAAATTGTGTTAGAAGCCTCTAGGTAGAGGCCTCTAATACCACAACCAATAAATGTTCCAAGATTATCATTCGATCAAGGAACAATAATAATAAGAAATCCTAGAAATATAACTAGGAGTCAATCGAATCTAAGTCCAAGAATAGAAATCAGAGAAAGTAATAAATACTTAATACCAATTTCTATAAAGAATGAAAGAATTATGCAGAATTGTGTAATTAATACAGGAGAACAATATTCGCATATCAAAGAAGCTTTGATATCCCATGCTGTACCTACCAAACTAGAAAACTCTAGGATGTATAATCCTTTAGAGATTGTTGATAAAGAAGTAGAGTTAGGAATAACATTCTTAACTGAAGAAAGTCAAGAATTAGTTTTAATTCAAAAATTTGAATTAATGACTAATCCACAATCTGATATATTATTGGGAAAAGATTTCATTGATAATAAACAAGTAGTAATTTATCTAAGTCACCTGGAAATTAATGGATTCAAAGTCCCAAAAGCTAGGTAAAGAAACACCTTATATTAAGGTTTATTTCCGAGCTAAGAGATATGATTGTCTTTTAGATACAGGATGTACCATTAATTTGGTAAAATATCAATTTTACCAAGAAAAATTAATTGGCTTAAATAATATTAAAGCCAGTGATATTCATAACCAAGAAACCAGTTATGATTAAGGATATAATTTCCTTTATTTACAAATTGGAAATATTGAATTTAGAATAAACTCATTCTACTATTATCCTAATATAGAATGTGATTTTATTCTAGGTATCCGAGCAATGCGCCAAGCATTTAAATTAGTAAGCTTTAATAGTAATAATGTATATTTTATTAATCATTGTAATACAAGTTTTAAAGTTACATTATTAACTACCCCAGTTATTCATCATTATACACAGAGTTTAATAGCTCAGCATGGTGAGATAGTGATGAAAAACACAGCTGCAAATTCTGATAAATTGGAATTATCAAAATCTCTTCAAGATTTATTAGAAAAATGTTTTGAAGAGAATCCAAGAGCTTTTGCAAAAAGAAAAAATTATGTTGCAAAAATAGAATTGAAAATTGATATCCCAGTTTATGAAAAGCCAAGAAGATACTCAAAATTGGATTTAGAAGATTTTTTGAAAGTGATAGAAAAACTTCTAAATTTAAATCTAATAAGATCTTCTAAAAGCCCGTGGAATTGCCTATGATTTTTGGTTAGGAATTATTCAGAGCAAAAAAGAGAAGAAATGAGATTTGTAATTGATTATATGCCTTTAAACAAGGTTGTAAAATCTAATACATATCCACTCCCAAGAAAAGATGTTCTTTTTTATAAGATCAAGGATTCTGTAATCTTTTTAAAGTTTGATTGCAAATCAGGATTTTTTCAAATAGAACTCAAAGAAAAGTCGAGAGAATGTACTGCTTTTAGTGTACCCAATGGACATTATAAGTGGAATGGTCTACCAATAGGATTAAAAACAAGTCCTGCTATTTTTCAAGAAAGAATGGATGAGATTTTTAATCCATATTGATCTTTTATCTTGGTCTATATAGACGATATACTAGTTTTTTCTAAAAGCATCGAGAGCATAGAAAGCATCTGTTTATCTTTGCTTGTAAATCTTTTGAAAATGGACTAGTATTATCCAAGAAAAAGGAAGAAATAGGAAAGGCCCAAATAGAATATATTGGTCTAACTATCAAGCCCAAAGGAGTTGTAGAACTTCAACCCAATATTATTCGGACTATCTTAACTTTTCTGGATAAAATCCAAGATAAGAAACAACTTATGTCATTTCTAGGACATCTTAATTATGCCATGAACTTTATCCCTTATGGGGCATTGGTTCGAGGAAAATTACAAAAGATGCTTAGAAAAGATAAGCCCTTTAAATGGGAAGAAGAAGAAATCCAAGAAATTAGAAAAATAAAAGACTTTGTGAAAAAAGAAATAAAGCCTCTTCCTTTACCCAAAGATGAGGATGAATTGTTTTTACAAATTGATACTTCTAATTATTATTGGGGAGCAGTACTGCGAAAGGGGGAAGAACCCATAAATCCAATATTATCTTATGCTTCAGGAACCTTTAAAGGAGCAGAGGTAAACTACGATATAAATGAGAAGGAGCTTCTTGCAGTAAAATATGGAATAAAGAAGTTCGAAATTTGGATTGTCAGTAAAGAATTTATTGTCGAAACATATAATACCTAAGAAAAGCTTTTATTAATAATAAATGCCCATATTCGATTGCTAGCCAGAGAAGAGCAAAATTATCTGCATGTTTTAGTATGTATTCTTTTAAAGTTGTAATTAATAAAGGAATTTATAAGGTTTTTACAGATTTTCTTAGTCGATATGGAAGTCAATTCCATGACTAGCATTCTGGATCAAATCCAAAAGATCCAAGAAGAAGAAGCCAAGTTGAAGTCTCTTCTAGGCTCTCAAAAATAATTTATGTAAGGAGCTTTTAAAGCTTCAAAGCCAAGTAATACTTCAGAGAAGTATTTTACTTCGACTTAGAACTAATTTGAAACACGTCATAAGGAATTCAAGTCCATTGAGCGAAGCCAAGAATGAATTAGCCAGTTCTTCTGGTATAAGCGAGAAAAGTTTTCCTGGTAGAATACTGGAAGCGAAAAAGTCAGAAGCTTTGCCTTCTGCAACCAGCCAAGAAAAAATAGATGAATAGGAACCTGTAAAAACTCGAGGTTCTGATGATCCATCTAACTTAGCAAGAATCCTATTAAAGAATAAAAACCTTAACGGTTCAGGATCCAAGACTGAGACTTTCAGTGAGGTTAAGGTCAGTGAAGTCAAGGAAATTATAAATCTTGAATTGGAAAAACTTACCCAAGAATTGCTTGGACAAAATTTTGTACAGGTATCAAAGAAAAAGGCTGTTAAGATGGAGTTTACTTTTGCGAAAAAGCAAAACAAATACCTCCTCACCTGAAACAGTTTCCTGAACCATCAGAAAACACAAAATCCCAAGAACAATTCTTTGCATAATATAATCAAGTATTTTCCTTAATTTATAAGGGAAATAACCAAAACTCTGTCAAAACCTTCGCTATAGACTATGAGAATTTTTATCCTAAAGTCTTAGCCCTTTGTGGAGCACCCAAGGAAGTAATTAAACTTGCGTTTAATTATGATATTTATCTTTAGCCTATTTTGAAAATCATACCCAGGCTGAAGAATTACCCAAGCCAATTATTTAAGCCTTGAAAGAACTTGATAAAATTGGACCAGCCAAAATTAAATTTGTAAAATTTAATATTGTTCCATCAGAATTCTCCTTTGCAAGACCATACGTCTGTCAAGTAGGAACTGTTGGAAAAATCGAGCATATGAGTCTAAATTCAAGAAGGCTCAACCGGATGTCACGCCTAATTTCAACTACACCTATATTCAGCTACGTAGAGCTATAGGATACATTCCGTATCTAATAGAAGTCGATGAAATTGTTGAAGACGGAGAAGCGTGGACCTATCACGTCACCGAATCAACAATAATTTATTGCCAGAAAAATAATCCAATAAAGAAAGGAGTGTTAGCCAGCTCACCACCTTTAGCCGAAAAATCCGGAGCAATCATATATGCTCGAGTGAAAAACTAAAAGAGAATCTTTGCATTATTTTGTAAAGAAAAAATGACAAGCATAGCTGTCCACTTTGTCGGCCACCGATGGAAGAAAGGACAGACAAGGAAAAGACAGCCCAAGATTCTGATAAAAAGTAACTAGTGTCGACAAACTAGGGTTGTAAAAAGGCAATCATGGTTAAGTTATAAAACCGTGGTTGAACCTTAGTCGAGTTATATATATAGACTAGCAGGGTTTTTTCCATAGAGCACGAATGAGCGAGCACAAAGCCATGTACTCTGTTTTTCCCTGAATAATATAGGGTAATATCTTTTTATCAATATGCTTCTAGATTAATATCCGAGAGGAAAGAGGTTGAGCGGAGGAAATCGCCCGGATAACCGGACAGTGGCGATCTGTGAAAGATATCCAATTCTTCGAAGGTCTGCCGGCTGAAAAAGACGTTGCACGTTGAAGGCGAGGACCCCGTGTTAGGGTGAGACATTGACCGAAAGGTTGCCGAGGCGGAGAAGTGAAGAAAAGGAGAAGGATAACGGAAGACGTGTTGGACCCGATAAATCCTAATCCCTCAATCTTGTTATAATCCTGGTTATTAATCAACCCAAAGCATGATAAAAAGATTAACCCTTAAATTATTCAATGAAAAATTTAATTTTAGAACTAATGTTCTTAGCCAAGGAAGATCAAAGTAATTTAAATAATTACTTGAATAAATTATATTCAATAAGCCAAGATTATCCAAAAATTTATCAAGCTATTATAGAAAATCGCTTGAATTCTGCTTTAATCGAATATATAAATGTTTTTCAAAACATGTTTGATTATATAGACGAGTATATAATTAGTAATTTCTGGTTATTTAGTTTAAGAATTTTGTTAATCTTAAACATTATACATATAAAGCAATTAGTCAATGTGTAGTTGATCATTATATTGCTTTAGAATCATCCAAGAAGAAAAGAATTAATCTTGATCGAAGGTTAAATCTTTTGACTCCCGACCTAGCGTCGGATCATTGGAAAATTAACTCTCTCTATCACTTACTTGTGATTTAGTCCCACTGCCTATTCCTTCCAATGAGCCGCCGTCGCAGCTCAAAGTGTTACTGAAATAGATATATGTATAATACTCATATATCTATTTCACTTGTTCATGAGGAATTAGACACTTGCAAATGTGACTCGTTGACAACAAGTCCCATTTACATAAGTGTCCAATTCCTCATGACTAAGTGAATACACATATAAACAACACAAATTTAACAAGTCCCATTTGTAAGTGTGGAATTTGTCATAAACAAGTGGAATAATCAAATGAATATCACAAATTAATTTTCAATGGACAGTGTCAGAGCTTCAATTGCCATCCGCCAGAGGCTGGTTTGGTCAGGCGGCTGTTAGTGACTAGTTTTGTTTTGACTTTTGAGGGGCTTCAATGTTATTTCTCCTCTTATAAATATAAGAATCAGGAGCTGCGAACAAATAGCATCGAGGTTGTAGAATCATCTTCGACGTCATCTTCATCATTAAGAATGCAGTGTCACTGTCATGTTTGGGAGCTGAGGAACCAAAGATGAGATGCAACTGGGACCTTCATCTTCTCAGGGCCTGTTTGGGAAAGCGTCCGAGCCTCCCAAACACGCGGTAAAACATGAAAAGCACAGTGGGGCCAAATGAACCCGTTTGGGTTCACGTTGCAACTCACCGAGCTTCAGCGGCTAACGTGGCTTCTTCCAGAAGCCCAGCATCTTGGCTTTTTCTCCGCGCGGCGAGTGTTCACAGTGGATGGGGAGAGATCACCGAGATCGAGGCTGGAGAAGAGAATCAAGACTAGGTAGGGGCACTTGTCCAGTACTTGATAAATGACGAGGAATGAGTTTCTCAAATAGATGCAAGTAATATATACGAACAAGGCATGCCATTCAAAAAGGTAGATTGATGGAGGAATTAACGAATGAATTATAAACCAGGAAAGTGGAAGAAGAAAAAAAATTGAGTTGGTTGTGATGGAGTAGGAAAATATAGAGTTGCAGCTAGCTAGACAGTAAAAGAAGAGGAAGCAGCGTGTCTGAGGCGAATACTTGCTTCGTCTTCATCATCCTCCTCTGCCTCTCTCATTACAGCATGAACCAACACAATGAATAGCCCCACACACAATCCCACTACTATATTATCCCACACAAAGGCTCACAAATATCAACCCACCTGTCACCACCAACAACTACATAGCCACCAATCTCTGGTCCATCTCGTACCCACATGCTCTCAAGGGGCTTTCTCGTAGCAAATATAACACCACCCATGCAGCCACCAATGCGCAATATATGATGACGCAGATGGTCTTGATTCTCTTGCCTGAAACAATGCATGTCCAATTTTATATATTAAGGTGAGTTAAGGAATGAGAAAATATGGAGGGAATGGGGATCCCCTGTTTTCAGTGATGAGGAACAGGGGAATATACTACTTCAGTGAACGTTCAAGTCCAGTGTGTGTGCATGTGTGCGATGTATAACTGTGAAGAAATAGTGAGGTTTATCGGTTCTGATGGCTTGCTCCTGCAAACTCGACCGTTTTGGGATAAATCATTCACATATTATCTTATGAATATAATTTGATCAAATGTGAGCAACTTTTTCCACGTTTCCCTATATGGTTATGGGAATACATAAATTTTCTTTTATGTTGGAAATATGACATTTTTCTAAAACTATATTGTTAGGGATAGATAATCCAATAATGAAATATTGCATGTATGTATTCTAATTTAAATATAAATTTATCCTTTTTTAATTAAGTACTTTCGTGAATTTTTTTTCCAATAATAATTGTATCTTTTTTATTTTATCAAATTTTTTTAATATTTTTTCACTTCAATTATCATAATATATACAAGTAATATATAGATGTAGTATTCAACAAGATTAATGTCATTTTCTGTCATTTTTCATCTAAACGGGTTTTTGAAACACTAATCCAAACAGGTTTAAGGTTAGAAAAAAAGTCACTTCTGTTACCGTCAATTCAAACACAAATCACATTTACAATCTGACTTTTTTTTATTTGACTTGTCAAAAGCCCATCCACAAAAAAAAAAAAAAAACTCATTTTCCACTGCTAAACCAAACATGCACTAAAAAGAAAGAACTTTTTTAACAAATGGGTTCTCGTTTCTCTTGAGGTGTTCCAAAGAGGAAGAGAGAGTGGGATAAAAACAGAGAGATTCGTGTTGCCTGAAGAACCCAAAACAGGAAATGAGGGAATTAGAACTTAGAAGACAAAGCACGCAACCAGAGAGAGAGAGAGAGAGATTGGGTTGTTGAGGAGAGGAAGCAAAAAACCAAAGCGTGCTTGGAGGGTAGGGTGTGTTGGACACACGCTAGGCAGGGCAAGCTCTCTATCTACCATATTTGCACACAGCCCCATGCACATATACATACACGAGAGCGTGAAAGTGACTTAAAGTTTTAATCATTGATTATCTTTTACTAATCCCTAATCATCACCGCGTCAACCTCCATCCATTCCCCTTCTTTACGGTTGAATTGGTTATGGCATTAAAATATTCTGGACCAAGATAATATATAGAAAGCTTTAGATTACTCAAATAGGTCAAATTATTAGTAGCAATTGATTGACAATGTAAGAATAAGGACTAATTAAGAATAAGCCCGTAAATATTTGAATATATGCCTAGTTTAATTATATGCATTAATTAAAAGTGTATTTATGAGCTGGCTTTAGTTTGGAATTTACACATCAAACCAAAAATGAGTTTCTTTTTGTGCGGATTTTGCCGTGTTGTGGCGGATTTTGTCAGCAACCTCTGTTCATATAGATAGAAGGGACCAGTTCTTTGCTTTCTAAGACCAATCGGTTCAAACAGGCTCTTAATCACATCTCTGTTTTTATGATGAAAGTTCTATATCAAGATTGATGGATTCTTCTTCAACGAGTCCATTTATAATGACCTACTATAAAGCAAATTATTGTCTAGTTTACTGTTTTACCAATCCAATAATAACTGGGGGTAATCCAAATTTTCAAAATACTCGTCTTTTTAGTTATGTATAAACTCTAACAAGCTAAACTAATTGTCATCCCTCATGAGTAATATGACTCGTCACTGGAAAAGAAAAAAAGGGCAATATAACTCATCTCACTACAAAATGCATGCTTGGTTAAATTGGCAAGAGATTTGTATTAGGTCAATTAGAGGTGGTATGAGGGGGCGGATAAGCAAAGTGAGGGGAGGACAAATTTTTGTTAGTTAAATTTTAAAAAATTGAAGAACAAGGGTTAAAAGTTTTTATTTGAATTTTATTATTCTTTTATCTTATATATATTCTTTATTAAAAATTTATATATTTATAACTCTACTTCTCCAATTTTTTTAAATCCAACTTATAAACATTTTTCTCCCTTCCTTTCAAATCCATCATAATAAACGGCCCATAAAAGTTTCAAATTTAAACATGGGAATACAATATTGGTAGAATCTCCACCTTGCTCGATCTAAATTCAGCTTGCTTAAGATAGTATTTAGTGGATCCAAAGTGGCTTTTAGGCCTAAAAAGCTAATTTTTTTTATTAGTTACAAGGGCAAGCACTAACAGCCTAGGTCACATATGGAATCAAACTCACCACATCCTATTTATAAGAGAGCATCCATACTATTAAGTTTGAAGGCCTTTAATTTTTAGGCTTAAAACCTAGTTAAATGAACGGTATCATCATATTTGGATCAATGCTTAGACAAAATGACTGTTTTGACCAAAAGCAGTGTTAAAGTTGAAACACCTTTTTCTAGTCGTTTGATTTATGGTTTATGTGGAAATGACTCTATTATTAAACTGAGTAATTTTTTTATATATAAAAGTTTATCCAAACATAAATTATATTATACTAATTAATTTTTATCCAAATTTTAATTTACAAAAATTAATGAGGATACAAATCACTTTTGCAAACATTAATTCTAACAAAGCCATTAATACGGGTCCCAATAATAAATTGCCCAACTATGAGACAGCTTGAGGATATTAGGTGTTGAATGGAAAAAATATCCCTCATGTCTCAAACATGATATATAATGCACGAGACTCAGTCGTTAAAAGAAAAAAGGACTTTTTTTTTTTTTAATGGTTGGAATTCAAAGATTGAAGTTAGGAATAAGGAGTGGTAGAGAAGGAGACACATGATGATATATTATACAAAGATGCGTGGGGCATATAAAGTGTATATGAATTGTGAAACGATGCATGAACTAATGGTACGTGTTCAATGCGAGCCTGGCCCTCGTATTTACACATCCGTGGCTTACGTCTCTACGTAATCCTTGCCTGCTCCTATTGATACTGCTACTGCTACTGCTACCCAATAAAAATATATCTATAAAATTAGACTCTTTCCTGCTTTTCTTTTTCACTTTTCCCCTTTTCTTTTGAGTTATGTGTGGAATAACTTACTTTTTAAAAATAAGTATTTATTATATAAGTCGAGACAAAACTCCTCTCACATATGTAAATCATGAATTATAAACACTTATAAGTCAAAAATAAACTATCTTAAACAAACACTCTACCTCTTTTCGTTAAGTTTTAATTTGCATGCGTTTCCACACATGCAAACAAAAACTTTTAACATTTTTTTTTTTTTTACCTTTTTAAATATCTGAGCCTCAGGTTGGTAGCCGAAGTAATTGTATGGTACAATACCAAATGGGGGGCAGGGACTCTGCTATTAGAATCTCTCTCATTATATATTCTCCCAAAAATAATTTCATTCCCAATCACTAAAAAGCTTTAATAATAAGTGAGCATAAACTTGCTATTATTTCCTATATTAGACTTTGTTATTGTATTTTGTTTACTATTGTAAGATTTTTTTTTATTATCTTTTACTAATATCTTTGACTATCTTATATCTTTCTCGACCTTTTGGCTAAGATAGATTGTGTTAATCTTTGACTATCTTACGTTAATCCCTAATCATCACTGCGTCAAACTCCACTCATCATTTTTAATCCTTTTTAGTCTTTACGGTTGAATTGGTTAGAGTGTTGGGATTTAGAGGTTTTTTTTTTTAATATAAAAGAAAACAGTGAAGATTTCCCTCCATTAGAGTTTAAAAACGTTAAAAATATATTTATGAACTGATGGGTTAGTTTGCAATTTACACATCAAACTGTAATGAGTTTCTTTTTGGAAGGATTTTGTCGTGGTGTGGCTCATTTCGTACGGAAAGACCCGTTGTTTGCTTTTCAAGATGAATATGTTGGATTGGAATAGCTTATTTTTTATAATAAGTGCGTGTTTGTTTAAGCTTTTTGCACAGTAAAAACGCACTTATTACGCAAGCCGAGAAAAAACTCCTCTCACATACTTACCTCGTATACCGTGAATCACGAATTATAAGCACGTTTTGGACAAAAATAAGCCATTCCAAACACACACTAAATGTTTATAAATCGTGATTCGCGGTATACGAGGTAAGTATGTGAGAAGAGTTTTATCTCGACTTGTGTAATAAGGACTTATTGTCCAAATATAAACCCAACCAAACACACACTAAGAAAAGTTCTAAATGGTTATAACCCAAACTTTCCTAATCATGTATGAACTTTAACAAGTACTACCTCCGGTCCTAATTATAAGACAAAATTGACTTTTTTGGAGAAATTAAGGAAGCTAATTAAATTACTTTAGAGTGTTTATATTTTTAGTGTCCTTAGATTATATATTAGTTTATTAGTAAAATTAATTAGTTTGGAGGAAAAAATAAAAATATAAATACTCTAAAGTAATTTAATTGGCTTCCTTAATTTCTCCAAAAAAATTAATTTTATCTTATAATTAGGACCGGAGGGAGTATTACTCATCCCTCATTATCAATGAAACTCATATATCTTACTCTCAACGCTTGGTACAACTAATAAGGACGCTGTATTGATGTTGAAGTTGTCTGAATGTTCCTCCTACGGTGCAGGGTACAGAACCACTTTCTTTAAAGATTTCAGCCACGGCTTCTTTTAGTTAGCTAGTTCGAACTCGTTTTCTCGCATCTTTTTATTTAAAATAAAAAAAAAGGTCGCTGTATTTTATTCAGATATTTCAAGCTTTAACTCAGGAATAATTGAAAAATTTGGGAAAAAATTAAAGTCCTGAAATGAAAATTTTGTTGATAAGAATAACTTAAATCGGAATATTGGTACTCTGAATACAATATTTGCAGAGTACCGGATCTTTCTATATATAAAAATTTATTTTGTCCTTCTACCTGCAAAAATTTTTTGATGGGGGACTTTTTAATTCCCCCAAAATGTAATGCTTGTTGAAGATCCCTCATGATCCTAAAACTGAATTTCGGATCCTTAAAGCTACTAGTTGAAACAAACAAAAAATCATGTTTGATTTAGCAGTAGGAGTAAATGCATTTTTCTTCCAAATAAAGTCAGTTAGCTTAAGTTGAAAGCTGGATTTTGAAGCTTCTATCTAACAAGTTTTAGCCTTTCTTCATATTTGACACTTCAAAAACTGTTTTTTTAAATATGTTTTTCAAACAAATTTCAGTCAAACTAGCTTTTCTTTAATAAAAAAAAAAGTGAAGAAATACGAAATATATTATACTAATTGATTTTAATCCAACTTCAATTTGTAAAATAAATTAAATACAACCGGAATAAAAGTCAGTTTTGCCATCATTCATCCAAGCAAGCCTCACCAATGTAGGTAGGTGGTACAGAACTTATCACACAAAAAGGTCCCCAGTCCCCACCCAGCTCAACTAGAATTAATCAAGGTTCTTATCGATGCAACCCTCTTAATTACAAGACTCAAGTATGATACCCTGATTCATAGGGCACTTTAATTAATTCACAGAAAATAAAAAATAACAGTTAACTCATTAAATATGTTATAAGTTGAATTTTTTTTACTTTTACTCTTACTAAAAAATGAATTTGAAAATTTAACGAGTGGGTAAAATTAGAATTGAGCATTAATTACGGGGAGGAAACTGAAAAATGAGCATTTACTCCCTTTGATCCACAATATATGACACTTATATAAAAAAAAAAGTTTGATCTATAATTTAGTTCACTTGTAAAATAATTAATGCTTATTTTTCAGTTTTGCCTCTAAAATTAATGTTCATTTCTAATTTGTCCACACATTAACTTTTGAAACACATCTCCCAATAAGAGTAAAAGTGGGAAAAAAAATTTAATTTAGGACATATTTATTGAGTTAACTATCATTTCTTATTTCCCATGAATTAGTTAAAGTGTCCTATATTATAGATCACAGAAAGTATTATCTTAGAAGTGATTTATATTTTAGGTCAAAATATTTTTCTAAAAACGCCCTATAGTATTATGAACAGAAGGAAGTATATATACTGTAGGAGACTTATAATCTATCCTTAATTAAAAGAAAAAGGAGTTGGCTTTTGAAATGATTAGGAATTGAAAGATTGAAGTTAAGAAAAAAGTGGTGGTGTAAAAGGAGACACATAATACTAAGGGTCTATTTGGCAAAACGGTGGGCAGCCCCCACCGCATGTTTAGCCAAAAAAAAAAAAAAAGCACAATGGCCCAATTTCAATCGTTTGGCAAAGCGTTCATTTTCCCTGCGCTTCTCGTGCTACCGTTGCTTTTTTTTTTTAAAGCTGATCGAAGGAGCTTCTCGTGCACTGCGCTTCTCGTCTCTCTCTTCCTTCACCATTGGAAACATTCATACGGTCATAATAATGAGTCTCACCAAACCAAACTCCAAGACCGTTGGGCACTCATGCACAAAGGCGATATCTGAGATTCTTTTTTTGTCTGAATCAGAGCTTCTGGTGGCGCATTTCAGAGAGCTCCGTCCAGGATTACTTCGGTGGTCTGAGGTTGCGTCTCGTCGGCATCTCGCGATGATCTGAGGTTTAGTGTTTCATGGCTTGCCTTCGGTGGTTCGGTGGTTTGCGTCTCACGTCGTGGAAGAAGATGCTATGCTCTGTTTTGCTGATTCATTCCGCTGGTTCAAGTGTTCCAAGGAAGGAGAAGAACTTTGGTCAAATTAGGATTTGACCAAGGACTTTAATGAAATTTTCAAAAGTTCTCAAAGAGGGATTATAGTGAAAATTTTGAAATATTTGTAGGGTAACTGTAATTTATGAAACATTTGGGTAGCTTTCTGTGATTTTCCCGATCCGTTTTCTTCCTTCACTTATAATTTTCATAAATTCCAGGGTCCTTTTCTATCATTTTCTCTAATCCTCAAAATATTAATTCTATTAAATGAGTCATCAACTATTCAGCGAAATATAATATAAGAACTTTAATTAAATATGAAAAATAAAAATTTACAATTAATTAATTAATTAAGTTATAAATTTATCCATTTTTAATTAAGTACTTTCCTGCATTTTTCTTTTTTTTTTTTCAATAATAATTTATTATTTTTTAATCAAATTTTATTTATATTTTTCAACTTTAATTATCATAATATATACAAATAATATATATATATATATATATATATATATATATATATATATATATATATATATATATATATATATATAATACTCAATAAGATTCATGCCCTTTTCAGTCATTTTGTATCTAAACGGGCTTTTCAAGCTCTAATCAAAACATGTTTAAGGTTAAAAAAAAAAAGTCACTTCTACCACTGCTAATCCAAATATAAATCACATTTACATTTTTATTTTTTTTCCTACCTTACTTTTCTAAAAGTCAAGTGATAAAAAATGACATTCCTCCACCGTTAATCCAAACGGCCACTCATAGAGCGATTGTTTTGGGGGGTACCAAGATCAACAAGTAATGTCAACGCCAACGTTATGAGCTTCAGAGCTACGATTGGACAAGTGAGGTGGAGGTGCGCTGGGGGGTCATATATGTCTTTTACCATCAAAAATTAATTTCACCCGTGGACTGTTGTGAAGTTTCAGATTTCTTTGGGAGTCAATTGAAATTAATTTACTACAATGGTCGTTAACTGAAATTTGCCCCAAAATATTCCTCTTATCCAGTCACATTTAGTAGGGATGCGTAAGGACCGAAGGGTGAGATATTTTTTCTCCATGTTACATTTATTATAAGAAAATATTAAATGAAATAAAAAATGAATAATAGTTTGTTTTTATGGCTTTCATAAAATTAAATTTAGAAGTTCAAATCAGCAAAATAATAAACCATATGTTGTAAAATGTAACCAATATTTCATATAAAATAGAAAAAATACAATACACAAATTGTTTGGTGTACTGGTTTTATTTACAGTATTTCCTATGTATGAAATTTTAACTATTTTTTTAACCCTAAAGTAAGTTGTCTAATGGTGAATCAACTAGACTACAAAATGGGCAAACTAAATTCAAATATCACCTTATTCAAAAAGACCCCATAAAAAGAGGCATTATAATCACAAAGCCTTAATCCAGATTAGTTGATTATTTAGATATATGGTAAGAAGAATTAGAAAAAGCGTCAAATAATGGATGATCTAAAGGTTTATCAAAAAGAATATTTTAGAAAATAAAATATTGTAATTATATTTATCATATTTAACTAATTTTAACAAATTATATTCACATAATTCAATTATTTATATTTTATTATATTTAGGACGCGATGAAATATTAAATTAGGGGGCATTAGTAGAAAAATGAATAATTTTAAATACATGAATGGGTTGTCTTGACTTGTGTGTGAAGTAGGAAAAATTTATATCTTATAAATGGGATCAATGAATATTTAAAGTTCGGGTTTTAATTGTGTTGGGATTTGATCCCAAGGAAAATAAAAGGACAACTCACCATCACCTATTCTTGCATTGATGGGAAAGGGGCCGGTTTGATAGGAATAAGGTATCTATGTTGATTTTATTTTCTATTATGTGTGTTTGTCATTGGATTAATTTTCTTTCTTTTTTTTACTCAAAAATTTGATCAATTTTTAATAGTTAAGATTTATTATGATAGATTTTTATTATAATGTTATTCTTTATATATTATTAAATCTCAACTATTAAAAATTCGGGTTTTAATTGTGTTGGGATTTGATCCCCAAAGAAAATAAAAAGACAACTCACAACCACCTATTCATGCATTGATGGGAGAGGGGTTTGACAGGAGTAAGGTATCTCTATTGATTTTATTTTCTATTATGTGTATTTATCATTAGATTAGTTTTCTTTCTTTTTTTTACTCGAAAATTAGATCAACTTTCAATAGTTGAGATTTCTCATGATAGATTTTTATTATAATGTTATTCTTTATATATTATTAAATCTCAACTATTAAAAATTGATCTAATAATTGATATAATCAATGAAGAAGAAAATTAATAGAGATACTTATCTCCGGTATTGATATGGGAGAACTGTACGTTTTATTAATGGCCGTAGAGAGTGAGGATACGTAGACCCATACTGTGCTGTGTCTATATATAATACTCGTCAACTTAACAATTTTGGCCCGCCCAATACTTTTATCACATGCTCTTGAGAACTTTTAGCAAAGGCTACACACCACGAGGATGGAAGGCTGATCTTAGAAAAATGGAATATTTGGAAGAGATTAGAGAGAATCAGAGAGGTCGTGGCACAGCCGCCATTCTGGCCATCGGCACAGCCAATCCCTCCACCTGCATCTACCAAGACGATCCCGATTATTACTTTAGAGTCACCAATACTCAACACTTCACTCACCTCAAGGCCAAGTTTCAACGCATTTGTAAGTATATATCATTACTTCAACACTATTATTCTCATTTGTGTGTGTGGTAGTTTGTTGGAAAAATGGGTAAAAAGTCCTTGTTAATAGATACCCTTTTAAAATAAGCAATCAATAGGGATGGTGTAATAAAAAATTATAAATTTAAGATATAAAATGGATTAAGGACTTAAGGTATTATATTTAAAATTAAAGTAATTATAACTTTAATTAACAGTACTTTACATTTCAGTATTTCAGACAAGAAGAAGTAATGAACTACTAATACAATAGGGACAGAAATTTTATATTTAAAACCAAAACAAGTCCTCAATTATCTCATAACAATATGGCTATTATTATCTTAAAATTTTATCATTTGTTATAGGTGAGAAATCCATGATAAAGAAGCGATATTCATACCTCACTGAAGAGATGCTGAAACAAAACCCTGATCTATGTTCTGCAAATGAACCTTCCCTTAATACACGCCAAGACATGGTGATCATGGAGATTCCAAAACTCGGTGAAAAGGCAGCTTCAAAAGCCATTAAAGAATGGGGAAGACCCAAATCTGAGATCACCCACCTCATCTTCTGCTCCTCCTCCAGCGCCGATATGCCCAGCGCCGACTACCACCTCGTCAACCTCCTAGGTCTCAACCCTTCCACCAAACGCTTCATGCTCTACTTCCAAGGCTGCTTCGCCGGCGCCACCATCCTCCGCCTCGCCAAAGATCTCGCCGAGAACAATGCCAGCGCTCGGGTTCTCGCCGTTTGCTCCGAGATATCCTCCGTCAACATCCACCCACCTTCTGAAACACACATAGACTCACTAATCAGCCACGCTATCTTCGGCGACGGTGCTTCTGCCTTGATCGTCGGATCAAACCCAGAAACTTCCATTGAAAGACCACTGTTCTATCTTGTTTCGGCGTCACAGACGATTCTGCCAAACTCCGAAGGCGCCATTGAAGGACAGTTACGTGAAGTGGGATTCACACTACATCTTAAGAAGAACCTGACGCGGTTGATAGGAGAGAATATAGAGAAAGGCCTTGAAGAAGCAATGAGTTTGATTGGAATCAAGGATTGGAATAAGATATTCTGGATAGTTCATCCTGGTGGGGCATCAATATTGAGAGAGATAGAAGAGAGGGTTGGGTTGGAGGAACAGAAATTGAGAGCAACCAAACACGTACTAAGAGAGTATGGGAACATGTCGAGCGCTTGTGTGCTGTTCATATTAGATGAAATGAGAAGGAAATCCATGGAAGAAGGAAGAGCCACCACAGGTGAAGGACTTGATTGGGGTGTTCTCTTTGGATTTGGTCCAGGCTTGACCATGGAGACTCTTGTTTTGCACAGTGCTGCCATACACAACTCGCACAAATTATAACCCTCTCCAATATGAAATTTGTATGGAAGTTTTAGAAGTTGGACCCAACTCGGTTTTCATGGTTCAACCAATTACCTATGTGACCGGGAGTTGAATTGATGATGTAATAATTAAATAAAATAATCATATGCATAGATAATAATATATATATATATATATATATATATAATAAATTTATAATCAGTTTAATTGTCAACACAATACTCCCTCTCACTATTTATAAGAAACTTTTTATTTTATAGGGTTGATCCCTTTTATAAGAAACTTTCACTTTTTGTTTGAAAATATAAGCTTCTTATTCTTATTTTACCTTTATTAAATAATCATTCTCTCTCATATCTTATACTCATTATTTCTAATATTTTTTTATCTATTCTCTCTCCTATACTTTTTTCATAAATAGGGGTATATATGAAAAAAAAAACATAATATTTTTTGACACACCTATTGCTTTTAAGTACAAGTTCGTTTTACACAATCAAAAGGAAAGTTACTTATAAATAGAAGTAGAGGGAGTAACATCATTATATTTGAAGTTTTCAATGAAATAACACCATATAAGTACATATATTCTAAAAGTACGTTATATTTTGGGTCAAGGATAAAAATACCTATAATTTTTTTTAAAAAAAAGTCCTTATAGTACCATAAACCTTTGTGAGATGAAAAAATATCTATAAATATTTTTAAGTGGGGCAAAAATATTATCTCCACTAACGCCATCAAACTTCACTAGTTCACTTACTTTGGCTTTGGTGAGCCCCACGTTATTATTTTTTTTTAAAAAAATTCCTCTCTGTTTCCGTGATCGCCCCAATCTCTCCCTCTCTCTCAATTTATCAGCTCTCAAAACTCTTTCCCGCCGCGCATCGTCTTCTTCTCAGGCCAAAATAACGCGTCTTTTTCTGATTTCTTTAAAGGGAGATAAATCCAAATGCTACTTCCTCTTCTTTTTAGTATTCTTCCTTTTCTCACTCTTCATTCATTTTTACTTTCTTCACCCTCGCCGTTTCTTCTTCAACCTTTGGTCTTCATGCTCCATATATACTATATGAATATTTTCGAACCTCGCGACACAGAAAAAATTATAAGAGCTAGTCATTCTTAAGAAATTGATTTAACCAATAATGATGAAAAATTTAGAAGAAACCCATAAGAGAAGCCTACACTTCCACAGAACAGAGTATTTTCCTTCTTCAAGATCAACAGTGCGTGGACCTACAACGTAGCACGTGTTTAGCTTGGGAAGAGGACAGAATATTTCTCCCAGCTCAGGTTCTGTGTCCTTCAGCTTATAATCTTCGGGTTCTTTTGCATTTGAAGCAGCATGGGAACTTGTTGCATTTAGGTCCTTCCTTTGGAGTTGGAGTTGGAGCTGGCGTTTGAAAGAGAGGGAGGAAGTTGGTGTTGAGGGTGATGGAGTTCGAGTGAGAGATAGAGAGAGTTGAGAAATTGAGAGAGAGGACGATGGAAGAGAGTGGAGGAAGAGCGAGTGAGATTTTTAAGAAACATAATAATGTGTAAGGTGAGACGCTTATAGTTTTCTCTCATTGAACAGTGCTATTAGGAGTATCTTTCTCTCTGCTATGGGTGACCGGAAACTACCGTCGGATCGGCCATCCAATATCCTAGGTAGTGGCAATAAGAAGCAAAAGAAAAATGATTCAGGCCAGGCAGTATTAGATACGCCTATGTCAGAGGAATCTCTCCAAGTGAACAAGTCTGAGGAAATTGAATCCATGGAACATGATAGCTCTAAAGAGCCAATGCAAAATCAAACTGCAGCATCAATGCCATCCTATAAAGACTCCCTTATCGGTTTTAATGGAGTAGATAATGGAGGTAGCCACTTGGAAGATGAGGAATTACTATCGGATGTCATTCACAAGGAGTGGGAAATGCCTGAGCTCACTGAGGAAGCGCAAATGCTCATGCAAAATCATCCAGTGGTGCCAATTACAGCAGAGGAGTATAGTGAGTGGTGCAAACCCTGGAACGCAGCATTGATCATCACGGTGCTTGGAAAGAGATATAATGTGTATAATCTAAAAGCTCATCTATGTCAAATCTGGAGAACCTCGGACTTTGATTTAGTGGGTTTGGCAAATAACTACTTCATAGTCAGATTCCTCCAAAAAGAGGGTTGGGCACACCTGTATCAACGGGTGCTCTATGAAGGCCCCTGGGTGGTGTAACACCATACTGTTCTGGTTCAGAAATGGACGCCAAGCTTCGACCCATTCAATAACCCTCTCGGCAGAATTGTTACCTGGGTTAGAATCCCAAACATTCCTATGCAATGTTATAACAAAGAATTTAATACTAGGCTGGGAAATAGAATTGGGAAGACAGTGAGAATTGATCTCATGGCACAATCGGCTGAACAATCCACAAATGCTAAGGTGGAGAGGGGTAAGTATGCCCGGATTTGTGTTGAGCTAAACCTCCAAAAGAAGCTTGTGTCTAGAATCATCGCTGCCAATGCCGCGTACAAAGTTGAATATGAAGGTTTGGGGCTCATATGCTTCGCTTGTGGCAGATATGGCCATCGGAAAGAGAGTTGTCAATGGGTCTATAATGAAGCTAATATGGGGACAGCGAAGCAGAGCCATGGATCCCACCCGGTGGTGACGTCGCCTGCGACGGAGGAGAAGCCAGCCAAATCTAAGGACAGTTTTGGGGCATGGATGCTGGTTGGGAAGAATAGCCGGGCTCGGCCTTTGAGAAGAAGCGCTGGTGGTGGCTCGGGGGAGGTGGCAAGATCGGACTTGGCACAGGTCCGAGCATCTCGTTTCCGGCAAGGGGAGTCACGGTTTGCGACGCTGGCTGAGCTAGAGGAAGGTGACGTGCTGAAGGCGGAGGCTGAAGGCACGGTGCTCGAGTCTGAGGAAGGGATGGCGGAGGTGCAGAAGGTCAGAAGGTATGACGAAAAGACTAGACGGTCAACTCATAAGAAAGAGGTGGACGTGGCGTACATTGGGAAGAAGAAATATCCAAATTTGATGAGGGAAGTGGGGAAGGGAATCAGAATTTTTGATGGGCCGAAAGGGGTAGAGAAGGCCCATTATGTGGCCAAAAAAAGGAGAATGGGAAAGGAAAGCAAGACAAGGCCGAATTTCATGCTGGGCCTTCCAAAAATACATTGGGCCGAAGGGAGAACGTTGTGGTGGGTGGAAACATTACCTAAATGGGCTCAATAATATTAACACCTCCCATGGCAGATGGGAATACTTTTATTCAAAATCAAAATAATCATATTTTGTTGTTGGAAGGGCTAAGGAAGGTGGATGAGCATGAACGGGAGAGCATGAACCGGACGCATTCATGAAGGAAAAATGTGAGCAAAGTGGAGTTCTAGCCTGCAACATACTTCTCTTATCCTCTGAGGATTTGGAAGTGGAGGATGACATTGGGGATGATTTTATGATTGCAGAGGCGCTGGGTGGAGCCAAGGCCAGGTAAGTCTTTAGTCCCTCATTTCCTAAATAAAATTAATCAATTATGATTATTGCATCATGGAATTGTAGGGGCTGGGGCTAGAAGCTTTCCCAACTCCACAAAATCATTGGTTAAAGACAATGCCGTTGACATTTTGTGTCTTCTTGAAACCCGGATTAGTGGTGTTAGAGCTGATAGTATGATTAGAAAACTTGGTTTTAGTAATTGGCTTAGGCTTGAAGCTTCGGGGTTTGCTGGGGGAATTTGGATTTTATGGCAGGATAAGATTGCCCATGTGGAATACATTCTCTCTACGACCCAGCTTATTCACTGTAGAATCACTGACAAGGAAAAAAAATAATATATTTCTTGTCACAGTGGTTTATGGTGAACCAGTGGTCAGTAGAAGAGAGGAGTTATGGTATTCCCTGCAAAACATTGCGCAAAATATGGATGAGCAATGGTTGATCTTTGGGGACTTTAATACTTTCATGGAGCTAACGGACAAAATGGGAGGTACTAGCCCATCCATTCGGTATATGAAAAATTTTGTAGATTGTATTAGGTCTCTGGAGCTCGTGGAAATTTCTTTCGTGGGGGAACGGTTCACTTGGGAGAAGAGTGGGGTGAAGGAAAGATTGGATTGGGTCTTTGGAAACTTAGAATGGGAGCTAAGGCACCCTAATTATAAAGTCCTCCATAAACTCCATTATAAATCCAACCATAGGCTTATCCTCATCTCAAACATGTCAAATAATGCCCGTGTTCGCCAGAGACGAAATTTTAGATATAATGCAGCATGGGTGTTAGAAGATAGATTCTCTGAAGTTGTGTCCAAAGCTTGGGATTCAATGGATTGGCATGAAGGGAAGGAAATGTTTGACATTAAAGTTGAGAAATGGAATGCTACTGTAGTTGGAAATATACCCAAAAAGAGAAGGCATCTTCTTCAGAGGATTGAAAGCATCGATAGGGCTCATCACAACAATCTTTCCAATGGTCTCTATAAAATTGAACGTAAGCTATGGAGAGATTATAGTAAATTGAATGGTCAAGAAGAGCTCCTTTGGTACCAGAAAGCTAGGTGCAGATGGCTTGCTTGGGGGGATAAGAACACTAGATTTTTTTCATGTATCTACGGTGATCCAGAGAAAAAGGCAAAATATCGATGCACTAAAAGATGAAGAGGGTAATTGGGTAGAGGATCCAAAGGAACTGAGAGAGATGGCGGGTAATTTCTTTAAGAACTTGTATACCAGCAATGGCATGGTACAAGATTCGATCGACTGGATTGCTGAATTTCCCACACTGAGGGATCAGGACACTGAGAAAATTCATGGGGAAGTGACTGACATTGAAATAAAAAATGCTGCATTTATGATGGGGGCGCTCAAAGCCCCTGGACCGGATGGGCTACAGGCGCATTTTTTCCATACCCAATGGAGCCATGTTGGGGTTAAAGTCTGTAAGATCATTCGGGAAATTTGGCATGACCCGGCCAAAGTTAAGGATCTGAATCACACCCATCTCATCTTAATCCCTAAAGATGAATACCCTATGAGTCTGAAGGACTTCCGGCCTATTTCTCTTTGTAATGTCCTTTTCAAGATCATTACAAAAGTTATAGCTGAAAGGCTGAAGGGGGCAATGACTTACCTGATCCAACCGCATCACTGTAGTTTCATTTCTGGTAGGCAGAGCAGTGATAATATTATTATCGCTCAGGAGATCATTCATACCATGCGGAATAGGCGCAGGAAAAAAGGTATTGTTGCGGTTAAGGTGGATATGGAAAAAGCTTATGATCGTCTAGACTGGAGATTTATCCGTTCTACGCTAGTCAGGGTTGGGCTACAAGAGGAGATGATAAGTCTTATCATGTCATGTATCTCTACGGCATCTATGGAAGTCAAATGGAATGGGATAGGCTCTTCCACATTTCAACCTACTCGGGGGCTCTGGCAGGGGGACCTGCTCAGCCCATATCTTTTCATTCTTTGTATGGAGCGCCTTGGGCATTTAATTAATAGAGAAGCTCAACAGGGGAGATGGAAGGGAGTTCATTTCAATAGACATACACCCACTATCTCTCATCTATTCTTCGTTGATGATCTCTTACTATTTGGGGAAGCCACTATGTCACAAATTGAGCTAATAAGGGATACTGTGCAAGACTTCTGTGGGGTCTCGGGTCATAAAGTTAACTTGGCTAAATCAAAGGTTTGCTTTTCTAGGAATGTTAATTTCAATAGGGCCTTAGAGCTGAGTCAATGGTTAGGAGTAAGGATGACAGGAGACCTGGGGAAGTATTTGGGGGTGCCCTTATTGCATTCCAGAGCTACCAAAATCACATATTATCCTATTGTCCATAGAGCTAAAAACCGGCTGCTAACTAGAAGGGTAGGTTCCTTAATATGGCAGGCAGGACGGTGTTGATCAACTCGGTTCTTTCTGCCCTACCTAGCTATCAAATGCAAACAATACTACTCCCGAAAGGAATCTTGAAAGAGTTGGAAAAGGTGAGTCGAAGTTTCCTATGGAATCAAGGACCTGAAGATAGGAAAATGCACCTCATCTCCTGGGATCAAATTAAACAGGCTAAAGACTATGGGGGATTAGGCATTAAAGACTTGCAAACCCAAAACACTGCTTTCATCATGAAACTATGCTGGGGAATTCTGACCAAACCTGAAGCCTTTTGGGTTAAATGTCTTAAAGGGAAGTATGGCTGTGGTGAAGGAGATTACCCTGTGGTATATAGAAAGGCTAATTCATCTATTGTGTGGCATAACATTACTTCTGTGTGGGGGGGACTTCTATAAGGGAGTTGGGAGATGATTGAAAAGCGGAAGTACATGCAATGCATGGTGGGACCTCTGGCTGCCAATTGATGACCCTCTAATCAATATGGTGAATAAGAATCTTCATAGGCTTGATCCATGTGTGAAGGTTTGTGATTTTGTTTTGCCTAACAAACGGTGGAATGTTCCGAAATGGAGAGATTTCCTCCCACAGTGGGTGGTGGATATTATCTGTAAGTTGAAACCACCATGTGAGATTGGAGTGGATATGTTTTGCTGGAGAAATTCTTCTGATGGTAATTTCAGTGTTCGTGCTGCTTATAAATTTGTGTTTGCCTGGCAGGAACGGAATGGCTTGCCTCTGTGGAAACAAGTATGGAAGGCACCGATACCAGAGAAAATAAAGCTATTCCTATGGCAAGTTGTTCATGAGAGACTTCCAACCAACTCACTTAGAGCGATGAGAGGGTTAGCTACTACTGATGAGTGTCCCTTTCAGTGACAGAGAGCAGAGAGTACCTTACATATACTCCGTGATTGTGAGATTGCTAGAGAGGTGTGGCTATATTTTATTCCGACTAACTCCAGATTTAGTTTCTTTCAGTCAGATTTGCAGGTTTGGCTTAAGGAGAATCTGTCCAGAGCTAGAGGCATGGGTCGTTTTCATAAATGGGTGTGGCCAAAGGCATTTAGTCTCATCTGCTGGTTACTCTGGAAGAATAGATGTAGCGGGATTCTGGATGGTGTTCGCAGCCACTCTAATGAAATCATCCACGGAGCTATGTTTTCGATGTTGGAGTCCATCTCGTATGATGCCTTTAAACATCAGATATTTCAACACCCACGAGATGTGGACACGGCGTGGCATCCTCCTCCGGCAGGAGCCATTCGTATAGACACGGATGGATCGGTCAACGCCCAGGGACAGTCAGCTTGTGTAGGTGTGATACGTGGTGAATGGGGCAATTGGATACTTGGCTTTCAGAAGCGGTTAGGTTGTGTTCCATCAACAACGGTAGAACTAGTTGCTATACTATCAGGTCTTCAAATATGCAAGCAACAGAATTTCACTAAGGTTGTCGCTTACACGGATTCTCTTGAGGCCTATTAGCTGATTATGATAGAAGGGGGTCACAGTCATCCATTGAGGCTAGAGATAGATGCAGTTAGGGACTTATTGTATTCCGACTGGGACATTGAACTCCATTGGGTGGCCCGCGATGCTATCAGATGCGCAGATTTCTTAGCCAGGGAAGCCCATCAGCTGCAAGCAGATTCGGTGTTGTTACTAGATCCGCACCCAGCTTGTTCTGTTTATTTGGACATTAATTCGCCGGCTTAAGTCTTTTGTAAACTCCAATTTTTAATTGGCCATCATGATGTAAAATAATAATAATAATGTGGGCCAGCCAAAAGTAAGGGAGGTTTGATTGGGCGAAGGAACATGGTATTTTTGCAATACTTTAGTACACTTTTAAAAAAAAAATTATTGGTTTTTTTCTTCTTAACTTTTATAATTTGTAGTTTCATTTTACTTAAAAATTTTTTAAAGGTTTTTAAATATTTTACAATTTTTTTGGGGCTCAAAACTCTTCTGTTTTTTTTCTCTTTTTTGGTGTTAAAAGATCATTCTGATTATCAGTCTAATTATGGGTCCGGCTCAACTCACGTCTAACCCAACATAAGTACATAACCATCAAAGCGGTTTTTTTAGTCCAAATCAAACAACTTGCGAATCAGTTGGTCCATTCTCTAATTAACCAGAGATAAAATTCTATATATATATATATATAGAGAGAGAGATATATATATATATATATATATATATATATATATATATATATATAATAATATTATATTGGAAAATTTGGAGAAAATCCCGCATACAAAAATTTATTAGAGAGGACATAATAAATTTTTTATATATGAAAAATATCGGTATTCTACAAGTTTTACAGAGTATCAGAACTCTCACCAATAAATTTTTTAATGGAGACAATTTTTTCCATTTTTCCAACATTAGACTCTATCCTAGCTAACTATTCAAATAATATATTCACCCTATCTATCTCTTTCTAATTATACAGGTTGTGTTTGCTTGGGCACATATTTGTGGCATGTAAGATATTTATTACTATATCTAGTTTTAAATATAATATTCAGTTAATTTTTAAAAAAATTAAAGAAACTAAATAAATTATTTTAAAGTACTTATATTTATCTTTTTTTTTTTCTAAAATCCAAACTAACGAATCTGATTTATAAGTTAACATATAATATACACAACATATATTATAATTAAATAATATATTTAACTTCTTTCACCTAAAAAAAAGTCATCCTTATGTTATATTTAGTGTATGTTTGGTTGGGTTTATATTTAGATAATAAGTATTTATTACGCAAGCCGAGATAAAATTCCTCTCACATACTTACTTCGTATACTGTGAATCACGATTTATAAGCCCTTATTGCCCAAAAATAGTGTGTTTGCGATCACTTAATTTTAGAGAATAAGTCCTTATTACGCAAGTCGAGATAAAACTCCTCTCACATACTTACCTCGTATACCTTAAATCACGATTTATAAGTATTTATTACCTAAAAATAAGCTATTCCAAACACACACCTAAAAGTCAAGTGTTTTTGCCATCCACTGTTTGTTCATAATGTTCTCTGTACCCAATCTAACGCCATTTCAGCTGTGGCTTGTTGGTGAGAGCATTTTGCTTTCATCTATCAAGTCATGAGCTCAACATGGCAGCCTGGATATCGAACCTGGGATCTTTTCTCTAATGAGGTATTGCAAAATACCTCTCTTTTTGATTAAAATACTAAAAAAAGTAACAACATTACATAGATTAATAAAAATATGAGAAAGCTTCAGAAAAATACCTTCAAAATATCAAAATCCTAAATCAGTTTTCTTTCCTACAATAATTTAGATATTGACTATATTTGATTAGTAATTCATAATTCATTTTAGCAGAAAGTCACTTATTTGAGATTTTTAAATTTTAAAGGTTTTTTTTAAATTTCCTTAAAAATAATTAAATTATTTATTTTGTTATAAAATTTATAAATTATCCTCAACATATATAAGTAATTAGATTGAGTAGTATATTTAATTAGTTCGAAAATTTTATCATTTCTTAGGAATATACTATGTGAAAAAAAAATCAATTCTTTAAACATAGTATATCTTATACTGGAGTGTGGGAGTAAAAATAATAACAACAATAACTTGTGTTTTATGACTTCATTATTTTTATTATAATAAAAAATTACTCATAATAATCATAATGAAAATGAAAAAAAAATGAAAAATGAAATTATTACTACATTTCATGATGAAAAATGAAATTGAAAGAAAAGAGGGGAAAAGTATTACTCTATTTGGTATTTAATATAAGACATATTTATTTAATTTGATTAGATTAAAGAAGTTAGTTGAGTTAGTTAATATGACATATATTTTTTAAAACACTCTAGTCATTTTCTTCAATTCTCTCATTCTCTCTCCTCCTTAATTATTATTGAAAGAGTATCAATATGAATAAATTAGGAAAAGATTGATAAATGTGAAAATTATGTCTTATATTTAGAACCAAAATCAACTCCTCAAATATGTGTTATATTTAGAACCAAGGGAGTATTATTGTTGTTGCTGCTATTACTATACTACTACTAAGCAAAGTGGCTTTGAAAAAAAAAATGTCATGTTTATGAAAAGAATGATTTTCAGTTCACGGTCCCTCTTAGGCCTATTTTATTCTCATTCTACATCACTATTATTGTGGCAAAAAAAAAAAAAAGACCCTATTATTCTTTTGTTCCCCCCCCAACCATTGGTATTATTATTTACATTCACTACTACAAAATATAGATTTTACTACTCTAAAGGACATCCTTTTTTTAAAAAATAAAGTAAAAAATAAACGCGATGGTATTTTTATAATTATGTGTACCAGTTTTAAAAGATTAGGCGTTCCGATATAAAAAAAAAAAAAAAAGGGATGCCAAAAGTTCACCTTTAGCGTCCCTAAATAAATTAGGGATGCCCAAGGTGCCAAAGGTGGGATCTTTGGCGTCCCCAACAAAGGTGTGCTTTGGCGTCCCTAAATAAATTAGCAACGCCAAAGGTTCATCTTTGACGTCCCTAATTTATTTAGGAACTTCAAAAGATGGTTCCTATTTATATTAGAGATGCAGAAAGGTTGCTTTTTATTAATTTCGTCTGTGTGCTTCGTTTTTCATTTTGCTAAGAAATTTTTTTTTGTCTTGTTGACCCACTTATATTTATATCTCTTCTTAGCTTCTTCTTCCTCTAATCTAAGACTTACTTTTTCTTGCTTTTTTAATCTTGCTTTTTCCCACTCTTTTATCTTCTCTCTCTCTCTCTCTCTCTTTTTGTTTTCCTTCTATTTTATCTTCTAACTCATGTTATTATAGCTTGCAAATTGAGATTTTGAAACATTCGTTTTGGTCTGCGTTCCAACCGAGAAGACGAGTTCATCTCTCCTTATCGGATTTCAATTTTGGAGTTATTATTGTATAGATTTTAGATTTGTATTTCATATGCTAGATCTGTAATTTTATTGACTATGATATGATTGTGTGTGAATTAGGGAGGAATTGTTGAATGAGATGTATTATAACATTATAATTTCTAGTTTCTACTTCATTAATATTTTGGTCTCCTTCTACCTTCTTTCTGATGGCTGTTGGTGGGAAAATGCCAGAGACCTTTAAGGCATCCCTATTTTAAGTTTGACTAAAAAAAGTTTGAACAAAGCTAGCAAAGTGGTGGAAGTGTGGTGATGCCAGAAAAGGAAATTCCATAGCCACAAAGAGAATGGAGAAAACTAGCATTTGTGTTCAACAAAGCTATTGCAGAGGATTATCATCTGAAACTTGTGTTTGCTTCTGTAAGTGACGACCTCAGCATCTACAAGAAATTTAAAATTCAAATGACTGTAGACGTCCCCATCTTAAAGTGGGGACGTCTAAAGTCTGACACTCAACTTTTGACGTCCCCATTTTAAAATGGGGACGTCTAAAGTACAGACTCTAGATGTTCTTTATTTTACAGACGTTATTGTTATTTTTTACTATATCGCTCACATAGACGTCCCCCTATTTTCAAACATTAAAAGACCTAAAAGAAGGATGTTAAAAGCGGTTTTTGTAATATTGATTTTAACAATATACTTGTGAAAACTATATGGAAAGACAATGTTATTTCAATGTGGATGAATACATATATACAAGAGTGAGTCATGTATCTCTATTATGCTAATATTTTTTACTCAGGTGTATCCTCTCTCCGTAATATTTGTCATACACACACAGTTAGTATCTATTAATATCTAACAATATTAATATCATATATTTAATTTCCAACACCATTGTTACTAACAAATAGGACTATTGCCACTAAAAGTTAGTTTAGCTAATAAATAGTTTACTTATAACTCACAAGGATAAGAGTTCAAATTCTGATGCCGATGTGAGAAACCTCTATAAGTGCTTTTTAAACCCAAAGTCATATCCTGACTTTAGTAATTCTCTGGGACCCAACTCACCTAGACTTTTTTGTAACAAAAAACAAATAGGACTAGTCCAAACAAATAGAAACAAACACCTCATACACCATTTATAAAAGGGTTAAAAGTGCTAATATAACCATTAATTTATATCAAAAGTGCAAAAGTAACCATATACTTTTTTTTTAATACAAAAGTAACTATAAACGTTATAAAAGAGGGTAAAATTAACCATGACATTAATAATCCCAAATGTCTGTTACTTTAAGCCTTTTTTATGAAGGGTGATTGAACCATATTTTTATAAGATTTTTCATAATTAAATTGGGGGTTTTAACAAACTTCTTAGATTATTATTGCATGATTAAGCACTAATTTGAGTTAGGGACATTTGTATTGAATTAAGTGTAATTAGGGGAAAAAAGTCATAATTTGCTAATTATTCATGTAAATGATTTCTTAGACTTTTGATGCTACCTTGTGCTTAATCTAGCATTGTAAGTGTTTAAGAAGAAAATTGGAGATTTTGGAGGGTCATAATTAATATTTTGAGGACTGGTGGAAATTACAGAAAAGGTCCCTAGAATTTTAAAAAGTTGCACATCAGTGAAGAAAAAGGACCAAGGAAAATGACAGAAAAAGGCTCAGATTTTTTGAAAATTTAAGTTCTGCCCTACAAATGTTTCAAAAATTTGCACTTTAATCTCTCCACAAACTTTTAAAGTTCGCAAATTGGTCCCTATTCAAAAATAGGTTTTAACCGATTGTCTTCTTCTTCCTTTGACACTTTTAGGTAGAGAAGGAGATCGGGAGCACCAGAAAGAGACGATAATGTGAAGAGAGCTTGAGAGATGAAAGGAAGGAGATGGATCACCACCACCATTGGCGACGTCCTATCACCATCAACTCCACTGTCGGCGAGAGAGCTCGAGCTTGGGTGTGGCGGCAAAAGCAAGATAGAGATTAGAATCAGTGAGGCTGAGCTTCAAAGTGTCGAAAAACCTTCCTCCATCTTCACCGTCGGTTTCCTTGCCATCGCCGTATTCAATGGAAGCAGAGGTTGCCATGAGAGAGTTTGAACCAGACCACCAACGACCTTCTTGCATCTCCGATGACCTCCAGCGTCCTCTTCCTTCGTTTGTTCTAATCTTAACACCATCAGAATTTTCATCCATCATCGAACCACCATACCTCACCGTCATTCTTCCTCCCTCCCTCCCCCCACCATTGGCTTCATTCTCACACCACCGTCAGCCACCACCTCCGTCAATCACCACCACCATCGCCTTCCACTCCTTCATTCCATCATATGTTCCAGATTCTCCTATTTCATTCACTTTAGTACTAAACTGACAAACTCACCTCCTCTCATTCTCTACAGATTCAACACTCCATTCAATCTCCAGTTTCCGGCGAACTTCTCTAGTTTCCAACGAACTTTTCTAGATTCCGGTGAGGGCTTTAATTTTCGGTGGGATTTTGAGTTGTGGTTATTTTAAAGCAATGAGAGGATGATTCTTTTGATTCTTGGTGATGGATATTTGTGCTTGAGCTCAATGGACCACGTAGGAGAGTTTTTCTATCATTCTTTTAGTCTAGAATTATATATTTGGATTCCCTAGTCTTAGGAATTATCATATATGATTATGGAATTGAGATTGATATTAATTGTCTTTGTTGGTTTGATATTTGTAGTTGAGATTGGATTTTGTAGTGTGAAAATTATATTTGTTTGAATTTCTTTGTGATTTCAATGAGATTGTGTTAATTAGCGAGTTATTGTATAGTTAATGTGGTTGATTTGTGCCCTTGAAAGGCTGTTTAGCACTCAAATTCAAGAAAACTCATTTTACATTATTCCAATTTCAATTACATATTAAGTGATTTTAAAAAATATCTCAAAAGGTAGTAGCTAGCTATATTTGTAGGAGCTACTATTAATTAGGAATATTGGACTCAAGTGTTATCTTAAGGTTTTTCTTAAGACTTAATGAATTTTAATTCCCATAATCTTTTTAAACAAGGATAGTTACTTTCTTTATTACCAAGAGCATTCATCATTCATATTTTCAACTCCATACCACTCATTTCCTCATATCCATCCCACTTTTATAAAAATATCAAAAATAATAGTTTAGCTTTTAATTAAATTGCATTACTTCTTTAGTTATTAATTTAAAAAAAAAATCCTAAACCAACTTTCCGTTATTTAATTGTATTTGCATGACATTTAGATTACTTAGGATTCAATAAAGGTTTCTCGAGAAGAAAGAACAATCCTAGGTTACCTATACCTAATCATTGGTTAAGTTTTTATTGTGGACCCCAAAGACTAATGTACAAAAGACCCTCATCAAAGGGGGTTAAGATACTAAAATAGCTATTAACTTATATCAAAAATACAAAAATAGCCATCTACAGATACGATCAGGGGTGACGTGGATGTTCCCAACCCTATCATCATATGCAATCTTCCATATGCGATCAACTATTCTCCAACCTTGACTAACCTTTGTCCAAAAACTTTTCAGCTACCAGCCCAGAAGCTAGCTCGGGTAACTACGGTTGAGGAACTACCTTTTAATGAGTACAATTAGGTTATTTCACAAAAAAAAAAAATAATAATAATGATAATTTTAGATTAATCCCTTGATACTTCATAGAATTAAGCCATTTGAGGAGATCATTTTGGGAATCTTATATTTCATTAAAGAGTGGCCTAATGGATAAAGCTCCTTACCAAGTAGTGGTTGGGGATTGATAGATGAAATACAACCTTTCCCTAGTACGCAAAGATGTTGTTTTTAATATTTGAAACCGATTTCAAAATTTCACAATCTATAGATAGAATGGTATTTCGATATTTTACATAGATAAGGAATAGCATCAGACTTATGGTATTTGTTTATAATTTTGAAGATTTAACTATTGTTAGGGCCTTCAGGCCAAAAACCATTTATTGTTACTTACTTGCCTATAATTTGCTGGGGCCTTAGCTTTAAATTTCCCTGTTCATTAACGGTTTTACGGATGGCTTCTCTTTAATTTAGGGTGATCATTATGCCTCGAAAAGAAATTTCAAAGACAAAAATGCTTCCGTTCGTTATCATAAATGACAATACATGTATCGCGTTTGACGATATTTATCGCATACTTATACCGGTTTTGGGGGGAAAAAAACAAAAAGAATTTGAATACGTTTTTTTTGGGTACAATACGAATACGCTTACTAGTATTGGGGTTTCATAGCTTTGAAAATGCTAGGAAATTGCAGGCACATGATTCAATTATTACGGGACCAAGCCAAGTCAATATTGTCGGCCCCATTAATGTCAACTTTACCGAAGTATTTTAGTAGTAGTTTCTATTTTTTATGAAATATAGAACTCGAGAGGTTCTAGTATTTTGGAGTAATTTCCATGATTAATTAAGCAATAAAAAATAAATTGATCCCATATATTGGTTTGGGTGCAAGGATTGACGGTTTGAAGTTTTTGAAAAATTATATTTTTTTCCCAAATAACAACGTTAAAAATTAGATTGTTTTACCCACATTACAAAATACTGCTTTGGTCTTATTTATTGATTCATTTTGATAAAAAAAATTTGATCCCTATTATAAGTCTAATTTCAGAGTAATAAATGTGTTTTTTACTTTTTTGCCCCTATTAATTGTCATAAATAAAAAGAATTTATTCATGTTGACTTTTGAAACCAATCATAGATAAGAGCAAAATTGAAAATTTAGACCATAGTTAATTAGCTAACAAACTCTCCTTGGTATCATTCTGGTTCTATTTATAAGTCTAAATTGATTAACTCTCATATATCAAGGAGAGTTAATTAACTCATTAATTATGGGCTGAATTTCTAATTTTCCATTATTTATAGTTGGTTTCAAGAGTCAATATGAATAAATTCTTTTTTTCATTGCAACTAATAGGGGAAAAATTGTAAAAAAATGAATTTATTACTTTGAAACTAAACTTATAATAAGGACTAAAATTTTTAGTTAAAATGGAATTATAAATAGGATCAAAGCGGTATATGTGAGTCAATTTATTTGGACTTATAAATAGGATCAGAGCAATATTCATCATATGAAGTACAATTAATACCCGCCTTTTGAAATGGTACCAATTCTAAATATAAAACCCAATTAACTTTTTTTGGACAAGTTAAAGAAGTTGTGAGCAAAAAAAGAGAGAGTACAAGTTAATGAAGTTAAATATATTACTTAATCATAGTATATGTTGTGTATCATTATATTATATATCAATTTATAAGTCAAACTAACTAGTTTAGAAGAAAAATGATAAATAAAAATACTTTAAAATAATTTATTTAGCTTCATTAATCTCCCAAAAAAAAATTAACTGGATCTTATATTTAGAATCGGAGGCAGTACTTTTTTAAAACGAGACCAATGTTAGTTACGTATTAGAAAAATCTTAAAATATCTTATTTTCAATAAAACTCAAACTAAACCGTTTTACTTAAAGCCGCTACTTAGAATCTTTCCTTTGTATTAAAAAGTTAAGCAGCAATTTTGCCTCAAAAGTTTTCACCGAGTGGCAAATTTGCCTCGAAAGTTTTTTTTGGGGCAATTTTTCCCCAAAAGTGTCAAAAGGGGAGCAATTTTGCCTTAACTGTTATCCCAATTAATTTTGACAATTAGTTGGTAAAATATACTGAGCTGGCAGTCTACATGTCATCTACATCATTTTTATTATGGTGTAAATTTGCCTCAGACATTTTAAATATAACTTTGAAAAAAAGATAAAGTAGAAGACATATGGACTTTCAGCGTAAATTTACACCTTAATCAAAATAATATGGATGACATGTGGACTGCCAGCTTAGCATATTTGATCAACTAACGATCAAAATTAACTAGGATAGCAGCTAGGGCAAAATTGCTCCTTTTTTTATACTTCCAAGGCAAAATTGCTTCCCAAAAAACTTTCGGAGTAAAATTGTCTTTAGGTGAAAACTTCTAAGATAGAATTGCCGCCTAACCCCATATTAAATTTAATCTTATATAGTGTAGTAAGATTGTTACATGAGTTAAGATGCAAATTTAACAACAATGGTCTTTCCAAAAATGTGCTTAGCATAATAAATTTTGTAGGGCGCAAAATTATTCAAACATTTTAAAATGAGGTAAAAATAATAAAACCGTTAACCTATTAAAACCATTAGTTTGTTAGTTGTTGGGCCCACGAGGTCAGATGAAATATCCTCTCTTCTCCCCGTCAATACTCAATACTCTCACTCTCACCCCCTTACCCTTCCCTTCTCTCCTACTTCTATCCCTCTCACACTTAACCGCCAGGCGCTAGCCACTCACTTCGTCCTTCATAAAAAAGCCCCAATTTTGCTGCCTTGAAGAAGCATGTTTTGTAAATAAGATTAGTTCGACTGTGCAAAACACAAGTTGTAACTGGTGTGTTTTTGTTAGTTTGAGCTTCTTTCTGCCATCAGTTCCATCTTCGTCTCCATTGCTCCCTTTTCAAGAAACCCTCGACCTCTTCACTGCAGAGAACTCTCTCCCTTTTCACTTTGCCACTAGAGTAGGATGAGACGGCGCTGTGAGGTGATGTTTGGCGAGAAAAGTTGAGAGGATCCTCACAACCTTTGTTGACGTCAACCTTTTTTAGGACTTGTCAGTAGGTCTTGGCGGAAAGAGCAAGGTTAAACACTATAAAAAGAAAAAGAAAATTAGTGACATAATTGCATTCCATCTCTAATCTGTAATCCCTTACAAACTCCATCACTAAAATTAGTGACAGAATTTAGTGACGAATTAGTTATTTCGTCATTAAATTCTGTCACTAATTCATCTCTAACTCCATCATAAAAAAATTAGTGACTAAAATTAGTGATAGAAAAATTCAATCACTAATTTCTATCCCTAATCCGTCACTAATTTCTGTCAAAAATATTTTGTGACAGAATTAGCGAATGAAATTTTCCGTCACTAATTTTTATCGCTAATTCGCCCCTAATTTCTATCACTAATAGTTAACTTTTTCAATAATTATATTTTTTTCATAATTATAAATTTAAATTATTATAAAATTATAATATAAATATTAAAATAAAAAATTAAAAATTATTAATTCATATTTATTATTTAAATTGAAATTATATTATGATATATTTTAATTTTTAATAATATATTATATACAAATAAAAATATAAATTTTATAAATACAAACAAAAAAATATATTAATAATAAAAATTTAGGTAGAATATTTACATAAAATAAAATAAGAAAACTAAATTGAAATATTTAATAACATATTAAATTTTGTATTTCTATTTTTGTTTGCAAAGCACAATGTGTGTGTGTGTGTGTGTGATTTTGCATTTAAATTACACAGGTCCTTCTTAGTTCAACTAGCAAAGGTACTGGCACTTATGTGAGATGTCATAGCTTCGAATCCCAACTTAATCACAAAATGCAAACAATTTGTGACTTAGACACATGGCGATTGATTGGGACACGTGGTGGCCGAAGGCGAGGAGGCAGTGGCTGACAGGGACACATGGCCAATGGTGGATACATATGGCGGCCGCTGGCAAGGAACATGTGGAGGCTCGTAATGAGGACATGCAGTAATTAAAATTTTATAAAAAATTTTGTGATAGATTAGAAATGGAAATTTTGTCGCTAATTAGGGACTGAAAATTCCATTGCTAATCAGTGAATTCCATCACTAATTAGTGACAGAATTTTCCATCAGTAATTAGTGACAGAAAATTTTCATTGCTAATCCATCACAAATTAGCGATGGAATACAAAATTCCATCACTAATTAATTAGTAATAATATTTTTATCGACAAAAAATCTAATTCCGTCACTAATCCATCGCTAATTTTCGTCACTAAATTGATTTCCGTCACTAATTTAATGTGTTTTTGTAATAAAAGATGGCTCACAACTACTTGTTAGTGTGAAACTGTAGGAGCTCTTGGCTGGCTCGCTATTATGGTCAACCTTGGATGGAGAACCATTCGTAGCTAACCCTAGAACAAGGTGAAGGCCTAAGCTACTAGAAGTATGACCGAAGCCCATTTGTGAGAGATTATTAATACCAAAGGAAGGAATGAGTAGAGGAAGGAATCCGGGTTTTGGAAATTATGAAAGTAACCTCTTTGTCTCTATACATAAGTATGAGATTATGGGTGGCTTTTGGATAAAAAAGGTGCAATTGTACTCCCGTTTGCAAAACCCATGCTTCTTCAATGTAGCAAACGCAGCCGACAGTTACGCCCTGTTTGGTACACTGAAAGTGGAGGAGGGAAAGGGAAGATGGTAAAGTTCTGTACAAAAAAACGTGTTTGGCTACCCAAAGTGATGGTAACTCACATTCCCGCCAAGTTCAATCTTCCTTTAAATGTGGGAAAGTGGGCTCCCACCAAAAGTAGGATGAACCTCAAAATGTTCCCGGGATGCGTAAAACGTGGGACAAAAATGCCCTTAAAAACATATTAAATAGGTAAAAGACGGAGGCAGAACGCACGAAAGGCTTTGGTGAACCAGATTGGTGTGTCGAAAGCTTGTCTGGAAAAGGGAAGAGGCGAACGGCGTGAGAAATAGAACTCCGAATCAAGGCAATGTTCATTTGATTATGTTGTGGTCTATGGCGTGAAGTGGGCAATATTTTTGCTGTCTGCGTTTTGTGTTGAACAACCGGAGAAATGCGCAAAAAGCTAAAGGCTGTGTGTAAATGGGTTAATTTAGTATAAGCTTATAAATTGGTATGTTTGTGATGTAGGTCTTGTTGGCTGAATAGATGTGAAAGAAAAGCAAAGACAAAAGCTGAAATGTGTGTGGTTGCTTGCTATATGACAATATGCTCTGTTTCGTGTCTTGCAATTGGGTTTTAATTTTAAGTAGATGTAATTTATTTCATGAATGCTTAACTGTGAATGAAGTTCAAAGTTTTGTTGGCTGTGGGTAATGTCGAATGAACATAGGTAGATGGAAGCAGTGAAAGATAAACAATGTCAATAGAAAGATAGAATAGGTTAGATGATTTATGTATAAGATAAGTGAGTTGTGTTTAATGTGTGAAAAGTGTAGGTGTAATTATGTGCATTGGCTCTTAATTTAAAATGCGATTTGTTTAAATGTGTTAATGTGGTTTAGAAAGAGGAGTTGGTGGATTATACTGTAAAATGAATCAATTTGGGAAAATGGTGTCGGTATGGAGCCACAATCGGATCAAATGTTTGCCATGTTGGCTGGGTGCCTGCTTTGCTTCTTGCAGTTAGGAGGTTGCTTTTAACCATGATAGTTGCTATGGGAGGAGGTAGACAGAGGCACATACCAGATAGGTTTTTTATATTAGATTTTCATGCATAGTGAGCAAATTTGAAGGCAATGATATACAATAGTGACACCACTTGCTTCAACTAAATTAGGATATATTGGGTGACTTTTGATAAATTGTGTCATATGTTAGATACAATTGGTGGATTAAGACCAACAAAACATATATTATTTGATGAGCCAAGTAGCAATGTTCCTGCACATATTGGGGCATCATGTCAAGAACAGGGTCATTCAGTTTGAATTTGGTAGGTCGAGTGAAACAATTAGTAGATACTTTAAAATTGTGTTGAATGCAACAATTAGACTACAATAATTGGTTTTGAAAAGAGCAGAGGCCATCTGGAATACTCAAATGATCATCGCTGGAAGTGGTTCAAGGTATAAAACTTTTGTAGTGTATCATAAAGTGTATTTACTTTGTATGCAAAAGTGAAATGTTTAGGGCTGAAAATCCTGATTGTGTTTGCAGGGGTTCTTAGGTGCATTAGATAGTACTCACATTCGTGTACAAGTCCCGACAGAGTATAAGGGCAGGTACCAAAATAGAAAGTACTACTTAGTTGATACGAGATACACGAATTGCCAAGGTTTTTTGGCACCTTATAGAGGGCAAAGGTATTAGTGCAAGCATTTCACCCAAGAGGGGGGTGAATTGGGTGATACCAGAACTTTCGTTGCGTATAAGAAAATTGATTGAATATTTAAAGCAGTTGAGAGTTAAGAGAAATATCACTGAAGTGTGCACCGGGAGTTATACTGGTTCAGCCACAACCACTTTGACCTACGTCAAGTCCTTATAGCGTCTCTGAGAGTTTTACTATATTCTCCAAGATTTAGTGGGTTCTTGGCACCTCAGTACACAGCAAGTTCCTTCACTTGGACACTCGCTCCCCCTTACACGTTGTAATCAAATCCCTAACTCAAGGTTCCACAACCTTAAGTTATCTCAATAACAAATATTGAGTTTGTAATAAAAAACTCTCTTACAGAGCAAATATATAATCACTGAAGTACAATGAATGAGTATAAGAAAACAAAGCACTAATAGTGTGTTGATCAGTGTATTCTCAATTCTTGTGTCTTGTTTTCTTCTCTTTGAATGCTTTATATATATAGATGATTTGTAATATCCGTTGGAAGCAATTCAAACATGTCCGTTAAAGTCGCGCAGCAACGGTTGACTATTCTTTGAATTTTGAAAACTATTCGTTTGCTGTAGGTAGCGGTAGGTGAACGTTCGGACACTTTATTTAACTTTGCTCTTCTTACATGATCTCTTCATTGTTTCTCTACAAATGTACTTAGAATACTAATGCAATGAAGAGTTAATCATATAGATAACAATTTAATAAATATTCGATCAAAAACATAATTTCTAGACTGCCTTACTCGAGGGGCTACTCGAGTGATCAAGCTTGTTACTCGAGTGGTGCCTCGAGTAAATCTCTAAAAAATCTAGCAGTGAGCAATTCAGCATCTTACATGAGATATTATTCGGGTAAGACATTGAGTGAGGTATATCGCAAACCTTGGAAATAGTGGCTACTCGAGTGGCCTTGTCTTTACCTTCACTAGTTACTCGGGTGCTGACTGTGGTAATATGGTTACTCGAGTGGCCTTCAATTTTCTTCACATCTTACTCAAGTGGTCCCTCGAGTGAATTTCAAATAACATGGCATATTACTCGATTACTCCTTCGAGTAATTGCATCAAATTCTTGGCTGAGAGTTTGCTTTTTGATTACTCGAGTGGCTACTCAGTAATGCCTCAAATAACTCCGCAGATTACTCGAGTGGTCTTTCGAGTAATGCCTCATTTTTAACCTGGTTACTCGAGTGGCTACTCAAGTAAAGTGTTGCATATCTTGGCCGAGAGCTACTGAAAGATTTTGGACCTGCTTACTCGAGTGGCTACTGTAACACCCCAAATTTTATATTCACCAAATATATTGTAATTATTTGGGAAATTCAATAAAATGGTGAATATTCATGAATTTGGATTTTATGAATTTCATAAATGTTCAATTTCATGGGAAATTGGGCAAAAATAATTATGGAATTAATTTGGGTAATTTAAAAAGCCCAATATTAAGGTCCAAAAATGCAGGAATATTAGAGAAATTATTTGGTCCAAAAATAGATGGAAATTGGCCAAAGAAAAAATAAGAAAAGAAAATAGATTAGAAAGGTAATGGCAAAATTGTAATTTTGCCAAAATAACACAAAATACATTATTTTCCAATTAATTGAAGTTAATTTCAATTAATTAAGGAAAATAAAGGTTAAAAATATATTTAGAATATTTTGGTCGATTTAATATGAATTTATGGAAAATTTGAGCAAAAAGTGCAATTTTGACCAAAATTGAGACTTTACGTGTATACGTAACCGGAACAAGTTGTGAAGTCAATTGAGACTATAGGGAGGAACCCCTAGGTGTCTTCTACATGTGGCATAAAGAAGGAAATATTGGTTGGGCTTAATGAACATGGTTACATGTACATAGGTTTATGTACATAAAACTTCATTTTTGGAATTTTGGAAAAATTGTTAAACAATTAAAGCATAATGTTATATATAATAAAACATATGTTGCATCTCCTTCCTTCAGCTCATTCACGCACAGCAGACCTGAAATAGAGAGAGGGACGTTGAGGTTTGGAGAGAGAGAGAGAGAGAAGAAGAAATCTCACAAGGTAAGCCGATTTCTCCAATGATTTCGCTCCTAACGCATATAACCCCGATCCTAAGCTACTCCTCTTTGTTCTTTAAGGTTTGGAAAGCTCAAATTTGGTGTTCTAAAGGTTAGGGTTTTCTGCCATTTTTGGGAAAAGCTTGTGGGAGCTTGAGGTAACTTCCAAACCTTTATATATTAACTATTCTGGCTGCTGTGGGCAATTTAATCGGTGAAATTTCGCCGGATTGCCATTGGTTTTAAATTTTGGAAAAGTGTATATCTAAGGGTTATGCTGCCCAATTTTTGTTCAAATGGTTGTTATAACTCAATTAGATTGTTAATAAAGTGGTTAGGAGTAAAAAGGAACGTGTTTTCGGAGCCGAAATCGTAAAACCCTGATTTTTCCCGGAGAACACAATTATTTCGGCCAGGGATGTTTGAGGGCCTTAGAGTTGGATTTTCAATGATTTGATGATTCCATTGGATTCAGTGGAAAAAAATAGGTGGGGTTACAGTTGGGCACTTTTTCAGAAAAGGCCGAGAAAGCATAATTACGGAAACGCCCCTAAAACCCTAAAAGTAGGGCTGCCAAGGGCAATTTCGTAATTTGACATTGAATTTGGTAATTTTGAGCCTAGAAATGGATTTCTTGGACGAAAATACATTAGGATAGACCTAGTAAAAAAATTTTGGGAAAACGCGCCATTTGGCCAGGTACGGTGGGGCCGAGCCGGGGTCCCAGGGGCATTTCTGTAAATTTTCACCATAGGCTAATATAACCACAAGAAACACTATGGAAGTGTCTAAAATGATACTTGGATAGGATATGACCTATTTCTTGTACATTTAATATTTTAGGATCGAATCAGGAGTCGAAAATCGACACGTTTCACGAGGCGCACAGAAAGGGGTCGATAAAACTTCAAGGTAGGGACTACTATCTCTTATATACTATGTGACTATTTGTATGATACATGTTACTATATTTTGTGATCTGAACACATGCTGGAGGCACATTACCTAGCTGTGGTCTAGGACCTAGCTGAGGTACACTAATCTTACCTAGCTGTAGTCAAGAACTCAGCTGAGGTACATGTAGGGGTTTCAACGGGTTAGTTGGCCCTGAATTTTGTGTACACACACGGATGATATGAGTTTTCATTTTACTTGATACGGTGCATTACATATTTAATTTTTGCATTTTATATGTTGATCGTATGTTTCTACTGAGATTCCTTGGAATCTCACCCCTTTTTCTAATCCAAATGTCTCAGTGGGTGCCAGCGGCTCGAAAGCCAAGGATGCAGAGAAGGGAAACTGACGGGCACGTTTCCCAAGATGTATACAATGGTTGTATATAGCCTGTGTGTGAAATAGTTTTGGAACATTCTGTATATATTTGTCATTATTATCGATTTATGCTCTGTTAATGACTGTCTGTAAACAAATACTTATTATCAGTATAACTGTACTTTTCTGTTTGCCTATGGAACTTGTTCATTATTGCCCTGTGCATATCAAAATGGAAACGGGTGTTGACAGCTACTCGAGTGAGGCCTTTGTAAATCATGTTACTCGAGTGGCTACTCGAGTAATGGTCTATATAACTTTGCATATTACTTGAGTACTCCATCGAGTAACATTGTCCAAATTTTGGCAGTGCCTTACTCAATGAAATTTTCATTGGTTACTCGAGTAATTGCTTTCCTTACCTGAGTGGCTACTCGAGTAAGCTTTTATAGAATTGGTTCATCACTCCAATGCTTACTCCAAGTAATGCTTTGCTACTTTGTTCAAAGTCCATTTGTTTGTTATAAAATTTTTCTATATTATTGATCCAACCTTTGTTATCATCAAAACATATGGGATCTAACATTCTTCCCTTTTTTGATGATGACAAAACTTGGTGATTTTCAACAAATTTTTTCTTTAAAATTGAGTTTTCAAACATATGCTTCTCAAATACTTTTCATATGAAATCTTTTGTTTAATGTAAACTTGAAAACTCTTTTGAAATAGCTTGTTAAATATTTTTCAAAGTTTTTGTTCTTATATTTACTTGTTTACCTTGCATACACAATTGAAACACATTGTCCCACAATGCAATATAGTGTTACTATAAATTTTAACTTTAATGGCATAGCAAATTGCATAACTTAGAATTCAATACTTAACTTAGAATTCAAAGCTTAAAAAATTAAAAATGCCCAAAACCCAAAAGCCCTATACACCCAAATCCCAATCAACTTGGCCATTTATCACACAAAATCACTCAGGCTCTTCTCCCCCTTTTTGTCTTCATCATAAAGGTGGAATTAATCATGAGGAGGAGTATGTGGCTTGGCTGCTGAGATAGGAATGACAGGAAATGCCAATGATTCATATGAACCATCTGAATTGGAAGGATCTGAAGATGATGGTTCAGGATCAGGAAGGTTTACTGGTGGTGTCTGAAGATCCTCTGGAGGATTCATTGGAGATGAAGGATAAAGAACCAGAGAAGTAATTTCTACTTCCTCTGTAGCAACCGGTGAAAACTCAAGCACCTCCTCAGTGTGTGCAGGTGAAGCAATGAGAGTATATATGGGCTCTGGCTGAAAAGGCTGAGGTAGATCATCAGTAGTGATGTGGATAGGCTCGGATGTGTCAGGGTCAGGCATAGAGAACAACACATTGCTAGGTCCACTCTTAGAGGGTCTATGCTCAGTGGGTATAGAGGGTCCTGATTCAGGGACAGGTATGGGCTCAGGAATACCAGAAGGACCAGGAGTAGAGGATCCAGATGCCATAGCATCTAGTCTAGCAACAATGGATCTCAGAAGCTCACTCTGGGCACGTTGTTCAGCAAGAAACTCTCCGTGCCTCTTATCCATCTTTTCCACAAGTTGTCCCATCTTCTCATTCATATGAGTGACCAATTCCGCATTGGTATTCGCAATATCAATATGGAAACTCCTCAGGATGTTCTCCATAAACATTTGCATTACGACACCAAAGAAGGATGGAGAAGATATGTTGGCTGGAGCAGAAGACTGTGTGTCATCCATTCGGCTTGTTGTTGTGTCAGTCTTCTTCTTTTTCTTGGGACTTGCTTCTAGAGGTGTCTTCAAAGGAATCTCAATATTCAACTTTCCAATTTGATTCCTTCCCACTGGTGCTAACCTCTCAACCGGCTCCATACTCTCTAAATATCAAATCTTGTTCTTCTTGAGAAATAAGGAAATAAGTTGAGGATAAGACATTGGAGTAGTTGGTTTTCCTTCTTACCTATACCTCTTGATTTCATTGAAGATATACTCTCTCAAGTCTTTTTGCTTTTTGAGGATCACTGAGGTGAATTTTCTGAAGTCCCTCTCAATGAAATGAGTGAAGTTGTTAGACTTGTTCACCATGGCTCTAGAGTAGATATACCATAGGACTCTATGAAAATCACTCATATCACTTGGATTGAAGTTGAGAGGTCCCACTATCTCACCAGGTCTAAGGATAGAAAATATCTGGTTTGAATTAAGATTATAGTAATCATCATCAGGAGGATTTTCTATTCCTAACCAGGTATTGATTCTGGAAGGTGAGATTAGAATTCTTTGTTCTTTAACCTCAGAAGTCATCTCTTCTTCCACAGACTTCCTAATAGGATTTTTAATCGGTTCGAGGTTACAATAAAAATGTCTCACATTTTTGTGCAAAAAGGAAGCTTGACAGATAACCAGGGCATATAGGAATCAAGGTAGGGACTCAGATCAAATTTCAATACCTCTTGAAGCACTTTGTAGTCAATGTAGTGCATCTTGTACACATTCCTTCTTGAAAAATGACTCAGATACTTCTATGATTCTTCAAGCTTTCTTACGTTGAATCCCTTTGGAGGAAATGTAATTTCTTCATCTCTTTCTTCTGTTTGTTTTGAAGTTTTCCCTTTCTTTGCTTCCTTAGATTGGAAAGCTTCCTCAAGCATGCCTACCATGACTTTGGTAAGCTTCTTACTCACCTTAGGCTTAGGAGTAAAGGTAGGTGAGTCGAATGAATAAGAGGAAGGAGGAGATGACTCTTTTGTAGTTTTCCCTTTTCCAGGGGGTGGATTATTCTTAGATTGAGCTCTTGTGGTAATGGGTTCCTTGATCACAACCCCTTTCACTTTAGGTTTGGCTTGCGGCTTGGTCTTGGATTTTGGTTTGGGAGAAATTTTCCTGTTCTTGGTAGGAGGAGAGGAATGTGAATAAGAGGGTTGACATGGTTCAGAAGACTCAGAAGGAGTGCTAAGATTTGGAGATTTTGTCCTCACTATTGTGATTTTAGAAAAACGAAAATCTCAGAAAAACAGAGACATGTGTCGCGAGTAAGGCAGATGATTCAGTGCAATCTGAGAGGTTTTTGAAGGTGTAAATCACTGGGTTTTGACGGTTATGGGAAGAGAAAGAGATTTTGAAAAGTTTTTGTGAGAGCACTAGGAGAATCACTCGAGGAGATTTTGTGAGAAATGATCGAGTATCGAGTTGAAATAACCTAGAACCCAACATCACTCGAGGGCCTACTCGAGTGATCATCAGCTCCACTCGGGTAGTTACTCAAGTGATCATACTAAAAAATTTCCAAATACAGCAAATTTGAGAGCATACCTGGTATGAACAATATTGTAATTATTCATGTATATTCCCTCGATCATTTGATGACTCTTTAGAAATTATTTGAGCTTAAAATCAGCAGATTTGAAATCTGTGCCCAGGTTCACTCGAGGCCTTACTCGAGTAACGATGAAGTTCACTCGAGGCCTCCCTCGGGTAAGCAGTCTGTTCACCTTCTGGCTGTTCATTTTCAACCGTTGTGCCGTTTCATTTGAAATTAATGCTTCATTGGCATATTTCCAAGTTCATTACTCGAGTGGCTACTCGAGTAAGGCATCCATTACTTCAAGTTGTCACTCCGATAATGCTCATTACTTAAAGTTGGCACTCAAGTAATGTTGTCCTTGCAAAACATTTAAAACAGGTTTCATCTGGTCTCACATTAACTTTCGAATACAATTATCTATGCCGATAAATCACATAATAAATATTAGAGTACGTAATCAGAATCCCGGCAACCTCGGGTTACTTATATAGAATGGGTTTAAAGGTTTCCCAAGATAGGGATTACATATCCAAAATTTATATACATCTCATATACATACAGTAATCCCAAAAGCCAACTAGATAACCAACATCCAAAATACAAAATGTCCCTAAAGCCCTAACCACTCCTGGTTGGCCGCTTCCCTCTCGAGCCACATGCCCTGTCTAAAATGTTAGTCATTTGGAAAGAGTGAGATTCAAAAGAATCCTAGTAGTAACAAATCACTCATACAATATATAAACACAAGGCATGTAATGTATCATGTTCACCAGCATCATCAGCAACACAATGATCCATAGCTCAGGCCACAGACGATAGCACTCACTGCTGTATCACAATGCACTATGCCCGCTTTCACGGTAATCACAATGACAGCTTTCACTGCAAACACTATGCCCGCTTTCACGGTAATCATAATGACAACTTTCACTGCAAACACTATGCCCGCTCACGCAGTAATCACTATGCCAGCAGCATCACAAAAAACAAGGTATCTCAATGCACAACTCCACAATGCACAAAGCTCCATAAGGCACAATGCTCCACATTATATCTCAATGCATCTTAAAGCAGCAGCAGCAGCACACAATGCATGATAGGCAAACATACAATACATTTACATAAAGTATAAGAGAGGAGTCACTACCTGTATCTTTCCTTACGTTCTTTGGCACAGTAGGCTCACGCGTCTGGCAGATATCAAATCCTATACCAAATTAGGGACAACCATCAATCTCTTTCCAAACACTTATTCCATAATACTTTAAGTTGGTTATCATTTAGGACTCTTTAGGTAGCTAATAGAGGCCTAAACATATGCCTAAAGGGTTAGGAGAAACTACCCTGAAGATCCCTTTTTTTAAGGTAAAACACATATTTTTGGCTGGCTCACTCGAGTGAAGATGACCTCACTCGAGTGATGAGACACTCGTGCCCGAGTGAGAACGTCTCTCACTCGCGAGTGTTTGATAGTGAGCAACCATCATGGCCAGAAAGTGCTCACCGTACTCGAGCACATAGCTTTGCACTCGGGTGATGACTCCAACTCACTCGAGTAACCGAAAGTGCAAGACAAGAAGTGAGAAACCGAAAGCACAAGCAACATTAGAGGGACAAGCTCACTTGAGCATACCCCCAGTGCTCAGGTGAGAGGCCTGTACTCGTGAGTGTCAGGTCATACTCTTGAGCATTGGCCAGTGAGTGACAACCCGAGAGTAAACCTAACTCTAAACTCACACCATCACTCGAGCAATCCCTTTCTCACTCGAGTGACCACCAACTTCACTCGCGATTACAGAAGTACACTTGAGCTCCACTCATAAAACCCAGGCAAAACTCGAAGCAGAAAAGGGAAAATATACGCAGCACTCGAGCATGATCTTCCCTCACTCGAGTGTTGTGCATCAGAGACCAGAAACGCAGCAGATAACAGAAAATTCCCAGATGGCCAAAACTAATGCCAATGACTCCCAAACTTCTCATAAAGCTCATACACTTACTCATGCCTAAGGAACACATTGGCAACTTCCAAAACACCCAAATACCATTCTAACCACAATCAAACACTTAGGTCTCTATGACACACCCAATGTCCAAATTTCATTCAACTCAATTCAACTTTCCAAATCAACTCCGACAATCAAATAACTCCACAATAGACTAATTCCAACAACAATTACTATGAATTTCATTCATTCCAAAATAACCATAAATTAGGGCAAATTTTCCAGAATTTCTTAAACTTATAAAAAACTCATAACATATATATCAAAATGCATCAAATGCCTACCTTTTTCACTTTGCCAAATCCAGAATCTTGATTCTCCAACTTTCAATTTCGTCTGACACCCAAATCACCACTAATCAACGTTCTGAAACCATCATAATGAAGTTCTTAACACTATGAACAAAATTAGTGAAGAGGATTTGAGCATAAGAGGATTATTACTCACCCAAAATCAAAGCTTTCTCTTTCTCTTCCCTTGCTTGTGCGCTGGAAATAGAGAAAGAAGAGAGAATATGAGAGATGGTGAGGTGATGAGGAAGATGATGATGATGATGATGAAGTGTTTCCTTTCCCTTTCCCAACACACAACCGAATAGGAGAGAGAAGAGAGAGAAAAGTAGAATTTTATCCTCTTGTGCCACATCCAATTGTTCACACTATGTCACATGTCACCATCTTGTCACTTCCACAATGAGTTCACACAAGCTTAATGCACAAGATCCCGACCCATATGCAAAAAATCTCAACCATTGATCTCTAATCATCAAATGCACATATATCAAATTTACATCATATTTCTCTAAAAGTGTTTAATTACACAAATTACAATCAATATCAAAGTCATTAGCCCTTAATCCTCAATTGGGATATTACAGAGAAAGCAAAAGAGAGATAAGAGAGAGCAAGAGAGAGATAAGAGTAAGGAAGAAGAAATGATGGTGCCTCCCCTATACTTCCTTGTTCAGCCGAAAATGGGGAGGGAAGAGAGAGAAATAATTGTCTTAAAATGTAATATTTTATTTTTCTCTTACCCTCTCTCTTCATCTTCACTTGACACATGTCACAATCTCATTAGCTCTCCTAAAAAACGTAACTAATTAGTTACTCTAACCACTTCATTAGCCATTTAATTACACTTCTCATTTTCCTCTTAATGAGTAATTAATTTCTCCCTTTATCACTAATTCATGGCCAATAATTCCATTCTTTCAATTTTTCCACCAATTATGGCATATTAATTAAAATTGCCACAACATGCATAATGATTCCAATTTAAATTCACAAATATCCATAATAATCCTCATTAGCCCTTAATAAAAAATGGGGGCATTATAATTCTCCCCTCGTTCAATAAATTTCGCCCTCGAAATTTGTTACACATTATTAGGCATAAACTCGGGTAATCGCTTCTTCATGTCCGCTTCCGCCTCCCAAGTTGTTTCCCTTGGAGACATTCCCTTCCAGACCACCTTCACAAACGGTAAGCTCCGATATCTAAGCCGCCGCTCTTCTCGATCAATGATACGCTCTGGCTCTACCGCATAAGTGTAGTTATCTTTCAACTCAATCATTTCATACTCAATGATATGCTCAGGGTCTGGTTGGTACTTCTTGATCTGCGGACATGGAACACATCATGAAGTTTGCCCAAACTTGGGGGTAGTGCTATTCGGTAAGCCACTAGCCCGATTCTTACCAGAATCTCAAATGGACCAATGTACCTCAGACTCAACTTCTTCCGCTTGATTGCTCTCCCGGTGCCTTTAACCAAATATACTCTCAAGAAAACATGATCCCCCACTTTAAACTTGAGAGGTCTTCTTCTTTTGTCAGCATAGCTCTTCTGTCTACTCTACACTGCAAGGAGCCTCTACCTGATAATTCTGATTTGCTCAAAAGTTTGCTCAACAAGATCCAGCCCATACAACTTCCTCTCAGACAACTCTGTCCAGCACAACGGTGACTGGCACTTCCTTCCATACAATGCCTCATGCGGAGCCATCTGAATGCTCGCATGATAGCTGTTATTATAAGCAAACTCAGCCAATGGAATATAGTAGTCTCATTTTCCCCTGAAGTATAGGACACACGCTCTCAACATATCTTCCAATGTCTGAATAGTCCTTTTTGACTACCCGTCTGTCTCAGGATGGTAGGCCGTGCTAAACCTTAACTGAGTACCCATAGCTTCATGCAGAGCCCTCCAGAATCTATAAGTAAACTGCGGATCTCTATCGAAGATAATGTTCTTCGGTGTACCTTGGAGTTTCACTATCTCTTTGATGTATATCTCAGTGTAATACCCCAAATTTTGAGACTCGAAGCTAGAGAATAAGCCTAAAATAAGTGGATTGTTAAGCCTTGGTTTAGCAAGATCCTAAATTTTGATTATGGGTTAAGGACTCCAAAAGTGGAGGTAATTATTGATAAATAAACCCTTTTAGAGAATATGATGTGATTTGGGATTCGAATGTGATTCGTATGTGTTGTGAGCTGTGCCCAAACCCTGTATTTGAGTTCAATTATGGGTTAACATCTAAATTGAATAAAAATAAGGGGGAAGGCGTATGTATGGTATAAATGAATGAGAATGTGTTTGGTGGTGATCCAAGAAGAATTTCCATAATCAGGGGCAAAATAATAACGTTGTCAGTCAATTGATTGGTTATTGAAGAGGAAGCTTATTAGTGACTCAAAGATCAATGGTTGTGATTGATTTTAAGAGATCATGAGGGTGGAATCCCATGTGTTTGTGTGTATGTGAGCTCAAGGAAGGATATGGCAAGATGATGACAAGTGGCATCATGTGAGCCATTGGATCAAGTCAAATGTTTAAAGTGCTTTTTCTCTTCCCTTTCTCTTTCTTAGTCGACCAACAATTGGGGCAAGGGAAAAACTGCATTCACTTCATCATCTTCATCTCATCTGCACTCTCTCTCTCTTATGCTCCATTGACGCCAAGCTTGAAAGAGGAAAGAGAAAAGGAAAGGTGAGATTTTAGCCTTGTAGATGTCCTCTAATGCTTAAACACTCTTCTATAATGTTGTTCATAGTGATGAGAGCTTCATCTCTATGGTTTTAGATTTGTGAAAGGAGGTGTTTGATAGCTTGAGGAAAAGTGGAAAGATGAAGAATTAAGGAATTGGTTTGGGAAAGAGGAAGAGGTGAGTGTTTGATGCCTTTTGATCTAAGTTTTGTGATCATTGGTTCAGCTTTGTGAATTTTGAATTTTGCCCTGATTTTGGTATATTTGTGAAATGGAAGAATTGGTTGTGTATTGTGATTACAATGGTGCCATATTGTGTTTTGGTGTCATTGGAATTGGTTAGGAATGTGAAATGGAAAGGAATTGCATTGTGAGTTTTGAATTTTGGAATTGTGTTGACATATTGTGTTCATTAGGAAAACATGTCAATGTGATGTGAAAAAGGGAACCATTGAAAGCAATTATGAAAATCTAGAATTCTGTCTATTGAATATCTGTTATGGGCAATCTGTTTGTATTGACGTTTTGAATGGGTAAATGGTGTCTAACAATTTTGAAACTTTTCAGTCTTAAAGTTCACATTCCAAGCTTCAAAATGGATATATAATTTGTGTCATTTCGTTTTGTGAGCTGGGATTTATGGTTGCCTAAAGTTTGATGTCGAAACTGGACTTAATTCTGGAGCAATGTGGGATTTTGTGTAATTTTGGAATTGTGTGGTGATTTCTGATAATGGTTCATATTTTTCCTATGAAGAGGACTTAAATATCTTTCATTTGACTTTAGAATCACCTCATTTTAATTTTTCTAGAATTAGTTATGATCTTTTGAAGTTCAACCAAGAAACAGAATTTTCTTGGCCGCTGCCCAAATATTTCTGACCTATTTTTGGCCTTGGCCAGTGGATTTGTGGACAGCGGTCAACCCCCAAAAATGAAATTTGGGACTTCCGAAGATGGTCTTTAGTCAAGTGTTTTTCCAAACCTTTAGGCATAAGTTTGGGCTTTAGTTAGCCACCTAAAAGTCATGAATGGTAACCAACTTTAAGTGTTATGAAAGTGAGAAATTGGAAACGAGAATAACCTTATGTCCTTGATTTGGTTTATAGGGTTCAATATCCGCTTAGATCATGAATAGCCGGTGCTGGAGCATGCGTGGAAAGAAAAGGGTAGGGAACTTGCCTCTCCTGCATGTATTTGATATTTGTATTAGTGTGTTGATGCATGTTATTACTTTGCTTGATTATGTGAAGCATGTATGAATGATTCGAAGCTATGTTTCAATCTATATTATGGCCATAAGTATATTGTTTGAAGCATTGAGCTTACAGATTTGTCATTATGTGAGCATAAGTTATGTCATGCAAGCATGGCTGCATTAAACATTTATCGTACATACATATTGGTATTATTTTTCTATTGAGATTCTCTCGAATCTCACCCTCCTCTACCAACATTTTAGACAGGGTGGTGGATAGAAGATGGAACAAGCAACCAAGGGCGACGAGGACTCCTTCGAGATATAGTTTTGGTAGTTGGTTATCAATATGGATTGGGATGATTATATATGGGTTGGATGTATATTTGGTTATTTGGATGTATATTTGGAATGAGATTTTGTGTAATCCCCGTATGAAAACTTGTATATGGGCAAATGTGCCCTGTGAACTTTTTTTAGTCAAGATATGGAACTCAGGGTTTGCCGAGATTATTATTGTGCACCCTGATGTTTATAATAAATGTGATTTATCTTCGCAAAATAATTGTATTCGAAATTTGAATGAGACCAGGTATATTAGATTTTGAAAGGTATTGGTGAAAACCCTATCTCAACGATGGGATTGTAAATGAGTTTTGATTATTATTGGTCTCTATTTCATTTTAATTATGTATTTTGGATATAATTACGATGGGGGTTACACTCAGCCCACTTATCAGGAGAGAAGCTAGAATTGATAGGTATGAAGTGCGCTGACTTCGTGAGTCGATCAACAATCACCCAGATGATATCATAGTTCCTGATCCTAGGCAGACCCACCACTAAATCTATGGTCACACTCTCCCACTTCCACTCTAGAATTTTTGGACTCTGAAGCAATCCAGGCGGTTTCTGGTGTTCAATCTTCACCTTTTGATAGGTAAGACACCTCACCACGTACTTAGTCACATCACTCTTCAACCTTGGCCACCAGTACATAGATCTGAAGTTGTGATACATCTTGATCACACCAAGGTGAAGAGTATACTAACTCTTATGAGCCTTATCAAGAATTCTCAGTTTCAAGTCAGCCTTCAGTGGAACATGGATTCTCTTCTAGTAACACTCCAGTCCACTAGGTGACAAATCATAATCCCGAGTCCCTCCTTGCTCAATCATAACTCGGATAGACTGGGCTTACTCATCACACATTTGAGCCTCTTCAATTTTAGTCCTCAGGTCATTCTCCCCTTGGACCACACCATAACTGGCACATAGGATATTATTCGAGAGATTCAAATCCCGAAATTCCTCTATTAATTTCTTCTCTTGGATCATCATCATTGCCACCAGCACTGCCTTCCGACTCAAAGCATCCGCGACGACATTAGCCTTACCCAGATGATATTTGATCTCCAGGTTATAATCTTTCAGCAACTCCATCCACCGATGTTATCTCATGTTCAACTCTTTTTTATCATACATATATTTAAGACCCTTGTGGTCGTAGTACAATTCCACCGTCACACCATACAGGTAATGACACCAAATTTTCAATGCAAACACAATTACCGTAAGCTCTAAATCATGAGTGGGGTAGTTCATCTCATGTGGTTTCAGCTATTGAGAGGCATAGTGTAATACCCCGAATTTTGAGACTTGAGGCTAGAGAATAAGCCTGAAATAAGTGGATTGCTAAGCCCCGGTTTAGCAAGATCCCAAATTGTGATTGAGAGATAATAACTCCAAAAGTGGATGTGGTTAGTGATGAATAAACCCTTTTGGAGATTATGGTGTGATTTGGCACCCAATATGATTCGTATGTGTTCTGAGCAGCGCCGAAACCCTGTATTTAAGTTCAATTATGGATTAACATCTAAATTGACTTGAAATAGAGGGGAGGACACATTGTGGAGGAAAAGGAATGATATGGTATGTTTGGTGGTGATTCAAGAGGAATTGCCATAATCAGGGGCAAAACGGTAAAGTTACCGACCGATTGATCGGTTACCGAAGAGGAAACTCATTGGTAACTTCAAAATCAATGGTTGAGATAGATTTTTGTAGAGATTAAGTGGGTGGAATCCCATGTGTGTGGGTTCATGTGAACTCATAGAGATGGCTTAAGGGTGTGACAAGTGTCACAATTTGAGCCCTTGGATTGGGTCAAAGATTCAAACTCTTCCCTCTCTCCTCTCCTCCCTTATTTGGACGTTTTTGGGCCCAAAATCTGCATTCACTTCATCATCTTCATCTCATCATCTCATCTCTCTCTCTCTTGGTTCTCCATGGACGTTCCAAAGCTAAGAGGAAAGAGAAAGAAGAAGCTCAAGGTATGGTGCCCTAAATGGTCTCTAATGGTTAAATCCTCTTCTATAATCTTATTCATAGTGATGAGAGCTTCATCTCTATGTTTTAGATTTGTGAGAGGAGGTGTTTTGTTGCCTGAGCAAAAGTGGAAAGATGAAGAATCAAAGAATTGGCTTTAGGAAAAGGAAGAGGTGAGTATTTGAAGCATTTTGACCTAAGTTTTGTGATCATTGGTTAAGCTTTGTAAATTTCGAATTTTGCCCTGATTTTCACGTGATTTTTGATTGGATGAATTGGGTTGTGTTTTATGTTGGAAATGGTTTCATGTTGTGGTATTTAATCATTGGAATTGGTTTGAATTGGATTGGACACAATGGTTGCAAAACTGGAAATTCTGTCCAGTGAGAATTCTGTCTGGGCAGTCTGTTTGTGTTGCCGTTTTGAATGGGCAAATGATGTTAGAAAATTCTGAAACTTTTCAGTCTTAAATTTCACCTCCCAAGGTTCAAAATGGACATATAATGTGTGCCATTTCGTTCTGGGAACTGGGAGTTATAGCTGTCCAAAATTTGAGGTCGAAAATGGATTCTGTTTTGGGACAGTCTTGAATTTTTGGGAATTCTGTATTTATGTGGTGATTTCCAGTATTGGCCAATATTTTTCCTGTGTAGAGGACTTGAATAGCTTTCATTTGGCTTTGGGATCACCTCATTTCGAGTTTTGTGGAATAAGTTATGATTTTTAGAGGTTCAGCCAAGAAACTGTATTTTCTTGGCCGCGGCCAGCGGATTCTGGGCCGCGGCCCAAATGTTTTTGGGCAGTTTTGGGCCGCGGCCCACCCCCAAAAATCAGCATTTTGGACTTTTAAAAGGTGATCTTTGGTCAAGTGTTTCCCAAGCCTTTAGGCATATGTTTGGGCTTTGATTAGCCACCTAAAGGTCGTGAATGGTAACCAACTCTAAGTGATATGAAAGTAAGAGTTTGGAATAGAGAATAACTCTATGTCCTTGCTTTGATTATAGGGTTGATGTTCGCCCTGAACGTGGTTCGATATTCGCCTAGTCGTGAGTAAGCGGTGCTGGAGCTTACGTGGAAAGAGAGTAGGGAACATATCTCTTCTGCATGTATTTGATATATGTGTTAGTGTGTTGGTGTATGTCTTAGCTTTCCATAATTGTGTGTAATTTGAAGCTATGTTTCAATTTATGCTATGGCCATAGGTATATTATTCGAAGCATTGAGCTTGCAAATTGTCATTGTGTTATCATGAGTTGTGTGATGCAAGCATGCCATGCATTAAACATCTATCGTACATGCATATTGATATTGTTTACCTACTGAGATTCTCTAGAATCTCACCCTCCCCTGCTAACCTTTCAGACAGGGTAGTGGATCGAGGATTGAGCATGCAGCTAAGGGCGATAAAGACTTCCTTCGGTTGTCATTCTGGTAGTTGGTTATCATCCTAGATGGGATACATGTACTTGGGATGAGCATTTGAGTATTTGTATATGTATTTGAGGAGAATTGTGTAATCCCCATATGAGGGCTTGTATGGGCGAATGTGCCCTATAAAGCTTGAGTTAATATATGAAAATCGGGATTGCCGGGATTATTATATTGTGTACTCTGATATTTTTAATGCGATTTATCTTTGTGTAGTAATTGTATTCGGAATGTGAATGTGAGACCAGGTTATAAATGATTTTGAAAGATATTTGTGAAAACCCCGTCTGGTAGATGGGTTTATAAATGTTATTTGATTGTTATTGGTCTCCATTTCACTTTAATTACATAATCCGGATATAATTATGGAAGGGGGTTACACATAAGCCACCACTCTTCTTTGCTGCATCAGGACACACCCTAACCCCTGCTTACTCGTATCACTGTACACGACATAAGCCTCACTGGGATCATGTATAATCAACATTGGTGCCGTAGTCAACCTCTCCTTCAGCTCAATGAAACTCCGCTCACAATGTTTATCCTACAAAAATGGTTGATCCTTCCTCGTGAGCTTGGTCATCGGCAATGCAATATGCGAGAAGTTCTGAATGAACCTCCGATAATAACCAGCAAGACCCAAAAAACTGTGAATCTCAGAAACAGTTTCTGGCCTTTTCCAATCAAGTACTGCTTCCACCTTATTGAGATCCACTGAGACCCCTTCACGTAAGATAACATGGCCAAGAAATTTTACTTCCATAAGCCAAAACTCATACTTACTCAGCTTGGCATAGAGTTGCTTTTCCCGTAAAATTCTCAGTACAATTCTTAGATGCTGCTCGTGCTCTTCTCTACTCTTAGAGTATATCAAAATGTCGTTGATAAACACTACCACAAACTGGTCAAGATATTGTTGGAAGACGCAATTCATATAATCCATGAATTCCGTCGGTGCATTAGTCAACCCAAAAGGCAACACAAGGAATTATAGTGCCCATACCTCGTTCTGAAAGCAATCTTCGGAACATCCGCTGCCTTCATAAGCAACTGATGATATTCTAACCTTATATCAATTTTGGAGAATACACACGAGCCAGATAATTGATCTAATAGGTTATCGATTCTCGGGAGAGGATACTTGTTCTTGATAGTGACTTTGTTAAGCTCTTTGTAATCAATACAAAACCTTAAGTTTCCATCTTTCTTTTTCACAAACAACACTAGAGCTCCCCACGGTAATACACTGGGTCAAATGAACCCTTTCTCAAGCAATTCTTCAATTTTCTTATTCAACTTTGCCATTTCATTTGGGGCTATACGGTATGGGGCCTTTGATATTGAACCAGCTCTAGGCATAATCTCAATTGGGAACTGCACTTCCCTTTCTAGCGGTAATCCATTAAGCTATCTCTCTTTACACAGAAAAGAACACCATATACCCATGGCATCCCTTTGCAAGATATTTCTCCACTTTTGCCGTTGAAAGAAAATTCAAACTGGCATTCACATTAACATCACTCTATGGAGTAGGATAAACTATCTTCTTATTGCCACAATCAAGCAACACATTATTCGCTGTCAGCTAGTCAAAACCCATAATAACTTCTAGTTGTTGAAGCGGTACATAAATCAAATCAACCACAGACTCAAGTCCCTCAATAACTATCATACAATTGAGACAAGCTTCGGCCGTCACAACCTTGACACCCATTGGCGTTGACACAACCAAGTCAAACGGCAATTTATGCACATGCAAACCCAGGCGCTTTACATAGTTATAGGCAATAAAAGAATGACTTTCACCCAAATCAAATAAAGCTTGTAACTCATTACCACCGAGAAGAATTTTACCTTGAATCAATTCAGGCGACTTCCGGGCCTCCTCATGTGTCATCACGAACACTCGACCCTGATTCCTGGGCCTTTGTTCCATCTGCAATCGTGGTCACTTAGTAGAAAGATGACCCGGCTGTTTGCAATTGAAGCAAATCACTTGCCCAGCACAAGTTCTGCTTGAATGGTATTTCCTACACTGATTGCATACTGGTCCTGTTGGAGGTCTTTAATCACCATGACCCCCATATTGATAGGGCTTCTTGATATTGCCCCCAGGTAAGGACCCCTGTCACTTCCGCTTCTGGGAAGTATTTGCCTTGCTAGGCTCATTGCAACTGTCCTTACCCTTAGCTGGGTATAACTCTCTCAGATTATTCTCAGTTGTTCTGCACTCCTCCACTGCCTTGTTGAACTCAATGAATAAATGAGTGGCTCATCTCTTCCTTAACTCATGCCTCAACCCCCGAATAAGCATCTCGAAGCTCTACTACTCATCATCTTTATGCCGGAGGTAGGAAGAGTATCGAGATAGCCAGATGAAATGGGATAAATACTCATCAAAGCTCTCCGTATCACCCTAGTTGATGCTAGAAACTCATATTCTTTTTCAAGCCTCACCGACTTGGGAAAATACTTCTCATTGAATTGCGATTGAAACACCTTCCAAGTTAATGGTATGTTCCGGCTTTGCAAGGTGATGGCTATATTCCGCCACCACCGGTTTGCATCCCCCTCTAGTTTATACACATCTAGCTTCGCCTTCACCTCCGATGGACACTCGAGGACTTCAAAGATATTCTCTAACCGATTTAGCCAGTCCTCAGCAGTTTGGGGATCAAATCTCCCTCTGAACACCGGAGGCATGTGCTTGCAAAACTTAGGGACCCAAAATTGTAAGTCTCTTCCCTCACGAACCGGTACCCCATGTGACTCTTGATTAGGCACCGTGTGAGGTGGGGACTCTTGAGACCGAATAGACCCTTCAGCCATCTCTTTATGACGAGTCTCTCCCTGGGTTTCCTCTTGAGTGGATTAACCCCTCTCATCATTACGCTTGGTCCTTTCTTCCCTAAGTTCTCTTCTTAGCTCAGCAATCATATCTCTTTATTCCTTGATTAGACCCATCATCTCTTGCATAGGGTCAGGTGGATTGTCATTCAACTCCTCCACCTCTGGGTCCGGTCTAAGTCTAAGGTGAACCATGATGTCCTTTAACTCTACAATAATTCACCACGTTAGTTCCATAGCAAATGTATACACATAGTCCATAACACTTATATATATCCACAACCAGCAGAAATACTCATGTGTATACAACAATCAATCCTAAGCCATCATTTATGACTAAGGCAACAACTATGGAAACTATCCTAGCAATTCTCACTCTTGCCAAGAACTACAGCTCTGATACAACCAAATGTAACCCCCTTCATGTCATAAGCCGAGATTAAGTTCATAAAAATGTGATTATGTGGAATTAGAGACCATAACACGATTTGGGACTTAATGAAAGTTTCTTTTGCCCAAAATAGGATTTTTAAAACTTTTCTAAACCTGTTTAACAACAGTCTCATGTTCACACTTCAACTTCACAATTGGCCTATACAATTCGATTCCATTTATAAATATCAAAGTACAATGTAAATTCCCGCCACACTCGGGTTCCATTAATCAACTAAGGGTATTACAAGGCACAAATGCCCATAATCTATTTCCATTAACTGGGGGATTACACAAAATTATACCACAATTTCAAAATATACAACTGCTTCCTATCAGATGTCCAAAATACATACAACTAATAACCAATATCCAAAATAAAACTCCTTGCCTGGAGCTTCATCTCCTCTTCGTCACTCGGTTTCCTTTAGATCCTTCAGCCCTGTCTAAAAATTTATTTTTTTGGGAGAGTGAGATTCTAAGGAATCCCCGTAGTAACAAATCACTTATAGTATGCACAACCACAAAGTATGAAAGCAAATCATCACACAACACATAGCAACTATAACGGCAGTTAAAGTGACAAGGGCAAGTATGACTTGCGTCACCCTTACGTTTGCTCATTATGTATTGCACATCCACATGTTCATATCACATATATCACCACAGCTGGGATCCATACAGAATATTTCATATACACACAGCCACACTGGCCGGATAATCAAACAGGAATTCACAATTCCAAAACGCAGCCTTGGCAATTACAACGGTAGATGCAACAACAGGGGTAGGTGTGATAACCATCACCCCCAACGATTGCTCACGCTATAATGCCCTACGGCCGATAACACATACACATGTTCACAATGGCCAGATGCTAAAGATTTTCACATAAAACAATTATAAGTCATGATACCAAGCATCATACACAACATGAAAGAAAAGTCACTACCTTAATCCTTCCATGCGTGCTATGGCGCCGGTCTCTCTCGAGTAGGGCAAATGTCAAACCCTATAATTCATAATTAAGGATGAAGAGTCAATTCTCTATTCCAATGTTCAATAACTTCTCAACTCTTAAATTGGTTATCATTATTATCCCTTAAGTACCCATAAATGCTTCTAACAAAAGCCCTAAAGGGTTGGAAGAACTATCCCAAAGATCCCCTTTTGGAAGCACAAGAACTGATTTTTCATTGTTGCACTCGAGTGAAGATGGCCTCACTCGAGTGATGATGCACTTTGCACTCGAGCACAAAGCTTAACACTCGAGTGATAGCCAAATGCTCACCCGAGTTCAAGGAAGTGAAGCATAAGAAGTGTTAACCCAAGAGCAATGAAAATTTTCAAAGAAGAGGAGCACTCGAGTGAAGACCCCTATCACTCGAGTGACAACTTAAGACTCGCAAGTGTTAAGGCACACTCTTGAAATTTGGCAGCGAGTGATAACCCGAGACGAGAGTTCAAGGTGTCAAATACACCTCCACTTGAGTAAGAGGAGGCTCACTTGAGTGAGAACCCACAACACTTGCAAGTGAGGCAACACTCTTGCCTTTTGCCCGGAAGTGTAACTTGAAAGCTGAAGGTAGAAAGGGAAAATGCACTACCACACTTAAGTGGACTCATCCCCACTCTAGTGATGCTTATCCCGCACTCAAGTGGACCCCAGATCACTCGAGTAATGCTTATTAGAAACCAGAAAGAGCAGAAAAACTGACAGCACTTCCAGATTTTTACCCAAGTGATTCCAATAGTCCCAAATACCAAACCAAAGCTACTCCAACACAAAAATGCACAAGGAATCACATGGAAACATAAGAATTGCAAAATTCCTATTCCATTCTCATGCTTTGGTCTTAAACCACAATCAATGGAAATTTCCAAAATCTCCAAAACTAACATTTCAACCTCTATTCCATTTCTGTCTATCAAAAACTCATACAAGACACCATATTCATGACAGCAACATGCCAAACTCTCAATTACCCTCATTTTTTAAATTAAGGCCAAAATTCCAAAAATTCAAAGCTAAATCAAATGCCACAAAACTTATATAGAAGTGTTTCTCTTACTCACCTCTATAACTTTGCCAAAGAGGTTTCTTGATTCTCCAATCTCCAAATTTCCTTGAGTGCTCAAACACCACCCAATGGAGAATCTAAAACCATCAAAATAGAGCCCTAAACCCAAGGAACAACATTAATGAAATGAGTTTTTGCAATTGGAGTCATTAGCTTACCTCAAACCAAGCTTTTCTTCTTCCCTTTTTCTTCAATAATGGTGTAAAAATAGAGAGAAAGAGAGAGCAAGAGAGAGATGAGAGTGAGAAAGAAGAAATGATGATGCCTCCCCCATACTTCCTTGTTCAGCCGAAAATGTGGAGGGAAAAGAGAGAGAATTATTTTAAAATGCAATATTTGACTTTTCTCTTATCCTCTCTCTTCATCTTCACTTGACACATACCACAATCTCATTGGCTCTCCTCAAATAAGTAACTAATTAGTTACTCTAACCACTTCATTAGCCATTTAATTACACTTCTCATTTTCCTCTTAGTGAGTAATTAATTTCTCCCTTTATCACTAACTCATGGCCAATAATTCCATTCTTTCAATTTTTCCACAAATTATGGCATATTAATTAAAATTACCACAACACGCATAATAATTCCAATTTAAATTCACAAATATCCATAATAATCCTCATTAGCCCTTAATAAAATATTGGAGCATTACACATAGGGTTATTTTTTTAATTTTTTTTTATCAAAGCATTCCCTCTGAGTTTGGTGAACTAGAAGAACTTGAACAACTTGATCTAGTGAAAATTTGTTGGTTGGAAAGATACCAACAACACTTGGAATTCTATCCATGTTATAAATATTGAACCTCTCGCATAATAATCTCACTGGCATCATTCCTTCCAGTTTCACTGGATCAATGTCAACTATTTCTACTGTTGACATATCATACAACCAACTAGAAGGCCCCCTTAAAAAAAAGCTAGTTGTAGAGGAGGGTGGAAGTCAGTTTTTCTTATTACAAGCAGTAGAGGAATAGAACCACCCTAGCTGTGTTTTGACTAAGGGTTCAGAAGAGATGAGCACAGGGATTAAAGGGTTATTGAAGGAGTTTAGTGTAGTATTTGTTGAGCCACACTCATTGCCACCTTTACGACCAGGACACAACCATACAATCATTCTTAGTGAGAGAGTTGATCTGGTTAATTTTCATCCTTACCATTATCTAGCTATGCAAAAAGATGAGATTGAACGATAAGTCAAGGGTTTGTTAGAAAGGGGGTGATCCAAGAGAGCTCCTCTCCATTTGCTTCTCCTATAGTGTTGGTTAAAAAGAAGGACGGAACATGGCAAATGTGCATCAACTTCAGGGAACTTAATAAAAGGACAATTAAGAACAAATACCCAATTCCTTTGATCGAAAAGCTGTTGGATGAACTTAGGGAAGCAAGATGGTTTACTAAACTTGATCTTAGGGCTAGGTATCATTAGATCATAATGAAAATAAGTGATGCATACAAGACAACATTTCGGACACATGCTGGACATTATGAGTGGTTGGTAATGCCTTTTGGGCTTACTAATGCCTCGACAACTTTTCAAGGGGCCATGAGCTCTATTTTTCGTGAATATCTTAGGAAATTCGTTTTGGTATTTTTTGATGATATATTGGTATATAGCCTTAGTATGGTTCTGCATATAGAACATCTTAGAATTGTGTTTGAAGATTGTAGAAACATCAATATTTTGTCAAGGAAAGTAAATGTATGTTTGCAGCCACTAGGGTGGAATATTTGGGTCACCTTATTCAGAATGGTGGGGTGTCTACTGATCCACAGAAGATTAAGGCAGTATTGGAATGGCCAGAACCAGCTATAGTCAAGCAACTTCAATATTTCCTTGGGCTGGCTGGTTACTATAGACAGTTTATTAAATCTTATGGTGAGTTGGCTCGACCTTTAATCAATTTTTTTAAAGAATTAAATCTCTCTTTTGGTGGAAGCATCTATTCCAAGACGTCAAAGATTTTATTTGCCACTATGATGTGTGTCCCCACTGTAAATATGATGCAGCTGCCTATCCCGGGTTGTTACAACCTCTTCCTCTTCCTCTTCATAGTAGAGTATGGGAGAGTGTCATAATGGATTTTATTGAAGGGTTGCCTAAATCCAATGGCAAGGATACCATTTGGGTCATTGTGGACCGGCTTAGTAAGTACACACATTTTCTTGCTCTTTCTCATCCTTTTTCTGCTTCGGTTTTGGCTCAACAATTCCTAGAAGGAGTCTATCAATTGCATGGGGCACCTATGGAGATAATTAGTGATCGGGATCCTATCTTTGTTAGTAATTTTTGGCAAGAATTTCTTGAGATCCTTAAGGTAGATCAAAAGTTGACCTCTTCTTATCATCCCCAAACCGATGGTCAATCAGAAGTGGTTAATCGATGCTTGGAAACTTACCTTAGGTGTATGTGTTAGGAGGTTCCTAAAGATTGGAGTCGCTGGTTATCACTTGCTAAGTGGTGGTATAATACCACCTATCATTCATCTACTAGAGTCATACCTTATGAGTTATTGTATGAGCAGAAACCGCCAGTTTATGTTCCTTATTTGCCTCATTCTGCTATAGTAGAGGCGGTTGATAGGACTTTTGTTGCTAGGGAAGGAGCCTTGTTGGTGGCTAAATATCATTTATCTCGGGCTATGAACATGATGAAGCAGCGAGCTGATTCTCATCGAACAGATAGGGAATTTTAGGTTGGGCAATGGGTGTTTTTAAAATTACAACCTTATCAGCAAATCTCTACTGCCACTAGAAGTAATTAGAAGTTAGCTCCTAGATATTTTGGGCCTTATAAGATTCTTAAGCGAGTGGGGGTAGTAGCGTATCAACTGGAGTTGCCTCCTGAGGTTAGGATTCATCATACCTTTCATATTTCTTTGCTGAAGTTGTGTCCCGATCCTTCTGTTCGTTCGCGTCATCCTTCATTAGATTTGCCAAAACCCCCTTCAGGTAAGGAACCTGAACAAATTTTGCAGAAACGGGTTGGTAGAAGGAAAGGACGAATTGTTACTAAGGTTTTGGTTAAATGGAAGCAATTGCCAGAAAAAGAAGCCTCTTGGGTTCTGCTGTATCGTTTGCAACAGCAATTTCCTAATTTTGTTGTTGCTAAGCCTTGAGGACAAGGGTTTTTCAGGGGGGTATTGATGTGTAAGGTGTGAATAATTAATAAGTGGGGGTAATTAGGTAATTGTCTTTAATAATAGTTTAGATCAAAGGCGGCGCTGACCAAGTCTATGAGGCTTGCCTTAGGATATTCTTATATAAATAGAGACTTAGGCATAAGTGTACTTACTTGTCTTGACATTTGAATGAATAATACAGTGTGATTCCAGTATTCTCTGTTCTTCTCTCCAATTCCCTTCCTTTGTTCTGACCTATCTCCCCTCTCTTCTCTACTCCTCTCCTCTCTTGTTTACAACATACACAACACCAGCCTTTTATCACCTTGATGCATTGAGGAATAATACAGATTTGAGTGGCAATGTCACAGGTTTATATTTGTGTGTCAATCCCCACACAAGTTCGTATAGTGATAAGAGCGTAAAGCTCCTTATAATATTCCCTGCGTTATTGGCCATACTACTAGTAACTGGAGCATCTTGCATTTTTGCCCAATGTGCTAGAAAAACGAAGAAAAATGATGAAGAAACACAACCACAAGATGTGTTTTATATATGTGGTTCTGATAGTGAAATGTTGTATGAAGATATCATTGAAGCCACAAAACAGTTGATGATAGATTTATGGTTGGGAAAGGGGCCCAAGGATGTGTTTATAGGACTGAGTTGCCTACAGGTGATATTATATTGTTGCTGTGAAGAAGCTTCATTCAGTATCAAACGGAGAAATCTCCAACAAAAAAGCTTTCACAAATGAGATTTGAGCTTTGACAAAAATCAAGCATCGCAACATTGTAGAGCTCTATGGTTTTTGTTTCAATTCACAATGGTCCTTTTAGGTTCATAACAATATTTTAGATATTGCTTTCATCATGGAAGCGAACTAGAAATGTGATGTATACAATTTTGGAGTGTTGATTTTAGAAATCATTAGGGGAATGCATCATCCGGGAGAACTTATTTCATATTTAGTTGAGAAATCAATCACCTTTGATTTGCTTAATGATTTATTAGATCCACGGCCTTCTCATCCCACAATGGCAATTGTTGATGAAGTGATCTTAGTTGCAAAAATAGCATTTTCTTGTTTGAATGAGAATCCTCGCTCCTGTCCAACTATGAAACAAGTATCTACAAAGCTTGCAAGGCCCCCAAAATGTCATGCAGAGGATAAATATCAAGCCATCACAGTTGCACCACTCATGAAGGATTGAACTCAAGCCATTTGTAAGAATGCCAATAAACAATGCCAGCTCCTTCTTAACCAAGAACCTACTTTTAGACTAATTTTCAAATTTTTATCTAATCTTTTTTAACTTTGATCATTTAAAAAATATGTAATTCGGTAATATTAAATTAATCAACCGTTGGTTTATATATTTTATTACTTGTATAGCATGTATTTCACTCCATGAGCGTTCTTTGTTTTATTACAATATGAATAAAAGTGTCAGTTGAATATTGTCATTTATGCCGTTCAAAAAAAAAAAAAGAATATTGTCATTTATAGTTTTGGTTTCCAAAGTATGATTTAATTTATATCATTATATTTTTTAGTTGCTAATTAAAAAGAACAAATATATGCTTTCCATAATAATGTGATTACTTTAAATTAAAAATATGAAATTATCAATTAGAATTAAAGGGTTGCTTGATTCTTTTTCAATTTTTTGCCATCAAAAGGTTTCAACTAATCATTCTTTCTTTTAAAAAATATATTCCCCAATAAGCATGCTTCTATGCAAATTAATTTTCAAGAATATATATATATATCTTACTTGTTTGACATATAATAATTTCTTTGAAAACTGAGTTAAATTAATCCAATAAATATATTATTCTTTAATATTAATGCCATAAATGCTCTAACAATGACTACGCGTCAGTGTTTTAAATATTGGACAAGATGTTAAGCCGGAAAGGTTCATGGGTCACAGTTCAAACGATCGGATCGGTTGGATTGTCCAGTCGGACAATTAATATAATAATTTAAAAGAAATAATATTATATACATAATTAATAGTATATTTATAAAGAAATATCAAATTGTTAAATATTTGAATAAAAATATCCTCCCAAATGCTATCTAATACTACAATATAGAATAGTTAAATTTATGATTAACTATTGATTCTATAATTTAAGCTTATTAAAAGTTGTATTTTTTCAGTTTGATTAATAGTACTTGTTAGAATTTCAAGTGCATCTGGAATTCTATTGACTTGCTGAAATACCTACACGAAACTGAGGCATTGATGTAGACTTCTATTACTTTACACAACAAATGCATCATAGAGAGGAAGAAAAGAGAACACTCTTTATAAGAGAATCTTTAATTTTTAGAGGGAGGATTGTGCGTGTTATATTCTAACTCTTTTTTTTTTTATTGAAATACTGGAATTCATTAATCCACTAAAAGATTAATACAACGACAACTCCAAAGAGCCAAAACCCCGGATCCCTCATCAACCACCGCCTGCCGATAAGGAGGTGGTGGTTGATCAAATATGACAAAATATTCAGGACTACTATGAGCTGACCTGGCTAAATAGTCTGCCTGAGCATTATACTCTCTAGATATATGGTTAATAAGAACACACCAATCCCTAGACAACCATAATCTAGCCTCCTCAATGACCTCTTTAAAAGGGTGTCTATCATCACAACCCCTAATAAGTAAATTAATCGCTTCAATACAGTCAGTAAATACCATAACATATATTCTAACTCTTTAATCCCTCAATCCCACATCCTTTGTATGGTATTAGTTTGGACACATGCATTACTTGATTTCCTGTTTATGTGTTGTAAATTAAGTAAAATTCTCTACAAAATCCAATATGGCGCTTACAGGCTCTCAGGATCTTGCCTCCACCACCACTCTGCTTCTTCTTCTTCTTCTTCTTCTTCCTCATCACCGATCTTCTTCCTCCGTTTGATTCTCCTTCACCGTCCTCTCAAATCGGCGGTGCTAATGCCACGTACTGGTCATGGATCTTGCAATACCTCTCCGACACCGACGACGATCTTCTCATTGAGAACGCCCTCTTCATCGTGCCCTGAATGCCCGTCGCCGACAATGAAAACACCGACGCGCTCCGCCCTAGAATCACGCTGAATATCTCTCCATCTCGATGCTCACCGATAGCTTCACTGCCCTCATCTTCTTCTTCTGCTCTCTCAGGTGACGATTTCTGTGCCTTTTCCTTCTCGATCTGGTCTGGCTCCTCTGTTCTAGTGTTTTTACTGGTGCTTTTTGGGATCTCAGGGAACGAGAAAAAATTAGGAAAATCTGTAGATCTTAACTTGTGATTGTTTCCACTAGGATTGATCTTAGAATAACCGTTCATCTTGAAATTACATATATATTCAACGACGATTGATATGATTGATTGATTGATAGAGAGGAAGAGAAAGATATAGGATAGAGATATGGGTGAAGTGTGAGAAAGGGCAGAAGAAGCTGTATACGTATGTATAAGGGGACAAATGAATATAGGTGAGGTGTTTGACTAAATGCGTGAGAGAGAGAGAGAAAGAGAGGAAGAAGAAGATAAGAAAGTGATGAGAATGTGGGGCTGCGAGGTGAAAGAGAATAGGTAGATTTGAAGGTGAAAGTGGAGTAACAATAATATTATTATACTGTGTGGTTGGAGTTGGTAATCTGAATTTTGAAGTGAAGACTGAAACTGAAACAGAGGGAACTTACTTGGAAGTGAGGGAGAGAGAGGCAAATTAGATTAGATTAAACTTGGGTTATAATATGCTCTTAGCTTGAATCTACAATGACTCGTGTGGTAGTATATGCCTTATGAGTTATGTCTAATGCAATATTTTATTTTGAGATGATCCAACTATTTTTGACTTTCGTGGTTTAAAAAAGCAAAAGAAACTATTTGCGATGTAAAACAGAAATGTATTTTCTTACTGACTATATTTTTGCACCATTACCCTATTTTTTTTTAATTAAGGGTTACAAGAATTGCTTCAAATGGTTTGTATTTTTGGGAAAACAATCTATACTTTCCTTCAATTTTTAATTTGGTATCTTTATCTTTTTCTCTTCTTATTAAATACATTAGTTTTATTCTTTTAGTACAATTAGGCATTACTTGATTTCCTTGCACTTGCAGGATTGTGAAGCAAAAACACTGAGGTTTGTATAGGTTTATCTTTGCTTTTACACCACTGTTACCGAAAGCAAAAATGTTACATTTGAATTGTCATTCAACTCCTTAATTTAATGTGTAGGTTGTGTGATGCATTGACAGGTACAACTTATTGATGCTGCGATGTCATATTCGCTTTACAAAACATAATTAAAAACCATGCCATGAGTATCAAGGAAAATAGAAGCATCGTTTCTACTTTGGGTACATAAGAATTAATATGCAAACTCATTCGAATCCATTGAATATTACTTGTATATTTCAAACTGCAGCATATGGGGAAAAACTGTACTACCGTTCAGTCCTGATGCTTAAAAAATGTTAGGAGCTGCGGTTGCTGCAAATCACCATGTAATAAAAGTTTCTACAACTAATAAATCTTCTCTGTTTTTTTGTGTTTGGTGGTGGGTGATCGGAGTAGTCATGAGGAAGGAAAGATATCATAAATGAAGGGACTCATCAGGACTCGGCTTTATTAGCAGGAGAAGCAAAAGAAGGTTTGTAATCTCACTCCCTTCTTCCCTTTATTTCTGTTCTATCCCCTTATTCCCATTCCTTTTATTTTCATTTTAGAATGGTACATCAATTAAAGAACACTTTATGACGGTTTTCTCTTTGTATTTCTGCAGGCTACACGTTATGATGTTGTATCATATTTCAGCACTTGCATGACAAGAGGAATTTAGTACACATTCTTGGCCAATGGTTTCAGTTCTTATTGTAAGAACCGGCTGACACCCAAGAGGGGGGTGAATTGGGTGTAAGATAAAAATATTAAGAACTTTGAAAATCTTTTTGCATCTTAGAGGAAGCAATAAATATGAAAGTAATGAATCATAAATCAACAGTTTATATATATGCTGGAAATATAAGAGTTTAAAGAAGAGAGTGTGCAAACTGTGATTTATCCTGGTTCGGTCCAATCTGCGATGGCCTACATCCAGTCCCCAGGCTCCTCCTGAGATTTTCAAATCCACTATCTTCTTGTTTAATCCAGGCACAAGAAAAGCCTTTACAAAGTTCTCAGCAAGATACTCCCCCTTACAACATGTCTTACGAGCAGAGCAATCCCGAAGACCTTTCCCTCCTGCTTACCTGTGCAAGTCTAACGTGCAGCAACGTTCTCTTCTGCTTACACCACTGTAAGTCTTACAAGCAGCAACGTTCTCTACTGCTTGCACCTTGTAAGTCTTACGAGTAGAAAGTTTTACCGGTGATTCTCTCTATAGCTTCCAGTAAGGAAATCAACCCACTCAAGGTCCCTCTACCTTGAGATCAATTCAGAAATATAAGTGAAAGTGTTTACAGACTCTCTCACAGAGTGGATAAAATACTCACTGAAGTACAATACAAATAACTTCTCTCTCAAAGGTAAATAGTATAGAAGCTAGAGAAATAGATAGTATGTGTGATGAGCGTTGGTGTCAGGATGTTGACATTTCGATGATATATGCACACTTCGTCCCTTCTATTATGGATGATCTTCTATTAAGGTTGATGACCGTTTGAGCATTTCAATATATCCGTTGGAGTGTGGCTTCTTCAATTTGAAAAACTAGCCGTTATAACGTTGACGCTCCGCTTCCGTAAATTCACCTTTTGACTCTTCACATCATATCTTCATTGTATTCCTAGAGAAATACATTAAACACTAATACAATGAAGTGTTAGAGTGATTAGAAGCAAGAAGAATTAGTTATATGATCATTTCATTGATTTCCAGAATCTTCGAGACGTTGTTCTGTTTTCCTGGGAAGCATTACTCGAGTGCTCACTCGAGTAAACATCAAGTTTCTTCACAGGTTACTCGAGTGGCCTTCCATTTTCTGTATAGCTTACTCGGGTAGTAACTTGAAGTTCTCTTCTAAATAACTCTGCGTACTCGGGTAGTAACTTGAAGTTCGGGTAGTAACTTGAAGTTCTCTTCTAAATAACTCTGTGTACTCGGGTAGTAACTTGAAGTTCGACTCTGGTTACTTCAAGTTTCTGTCTCTTTACTCGAGTACTGACTCGAGTAACGTTGGCAGGCTGAGAGCAACTGCAAGTTTTCTATGTGATTACTCGAGTACCTACTCGAGTAATGTTGGCAGGCCGAGAGCAACTGGAAGTTTTCTATCTGATTACTCGAGTACGCACTCGAGTAAAGTCTTTTGTTATCAACTAGTTACTCGAGTGGTGCCTTCAAGTGAATTCTTGATTTTGACTCGAAACATGGCAAATTAGATATCATCGGAAAGCCCTCATCGTTTACATTCTAACGCAACAAGAATCAGCTCCAAACTTGTTGTGTACAGAAAGTTATGATCCAAAGAGTATCTACTGTTCTTAGACAATCTCTGAAATCACGATCAGCAACTTCCAGATGGCATAGCTATTAGAATATAACCTTAAATATGTCAAATTACCTATACATGGAAAGCTCTTTGAGTCTTCTTTCATATGGCACTGGTTTCGTCTCAATCCGATATGTATTTTGAGAGTTATGTCCAAAATACTGAAGCTATCCTGGAATATGACGGTGATTCAAGTGTCAACTTCAACCGATCATATCTCTCTCATATTAACTCCTTTGAATGTGATCTTGGTGTCAAAAGTTTGTGTTGGAAGTCTAGTTTTATATGCCACTAGTTTCAGTTCGATTCGACATGTGGTTGGAGAGATATCATCAAAATACCAAATCTCTGTTCTGCTGCGTGAAAACAGAGTGCCCATTACTTCAAGTGCCGCCTCGAGTGATTCATCAAATAACCCGGTAGATTACTCGAGTAGCTACTCAAGTAATCACCTCCAAAATGAGGTAGTACCCTATTACTCGAGTGATTACTCGAGTGATCATCCCCAGAGGCACCATAACTTCCGTATACATCATTTTAGCTTCGTATTGACCCATTCCAACTTCCGTTTGACCGTAGAAACCTCCTATATCACTTCTAATAGCTTGGATCTTGATATTCTCATGTGATCTTGCAAGTTCTTCTTTCTTTAATCTCTTTCTTCTTGTTTTGCCACTTGATGATCATTCTTCATAACCCAACTAGATATCTTCTTGAATTGATGATCGTTCTTCATAAACCAACTAGATATCTTCTTGAATATCTTCAATCTTCTTCAATCTTTGCTTGATATTCCTATTAGTTCTTGCAATGCCTTCTTTCTTCAATCCCTTGTCTCTTGATTTTCTTCTTGATAATCATTCTCCACATATGAGGCATTATAACATCAACCCACAATCGGGTTTATGACTAATCTACAAAATATGCAACATTAAATATAGTAGTTAGTCAATGTAGAAGATAATTATATCATACAAACTTTTTGCTCATATTTAACATCTATATTTGACATCATCAAAACTATTCATATCTAACACTTATTTCCACGTGAAGGAGGTTTTTTTTTTGTCGTATAGGAAGTTCTTAGTACAAATATTTTTTTTTTTAATTTATGATTCCATGTGGTATGGATATTATATAAACTCCCTGGATTTTAATTGTTTTCTCCTTTCATTCTTTCTTTTTATTATTTTTCTACCCACCTCAACAATATCATTGCTTCATTTGTAGTTGCCTTCAATCAAGTAAGTTCATTGCCAAATTATTTGAAGAGGCAAGATACTAAAAAGGTGTATTATTCATGCTTCTGAATGACTGTAAAATGTTTGGCGCAGAGAGAGAGAGAGAGAGAAGAAAAGAATGATTGGAAAGGGGGGGAATGTAACAAATAATTTATAGCTCTCCTTTTTAATTGCAGCAACATTTGACAAATGAGGTTGGCCTAATATGTGACATGTAATGTGCTTTTATCTTCTCGAATGGATTGCACATGGCGTAGAAACAAAGTTTTTCTTGGTCCAGCCGTCAATATGTAAAAGTAATCGTTTAAATGGTGATAAGAGCTAACAAAACGCAAAATGTTACATGAAGTGGTTATTGCAATGTAGCAGCTTTTGTTGTTCAGCAGCTGCCCATTTAAGAAGGTAGAGATATAGTAAGGAGATAAGATATGTGAGTAAAAAAACTTGATATATTGTTTTTGCCATTGCAAGCTCTTCTCTTCTCCCAACCAATTTTATTTTGACGACATATTGTTTTAGCTTTTGACTATGTCAGAATGATAATAGCTTCTTTTTTGTTTGGTTTTTGGGTAGATGTGATAATATGACTTTTTTTGTGAAGTATAGTATCTACTTTTAAAACATCATTTAAACTCATATTTTGTCCATATGAGTTTAACGAGATCTGAAAAAGGTTAGCTGCATTACGCCTCATAACATTCTGTCTTGATTTGAAAGCCATGTCTGCAAGATACCTTGAATATTTATTGTTGACCAGATATATGGACCAGGCTCTTCTTACTGTAGAAAACAATATTATTGAGAGGTCGCTTTCATATTACAATGTCTAGGATGGTTCGAGTATTCTTTTTTTTTTTTTGTCCTTTTGAGGCCAATCTGAAATGTTAAAATGAGGCATACATGAAAGAGCCACATATGACATTTATGTATACACTGACATGGCTTTTTTGGCATCTGTCAATAGTTCAAGTCCTACAAGAATGAAATTGTCCAACATTATGTTTTACATCCGCTAATAACATTTTGTCATTGTGTTATAAATGCTCTTTGTGTTGCAGTCACATTATCTTGCCTTTTGGAACTCTCTTTTTCAACCTTAGCATTTGCATATTCCTTAATCATGTTAAAATTGAATTCTGCTGTCATTAGGTCAACTTGATTGCCTACCTTTCTCATAACAGATAAGGGGACAGTTAAAACAAAGAAGCAATGGTGACTCTGTGAGGTCTGCTGCTAAGGCATCAATCTCCGTGTAAGGCTGAACTCTAGCTTTGGCAAATCAATTAGTTAGCTTTTAAAGTTGTGAGGTTGTGAACTCATTATGAGTTTGGAATTCTCAGACCATTGATGTGCACTGCCAAATTATCTTCTAGCTGTCAAAGCTAGAGTTCATATTGGATTGTCATTCATTATGCTGATATTTTTCCAGAGTGATGCAGTATGCTCTACTGAAAGTCTGAAACAAGTTGAAGGTAGCATCTTCATTTGATTTTTTTTCTTTTGTATCATAAAAATGATATTTTGTTTTTCCTTGGATGCTGATTATGTCAAGACTTGTATACACTTGTAGGGTGGCGTGCTGACTTAACTTTTGTCGCTATTATAAGGGTAGTTGGGGGTCGAAAATATGAGGGAAGCATTATGGCTTCACCCTGCCTAGACATTAATTTTAAAGTTGATGTTTTTGTACTTCCCATTTTTTTTGTTAATTGTATTTTATTGGCTTTTGGGGTAGTGTAGCATTATTTGTTTGATAGCTATTTCAATGTAAGTTTTATGATGCTCAACAAGTTTGATTAAATATTTACTGCATAAGTGAACTTATTTTTTAACAGAAACTAAATGTGGGAGAGGAACCTAGTGAGGAAGAACATCACTATCAACAAAAGAAAAGGGCAATCACATGGGGAACTTGATGTTGTAACAAATGTTGATCATAAGAAGATTTTCAGGAATTTCAGTTAATGATTCAACATTGTTGTGATGTTTGAATTTATTCTTCATTGATGTTCCTTAATTTAATTCCAATTTTTGGTTGGGGCTAGAAAGCCCAACAACATATGCAAGTAAAATTAGCTGGAGTTTGATTCAAGAATGGCCAATCTCAAGTGTGCGAGTCTTTTTCTTTTTGGAGCTGCAGATACAACAGTCTAGCTTGAAATTTTTTTTAGTCCAAATTGTGGGACTTTTTTCTGTGTAGATGCAGGCAGGACAAGCATCTTTGTTCTGTAGGAGAAATGGTTAATTGTTGTCAGTGAAGTTTGATTTCAAGGAAAAGCCGAAGTTTGGTGTGCCCTTTATTTAATTAGCTGTATGTTCACTTATGTATCCCTCTTTTTTAAATGCTATATTTCAAATTACTCGAATATATTTTTATTACTTTTTTATTCTTAAACTTTGATTATACCTTGAGATGATGCAGGTGTTAGAAGCAACTTTTTTTCTGCAGTAATAGTGGTTAATTGTTTATGAAGTTTGATTTTATGGAAAAACCTAAGTTTGGTATGCCCTTTGTTTAATTAGCAATATGCTTGCTTATGTATCCCAGCTTTTTTGATTAAGTACTTTACAATGAAGATATATTTCTTCTATTAAAAATTGCTTCCTGCGCGTGTGGGGATTTCATGCTAGTTTGTAAGAATGCCAATAAACAATGCCAGCTCCTTAACCAAGAACCTACTTTTAGACTAATTTTCAAATTTTTATCTAATTTTTTTCAACTTTGATCATTTAAAAAAAAATGTAATTTGGTAATATTAAATTAACCAACCGTTGGTTTATATATTTTATTACTTTTATAGCATGTATTTCACTCCATGAGCGTTCTTTGTTTTATTACAATATGAATAATAGTGTCAGTTGAATATTGTCATTTATGCCGTTCAAAAAAAAAAAAGAATATTTTCATTTATAGTTTTGGTTTTCAAAGTATGATTTAATTTATATCATTAAATTTTTTAGTTGCTAATTAAAGAGAACAAATATATGCTGTCCATAATAATGTGATTACTTTAAATTAAAAATATAAAATTATCAATTAGAATTAAAGGGTTGCTTGATTCTTTTTCAATTTTTTGCCATCAAAAGGTTTCAACTAATCATTCTTTCTTTAAAAAAATATACTCCCCAATAAGCATGCTTCTATGCAAATTAATTTTCAAGAAAAAATATATATATATATATCTTACTTGTTTGACATATAATAATTTCTTTGAAAACTGAGTTAAATTAATTAAATAAATATATTATTCTTTAATATTAAAGCCATAAATGCTCTAACAATGACTGCGCGTCAATGTTTTAAATGCTGGATAAGATATTAAGCCGGAAAGGTTAATGAGTCATAGTTCAAACAGTCGGATCGGTTGGATTGTTTGGTCAAACCATTAATATAATAATTTAATAGAAATAATATTATACAAATAATTAATAGTATATTTATAAAGAAATATCAAATTGTTAAATATTTGAATAAAAATATCCTCCCAGATGCTATATAATACTCTTGGAAAGAAAAACCGGACCGGACCAGCCGGTCGGACCGGAAAACCGGCTGACCGGTCCTAGGCCCGGTCCGGTTACCTATATGTGAGGGAAGGGGGGTCGACTCCGTCAAAACCGAGTCGACCCGGCCGGTTCGCTTGTGACCCGGAAAAACCGCCTAGTCAGGCAGTTTGACCGGGTCACAAAAAACAATGAGATTTTGTCCCAAAACGACGATGTTTTGGGACATTAAAAAAAATTCACAGATCAGAACCGAAGCAGAGTGCGTGCGATGCGAGAGTGAGGCGAGTTTCATTCTTTCAGAATTAGATCCCTTTCCTTCCCTCTCGAATTCCGACCTTGTGCCCTAGCTCCAATCGGCAGTGGCTGCTTGAATGACGGCGAAGACGACGAGAGGCGAGGAGCAACCGGCGACGGCAAGCTACGGCGATGGCAAGCGACGAAGATCATCGAAGGTATTTCACTTTTTTCACTATTTTTGTTTTCAGATTTTTAGATTTTCTGATTACTTGAGATTTGGCCATTTGGTTTATGTTGGTTACTTGATTTACTGCCTAGCTTTCTGAAATGGCTTGATAATCACTGTTGTTGCATTACCTCTCGCTCTCGCTCTCGGTGAATCATCCAAGTTGGGGGTCCTGATTAGTGATTAGGGATATTGATGTAAGCCCATTTCTTCTTTCATTGTCCTTGTAGTGGAAAAGGGTTTCAATTTTCAATTCCTTTTTAGTAGTTGCCTTTCTGATTAAGATATTAAATATAGGTTCGACAGTTTAGGTTCGACAGTTTATTGCCACTATCTTATTTCTAAAGGGAGTTGGAGGTTTCTCTTTGTGTTTGGAAGTTCATTTGGGTATTTCCTTCTGGTAAGGGTCTGGTCTTCATTTTTTTGATTCTCAATAACTGAAAGAATCAACTTTTCAAATGAAAAATCAGAGAATGTTTGTATGATAGTTTCTCCAATGAAATATAAAATTTTTGATTTTAATTTGCAATCTTAGGTGACCTTTTCAAATCCTAAGATTTAAGAATTATTCTCTCAGATATTATTTAAGAATCATAATTCAATGAAGTCTTTATTTTTGAAAAACAAAGTATGCAACCTAGGCAATTTGTTAAGCAACATTGGTTTTGTTTGTCAAATTTCAAATCTAAAAATATTTATAACCAATGTTTAGAACCAATGTTTATAACTAATAAATTCGTTGCTTTGCTTATAACCAATGTTGTTAATATCTAGTCATGAATTCTATGAATAATAGCATTGTTGCAAGGATGGATATATCAAGTTCAGAAAATGAGAATGTCACTCCTTCTCCTAATACCGAGCCTCACACTTCTAATACCGGGCCTCACACTTCCAATTCGAACACGAATCCTACTTCTACTCCCAATACCATAATTCGTGGTAAAACTGATCCAGCATAGGCACATGTTGCCTTCAAAAAAGAGGGGACACAGAATATATACACATGTCTCTTTTGTGGTAATAGCTATAGAGGAGGAGGCATAAACAGGATGAAGCAACATCTTGCTGGTGTGTCTGGACAAATTGCTTCTTGCAAAAAGGTTCCTTCTGATGTGCGTTATAGGATTGCAGAATCTTTGAAAGAAACTTCCAAGAAAAAGTCAATTGAAGTTGAAGATATAATAGAAGATGAAGTTGAAGTAGAGGAGGTTGATAGTGGAAGTGGAGCTAAGAAGAGGAAAGCTGGGACCATGGATAAATATTTCCCTCCTAGGACAACTCCTGGAGCTCAGCCAACCATCAAAAGTGCCTTAGCATCAAAAGAAGCACAACACAGTGTGAAAATGCTTCTTGCTGAATGGGCTATTGTCAACTGTATTCCATTTAAAGCATTAGAGTGCCCTTTATTTCAAAGAGCTGTGGATGGAATGTGCTCTATAGGGCCTGGGTTTAAAGCCCCTAGTGCTTATGATTTTAAAACCAACTTGTTGAGAGAATGGAAAAAGGAATGCCAGTTACTCATTAACGGTCATAGGGCTAAATGGAAGAATAACGGCTTCACACTTATGGCAGATGGATGGACTGATGTGAGACAATGGAATTTGATAAACTTCTTAGTTTATTCTACCCACGGAATGGTATTTGTTAAGTATGTTGATGCATCAGACTTAGTCAAAGATGCTAAAACTCTGTTCTCGTTGTTTTCTGAAGTAATTGAGTGGGTTGGTTCGAAGAATATTGTCCATGTGGTGACTGACAATGCTGCCAACTATGTGGCATGTGGCAAATTGATCAAGGAGAAATATAAAAATATTTATTGGACTCCTTGTGCTGCTCATTGTTTAAATCTTGTATTGAAAGACATTGCAAGCATGCCTCATGTGTCGGACATTGCAGCAAAGGCATCAAAGATAACAGTATTTGCTTACAATCACATGATATTCTTGTCTTGGTTGAGGAAGAGGACGGGTTGGAAAGAAATTGTACGTCCTGGTGCTACGAGGTTTGCCACTACCTTTATTACATTGCACAACATTTACATGCACAAACATGACTTGCAAGCCCTTGTTGTCGATAAGCACTTTGTGGACCATAGGCTATCTAAGACTACTCTGGGGAAAATTTTTAGTGCAATCATATTAGATAGCCGGTTTTGGAATGAGTGCTACCAAATTGTGAAGATTGTAACTCCTCTGATAAAAATTGTTGAGAATTGTTGATTCGGATGAGAAGCCCTCACTTCCATATGTTTATGAAGGCATGCAAAGGGCAAAAAGTGGAATTAAGGAGATGTTCAAGAGAAATAAAGATCACTACAAGCCCTACACAAGTATCATTCAAGCGAGATGGGATAAACATTTGAAGACCAATCTCCATGCAGCTGCCTATTTATTGAACCCGGCATTCGTATATGGTCCAAACTTTGTTCACAAGGGAGGGTTAATGCAAGCTTTGATTGACGTGGTGGAGGCTAACTTAGATGAAAATGTTGATTGCTATAAGATAATGAAACAAGTGACATTATATCTTGATGGCAACGAATCTTTCAGCAGAGAGACATGCAAAAAGGGGGCTGAAAAACTGGATCCTTGTAAGTAACTAAGTATTCATCTTTATTATTTAATATTTAATTAACAACATATTAATTGATTGCAACTAATATTATGTATATTTTTTATTTTGTAGATGAATGGTGGATGTACTATAGCTATTCAGTTCCAGAATTGCAACGTGTTGCAACACGTATTCTTAGGCAAACGTCTGCTTCTTCTGGTTGCGAGAGAAACTGGAGCTTATTTGAGCGCATCCATACAAAAAGGAGAAATAGATTGCAGCATCAAAGGCTGAATGATTTGGTTTACACTAACTATAACTTGCGATTAAAGCATAGGCAATTTTAGATATTATGAAAAATGCTTTTAATTAATATGGATTAAGTTTTAAATTTTAATTGAAATCATTTGTCATTGGAAAACTGAAGGAGTGTATTGAATAAAAAGAAGCCAAGTTATGATCCCATTGACTATGAGTCCATTGATGAGGTGGATTTTTGGGTGACGGAAGAAGATCCCATTCCAGAATTCAATGATGAAGATGCAGAAAATCTTGAAAGTGTTCTTAATAATGAAGGCGTTGCACTTTCATCAACTCTGGATAGGATTAATGAAGGTTTATATAATTATATGTCCTATTAATATCCTGTTACTAATTTATTATCCATCCATATAATTATTTGTTATACATAATCATTGATATTAATTATTGTTGTGCATTTCGATAGGTGACGAAGATAGGGACATTCCCGATCCCCCGGCTTTGAATGATGATGTCGCTACTACTTACCCTTTCCCAAATCCAGCACCTATTGACTCATCTCCAATAGATCAGCTTAATGAGTTGTAGAGTTTGTTGAGTGATGAATGATGATTTACTCATTTGGCTATGGTTGATGGATGATGTTATTGGCTATTTTTGTGACTATTTTGATGCTATTGGCTTGTTTGATGAATGATGATTGATATTGTTATGTTTTGATTATATTTTGATGTTAGTTATGGATTTGCTTTGAAGAACTAACTAGGTATTTTAACTATTTTGATGTTGGTGATGACTTATGAGTTATGGATGTTGATTATTTTGTTATTGTCAATTAAATTATAATATTTTAATATGGCCGGTTCGACCACCGGTCCGACCCCGGTTAACCCATTAACCCTTGAACCTGTGCCGTGACTGGTTCATTGACCAGTCCGATTTTTCGTTCCTTGCTAATACTACAATATAGAATAGTTAAATTTATGATTAACTATTGATTCTATAATTTAAGCTTAATAAAAGTTGTATTTTTTCAGTTTGATTAATAGTACTTGTTAGAATTTCAGGTGCACCTGGAATTCTATTGACTTGCTGAAGTACCTATATATGAAACTGAGGCATCGATGTGAACTTTGATTACGTTACACAACAAATACATCATAGAGAGGAAAAGAAGAGAACACTCTTTATGAGAGAATCTTTAATTTTTAGAGGGAGGATTGTGCGTGTTATATTCTAACTCTTTATTCCCTCAATCCCACATCCTTTATATAGTATCAGTTCAAACACATGGGAATAGATATAATCCTTCAACATACGATTACATGAAAATAAATGTAACTCTTGAACCATAAAGGAAAAATCTCTCTTTGACCTATATTTCTTCATATTTATACAATAGCTTCATTTTACATTGAGCTTGGGCCCTAATCTACGGAGGGTAGAATAATATATTCCAATATCTCCCACTCACACTTGGTGAATTGGATATTATGGGTTAAGTCTATTTCTCTTATTTCTTTCATACAAGGTGTTTTGCGGTAACTGCATAGGCATGACGTCTCCATTTGGGTGCTTGTACTAGAAATCCTTTTTTAGAGATCAACACAAAACAACCTTATAGTGTATCTCGATATTCATATAATGCCCAAATGTCCTAGATTTACCAATATACACTTCTCTCATGGTCAATCTAATCCCTTTTCAATCAATATAAAACTCAAATTTTCTTTCTTGTATACATAGTGTCCACACTTATGAAATTACAAAATGATATCATAAAGGATCAGTCTCAAACACCAGCATAGGTGTGTATATCTTATGTAATCTTCCTTTCGGTCATATATCATTTTGATATGAATGCATAATACATTTAGATTGCATCAATCATGATTAGGGGTGTTCAAAACCAGGACCGGGACCGGGATCCACCACTCCCGGTCCCGGTCCCGGTCCCGGTCCCGGTTTTTGGCCGGGATGCCAATTGCATCTCGGTCCCGGTTTGGTCCCGGTCCCGGTAATCCCGGGCGGGACCGGGATCAAACCGGGAAATCCCGGTTTTTTTAAAAAAAATTAAATTTGAAAAATATTATTATTTTAGTTAAATTTTCTATAATCTAGTGTTTAAAGTAATTATTTAACATCTAATAAGGCCATAATAATCACACAAATTGATCTAGAATTGAAGAATAACATTTTATTATTATTATTATTATCACCTTCATCATTTTTGTTATTATTTTTATACATTATATAGTAGGATTAGTATCACAATATATATAGTTTAACTCCAACTAAATATGTGATACACATTTTATCAAATGATAACTTAAATTATGAGATAAAAAATACAAAAATAAAACAATAACTTAGTTTTTAAGAAAAAAATTTAAAAAAAAAAATAAAAAAACTGGGACCGGGACCGGGACCGGGATCACAAGGTATGTGACCGGTCTCGGTCCCGGGTCCCTTAGATCCCGGTCCCGGTTTTCCCGATCCCGGTCCCGGCCGAGACGGGAAATTCCCAGGATCAAAATTCCGGGACCGGGACCGAACAACCAGGACCGGGATATTTTGGACACCCCTAATCATGATCATAGTACAAAATGTTAAAGTAGTAGACACTGAAATATATCTCCATGATAATGTCAAAGTCAAAGGATATCATTGAAAGGATTAACCTTTTTAGGACTCACACAGCAATGAAGCAGGGAACCATTCACTTGCTTCCTATTTGTAGTTATTTAGTACATGTGGTATGAATCACATGTTATGATATGAATCACATGTTATGGTATTACTCTTATACTTTAAGAGCATATGTCATTTTGATTTTATCATTATAACCGTATAGACTTAAGTCTAGACACTCATTGTATATAAACCCAAATTCTTCAACTCCACTCACATAACATCAATTTTGAAGAATTTGTTGTCTGACAACAGATATCATAGATGTGAGTTTCCATGATTTGATCCATATTTATAATCATGGATCTCATCTCAACCTACTACACTTTAAGTCGAGGCGACATAGTTTATGTTTCTTCTCTACCATATCAGCACTCTTATTGTTTTGCTGATGAGCACAACTATGTTATCTTTGCACACTCCCCCTAAGTGTCCAAGGTGGTTGCTCGTATGAGAAAGCCGACCTCATCAATCTGTATGACATACTAGACATTGTATACATACACACACATTTACTGCCATAATGAAGTGTCCATTATTTCATACCATATGCATGCCACATGGCTTAACACATTTGTTATACATGTTCTTAGTCATTAAGCTTAGATTAATAACTACAAATTCTCAATAATTCGGTGGAGTGAAGTGTAAGCCCCAAATATTGCAATCAAAACACCCATGAATATGATTCCCTCTATGACTATAGTTTCAAAGCAGAAGCTTCTGTATGTGCCCGAAATCTTCAAATAACACAAACATGGCACAAAAATTGAACCAGTGATGCTAAGAACTGCTCCAACCAGAGACATGAGGTAGCCAAAGAAAGGAACAGCAATTGCAACTATAATAGAACCGATTACCAAACCCATGCTTATCAACAAATTTGTGAGCCTCTTGTTGCTGCAAGTTTGAGGGACTAACTCATTCAAGCCATTCTTGATTGGTGTGACCAATAAAGCATACTTGGATAGTGCATTCAGCACAGTTACACATATTGCAACTTTTGAACTTAGTTTTTTTATTGGTAGATTTAATGTTATCTCTGATTCTACGTTTGAACCAAACATGAGGTAACCTAGTATAGCCATCAGTGCATAAGCAGCAGTGCTTAACACAAAGCATACCAGCAACACCTGAAATGGAAAATATATGTAACATTATCATGAGAAATTATCAAAGAAAAATTGGGGAACAAGGAGAAGAAGAGAGAAATTCAAGGGGGAAGGAGGCCGAAATATTATGGAATCTTATTCAATCAACAATCAAATCTGAATATAAATCGCCAACCCTAGGGCTATATTTATAGAGCCCATAAATAATAAAAAAGAATAACTTAAAAGGGAAAATTAATCTTTTTGCTATTATAGTTTTGACTTAACAAGGCTCCTTAGTTTTAATTCGGGACAACTCAATTTCTATAGCTTTAACTCGATTTAATCTATGAACTTTGACTTAATACAACCCAGCCTCTATGGTTTAACCATTTAAAATATTAATTAGTCCCTATATTATAGAACATAAAGCTTAGGAACTAAAGTTTTAAATAGCTTAAACGGTAGGAATTAAGTTGCAATGAATTAAAGTCTAAGAAGTAAATTTTAATTGAGTCAAAACTATAAAGATTGAAATGATGTTTTGTTAAAGTTTAAAAATTGAGTTACAACCGAATTAAAACTATAAAAAAAAAATTCAAATTTCCCTAATTTAAATTCAATTGTTAAGATGATGATTTCATGATGACGACGATGAACCCAAATGTATAATCCTAATCTAATGAATAAATATGCTTCTTCAAATTAATAATATTAATGAAATAAAGCTAAATATCTAAAATCTCTAGAACCCTGATTACTCATTATGCCATATTCCATCAAATTCTTGCAGAGAAATTAAGGACTTACATTGGAGAATTGAGATTTGTTTTTGATGGAATTGTATAAGGTAGGGAACACTGGATGTGCACCGAAAGAAAAGGCATATAAGCTAACAGCTGTTGGTATGCCACTCCAATGAATAAGGGTCCCACTGTAATGAAATCCAACTCCATCTACTATTGCAACCCATAATAAGCAGCAAATGATGATCACAGAGGAAACCACCCCACTTGCAGATACATAAGAAAGAAGGCGTAAATCATTGAAATAAACTGAAGGCATAATAATAAAGCCTGTCAGTAGCACAAACAATTGCTTCCCATCAACTGAGAATAAACCTGCGATTTCAATGATAATATTGGGGAATATATAGTTTAAGTTATCTCCTTCTAAAATTAAAAATCCCGTTGCAACTAAGTGGAGTTCTGAGTACATGGCCATTGATACTGCTAGCTTCCCTTTGCTTCCAAAAGCACGTTCAGCTATATCAGGATAGGTCTTTATATCAGAGTTCACATCCATGCATTTTTTTATCAATATACTTGTGTAAAATGTTGCCATGGCGATGAAGAGAAGAAGAATTAAACTGAGCCAACCTCCCGATGAAAGAGCATATGGAATGGAGAGTAACCCAACACCTACAAAACCGTGTGTGTGTGTGTGTGTGTGTGGAGGATATAATATAATTAATCTGTTTAAGTTGTGTGAAAATCGAAGAATTATAAATAACTAATTTCACTAATCCCCACAAATTAATTATGTAACTCTTGTATTAAGAACTGGATCAGATAATTTATGTTTCAAAATGGCAACAACATTGAAAGCACCTGCTAAAGCATTCATGCAATTGAAAGAAGTCTTGAGGAAGGAAGTGGAGCCGTCGGCGGATTGGTCGGAAGCAGCTTCTTCTTCTACGCCATTGGGGTGATGATTTTGGTACTCGTCAAGCAATAAGGGTACATTTAGACTCATTCCATTTCTCTGCTCGGCCTCCATTGATCTAGAAACGAGTAGCCGCAATGAATGTCTGTAAAAGGGGGGCAATGAATTAATGCACAGCCCTTCTCCTTTATATGTAGCTGCAGGGTATATTCGTGATATATTCTAACCTAGTAGCATATTCCAAGAGAATATTACATATGCTGATGTGATTGTTTTAAACGTGATATATATACAGGGACCACTACACTGAAATACAGCTAAGGTGACTACACAATGATTTAAGGCCATAATCCTATATCATCAAACATTCCCCCTCAAACTCAAACGAGAGGGTGTGATCAACAGCCTTTGCTTTTGAAGAAGGAGAATTTAGGATATGATAAGGCCTCAGTGAAACAATCCGCTATTTGATGAGAGGATGGAACATATCGAATATCAAGGAAGCCTGAGAGTACAACATCTCAAACAAAATGTATATCTATTTCAAAATGTTTGCTTCTTGCATGTTGCACCAGATGTAGCGCCTGAAATTTGGAAAATAAAGAACTGTTACCAAAATTTTAAAAAAGGATAATTTTAGAAACCTTTTTTTGAAAATGAAACTGGTCTACAAAAAACATTTAAGGTTCGGGAGTCGATTGTGTATGGGAAGGTGTTAGGCACCCCACAACACCTATTCATAAAAATGGTTACCCTAAGCTAATTATTTAAAAATGAATATCGCCTTTAATTTTATTATAACTAGCCCAGGCCCGTGCAATGTCCGATGAGAGATGGGTATTTATTAATGTGTTGTTATGTAAGAAATCACTTAGATTTAAAATAATATTTTATATTTTATTAAATTAATTATTTACTTAATATTTAATATCTGCCTTTCTCGTTATTAATTTACAAAATATTATGTAACTATCTTTCCCATTATCTAATTGTTACAACCGCCTCGAATTATTATCTTTTTTTTTGTATTAAATTAATTACTTACTTAATATTTTATATCTCTCTTCCCCATTATTAATTTACAAAATATTGCGTGACTACATTCTCCATTATCTATCTATCATAACCGCCTTGTAATATTATCTTTTTTATATATATTAAAGGGTTAAGGTGTAAAAATACCCATAAAATTTTTCCAAAAGTACATCCAACACCGTAAAATTTTTTAGGTGTAAAAGTAGTCATAACCTTTAAAAAAAAATGGTGCAAAAGTGACACAAATGTTAATTTGGGAAACTGTGGATATAATTTCTTATGGGCCCCACATAATTAAAAAAATTAAAACAACCTACATCTTTTAATTTCCCTCCCTACCCTTATTCTTTCCCCAGCCCTCTCTCTCTCATAACCCTCTCTTCTTCAACTCCCTTATTCCTTGTCATATTCCGGCCGGCAGCAATGACGGCGACGTCATCTACAACCAATGATGGAGGTGGTCGATCCTGCCCTTTATCCCTTCCATCTGTCCTCTTTCTCTCTCTCTCTCTTCCTTCATTCAAGTAACCTTGTGATAAGCCTGTCGCAAATCCACTCATCGGAGACATAAAGTGTGTTTGGATTCACTTTAAAAAATTAATTTTGAACCCAAACCTAGGTTTTCATAAAAAACATTCAAACACTCATAGGTTTTCAAATAATCTATTTTGAGCTCAAACCATGGTTTTGGGGTATTTAAAATAATATTTTATATTTTATTAAATTAATTATTTACTTAATATTTTATACCTACCTTCTCCATTATTAATTTATAAAATATTATGTAACTGCATTCCTCATTATCTATCTGTTACAACTACCTCACATTATTATCTTTTTTTATATATTAAATTAATTATTTACTTAATATTTTGTGTCTCTCTTCCCCATTATTAATTTACAAAATATTGTGTGACTACATTTCCCATTATCTATCTATCATAACCGCCTCACATTGTTATCTTTTTTTTATATATTAAATTAATTATTTAATTAATATTTTGTATCTCTCTTCGCTATTATTAATTATAAAATATTGTGTAACTACCTTCCCTATTATCTATCTTTCATAATCGCCTCGTGTTATTATCTTTCTTTTTTTTTAGTATTTTGAGCCTACCATTTTCCTAATGTGTCGATCAGAGAGATACTTACTGCTCTACTTTTTTATATATTAAATTAATTATTTACTTAATATTTTGTATCTCTCTTCCCTATTATTAATCATAAAATATTGTGTGACTACCTTTCCCATTATCTATCTTTCATAACCGCCTCATGTTATTATCTTTCTTTTTTTTTTTTAGTATTTTGAGCCTACCATTTTGTTGATGTATCAATCAGAGAGATACTTACTGCTCTACTTTTATATTGTTAAGATTACCTAAAAAGAGATTAAAAAAATCATATTTACAAAAAGAAATAAAGTAAGACTAATAAAAATTAAAAAAATAAAAATAAGGGAGGAAATATATTTATTTACAAAGTTAGACTTGATCTAGGCTGAAAACCTAGAGCCTATGTTCCCTTTAAAGGAATCAAAGCCCACGTAGTTCGGAGGTAGAAATACGTGTCATTTTGTTGGTGTTTTTTAGAAAAACATTTTTATTTAATTTCTTTGACAAAAATATTTTTTGTTTGGTTTGTGTTTTTTATTTTTTTAAAAAAAATATTTCTTTCCTTTATTTTCTCATATGAAGCCAAATTTGTTCATTTTAAAAAAAGAAAATATTTCTTTTTATTTTAAAACGTTTTTATTTGCAAAAGGGAGAGAAGAAAAAAAACAAAGAAGAAAGTTCATTAAGCCAAAAAGGAATTGCGTTCTCATCATATTATTCATTATAAAAAGTTTAAGAAAACAAGAAAATCAATAAAGACATGGTGAGAGTGTTTACCTTTTATGCTTTGAACTTCGCTACAACAAGAGATAGAGTGATAGGACCACATAATAAACAAGAGGTAAGTACAATCACATTATTTATATTTATTAAGCATGACACTTAGTATCATAAGAAGACAAAGCAACACATACCTTGCCTCTCTTCACTCTCAAAATTTTTGTGTGTTTTACATCAACCCTTACACTCCTATTTACAGTCTCAAAGTAGGGTGTAACATCCCAAATTTTATTCACCAAGAATATATTATAATTATTATATATATTCAATGAAATGGTGAATATTTAAGGCCAAAAGAATTAAATATTGAAAATTGAAGGTGGAACAGTGTTTTCAGTGAAATCGCCTGCGAGGCAGTGAGATTGTCATATATTTTTGGAAAACCAAATGATGACCAAAAATTATGAAATTTTATAGGGTGAAAGTAGACATCCTAAGCTTTAATTTGATAGGTCATATGACTCAATTGAAGCTATAGACAAAAAGATATGAATTTTTGAAGTTGATCCAGAAAATCTGGAAAGTTTCTGGAGCAGAGATCAAAGATTGAAAATCTGGGAATAATATGATCATTTCCAGTAAAATTCCATATTTTTTCTTGAAACTAGACTCAATGAGGGTTCCATAGGCTTTGGAATCGACTCGAAACGACGTCTACAAAATTAGTTATGATTTTACAAAGTTAAGGCAGAAAATCTGCCAGAATTGGCATTATTCCGAAAATTTGAGAAATAAAGTAATCTTCCTTTTTCTCTTAATTATTTTAGAAATTTAGGGATGAAGGAGGAGAAGACAAGTGTCAAAATCCAATGAGGCCAAGTGTCAACACCACATGAAAGATGATGGAGATAATTGTTGTGTCATAAGTCCTTACTTATGTCATAAGGTTAGGTGGCCAACTTTTGCACCAATTGACTTGAGTAAATGGAAGGAACACTTGATTTAGTAGGAGCATAAGAGGGAGCACGTTTTTGGCCAACCAAGAGAGAAGGAAATGATAATTTAGGTTGAGTGTACACAAAAGGGAAGCATGGCAAGGTTGAGTGCACACAAAAGAGAAGTATGGTGCAAGCATGGAGGCAAGTATGGTGGTTGACATATGTCACAATAACAACCTTAGATGAGATCAATGGTTTGGAATCAAGGGATCATTTTTATGAAGGCTTTCTCTTCCCTTCCCTTCATGCATTTTCGTTCAACATAGAGAGGGAGAGAGTTTGGAGAAACTTTGAAGAGTTAGAGGGAAGAGGAAGAAGAAATCTTAAGGTAAGAGTTGATTCTTAAGCTTTCCTTGTAACATTTCCCCTAGATCCTTCTCTAAACCATGTTTCTTCATGAATCTATGATCTTGAAAACTCATTCTTAGCTCAAGGAGAAGAGAGAGAGAACATCCTAGAGAGAGAAACACCAAGGATCAAGAGGTAATCTTCAAAATCTCAACTTCTTTGTGTATTGAAGTTGTTGTTGGTGATTGTTGTTTGGTTTATGTGATTTTTGGTCAAGTTGTAAAATGGGAAAAGCCATAACCCTAAAGGGTTATGCTGCCCAAAATCCTTTAAATCATGATTATGAAGTGTTTAAATGAGTTAATCAAGGATTAGAAGTGGAAAAGTACAAGTTTTGGAAGCTAAAACACAAAGCTTCATTTTTCTATTTTCCCTCCAATATTTCGGCCAGCACAGATCTGAGGGAAGGATTTGGATTTTCATAAAATAAATGGTTCCATTGGACTCAGTGGGCAAAAATAGGTGGGGTTACAGTTGGGCACTTTTTCGGTAGAGACCGAAAAAGTATAATTACGAAAACGCCACTGAAATCACTAAATAGGGGCTGTCAAGGGTATTTTCATAATTTGACCGTGAATTTGGCAATTTCGAGCCCGGAAATGGATTCCTTGGGAAAAAATAAGTCAGAATAGCCTTAGTCAAAATTTTGGGAAAACGTGCCATCGGGCCGGGTACGGCGGGGCCGGGCCGGGTTCCCGGGGGCATTTTTGTAAATTTTCACCATAGACTAATATAACCACAATAAACATTATGGAAGAGTCTAAAATGATACTTGGATAGGTTATGACCTATTTCTGGTACATTTAATATTTTAGGACCGATTTGGAGGCCGGATACGACACGTTCTTCGAGGCACATTTAAAAGAGGATTATAAAGCTTTGAGGTAGGGACATTATCCTTCATACACTATGCCATAAGTTATGTGATTGTGTGGATGCCAATGTTTTGTAAATGCACTTTATTAATAACTTGATTTGCCTAGAGAGAGGCTGTTAGTGCCAGAGGTGCACTTACACTGGGAGTTGGCAGAAGACCAACCGGTGTAGATTGTGGGGCTGGGCCCTACTCATGTATACATGAAGATGATGTGTTTATATTGTTCATTAATTTGTGCATACCTTGGCGCATGTCATATTTACTTTTCGCATTTTCTATGAACGATATTATGTCTTTACGGGGATTCTTCGGAATCTCACCCTATTTTTAAATAAACACCTCAGCGGGTACCAGTGGGCCAAAGGGCAAAGACGTTGACGCCGAAAAGTGAGTGGCACGTGTCTCGAGGCGAGGATATGAACGTGGTTATGCTTTAGTCTATGCCTTAATATTTTGGATAATTTGTAAATATTTCGTTTCCGCTGTATTTTCTATTTTTCGTTGACGAATGACGTTGGGATTGTAAACAAGTATTTTTATCAGTATAATTGTACTTTTCTGTATGCCCATTGAATTCCGTCTTTATTACTCTTCGATTATCGAAATGGAAACGGGTGTTGACATTTTTGGTATCAGAGCTAATAAGCGGTTCTGGCATTATCAGAATTGTATACTGATAAGGTTTTGTTTGCGTTACGACCGGACTATTCGTAGATGGTCCGAGTGAGTCGATGATCGTGATCGTGGATAGTGACAGCGAAACGATGGTGAACCAGCGTGTTCCAGACAGAGGGCTAATGATCGACCACTTCGAATACGGCGGTATGCGTATCGATACATAGCACGGAAGAACGTGCCGAGATTGCTCGTGTACAGTCTAGAGCCAAGGCTGACATCCCCAGGAGTGACAGAGTTTGGCGAGACCGAAGATGCGCCAGAGGAGTACCCAGAGTGGGATTCCGACTACGAACCAGAGGAGATTCCATCGGATGAGGCGAGTGACCACGAGTCTCAGATAGAGCCGGTACAGGTGCCGTATAACCTATATCCGAACATGGAGTTGTGATATTTTTTCAAGCCCAAGTGTCGCAGGGCACTGCAGGAGCACGATACCCCGGGAGACCGGTACTTAGCAATCATTGACGGTGTACAGACGAGGATACCAAGGGAGCAGGTTCGTGACTGAGCGGTATGGAGATGGTAAACTCGATATTAGGGAATGGGGTATCAGAGTACTCAGAGGTGATATCAGTACCCAGATTGCCATATCGGTGGTACTGGTGTAGCTGGAGATGATATCAGTATGGTATCAGTGGTATCATGATGATATCAGTGGTATCAGGATGGTATCAGTGGTATCATGAAGTAGTAGTATCAGTGCATGTAGAAATAGTAACAAGAAACACTATAGAAGTGTCTAAAATGATACTTAGATAGGTTATGACATATTTCTTGCACATTTAATATTTTAGGACCGAATCGGAAGCCTAAAGTGACATGTTTATGAGGCATATGAAAAGGGGTTGATAGAGCTTTAAGGTAGGAACATTATCTTTCATACATCATGCCAACGTTCATATGATTGTGTGGTCACCATTGTTTGTAAATGTGCTATATTAATCAACATGGTTTGCCTAGAAAGGGCAGTTAGTGCCAGAGGTGCACTTACACTAGGAGTTGGGTAAGAATCTAACCAGTGTAAATTAGTGAGGTTGGGCCCAACTCATGATGATATGATGATGATGTGATGATGATATGTTACGATGATGTGTTATATTGTTCATTAAGTGGTGTATATATGGTGCATATCATACTTACATTTCACATTTTATATGAATGATAGCATATTTCTATTAGGATTCCTTAGAATCTCACCCTTTTTTTCTAAACAAAACATCTCAATGGGTGCCAGTGGCTTTAAAGGAAGGGACGTGGATATGGAAAGCTGACGGGCACGTTTCTGATATGAAGACCATGGTTATATATAGTCTATAATCAGAATATTTTTGGACGATTCTATACAAAGTTATAAATATCTTCGAATTCTGTATGCACTACTACAAAATATTGCTTTTACGACCCTAAAGGACGTCCCTTTTTAAAAAAGGGACGTAAAAAATAAAGACGATGGCATTTTTATAATTTTGAGTGACATTTGAATAGTTTTAGACGTCCCCAATTCAAAAAGGAACGTCTAAAGTCACTTTAGACGTCCCCAATTTAATTGGGGACGTCTAAAGTTAATTTTTTTTTTTAAAATCAGGAACGCCTTTTGGTCACTTTAGACGTCCCCAATTTAATTAGGGACGTCTAAAGTTATTTTTATTTTTATTTTTAAATCAGGAACGCCTTTTGGTTACTTTAGACGTCCCCAATTTAATTGGGGATGTCTAAAGTAAAATTTTCTTTTTTTTTAAATCAGGAACGCCTTTTGGCGTCCCTTAAATATCAGGACGCCACTTTTGGCGTCCCTAATTTTAGGACGCCTAAAGGCGTCCCTGATTATTAAAAAAAAAAAAACTTTAGACGTCCCCAATTAAATTGGGGACGTCTAAAGTGTGACTTTAGACATCCCTTTTTGAATTGGGGACGTCTAAAGTTAAAAAAAATTAACTAAACAACTTTAGGCGTCCCTAAATTAAATTGGGGACGCCAAAAACAATTCAAATCTGTACTGACAGTCTTTATTTGTCAGTTTTATAAATCCACACTCTTCTTTCTCATCAACGCAACCACTACCACCACACATTTAACTTTTACTTCTTCTTCTTTATATGTTGTTTTTAAACTTGTTTCTTCTTTTCTCTCTCTCTTTTTTCACCAGATCTGCAATGCTTACCACCACGCATTTAACTCTTGCTTCTTCTTCTTTATATACTATTTTTAAACTTGCTTCTTCTTTGCTCTCTCTCTTTTTCACCAGATCTGTTATGTTTCTTACTATTTTATCTTCTTTCTCTTTTTTCTTTGGATTTCCCTTCTATTTTATCTTCCAACTCGTGTTGTTATGGTTTGTAGATCGAGACTCCAAAACATGCTTCATGGCCACATTCCCACTGAGAAAATGAGGTACATCTCTCCCTGTTGCTCTTCTCTATTCATTATTACGAGAAAATGAATTTTAATAATAGAAGGAGATAAGTTTTTCACAACTGATTCATCTTATTGTTATCATCTTCTGTTTATGAGATTTCAGCTCTAAAGTTATTATTGTGTAGATTTTGGATTTCAGATACTAAATCTGTAATTTTATTGACGATGATATATGATTTCTGGTTTTAAATACTGTTTAGTCCAGATCTGTAATATTATTGTGTAGATTTTGGATTTCAGATACTAGATCTGTAATTTTATTGACGATGATATATGATTTATGGTTTTAAATACTGTTTAGTCCAGTTCTGTAATATAAACAATTTTTTTTTAAAAAAAAAAAGCACTTTAGACGTCCCCACTTTAAAGTGGGGATGTCTAAAGTCCCACAGTGGCACTTTAGATGTCCCCAATTTAAACTGGGGACGTCTAAAGTCCAGACTTTAGACGTCCTTTTATCTACGGACGTTATTGCCATTTTTTACTACGTCGCTCATATAGACGTCCCTTTGTTTTCAGACGTTAAAAGGCCTAAAAAAGGGACGTTAAAAATGTTTTTTGTAGTAGTGATGGTTGATTTTGGTCTATAAACAAACATTTTTATCAGTATATTTGTACTTTTCTATATGCCTGTGAAACTTGATCTCTATTACTCTGTATATATCGAAATAGAAATAGGTATCGACAAGATCAATTGTACTATAGACTAAATCTTGTATAAAGGACCAAAGATAGTAGTATGTTACTCATACAATATTGAAAATCAATCGCAAAAATATTTCAATAGCATATGGAAGGAACAGTATATCCATTGTAATCCTATCATGCTATAGGATCTTGTTTTATTGCAATACGTCACTTTAGAGAGATTTTATTATTATTATTATTATTATTATTATTATTATTATTATTATTATTATTATTATTATTATTAAACTTTAATTTCCAAAAGATCATACACAATTTACCTTTCAGTTTATAATGTTTCAGATAATTTTACAATTGTTATTTAAAAAATTTTAAGCTAAAGTGTACTTTTGGTCCTTTAATTTTTACATGAGATATACTTATGACCCCTTAATTTTATAAAGTATACTTTTGGGCATATATTTTTAATACCGTTAATATTGTTGGTGGAAAATATTAATACAGCAAACTAAATTGATGATTGTGCAGCTAACAGCCTAACAAAGCATATCTAAGTTTAAATTTTTTAATATAATAAATTTATATTATTAAAATAAAATAGACCTACAAATCGTTACAAATGAAAGCGAGGTTGTGCTATTTAGATTATTAAAGTAATATATTTAGATTATTAAAATAATTTTTTAATACAATCGAGGTTTTGATATTGATTGCTTCATTAAGTTTTTAAATATTTTTCAATATACACATATTTTAAATTTAAGATTAATAGTACTATCTTTGATTCTTAATATAAGACATATTTACCTAATTTGATTAAGTTAAGAAAGTTTTTAAGTTAGGTAATATGATATGTATTTTCTAAAACACCCTAGTTATCTTTCTTAATTCCATCATTCCCTCTCCTTCTTGATTATTATTGAAGAAGTATCAATAGGGATATATTAGGAAAATACTGAAAAATATGTCTTATATTTAGGACTAAGATCAACTCCTCAAACATGTCTTATATTAAATACCAAATGGAGTATTTAATTACATAGTCATCACTTAACTTTATACAATCATCAATTGAGTTTGTTATATGATTTCCGTTAGTAACATTAACGGTATTAGAATTAAAAAACCAACAATATACTTTATAAAGTTAAGGGATCAAAAGTATACCTCGTATAAACTTAAAGAACTAAAAGTATACTTTAGCAAAAATTTAAAGAGTTATTAAAATGATTATATCAAATAAAACTATATATAATTTTGTACATTTCCATAGTATTTTAAAGGAATATTAAATTTAAAAACCAACGAGTACGTTCACATTGTGTTTGATTCATGCTTAAACTGTTTATTGGTTAAAATATGCATAATTGTCTTAAATTCAATATCCACTATTTAAAACCATTCGGTTGTTTCATCTAACCATGACTACCCTCTCACACCAAGAAACTCTTGGTTCAATGGTATCACACACCCTCTTTAATGGAAAAGGCTGTGGGTTCTATCTTCTAAAGTGCCTCTCTCCTAGTGTATGCGGGGGAGAGGGGCATTTTGGGTATAGAAATCACAACCTTCTTCATTATAACTTATAAGGAGCGCGGGATGTCATTGAACTATTAAGTTTTTTTACATGCTTTTAAAAATTTCAAAAAATCAAAATAAAAAATATCCCCTTAAACAACAACAATAAAAAGAGAAATGGGGTAATTAACAAAGAGACAAACACTATTACGTAATTTATTTCTCTCTCTTGTTTTTAATATAAAACACTCTAATTATTTTCATTGTTTCCGTTATTTTCTTTTCTACTTGATTATTATTGAGGGAATATTAATAAGGATAAATTAAAAAAAATTGATAAATACAAAAAATATATCTTATATTTAGAATCAAAATTAATTTTTTGAGTATTTTTATTTTTTATTTTTTGCGAGTAGTTATTTAAGTACTTTTAAAACCAACCGTATTTCATCGAACATCTTGACTTGATGGTGAGTAAAATTTAATCTCAACAAACAAGTCACGTGTTCGATTCTCATATGTACGACCAAATACTGGCGACCTTCACCAAACTATGAGGGGTTTCAAAACACCTCTCCTTTTACTTCTTTAAAATTTGTCAATTATTGTACACCTTATGACTTGTGGGTATGCATATATAATCCCTTCAAGTTTATTACTTCCTTTTATCTTAATTATAAGATAAAATTGACCTTTTTAAAGAAATTAAAGAAGTTAATTAAATTATTTTAGAGTATTTTTATTTTTATTTTTTTCAAACTAATTAATTTAACTAATAAATTAATATATAATCTAAGAATACATAACATATGATATAAATAAGTAACTTATTTAGTTTCCTTAAGTTATCTAAAAAAGTCAAATTTATCTTATAATTAAGACCGGAGGTATTAATTTTTTTTTCTTTTTTTGTTCCTTTTGATTGATTTCAAATAGTCTACACACACAGTTTTGTACATTACTGAACTAATTATGGGTTAAGGTACAATTTAGTAATGAGATTTTTTGTTATAAGTGTCTAGCACAATTAAAATTTGAAGAGTGTAAAAGTAAAGACAACATTATAAAATAATGCAATTTTAGCAATTTCGTTAAATTAGTATAAATATATGTTTTTTTTATGTGAGACCTACTTATTCTTCCTCCAACTTTATAACCATTTGAGTCCAATTTCACGGAATTGCTAAAATTACCCTATTTTAAAGAATTGTGTCTACTTTTTGTTGTAAATATTATATATGAGTGTGTTAAAGAAAGAGCCTCTCTAATATTATGGAATATGCTTAAATAAAGATATGTCTTTTGATAAATCATATTCTTATAAATTAAGGGACTTGTATTGATTCATGAATCAACATCGTTCATGAATTTAGTAGATGATTATGACTTCTAATTGAAGATGTATAGTTTTCAAGAAGCACCACTTCAAGGCACTGATTCATTGTCTATAAATACCCTAATTGTTACAGCATTTGAAGTAGAGAAATAGAAGCCTCGTTAATATCTTACTGAGTTACTTTATCTTCTGTCATTTTTGTCATCCTATATCCTTACAAGAAGTGTTTTTTTTTTTTTAATCCTGGGGAGATGTCACTTCCTATTGATTGAGGGGGTTGCGGAATACTCTTGAGAACAGTGTCCTCGGATGCAACTCGAACCAAATATTTTCTTATTTCTTTACAGATTTTACCAATAATCTCAAGAGACATTCCTCCAAATTTGTGTGAGTGAGCCATGATGGAAGTTGTGATGCTGCAATGGCCCTTCTCTCTACCGTTGAGCTTATTCCTTCCAATAAAGAAGAAAGGAAACATGGGCAGTGTATGCCGTGTGGACTGTGGTGTATATGAAGTGTCTTCCAAACAAAAAAAAAGAAAACAAAGAACAAGAAGATACATTAGTCCAATGATTGTGATGAAGGAAGGGAGTTACGGGTTTTAACTGCACATGGTTGAAGTATATGAACTTACACCCAAGGTAGTTTGTAACTATTGCTGATGGATAAGAGCCCAATTCCCCTTAAACCGAACTGTAATGTCTGAGAAGCCACACTTGTCCACATGGGAATCTTGTCAAGAGAATTCTTAGATTAATCAACGTACAGATTTTGACAGGATGGTCAAGATTTAGAGGGCGCTGCCTGTAAACTCCTCTCCTTGAAACTTTTTTCTCAAAACACTTCATTAAATTTTCTGATAATGAATAATATCATTGTACAAAATTAAGAAAACTTAAACACAAAGGCTTATCATGGTAAAAAAAGATCACAACTCATTTTTTTTTAAAAAAATGATTATCATGGTAGAAAAGAGTTCAACTAACCATTTAAAAACTCGACAATGATAATAAAAAGATTACAATTCATATTTCAACAGATTACCATGGTAGAAAAAAGTTCAACTAATCATTTGAAAACTCTACCATAATAATAAAAGATTTAAGTCTCTACAAAAAAAATATTACAACCCATCTTTCAAATATTAATCATGGTAAAAATTAATTCTACTATGATCATACCAAAAATTAATTCCCATTTCAAAACTAAAGTCATACAGCTTTATATAACATCCAAATAAATTACAATAATCAAAATATGCAGTCGAATTGGAGTTTACAGAATGTGGATCTTATAAGTGACAATATACATCCATTCAACACATAATAAACTATAAGAGGCTATGCAGATATATATATATATATATATATATATATATATATATATATATATATATATATATATATATATATATATATATATATATATATCTATGCCTCAGGAGCTCCTCCCGACTATCACCTGAAAATTGTTAAATTGACAGGGAGAGACAAAAGTCTCAGTAACCAGCTATCTGACTCATTACATATGCTGACATGTGTTTATGAGGTGTCAAGTGGAATAGTTTATGTAACAAATTATTTGAGATATAATTGACAAAAATTCAATATCATAGTTTTATACACAAATTTCATATCAGGAGTTATATATCACGATTATATATCAAATCTCATATTACAATTCCCATTTGTCTCCCATCAACTCAACCGAATCACCTTATTTTCGTTGACTAGACCCATGGGCTAAATTACTATCAATATCACTAGCCACTCAAAAAGCTCATCAGTCACATGATAAGGATCAGCCAAATCACTAGGCACTCAAAAAGCTCATCGGTCACATGATAAGGATCAACCAAATCCATAGGGCATGTGCCCGGACCATAGGTATTTCCCCTCTTTGAACTGGTGGAACAATAGAAAGCCAACTATCATGCATCAATGGAGGTTATACCATGTGGTAAAATAATTTACTCAATCTCATCCCAAATCCATGATCACAATAATTATCAATAATTATTTCAATGGAATTTTCCAATATTTCCATATTCATATATAAATATATACATATTTTTCATTTCAAATCATAAAGTTCCACAAGCCAAATTTATATTAAAATACTTCACAATATAATGATAACTTTCTCAATCACAATATAATTAAAATACGATCATTGCAAATACGATAGGTAGAAAAGAAGTCTACTATTCTTATCAAAGAGAGGGACTGAGGCAATGCAAGACCATCTAAAAAACGATGAAGAAGGCATTGGTGATGCAAGACCATCTAGAAAACGAAGAAGAAAAAGAAGGCACCTAGTCACATATGTTCTCTATGATTAAAAAAAGAACAAGAAGATACGGTAATCCGATGATAGTGACGAAGGGAGGGAGTTACGGGTTTTAACTACTTGAAGTATATGAACTTACACTCAAGTTTTGTCAGTTTTATCGGAGAAAGGGATTGAGCTGAAAGACTGAACCTATTTATTTAAATATTATTAAAACTTTTTAGAGAGTGGTTATGAAAAAAATAATGTATTATGTTTCACTATAATTCAATTTCAATTAAATCATCCAACAATATCATATTAAATAAATAGAAATCAAGAGAATCATAGAGAAATATATACCCTCCACTCCATCCCCTACCCTCCCCTCAAACCAAACACACCCTAAGGATCTGTTTGGTTGGAGGGGAGGGGATGGGGAAATGAAAAATGAGCCCCTCCCTTTATTTGGTACGTAAAATTGGAGGGGAGGGGCCCCTAAAAAGGGGATTAAATTCCCTCTCATCCCCTCAAATTGATTCCCTCTAAATTGGGGGATTTTTGAAGGAGATAAAAATTTAGGACTACTTTACTCCCATGATCTTTTCATATACCCAATTATATCCTAAGCCCAAAAAAAAAAAACATTATCCAGTCTAATGTCGTCGTCTTGGCCGATTACATTGTGGTTGCCGATCATGCAGACGCTCAACACCTTCCTACTATTTTGGTCAAGGTATCATCTTTATTTTCATCATTTGTTTTTAGATTCATTTGCACTCACCTGCCACCTCCCTCCTTTTTATTTATTGATTTATTGATGTCAATCTTAATAAGAACAATAATAATTTTCTTCTTGTACGTAAGATAGTAAAAAATTTTCATTGCCATTTTACGTCTAATTAAACATTGTCACTTAGAAATAGTTTTTTTAAATTTTTCTAACATTTTACACCATTTTTTAAGTTGGGGGAATTGAAAACTATTTCCATTTTATATCTTCATCTTTTTTTATTATAAATTATATAGTTTATATTGAGCTGTAAATTAATTTAAATCATTTATATAAGAAAAAATATATAAATTAATGTTTAAAGGTAAAATGGTAAATTAGATATTATCTCCCCTCCCCTCTCCTCCCCTCTTAAACCAAACAAAGGATCATTAAAAAAACTTTTCCCTTCCTCCCCCTTCAACCAAACCAAACAAAGTGATTCTTTATCCTCCCATCCATCCCTTCCCTTTAAACCAAACAGGCCCTAAGGAGGATAACCCCGAGCTAAATCTCTCTCTACTCTCAGGTCTCCGCCTTCTGCCGCTGCTCTGTCTCAGCTCTTTACTCTCGGGCTCCCCTCCTGTTCCTAGTCGCGGGCCCCAGCCACTCTACTCATTTCGTTCTGTTTTCTTTTTGCTCCCTCACGCTCAGCTTCTGTATCTCCGCCTTAAACCCTTGGTCAAAATGTGCATTTTGACCAAGAGACCAAAGTGAAAAAGCTGAAAACTTAGAAGATGGACTCGGGTTGGAATCTTGATAACTATTTTGGGTTCAAATGAAATTTTCAATACATTTGGGCCTCTATAATTTCCTCTGCTTTCTTCCTCATGAGTAATTTTCAGAAATCTTGGGTTCCTTTCTGCAGTTCTTACCAAACTGATCTACAATTAAAATAAACCCAAAATGTAATACCTTATATTCTAAAAATTAATCAATTAAGGTAATTCACAAAATATATGACATTTTTGCCTTTTTCAACCTTAATTTCATTTAAACACATTTAATCACAATTAATTACAAAAGAGACATTTTAAACTCAATTATTATAACAAAACCCTTAAATAAAATATGAAAATATATAATAAAATAGGGATATATATATATATATAAAGTGTTCCACCGAGACGATGAGAAAACGGCTTATCTTTAGCTCTAGACTCATATTATTGTTCATCAGCTGCAAGCATTAAAAAAATATTTTACATTCAGCTTCTGCAAGCCATTCATTTTATACATATGGCTCCATGCCTAACTTATTATTCTTTTCTCTCTCTCTCAGTTCTGTACTCTCCAAGCCTCTCTTCTTTTACGTCAGCCAAGGTGGTCTTCATTTATTTGTTTTCCCTTTTTGATTTATACTGTATCACTCACTCTACTGATTTGTTGTTAGGGTTTGAAATCCCCTCTGCTGCTGCATTTCATCTCTCACCCTCCCTATAAAATCAAGATCGTTTCCCCTCTCTCCCTCTCCCTCTTTCTCTCTAATAGGTATTCCTCATCTTCTCCGAAGAGGAATATCAGAGAAGATCTTACCGAGTGACCATGAAGATGACCTTCCTTCTTCATCACTACAAAATGGTGGAGGATGGGGATAAGGCTAGACAAGAAGGGATGATGATGCTGCAATTAAAGGAGGTACAGATTTTCGCACCGAACTTTCTTCCTTCCTTCTTCATCATTGCAAAATGGTGGAGAGCTTTTTTGTAGTCATCACTATTTATGGTATAGGTATCTGTTCTTAGATTTCCTTTTTCTTTTCATAGTTTCCGGTGGTTTTATTTTCTATTATTTGGCTTTTGGATTTAAGCGCGGGTGATCATGCGTTTTACACCTCCGCATAATCCAATCCTTACCTAAGGTTTTTTACTCCCAAACATCATATTGGTGGATCTCATAGGTATTCCGCATCTCATCCGTTTTTCTCTTCGTTCTCTTCATCTTCTCGGACGAAGAATATCAAAGAAGGATTTTTAATGCCAAACATATTATTGATGATTTTTTTGTGGTTAAAATTTCATGTATGGGATGGATTTGTAATGTATTGCATAATAGGAAGCTCTGAAACTTAACTCAGTCTTCACAATCTTTGTGGGTCTGCTAGCTTTGATTGCTTCTTTAACTTTAAATCAGTTGCCATGTCCATCTCTCTCATTCGATATGTTGCATTGTGCAAGATGGTCCTAACACTAGAGACATGCAGAAGGGGTTTTGTTATCTAAACTATTCTCAATCAATGCTATTGAGTTGTTAAATGGATTTTATTGTCTCAAGGTCTATTCTTTGTGTTTACAAGGCAAGGGATCAGGTACACTGTATTCTGTGGGGCTTCACGTAGTTCCTTATCTTTTCTAAAGCAGGTGTTTCTACTTGAAGGTCCTTCTCTAAAATTCGCCATAATATTCAAGAACTCGTCATAAATGGGGGCTGGAAAAATGCTCCAACGCTGCTTTTGATTCGATCTGGATGTCACGCCCTTATCTCAATTTCAACCTTTTTCAGAATATTCACGGAAAACGATATGCAGTTCGGTAGGCAACATAGGAATAGCATAACTATACTGATAATATGTTCATGATTACATAAATTCCTCATAGGGGTTTGTACATGATACTTACAATGAAGGTAGCCGCATAAGGCTACTAGAGTGTCTAAACTCATCCCAGTGAAATGGAGACTTCTTCCTATCTTCGTTCCACTACTGTAATCCCCTCGTACGGTACTCTGCATTGTTGTTTGTATATCTTATGTCGTCTCCTGTCTAAATTGTTGGTAGGGGAAGGTGAGATTCGAGAGAATCTCAGTAGGAAACAGATACCATAATGCATGCATGATAGATGCTACATGTATGACATGTTAGCTTTAACTAGATGTATGACCCATAATGACATTTCTGCATGCTCAATGTTTCGTGTAACAAAACTATGGCCATGGCAAAACAGAAACAGAGCTTCATTTATTCAAATATGCGATACACAATCAAGTAAAGCAATCACATACATCACTACACAAAGAAAATATATTAAATACATGCAAGTAAGGTAAGTCCCCTACCTTAACCCTTTTTCGTCTCGAAACGTGTGTCTCGATCTACGTGCAAACAGCTTGGGGCTCCATATTCGATCCTACAATGTCAAATGTACTATTTAGACACTTCCATAGTGTTTCTGGGGGTTATATGAGTCTATCTTGAAAAATTACTAAAATACCCTCGAGACCAGGGCGAGCCCCGCTGTACCCGGTTCGGCTGTATTTTTTCTGAAATTTTGACATAGGCTATTCTTACATATTTTCACCCAAGGAATCCATTTCCGGACTTGAAATTATCAAATTCAATGTCAAATTACAAAAATACCCTTGGCAACCCTTATTTCAAGGTTTCAGGGGCGTTTTCGTAATTATGCTTTTTCGGCCTTTTCCGAAAAAGTGCTCAACTGTAACCCCACCTAATTTTCCCTCATGAACTCAATGAAATCATCAAATCATTGAAAATCCAACTCTAAGACCCATTTCTAGAGCTGACTGAAACTTATAAGAACTCCAGAGAAAATTGGGGTTTTTCGGTTTCGGCTCCGTAAACACGTTTCTTTCTACTCCTAACCACTTTATTAACTATTCCATTAGGTTACAACTACCATTTAGTACCAATTTGGGCAGCATAACAGCCCCCACAACCCATTTTCCATTTTTACACACAAAGACAATCCAACGAAATTTCACCGATTAAATTGTCTGTAACAACCAAAATAGTCAATATGTAAGAGTTTGGAAGTTACCTCAAGCTCCTACTAGCTTTTCCTCAAGGTGGCTAAAACCCTAGCTTCCCTAACACCAAATTGAGCTTCACAACCTTAAATCACATGAATAGGAAGCTTAGGAACGGAGTTATACGCATTAGGAACTGATTTACCGAAGAAAACACTTACCTTTGCAAGTTTTTCCTCCCTTTCTCTCTCTAAGAAAATCTCACACTTCCTCTCTCTTGTTGCAGAAAAACTGACGAAAATGGGAGGAGGAAGATGATAAAATATGATTTTATAAAATATTATAATTATCCAATAATTATTTTTCCATTTTCGGATTGTTACAAAATTCTAGCATATTTCTGTTCAATCTTTGAAAAATAATAACTAATTCTAAAAAAATCAAATTGGAGTGACTCCAAAGCCTATAGAACCCTTATTGAGTCTAGTTTCAAGGAAAAATATAGACTTTTGCTAGATGGAATAAAAAAATTCCCAGAATTTCAATCTTTGCATACTATTCCAGAAATTTCACAGTTTTTCTGTGCTGATTTCAAAAATTCATATCTTTTTGTATATAGCTCTAATTGAGTCAAATGACCTATCAAATTAAAGCTTAAGATATGTACTTTCATCCTATAAAATTTCATAATTTTTGCTCATCATTTGGTCATACAAAATCATATGACAAACTCACTGCCTTATAGGCGATTTCACCATAAGCATAATCACTTTCTTCAAAATTAACCATTTGATTTTCTTTAATGCCCCAAAGATATAAGGAACATTAGAGAATAGATTTGTGACATCTACTAAATCGAGGCTTAGTAGTTCACTCAATTTAGGCTTATTCCAAAGCCTCCAATCCCAAAATTCGAGGTATTACACTGGACGTGCGAACTTCGATGGTGAGAAGAAGGCGTGCGGTGGCTGCGAATGAGGGATGATGGTGACTCGACGGAGGTGGAGATGACAGTGGTTGTTGACGACGCTGGTGAGAAGGGCGAAGTAAGAAGGAAGTTCGGTGAAGTGAGAAGGAAGTTCTTAGTTCTCAGCTTGCAGTGCCCAACTCCGAAACTGACAGCGGTGGTGGTAAGCATTTGGTGGAGAGGAGGAAGGAGGAGAGGTGCTCTGTTATGGTAGGGAGAAAGAAGACCGAAGTGTTGGTAGAGGTGGGTTGCCGGAGATGGTGGTTGGAGAGAGGAGGGTCGGCGGCGACCAAAGAGGAATGGAGGAAGAAGGAATAAACGACAGATGAAGATGCTGTTCGGATGATGATATGGTGATGTCTGATGATTTTTAGGTTCTGTTTGGTGCGAGGGATTTGGAGGGGAAGGAAGGGAAGAAAAAATTTTTATAAATTGAATTTTAAAAGATTGAAGAATGGGGTAATAAAATTTTAATAATGAGAATATATAAGATAACAGAATAAGAAAAATTAATTAAAAATTTTTAATCTCACTCCCCTAATTTTTTTAAACTCAACTAAAATTTTTTTTTCGTTCGTACCAAACAGGCCCTTAGAAGATAAAAAAAAGGGAGAAGATGGTTGTTGAGAACTTGAGATGATAATGATGAAGGAAGCGGAATAGGGTGGGATGATGATGATGATTTCGGATGAGAGCTCCGCTCTATTTTCTTTTTTAAAAAAACAACATCCATCACTCCCTCTCTGTCTTTTTTATGTTTTTTTTTTCTTTAACCTCATTTCCTGCACTCTGATTGTTCAGTTTTGTCCTTTCATTCGTAAGGCTGACAAAAAGTTTATGCATCTTTATAATTGTTTTCATTTAGTAGACTGTGCAAAGATGTAGACCTTTATGCACCACTTTTAAGGCTTTGTTTGGTTGAAGGTTAGGTTAGGTTGGGGTGTGGTTGTTTTTGTTTGGTTGGAGGTTAGGTTAGGTTGGGGTAGGTTGGGGGTAAAAAAGTGGTGTTTGGTTGAAGGGAGGTTAGGTTAGGTGTTGAATGTTTTTTTGTCTTCTAGTGGTAACCTAACCTACGTTCTGAAACCTCCAAAATTGGGGTTTTTCCTAGGTGAAAGAATATTTATCTTCAATTGTGACTAAATTGTCCATGACAATTTTTTAAAATTCCAACACTGCCCTAACTTGACTTCCTGATTCAACGAACTTTTCAAATAATAATAATTTTATAAATAATTATTTATATGCTTACACGAATAATTATTTTATAAATAATAATTTTATATAAATAATAATTATTAATAAATACATTATAAAAGAAGAAGGAAAATATGTAGAAGGGCATTTTAACCTCCTCTAACCTAACTTAACTTAAATAAACCTTACTTAACCTAACCTTCGTTGAACCAAACAACATTATAACCTCTTCTAACCTAACTTAAATAAATCTCACTTAACTTAACCTTCGTTGAACCAAACAAAGCCTAATTCAATGCAAGAAAGGGTCTGACGTGTGATAATATGATTTTTTTTCAATAAAGTATTTTGTCCTTAACACTTTTTTTTGACATCTTATGTACTGTTTTGAAATATTTTGCAGATCCCTTCCCAAACCATGCTTTTCAGAAGACAAGCAGAAGACAACTAAAAAAGGAAACATAGCAGATCCCTTCACATGTTATTCTGCACTCACCTTTAATTTAATTTAGTCTATATAATAAAAAATTAATAATAAAATTTCTAAATATACTATTAAATATTATGATAAAATCGGGATATATCATGAACTTACGGTCAAATTTCTTCTTTGAAATTCTAAGCTAGATAAAAGGTAATAGCTTCAAATTAAAGATCAGATTGTAATTGTTATATAACTAAAAATGAACATAATTTTAGTTAAAAAATTTAACAATCCGGAATAATGATGTTTATGAGAGAATCTTTGTTTGTATGCTAAAAAAAGCTATCAATACGATAATTACTAGGGCCCATATGATACATATATTCTAATTATAATCCATTTATTCTCTTAGATAAGATTAAAATGGTCATTTAATTCCTGATTATTACATTTAATTCGATATATTTCTTGTGGAGTTTTTTATGAGTCGAAATCTTTTTTGTTATAATAATCAAGAAACAATTTTTGAAGCCCTATCTTTATTGATTGTTTTGCTATGTTCATTCTGCCTTGATTGTTTTGAATTCAGCTTTTTAGACTAATTATCAAATACATTGTGATGTTTTATTGCCAATTTGTATGTTTAATATAGATCGACTTATTTGCCTTTTTTTTATAACCTTGCTTTAGAAAATTCTTTTTTTATATGCAATTCTCTGTATGAGATTGAAAATTATACTATCTCTGGTCCTAAATATAGGACATAGTTTGTAGTGCAATTTATACTATAAATTATGTCTTATATTTAGGATTGAACTATGTCCTATATTTAGGACTGATGGGAGTATTTCCTTAGGCTTTGTTACACGGTGGAGCATAGACTCGTTTGTCAAACACCATCTAAGAAATGGCGAAGAAGAAGGCATCGGCGATGCAAGACCATCCAGTCGCATATTTTCTTTAAGATTAAAAGACTGAAGCCGGTAGGTATGATTTTTTGACGACAGACTTATTGAGTTACGGCTCTGACATCCCGGTGAAAAAGAAAACGATCTCTTCACTAGGCACGCGTTGATTGAGAATAATTGGTGCGCATAAATAAGATATTAATATATGTGTGTGTGTGTGTGTGTGTGTGTGTGTATTCATGCGGGTATAAAAAAGGATGCAGTTATTACTTTATGTCTGTTGAATCTAATTAAGATATTATTTAATAATTAGCTTTCCGATTGAAATCAAGATATTATTGATGTTAATCTTGGATTTCCTATCTGGGGTAATATTATATCCGTTAAAGGCTTTATTATTTTCAGTTAATAAATATATTAATTTGACTTAATGGGGTAGTTACTAAAAATCTTATTTCATATCTTGAATTTAGTAATTTAATTTGGTTTTTATATTCTTTAATATCCTATGATTTCTCCTTGAATTATGCTAATCTCCTATGTAACAAGCATGTTTGTTTTACCGATCAGATTGCTTATAAGCTACTTTTCACGTAGATCGAGACACAACTCTTCTCACATACTTACCTCGTATACCGTAAATTATGATTGAAAAGCTGCTTTTAAGCATTCCAATACGTTATCTCCTTTTATTCAGTGGGGATCTTATACATGTTAAATTAGTTAAGTGAGGATAATGATTGATTATCATATAGAGGAAAAGTTTTGGGGACCGAAAATTTTTTGCTGGAAATAAATTATTGTTACTTGTTATGGTGATTATATTTTTACAAGATTATATTTAATATAATGGATATTATATATTTTAAGTGTTCATATTTACAAGATTTTATTAGTTTGGTCTGTAAAACAAACTTGGGAATTTTGAGATTGTTGGGATCTAAACTTATCTTTAAACATTGGTATTTCAAATAATTTAGTTCTGAAAAATTTATGTCGTGTTGAGATATGCGATATGCTCATGTATTGGACTATTATGAATATTATGTGAAAAATTTTAGTTTAAGTAGAATGGGGTGATATTCTAATTTAATTAGAATTATTTTTGAAAAGCTGTGAAATATATTTAAAATATTTGAAAGTGTGGGGGTGTATAAGATATAAAGTATCTTGTGAAGGCATCTTGAAATATATATGGGTTAAGGAGCAAATTTACCAACGAAGTTTTGTCCGAGGAGTGTCTGGCATAAATATGTTTTAGAAGGGGTAAAAATATCAATGAACAATTAAAAAGGGGCATCTAGCACAAAAACCATTAAAGATCATAAAAGAATAGTGATGATAAATGATAAATGTTTATGAAGATTGGTTTTGAGAACCATTATGTGAATAGTCCTTACGATCCACTTGAGATGATTCTAAAGCTTAATCAATGTATATGCACAAATTATTCAGAATTTGTAGCACTAATAAATGTTAATCCCATGACATAGCAAATATGTGTGGAGATTGACCGAATGTAAACTCCATGAAGAGAAAGAAATAGTTAAGGGATAATGCCATAAATATTGGCATCATGTAGTGGATTGCCATTATATTGATATATGTACACGGATGTTAACTAAAATTTAGTCTATGTGTGAAAATTCATTGGTTATCATTGACCTACAGTGATAACAAAATAAAATACTACGTGAGTCGGAGTTGATTACTGGATGGAGTATTAAGAATGTTGAAAACCTCTTGATAAATATTTTGACAAGAAACTGACACTTAGCGTCGACGATATGTGATTGCCAAATGGCGATGGCTATTTAAAATAAAACAATGGTGCAAATGAAAAATCATTTGAGATATGATACAATAAGTTAGCTTAAGAAGGTTCCTCTGCTTTGTGATGACATCCCAATTTCCTAAAACTGAAACTTGACCCGATTTTAGTTTACTAACATATGGTGTCATTTGCATAAAACCATGTGACTGTTAGTTTACATGATGATTGCTGAAGTGAACTTTGTCTTACTTGTACAGTTAGATTCAATTTGTAGTTAAGCGTTGAAAATGAATCAAATGATCAAAAACCATATGATGATTGCTGAAGTGAACTTTGTCTTACTTGTACAGTTAGATTCAATTTGTAGTTAAGCGTTGAAAATGAATCAAATGATCAAAAACCATATGGTAGACGAAAGCAACACGAAGAAAAATTAGAAATGAGTACTAGTCTTCTTTAAATAGTGTGTACACACAAAATGTATGCTCCCACGTTTATCCTATTTCTTATATTTTGTAGATTATATCTTTATATATGACTAAAATAATTTAGGGAGAATTGCCTATAAATATCTCATTAGAAACTTATTTGCCAAATGGGATATAGGGAAGATCTTTTGTACATAAGGAAAGATTGCTTGAACACAAGAGAAAATTACATAGGGAAGATATATTGAACACAAGGGAAGATCTTTTACATACAGGGAATACTGTTTGCACACTAAGGTCCCATTTGATAAATAAATTTTCAATAAAGTATTTATGGGCAATTTTTCCAATAATTTATTTGTCCACTTTTGATTTTTATTGTTTCGGTTACATATGGCTTGAAGTAGGAAAATAGCAGCAGGGGAAAAAGATCGCAAGGCATTTTCATTTGAGAAAGGATTAATTTTACTTGCAGCTTAATTAATCTAATTTATACTCTTAAGAAAAATATTACAAAATACACATCTCCACAATTGCTGATTGCATGCTTCCATAATCGGATTTCGAATATTTTCATTATCTCTATCTATTTTCTTCATACATGATCAAATAACTGGGTTAGATTTGAGTACTTTCAGCCGCAAGCAGACGGAGTAGCTCTTCTGAAAACATTTTCTGCATTCGTTCGGACTCAAACTTTAAAGCTTGTGTTTAAATGATCAAAGTCTCTTACACTAAGACCAATACTTATTTGATTTATCCCTCTCGACAATAACTTCGAATATCTTTTAGTGTCAGATGAAATCAATCTTCTAAGTTTAGAGCACAGATCCTAATTCGCTAACGTAGGATGATGATGTGGCGTGTTCATGCTGTCGATTGAAAACTTCGAAAAGTTATGGATACTAAACTGATTAAAAATTTTGAAATTGTAAGGGCTAAAGTGGAAATTCATGTTAAGTATTGAGGGGTTAACGGTGAAAGTGTTTTCCTTTCATTCTCTTGACTGTGAGTTCGACAGGGCAATTTCACACACAACAACAACCATTCAACAAATGAGGTTTTGCAAAATAGTGAAATACCTCTCCTTTTACAAACGGTAATTATTTTTCTTTTTATAACTTTAACTGAAAACATGCTAGGCACTTAAGATCATACCGATTAATGAATAGGCTGGTATGGTGATTTAAGAGTTCAATTTCACGTTTTATCAGTCATAATTAAAAAATATATTTAACTAAAAATATAAAAATATTTTTATATAATTCTGGAAAGAGTAATATTTAAATATAAAAGGCATTATTTCATAAATAAATAGAATATTCATGTATAAACTAAATACGATCCAATGAAACAAGAGTTATTATAACATAAATATGACGAACTATTATATTTTTATTTTGTTTTTAATTCAAAATGATGTTGCTTCATGCTTATGATGAATTAAAAACATAAATAAGTCTAACCCAGTCATTCTGTCCAAAAAACTCTCAACAAAACTAACTAGAGAATTGATTCACTGTTATAATAGGGAGAATCAAGTTGAATTTTCATACTATAGAAAAAAAAAGAGTATAAAGTTGAATTGCAACAGGTGACTTATCCTAAACTATTACCTTCTATCCTAAATATAAGACCTAGTTGTTTTTTTTTTGAAAGATTAAAGAAGCTAAATTAATTACTTAAACTTTTTTGTTTATCAATTACTTAATCATATCATATGTTGTGCATGATTAAATTATATATTATATATCAGGCAAATTAATATGAAGAAAAAATGATAAATATAGATACTTCAAATGTAATTTAATTAATTTTTTTAATCTTTTTAAAAAACGAACCAAATCTTCTATTTAGAAGAATTTGGAAGGGGGTTTTTTTTTGGGTTGTGGGTTTGGTTGCTTGCGCTTGTCGGCTAGCGTGCCTGGCACTATCCCACAAGACACAAAATTCCAAAAGGCCAAGGCGGAAATAATACACCACTAACGGGTATTTCAAAGTACCTGTGGTTTTCTGCCTTTTTATATATATATATATATATATATATATATATATATATATATATATATATATATATATATATATATATATATATATATATATATATATATATATATATATATTTTAATTGAAAAAGAGATGTCACATACGCTTGTATTTTTATTTTGTCCCAATAAAGTGGGCTTAGTAAATAGTAATGCCATCAAGTATGGAAAGTAAACTGCAGGATTGTGTAACCCGGATCAGACCGGTTGGTCCGGTCCGGAAACCGGCGAACCGGCTGGTAGACAGGTCCGGTTCCCGGTCTGGTCGGGGTTACAATTTTAAAATTGTTTTTTCTTTAGAATTTCATACTATAAGTCTAAAATCTTCAATTTCTCACTGGTTTAGTTTCGGTTTAATTCCGATCTGACCCACTGACCTTTAACCCAGTACCCCGAACGGTTCAATACTTGGTCCGAGTTTTAATACCTTGATAAATTGTATTATATTTGCAGCTGATAATTTAGTTTATATGACTTGCTATGTATTTTTTGTTTTTATTAAGCTTGGCTTTAATATATTGTTAGTGTTAATATTAAATAACGATGACAAATGTTATTATATGTTAAACATTTCAATATATTCTAAGACTAAGAGGTGTTTCAAAATTCCTCTCTTTTAATTGTAACAAACTCAAATAAATCATATAAAAAGTTATAATTATAGCAATATACATTATATTTATTTACACACATACACACACAATTGCGTTTTTAGTGTTTAGAATAGGTAGGCATTCTCAGTCTCAAGAGCTTGTACCAAAGCTAAGGGAAAAAAATGTAATGACCCTGAAAAAAAGGGATAATTATTGTATTTCTTGTTAATATATTTTTTTTAATTGTTGTATGGATGCATTAAAGATTCCTAACAAAAAGGGACTACTAGCTTAGTGGAACTTTAGGCCATGGCATGTTTTAGGGTGCTGTGTTCGGATCTTCTTGGTTGTGCAATATCGGCGTATTTTATTTTGCTTTTATGATTATGTAATTACCGTATCGCCCTTCTTTTAAAGTTAAAATAGTAATAACATATACACACACTATCAGATCCTTTTGTTTGGAGATGCTTCTTGATTTCCCTTATTTTTCTTAAGAAAATTACACTTAAATTCTATAGGATAAGGAAAATAAAAAAAAAAATAGTCCCTTAAAATTATAAAATAGAAAGTCTCATTGATAACTCCATGAAGTAATTATTGACAACTCTATAAATGAGTATTGACGACTTTATGAGACTATTTTTTCATTTTTTCATTTTAAGGGATCATTATTTAATTTTTCAATTTTAAAGGATCATTTTTTTATTTTATTTTATTTTTTTTTTGGGATTTGATTGTAATTTTTTTTTTCTTTCGATCAGTGACCACAAACAGGAGATCCGGCTGCCATCATTTTCCTTCCCATCCGCTTATGGTCCTTTTCTTTATCGGGACCGTCGGATCAAGATCTCAACGGTCCAGATTTAATATATTATTAAAATATTATTTTTATAATAATATTATAAAAATAATATTTTAATAATATATTAAATCTGGACCGTTGAGATCTTGATCCGACGATCCCCATAAAGAAAAGCACCATCCTTTTCTTTTCAAGAAAAGGACGGCAGCGGACTCCACAAACAGGGGGCAGAGAAAATTTTCTGGAGGCTTCTGGCTTGTTCCATTTCTTCCTGGGCTCAACGTTGCCGTTCTGCTTCTCATGGGTGTCTCCGTCTATCCTTCTCACTCATTTGTCGTCTCATTCGTTCAGCAATGAATTCATCTTCTTCTACCCCTGTTTTGGCCAATTGCGAGGTGGTGCAGGAGTTTTTGTCTCGTCTCCTTTCTCTATTTTAGTGCCTCTCATTGGGTGGTTTGTTCGAAGTCCCTTCCCTTCTGCTATGTCTGCGTGTTGGTAGATTACTGGTGTTTTGGTTCTTTCCTTGTTTTCGAATCTGTTTATTTGCTTGGGAACAGAGAAGACTGAAATGAAATACTTTTCTGCTGCTTTTTTTCCAGAGAGGGAAGGAAAATTGAGGACTTCTAATTAGCAAATCATTTCAAGCATTTTTGTTCAATGTTGAAAGAAGAATATTATGTATTTTAATGTTGATTTCATTGGGTTTAAATTGATTTTGGATAAAGAACCGAGTTAGGAAGCATAGCATATTATATATATATATATATATTAATGTTTTAACATTGTTTAGGAAGATAATTGAATCGTAGAAAGTGTGATGATATATTGTCTAATAGTTGTTGCACACAAGGTGCTTATCAAAAGGCTTGAGAGAAATAACACAAATGAGTAGTTAATTGTGGCCAAAGTAACATGGGTAATCTGTAATGTATATGCTTACTTGATTTTCATGTTTGTGGGAAGTGGAAGTCTTGCTTTATATGTCAAGACAATTATATAATAAGAATTATAAACAAATTTTAGTTGTACATGCTAGAAGAGAGTGAGAACGTAAATTAGACTTGGTTTTTTGTAGTATTAGATAAGAAGGTATTGGTATGTAGGGTACGGAAGAAGAAGTGGTGGTGGTGTGTTTAGATGATTGCATGACTCTTTAATTTTTGTCTTGCTAGGGTAAGAAATTTGGAAACTTTATATATACTTCCACTACATTGTTGACAAGAAGATTGTTGGGAAATTTCAATGATTCATTTTGTTTATTCTTTTATTAGTACTTGGGATGCATGCAAAGTGCTCGATGAAATGTTTGAGATATAGTGATACTAATTAGACTCTAGTGTTTGATTTCGTTACTTGATTTTCATAAGTTTTCATATAAGTGACGTGTTATGTTCAAATGTGTTCTTATTTTGTCGACACTTGAAAGACATATAATTATAATAGAAGTTAATAACTGGTCATTTTAATTGGAATCTTGATTCGATTTTTTTCATTAATCTATATATATATATATGAGACTTTCAACAATATATAATGTCTGAGAGGAAGTTGGAAATTTGGTTTTTGTATGTTTTATGAAACTTATGTAATATATATGTCTGTGTGTATGTATTAATAGAGCAATTTTTCGTAAATTATAGAAGAAGAGATTTCTCATAAAGATCTGAACATATTTTTAAATTAGAGGAACGGGACACAAAGAGCTAGATTTGTTATTTACCGTCGTGAACTGTGTGTCCACGTCTGTTATTCGTAGCCTTCGGGTTACACCTGTTATTTGTAGTATTTGCTCTGCGCCTGTTATTCGTAGCCTTCAGGTTATGCCTGTTATTTGTAGCCTCCGAGTTGCGCCTATTATTCATTCTGCGTTGGTTCCTCTGATGAAACCGGCTTTTCTTCACAAAAAAAAAAAAGTTTTTATTATTATTTTGTATTCTTGAAAAGAAACCTTTTTTTGAAATTTTTATTTAAGTTGTACGTGTGATTATTTTCTTTGGTTTCAAGTTTTGATAAATGCAAGTATGGTTATGAAAATTTTGAAACAATTTTTATACATGTATCAGTGATAATGTTTATCCCTTTTATATTGGAAACATGTATTCACGCATATTTATTTCAGACATTTTATAGATTTGAATTATTGAAGTACATCTCTCTCTTCTTGAGAATCTAATTAGGATTCGATATTTAATTACGTACTCATAGTTTTTTTTTTGGTAATTGGTTGTGTACTCCACTTATTTACCAAGTTAATTGCATTTCATATAGTCGAAGTGAACCTATTCCCTCGTATGTATCTTGGAGCGGATCACCAACTCATGGGATTATGGTATTAATTGTTATTGTAAAGTTGTTGTTATGATAAATTTGATTTATTTATTTATTTATTTATTTTTGTTCACTGTTTTAAGAGATCTATATTGATCATTTATATAGAGGTTCATGAATAAATATTATAATGTCACTTGACAGTATTTTAATGAAGTGCATCTTGCTAATAGTAAATAGAAAATAATGAATCAAAAGGGCTTACGAAGTGAGGGTCACCTTACACTTCGTGCCAGTCACGCTTTAATAAGGTAGGGCGTGACATAATGGTGTCAGAGCATGGTTTATCAAATCTGTGAATGTCTATATACCTATCATGCCTTTGAGTTACTTGGTGCATTCTGGATAGTGAAAAATAAAATACCTTATGAACCCTCCCATTATTTCTATTATGGAAATAACTTAAGATGCACATTTAGAAAGTACCCATGTTTTCTCTTTAAGGAGTGAAGTCAGTTAGAGTGGATTACAGCATTTTTGCGGCTATAATTTGCTTTGGATTTATAATAATCGTTTGTGAAATTGTTGAAGAAATGAGTTGAAATATGATATTTTTCCCTCTTACTCGGTTGTTTGAAGGCTATTTTGGGGTCTGTTCTCTAATTATATGTTGTGCATGATTGGTGATACATTGGTATTCTTTGAAAGCCTTGTATGAGCTAAATATTAATAGGCTTATTAGTGCTGCTTATTTACCAGGGCAACACGCTGGATTTGATTCATTTTAGTTGTTGGTAATTAAGCTTCTTGTTATTTCTATTTATCTCATCCATACTGGTGCATAGTTTCAGAAGATTGTATGCATTTTCACTGCTGTGGTATTTGTTAGACTCTTTGCTGGTTTTCGTCTGGATCTTGCTGTAATTTGTGGTTGAAATCCTGAATTTTGTGCATTAATGCCTTAGCTATCATATTCACTGCCACAGGCCCAGCTATATGTAGCTCAAGGATCCAATTCTGGTGCAATGAATCTTCTCCTTGCTGTAACTGTCACTCCAGTGCATCTGTTTAGTGCGTTTTTGCTTGGAGTATGAGGTGTTATGTATATGCATTATAGTGGTGCATTCTGAGTTAAACTGATTAAACTCTAAAAAAAATTAAACTGATTAACTTAAAAGAAAAAAAATCCCTGGTTGCAGTAGTACCTCCAAGTCTGGGTACTTTCTTGAATTTACTCAATTTTGGTGCTTAAATTGACTTGCGGAGTGCATCATTTGTTTAGTGTTAATATATGTTTCGAACCACACTCAGTTGTTCTGATTGTGAATTGTCTGTGCTACCAAGTTCTTGCATGCTTCTACATTTCTGGAACGGTTTGTTTGAATTTTGGCAAGATTTTTCATTGAGCTATTATTTCTTAATGTAACTTTTCATGGTACAGTCATTATTAAGTTTGGACTGTTTTTGTTGCTGGACCGTCTCTCACACACTTTGTTGCTGTCATCGCTGTATCTGGAATTGTGGAAGGATAAAAATACACACACACACACATATATATTTGCTTGCTGTTACTTGAATTCTGTTGTGGCAAATACTTCGAAATTAGGAATCTGAAGTTGTTGGAATTTTGGATCGGTCATTCGAGAGCCTTGAAAATTGCTGCACTATTTTAGCTGTCATATGCACAAAAGTTATTTTTTGAACTTTAATAAGTCATTTGCTGCTGATTTGCACAATTCTTAATGTCATCTTGGTGTGCTGATCTTTCATGAACTATTGGAGTGAGGGTGGGAGTTCCACCTTTCTGTCATAAACTCATTCCATTGGGATCTCGGATTGTGAAACTTCACTGCTGTAACTATTGAAATCTTGACTACACTTTGCACAATATTCCTTTATCACTGTTTTCTTTAGAGGATATTCTATTTTGCATCATTATGGGAACATTTTACTGTCATATACTTGCTGGAAATTAGTAGTTGGTTGGTTAAATTGAGGGGAAAAAATTGTTCATAGCCGGTTAGAAAATGCTTTTGTGACTCTCATTGCTGTTATTCTTGGGATTTATAACACTTTGGGAATCATTGGAAGTGACTGTAAACCATTAGGAGACTTTTGAACATTGCTTGCTGGAATTTTTGGAAATTGGTGAAATTCATTGTTGATTGCATATAACTCGAGTATTAATTTCATGAGCTCCTGCAATTTATGTCAATATATGAACATTATTGATACTAGTTTAGCGGAGGCATTAACGTGCGTTTGGATTAATTTTTGCAGAATAGTTTTTTATGATTTACGAGGTAAGTATGTGAGAGGAGTTTTGTCTCAGCTTGTAGAAAATGACTTTTAGAACCATGGTTTCAATGTTTCCCAAACACTCACTTAGTGTTATTATCATATTTATTGTTTCTAACGCACTGAGCATCATTTTTTTGGGCATGTTGCATTTGACTGAATTGTGGTGAGACATTGCTTGAATTCCCCTTGGGTAGGAAGTTAGGAAATCTTTATTAAGATTCACTCATTCTCAGGATTTTGGTGTTACTCAAATTTCCGCAAGGCCATTCTTTACTAAACTTCACAAGATTGAGTGCTTGAAGGCGAAGAACTACATTTGAGACAACTTATATATGATCCTTTACATGTAACTAAGCTTCAAGAATTCAATTATATACAAACTTATCGTATAAGCAAGTTTTTGTGACCATTTTGAATAATATTTAGTATAAAAAATTTGAGATTTGGGGGAAATTGTATCAGAAAAAGTATAGTGGCTTAATCATTTTGTTTTTAAGAGAAGCCACATGGGAAATTGATAGTGAGATGTGGACCAAAATAACCTTGTTTTTTAACCCAAAACCATCATTTTCTTAAATTTGGAGGACAGAATTTCTTAAGGGTGGGAGAATGTAATGACCCTGGAAAAAGGGATAATTATTGCATACAAACGCATACAAAAATTGCAAGATCAATTATAATTGAGAGATGTTTAAATTTGTTTGAAATGTAATGAACAAAGAAAATTCAGTGAGCTAGTTATAAATTAAACATAATTGTTATATATAGTCATCTTTTGCTGGAAATTATTTAACTTTCTTAATTTGCTAAGATGTATTACGAATATTTACAATGAATTAAATAGTAGCAACGGCCATTTTTTTAAACAAAAAAGTAAAATAGCTATATATAAAAGACATTCAAAAAGAGATTGAAAAATAAAGTGTAGATAACAAATAAATTCTACATAATCATATTTATAGGTTGGTCTAGCTAATAATGATTTAGTCCATGGTTATGGGTCCAAATCATATCAATATCAGTATATATAAATATATAAAATCTGTTTCCCCAAGCTATTCATGAAAATGACTTACCTATGGCTCCTCTCATGTATATATAAAATTTCTCGGCCTGCGTATAATCTGTTTCCCATTTGCAATTCCAACAAACCGTTTCCGAATCAATGGCTCCATGGAAAGATTACTACACTCGGTTTGAAATTCAAATATGCTTTCTATCTACATCCCGCCTTCGATAATCTTTTGAGGGGAGGGGCTATAATTATCTCTATATCTCTGTAGCCCTCCGTCAACTCTTCCCTCACCCCTCTTCTTCATGGGATTCTTTTTCCTCTCTACATTCTCCTTCATCTTCGCTGACGAAGGAGTCTTCTTCAACTTCAAAGCCTCTTTTATCTTCTTCTATTTTTAATCAATGAATCCATTATTCTCTTACAGGTGATGGAGGAGGAAGAGAGGAAGAACCACCTCCAGTGAAGAGAGGTAAAACCGCCACTGGCGAAGAGAGGAAGAACTGACGTCCATCCATTTTCCTTTTGCCTTATTAGAATCTGGTGTCTGTAGGAGTATTTTTCCCCAAACTTCTCCCACCCAGTATGTTAGCCATCGAAAACAGAGTATGCCTTTGCGCCATCGCGTTAGCTTTCGAAAAGGATATTTGCAAGGTTCATTACCAGAAGGTTTGGATATGATCTTAACAACCCTGCCTTTGATTTTATCTTTTTTCATTTATTTAATAAGTTTTTTAGTTTTTTAACTGATTCACAAGCTTTTCACCATAAAAGTAGTGTGCAGGAATGTGGCGGGGTATATCTCAACCAGTAAAAGGTAGAAATCAGCTTAAACTTGGTATATCTCAACCAATAAAAGGTAGAAACGAAGCCAGAATCTGCAGAAACGAAGCCGGTAAAAAACTTGGTATTCGTTTTTTAAGGTCGCAAGCCGCGACTCTGTTTTGCTTCTAAAGTGTCTTCGGCGCTGTCTAATTTTTTATGTTAGTTGGCTGGTGATAAGAGGAGATATCATCAGGACTGGGCTTTTTTAGCTTACATTATCAAGTTCGGACGTTCACAGGGAAGAACCAAATACTTGATTCGATACTTGGTTCCCCCCCTCTCTTTGAAAGATTCTTGGTTCCCTTATCTCAGAGGCTTCATTTGTCGTCACTGAGGATAGCATCAATGATCATGAATTAGCTCAGAGGAAAGCAGAGGAAGCAGGATTTACATTAACAAGACTGATAATGATCTGATACACTCTGTTTTTACATACTTTTATCGCCTTCAAGCAAAGTTACACTAACAACCCATCACCTACTGCCTCATCTGAAATTAAATTATAATCACATGTTTTAACTTTAATTATATATTTGTTCTTTTCAACCTTTCATGATTATAATTAATTAAGGTCTATTTGTTCGTTTGCAAGAAGCTGATTTCATACCCGTTGGAGAAATGGTGGCAATGGAAGAAGCAGCAGTGAGGAAGCTCTGTAGTGAGGAAGATGATTTCATACCTCCATCTCTCAAGCTCTCTCCCTTTTCAAGTCCGACTCTATGCCGCAGTGGCCTTGGTGGTGATAGGTGCCACCGGCAAGAGAAGGGTAAGAAGGAGAAGAAAAAGAAGGTGATGGTCGTCTGATGGTCGATGATGATACTGTGATGTTCTTTTTAAAGAAAGAAAAAGGTGAAAGTGATGATGATGATGAAGGAAGAAGAAGATGGTGGGATGATAATGATCAGATTCCATTCTTCACACCATAATTATGTCGGGTCATTGCTCATTCCAACCGAAAGAACAAGACCATGTCAGCTCTCATATTCCCTCAATCTCCTCAATTCACGCCTCTATTCTCGGATCAGTATCTGCATTGAAGGAGGAAAAGAAGAGGACGATAAGAACGTAGCAAAGACGAGTGGTGGGGTGCTACGCAAGTTTTCCATTTTGGTTCATCAAAACTTTAATAAAAGGATGTAATGTCAATGTCAGAGAGTTTATCATTACAACTTACATCACATGCATTAGTATGGCTTTCTCCATTTTTGACATTTCCTTTATGTACGTATATGCTCTCTTGCTTGGATTATAACTGTTGATGAGTCTTTTCTCTCTTGGTTTTTGTTGGCTATGAATCTTTTTTCGTCCCATACAATTTTTCTTTTCTTTTGTTCTTGATTCTCTCGAAGCTTAATTAAGTTCTAAATGTGTCAATCCCACACACACACACACACACACACACATATATGTAAGTTCTCAAAATGTGTTAAACGTGATTAATAACTTAGGACAGAGATTATCATATTAAAATTAGTTTTCTCCTAATTATTTAATCAAATTGAAATCCTCATTGTTATATACTATCTTTTAAGCTAATTAATCATTGATAATGCTAAGAGATTGCAAGAAGGCATACACTATAATTGTGAGTGTCTTCTGAAAGTGGACTATCATTGTGAGTGTCAAAGTGGAATATTTATCACAAGACAGGCTCTTCGGACTTTTTTACGTATGGCTAATTATATGTTACATTGTCAGAGTTAAAAGCATGGAAGGATTGAAGAATAGTCGGTGAGAATGACATTAGGGACAAGAGGACAACAAGGAATGTCATGTACCGAGAAGCTTGAAGATAAGTGAATCTGTGAAAGTTGTGATTTAAACAATGAAGCGTTTCACACATTTGATATGTAATCCATTTTTTCCTCTATTATTTATATTAGTACCCAAGTTCTAATTCTAATATAGTTATTTATTTAACATGATCAAATATATAGCCTTAACAATTGAATTATTCCACAAGCAATGCACAGGGGAGTACAACCTAGTTATTATAGTAAGGATCTGATGGGTGAGAAATATGTAACTATGTAAGTATGCTCTAGTCCTAGTTAGGGGTGAGCAAATTAGAACCGAAAACCGAACCGAACCGAACTGAACTCAGTTTAGCTTTTTCGATTTGGTTTTTGGTAAAATTTCGGTTTTTATTATTCGGTTAGTTCGGTTTTTGGTTCAATTATTAGAAAAATATTTCGGTTAAAACCGAAAAACCGAAATATATATAATATATTTATATTTAATATATATTATTTGATAAATGCATGTTTTTATAATTAAATAGGTGTAAATTTTCAATAATATTAGATAAAATCTATAGATATTTTAAATCTAGTTAATTTATTTTATATATTTTACCCCTAAATGTAATCTTAAGGATAAAAAATAATCTTTTTTAAAAATTTAATTATATATATATATATATATATATATATTATTTTATAGATAATAAATTAAAAAATCGGTTAATTCAGTCATTAACCAAACCGAATTTAAATATTTCGGTTACTTCGGTTTGGTTAATCAATTTTCGGTTCGGTTATTAGAATTAGCTTTATTCAGTTTTTCAATTATTTCGGTTTTTACGGAAAACCCAACCAAAAAACCGAATGCTCACCCCTAATCCTAGTGAGTTATAAGGCTCAACTTATCTAAACTTCTATTGAAAAGAAATCAAATGATCCCAAAAATTTAAATTATATATACTATATACATCATTATTTTGCATTTAAATAATTAAACAAATCGCTTAATGTTATAAAATAAAGGGAAAGATGATAAGGGGGGAAAAAGAATGTGTAGAAAATTGGAGAGCAAAAACGATTAATTTACATTCACTATCAGGGATACAAAATACATACAGGAACAACTTTTCATTTTCCAATTAAACTGATTTCATAATTATAGGAAATAATGGGGATACGTACATCCACATAAATATTATATTTATAACACTTAATAGATTATCAATTGCAACTTAATATAAAATAAAATATGTTGAACTGATAACTTCTAAACCACATAAACTTAAAAAAAAAATAATTCTAACAAAAAATATGCCTTTTCTTATATTTGTTTTCCTAATTTTTCTTATCTTCTTACTTTTCCACCCCATCCAATTATGGACAAGAGATGAAAACAAATAAGAAAACGAAGTTTAGAAAACGAAGTTTAGAATAATATAAGAAAAGATTAACCCAATTAATACTCATCGAACTCTTGGCTTGCTGGTTAGAGCATGTTCATTTCACCTTACAAGTCAGGGGTTCGATTGTGCGTGCCTAAGCGATCGCTCTGTGATTGATGAATCATATCCAAAAATGAGGTGTTTTAAAGCACCTCTCTTTTGCAAATTCTAATAATATTATCTAGATGATTTTGAAAATCAATTGAAAATACTCTTTGTTTTGTCAACAATTGAAAATACTTTAAAAGCATATGGAAATGAACAATTAATCTGCATTAATTCTATAATGCTAAAATGATTCTGTTTTATCATAACATTTAGATACATAGAAATTCATGTTATTAGTATTTTTTCATATTTACTCAATATGAGTATATTAAACAAAAATTTATTTATTTTAGGGTTAAGGGGCAAAAATATTTATGAAATTTTGTCAAAAGAGCGATCAGCACCATAAATTTTTTTTAGTTGAAAAAAGGGTTAAGGAGCAAATTTACCAACGAAGTTTTGTCTGAGGAGTGTCTGGCACAAATATATTTTAGAAGGGGTAAAACTACCAATGAACAATTAAAAAGGGGCATCCAACACAAAAATCGTTAAATCCGTACTAACGCCGTTAGGGGTTTTCTTCTTTTATAATTTATCGTCATTAGTACGGATTTAACGGTTTTTATGCTGGATGCCCCTTTTTAATTGTTAATTGGCTTTTTTGCCCCTTCTAAAACATATTTATGCCAAACGCTCCTCGGACAAAACTTCGGTGGTAAATTTACTCATTAACCCTCGAAAAAATGCCTATTAACTTTTTAAAATGGGACAACAATACCATTTCGATTAACGATGTTAAACTTTTGTCACTTTTTATATGTGGGCTGATAAGTAAAATATTTGCATATTTAAATTCCCTTATATGATGACTTTGTGGATAATATTTGAGTTTAATATAATAAATTTTAGTGTAATTAATAAATAAATAATATTTTAGAAAGGAAAGAAAGAAAAGGAAAATACTGTAGCTGACAGAAATCACAATTTATGACGGAAGTGACTGTAGCAATGAAAGCACTATAGCAGCACACGCTTTTCACTGTTCTAGACGCAGTTTACTATTTGAAATCACTGTTCCAAATGCGCTTTCACGGTAGCACGCGCTTTTCACCATAGCAACGCAATTTTGGCATTGTAGCAATGCGTTTTTTCCCTATAAATAGATATCAAGGCCAAGCATAAAAAGTGAGGAAGAGATGTAGATGCTTCCTTCTCTGACAATTAGAGGTCATTCTTTAATAAGGAGAGATCTTTTCTCTGATAGGTCTGAATAAATGTGTTATTTTCTATATTTAATTTCATGCATTGTATTACTTTTTGCATGCCTCCATCTTGGAAGGATTAGGATTGTATTACATTTTGCTTGCCTCCTACATGGAAAGCTTAGATAGTCCTCATTTATGGATGGTATAGGTTGCCATCTACATGGAAGGTTTTACTTCCTAAATGAACGGCTAGATTTCTTCTTTTTTCATGCATCTTGTGATTGTATATTTATGTTTTAGAATTTAATATTCAATTTTTATGCAGTATTTATGAAGCTTTCATTCTAGTTTTATGTAATTTTAATTTATTTTATTTTGTTTTTAATTTCATTATGAGCTAAATTTCCTTTTTTCTAGGGTGATGACGTAGCTTACTAATGACAAATTGAATCTTAACGTATTAAAACTAGTTTTAATTTTTCCTTCATGATTGAGTTTTAATAATTATTCTTAATGCTTTCAATTGATTAGCCATCTTTTGAATGATTTCAATATGCATGTTGAGATTGGAAAGAGATGCATGTGTGTAAATCCTATAAGTAAAACCATAACTTACATATGAAATAGGAATATATTCATATGAGTTGTGTAGCCTTAATGAGTTTCATAAATCTTAATGCATGATTAATTGCTTAAATTCATATAGGAATATATTAGATTAGCAATTAATTATAGAATTGCTTGACCGTGGAAGAGGCTAGTAATCAAATGAGGGAAACTAGGCTATCAATTATATGGAATATTTTGGACTAGAATAGATAAGTGATTCAATCCAGAATTTGTTAAGTGAAATATGACCCCGATCACTTTTTCTCATAGTTGATTTCATATCATTTGTATTCATATTTAATCATTTTATTTTGTTCTCTCAATCATCAACTAATCAATCGATTAAATAGAATTAAAATTACTCATTTTGGTACTTAGTGATCAATCCTCGTGAGAACGATATTCTACTCACTTCTGTATTATTTGATTACGACAGTGTACACTTGCACTATTTAATAGGTCATTTACACCCGTAACAAGTTTTTAGCGCTATTGCCGAAAATTGCTGTCATTAATATCAATACCAAGTAATTTTAATACTAATTTAGTCTTCATCTAAAAATTTCAAAAAAATTAAAAAAAAAGGGATTATTCATAGCATTCATTTGGTTTAATCGGTGATAAATTGTCATATCTTTGATTCTTTTTCTGGAATGCATGTGGATGGAATGAGACAAGAAAATATAAATGCTGGTTGGATTAAAAATTCTTCTCCTTATAATTGTTTTTCTTGTGCTTATTGCGGAAAGTGTCATTCTTATGAGCATTGTTCATATAACAATACCAGTCATTATGTGAAAGATGATTTCAATATGAAGCAAACTTATTTTGATCATTCCTTTTATCCTAGTGGAATTTTAGAGCAACAAGAGTTTTTGGATCCATATGTCAGGTATTGTCATAATCCTCCTTTCTACTCTTATTCATATATTGAAGAACAAAATCTTGAGTATAAGGAAAAATTTGATTTAGAAAGATTATGTGAGGAGTTTGCGGAATCAATAGAGAGATTTAGTAGAACGCAAAAGGAAATTGCCACTAGTGTTGAGTCAAGTGTCCAAAATATTGGAATATATGTGAGTCAAATTGTTGCGTCACTTGAGACTACGAGGCAAGATAATTCTTTAAGCATGATGACAATTTCTTGTGTTGATGATGATTATTGTGTAGAAGTTGAGGATATGGAATTGAATGAAACCTTAGCTCTTGTGGAATGTGATAAGGAACTTGAAATCATTTTTAAAGAGGATATTGGGTGTAGTCTAGAAGAGGTTCCGGTTGTGAAACCTAATTCCTGTCATTTTGATGTTGAAATTAATATGGATGTTCCAAAAGTTGTTGTTCATGTCTCTCCTATTGAAGTGTTGACTCTTACTGATGAGAGTCAAGTGGATTTTGTGAGATGCTCCAAAATTTTGGAAACTCCTAAATCTATTTGCAAATACATGTATTTTGTGCTTTATTTGAATTTAGTAAATAATTATACTCTAAAATTGTCTATGATTGAAGAAGTACAATTAATTACTTTGAATGATCATTTCTTGTGTTTGAAACATTGTTGCTTGAAAAGAAATGAAGATAAGGTAATCATGGTGTTTGATACTTTTGCTTAGTAGTTTGTTTTGGGAAGTTTGACTGAAGACTATAAATTTAGCGCTGCTTGGGAAACAACTCAAGATTTGGTTTGATGTTTTGATGTGATTTTGCAAGACTTCTGGTAGCCCCTGATGATGTATTCCACTTTGGTAGCTACAATTAAAAAAAAATATAAAAATATAAAATATATATATATATATATATATATATATATAATAAAACCATGCATTCTCAAAAGCTTGACCGAGATTATATTTTGAGTGTTTATGATTATATTTTGAGTGGTTTTTTGTCAAGATTATATTTTGAGTGTTTATGATAACCATGCATTCTCAAAAGCTTGACCAAATTATGCGGACAAAAATGCACTACTGCCAAAATCGCGATATATGACGGAAAAGTTTCGAACCATCATGACGATTTTTGTATAACAATCATCATTTTGTGAGACAAAATATGATGATTACTAATTACAACCATTATTTATTTGCATGATATTCTAATAAGTAATGGGTTTTACTTTATAACCATTATATATTTCACTTTTTCAAAAAATAATGGTGGTTGATTATGCAACCACTAGTTTACAACAAAAAAAGAAAAAAGAACAAAAAGACAAAGTATATAAAAAATCTAAAAATAAAAATGTTATGGAGATGTTTTAAAAATCTAATGCATCATCAGATTTTTCTTTCTCTAATAACTTGTTCACCTTCTCATTTAAAGAGCGAATGAGAGTGGTAAGTCCTTTCAAGTACTGGTCTATGCGTCCTTGCTTTCACAGGTAAACATTGACCATATGATGGAGCTCGTAGGTCATATGGACGAGCCCTTCAAGTCTTGTTGGTGGAGAGAGTTCATATTTTGGTTTATTCTCAGATGATGAAGAAGATGTTATCTTGCGTTTGTCAGTAATTTTGGTGAAGAAGAGCAAAAGCTTGCAATTGGTTATGAGAAGTTGAAATGAAAGTGAAGAAGTGGAGTTCAGTTTTTGAATCTTTATATAGAGAGGGTTTTGTGGATTATCAAGCTGATGCATCCTTTATTTTTATAGATCATTATATTTTATAAATGGTGATGGTTGATTTTTAATAACTGTTAGGAATTTGAAGTGGTATTCTAATAAGTGACGGGTTTTTCTTAATGTGACATTTTTTTTTATTTTAATGCGAGCATAGTTGCATATATAAACTACAATATTACAAAAAAAAAATTAAAATAGGTGAATTTAATTAGAGATTTATAATAAGGTGCTATAAATAAGAGAAGTTGGGAAAGACATACCATTTGAAATTGTTATCGAATTGTTGTTCTTTTTTCTGGGCCATGAGTTACATGATGGTTGTTTTAAGAGAACCGTTATTTATTTTCGAATTCATGACGGTCGTTTAGAAAGAAAAATTTAATAACCTTTATTTATTTTATTTCATGACGGTTTTTATGTAAAGATTGTTAGATATGTTCTTTTTTTATAATATTTTAAAACGAAAAAATAACAAAAGGAAAAAATAACATTGGCAAGTATCCTGATAAACTGATAAGATTACCAGGCTACCCATCACTAGAGGAGTGGCCAAGATCATTGTTAGGATCATGGCCAATCCCATACTCATCAAGTATGAGATTGGCCTTCTTATTCATATTGGAGAGATATCCAAAAAGCCTCCTCATGGCATGGTCAGTCTATTCTACATGTCGCAATATTGCCTCTAGTTGAGGAAGCATAGGATGTGGAGGAGGTGACGGAGGTAGAGGTAGCTGTGGCGGAGGTTGATGTTACAGAGGAGAAGCAAGAGGTAGGGGTTGTGGAGGAGGAGAAGGAAGAGGTGGAACATGATGCCTGGAGTTTTCTGGCTAGTCTTTGGCACGGTGTTTCATTTTGTCAATTGAGAAAACAAAGAGGAAGATGATGAAGAAAATGTAGGAAGAACAAATGAAAATTGGGACTTTAAATACACATATGGAAAGGACATGAAAAAACCATCATTGCATGTGTTGAAAGTTGTACAGGATGTAATGAAAGGGTATATGGTTCTCCTGACGATCATCAGATAACGAGGAGGCACCCAGAGTCAACATGAGGAGAGGAAATGTTTTGAAAGCTTTAATTAATGTTTATTAAGTTAGAACCGTTAGGTATGTTGGTGTTATCAGAATACTTTACAATTTTTAATTAATAACCGTGAATTATCAAGTTTTTCTTTCCGTTAACAATTTATTTTTATATTTTAAAATAGTAGTGTTCAGTCATCACCATCATTGCCATCCTCCTCTTCCTTCTCATTCTCATCATCGGATGAAGGAGATGATGGGTCTGATTGCAAGTCATATTCAATGTCATTGTGATGAATTATGAGGTTCAACCTCCTGTTTAGCTTGTTGGCATATGCTGCTAGATGCCTTATGTGGTGATCAAGGCTAGCTAACATCTGCATCAAAGCCTCCATTTCAGGAGGAGGTGGAGGATGAGGTGGTGGCGGCGGAAGAGGAGGGGGCGGGGGCGGCAGAAGAGCTTTCTAGGATCTTAACATGATGAAAGAGAGAAAGGCGATGCCGATAAAGAAAATTAGTAAGAATCACAAGAAATATGTGAGTTTAAATAGAGGTCTAACGGATGTTATGTAGGGTTATCATTTATGAAAGTCCAATGATGTTACGAATGGTTATGAGAGTGTTAAATGACATTTGTTTCTGAACACAGTTATTTTTTGTCTTCACTGATATAAGAGATTGGTACATGAATCATTTGTAAGTGTTACATGATGGTTGTTTTGAAGGAACCATCATGTTTTTTACTAAATAAATTATGGCTATTAACTACAACTTTTATTTTTGTGCTTTTGCAAATTCCGCCTCACAATACATGACAATGCGCATAATTAATTGTTACTTTTAATAATTATATATTCTTGCCAACCTCCACCACGATAAAGATAATGTTTATTTGTTGTAACAATTATTTATTAAGCGTTATATATGCCCAAATTTATAGTAGTGATGGCAGAAAAAAAAGAGGGAACGAAAACCCCGCACTGAGTAATGATACTTGTTTAAAATGTTTAGAAGAGGAAAAAAGGGAAAATTGACCAATATAGTTTATTTCAATTGTAACTCGCTATTTATTTTAATTCTATGCAACTTTTGACTTGGTTAAAACTTTGACTTAGTATAACTTAATATCTATAGTGTAACTATCACTACAAAAAAATATCACAGTTTGTAGTAGTGAATTTGTAGCGGTTACTAATAACCGTTACAAATGTTATTATTTCTAGCGATTTGTACATAAACCGCTAGTACCCAGTTGACGGTATCGGTGGTTCCAGTACATATAGTAATGATACATGCACTTGTGATAGTGGTATCAGGATGGTACTAGTGATATCATAATAGTGTCAGGGGTATTAGAGGATAATAAAATCAGTACAAGCAAAGGTGGTACCAGTGCCCAATTAATGGTATCAGTGGGACTAGTGTGTTGGATAAAAGAATTGATGCACGTAATGACAGTATCAGAACACCAGTAGTAACAATTCTGATAATGGTATCAGAATTGATAATGTGTATGTACTGGCATTGATACGTAGACCATACACAGTATTTTAATGCCTGAAGACAATGTGCATGATTTTTGAGACAAGGGTAGTCTAAGGGTACTAGTGGTCAGAAGTAAATAGAGCCAGTATCTACGCTTTTGCAAGGGGCACGAAAGTTAAACGTGTTCGACCCAAGATAATCCTAGGATGGGTAACCCCTGGGAAGTTGCTTATTATCAGAGGGACTAATATGTCATATACAATAGTTTATAGGTTGTGTGATGTTTCTAGCTTTATATAACTACTGTAAATAGTTGATGTATGTTACAAATGACATATTTGTGTACCCAAAATTATTATGAAATGATGAAATTACCCTTGCATCTATATGGAAATTTATTTTTCCTTATTTTCATTAGTGAGGTACCAAGATGATGCATACAAGGGAAGGAGATTATGACTCACATTGGGAAGATAGCCCAGACTCTATGCAATAAATTCAGAGCAAGATGGCACGACAACTTGTGATAAATGATCGTAGAGATGAATTGCGTGAGTTACGATGGAGACAGGAAAGATTAGAACATCTTGAAAGGTGAGTAAGTGAATATAATTCATCTGCGCAACTTCATCAAGAGTTGCCACCCGCATTCGTTTATGAAATGAATGTTTTTCAAACATGGGTGAAATGATTTGAGAAACAACAACCTCCTGCTTTCTAAGGGAGATTCGATCCTCTACAAGCAAAAGAATAGTTAACCATACTGGAGCAAATTTTCACAAGACTGATGTGCTCCAATGATATTAAAGTACAGCTAACTGCTCGTAAACTAGAAAGAGAGGCGGATATATGGTGGAGAAATAAAGCGTTGACTCTAAAAGTATGAAATATTCTAGTAACATGGGAAATGTTCCAGGGGAAATTTCATAAGTGATATTTCTCTCAACCAGACAAGTTAGCAAAAGAAAAGGAATTCCTCAACATACGAGAGGATAATGAAGAAAGTTTAGATGAATACCTAGCACGTTATGTCTGATTGTCTCGGTATTCCTCATACCTAAGACATCGAGATGACAACGAGTGGAGCACCAATATTTTGATATGAGGGTTGAAGCTAGAACTGAGAAAGAAATTGATTTCTAAACACTTTACAGTGTTTTCCAAAATGGTTGAAGAGTGTCGACTCGCCGAGAATGACTTGTCAAGCTTGCACCCTGACAGAAGTGACAACTACAGGAATATGTCTGGTAATGGGGGGTTTTTCACAAAAACGCAAAGAGTTGAATGAATTGTACGAGGGTGATAATAAAAGACTGAATGAATCCAGGGGTAGAGGAGGCCAGGGTTTCTCTGGAAGCAAAATTTATTGGCACTGTCGAAAGCCATCTTACCCTGGTAGACCTTGTGGCAGAGTTCCATTTAGATTAGAACCAAGTAAGTCGTTTACTTGCTTCCATTGTAATAAGTCGAGGCATATTTCTAAGAATTGGCCATAGAAGCAACAATTAGAGGAGACTAAACTAGAAGCTCATGAGGTACATGTAATAGATTAAGAGAAGGCCAAAAAATCTCCTGAACTTATTAAAAGTATGGCTTCTTTTAATAGTGATTCAATGGAGTAATTTATGATTCGAGTTTAATTATTTATTCATTGTATATTAAACTTAGTATTGCTAGATACTTGATTAAATACTGGAAACTAGTCCTCGATGAGAATAGAATAGAGAGACTAGAGGATAGGTCAGTGGTTGGTAAATTTCCTAAATCCTTCTGAAAGATAGGAGGGGATGATAGGGATGATTGAGGAGATATGATTTTGACCCTGATAAAATTAAGGCTTTAAGATGTGATTGAAAGAATGGTAATATGAAAATCAGACTTAATAGCTGAGTTGATTCCTTAGGCATCTGATATGGCCTAAGAAGATCGAGGTATTAGAATGTGATACATAATGTGGGGTAATTATGTAGTAACGTAATCCTAGAGGATCCAATTTGATGATACTGATGGTTGAGGATAGGCTTGAATTTGATCTAAGCTGAGATAATGCTTTAATCGAAATATGAATTGGTTGCACTATGGTTCTATTTCATGATAAAAGATTGAACCTTGTGAACCTTGTGGATAGTATTAAACCTTCAGTAACAGTAATGTTTTGAGGATAATACCTGAATACCATGAAGGTTAGAGTAGGCGCTACTGATCATGAATCTTAGCGAATCTATTGGGTATAATTATGGAAAACGATTTCCAATGTATGTGATGTTAAGGTTCTAGATTTCATGATGGACCTAAAAGTTGGGTTAGGGACTCTAGGCTGTAAAATTGTACATGCTGGATATTGTAGTGGACTTGTGTTTCCAAAGGCCCTAAGACCTAGTGGACTAGTATGTCATTAGGTGGCGAATTTATTCAGAATTGTATTGTACTAGTGATCATCTGTGGTCATCTATGGAGTTGAGGAAAGTGATTTCTTGGCTCAGCTAATGCTGAGGTTTTAGGCCTGGAATTATGATCCAAGAATCAGACACAATCGTTGAACTGATTTCTTAGGAATTTGAATTGACTTGGATGGTTTAAGGTACTAAAACATGGTATTAAAATGAATCGAAATATGTATGAGGTTTCTTGAGGTTGCTAGTTGCTAAGCTAAAATAAGGAAAGATCTTGATAATAGAACACTCCCTTATTGAATGAGAATAGTTCTTGATAGAACAAAGGTAGCCATGAGATGGGTCTCAAGGTTGAGACAAAGAATAAAATGTATGAGTGGCTTTTGGTTTCCCTGTACAATAAGGGTAAAGTATCCTGATGAAAGAAAGAATTGATTTACCTATTATTTTACTAACTTGAGGCATTACTAGAAGTCGATTAGTTGATGGCAAATAGTGTGTTAAAAGGTATGAATAAAAGACAGTAGGGAATCGTGTTTTGACAACTTCGTAGGTTGACGAATTCTCTGAAATTTTTTTCGGAGTATATGAATGGGCTACCCTAGAAAGGGTAGTAGAATTGGTAAGTATGCATAGATTCCTATACGAATAGAATGTGCCTACACCCACGGGTGTCAGGGTTGTCACAGTCGATGTATGTATGAATGGTATAATGAATACTGAGGGACATGAATTACTAGTGGACTTGATTATCTACTATTGCATGACTACATGGCTTAGCGGTAATCCGCGAAATCTGGTTGGTTGATGACCTATTGGTGAACTCACAGAGTAAAATGACACGTGAGTAACAATTACAAATAGAATTGAACATAGTGAGGGGAAAAACAACTCTATGCCAAGTCAAGTAAATGTGAGTTATGGCTTTCAGAGGTAACATTTCTAGGCCACGTAGTCTCATAGCAAGGGATCCTGGTAGACCCATGTAAAGTGGAAGCAATACTGAATTGAGAAGGCCGGAAAGTATGGTTGTGATACACAGTGTTTTAAGTCTTGTTGATTATTATGAGATGTCTATATCAAAATTTTCTAAAACTTGACATTATCATGGGATGATGATTGTGAGAGGAGCTTCGAAGAGCTAATGACGAAAATTTATTAAAGTACCAACACTGATAATCCCATATCCACAGTAGACCTTTGTTGTCTTTACTGATGCCAGTCGGCATGGATTGGGAAGGGCATTGAATCCCAAATGCGAGTAGGCATGGAATGAGATATGAATTGATGCGAGCCGAGTAAGGGCGTAGGTATCATGTCAGCTGAAGCTTCAGGAATTGAGCTATTCCATCCATAATCTTGAGTAGATGGTAATAGTATTTGTTTTGAATATGGAAATGTTGCTTTTATGGCGTAATTATAAAGTTGTATTGAGACAACAAAGATTGAAATGTGTGTATGATCAAAAAGAGCGAAATATGACGCAATGTAAGTAGATAAAGTTGTTAAAAGATTAAGACCTGGAATATAAATGCTATCTAGGGCAGGCTAATGTTGTCGTTGACACATTGAGCCGTAAAACAATGCATGTGATAGATATGATGATTTATGAGCAAAAAGCTAATAGAGCAATATTAGGGATCTTAGTCTATATAAGCATATCTTGATCAACGGTAATGATGTCAACAAGACGTATGCAGAAGTGTTACCCCAAAGTTTATGGTTATGAACATATAGCAAATTTCGGGAACGAAATTTATTTAAGTGGGCGGAGAACTAGAACACCCCAAATTTTATTTACTAAGAATATATTGTAATTATTTTATATATTCAATAAAATGGTGAATATTTAAGGTCAAAAGAATTAAATATTGAAAATTGAAAGGTGAATAATGTTTTCAATGAATTTACCTGCGAGGCAATAAGCTTGTCATGTGGTTTTAGAAGAACAAATGATGAGCAAAAATTATGAAATTTTATAGGATGAAAGTAGATATACCAAGATTTTATTTGATAGGTCATATGAATCATTTAAAGCTATATGCAAAAAGATATGAATTTTTGAATTTAGCCCATAAAATCTGGAAAGTATCTGGAGCAGTGGTCAAAGAAATGAAATCTGGGAATGATGTGCTTCTAACTGGCTAAAGTCTATATTTTTCCTTGAAACTAGACTCAATAAGTGTTCCATAGCCTTTGGAATCACTCTGAAACATGTTTACAAATTTAGTTTTGGTTATTTTTCAAATTTTGGGCAGAAAATCTGCCAGAATTGACACTATTCCGGAAACTTGAAAATAAAACGTGTTGGCAATTATGTAAATTGTGGAATAAAGAAAATAGGAAGGGAAATAATTATTTGGCTTATAAACATGCCAAGTGTTACTATCCTAAGGTAAATGATTAAATTATAATTGTTAGAATATGAGCACATGTGGAATTGGAGTAAAATATCATTAAGTGTGCATATGGTTTGACTAAAGGAATTGAAGCCCAACTTGGTGTGGTAAGAGGGCTCCTAGGTGTCACTTTATGGGCCAACAAGAGGAGGAAGATGTGGTTCAATGTTCATTGAAGTTTATGACGCCAATTGGAAGGAGATAAGATCAAGTACAAGTGTAGTAGAATTTTGGAATAATAAAAATTAAAGGAAAATGAGAGATATTTTAGAAAGTCTTCCTTCATCTTTCCTATCCCATTTGCATGTCCAAAGCCAAGGGAGGGGGGAGAGAGAAAAGCTTAAGAAACCTTAAGCTTTAGAGAAAAGGAAGAAGAGAAAGATTAAGGTAAGTGGAGATTTCTTAAGGGTTTTCCTTCTAATCTTGCATAAGCTCTTCTCTAATCTCTTCCTTTCTATAAAACCCATGGTTTAGCAAGTCATCCTAAGCTCAAGGAGAGAGAGAGAGGAGGATTCCTAGAGGGAGAGACATAAGAACTCAAGGGGTAACTTCACAAATCTCAAATCTATATTAGTATGTTGTGATTGTTGATGTGTATGATTGGATTTGATGATTTTGTTGAGTTTATAAATTTGGAAAGTCCTAACCCTAAGGGGTTATGCTGCCCAAATTTCTTTAAATCATGGTTAGAATGTGTTTAAGTGGCTTAATAATGGATTAGAAGTGAAAAGACATAAGTTTTAAGGGTTAAAACACAAAACTCCAATTTTTCTCTTTTTTTGGTTAAGTTTTGGTCAAGTCCAGATCTGGGTTATGAAATTGGATTTTTAAGAAATTGAAGATTCCATTGGACTCAGGAGGGAAAATTAGCTGGGGTTACAGTTGGTCACTTTTTTGGAAAAGCCTGAAAAAACATAATTACGAAAACACCCCTAAAACCCTTAAAGTGGGACTATCAAGGGCAATTTTGGTAATTTGACATTGAATTTGGAAATTCCGAGCCTGCAAATGAATTCCTTGGGTGAAATATGTCAGAATAGCCCTAGTCAAAATTTTGAGAAAAGTACAGTCGGGCCAGGTATACAGGGCCGGGTGAGGGTCCCGGGGCATTTTGGTAAATTTTTACCACAGGCTAATATAACCATAAGAAACACTATGGAAGTGTCTAAAATGATAACTGGATAGGTTATGACCTATTTCTTATGCATTTCTTATTTTAGGATATGTCGGGAGCCGAAAGTCGACACGTTTTACGAGACACATGAAAAGGGGTTGATAGAGCTTTGAGGTATGAACATTATCCTTCATACATCATGCCATAGTTATATGATTGTGTGGATGCCATTGTTTGTAAATGTGCTTTATTAATCAATATGGTTTGCCTAGAGAGGGGCAGTTAGTGCCAGAGGTGCACTTGCACTGGGAGTTGGTGAGAATCCAACTGATGTATGATTAGTAGGGTGGGCCCTATGCATGTATACAAGATGATGATGTGTTTCAATTGTTCATTAATTGGTATATTCATGGCGCATATCATATTTATTTTTCACATTTTATATGAACGATATCATGTTTCTACTCGGATTCCTTGGAATCTCACCCCTTTTTCTAAACAAACATATTAGCGGGTGCCAGTGGATCGAAAGGCAAAGACGTAGAGACAGGGAAGTGATTGGCACGTGTCCTGAGATAAAAGTCAAAGTTCGTGGTTATAGTTAGTTTATGCTTAAGATATTTTGGGAAATCCTGTAAATATTGGAAATACTTTCGTATTCTGTATTTTGTCTATGGACAACTATGGATTGTAAAAGAATACTTTTACCAGTATATATGTACTTTTCTGTATGCCTGTGGAATTTAGTCTCTATTACTCTTTGAATATCGAAATGGAAACGGGTGTTAACAGCATGCCAGATATTGGCTGCCACTAAAAAATTATTTTATGCTCTATAGTGCACAGAAAATTATTTTACAACATTGGCTACTACTGAAAAAAAAAATACTTCATGACCCTGAATCTTATTTTTTTTTAAAAAAAAAAAAAAGTGAAGCCCCCTCTTAATTACCCCCAAAATGGTATAGTTTTGGGGTATGGGAAAGATCATGGATGGGAGGCGTCAGGGAGGGGAGCCGGCTTCGTGTTTGAGGTCTTGGCTTTGATTATCGTAACATTTGAATACCACCCATCAAGTCGCGAGTTCGAAACGGCAGTCTCTTGAACCCAGAACAGAGCTGAGGCCTTAAACTATATATAAGATGTTGACCTCTACTTTTTAGAATCTTCTACACATAATATCCTTTTATACGAGTAAATTAAATCATTGTTTTAATTTTTAAAATTTATTTGTTTAAGCAAAGCTTATGATGATTTGTGAATATGCTCAACCTCTTAGAAGATGATTTATTTTCTTTTATTTATGTGATTGTAATTTCCAATATAGTGTTTTTAATTTCGAAACCAGCTGTAAAATAAACTGTGTGTGTGTGTGTGTGTGTGTATCACTGTTTTTCAAAAAAATTCCAAAATTAAGATTTTTCTTAAGAATGTTGAATCATTTATCACTCAACCTAATTGAGTTGGTAAATTTTTCGTAATAATTAAAATAGCAATACAAAAAGAATGTAAAAGAAGATTAAAAATACAATAAGAATATTAAAATAAAGGGAGAATTGCTAAAAAAGACCTAATTGACAACTTATTTGCTAAATGGGACCTGGGAAGATATCTTGCATACGGAGGAAAGATATCTGCACACGTGAAAGATAATCTGCACGCAAATGTCTCATTTGACAAATAAGTTGCCAATGAGAGATTTTTTCACAATTTTTCCTAAAATAAATTCTATATAATCATTCATTTTAAATATATTATATTATTATAAACTATTTAATTTAAAATATAACAAAAATATTAAAATAGGCTTGTTTGGTTTATAATGAAACCTTATCTGTGACATGATGACATTAAAATTAGAATCTCCGCAATCTTGCTGTGATATATAATTTGCTTATCTATGCCAAATAAATGGATAAAAATTAAGTGTGACGGGGCTTTGTATGGACAATTTAATATTTTCAAAATTATATTTTGACATTGGGTTAAGATGCTATCTCAGCAATGAAGTTTTTTGTCAGGAACATCTGTGACAATTAAATTTTAAATTATACAAAAATAGATACAATCTAAAGTTAGAGGAAGAACAATTGAATCGCACGTGAAAAAAAGTACACCTCATCTCTAATAACATGAGGTGTTTCAAATCACCTCCCTAATTACAACAAACTCTAAATGATATTTTCTTTTATTTTTTTTAATTTTTATCACTAATCTAGCCCCCTCATAGAAAAGGGACCTAAGTTATGAATAAGAGTGAATGGTGAAAAGTAAATTAAAAAATTTTTTTAAAAAAATATTGAGGATCGCTCATCGTTGAAGTATTTATGGATGGGCCCTCAGAGATTAGGGTGTGTTTTGGGGGTTTTTTTTAAAAGGGCTACCAAGCAATCAAAATCCTAAAACATTTTACTAGCACTCAGTATCTACAAAGAGTTTTTTGTGTATTCAATATTTTAAAATATTTTATTAATAGCATTTAGGGTCTGTTTGGTATGAGGGGAGGGGAATGGGGGGATTTTGCCCTCTCTCCTTATTCGGATAGCTAAATTTTTTAGGAGGGGAGGGAAAATTCTCCTAACCCTCCCCTCAAAAATTGGAAAAATTCAAAGGAAAAAGTTAATGTTTGGGCTTATATTGATTAATATATCCATACTATTTTAAACTATTTCCACAATATACTTCTCATTATTTACACAAAACTAAGTCAAAGATTTATATGCCTTGATTGTTGATGCAGGCATGCAGCTCTCCTCTTTTATTAAACATGGTAATATTAAAATCTCTCTCATCTCCTCTCTTTTTGTCAATCCAAACAAGGTAAAAGAAAATCCCTCTCTTACCCTCCCCTGCATTTAAATCGCCCCCTTCCATTGAGCCAAACACAACTTCAATGTTCTAAAATACTTTTTAGTGCATTTAACATATTAAAATATTTTTTAGTGACATTGGATATCTTACATTTAGGGTGTTCATTGCCATTTACAAAATAGTTTAATGGAAAAATTATATAAAAAATTATTTTAGAAAACTAAGTGATATGAAAAAATATTTTAGGATGTTAAATTTTAAAAAAAAAAGGAAAATTATATTCAGATCCCAGACAAGAGAAAAAGTGAAAAAATGGTCCATTGAAATCTCAAAATTGTTCAAATGTTTCGTGGGACTTTTTTGTAATAAATTCCAATTCTACTGATAAGTTTTTGGCATCCGCTGAAAAGTCCATAGGCGCATCATTGACAAATCTAGAGACATCCATTGACAAGTTCAAGCACGTTCATTGGCAAGTCCATGATTGGAATTTATTGCAAAAAAGGGACTTTTTCGACAATTTTGAGATTTCAAGGGACCATTTTTTCTCTTTATTCGGGGCCTAAATGTAATTTTAGCAAAAAAATGTAAGGATGAAATTGTACATGGAATCTAATAAGCTAAAACCATTGCAAGTACCCATTTGAACCAAAAGCCATTGAAATCATCTATGATGATAAGCAACACGCATATATATTATATAGATGTGATAATGAAAAATTTGCCTTTGATCAAAATAATAAAAAACGATTACTGAATATCAATATATCTCATGAGTTGGGATTTTTTAAAAGCAAAAGCTAGGTTAAATATTCCAACTTTTTCTAGTGTATTTAACTTTGACCCAATTCTAGTTAGTTAAAGTAAATGAACTGTAACACCCCAAAATTTATATTCACCAAAAATATTGTAAATATTTGGTAAATTCAATAAAATGGTGAATATTCATAAATTTGGAATTTATGAATTTTATAAATGTTCATTTTCATGAGAAAATGGGCAAAATAATTATGGAATTAATTTGGGTAATTTAAAAAGCCCAATATTAAGGTTCAAAAATGAAGAAATATTAGAGAAAGTATTTGGTCCAAAAATATATGGAAATTGGTCAAAGAAAAATAAGAGAAGAAATTGGATTAAAAAGGTAATGGCAAAATCGTAATTTTGTCAAAATATCACAAAATTAATTATTTTCCAATTAATTGAAGTTAATTTCAATTAATTAAGGAAAATAAAGGCAAAAAATATATTTAGAATATTTTGATCAATTTAATATGAATTTATGAAAAATTTGAGCAAAAAGTGCAATTTTGATCAAAATTGAGACTATACGTGTATACGTAACCGGAACAAGTTGTGAAGCCAATTGATACCATAGGGAGGGACCCCTAGGTGTCTCCTACATGTGGCATAAATAAGGAAATATTAGTTGGGCTTAATGAGCATGGTTACATGTACATAAGGTTTATGTACATAAAACTTCATTTTTGGTATTTTGGAAAAATTGTTAAACAATTAAAGCATAATGTTATATATTATAAAACATATGTTGCATCTCCTTCCTTCAGCTCATTCACGCACAGAACAGACCTGAAGTTGAGAGAGAAATTTGAGAGAGTTTAGAGAGAGAAAGAGAAGAAAAATCACAAGATAAGCCGATTTCTCCGACGATTTCGCTCCTAACGCGTATAACTCCGATCCTAAGCTACTCCTCTTTGTTCTTTAAGGTTTGGAAAGCTCAAATTTGGTGTTCTAAAGTTAGGGTTTTCAGCCAAGAGCAAGAAAAGCTAGTGGGAGCTTGAGGTAACTTCCAAACCTTCGTATATTAACTATTCTGGCTGCTGTGGGCAATTTAATCCGTGAAATTTCGCGGGATTGCTATTGATTTCAAATTTTGGAAAAGTGTGTTCCTAAGGGTTATGCTGCCCAATTTTAGTTCAAATGGTTGTTATAACTCACTTAGATGGTTAATAAAGTGGTTAGGAGTAGAAAGGAACGCGTTTACGGAGCCGAAATCGTAAAACCCCGATTTTTCCCGGAGAACACAATTATTTCGGCCAAGGATGTTTGAGGGCCTTAGAGTTGGATTTTCAATGATTTGATGATTCTATTAGATTCAGTGAGCAAAAATAGGTAGGTTTACAGTTGGGCACTTTTTCAGAAAAGGCTGAGAAAGCATAATTACGGAAACGCCCCTAAAATCCTAAAAGTAGGGCTGCCAAGGGCAATTTCGTAATTTGACATTGCATTTGGTAATTTTGAATCCGGAAATGGATTCCTTGGATGAAAATACGTTAGGATAGCCCTAATCAAAAATTTGGGAAAACGTGTCATCGGGCCAGGTACGGCGGGGCCGGGTCCCGGGGGCATTTTGATAAATTTTCACCATAGGCTAATATAACCATAAGAAGCACTATGTAAGTGTCTAAAATGATATTTGGATAGGTTATAACCTATTTCTTGTAAATTTAATATTTTAGGACCGAATCGGGAGTCGAAAATCAACACATTTCACGTGGCACACAAAAAGGGGTCGATAAAACTTCGAGGTAGGAACTACTATCTCGCATAGACTATGTGATTATTTGTATGATGCATGTTACTGTATTTTGTGACTTGAACACGTGCTGGAGGCACATTACCTAACTGTGGTCTAGGACCTAGTTGAGGTACACTAGTCTTACCTAGCTGTAGTCAAGGACTCAGCTGAGGTACATGTAGGGGTTTCAACGGGTTAGTTGGCCCTGAATTTTGTGTACACACACAGATGATATGAGTTTTCATTTTACTTGATACGGTGCATTGCATATTTAATTTTCACATTTTATGTGTTGATCGTATGTTTCTACTGAGATTCCTTAGAATCTCACCCCTTTTTCTAATCCAAATGTTTCAGCGGGTGTCAATGGCTCGAAAGCCAAGGACGCAAAGAAGGGAAACTGACGGGCACGTTTCCTAAGATGAATACAGTGGTTGTATATAATCTGTATGTGAAATAGTTTTGGAACATACTATACATATTTGTCATTATTATCGATGTCTGCTCTGTTAATGACTGTTTATAAACAAATACTTATTATCAGTATAACTGTACTTTTCTTTTTACCTATGGAACTTGTTCATTATTGCCCTGCGCATATCAAAATGGAAATGGGTGTTGACATGAACATTTACTTGATTATTTATTAATTGCAACTTAATATGAAATAAAACATATTTGTTCAACTGATTACTCCTAACCCAAATAAACTTACAAATAATTCTAACAAAACATCCACATTTTCTGCTACTTTCTCCAATGTTAAATGTAAGAGTTAGATAACTACTTTGCATAAATTAATAAAATTAATTAAGTTAGTTATTTATAAAAAAAATAATGTATTAGTTCCCCTAAAGTATCCCTTTTACAATGTATTCGGATGTTTTTTCAAAACCTAGGTTTTGAATCAAAACCATGGTTTGATTGTCGAACACTCAAAAATTTTCCAAACCATGGTTCTAATATCAAACCTAGATTTTGATCTCAAAACCTATGTTTTGAGAAAATCTTTTTTTTTTCCTCTTGTGTGGGCCCCACTCCCTTTCTTTCATTGATCCTTTTTCTTTATATGGACCTCACCTTCTCTCTCTCATTGGTCCTTTCTCATTCTATGAGCTCCTTATTATATATAAAAAAAAAAAAAAAAGCTATTCTGACCATAATATCCAAAACTCTCATTTTATCAAAATCATTTTTTTCTCATAATCTATTCTGCTAAAAAATCTATTCTCCAAAAGTTAATCCGAACACACTCTTATAATCAGTTACATTAGAAACCACTTCTTGGATGAAAACTTCATTAATATATTCTATAAACATAGATTTTTTTTTTGGGCGGGGGGTTTACTCTATAAATTCCAAAGGCAAAGTTGGTTAGATCTTACGTTCAAAATCAAAACAAACCCTTCAACTAGCTCTTATATTTTAAAATATATAGTATAAGATAGAGTATTTGAATTTCTTACTTAATATTCACATTTTCATTACATTATACCACTCTGGTCCTATTTATAAGTCCTTTTTAACTAATTCTCACATACCAAAGAGGGTTAGTTAACTTATTAACTATGCGCTAAATTTCCAATTTTACCCTTATCTATGAATGGTCCCAAAAGTCAATATGAATAAATTCTTTTTGTTTATTATAATTACTAGAGGTAAAAAAAAAAGTACAAAACATATTCACTACTTTAAAATTGAATTTATAAATAGGACTAAATTTTTTTGTCAATTATAACATACCAGAGTGGTATTTCATGCCGTCCAAAAGAGATTGGAATATCCTAAGATTAGAATACAAACAAAACACATCTGCTTGTCGAACTCTTGGCTCTCTCGTTAGAGCGTGTTGGCTTTACCTCCCAAGTCAAGAGTTCGATTCAGCATAAACAAGCCATCACTCTGGTTCTGGTATCAAACAATGAGGTGTTTTAAAACACCTCTCCTTTTGCAAATTCTAAGTATGATGAATCACATCAAACAAATTATGCTTAACGGGAATTTTTGTTACTTTATTTGTACGCAATATGTTATCTGCGTTTGCAATATATACATTATAATATGTTATCCAGACAACATTGGAAATCAATTGCAAAATATTTTAAAAGCATATGGAAATGAACATACAAAGATATCTACACACATGTAGACACGCCACTCTATTAATTCTTATTATAAGTTCAATTTAATCAAATCTCCCGTACCAAGAAATGGGAGTTGAAACATTTAATGCCTTAAATTGATTGAATTTTTCAAATGTGCGCTTATTTAATACTCCCTTCGTGAGGAACAATTAACCGAATCTCTACATTCAAAATTTCAGTTAATAACAATAAATGTATTAAAATTGTAACAATTTTTTAATTAAAATATCCTTATTTTTGAGGACATAAGGAATAAGAGAGAGGAAAAGGAAATTGTTATACTTCCTCCGGTCTTTTTTAGAAGTAACTTTCTCTTTTTTAGGGTTAGTCCTTTTTATAAGCAATTTTCTCCTTGTGTCTCAAAATTTAAAATCCCTTTTCCTTTTCTACCCTTATTAATTACATATCTTTATATTAATTATCCCCCACTCACCACTAATTATCTTTCATTTAATAATTTATTACACATTCTCTCTCATATTTTATACCTATACTCTCTCATTGTTACACATTCTCTCTCTTATGCCCATTTCATAAATAGGAGCATATTTGGAAGAAATATGATATTTTTGACACATTTATTATTTTTAACTAATCTTAACTGCTAGTTCGTTTTACACAATAAGAATAAAAATTGCTTATAAAAAGGATCAGGGAGAGTAATAAAGATGACTGTAGAAGAAAGAGAATAAAAAAAATATGGTGGAAGTAAAAGGGCTTTAGAGACTGTGAAAATTTATTATATTGACATTAAATAGAGTAATTAAATAAATGCAAAACAGAAAAGTAAGAAGTAGGAAATAAGACATGCTCTAAATGTTTCTTCTAAAAATAAATGATGTATGTGTAGCGGTTGTTTAATGAGTATTGAAAAAATATGTTATACATTTTCTCCCACCTATATCTTCAATAAGTGTAAAATTGGCAAACAATCATTAACAATTCTCAAGATAGACTTATATTTAGAACAAAAATTTTTTGACACTGGACCTATATATAATAAGGGCCAGAGTGGTAGCTAAATACTAAGCACATGAGCCTGATGCAAATGAAATAATATAAACAACCTAACATCATGAAATAACAAAAAAAAAAAAAAAAAAACGGGGGTTAAACTGAAACTTGACACAAACTTAAAGGATGAGACATATATATACTTTAGTCTAGATAATTGCTTTTCCATATAAGATAAATGGAAAGGCAAATTCACTAAAACAAACAACTAATAAAAAAATGTGAAACTGGCAAAGAGAGAAAGGGAAAGCGGTCATAAGTTTAATGAGGTATTCCCAAATACCTCTAATTTTTTGTGGGTTTTTTTTTATTGATTTATGATACTTAATTATTCGTTTTTTTAAAAAAATTATTAAATTCTTAAAGTGAAATAATAAATGTGTATATATAATTTATCTTTTTATTTATACGATACACTGTAATTGCTTTATAATTTTCATTTTTAAGCTATTGTAATTTGCATTTTTCACTTCAGAGTATAACCTACCGTGAGTCTAATATTTAAGACTTTGGCTTTGTTTCTCAAAGCAAATCTTAGCTACCACGATACCCGTAATATTACAAAAAAAAAAAAAAAAAAGAAAAATTAGGGAGAGGGACCAAGTAAAAATATTATTTATTTTGATGGACCTTAAAAAACGTAATTATTTAGAAGAACCACATTTCAAAATATAAATTTAAAAATACTAAATTACCCTAAATCAAAGTTCTCACATTCTATCATTTAATCTCTCTCACAATCTATTTTAAAACTAATTTAAATTTTATTTTTTGCTAAAATTAAAACAGTCAAAATCATTAGTGATATGATCCTTTTTTAGCTTTTATTTTCCATCAACATAATCATATGATAAAAATATTAATATTGTATGAAATTTTTTATTTTTAAAATTCACATAAATTTATTTTTTGATAAAAATAATTTTTTCAAACTCACTAATTTTAATTATGTTAAGAAAATATTAAGTTGATGTTGGTGAAAAATAAAAGTTAAAAAATATCCTGTCATGATGACTTTGATGATTTTAATTTTGATAAAAAAATAAAATTCAAATTAGTTTTAAAATAGAATGCGGGAGAGATTGAATAAGAGAATATATGAATTATCAAAAAAAAAAAGAATAAGAGAATATAAGAAGTTTGACCTAGGTTAATTTAGTATTTTTAAATTTATGTTTTGAAATTTGATCATTCTAAATAATTACATTTTTTAAAGTCATGTACAACTTTTTTTTTTGTTTTTTCTTGTTCCTTCTTCCTCTATAATTTAAATCCAAATTATAAATAGTTATCTTGCTATTGACAAAAAATTGTTATCTTGTTTTAAATCAAATATTTTTAATATAGGATTTTAAGATATTTATTGAAGAAAATTAGACGTTTTTTTATATTATATATAGAATAAAATATTCAACTACTCCTATAAATTTACATCAAGTTTCAGTTTACTCTCTTAAATAAAGTGTGTTTTTGGCCTATTAGTCTTAACACCATTAAATTTAAGTATGTTTTCAGTGTTCAACTGCATAGTAGACATCATTTTTTGTTGATTAACAATGTTAAGATTAAGAGACTAAAAATACTTTATAAACTTAAAGTATTAAACTAAAACTTGACATAAACATAAAGGATCAAACATACCTTTTAGATATACAAAAATATGTATGCATGTATTAATTAATATTTTGATCACTTGCATCAACTTAATTAGACCATGTCTACAGTTTTATCTCACAAAAATAAGCATAGAATTACATAGGTCTTTATGCATCCTAGTAAAATCTTTAAAAAAAAACGAGAAGGAGGGGGGGGGGTGCTTAACTATTTGTAATTTATGAGTAGAATTTACAAAGTTAATATTTTATACTGAATATCAATTTTAAAAATGCAACTTTCCCAAAAGACACAATTGCCCACAAAGAAATATGATTCACGGTGGACAAATAATTAGTCGAGGAAGGGGATGGAGCCTTGTAGGCTCGTGGCTTACTGGTTTGGGCGTTCCACCCTTCACTGGTCAGTCGCGAGTTCGAATTGGCACAGAGAATCAGAACTGAGAAAGAGTGATAATTATTGTTATTATCACAAAATTATGAGGTATTTCAAAATATCTCTCATTTTACTTCTCTCTGTGTTTGTTTAATTTCTCTCTTATAGCTAATGATCTTTGGTCAATGGCATCTACCTCCACTGGTGTGTGTTTGTGCTAATATGTCAACACCCGTTTCCATTTTGATATGTGCAGGGTAATAATGAACAAGTTCTATAGGCAAACAGAAAAGTACAGTTATACTGATAATAAGTATTTGTTTACAGACAGACATTAACAGAGCAAAATTCACTAATAATTACAAATATATACAGAATATCCCAAAATATTCCAAGTACAGGCTAAATGTAACCACCAACTGTGTCTCGAGAAACATGCCCGTCAGTTTCCCGGAACTATGTTCTTGCCTTTTGAACCGCTGGCACCCGCTGAGACATTTGGTTTAGAAAAAGGGGTAAGATTCCAAAGAATCTCAGTAGAAACATACGATCAACATATAAAATGTGAAAATTAAATATGCAATGCACCGTATCAAGTAAAATGAAAATTCATATCATCCGTGTGTGTACACAAAATTCAGGGCCAACTAACCCGTTGAAACCCGTACATGTACCTCAGCCGAGTCCTTGACTACAGCTAGGTAAAACCAGTGTACCTCAGCTAGGTCCTAGACCACAGCTAGGTAATGTGCCTCCAGCACGTGTTCAGATCACAAAATACAGTAACATGCATCATACAAATAGTCACATAGTATATGAGAGATAATAGTCCCTACCTTAACCTCTTTCCTGTCTCAAAGGGTCCGCCTCGTAAGACGTGTCAACTATAGGCGTCCAACTCGGTCCTAAAACATCAAATGTACAAGAAATATGTCATAACCTATCCAAGTATCATTTTAGACACTTCCATAGTGTTTCTTGTGGTTATATTAGCCTATGGTGAAAATTTACCAAAATGCCCCCGGGACCCCGGCCCCGCCGTACCCGGCCCTATGGCACGTTTTCCCAAATTTTTTACTAGGGCTATCCTGACATATTTTCGTCCAAGGAATCCATTTCCGGAATCAAAATTACCAAATTCAATGTAAAATTACGAAATTGCCCTTGACAGCCCTACTTTTAGGGTTTTAGGGGCGTTTCCGTAATTATGCTTTCTCAGCCTTTTCTGAAAAAGTGCTCAATTGTAACCCCAACTATTTTTGCCCACTGAATCCAATGAAACCATAAAATCATTGAAAATCCAACTCTAAAGCCCTCAAACACCCCTGGCCGAAATAATTGTGTTCTCCGGGAAAAATCGGGGTTTTACAATTTCGGCTCCGTAAACACGTTCCTTTCTACTCCTAACCATTTTATTAACCATCTAATTGAGTTATAACAACCATTTGAACTAAAATTGGGCAGCATAACCCTTCTAATGTCACGTTTCCAAAATTTACAAATAAAGACAATCCGGCGAAATTTCACCAATTAAATTGTCTACAGCAGCCAGAATAGTTAATATACGAAGGTTTGGAAGTTACCTCAAGCTCCCACAAGCTTTTCCCAAAAATGGCTGAAAACCCTAACTTTTAAAACACCAAATTTGAGCTTTCCAAACCTTAAAGAACAAAGAGTAGTTTAGAGTTGAAGTTATACGCGTTAGGAGCGAAATCGTCGGAGAAATCGGCTTACCTTGTGATTTTTCTTCTCTTTCTCTCTCTAAACTCTCTCAACCTTCTCTCTCTATGGTTCAGGTCTGTTGAGCACGAAAATGGCTGAAGAGGATGATGATATATTTATTTATCATATGTTTTACAATATTTTATTTATTTGTTTTATTTTCCAAAATTTCAAAAAATGAACTTATGTGCATAAATCCTTATGTACATATAACCATGCTCATTAAGCCCAATCAATATTTCCTTATTTATGCCACATGAAGGAGACACCTAGGGGTCCCTCCCTATGGTCTCAATTGGCTTCACAACTTGTCCAGGTTACGTATACACGTAAGGTCTCAATTTTGGTCAAAATTGCACTTTTTGCTCAAATTTTCCATAAATTCATATTAAATTGACCAAAATATTCTAAATATATTTTTAAACTTTATTTTCCTTAATTAATTGAAATTAACTTCAATTAATTGAAAAATAATGTATTTTGTGCTATTTTGGCAAAATTATGATTTTGCCATTACCTTTCCAATCCAATTTCTTTTCTTATTTTTCTTTGGCCAATTTCCATCTATTTTTTGACCAAATATTTTCTCTAATATTCCTTCATTTTTGGACCTTAATATTGGGCTTTTTAAATTACCCAAATTAATTCCATAATTAATTTTTCCCAATTTCCCATGAAATTGAACATTTATGAAATTCATAAATTCCAAATTCATGAATATTCATCATTTTATTGAATTTCCAAAATAATTACAATATATTTGGTGAATATAAAATTTGGGGTGTTACATAATATATGTGTGTTTTCATTTGACTCCTATCAAAAAATAATTTATAATTTTTCTGTTACAAAAATTGGTTTTATAAAGTGTACATTTTGGAATTATGCCTTCACTTAATGTGACACAGGAATGATCTTTAGAAAGAATAATCTTTTAGTGATTTAAGTTTTAACTCAGATATTATAAGTATGATTTGGTAAGAATTATGTGTAAACTTAATGTGATACAAGATAATAAAATGTTTTCATGAAAATTAATCTTTTGGTACTTCAAGTTATAATTTAGTTGTGGTTTCGGTATGACTTAATCCAAAATCTTTTCTCATTTAATAAATCAAGGGTTAAATAGCATTCATGGCTATGAAGTACTTTTTCAATGGTATTCAGTATGATAAATTATTTTTTGTGTATCTAGCACTGTCTAGTATTTTAAAATCATTTTTTATGTATCCAACACTTTAAAATATTTTTTTTTTGATGAAGAAAATATTTTTCTAATAACATTCAATATTATAAGTATAGGGTGCTCTTTACAACTAAAAAAATATTTAAAAAGCAAAATTATTAAAATACTTGGTTATTTTCACTCGGGGCGAAAACGACATTAACCACGCCCTCATAATGATCACAAACAGCTAAGCTAAAATAGATATAAGTTTGTGGGCTGAGGAAAAAAATAAAATCACATAATTTTATTTTCCATCAAATAAGAAAGGTAAAAAAAATTTAAAATTACAAAATCTCAAATCACATTTATTATCAAGGGTTGATAAAAAAATAACAAAATTTGATAAATAATTCACAACTCATTTTTTAAAAAATACTTGATTTAGAATTTTACAAATTTAAAATTCTTTTTCTTTCTTTTTCCTTAAAATCAAACATTTTTAATGTAGGATTCTAAGAGATTTATGTAAGAAAATAAGACATGCTTTTTATATTGTATAGTAATATTTTGATCACTTACTAATCAAGTTGGTTAGACCATTTCACATACACAGCATTATCTCACGTGAATAGGGCCCATGCGTAGTAATAAAATCTTTTTTTTTTTAAAAAACAAGAGCTCAACTATTCGTAATTTATCAATAGATTTCCAAAATTCATATTTTATACCGAATATATTCATTCAAAAATGCAATTTTTCAATAATATAATTGTTTATCTATGCGCAATAATGGCAGGCGATTCACATAGACAGAGAATTTATGGAGTGAAAGCCTTGACCCTTGTTGACTTGGAAATGGCTTCCGTCCTTTTACTTTAATGGAAAGGGCGGTCCTTTTTTCTTTATGGGCCGTTCAATTGAGATCTCAACGGTTCAGATTTAATATATTATAAAAATATTATTATTATATTAATATATTAAAAATATTATTACAAAAATATATTAAATCTAAACCATTAATATCTTAATCAGACAGCTCATAAAGAGAAAAAGACCATCCTTTTCTTTAAGGGAAAGGGACAGAAGCTAGGTCCGACGGACTTGGGGCTTCCTGGTTGGGGCGCTCCACTCTTACCAGTAAAGTCAGTAGTTCGAATAGGCTTTTGGTGCTTGTTTGATTTAGCTTTGTTCATAATTCACAAAATCATGAGGTATTTCAAAATACCTCTCGTTTGGAGATTTTGGAATTATGTCTTCAGTATTGTGTGGAAAATCGGATTGGATTGGTCGATTCAGATCGAAAATCGGTAAACCGGTCACTGGTCTAGTCCGATTAAGGAAAAAACTGATGAACCGGTCAATCCCGTCTAACTTGGTGTGAACTGGCATGACTCGGATTAGTCACGGTTTGACTTCTCTTTTTTTCTCTCTCTCTCTTTTTTACACTCCAAATTAAGTTGCTTTGGCTTTTTTTTTTTTAAAAAAAAAAAAATATTTTCCTAACAGTTTCTGATTTATAAAGAACTTTAAAAGGATTGTGGAATACTTTTGGTATTGGTTGGGGGAAAATCCTTATGTACTTAATAATATTTATATAGGTATTAGGTTCAAGAGGTTATATTAGACTATTAGTTGAAAAATAACTCTCATATAATTTTTTGAATGGTATGTATGAACATTTAAATTATTATTTTTTAATTGACGCTGGTCTGACCCCCCGGATTGATCCCAATCTGAACCTATGACTCTTAACCTAATACCTCAACCAGTTCAATATCCGGTCCGATTTTCAGTACATTAATCTTTAGATGGAGTGATACAGGACACCGATAAGCAATTTATTAATGAGCAGGCTTAATTTATAGGAAGTCAGAGACATGATTAAATTACACCCCACGATATATTAATGATTTGAAAATCATGCAGCTTCATCGAGATTTAATATATCTTTTTATATGGACTTTAAGTTGTGTATTATATGAATAGTAAAGTGTCACGCTCTTATTTTAATTTCAAAAATCACAAATAAAGATAATCCGGTGAAATTTCATCGATTAAATTGTCCACAGTAGTCAAAATAAGTAATATACGAAAGTTTGGAAGTTACCTCAGGCTCCTTCTGGCTTTTCTCAAATATGGCTGAAAACCCTAGCCATGGTAACACCATGAATCTTACTTCAAATTCCTCAAACAACATAGAAGAGAAGCTTAGGAGAAGGATTATACACGTTAGGTACGAATTCACCGAAGAAATCGACCTATCTTATGAGATTTCTCCTCTCCTTTTCTCTCTAAAACTCTCAAACTTTCTCTCTCTCCTTGGCTGCAGCACGTCTGAAATGGTGGGAGGAAGATGATGATTTTCCTTTTATCATTTATATTATAATATGTTAATTAATTGTTTAATTTTCCAAAATTCGAATTTTACAAAGTTTTGGCAGATTTCTGCCCAAACTTTGAAAAATCATAACTAATTCTAGAAAAATCGAAATGAGGTGATTCCAAAGCCTATAGAACCCTTATTGAGTTTAGTTTCAAGGAAAAATATAGACTTTTGCTTTCTGGAATTACAAAATTCCCAGAATTTCAATCTTTGCATATTGTTCCAGAAATTTCACAGTTTTTCTGTGCTGACTTCAAAAATTCATATCTTTTTGTGTATAGCTCTAATTGCGTCATATGACCTTTCAAATTAAAGCTTAGGATGTCTACTTTCATCCTGTAAAATTTAATAATTTTTTATTATCATTTAGTCTTCCAAAACCTTATGATAAGCTCACTGCCTCATAGGCGATTTTATCGAAAACATAATTATATTCTCCAAAATTCACCATTTTACTTTCTTAATACCCCAAAGATATTAGAATCATTAGGGAATATATTTGGGACATCTACTAAATCGGGGCTTAGTAGTCTACTCAATTTAGGCTTATTCCAAAGCTTCCAATCCCAAAATTCGGGATATTACATAAAGAATGATTATTATTATTATTTTTCCTAAGAAATCCTGTAATAGATCATATTATCCTCTCTATTTTTAAATTAAATGTAATTCTTATCTATTATAGAGTCTAAAGAGTAAACAATATATTATATGACAGTTTGACTTAGTAGAGTTTTTATATTTTTATTGATTATCAATTCTGTCAATGTTATTCTTGAACATTAAAAAAAAATTATTTAAAATGTATTAATAGTGCAGTTTAATAAATTTTTTTATATTATTTATTGATTGTCAAAAAAGATAGTAAGTACTAGTATTACTCTCTCATGTCTTTAGGGAACATTTCTCTTATAGGAGTACTCCTTTTTATAAGAAACATGTCTCATTTGTTTAAAATTTTAAACTAGTCTTTCTATTTTCCACTCATTATACATATTTTCTAAATAAGGGTATACTTGAAAACAAAGGCACATAAATTATACTTTTATTATTTTTAACTAATATTTTGAATTGTGTGATTTTAGTAATTGTTCCTTATAAAAAAGATGAGAGGGAGTATAAAGAATCGCATGACCCTTGTCTTTTTCTTATATGTATTAGACAAATTAATCATTTGATTTCTGTAACATCCTAATTTTTATATAATTATAATTATGAAATTAATAATAATTTTTAGGTAAAAAGAAAAGAAGAATTTAGTTAAAATATATATTTTTAAAATAATAATAATATATATAAATTAATTAATAATTATAAATAAATAAATATTATAAAAATAGAATAAAATAATATATATATATATATATATATTAAAAGAAAGAAAAGTGTGGGCGCCCGTTGGCGCCCACCACAATGAAAAAACGGGGGAGGCACAAAAAGTGCCTCCCACCATTTAATTAATGCCCACAATCATTAAATGAAAACTGGGGAAGGCACGCAGTATCTTCCGCAGTTTCAAGAGGCGGGGAGCATTATAAATACCCCATCTCCCCCGTCCTCACTCCACACACCTCAAGTGTGGAGAAAGGCGTAAAGTGAAGCACTAGTAGGAATATTTTCATATCTTTAGAGATCGATAAGGTACTCAATATTACTTCTTATCTCAGAATTATTTTTATAGAAATATTCTAAATAATTTTCTCTTTCTTATGGTAATAATTTTATGATGATTAGAGAAAATTTTCAGATTATGATTTTGGATAAATTTGAGTTTTGTTAACATGATGCTGCAGGAATGTAGAGGATAATTAATAGTTAATTTTAATCAAGTTACTTTTGTTACTTAATTAGCATATACTTTTATAATGAAATCTTTACATAACTAATCTATGAATAATTCTATATTAGGCTTTTTAACCAATTAAATTTAGGTTAAATAATTTATTTGGATTATTAGAGGTATTCTTGAGGTTTTAATCGGTTTAGATTTTTTTAGGATGATGATTTATAATTTAGCCATTTTATAAATTGATTATTGTAGATTGATTTTTGGCGTATATTTGAGCTCTTGGATTAGAAGCTTGTGATTATAATTTTGCTTTGGCGAGAGGTAACCACTTTCCACTTATTATCTGTGTTGATATGCTGTTTGTGAGTATTTTGATATTTACTCCAATGAGTAAAGGTTTATTGTGATTGAGAAAGTTTTCATTTTATTGTGAAGTATTTTGATATAAAATAGCTTTGTGGAATTTTATGATTTGAAATGAGAAAATTATGTATATATTCGGGAAAATCCAATTGAAATAATTATTGATAAATTATTGTGATAATGGGTTTGGGATAAGATGGAGTATATTATTTTACCACGTGGTATAGCCTCCATTGGTGCACGATGGTTGGCTGTTTATTGTCCCACCAGTTTCAATGAGGGGCTGCGACACCGAAAGACCCATGGTCCGGGGCACGTACTCTGAGGGTTTGGCCGATCCTCATGACGTGACTGGTGAGCTTTTTGAGTGGCCAGTCACATGGTTAGTAACTTAGCCCATGGGTCTAGTCGCGTGGAAATAAGGCGGTTCGGTTGGATTGATGGGAGGCAATGGGAATTGTAATAAGAAATTTATGATATTGAATTTTTATAAATTGTTCCACTTAGCACCTCATGAACACATGTTAGCATGTGTAATGAGTCGGATAGCTGGTTACTGAGGCTTTTGTCTCACCCCGTTAATTTAACATTTTTCAAGTGATAATTCTTTTGCTGGAATGTCGGGAGGAGCTTCTGAGGCATAGATATATTTCTGTATATATCTGTACAGCCTCTTGTAGTTTATTATGTGTTGAATGAATGTACATTGCCACTTATTAGGGACCTTATTTTGTAAACTCTAAATTCCTCTTCGTACTCTGTTTATCATATAAAGTTGGGTGACCTTGGTTTTGAAATGGAAATGTTTGATATGATAACTGTAGGGACTTAAATCTTTTATTACCATGGTAGAGTTCTCAAATAGTTACTTGAACCCTTTTCTACCATGGTAATGACTTCAATCTTTTATTACCATGGTAGAGTTTTCAAATAGTTACTTGAACTCTTTTCTACCATGGTAATCTTTCTTTCTTTTAAAAAAAAATGAATGAAATGAGTAATTTTTAAAGATAAATTAATATTATATTATTATTAAGGAGAGGATCTCACAACTTGGTATCAGAGCTTTAGTGGCAATATATTCTTTCACACATAACCTCCCTGTGTTTTTGTATTGCTATAGGTTGTATCCTAATTATTATAGGGTTTCATCCTTAGGTGGGGAGAAAATGGTTAATATAAGAAAGACTGTCTCCAACGTTGACCCACTTCCAAAAAATGTTGAACCACAATTGTCTCAGGAAAACGAGACTCTTTTGGATAAATTATTAACAGCTATGGATGCACGATTTCAATAGTTTGAGGGAGATCTTCAAAAGAAGATAAGAGAAGAGGGGAGCATTCCAAAGCCAAAAGATCATGGGGCACCTGAACCTAGTATAGAAGCATCACGGAAAAACGAGCCAGTCGGCTCAACTAATTATGAAGGCCCTGGGAAGAATATTGGGGATGAGGGATCATCACAACCCAATCTTGAAGAATTAGCTATTAATAAGGTATGGAAAGATATTCACCGTCATGATCCTGAAAAGTTTCATGAAAATTTAGATCCACTGAAGGCTGAAGCTTGGATCGAGAGTTTGGAGACTATCTTTAGAGCTGTTGTTATGACCGCACATACTTGTGTGGGTACTACCCTTCGGTTTGAAAACCGAGATTCTATAGTGAATTTAGTATGTCTGCCACTAAAAGGCATAGATGCTATTATCGGTATGGATTGGCTAGTGGACAATGATGCCATACTTCATTGTAAGAAGAAGGTGGCCACTTACGCCATGAATAGCATATCCGTAGAAGCCCCTATAGTCCTGATGTTGTTGTCAACATCTCGAGTGGATAAGTGTATCAGAAAAGGTTGTCAAGCCTATATAGTTTTCTTCTATATCAATGTGGATAGAGAAGTTGGGATCGATCATATCAATGTAGTAAAAGAATATCCTGAGGTACTTCCAGAAGAGATATCTGGACTGCCTCCGGAGCGAGAGGTCGAGTTCACCATTGATTTGGTGCCAAGTACAACCCCAATTTCTAAGGCCCCTTATCGGATGTCACCATCAGAGTTGGCAGAATTGAAGAAACAACTAGAAGAGTTGCTCGAGAAAGGCTTCATTCGACCAAGTGTCTCTCCCTGGGGTTCACCAGTGTTGTTTGTCAAAAAGAAGGATGGAAGTATGAGGTTGTGCATCGACTATAGACAGCTGAATAAGGTCACAATTAAGAATAAATATCCATTACCTAGGATTGATGATTTACTAGATCAGCTTAAGGGAGCCGTAGTGTTCTCTAAGATCGACTTAAGATCGGGTTACCACCAGCTTAGAGTTAAGGCTGAGGACATCTCAAAGACTGCTTTCCGGACTCGCTATGGGCATTATGAGTTTTTGGTTATGCCTTTTGGGTTAACCAATGCTCCAGCCGTCTTCATGGATTATATGAACCGGATTTTTATGCCATGCTTAGATCGATTCATTATTGTCTTTATTGACGATATTCTCATTTATTCTAAGAATGAGGAGGAGCATCGAGAGCATTTACATATTGCATTGCGTATATTGAAGGATCACCAGCTGTACGCTAAATTGAGTAAGTGTGAGTTTTGGCTTAAGGAAGTGAATTTCCTTGGCCACGTGGTGTCAGCTGAAGGGGTAGCCGTTGATCCTAGTAAAGTAGATGCCGTGTTGAAATGGGAAGCTCCAAAGTCGGTGACTGAAGTAAGAAGCTTTTTAGGATTGGCTGGCTACTACAGGAGATTCATTAAAGGATTCTCTCAAATTGCCATGCCTCTTACCAAGTTGACCAAGAAAGATCGACCGTATATATGGACTGATAAGTGTGAAGCTGCTTTTCAAGAGTTGAAGGTGAAGTTGACTACAGCCCCTGTGCTTACCCTTCCTGATCCTTGTTGTCCATACATAGTATACACGGACGCTTCCTTCAAAGGGCTGGGTTGCGTATTGATGCAAGAAGGCAAAGTCGTTGCATATGCTTCTAGACAATTGAGACCTCATGAGGAGAATTACCCAACTCATGACCTAGAATTGGCAGCTGTGGTGTTTGCTCTGAAGATTTGGAGGCATTATTTGTATGGGTCTCAATTCGAAGTATTCAGTGACCATAAGAGTCTGAAGTATCTTGTTGATCAGAAGGAGTTGAATAACAGACAACGTCGATGGATGGAATTCCTAAAGGATTATGACTTCGAGTTAAAGTATCATCCTGGCAAGGCTAACGTGGTTGCAGATGCTTTAAGTCGAAAGTCAATACACTTGTTTCAAATGAGCTTAGAAGAACAAAGTTGGCTAAATGGATTAAGAGATATCCATGTAGTCCCAGATCCAAGAAGGGCTACTTTAAATGCAGTCCTTGGTGAATATGGATTTTATCAGGACCTGAGAGACGCCCAGATGAAAGATGACCAGCTAAAAAGAATTCGAGAAGAATTAGAACATAATAATGTTTTAGATTATGATATTGGGAATACGAATATCTTGAGATACAAGAAGAAAATTTGTGTTCCCAACAACGATGAAATCAAGAAAACCATTTTGGAAGAAGCTCATCGGAGCAGGTACGCTATGCATCCAGGAATCACCAAGATGTATAATGACTTAAAGCAACAATATTGGTGGCCAAAGATGAAAAGAGATGTGACCGAATTTGTCCTGAAGTGTTTAACGTGTCAGAAAGTCAAGATCGAGCACCAGAAACCCCCAGGACTACTTCAGAACCTGGATATCCCTAAATGGAAATGGGATAGCATTTCTATGGACTTTATTACAGGTCTACCACAAATTCGGAACACTTACAATGCTATTTGGGTGATCATAGACCGATTAACCAAGTCAGCACACTTTTTACCGATCAGAGTGGACTACTCGTTAGAGAAATTGGCGGAGCTGTACATTGAAGAGATTGTTCGTATGCATGGAGTGCCAGAAAGTATCATATCGGATCGTGATTCAAGGTTCACTTCAAACTTTTGGAAATCCCTGCAAGAAGCCATGGGGACAAAGTTAAAGTACAGTACCGCTTATCATCCTCAGACAGATGGTCAAACCGAGAGAACTATTCAGACACTCGAAGACATGTTGAGAGCATGCGCCATCGAGCTCTCAGGTAGTTGGGACGAGCACTTGCCATTGGCAGAATTTGCATATAATAATAGCTACCATTCCAGTATTCAAATGGCACCTTTCGAGGCTTTATATGGTCAAAGGTGTAGATCGCCATTGTGTTGGACCGAATTGAGTGAAAGGACCATTATTGGACCAGATTTGGTGGATCAAACATCGCGAAAGATTGAAATGATACGACAGAAATTGTTGACAGCTCAGAGCCGACAGAAGAGTTATGCGGATCGTCGAAGGAGACCATTGGAATTTAATGAAGGAGATCATGTTTTCCTAAAGGTTTCACCCATAACGGGCATTGGAAGGTCTATTAAAGCAAAGAAGTTGACTCCCCGATTCATTGGACCATATGAGATTTTGGAGCGAATTCGGTCAGTAGCTTATCGAATCGCTTTACCTTCGCACTTGTCTAATGTGCACAATGTATTCCACGTATCACAATTGAAGAAGTATCATCCAAATCCGTCTCATGTCATTAAGCCTGAGGAAGTTGAGTTGAGAGAAAACTTAACTTATATAGCAGAACCAGAGAGGATTTTAGATGTCCAAAACAAACAACTGCGGAAAAAGACCATCCGATTGGTGAAAGTCTTTTGGAAGGGTATGACACCTGGAGATGTGACTTGGGAGACTGAAGAAAGAATGCGTCGTGATTTTCCTAATTTGTTTGCTTAAGTTGCGGTTATACTTGTTTATTGCTGCTAATTCTAAGTCATGAGTTGGGTAATTCTCCTCATGAGGTCTCAATTGTCTAGAAGCATATGCAACGACTTTGCCTTCTTGCATCAACACGCAACCCAGCCCCTTGAAGGAAGCGTCCGTGTACACTATGTATGGACAACAAGGATCAGGAAGGGTAAGCACAGGGGCTGTAGTCAACTTCACCTTCAACTCTTGAAAAGCAGCTTCACACTTGTCAGTCCATATATACGGTCGATCTTTCTTGGTCAATTTCGTAAGAGGCATGGCAATTTGAGAAAATCCTTTAATGAATCTCCTGTAATAGCCAGCCAATCCTAAAAAGCTTCTTACTTCAGTCACCGACTTTGGGGCTTCCCATTTCAACACGGCATCTACTTTACTAGGATCAACAGCTACCCCTTCAGCTGACACCACGTGGCCAAGGAAATTCACTTCCTTAAGCCAAAACTCACACTTACTCAATTTAGCGTACAGCTGGTGATCCCTCAATATACGCAATGCAATATGTAAATGCTCTCGATGCTCATCCTCATTCTTAGAATAAATGAGAATATCGTCAATAAAGACAATAATGAATCGATCTAAGTATGGTATAAAAATCCGGTTCATATAATCTATGAAGACGGCTGGAGCATTGGTTAACCCAAAAGGCATAACCAAAAACTCATAATGCCCATAGCGAGTCCGGAAAGCAGTATTTGAGATGTCCTCAGCCTTAACTCTAAGCTGGTGGTAACCCGATCTTAAGTCGATCTTAGAGAACACTTCGGCTCCCTTAAGCTGATCTAGTAAATCATCAATCCTAGGTAATGGATATTTATTCTTAATTGTGACCTTATTCAGCTGTCTATAGTCAATGCACAACCTCATACTTCCATCATTCTTTTTGACAAACAATACTGGTGAACCCCAGGGAGAGACACTTGGTCGAATGAAGCCTTTCTCGAGCAATTCTTCTAGTTGTTTCTTCAATTCTGCCAACTCTGATGGTGACATCCAATAAGGGGCCTTAGAAATTGGGGTTGTACTTGGCACCAAATCGATGGTGAACTCGACCTCTCGCTCCGGAGGTAGTCCAGATATCTCTTCTGGAAATACCTTAGGATATTCTTTTACTACATTGATATGGTCAATCCCAACTTCTCTATCCACATTGATAGAGAAGAAAACTATATAGGCTTGACAACCCTTTCTGATACACTTATCTGCTCGAGATGTTGACAACAACATCGGGACTATAGGGGCTTCTACGGATATGGTATTCATGGCGTAAGTGGCCTTCCTGATCCTTGTTGTCCATACATAGTGTACACGGACGCTTCCTTCAAGGGGCTGGGTTGCGTGTTGATGCAAGAAGGCAAAGTTGTTGCATATGCTTCTAGACAATTGAGACCTCATGAGGAGAATTACCCAACTCATGACTTAGAATTAGCAGCTGTGGTGTTTGCTCTGAAGATTTGGAGGCATTATTTGTATGGATCTCAATTCGAAGTATTCAGTGACCATAAGAGTCTGAAGTATCTTGTTGATCAGAAGGAGTTGAATAACAGACAACGTCGATGGATGGAATTCCTGAAGGATTATGACTTCGAGTTAAAGTATCATCCTGACAAGGCTAACGTGGTTGCAGATGCTTTAAGTCGAAAGTCAATACACTTGTTTCAAATGAGCTTAGAAGAACAAAGTTGGCTAAATGGATTAAGAGATATCCATGTAGTCCCAGATCCAAGAAGGGCTACTTTAAATGCAGTCCTTGGTGAATATGGATTTAACCGATTAAATTTAGGTTAAATAATTTATATGTATTATTAGAGGTATTCTTGAGGTTTTGATCGGTTTAGATTTTTTTTAGGATGATGATTTATAATTTAGCCATTTTATAAATTGATTATTGTAGATTGATTTTTGGCGTATATTTGAGCTCTTGGATTAGAAGCTTGTGATTATAATTTTGCTTTGGCGAGAGGTAACCACTTTCCACTTATTATCTGTGTTGATATGCTGTTTGTGAGTATTTTGATATTTACTCCAATGAGTAAAGGTTTATTGTGATTGAGAAAGTTTTCATTATATTGTGAAGTATTTTGATATAAAATAGCTTTGTGGAATTTTATGATTTGAAATGAGAAAATTATGGATATATTCGGGAAAATCCCATTGAAATAATTATTGATAAATTATTGTGATAATGGGTTTGGGATAAGATGGAGTATGTTATTTTACCACGTGGTATAGCCTCAATTGGTGCACGATGGTTGGCTGTTTATTGTCCCACCAGTTTCAATGAGGGACTGCCCCACCAGTTTCAATGAGGGGCTGCGACACCGAAAGACCCATGGTCCGGGGCACGTGTTTTGAGGGTTTGGCCGATCCTCATCGCGTGACCGGTAAGCTTTTTGAGTGGCCAGTCACATGGTTAGTAACTTAGCCCATGGGTCTAGTCGCGTGGAAATAAGGCGGTTCGGTTGGATTGATGGGAGGCAATGGGAATTGTAATAAGAAATTTATGATATTGAATTTTTATAAATTGCTATATAAATTGTTCCACTTAGCACCTCATGAACACATGTTAGCATGTGTAATGAGTCGGATAGCTGGTTACTGAGGCTTTTGTCTCACCCCGTTAATTTAACATTTTTCAGGTGATAATTCCCTTGCTGGAATGTCGGGAGGAGCTCCTGAGGCATAGATATATTTCTATATATAACTGTACAGCCTCTTGTAGTTTATTATGTGTTGAATGAATGTACATTGCCACTTATTAGGGACTGGCCACTCAAAAGCTTACCGGTCACGCGATGAGGATCGGCCAAACCCTCAAAACACGTGCCCCGGACCATGGGTCTTTCGGTGTCGCAGCCCCTCATTGAAACTGGTGGGGCAGTCCCTCATTGAAACTGGTGGGACAATAAACAGCCAACCATCGTGCACCAATGGAGGCTATACCACGTGGTAAAATAACATACTCCATCTTATAATGAAATTAGCTATTAATAAAATGGTTAATACAAGAAAGACTGTCTCCTTGACCCACTTCCAAAAAATGTTGAACCACAGTTGTCTCAGGAAAATGAGACTCTTTTGGATAAATTATTGACAGCTATGGATGCACGATTTCAACAGTTTGAGGGAGATCTTCGAAATAAGATAAGAGAAGAGGGGAGCATTCCAAAGCCAAAAGATTATGAGGTACCTAAACCTAGTATAAAAGCATCACAGAAAAACGAGCCAGGCGGCTCAACTAATTATGAAGGTCCTAGGAAGAATGTTGGGGGTGAGGGATCATCACAACCCAATCTTGAAGAATTAGCTATTAATAAGGTATGGAAAGATATTCATCGTCATGATCCTGAAAAGTTTCATGAAAATTTAGATCCACAGAAGGCTAAGCTTGGATCGAGAGTTTGGAGACTATCTTTAGAGCTGTTGTTATGACCGCACATACTTGTGTGGGTATTACCCTTTCGGTTTGAAAACCGAGATTCTATAGTGAATTTAGTATGTCTGCCACTAAAAGGCATAGATGCTATTATCGGTACGGATTGGCTAGTGGACAATGATGCCATACTTCATTGTAAGAAGAAGGTGAGTAATTTTTTAAAGATAAGTTAGTATTATATTATTATTAAGGAGAGGATCTCACAACTTGGTATCAGAGCTTTAGTGGCAATATATTCTTTCACACATAACCTCCCTGTGTTTTTGTATTGCTTTAGGTTGTATCCTAATTATTATAGGGTTTCATCCTTAGGTGGGGAGAAAATGGTTAATACAAGAAAGACTGTCTCCTTGACCCACTTCCAAAAAATGTTGAACCACAGTTGTCTCAGGAAAATGAGACTCTTTTGGATAAATTATTGACAGCTATGGATGCACGATTTCAACAGTTTGAGGGAGATCTTCGAAATAAGATAAGAGAAGAGGGGAGCATTCTAAAGCCAAAAGATCATGAGGTACCTAAACCTAGTATAAAAGCATCACAGAAAAACGAGCCAGTCGGCTCAACTAATTATGAAGGTCCTAGGAAGAATGTTGGGGGTGAGGGATCATCACAACCCAATCTTGAAGAATTAGCTATTAATAAGGTATGGAAAGATATTCATCGTCATGATCCTGAAAAGTTTCATGAAAATTTAGATCCACAGAAGGCTAAGCTTGGATCGAGAGTTTGGAGACTATCTTTAGAGCTGTTGTTATGACCGCACATACTTGTGTGGGTATTACCCTTTCGGTTTGAAAACCGAGATTCTATAGTGAATTTAGTATGTCTGCCACTAAAAGGCATAGATGCTATTATCGGTACGGATTGGCTAGTGGACAATGATGCCATACTTCATTGTAAGAAGAAGGTGGCCACTTACGCCATGAATACCATATCCGTAGAAGCCCCTTTTGTCCCGATGTTGTTGTCAACAGCTCGAGTAGATAAGTGTATCAGAAAGGGTTGTCAAGCCTATATAGTTTTCTTCTCTATCAATGTGGATAGAGAAGTTGGGATCGATCATATCAATGTAGTAAAAGAATATCCTGAGGTATTTCCAGAAGAGATATCTGGACTGCCTCCGAAGCGAGAGGTCGAGTTCACCATTGATTTGGTGCCAAGTACAACCCCAATTTCTAAGGCCCCTTATCGGATGTCACCATCAGAGTTGGCAGAATTGAAGAAACAACTAGAAGAGTTGCTCGAGAAAGGCTTCATTCGACCAAGTGTCTCTCCCTGGGGTTCACCAGTGTTGTTTGTCAAAAAGAAGGATGGAAGTATGAGGTTGTGCATTGACTATAGACAGCTGAATAAGGTCACAATTAAGAATAAATATCCATTACCTAGGATTGATGATTTACTAGATCAGCTTAAGGGAGCCGTAGTGTTCTCTAAGATCGACTTAAGATCGGGTTACCACCAGCTTAGAGTTAAGGCTGAGGACATCTCAAAGACTGCTTTCCGGACTCGCTATGGGCATTATGAGTTTTTGGTTATGCCTTTTGGGTTAACCAATGCTCCAGCTGTCTTCATGGATTATATGAACCGGATTTTTATGCCATACTTAGATCGATTCATTATTGTCTTTATTGACGATATTCTCATTTATTCTAAGAATGAGGAGGAGCATCGAGAGCATTTACATATTGCATTGCGTATATTGAAGGATCACCAGCTGTACGCTAAATTGAGTAAGTGTGAGTTTTGGCTTAAGGAAGTGAATTTCCTTGGCCACGTGGTGTCAGCTGAAGGGGTAGCTGTTGATCCTAGTAAAGTAGATGCCGTGTTGAAATGGGAAGCCCCAAAGTCGGTGACTGAAGTAAGAAGCTTTTTAGGATTGGCTGGCTACTACAGGAGATTCATTAAAGGATTCTCTCAAATTGCCATGCCTCTTACCAAGTTGACCAAGAAAGATCGACCGTATATATGGACTGATAAGTGTGAAGCTGCTTTTCAAGAGTTGAAGGTGAAGTTGACTACAGCCCCTGTGCTTACCCTTCCTGATCCTTGTTGTCCATACATAGTGTACACGGACGCTTCCTTCAAGGGGTTGGGTTGCGTGTTGATGCAAGAAGGCAAAGTCATTGCATATGCTTCTAGACAATTGAGACCTCATGAGGAGAATTACCCAACTCATGACTTAGAATTGGCAGCTGTGGTGTTTGCTCTGAAGATTTGGAGGCATTATTTGTATGGGTCTCAATTTGAAGTATTCAGTGACCATAAGAGTCTGAAGTATCTTGTTGATCAGAAGGAGTTGAATAACAGACAACGTCGATGGATGGAATTCCTGAAGGATTATGACTTCGAATTAAAGTATCATCCTGGCAAGGCTAACGTGGTTGCAGATGCTTTAAGTCGAAAGTCAATACACTTGTTTCAAATGAGCTTAGAAGAACAAAGTTGGCTAAATGGATTAAGAGATATCCATGTAGTCCCAGATCCAAGAAGGGCTACTTTAAATGCAGTCCTTGGTGAATATGGATTTTATCAGGACCTGAGAGACACCTAGATGAAAGATGACCAGCTAAAAAGAATTCGAGAAGAACTAGAACATAATAATGTTTTAGATTATGATATTGGGAATACGAATATCTTGAGATATAAGAAGAAAATTTGTGTTCCCAACAACGATGAAATCAAGAAAACCATTTTGGAAGATGCTCATCAGAGCAGGTATACTATGCATCCAGGAATCACCAAGATGTATAATGACTTAAAGCAACAATATTGGTGGCCAAAGATGAAAAGAGATGTGACCAAATTTGTCCTGAAGTGTTTGACGTGTCAGAAAGTCAAGATCGAGCACCAGAAACCCCCAGGACTACTCCAGAACCTGGATATCCCTAAATGGAAATGGGATAGCATTTCTATGGACTTTATTACAGGTCTACCACAAATTCGGAACACTTACAATGCTATTTGGGTGATCGTAAACCGATTAACCAAGTCAGCACACTTTCTACCAATCAGAGTGGACTACTCGTTAGAGAAATTGGCTGAGCTGTACATTAAAGAGATTGTTCGTATGCATGGAGTGCCAGAAAGTATCATATCGGATCGTGATCCAAGGTTCACTTCAAACTTTTGGAAATCCCTGCAAGAGGCCATGGGGACAAAGTTAAAGTACAGTACCGCTTATCATCCTCAGACAGATGGTCAAACCGAGAGGACTATTCAAACACTTGAAGACATGTTGAGAGCATGCGCCATCGAGCTCCCAGGTAGTTGGGACAAGCACTTGCCATTGGCAGAATTTGCATACAATAATAGCTACCACTCCAGTATTCAAATGGCACCTTTTGAGGCTTTATATGGTCGAAAGTGTAGATCGCCATTGTGTTGGACCGAATTGAGTGAAAGAACCATTATTGGACCAGATTTGGTGGACCAAACATCCCGAAAGATTGAAATGATACAACAGAAATTATTGACAGCTCAGAGCCGACAGAAGAGTTATGCGGATCGTCGAAGGAGACCATTGGAATTTAATAAAGGAGATCATGTTTTCCTAAAAGTTTCACCCATAACGGGCATTGGAAGGTCCATTAAAGCAAAGAAGTTGACTCCCCGATTCATTGGACCATATGAGATTTTGGAGCGAATTGGGTCAGTAGCTTATCGAATCGCTTTACCTCCGCACTTGTCTAATGTGCACAACGTATTCCACGTATCACAATTGAAGAAGTATCATCCAGATCCGTCTCATGTCATTAAACCTGAGGAAGTTGAGTTGAGAGAAAACTTAACTTATATAGCAGAACCAGAGAGGATTTTAGATGTCCAAAATAGACAACTGCGGAAAAAGACCATCCGATTGGTAAAAGTCTTTTGGAAGGGTATGACACCTGGAGATGTGACTTGGGAGACTGAAGAAAGAATGCGTCGTGATTTTCCTAACTTGTTTGCTTAAGTTGCGATTATGCTTGTTTATTTTGAATTATTGTATTCTGATTGTATTCTTGTACATTATTTAAATCGAATTTTGGGGGCAAAATTCTATTTAGGTGGGGAGAATTGTAACATCCTAATTTTTATATAATTATAATTTAGAAATAATTATGAAATTAATAGTAATTTTTGGATAAAAAGAAAAGAGGAATTTAGTTAAAATATATATATTTTTTAAAAATATATATATATATATATTTATTTATTTAAATAAATTAATAATTATAAATAAATAAATATTATAAAAATAGAATAAAATAATATATATATATATATATATATATATATTAAAAGAAAGAAAAGTGTGGGCGCCCGTTGGCGCCCACCACATTGAAAAAACGGGGGATGCACACAAAGTGCCTCCCACCATTTAATTAATGATTGTGGGCATACGCCCACAATCATTAAATGAAAACTGGGGAAGGCAAGCAGTGTCTTCCGCAGTTTCCAAAGAGGAGGGGGATTATAAATACCCCCTCTCCCCCGTCCTCACTCCACACACCTCAAGTGTGGAGAAAGGCGTAAAGTGAAGCATTAGTAGGAGTATTTTCACATCTTTGGAGATCGATAAGGTACTCAATATTACTTCTCATCTTAGAATTATTTTTATGAAAATGTTCTAAATAATTTTCTCTTTCTTATGGTAATAATTTTATGATGATTAGAGAAAATTTTAAGATTATGATTTTGGATAAATTTGAGTTTTGTTAATATAATGCTACAGGAATATAGAGGATAATTAATAGTTAATTTTAATCAAGTTACTTTTGTTACTTAGTTAGCATATAATTTTATAATGAAATCTTTACATAACTAATTTATGAATAATTCTATATTAGGCTTTTTAACCGATTAAATTTAGGTTAAATAATTTATATGTATTATTAGAGGTATTCTTGAGGTTTTGATCGGTTTAGATTTTTTTTAGGATGATGATTTATAATTTAGCCATTTTATAAATTGATTATTGTAGATTGATTTTTGGCGTATATTTGAGCTCTTGGATTAGAAGCTTGTGATTATAATTTTGCTTTGGCGAGAGGTAACCACTTTCCACTTATTATCTGTGTTGATATGCTGTTTGTGAGTATTTTGATATTTACTCCAATGAGTAAAGGTTTATTGTGATTGAGAAAGTTTTCATTATATTGTGAAGTATTTTGATATAAAATAGCTTTGTGGAATTTTATGATTTGAAATGAGAAAATTATGGATATATTCAGGAAAATCCCATTGAAATAATTATTGATAAATTATTGTGATAATGGGTTTGGGATAAGATGGAGTATGTTATTTTACCACGTGGTATAGCCTCCATTGGTGCACGATGGTTGGCTGTTTATTGTCCCACCAGTTTCAATGAGGGACTGCCCCACCAGTTTCAATGAGGGGCTGCGACACCGAAAGACCCATGGTCCGGGGCACGTGTTTTGAGGGTTTGGCCGATCCTCATCGCGTGACCGGTAAGCTTTTTGAGTGGCCAGTCACATGGTTAGTAACTTAGCCCATGGGTCTAGTCGCGTGGAAATAAGGCGGTTCGGTTGGATTGATGGGAGGCAATGGGAATTGTAATAAGAAATTTATGATATTGAATTTTTATAAATTGCTATATAAATTGTTCCACTTAGCACCTCATGAACACATGTTAGCATGTGTAATGAGTCGGATAGCTGGTTACTGAGGCTTTTGTCTCACCCCGTTAATTTAACATTTTTCAGGTGATAATTCCCTTGCTGGAATGTCGGGAGGAGCTCCTAAGGCATAGATATATTTCTATATATAACTGTACAGCCTCTTGTAGTTTATTATGTGTTGAATGAATGTACATTGCCACTTATTAGGGACCTTATTTTGTAAACTCTAAATTCCTCTTCGTACTCTGTTTATCATATAAAGTTGGGTGACCTTGGTTTTGAAATGGAAATGTTTGATATGATAACTATAGGGACTTAAATCTTTTATTACCATGGTAGAGTTCTCAAATAGATACTTGAACTCTTTTCTACCATGGTAATGACTTCAATCTTTTATTACCATGGTAGAGTTTTCAAATAATAGTTACTTGAACTCTTTTCTACCATGGTAATGACTTCAATCTTTTATTACCATGGTAGAGTTTTCAAATAGTTACTTGAACTCTTTTCTACCATGGTAATCTTTCTTTCTTTTAAAAAAAAATGAAATGAGTAATTTTTTAAAGATAAGTTAGTATTATATTATTATAATAGTTAATAATGTTTTATTAACTGCGGATGGTCTTTTTCCGCAGTTGTTTGTTTTGGACATCTAAAATCCTCTTTGGTTCTGCTATATAAGTTAAGTTTTCTCTCAACTCAACTTCCTCAGGCTTAATGACATGAGACGGATCTGGACGATACTTCTTCAATTGTGATACGTGGAATACGTTGTGCACATTAGACAAGTGCGGAGTTAAAGCGATTCGCCCGTTGGCGCCCACCACATTGAAAAAACGGGGGATGCACACAAAGTGCCTCCCCCCATTTAATTAATGATTGTGGGCATACGCCCACAATCATTAAATGAAAACTGGGGAAGGCAAGCAGTGTCTTCCGCAGTTTCCAAAGAGGAGGGGGATTATAAATACCCCCTCTCCCCCGTCCTCACTCCACACACCTCAAGTGTGGAGAAAGGCGTAAAGTGAAGCATTAGTAGGAGTATTTTCACATCTTTGGAGATCGATAAGGTACTCAATATTACTTCTCATCTTAGAATTATTTTTATGAAAATGTTCTAAATAATTTTCTCTTTCTTATGGTAATAATTTTATGATGATTAGAGAAAATTTTAAGATTATGATTTTGGATAAATTTGAGTTTTGTTAATATAATGCTACAGGAATATAGAGGATAATTAATAGTTAATTTTAATCAAGTTACTTTTGTTACTTAGTTAGCATATAATTTTATAATGAAATCTTTACATAACTAATTTATGAATAATTCTATATTAGGCTTTTTAACCGATTAAATTTAGGTTAAATAATTTATATGTATTATTAGAGGTATTCTTGAGGTTTTGATCGGTTTAGATTTTTTTTAGGATGATGATTTATAATTTAGCCATTTATAAATTGATTATTGTAGATTGATTTTTGGCGTATATTTGAGCTCTTGGATTAGAAGCTTGTGATTATAATTTTGCTTTGGCGAGAGGTAACCACTTTCCACTTATTATCTGTGTTGATATGCTGTTTGTGAGTATTTTGATATTTACTCCAATGAGTAAAGGTTTATTGTGATTGAGAAAGTTTTCATTATATTGTGAAGTATTTTGATATAAAATAGCTTTGTGGAATTTTATGATTTGAAATGAGAAAATTATGGATATATTCGGGAAAATCCCATTGAAATAATTATGATAAATTATTGTGATAATGGGTTTGGGATAAGATGGAGTATGTTATTTTACCACGTGGTATAGCCTCCATTGGTGCACGATGGTTGGCTGTTTATTGTCCCACCAGTTTCAATGAGGGACTGCCCCACCAGTTTCAATGAGGGGCTGCGACAACCGAAAGACCCATGGTCCGGGGCACGTGTTTTGAGGGTTTGGCCGATCCTCATCGCGTGACCGGTAAGCTTTTTGAGTGGCCAGTCACATGGTTAGTAACTTAGCCCATGGGTCTAGTCGCGTGGAAATAAGGCGGTTCGGTTGGATTGATGGGAGGCAATGGGAATTGTAATAAGAAATTTATGATATTGAATTTTTATAAATTGCTATATAAATTGTTCCACTTAGCACCTCATGAACACATGTTAGCATGTGTAATGAGTCGGATAGCTGGTTACTGAGGCTTTTGTCTCACCCGTTAATTTAACATTTTTCAGGTGATAATTCCCTTGCTGGAATGTCGGGAGGAGCTCCTAAGGCATAGATATATTTCTATATATAACTGTACAGCCTCTTGTAGTTTATTATGTGTTGAATGAATGTACATTGCCACTTATTAGGGACCTTATTTTGTAAACTCTAAATTCCTCTTCGTACTCTGTTTATCATATAAAGTTGGGTGACCTTGGTTTTGAAATGGAAATGTTTGATATGATAACTATAGGGACTTAAATCTTTTATTACCATGGTAGAGTTCTCAAATAGATACTTGAACTCTTTTCTACCATGGTAATGACTTCAATCTTTTATTACCATGGTAGAGTTTTCAAATAATAGTTACTTGAACTCTTTCTACCATGGTAATGACTTCAATCTTTTATTACCATGGTAGAGTTTTCAAATAGTTACTTGAACTCTTTTCTACCATGGTAATCTTTCTTTCTTTTAAAAAAAATGAAATGAGTAATTTTTTAAAGATAAGTTAGTATTTTAATGTACAGCTCAGCCAATTTCTCTAACGAGTAGTCCACTCTGATTGGTAGAAAGTGTGCTGACTTGGTTAATCGGTTTACGATCA